>JAYESA010000005.1:118112582-119376332 GCA_036927795.1 Iris macrosiphon | reverse complement strand
CTAAAACGTATTTTTATTGCCACCTCCAAATAAACCCTAGCCGACTTCTTCATCTCACTCGAGCACCCTATTCCCCCACCCCGACCGGACGACTCCACAGCCACCTCAGACCGCCACCTCCACAGCACCTCAGTTCGCCACCCCCTCGATGCCGGACCACCACCCAGCTGCCTGCAATCGCCTTCACCCTCACCATCATCAACGTACCATCATAATTCCCATCACCAGCATCAACTCCACCTAACTCGAACCCGACTTCTCCCGGCCTGACCACCGCCTCCAGTGCCGCCAACCACCACTATCAGGCGGAGAACTACCCTCCCCACGACCGACCGCCATCCCAATACCATCCCAGCCCAGCAACCGCCACTGCTGCCGCTGTTGCAGATTACTGTCGTTGCCGCTGCTGCCTTGCTTGTCGCCGGCCGACGCTGGAGGGCCACCCCTCGCCGGAGGACGGCCAGATTACGAGCACAGACCCCCATGTTCAGCCTCGATTAGGTAAACCTCATTTTGCCTCTTTCTCCATTGTATCGTGTATAGTTATATTATCGTATCATCGAGTTTGTGTCGTGTATACGTAGACACAAACAAATTAATATGAAACCCTATATGTGTGTATGTATGTTAATTAGATTAAACAGTAATTAATAGATGATAATTATCCCAATCATATGACTGGTATAAGGAACTTGTACTAAAAACGTAGACATAGACCTAGTACACTTAACATGGGGAATAATATCGTGTAATTTAACAAGACATAATGTAGTTTCGTAAAACCATAACTTAGTAATTTATTGACGTAAGGTACACGATGACTGAGGACAGGGCACGCATGCATCTTAGCTACGTGCACACGCGACTATGTAGTCGATCAGCCGTGAACTTGCGTCAATACCTAAGAGCAGCAACATAGTTGTGTATGTGTTACTCTAGTAGCTGATGCTAGATTGCTATATTATATTGTGTGTTTAGGGTCACTGGACCAGCTAGGAGACACTGCAGGAGCAGGCTATTGGCATTCACAGCTTGAGGACCCAGGCAAGATACCTTGCCATATTTACTGTTTAAATTAAATGATGCATATGTTGTATGATATCTTGTTGCTTTATTTCATATTACTGTGTGCGTCCGAGATTTACACGGGTGCAGTCGACGGATGCGTCGATGATTTAGTGTACTTGACATAGTCACTAGTAGACTCACCCCAGTTAGGAGGATACTCTGAATCCTTCCAAGACCTGACACTCTTACACGTTTCATAGTGACAAATTCATATTGGGATGCGGGTTCGCGTACTCGACTAGCTATCGATGCGTGTGACATGCATCACAGTTAGTATGTGATTCAGGATTTGTATTATTAGAGACTTGGAATATAGATGCGTGGTATGCGCGTCGAGTATTCGACGTGTGTATCTACATTGGGCGGGGAGGACGACTAGTAGGCGTATGGGACACCCATCCCCTTTATACAGATATCGTACTCGACGGAGTGATACAGACGTATATATATATATATATATATATATTATAGATACCATGTTCTTTAGGGTGTTGGACATTACTTGGTGATATTACAGATACCACACTCTATAGAATGTTGGATGTTATTGCATTCATGCGCCCGTGTTATAGGGGGCATATGTGGCATATACTAGCCGGTTGTCACGATTGGTGAATTATGTCAGCATATGTCTAGCCTACACCTTCCCATATACTCATGGTTGTCCTCAAATTGTATTCACTTAGATGGTTAGCACACCCTTTATTGTATTTATTTTATTTAGTATTTATATATGACATGCTTCTATGTATCTTGTTACATCCCTCTGAGGACCTGGTACCTTTCCAGATTTGGACGAGGCATATTATCCTACAGTGTACGGCCCAGGACAGGAGACGAGGTACGCTACCGAGGAGGAGTTAGAGGTGCTACCGTCAAAGTTTCCGTGATCAGTTGGTAGGCCTTCTGCCTAGGATTGGGTGCATCATTATCTAGTCAGCCGATGCCCTAGTCATTACTCTTTTTATCTGTCATTCAGTACTTTTATTTCGTCATAGTAGAGGGTTTGTCCCCACCAGACACTCTTGGTTGTACTATGATATTTTGAGACTGGCGTTTATCTTCCAGCATTTATTATTAGTACATTCTTGCTGTTTATATTGTGGATGAGATTAGATTACCTGTTGTTGATTTATATGGGATATGTTAGTATTTAGGACAGCGTAACACTCTTCGTTAGGATCCATTAAATTGGGATATCCTCGAAGACGTGATAGTTGGCTATTGCCATGTGGCCTGGTCCCGTGTACTTTTGGGACTGGGGCATGACAACAATGAACACGAGTAGTGTGTGAACATGAAATATAAATCAATACCCAATACACACGATAAAATACATGTGCATGAGTACCCGTTGAACACGGTAGGGGATGACATCTCCTGACGGGATCCACGTAGTACTAGTCCGTGAAATCACTGTATTGGAATTAAGTATACAGTTCTAGAACATGAATATATACACTATTATGAATTGAAAACTAACAGAAAAATATACTCGCCTGAACTCCTTAGCAAGGTGTGTCTCTCGATGCCCAAGCTGGTGTCACACATACCTATATATGGTATGTTGCATCAATACAAGGTTCTGGAATAAAAATAAGTTAAACTATTATAATTCTAGGTCATAAAGCTATTTCTAAGTCAAAACAGTCAAACTAAGTCAAACCGACTATTTCTAGGTCGTAAGAGTCAAACTCTAGGATATTAGGTCCAAACACTATGAAACTAAGGCTACACTAGCTACGCTAAGATACTGGATCCACACAAAATACCGTATCCTAGGATACGCAAGTTTTTAATATAAAAATAGTAATTTATATATATATATATATATATATATATATAGAAGTCAATACATATAGTACCTTAGTTAACTAATGCAAATATGATACCTTAGCTTTGAACCAAAGCGTATCACACTACCACACACCTATCTCGATACTCAAACCCAATACCTTGTGTATCGACCCATACCTTGATATTACCTTGGTATCCCAAGGTAATTCAAATCCTAATGCACATAGCTAATATATAGCTAATACCCAATGCACTAGACTATACTAATATAACTAAATCATATGCTAACTATTAAATGCTACTAACTACTAACATATATTATATACTAATACATTGATACATATAGTACAATAGGTACTAGGCTAACTGTTACACATATCTACTAACTATCAACTAACAAGTATAAAACTAACCTTAACACTAAACTAACTGATACACTTAACCTCTCTAACTATTAACTATCCTCTAGAAACTAACTAATCCACTGAAATAAAAACTATCTAGACACCCAAAAACCAATACCTTGCTACTGCCTGAGACTACACTGTGCACGAGCTGCTGAACTTGCTGTTGATGACTCTGCTGTGCATCCTCCCTACTGTGCACTGTACAGTTGTTGTACACTGATTCCTCACTACTGTACTGTCTTGATTTGCTGAATGCCACTGCTGAAACCTTCAGTTGCTGTCTTCAGCTGAATGCATTGCTCAAAATGTTGCTCAGTCGTAACTGGGTACTTGCTGAAGTTGTGATGATGTGCAGTTGATTGAATTGCTGCTAGTGACTGCTGTAGTGTAGCTGCACAGTGCTACTGCTCTATGCAGTTTGGCTTCTCTCCTTGCTGCAGCTGCTGCTGCACTGAGTTGAGTTCTCTGCTGATTGCTGTACTAAAACCACCTGCAGAGCACTCTTCTTGCTGAACTATGCACATACCCTTGTTGATGGTTCATGTAAACCCCCTCACCAAAAATAGATATATTGTGTGTATTTTATATTATTATATTAATTATAGATATTAAATTTCTTTAGAGTATTCTCTTAGTTAATTAGAAAATAAATTGCTTGATATATTTACTTATATAAATATTTATTTAGAATTATTTTAGGTTATTTTAGATTTTTGGAGATTTTTCTAGAATTTTTGGTAATTAAAACTTAAGAAACATAAATTTCTATGACTTCTATGATTTACTATACGACCATACTTGCATGTTGTTCCTACCAAATATTTATTTTAGTTTAAAATATTTAATTATATTTTTCTGAAATTTATTTAGAATTTTAAGAAATTTATTTAGATTTTTAAAAATTATTTAGGATTTATTTGGATATATATAGTCTTAATATTAGATAGATGCTAATTTAGTGTTAATAGATATTAATAAGATTTTATAAATTATTTGTATTATCTTTAATTATATTTAAGATTATAAATTATTGAGATAAATTCAAACTCTATTTCAAATTAATTAAAATCCTGAACCTACTAGGAAAACAACTTCATGCATATCCTATCCTTATTTAAATTCATCATAATCCTATCCAAATTAACCAATCCTAGTCGTATTTAATTAAGTAGTGTCCACCATTATAAATACCTCATCCTTCATATTTTTTCCCCAAATTCTTCTATTTTTCGTCCAAAAATAATCAAAATTCGTCATAAATTCAGCCTCATTTTCTACTAGTTATGACGAATTAAAAAGACGATATCTCCTAGCTCCGGACTCCAAACGTGCTCCAGTTTTTTTTGTTAGAACCATATAAAGGTTAGTTTTCTGAATATATAAATTATTTTAATAATTTCAGAACCTATTTTTCTAAAAAATTTTAAAAGTGCCAGTTGTCCGAAATCAGACGTGTTTTGGTATTTTTGAGATTTTGGGAGATCCCGAACTCGGAATTACAAACCGTTTGAAGTTTCAGAAAGATGACATGATGAACTTCCAGAAACATAATTTTATAGAATTTAAAATATAAGTTTATTCTACTGTAAAATTTGTACAACGTAGACGTAAATAGGAAACCACCAAAAACTGTCATCTGTGGGTCTTGTGGCCATAACTCTTTACCTACTTGTGATTTTATAAAACCGTCAAATATGGTGTTCATATAGTATTAAAATCTATAGGATTCCATTTACAAATCCAGAATTTGAGTTGGTTGACTTTTTGGTCAACGGATTGCCTCGATTTGCGTGCCATGGATCACAAATCAGTAAAGTTGACTTTCGTTGGACCAAAATTAGGGTTTAAAAATAAAATTAGATTATAATAAGATTAAAATAATATTTTAAGTTATTTTATTCAGAATTAAAATAGATTAAATGAAGGAACCTATTTACCCACTTTTGTAACCTAATTTGTTTAATTTATGTGACGGGTAGATCGGACGACGCCTTGAGTTTGGACTTCATCCTTTTCAGACCAGGCAAAATACCTTGCCAAATTGCTTACAGTACTTTTGTATGCTATTTATATTTTTGTATATTCATTGCATTTCTGTATATGCATTGCATGTGTATTTTCTTTCAGTCATTACTATCTATTATATGTATGTTGACACACACTTGACACTTAGTATCATGAGAGGACAATAAGTAGGCGTATGGGCTTTAACTACTCTGGTAAACCATAGTAACTAGCACGCACTATGGTGGTCGTGTCCGATGGTCGCTACCCCCGAGGTATATCGATTGATGGAGTCCGAGGGTCGCTACCCCCGAGGTATGTCGGCTGATGATGTCCATTGACGAGTGTGTGAGTGTGAGATTTAGATCGAGTAGCCTACCCTTGCCCATACGTCAAAAAGTTATCCTCATTTGCATTCATATAGATTATCTTGTACAGCGTACTTACATATTTTCTACCTATTATGCATGTTTACTGTATTCAAATTGGCTTATTATTTTGTATCTTGTTACGTCCCTCTGAGGACCTGGTCCCCTTCCAGGTGTATCTGTTTTTGAGTATTTGTAGGAGCGCAGATTCAGATGGTTACATATATTTCGAGGATGTTTTCTCTCCGAGCCCCATAATTGTTAGCTGGTATTATTATATTGTGTTTATTGTGTTGTACCTTTACCTTCGAGTTGGTAGTTGATTTGTTTCCATCCAACTATCATCCTTAGATACTTATATTGAGATATAGTTTCATAGATAATGGTTATTTATTTATATTAATTTTCGTGGATGAGATTTAGATTATATCCTGTGACTTGTGACATATGTTATACCACTTGTGGATTTGATATTCATATTACATCGTAGGTATGGGTTTGATTTCCATATATTGGAGTTGCCATATCCATGTGGCTGGCATGCTTATGTGCCCTAGTCCTACGTATTTTTGGGACTGGGGCGTGACATGTTTTTGTGGTGGCCCATGCAGGTCGAGAGCATATTGTCTCGGTTACGTCACTGTACCTAGCAAGCCTGCACATAGGATTAGAATATAGGATCTCATCTACTTATTTAATTACCGTCCTTGATTTTATTTCGCATTCTTATTTGATTGCTTGCATTGCATCTTGCTTGATCCATTCTCAACGTCAATCTTCTCTCGTGCTTGATAGGGATTAGGAAGATGACTTGTACTAGGTATATACCCTCTAGTATTTAATAACATTATTAGTTAAATTATTGTAAGTTGGATAGTATGCCTCATAACCTAGTATCATATAGTCCTTCTGACCAAGTAATAAAGTATAAATGAATGACACCAACTATAGGCTTGCATAAGAAGATAGTATTTATCTAGACTATAGAACTTTAGTGTTTATCTAGACTATAAAAATTTAGTGTTTATCTAGACTGTAGAACTTAGAGGCTCATACACCCATTTGGTTGACTTTAGACTTAGACAAGAAATTATTATGAAAACTGTAGAGGCACAACACCGATCTTCTTGGTGAACTTAGATTATTCTGTACCTTCCTCCATCATAATCAAGTGTACTTATATTTTTACTACCTCGACTTATGCTGCTATTATAGACTAGTTTTGCAAGCTTATTCTTTTATTGAGTTTGTTCATGACATATGTATTATTGGGGGCCCACACTAATACATTGTCTAAATCAGAATCGGTGTATTATGGTCTGATCAACTGTAGTGCACTTGGTTCGCTCTTTGTATCACTACTTTATGTGGATTGAGATATAGTTGACTCAACTTGTTAGACGAATATACTTGCCCTCTAAACTGGTCAGAGCATATCATGTCAGGTACATAACTGTTCTGATATGAACATGCATATAGAAATTTACCAAAATAAGATTTCAATCCACAACTGCCTTGGCAACTCCCTTTCAAAATTCTTTAATCCCTTCGAATCTCGTACTTGTATTATATCACCTCCTCCTTGAACTCTTTATTGTTATTTTTCGTCTTCCCTATTTCGGAAAGACGAACGTTCGTGCTTAGTATAAGTTTGATACACGAATAGTACTAGATATACCCCATAGGCCAAGCACTCATGATGACAAACAAGAGAACGCGGCCACAGAAATTCATAGATACATGTACGACCTTAGTTATATGTGTTATTGCATACTCATGACCCCCTTTATGACACGAGATCTTAGGTGCATAGTAGACGTAGAATTATATAGGTGTTGGTTTAACAGTTATGAGGATATACTGATATTTTACCCAGATGGCATACACACGATGCTAATAGATGATGCGAGTAACAGTAGTAGTATTCTTTTTCTATCACCATCTCGCCCCCCTTGGGTGGCTCATCTTCTCTTCTCTATCCATTCATTATCTCGTGCTTAATTCTCCCTATCGTAGTTACGTCTTTTTCGTGCCAACATGAATTGTTGGTCTACTTCGACCCCAGCCTTAGTTTTGTTAGTTAAAACGTAAATGGTTTAGTAGATGATTAATAACTAAAGGATGAGTTGTTAATAATAACCCTTATGTATATGACCTATAGCAATATCTGTATCCTCTTATTATTTTAAAAACCATGTATAGCATCCCTTAGGCTAATAGGAATTTGTTAGACTGTTTGAACTAGTTTATACTTTTAATAGTTTTATAAGTTAGTCAAGACTTTAACTGTTGCCCAAAACTTAGACTATGCCTAGGAAAGAATTCAAGGCACTTGTTACGAACTGACAACTATGACAAATCGCTGGCAAAGTAGCGATAGCTGCAGCTAGACCATTGTAGTAAAGTAGTCGAAGTATTTGCAGACATATTGGTCAGGTGGCATGGCAGTATTAGGCTACGATATTTGACGGTTACAAAGAAAAATTATGGTCGTGAGATTCAAGACAAGTACCCCAAAATTCTCGACCCAATAAATATATTCATCTTACAACCTAGACAATAGCCTCAAGAGACTGTGACTACAAGTAGAACTTTTGTAAGTTGGGTAGTGTAGACGAGTTAGAGGATAATAGGATAGTGTATGGACAATAAATGAGAAGTGTTAGAATGACAGACCATGACTTTTAGGAAGCACTGCTAGATAGCTATGTAGTGTAATAGCTATAGTGATTATTATGAATATGTGTTAGTGTCAATTTCGAGGACAAATTTTTTGTAAGTTGGGTAGATTGTAAACTCTCTCACAAAAAATAGATATTTTGTGTGTATTTTATATTATTATATTAATTATAGATATTAAATTTCTTTAGAGTATTCTCTTAGTTAATTAGAAAATAAATTGCTTGATATATTTACTTATATAAATATTTATTTAGAATTATTTTAGGTTATTTTAGATTTTTGAAGATTTTTCTAGAATTTTTGGTAATTAAAACTTAGGAAACATAAATTTCTAGGACTTCTATGATTTACTATACGACCATACTTGCATGTTGTTCCTACCAAATATTTATTTTAGTTTAAAATATTTAATTATATTTTTTTGTAATTTATTTAGAATTTTAAGAAATTTATTTAGATTTTTAAAAATTATTTAGGATTTATTTGGATATATATAGTCTTAATATTAGATAGATGATAATTTAGTGTTAATAGATATTAATAAGATTTTATAAATTATTTGTATTATCTTTAATTATATTTAAGATTATAAATTATTGAGATAAATTCAAACTCTATTTTAAATTAATTCAAATCCTGAACCTACTAAGAAAGCAACTTCATGCATATCCTATCCTTATTTAAATTCATCATAATCCTATCCAAATTAACCAATCCTAGTCGTATTTAATTAAGTAGTGTCCACCATTATAAATACCTCATCCTTCATATTTTTTTCCCCAAATTCTTCTATTTTTCGTCCAAAAATAGTCAAAAATTGTCATAAATTCAGCCTCATTTTCTACTAGTTATGACGAATTAAAAAGACGATATCTCCTAGCTCCGGACTCCAAACGTGCTCCAATTTTTTTTGTTAGAACCATATCAAGGTTAGTTTTCTGAATATATAAATTATTTTAATAATTTAAGAACCTAATTTTCCAGAAAATTTTAAAAGTGCCAGCTGTCCGAAATCAGACGCATTTTGGTATTTTCGAGATTTCGGGAGATCTCGAACTCGGAATTACAAACTGTTTGAAGTTTCGGAAAGATGACATGATGAACTTCCAGAAAAGTATTTTTACAGAATTTAAAATAAAAGTTTATTCTACTGTAAAATTTGTGCAACGTAGACGTAAATAGAAAACTACCGAAAACTGTCATCTGTGCGCCCTTGAGGCCATAACTCTTTACCGACTTATGATTTTATAAAACCGTCGAATATGGTATTCATGTAGTATTGAAATCTATAGAATTCTATTCGAAAATCAAGGATTTGAGATGGTTGACTTTTTGGTCAACGGATTGCCTCGATATGCGTGTCATGGATTATAAATCTGTAAAGTTGACTTTTGTTAGACCAAAATTAGGGTTTAACAATAAAATCAGATTATAATAAGATTATAATACTATTTTAAGTTATTTTATTCAGAATTAAAATAGATTAAATGGAGGAACCTATTTACCTACTTTTGTAACCTAACTTGTTTAATTTATGTGACGGGTAGATCGGACGACGCCTTGAGTTGGGACTTCATCCTTTTCAGACCATGCAAGATACCTTGCTAAATTGCTTACAGTACTTTTTTATGCTATTTATATTTTTGTATATTCATTGCATTTCTGTATATGTATTGCATGTGTGTTTTTTTTCAGTCATTACTATCTATTATATGAATGTTGACACACACTTGACACTTAGTATCATGAGAGGACAATCAGTAGGCGTATGAGCTTTAACCACTCTGGTAAACCATAGTAACTAGCATGCACTACGGTGGTCATGTCCGATGGTCGCTACCCCCGAGGTATGTCGATTGATGGAGACCGAGGGTCGCTACCCCCGAGGTATGCCGGCTGATGATCTCCACTGACGAGTGTGTGAGTGTGAGATTTAGATCGAGTAGCCTACCCTTGCCCATACGTCGAAAAGTTGTCCTCATTTGCATTCATATAGATTGTCTTGTACAGCGTACTTACATATTTTTTACCTATTATACATGTTTACTGTATTCAAATTGGCTTGTTATTCTGTATCTTGTTACGTCCCTCTGAGGACCTGGTCCCCTTCCAGGTATATCCGTTCTTGAGTATTTGTAGGAGCGCAGATTCGGATGGTTACTTATGTTTCGAGGATGTCTTCTCTCCGAGCCCTATGATTGTTAGCTGGTATTATTATATTGTGTTTATTGTGTTGTACCTTTACCTTCGAGTTGGTAGTGGATTTGTTTTCATCCAACTATCATCCTTAGATACTTATATTGAGATCTAGTTTCATAGATAATGGTTATTTATTTATATTGATTTTCGTGGATGAGATTTAGATTATATCCTGTGACTTGTGACATATGTTATACTACTTGGGGATTTGATATTCATATTACAGCGTACGTATGGGTTTGATTTACATATATTGGAGTTGCCATATCCATACGGCTGGCATGCTTATGTGTCCTAGTCTTACGTATTTTTGGGACTGGGGCGTGACAGTTCACTGCCTTGAACTTGCTGAATGCTCCTTGATGCAGACACCCGAGCATTACTGCCAATGCTGAAGCTTCCTGCACTATTCTCCTTATGCAGTTCTAATGCACAATTGATCATGCTAATGTAGTTGGCTTCTACTCACTCCCCTGGTTTGCTGATACTGCACAGTGAGGTTAATGCATAGCACTGCACGAGCTGCTGAACTGTACAGTTGATGCACAAGCTGGTGCACTGCTCTCCCTTCAGTTGATCACTGCCCAAAAATGCACATTGAAAACTGTGCACAACTCTCCCCAGTGACCCGAGCTTGCTCGCTAACTCACTTACTCACTCACTCACTCACAACCACACACTAAGACATACATACACACACACACACACACACACACACACACACACACACACATATATATATATATATATATATATATATATATATATATATATATTAATCCATATATATAAACACATACCTCTCATCTATATATATATATATATATATATATATATATATATATATATATATATATATATATATATATATATATACATATACATACATATATATATATATATATATACATATACATACATATATATATATACATATACATATATATATATATATATATATATATATATATATATATATATATATATATATATATATATATATATATATATATATAATACATATAACATAACCATACATGTAGATATATAGATGTATATCTACATATATATATAAACACATATGCGTATAGATACCTCTATACACTTAGCTACCTATACTCATGTAGACTATATACTATAGATACATATACAATACATATATATCATACAAATATCTCATACATACATACATACATACATATATATATATATATATATATATATATATATATATATATATATATACAAGTCACATAGAATTGAGGGGCAATGAAACAAACACGTGGAGTGCACCGCACCCGTATCACACTCATTCTATGATACACTTGCGATACGTCTCCACCACACAACCAAACACATTCATAAGGACACGAGCAAGTCTAGAATACTAATTATGCACAATACGAATAATAAATTTATCAACTACGTGTCTGTGTCAAGAAGTGACATGCACAAATTCTCGTGTAGGAGAAAAACTCCAAAAAATAACTCGTATCGCCAAATTGATGAGATACGGCCTACACATACCTAATTGTGGACACAAAACTAGTCAAAAATAATCAAACATATGTTAAATTGATCTAATTGACCAATTGACAAACACAACATGTGCCAATCTCGAAATTATCCCAAAATTGACATAAAACACCCATAACTTCCTCCATATGCCTCCTATGAACCTAATTCCAATTCCTATGGGTAGCCTATGCATGCAGGATAGTTTCTTATGGTTAAATCTCAGATTTAGAGTCTACTAAGAGAGGAAAAACTGAAATGTACCTATTGGGAGATGGATTCCTAATGAAAATCCCCAAATGAAGAATGTAGCTCCCAAATTATAGATCTTGGCTCCTCCTTGTAGATTATAAAACCCCCTAATTTTAAATATTAATTATTTAATTAATCATTGAATTTAATTGCATTAATTCCTAGTTAATTAGTTGATAGAATTTATTGAATTTAATTACTAGGTAGATATTCATCTATGAATTTATGGAGCAAAACTACTATTATTTTATTTTAATTTATTTTAGAAAGTCTTGTAGAAGGCTGATAAATTTTTAGGATGTGCTAATATAATTTTTGGAATTCTAGTACCATATATATATAATATATATATATATATAATATATATATATATATATATATATATATATATATATATATATATATAAATAGTATTAATAATAAGAAGAGTAAAAAAAACATTAAAAGAAGAATCCTTAATACCTAAAACCTTAAGTCTAATAATCCTCAACCCAGCCCGGCTATAAGACTAACCCAATTTCAAACAGCAGCTAAATACCCTAAATACACAGAAATTGCTGAACCCAATATCCGCGGCCAGGCAACGACCCCAACCCGCCTATATATATATGTATATATGTGTCGAGCCAATAAACCCTAACCCTAAAACTACTCCCTAACCTAGCCGCTCACCACCACGACCTAGCGCCGCCGAACTCCACCCCCCGGAGCAGCCGCGCAGCCGCCTGGACCAGCACCGCCGTCGACGTTCGCGTCACCCGCTCGAGAATGCCGCGTAGAATATGGCAGCAATGTACACCACTTCCCGTATTGTTTCCCGCTCCATCTTGCGATCAATTTCGACTCCGTCTTCACCAGTATGTTCACGACCTATCCCCCTTCCAACTCTGTTATTTAGTTTCCATCGAACAACGCTTAACCCTAGGTAGAAATCGAGGCCAAGTTAGAGAAAAAATATAACTTTTAACTATAGAAAACTGTGGCGACCCCCCTATGTTTAAGGACTGATATCTTCCTCCACAGACATCCGAAATATACCTTTTTCTATGCGAAGACCATATAACCGAGATCATTTTCTGTTAATTAGATTATTTTATTTTGTATTATATGCAGAATTAAATTTGGGTTAAAAATTATGAAAAACTTATTTTTGAAACTCTAAAATTTGCGATACGGAGCGCGTTCCGCCAAACGGGTCCGTCCCGTCGCGTACCAATTTTACTGAAAGGCGCGTATGGTATATCCTGACATGTGGGCTTTCGCAGAAACTAATTTGGACGTGTGTGCGCGTCAGAATCAACCCGTATCCATTAAAAGTCTCTGCATCATAACTTTTATAAAATATCGCACCATTTAGTGTACGCTCGTCGAAATTCGATGAAACTTATGCCATTGGATTCGTGGTATCACGCTGGTCCTGTGACCCAAGTTTTACGCGATTCTGAGATAGTTGACCAAGCCACCTATTTGCAGATGGTTGACTTTTTGGGCGAATTTGTATTCGGCTCACCGAAATCAAAATTGGATATACCGTTGAGTTCGTACTGACATTTAGAATTTGTTTGACCTATAATTTATCCCATTTAGAGACCTTTACCCTTGGCATGCTTTTCGGTGCAAAGTGGACCACATGTTGACCCCGCTTTGACCCAAAATTACTATTTTGCCCCTATGTCCAAATTGGACGAAAGGGTAGTATTTTATAGCTATCTCACTGATTTCGGAAATGTTGGTGATGTTTATTTCAGCATCCGGAGACATTTATTCGGAGACCTTAGTTTTTGATCTTGTGTACCTGACATCTGGATGCTTACACTATACAGATTGCTTGTCAGGCAAGTATACATTGCCATTGTACTGTGATTTACATTATTTATGGTGCATGGATCTTATTTCTGTCATTTAGTTCATATATTTTAAACTGCTATATAAACTTCGTATCTAAGAATAACTTTGGTGCCACGACGGTGGCATCGTATTCTGTTTTTATTATATATATGCATGTTGACCTAGTTTATGAGACTGCCCCATTACCATGAGGTATTTTTATGTTTCATTGGCCATGATACTATTGTTACACGAGTGTGAGTCTTATGTAGGACGCAGACTTGCGTACTCGACTGGCCACTGATACGTATAGGTCATGCGACGGATAGAGATAACTGCTGATAGAAATTTTGCCTGCTAGAAGACCTGACAGTTATTTAGAGGTATCATCGTGTCATGGATGTGACATGCTTAAAGCATGGGGTGGGGAGAATAACAAGTAAGGCATTTGGGCTTCTTTGCACTTTCCTTGTGTAACTCGTAAACTCCGCCGAAGATGCGCGGTCATGATGACCACTATATATTATATATTATCATGCGGCCTCTGGTGTTCAAAAGATGACATAGTTTGTTGGCCCCTGAATCTCCAAGAGAATTATGCCAATCCCATTTTAGCCAGATAGCCCACTTGTTGGAAAGTTGTTCTCAACTGCATTCACATAGATGGTTAGATGACCCATTTGATGTTTATTTTTAGTACTTTATTGGCATGCTTCTATGTATCTTGTTATGTACCTCTGAGGACCCGGTCCCTTTCCAAGTATAGACTTGCAGGAGTATCCACTGGAGTACGGACCCAGACCTGACGTTTCATACCAGACTGAGGAGGTCTTACCTTCAGAGTACCTTTGATTCATCGCAGCTGATGGATATTCTAGTTGCTATTTTTTGTGTACATTTATCTTATATTGGAGTTTGATCTCTTCTCTTATTTAGTAATTTTAGTATAGTCTATTGGTAGTGAATTTGTTTCCATCCGACTATTATACTTTGATACTTCATATTTGACATTCAGTTATTTATTTCTATTTATTTACTTTTGTTGTGGATGAGATATAGATTGTGTGTGACTTGTTCACAGTATATTAATACTTGTGGATTTGATATTCATGTACAATGTACGTGTGTGTTATGATCTTCCAACACATTGGAGTTTCGTATACATACGACTGGCGTGTTACGTATTCCTAGTCCTATTTATTTTAGGACTGGGCGTGACATATTTTTATTGGTGGCCCATACAGGTCTACGAATATATTGTCCCGGTTACGTTACTGTACCGAAAAAGCCTGCATATAGGAATAGAGTATAGGATCTCATCCACGCTTGACTAAAACTCATCTTCCTTTTCAACCTTTCCTATTTAAATACTTGCATCCTGTTTGATTCCTGTACTCCTTCTAATCGTTTCATCTACCTCTGGCAGAGAGATGGATTTGCATGGTGACTATACTGCCAATTGGAGGTAACACACCTTCAGGAGTCAACAGCCAAACTCGAGGGGAGACCTCGACGACTCCTAGACTTCCAGGGCCGGATGGACAGACTCACAATCCAGTTCCATCTGATCTTCCCGCTTCGCCTAATGGGACCCTTCCAGCTTCATCGACATCCCAGGATGGCCAGACACAGCTATTCTAATTCTTCCAAATGATGATGCAGGAACAGAGACAACAGGCGGTCGTACTAGCTGTAGAGCAGAGGCAGCAAGCAGTAGAGCAGAGACAAGAATTTTTGGCAGCACTTGAGAGAATGGCTGCACAGGCAACTGTACCAGCCCAGACACTAGTTCTAGTACCCTGAGCTAGAGTTGGTTCAGTCAAGAACTTTGTACAGATGGGCCCCAAGCCGTATAAAGGCACTGAGAGCCCAAATGAGACCACAAACTGGACTACCCACACCAAGAAGTTATTAGAAGCATCATAGCTACCTACAGATCTATGGATAACAGGAGTAAGGACGCAACTAGATGGTAACGCTCATCACTGGTAGGAATCAATGGAGTGCCAGTTGGGTACGTGTCAGACTTGGGAATAATTCTTGGAGTGCTTTGAGAGAAAGTACTTCCCGGACACTATAAGGGACGCGTTGTATGACCAATTTCTTCATCTGGAGCAGGGGAACAAGATAGTTGACGAGTATGATATAGAGTTTAGTCGACTTAGTAAATATGGCACTATCCTGATACCGAATGACTTGGAGAAGGCTAAGAGGTTTCACCGTGGACTGACTCAGGAGCTCTAACACTACACTAGCTCTAAGTCCCGGATCTCTTATGCCGAATTATTGACAGAAGCTAGGCTACAAGAGACCATCAACAAGGGAAAATAAGGTCAACTAAAGACACGGTAGGGACCAGCAAGGATACAACAAGGAGGACCTATCAGACGTCCTTCGGCACAACAATAGCAGCATCAGTACAGAGCAGGACTATACCAGATTTCGGAGAAGCCCCACTACAATTATTGTGAAAAATATGGGCACATTTCGAGAGACTGTCAGACTCGTTTGGGATAATGTATGAGGTGTGGTTCCGGACAACATATGGCGAGAGACTGCCCAATGCAGCAGACATTAATGCTTCCAGTGCCAGTACAAAGGCTAGCACTTCCAGCGCCGAAGCCAGTTCAGCAGATGACTAGACCAGGAGCACCTCGACCCCCAACAGCCAAAGGATTTCAGCAAGGACTACCGCTACCTACTCAGGAGGATCAATACACGAGGGCCAGTCATGGACTATCACAGAAGAATGGACAAACTTTTGCACTAGAAGTAGATGACATGGAACAGGAGATTGATGTTATTGCAGGTATTACTCTTGCTTTTACTTTTTTTGCTGTGACATTGATACGGGAGCCACCCACTCGTTCATATCTTCTAGTTTTATTGCCAAGCACAATATTGCCACTACACCTTTACCTAGTTGTGTTAGAATTCTCACCGGAGGAGGAGTTGTACCTGTTAGTCGGATTTGTAGATCGTGTCCTGTAGTAATTCCTGGCAGAGAAATGAATGCCCAACTCTTAGTCCTTCCTATGCCAACTTTTGATATTGTGCTTGGGATGGACTGGCTAAGCAAGTACCACACATTCTTTGACTGTTTTGGAGGAAGCATTCTTTGTAAGGTACCAGGCCAGCCGGAACTTGAGTTTGCACGAGGATCCACGAAAGCCCTTGATGGTGTGCATCTTACACTGGACGACGTTATTTATCACCCCATCATTTCAGAGTTTCAAGACGTCTTTCCAGAGGAATTGCCAGGATTACCTCCGGACAAAGACATAGAATTCTCAATTGAATTGATACCGGGGGCAACACCCATAGCGTCACAAATTTACAGATTGGCGAAGAAGGAGATGGATGAGCTGAAGGCACAGTTGAAAAAATTAGAGGAAAAAGGTTTCATCCGACCAAGTACATCACCCTGGGGAGCACCAGTGTTATTTGTACCAAAGAAGGATGGGTCAGTACGTATGTGCATCGACTACAGAGCCTTAAATGCAGTGACCGTGAAGAATAAATATCTATTGCCACATATTGATGACTTATTTGATCATCTTAGTGGAGCCAAGGTGTTCTCGAAGATAGACTTGAGATCGGGATATCACCAGGAGAAGGTACGGAAGCAAGACATCCGAAAGACTGCATTCAGGACAAGATATGTACACTACGAGTTTCTGGTCATGCCATTTGGGTTGACCAATGCTCCAGCTATCTTTATGGACTTAATGAATCGAGTATTCCATCAGTATTTGGACCAGTTCATGGTCGTCTTCATAGATGACATACTTGTCTATTCGAAGAGCCACAAGGAGCACGAGAAGCACCGGCGGATTATCCTAGAGACCTTGAGGAGAGAGCAGTTATATGCGAAGCTCAGTAAGTGTGAGTTTTTCTTTGACAGAGTTTTATTTCTTGGGCATGTCGTTACGGGAGATAGTATTTCTGTTGATCCAGAGAAAATCTCGGCAGTCAAGACATGGCCCGTTCCTAAATCAGCATCAGAGGTGAGGAGTTTCCTTGGACTTACGGGATATTACCGATGGTTCATGGAGAACTTCTCAAGGATAGCAGTACCTATGACTCGGTTGACGTGCAAGGATCAAGAGTTCGTATGGACCAACGAGTGTCAAGACGCTTTCGAGGAGTTGAAGAAGTGACTGACCACGGCACCAGTATTGACTATTCCATCAGGATCAGGAGGTTATATGATTTACAGTGACGTATCAGGGAAAGGCTTGGGATGCGTGTTGATGCAGCATGGCAAGGTGATTGCATATGCATCTAGACAGTTACTAGTACATGAGAAGAATTATCCAACTCATGACTTGGAGCTTGTAGCCATTATTTTTGCTATAAAGCTATGGAGATATTACTTATATGGGGAACGAGTGGAGATCTTTACAGACTACAAAAGCCTCAAATATGTCTTCACGCAGAAGGATTTAAATATGAGACAACGTCTATGGCTTGAGTTGATAAAGGATTTTAAGATAGAGCTATATTATTACCCATGCAAGGCTAACGTTGTAGCATACGCGTTAAGCCGGAAACCAGCAGCTTACTTCTTGATGACACAAAGAGAATTACTGGAGGACTTACAAGAACTTGATATAAAAGTGATATTACTTGGAGCAGATGGGACATTAGTCAACTTGCAAGTACAATCATCACTAGTAGAGAGGATCATGGCAGCTTTGCCTACGGACACCAGATTCAAGAGATTGAAAGAAAATACAGAGGCCGGAGAACAGACGGGATTGCGCATTCATGATGACGGGACATTACGATGTGGTGATCATCTATATGTTCCTAATGGAGAGATTCGACAGGAGCTGATGGCAGAAGCTCATAGTTCGATATATTTTATTCATCCTAGAGGCACCAAGATGTACCGGGACTTGCGACAACACTTTGGTGGCATGGGATAAAAAGAGAGAGAGCTCGCTTTGTAGCTAAATATATAGTATGTCAGCAGGTAAAGGCGGAGCATCAGAGAACAATAGGGCTACTTCAACCACTTCCGATTCTGGAGTGGAAGTGGGAGCACATCACTATGGACTTTGTCACGGGTTTTCCAGAGAGTCCAAGTAGGAGAGATGCAGTATGGGTAATAGTAGATCGACTCACCAAGTCAGCCTATTTCTTGCCTTTTAGAGTTGGCCAGTCTACAGAAGCTTTGGCTGACTTATACATGAGGCAAATCGTGAGGTTGCACGATATTCCGGTCAGCATTGTGTCAGACAGGGATTCATATTTTATATCTCACTTTTGGAGAAGCATGCAAGAGAGTCTTGGGACTCGTCTGAAGTTTAGTACATCTTATCACCCGCAGACAGATGGGCAGTCCTAAATACTATTCAGACACTGGAGAATATATTGAGGGCTTGTATGTTAGACTTTGGAGGATCATGGGAGGACCACCTACACCTTATGAAGTTTTCTTACAACAATAGTTATCAAGCGAGCATCCAGATGGCTCCGTTTGAAGCATTATATAGAAGAAAATGTAGGTCTCCCGTGTGTTGGAGTGACGTGGGAGAACGTCAGATTCTGGGACCAGAATTGGTAGTCAATACAATTGAGACAGTAAAGAAGATACAATGGCACTTGCGAGCAGCGCAAGACAGGCATAAGCAGTGGACAGACCTTCATTGTCGTCCCTTGGAGTTTAAAGTGGGCAATCATATCTTCTTGAGGATATCACCTACTAGAGGCATTATTTGATTCGGAGGGCGTGACAAGTTGAGCCTATGGTATATTGGACCATTTGATATGCTAGAGAGAGTGGAAGAAGTAGCGTACCGACTTGCGCTACCACCTTCACTCGAGGGAGTACATAACGTATTTTACATGTCGTAACTTAGGCGATATGTGGCAGATAGCAGTCATGTTCTCGACCATTCCGAGATCACCATTGGGCCGAGCTTGTCATACCAAGAGCAACCCGTGGGGATCCTTGATCGTCGAGAGAAAGTGTTGAGGAATTAGTCTATTCCCTTGGTCCGCGTGGTATGGAAGCATCACGCGCCAGGAGAATCCACTTGGGAGCGTGTGGACGACATGCGCAAATGTTTTCCGTACCTATTCGTAGACCAAGGTATGAATTTACTTGTTCAATTCTACCTTATACCATCCTTGATTTTTCTATCGTGGCTTAGTTTTAATTTAGATGACAAAATTTTTATATGTTGGGTAGAATGTAAAACCACATAATTTTAAATATTAATTATTTAATTAATTATTGAATTTAATTGCATTAATTCCTAGTTAATTAGTAGATAGAATTTATTAAATTTAATTACTAGGTAGATATTCATCTATGAATTTATGGAGCAAAACTACTATTATTTTATTTTAATTAATTTAGGAAGTCTTTTAGAAGGCTAATAGATTTTTAGAATGTGCTAATATAATTTCTGGAATTCTAGTACCATATATATATATATATATATATATATATATATATATATATATATATATATATATATATATATATATATATATATATATATATATATATATATAGTATTAATAATAAGAAGAGTAAAAAAACATTAAAAGAAGAATCCTTAATACCCTAAACCTTAAGTCTAATAATCCTTAATCCAGCCCGCCTATAAGCCTAACCCAATTTCAAACAGCAGCTAAACATCCCAAACCCGCAGAAACCGCTGAACCCAATACCCGCGGCCAGGCAACGACCCCAACCCTCCTCCATATATATGTATATATATGTCGAGCCTATAAACCCTAACCCTAAAATTACTGCCTAACCTAGCCGCTCACCCCCACGACCCAACACCGCCGAACTCCACCGCCCGGAGCAGCCACGCAGCCACCTGGACCAACACCGATGTCGACGTTCGCGTCACCCGCGCGAGAATGCCGTACAGAATCTGGCAGCAACGTACCCCACTTCCCGTGCTGTTTTTCGCTCCATCTTGCGATCAATTTTGACTTCATCTTCACCGATATGTTCACGACCTACCCCCCTTCCAACTCTGTTATTTAGTTTCCATCGAACAACTCTTATCCCTAGGTAGAAATCGAGGCCAAGTTGGAGAAAAACTATGACTTTTAACTACAAAAAACTGTGGTGACCCCCTATGTTTAAGGACTGATATCTTCCTCCACAGACATCCGAACTTAGATATACCTTTTTCTATGCGAGGAACATATAACCGAGATTATTTTCTGTTAATTAGATTATTTTATTTTGTGTTATATGCAGAATTAAAATGGGTTAAAAATTATGAAAAACTTATCTTCGAAACTCTGAAATTTGCGATACGGAACACGCCCCACCAAACGGGACCATCCTATCGCGTACCAATTTTATCGAAAGATGCGTATAATATATCCTGACGTGTGGACTTTTACAAAAACTTATTTGGACGTGTGTGTGCGTCGGAATCAACCCGTATCCGTAAAAAGTTCTCGTATCACGACTTTTGCAAAATATCGCACCATTTAGTGTACGCTCGTCGGAATACGATGAAACTTGCGCCATTGGATTCATGGTATCACGCTGGTCCTGTGACCGAAGTTTCACGCGATTTTGATACAGTTGACCAAGCCGCCTATTTGCGGGCCTTACGGTTGACTTTTTGGACAAATTAGTGTTCAACTCACCGGAATTCAAAATTGGACATACCGTTGAGTTCGTATTGATGTTTAGAATTTGTTTGACCTATAATTTATCTCTTTTAGAGACCTTTACCCCTGGTACGTTTTTCGGTTCAAAGTGGACCACATATGGACCCTATTTTGATCCAAAATTACTATTTTGCTCCTGTATCCAAATTGGATGAAAGGGTAGTGTTTTTTAGCTATCTCGCTGATTTCAGGAACGTTGGTGATATTTATTTCAGTTTTCGGAGACGTTTATTCGAAGACCTTAGTTTCTGATCCTGTGTACTTGACATTTGGACGCTTACACTATACAGATTGCTTGCCAGACAAGTATACATTGCCATTGTGCTGTGATTTATATTCTTTATGGTGCTGTCACTACCATATCCCGAAAACAGAGGTATTTTTGACTTTTTATAATTATTAATATTGTGGTAGTTATAATTAAATAATTTCATGATGTGTATATTTAAATTAAATAATTTCGTGAGATATATAATTAAATATATTATTATATACAGTGTTCATTATGTTTGAGCTGGTAGACTTGACCTAGAAGCCCAGTAGATGAACACCTGTCCGAATTATGGGATTATGTGGTTAATTGTTTTTTTAGAATTAATTTATTGGAGGTTGTAATTAACTACCATAATTTATTTAATTATTGCGCCTTGCCTTTGCTTCGATATTTGGAGCGCTACCCTAGCTTTTGCCTTCCAACAAATTTCACAACCTTGCCCTAGACGTGCCTGCCTTCCATTCTGATATTTTTGCAACTCATAATTATGATCTCTTGAGCTTCATTTTAGCCGCACAATATTCGTCGCGGACGTTTATTTAATTTCTGAATAAATTCCTATTTTTGTATCGTTGTGCGTTCCAATCAAAATTGGAGGCAATCTTGACCTATTTTTCGTACGACCCAAATTAGGGTAATATTCTGTTCTGAGTCTTCTCCATTAATGCTATTGATGACCCAACCTGATTTTGGCCCCATGTACTCTTAATTAATTTTTGAACACAGCTTGCATTTTATTTCTAATTAAATTGAGAATACCATTTTATCTGATCCCGTTAATCCCGTTTAATTCCAGTACCCTGCTAATTAAGCCCGTACCAAACACACGGTGCCCCCTCACCTTACAAAATGTCGAACACCGAATCGCCAGCCAAATTTTTATAATTTTATGCATCTGTGCAAATATCCAAATTTAAGGGGGACTAATTTACAAATTTGCATATTTTTATTTGGTGTCAACACCCCATTGGTTCAACTAAATGGAGAAGTCCAACATTGACTAGTCAACACCCTCATTCCCACATGAAGAATTCATTCATGTCTAATCTTGGCCATTCATTAAATGGGTCAATCCTCACCCTTCATTAACACACCCTCTCTCCCTATTTAAGGTCACCTCACCCACACTCTTCCCTAGGAAATCCCTAATCCCCAAACCAAGCCCCCATTTTCTCTCACCTCACTCCTCCCTCTCTCCAACGTAGGAAGAAAATTCCTTCTTCCTTTCTTCTTCACTTTTTCTTCTTCTCTTTTCTTCTCTTCTTCTTCTTCTTCCTTTCTTCTTCTCCTTCTTTTATTTTTAAATTTGAAATAAGGAAGGGGGAAACCAACCTCCTGTTCACATCATCTTCCCGACTGCTGCCTCCCCTCCGGCCGGCCAGCTAGCCGACCTGCCGGAGCCCCTTGCTCCACCGCAGCCCGATTCTCCTCCACTCTTCCCTGTACTCCGGCGAGCCTCCACCCACTGCCTGCTGCGTTCCGTCCGGTGCAGCCCCGCTCGAGCCACCCTCGAGTCGAGGCCCGAGCTCCTCCTTGCTCGCAACTCCGGCGCTGTGCACGCCTTCCTCAACTCCTCCCGATCTCCTCTCCGGCGTTCAGTCGACTTTCCTCATCTCCGTTCATCAACCGAGCTCCATCTTCCCTGCAACTACCTCATCTTTCCCGACCCCCCTGTGTCGAGCCCCCGACCCGCAGCTCCGTTCATCCCCTCCACCATCCTCCATCGGCCTCAGCCCCGGCAAGCCGACCCCGCTGCCAGCCTCCTGCTGCAGTCCAGCATCTCCCAGCTCCCCTCGAGCTTCCACCACCGGAGCCATTCCCCCGCTCTTCCCTACTGCCAACTTCCCGACCATCTTCCTAGACTGCCCACCCGGCCGGCCATTGTCTTCGGCACCGGCCATGGACTCCTCGGCCAATCACCCGACTTTCTCCCAGCTGCTCCTCCACGACTCCCCTGCACCACAACTCCGGTCGAGCCGAGCCACCCCCTGTGAGAAATCTTTCTCTTCACTTCATTTATAGATATCTTAGTGTATATACATGTATGTATGTGTAAATGTTTATATACGTATATGTATATAAATACGTGTGTATGGGTGTATGTGTGTGCGTACGTATGTTGTATATGTATTTGAGTGTAAATTGTATATATATATTTATTTATTTATTTTTCTCTATTTATATGTATATGTATGCAATGTATATATAAATTAGCATATACATATTTAATATTATATGTTAAATAATGTATTGGTATATACATATATATGTATATAAATGTATTTTGATATATGTTTAAACATATATATATGTACGTATTTTGGTAAATATATAACTGTAGCATATATAATTTATATTGGCATATATTTTTAAGATATATACATATATATATAGTATGTTAAATCCTATTTAGTATGTATACGTATGTATATACGTATTGTATGTATATCTCCATAATATATGTTTATATATATATACAAGTATTAGTTTATTTAAAGCATATAAATACACATCTATTTTTCATACCAAATGGATAATATGTATATATGTTCGTGTATCTCTCCCTATATATATATATATATATATATATATGTATTCAATATATATTTTGTGTATACGTATTAAATAATAAATATTACTATGTAATTTGGTATAATTACCTGTATATAGTATAAGTACTAATTTGGTATAATAATGTATATAGTATAAACTTAAATTGGTGTATTAGTCTTGGTATATTTTAATAATAATGTTAACAATATATATATATATATATATATATATATATATATATATATATATATATATATATATATATATATATATATATATATATATATATATATATATATTGTAAACTGTATTTTTGGCATATATATATGGTACATAAATATTGTTCAACTAATATATATATTATACATGGATTAAATGGTACATATATATATATTGTATATGTATTTATTTTGGTGCAAGTGTATATTGTAGGCATTAATGTATATGTTAGTTAAATAGGTATAATGTGTTTTATATATGTCTGTCTACTAGATAACCCTAGTTGACCAGTATCATACCTGGCATAGCCCTGAGTTATGTTTTTGTGTTGTGTTAGTGTAGCACCTGATGCAAATATTGTATGTGATATGTCTTTAGGACTGTTGGTTCTTCCAGACGATACTCTGGAACAGGACCTTGACATTACCAACTAAGGACCCAGGACGAGTACATTCTCTGATTAGTTTCTTATTTATGATATCCCCTATGTTCATTGTATCTAGTATAAATATCCATATTCTTGATACGCTGGTTACACGGATTGGTGTATACGGATCTCGTCATGAGATATTATTCCTTGTTCATGGTGTAGCTTGTACAAGACTTGTTTCCTTGTTATCTTGTGCATGTACAGACACTGATTCCCGGGAAGATTTGCTACCTCCCTAGGGAATCCCGTGCCATAGCGTACCATGGTTGGATCTACTATACCAGTCGGGTGTGGGGAGTATTTTAGTGTAGATATGTGATCATACCCAACTTTACATGCATCATAGCTCACCCATGCCTCACGTCGGTGCAGCCTTACCTTTATATGCCTTATCACTGTTACATATGGTTAGCCTGACTATTACTCGCATCATAGCTATTCTTACGGATTAGCCTGACCTCACGGATGATCGCTAACCAATGTAATGAGTTTACTAGTCCCAAGCCGATTACATGTTAAAGCTAGTACTCACACACTTAGTCATAGGATTCTTGCTCATTGACATATTATTTCCTTTCCTGCATTTACTTACAGTATTTCCAGTATATCCTTTATTGTATGTTTCTCGTACCTATACATGCATCTTGTATATTTCCATCTATATACTGCTACATAGTTTATATCATTGATATAGAACTGATATTTAGAAATGTACTTTGCTCCCTTCCTGACTGGAAAACATTTTCCAGACTATGCCTAGAGGACTGGTATCTGACACTGATGGACCACAGGGTGAGTAGCTGAGACTTGGCTTGGTAGTTCAGTCGTGATTCCGGGAGGTATAGCCGGAATCATTAGTTGTCTAGTTAGTTCCTTTAGCATATTATTTGGTACCGGATTTGTCTCCGGCAAATCTTATTTCTGACTTGGTTTATGTTAAGTTAGATTATTTAAAGTTTAGACTTGTGTTGTATTTTTATTTTTTCTTCGAATTCTAATCGTGCTGTCGTTATGTGATTGAGTATGTTGTTATTTATATAGTGTTATCTGTGTCTTCTTATGGAGTTGGATACTAGTGCGAGATTGTTTAGATAGTGCTTGACCCAGACAGCGTTCTACCGCCGATGCTGCGGCGTAGGCTGGACGTACCCACGTACTCGTGCCCCTAAAATGGGTGCGGGTTATGACACATTTTAGTGGTGGCCCATGCAGGTCATACTTCGCAGGTTGTGCGATGTCGTGGTAGTGCGACGTCATAGTTGTACTACTGCGTACCTGCTATAGAATATAGGACATAGGATACTAGGATGAGAGAGGATACTCAATCACAAATTCTTGAGAGATTCCTGGGACGACCCCTTGAGAATCTTATTATAATTTCTAATTTTAAATCCTTCGCCTTGTTTCCGTCCGTCCTCACTCGTTGATATTGAGTTTAATTCCTGTTGATCAGTTAATAAATTAGGATCTTGGTTTCATTGTAGAGTTGATTTTATGCCGAGATGAATTTTACGGACTAAATTTTACGATATCATCTGATGACATATATTGATGAGAACAGTGAGAAAGGTGAAACGTCTACTTTGGTTATGGAACCTAGAGTTTATCGCAGCCGTACCGGTTGGCGTGGCGAAGATTCTAGATGACATGATTATAGGATTGCGTACTTAAGTTACAGAACCTATCGTTTATCGCACCTATGCTTACTGGCATGGCGAGGATTCTCAGCGTCATGATTTCTGACCGACGTGTATGATTATCAGGTTGTGTCTTAAAATTTGTTCTTAAAGTATCATCTCAACACTTATCTATTTCTGTTATACAGGACTTTTTCCATCGTTTCTTTTGTTGCTAGCAGTAGAAATACCTTTAGTCCTCAACCCACTTTCTTTAAAGCTTCTATTCTTTGAGGATTCCTTGTTAAGTATGATAATTAGTGACTTGTAATTATGTCTGTGTCTTGAGTATTAGTATTGACTGAGTGTTGCTAGTAAGTTGTAAGTATTTCCTAGTTGGACATGTGAGCAGTAGGCATTAATCTAAAGTAACCCATAGCGTAGTGCCTTGTAGCAATAGCTCTATGATAGGTGTAATATAGTTAGTATTGGCACTATAGGTAGAGGAGAAGGAATATCAGTGATGATGATCATTTGGAAGTAATAGTACAAATAATTATGGCAGTACAATTTTCGTACACAGTTGAGGTTGTAAATAATTAGTGTATTAGTGTGCACCTTGAGTATTAGAGACTGTGAGTATTTATAAGTATACTTGAGGATTCAATTTTATCGTTTGAAGAATGGGAGTGAATTGTAAAATTTTTGAATTTTAAGGAGTTAAGATTTTTATGTTATTTAAATATTTAAGGACTAAATTTGATTCAATAAACATGGTCAAGGCTATAAAGATTTTAGAATTGATTACCATTTTATTTCAATATTGAGTATTGGATTTTGAGGAAGTAAATAATTTTTATTTATTTTAAAAGAAGTTAAAACTTTCATGATCTTATTTTGAGGATTAATTTTTCGGTGGGTAAGAAATGTATAATGATATATGGATGGATGAAGTGTATACGTAAGGATCCGTTGACTTGGGCATAATTGAGATGGCACTGCAAACGGACTTGGGTGTCCATCTAGAGTTGTATTAGGGAGAACAGTACTTAGTATGGTGTGTTGCACTTGGTGTGCACTTGAGTGATAAAGAACAACTAGTATGAACAATTTTAGTAGGTAAGGAAGCTAGCAGTGAGTGTGCTTGTAGTAGAACTATGGTACCTAAAGGGATAGAGGTATCAAACCTTGGATGCATCGTTGACCTGTGCAATCACAACTAGGAATATTCCCATCTAATTATCTTGAATGTTGCTTCTTTAGAACTTTACTGTCCTTCCTTGATGATATCGCATCTATTGCCTTAATTGATTCTTTTGGATCTGTCTTCAGGATGTCGTCGAGGACACGATCTATGAGAGTGGGAGCACCAGCTTTAGAGGGATCTGCCACCTCTCCACCTGATGGACAGACAGTCGTAGTTCCTCCTACATCTCCGATGCATGTGGGAGTTCCTCCTACATCTCTGATGCATGTGGGAGTATCTGCACTTTCCGGGGGTCTTCCTCCCCCACCTGTTCAGAGGGTAGCCGCAGCTGTGACGGACAACCAGCCTCCTTTACCGACTCCGATTTCCGGAGGTGTGTCCATTGACGGGGCACAGATGTTTACCTTGATCCAGGGCATGGTAGATGTCCAGAAAGTGACGGCAGATGCTCAGCGAGTTCAAGCTGAGGCTCTGAGGGTGCAACCAGTAGCGCAACAGGTGCAGACTGAACTAATGAGAGAGAGCATAGAGAATGCTCACCAGATGGCACTACAGGCAGTTGAGAGAGTTGCTCAGCAGTATCCTGGCCAGCGGCAGCCGAGGACATTTCAGTATCAACAACAGTACCAGACACCAGTTCGTGTTCAGCAGGATCAGACTTGTCTTTACTGTAAGAAGCCAGGTCATCTTAGGAAGAGCTGTAGAGCGAGGCTAGGACTTTGTTTGCGTTGTGGCGATGCAGGACACCAAATGAGGGATTGCCCTCTAGTTCAGCACGCAGCTCCAAATTATAGAGATCCAGTTAGGCTACCTGTGGAACCGTATATTGCTCAGCACCCGCGAAGGGAACCACCCCAACAGGGCGGTGCATTTGCGATGACGGTCGAGGAGACCGATACTGCAGGTAACGTATTAGTATATTTTGTTCTTTCCTTCCTTTTGTTCCTTTATGTTGATCGATTGACTGAATTTTCCCTAGTACTGTAGTTCGTATACATGATTTTTTCTTGTTAGGATATAGTTAGTAGTACACCCTGACAGAGAATGCAATACCATGATAAGACAGACCATAACCATGCATGTTTCCTCTAAGTTGTATGTTGTATGACTGTAGGTAAAAGTTTTTCTTAGACCATGATCATTAGGGTTTTGACCATAACAAAGATCTATGAAGAGGTTATGACTTGACAAAAGGGACAAGATGATTAAAAATTTAAGGATAAGCATTCATTTAAATAAAGAGTTAAGGAGTTAATATAACAAAATTGATGGATCATTGATTTTACGAAGATTGAGGATGATTGAAACTCGAGGATAAAACATTAACTTAAATGGAGAGTTAAGAAATTAACATGGCAAAATTGAGGATTTATTAATTTTAGGAAGGTTATGATATGATAGAATTGGTGATTAAAAATTGAGAAAATTTAGGAGATTGTTATTATATTTATTTGACCGCAAGTTATGAATTTTTAAAATTTATATTGTGGACGTTGCATTGGAAGGATCTCTAAGTATCGCACTGTTGAGTATTTTGAGGAAAAAGGAAATTGAAGAATCAGATCATTGATGGATTATTGTTTGGATTCAGACTTTTTGGGACGAGATTCAATACATTGATTGAAATTAAATTTGAGGAATAGATATCAAATTTTGAGTATTTAATTAACTTAAAAATTTGGAGGGAATTGTGAGAAAAATGGAGACTGATTTTATTTCGAGAATTTTTCAGGAATACAATAAATTCAGAAATTTTTTGAAATTTATGAAATGACAAGGTGGATTGTTTCAGGATTTTGTGGGTTGGATGAATTAACTATTTATGGAAAATAAAATAATGTATAAACACTACTATGAGGACTTTAAATTTCGAGAACAAAATTCTTTTAAGGAGGGTAGACTTGTCACTACCACATTCCGAAAATAGGAGTATTTTTGACTTTTTATAATTATTAATATTGTGGTAGTTATAATTAAATAATTTCATGATGTGTATATTTAAATTAAATAATTTCGTGAGATGTATAATTAAACATATTATTATATACAGTGTTCATTATGTTTGAGCTGGTAGACTTGAGCTAGAAGCCCAGTAGATGAACACCTGTCCGAATTATGGGATTATGTGGTTAATTATTTTTTTAGAATTAATTTATTGGAGGTTGTAATTAACTACCATAATTTATTTAATTATTGTGCCTTGCCTTTGCTTCGATATTTGGAGCGCTACCCTAGCTTTTGCCTTCCAATAAATTTCACAACCTTGCCCTAGACGTGCCTGCCTTCCATTCTGATATTTTTGCAACTCATAATTATGATCTCTTGAGCTTCATTTTAGCCGCACAATATTCGTCGCGGACATTTATTTAATTTCTGAATAAATTTTTATTTTTGTATCGTTGTGCGTTCCAATCGAAATTGGAGGCAATCTTGACCTATTTTTCGTAAGACCCAAATTAGGGTAATATTCTGTTCTGAGTCTTCTCCATTAATGCTATTGATGACCCGACTTGATTTTGGCCCCATGTACTCCTAATTAATTTTTGAACACAGCTTGCATTTTATTCATAATTAAATTGAGGATACCATTTTATCTGATCCCGTTAATCCCATTTAATTCCAGTACCCTGCTAATTAAGCCCGTACCAAACACACGGTGCCCCCTCACCCTACAAAATATCGAACACCGAATCGCCCGCCAAATTTTTATCATTTTATGCATCTGTGCAAATATCCAAATTTAAGGGGGGCTAATTTGCAAATTTGCATTTGGTGTCAATACCCCATTGGTTCAACTAAATGGAGAAGCCCAACATTGAATAGTCAACACCCTCATTCCCACATGAAGAATTCATTCATGTCTAATCTTGGCCATTCATTAAATGGGTCAATCCTCACCCTTCATTCACACACCCTCTCTCCCTATTTAAGGTCACCTCACCCACACTCTTCCCTAGGAAAGCCCTAATCCCCAAACCAAGCCCCTATTTTCTCTTACCTCACTCCTCCCTCTCTCCAATGTAGGAAGAAAATTTCTTCTTACTTTCTTCTTCACTTTTTCTTCTTCTCTTTTCTTCTCTTCTTCTTCTTCTTCTTCTTCTTCTTCTCCTTCTTTTATTTTTAAATTTGAAATAAGGAAGGGGGAAACCAACCTCCTGTTCACATCATCTTCCCGACTGCTGCCTCCCCTCCGGCCGGCCAGCTAGCCGACCCGCCGGAGCCCCTTACTCCACCGCAGCCCGACTCTCCTCCACTCTTCCCTGTACTCCGGCGAGCCTCCACCCACTGCCTGCTGCATTCCGTTCGGCGCAGCCCCGCTCGAGCCACCCTCGAGTCGAGGCCCGAGCTTCTCCTTGCTCGCAACTCCGGCGCTGTGCACGCCTTCCTCAACTCCTCCCGATCTCCTCTCCGGCGTTCAGTCGACCTCCCTCATCTCCGTTCATCAACCGAGCTCCATCTTCCCCGCAACTCCCTGGTCTTTCCCGACCCCCCCGCGTCGATCCCCCGACCCGCAGCTCTGTTCATCCCCTCCACCATCCTCCATCGCCCTCAGCCTCAGCAAGCCGACCCCGCTGCCAACCTCCTGCTGCAATCCAGCATCTCCCAGCTCCCCTCGAGCTTCCACCACCGGAGCCATTCCCCCGCTCTTTCCCACTGCCAACTTCCCGACCATCTCCCTAGACTGCCCACCCGGCCGGCCAATGTCTCCGGCACCGGCCACGGACTCCTCGGCCAATCACCCGACTTCCTCCCTGCTGCCCTCCACGACTCCCCTTCACCATAACTCCGGTCGAGCCGAACCACCCCCTGTGAGAAATCTTTCTCTTCCCTTCATTTATAGATATCTTAGTGTATATACATGTATGTATGTGTAAATGTTTATATACATATATGTATATAAATACGTGTGTATAGGTTTATGTGTGTGCGTACGTATGTTGTATACGTATTTGAATGTAAATTGTATATATATATATATATATATATATATATATATATATATATATATATATATATATATATATATATATATATATATATATATATATATATTTCTCTATTTATATGTATATGTATGCAATGTATATATAAATTAGCATATACATATTTAATATTATATGTTAAATAATGTATTGGTATATACATATATATGTATATGAACGTATTTTGATATATGTTTAAACATATATATATGTACGTATTTTGGTAAATATATAACTGTAGCATATATAATTTATATTGGCATATATTTTTAAGATATATACATATATATATATATATATATATATAGTATGTTAAATCCTATTTAGTATGTATACGTATATATATACGTATTGTATGTATATCTCCATAATATATGTTTATATATATACAAGTATTAGTTTATTTAAAGCATATAAATACACATCTATTTTTCATACCAAATGGATAATATGTATATATGTTCGTGTATCTCTCCCTATATATATATATATATATATATATATATATATATATATATATATATATATATATATATATATATATATATATATATATATATATATGTATTCAATATATATTTTGTGTATACGTATTAAATAATAAATATTAATATGTAATTTGGTATAATTACCTGTATATAGTATAAGTACTAATTTGGTATAATTATGTATATAGTATAAACTTAAATTGGTGTATTAGTCTTGGTATATTTTAATAATAATGTTAACAATATATATATATATATATATTGTAAATTGTATTTTTGGCATATATATATGGTACATAAATATTGTTCAACTAATATATATATTATACATTATACATGGATTAAATGGTATATATATATATATATATATATATATATATATATATATATATATATATATATATATATATATATATATATATATATATATATATATATATATATATTGTATATGTATTTATTTTGGTGCAAGTGTATATTGTAGGCATTAATGTATATGTTAGTTAAATAGATATAATGTGTTTTATATATGTCTGTCTACTAGATAACCCTAGTTGACCAGTATCATACCTGGCATAGCCCTGAGTTATGTTTTTGTGTTGTGTTAGTGTAGCACCTGATGCAAATGTTGTATTTGATATGTCTTTAGGACTGTTGGTTCTTCCAGACGATACTCTGGAACAGGACCTTAACATTACCAGCTAAGGACCCAAGGCGAGTACATTCTCTGATTAGTTTCTTATTTATGATATCCCTTATGTTCACTGTATCTAGTATAAATATCCATATTCTCGACACGCTGGTTATACGGATTGGTGTATACGGATCTCGTCATGAGATATTATTCCTTGTTCATGGTGTAGCTTGTACAAGACTTGTTTCCTTGTTATCTTGTGCATGTACAGACACTGATTCCCGGGGAGATTTGCTACCTCCCTAGGGAATCCCGTGCCATAGCGTACCATGGTTGGATCTACTATACCAGTCGGGGGTGGAGAGTATTTTAGTGTAGATATGTGATCATACCCAACTTTACATGCATCATAGCTCACCCACGCCTCACGTCGGTGCAGCCTTACCTTTATATGCCTCATCACTGTTACATATGGTTAGCCTGACTATTACTCGCATCATAGCTATTCTTACGGATTAGCCTGACCTCACGGATGATCGCTAACCAATGTAATGAGTTTACTAGTCCCAAGCCGATCACATGTTAAAACTAGTACTCACACACTTAGTCATAGAATTCTTGCTCATTGACATATTATTTCCTTTCCTGCATTTACTTACAGTATTTCCAGTATATCCTTTATTGTATGTTTCTCGTACCTATATATGCATCTTGTATATTTCCATCTATATACTGCTACATAGTTTATATCATTAATATAGAACTGATATTTAGAAATGTACTTTGCTCCCTTCCTGACTGAAAAATATTTTCCAGACTATGCCTAGAGGACTGGTATCTGACACTGATGGACCACAGGGTGAGTAGCTGAGACTTGGCTTGGTAGTTCAGTCGTGATTCCGGGAGGTATAGCCGGAATCATTAGTTGTCTAGTTAGTTCCTTTAGCATATTATTTGGTACCGGATTTGTCTCCGGCAAATCTTATTTCTGACTTAGTTTATGTTAAGTTAGATTATTTAAAGTTTAGACTTGTGTTGTATTTTTATTTTTTCTTCGAATTCTAATCGTGCTGTCATTATGTGATTGAGTATGTTGTTATTTATATAGTGTTATCCGTGTCTCCTTATGGAGTTGGATACTAGTGCGAGATTGTTTAGATAGTGCTTGACCCAGACAGCGTTCTACCGTCGATGCTGCGGCGTAGGCTGGACGTACCCGCGTACTCGTGCCCCTAAAACGGGTGCGGGTCATGACAGGTGCATGGATCTTATTTCTGTTATTTAGTTCATATATTTTAAACTGCTATATAAACTGCACGTCTAAGAATAACTTGGGTGCCACGACGGTGGCATCGTATTCTGTTTTTATTATATATATGCATATTGACCTAGTTTATGAGACTGACCCATTATCATGAGGCATTTTTATGTTTCATTGGCCATGACACTATTTTTACACGAGTGTAAGTCTCATATAGGACGCAGACTTGCGTACTCGGCTGGCCACTGGTACGTATAGGTCGTGCGACGGATAGAGATAACTGTTGATAGAAATTTTGTATGCTAGAAGACCTGATAGTTATTTTGAGGTATCATCATGTCATGGATGTGACATGCTTAGAGCATGGGGTGGGGAGAACAACAAGTAAGGCATTTGGGCTTTTTTGCACTTTCCTTGTGTAACCCGTAAACTCCGTCGGATATGCACGGTCATGATAACCACTATATATTATATATTATCAGGCGGCCTCTGGCGTTCAAAAGATGACATGGTTTGTTGGCCCCTGAATCTCCAAGAGAATCATGCAAATCCTATTTTAGCCAGATAGCCCACTTGTTGGAAAGTTGTTCTCAACTGCATTCACATAGATGGTTAGATGACCCATTTGATGTTTATTTTCAGTACTTTATTGGCATGATTCTATGTATCTTGTTATGTCCCTCTGAGGACCCGGTCCCTTTCCAGGTATAGACTTGCAGGAGTATCCACAGGAGTACGGACCCGGACCTGACGCTTCATACCAGACTGAGGAGGTCTTACCTTTAGAGTACCTTTGATTCATCACAGCTGATGGATATTCTAGTTGCTATTTTCTTTGTGGACATTTATCTTATATTGGAGTTTGATCTCTTCTCTCATTTAGTAATTTTAGTATAGTCGATTGGTAGTGAATTTGTTTCCATCCGACTATCATACTTTGATACTTTATATTTGATATTTAGTTATTTATTCCTATTTATTTACTTTTGCCGTGGATGAGCTATAGATTCCGTGTGACTTGTTGACATTATATTACCACTTGTGGATTTGATATTCATGTACAGTGTACGTGTGTGTTACGATCTTCCAATACATTGGAGTTTTGTATACATACGACTGGCGTGTTATGTATTCCTAGTCCTACGTATTTTGGGACTGGGGCATGACATAGATCCTTATTTTCTTCTTGTAGTTCCTTCTTGTATTAGCCTCCAATGAAGAATAGGAAAAATAATTTGGAATGAAATGAGTAGGGAATGGTGAGGGAATGAAGAAATTGGAAAGGAGAAAAAAATTCTAGATCTAATTGAAAATGAAAATGAGAAGAGAGAGTCCCTCTCTCTCCTCCTATGGTGGCCGGCCCTAGCCCCCCTCCCAAGCAAGTATAAAATATCCAAATTACCCCTTGGGGCCTCTCATGAAGAAATTAATTAAGGAGGAAAGGTTCTAGTCTAATGGTTTCACTAATTAATTCATCCTCCTAATGAATGGGCCTAATTATTGGGCTCAATCTAAACTAAAATAAATGTTGAGTTCATGCATCTAAATTAATTAGTTAGGTCCACTACACAAGTCCAAAAATAAATACTATATCTAACAATCAATAAATAATACAACAAATAATTAATTACACATGCACAATATTAAATATAATACTCCTAAAATAAAATACCCATGTCAATTACCAAACTACCCTTGATTGAAAATGTGAGGGTGATACCTTAGAAAAAAAATTTGTCCTCGAAATTAAGGGAGAAATTACTACCAAAAGCAATCAATACAATGCAAGAAAGAATTATACCTCACAGCTCGAACAAATATGGATATCGCTCGCGTATCTCGTTCCCAAGTACTCTTTCCTAGCGAGTGATGCCTCCACGCGACACATAACAAAGGAATCATCTAGTTCCTCAGCACCTTCTCTCTCCGATCCAAAATCTCAACTGGTTGCTCTGGATAGCTAAGAGTAGGGCCCACCTCTATCTCTGAGTGATCCAACATATGACTGGGATCTGCCACGTACCGTCTCAGCTATGACACGTGAAACACGTAGTTCACTCCCTCTAATGCAGGTGATAAGTCTAGTTTATATGCAACTGCACCAACCCTCTCAAGAATACTGAAAGGTCCGATGGATCGCGGACTAAGCTTTTCGCCTCCACCGAAATGAATCGTGCCACATATCAGAAAACTCCTCAAGAAAACCAGACCGCCAACCTAGCACGAAACACAACCTTAGCACTCTAATAAAAAATAAATAATCACAAGCAATGCAAAACAAAATTTATACCTCAAACTCCAATGGTCTCCGGTGGCTATCGGCCCAATGTCGTTGTCTGTCCTGCGTCACTCGAAGTCTTTCCCTGATGAGCTTCACCTTCTCAGCTGCATCCACTACCATCTCTGGTCCCAATAAAGCTCTCTCACCAACATCATCCTATAATAACGGAGTACGATATCTCCGTCCATACAATGCCTCAAATGGTGATATCTCGATACTGGCTTAGTAGCTGTTATTGTAAGAAAACTTTACCAAGTAAAGATGATCCTCCCAAGAACCTCCAAAATCCAAAACACAAGTGCATAACATGTCCTCGTGAGTCTGAATACTCCTCTCCGACTGCCCGTAGGTCTGAGGGTGATATGCGGTACTGAACTTGAGCTGAGTGTTCAAGCTTGCCTACAAACTCCTCAAGAAGTGGGACGTGAAGCGACTATCCCGATTCGAGACTATGCTCACAGGAACACTATGCAATCTGACTATCTGCCACACATACATTTTCGCAAGCTTCTCCGTAGATGTACCCACTTTGAATGGCAGAAAGTGGACTGATTTGGTCAACCTGTCCACGATGACCCAAATTACATCTTTACCTCTTAGAGAATGTTGAACTCCTGAAACAAAGTCCATCGTCACATGTTCCCATTTCTACTCTGGATTGGGTAAAGGCTGAAGCAATCCACCTAGCCTCTTCCGTCTTTACCTACTGGCAAACCAAACATCTAGATACGAAGCTAGCTACCTCCCTCTTCATACCATACCACCAAACATGCTCTCTCATGTCCCTATACATCTTGTTGGCACCTGGATGCATAGAGTACTGAGATCGATGTACCTCCTAAAGAATCTCCTACACAATGCTCCACTCGGGACACATAATCTGGTACCGTGCGACAATGATCCATCTTCTGCAATACTGAAGTTCTCTGCCAATCCTATCTGGACCTGTGCTCTGATGCTCCTCAGAGACTCATCCTCGAACTGTGCGACTCTGATCCGGTCTATTAACTCTGACTGTACCTGAAGTCCCCACATCTGTGGTGCAACTCCAAGAACTAATACCTCAATGCCCAAAATATCAAGATCGGCCAATAAATGTCTGTCCCTCGTCAAGTATATAGCCACTGGATACCTGCTCAAGGCATCCGCGACTACGTTGGCCTTTCTTGGATGGTACTGCAAAGAAATATCGAAGTCCTTCATTAACTCCAACCATCGTTGCTGTCTCATGTTGAGCTCTTTTTGTGTAAACACATACTTCAAGCTCTTAAGGTCTGTAAAGATCTCTACCCTCACTCTATACAAGTAGTGTTTCCACAGTTTAAGAGCAAAAATAACTGCTGCCAACTGCAAGTCATGGGTAGGATAATTCTTCTCATGCGGGCGTAATTGTCTGGAAGCATAGGAAATCATCTTCCCCTTCTGCTGCAACACAGAACCCAAACCCTTACTCGATGCATCATTGTATATAGAAAATCCTCCTGCTCTTGATGGCAATATCAATATTGGAGCTGTAGTCAACCTCTTCTTCAGCTCCTCAAAAGCAGACTGACAATTCTCAGTCTAGATGAACTCCACATCCTTCCTGGTTAGTCTAGTCATCGTCTCCACAAGCCTAAAAAAATCCTGAACAAATCTTCGATAGTAGCCTGCCAATCCAAGAAAACTCCTGATCTCTGCTATTGAACTCGGGGTAGAACACGACTCAACTGCTGAAATCTTCTTCGGGTCTACTGAGATCCCGTCTCCTGTAATCACATGCCCGAGGAATTCAACCTTATCAAGGAAGAACTCATACTTCGAAAGCTTGCCATATAGCTTCTCCTTCCTGAGGGTCTCCAAAACTATCCTCAAGTGCTTCTCATGCTCCTTCGGGATCTTCAAATAAATTAGAATATCATTAATAAATATTACCATAAATTGATCCAAGTACTGATGAAATATCTTATTCATCAGGTTCATGAATACTGCTGGGGCATTGGTCAACCCAAACGACATCACCAAGAACTTAAACTACCCATACCGAGTCCTGAAAGCTGTCTTCAGAATATCTTCCTTTTTCACTTTTACTTGGTGGTACCCCGACCTCAAGTCTATCTTTGAGAATACCTTCGCTCCGCTCAACTGATCAAACATATCATCAATCCGCGATAACGGGTATTTATTCTTGATAGTGAGGTTATTGAGTGCCCTGTAGTCGATACATATGCATACCGACCCATCCTTCTTTGGTGTAAAAAGTACCGGAGCACCTCATGGTAATAAACTGGAGCGGATGAAACCCTTGTCCTGTAACTCATCCATCTGCTTCTTCAACTCCGCTAGTTCATTGTTGTTCACTCTATAGACGTGCTGTGATATTGGCTCTGCGACTGCACCAAATCTATAGAGAACTCCACATCTCTGTCCGGTGGCAACCCTGGTAACTCCTCCGGAAAGATGTCCATATACTCTATAATCAATGGATGTGGCAGCTTCTTCTCTTCTACCAAAGTTTTACAGAAGTCACCTTCACTCTGCTCTTCTTCTCCTCTGATGAACTCAAACTCTGGCTCTCCTGGCATCTAAAATAAAACTCTGCCTCAATGACAATCGATACTAGCATGATGCCTACTCAACCAATCCATCCTGAGTACTATATCGTAGCTCGAAAGTGGAATTACGAGTAGACATACGCCCTACTCTCGGTCTCCCAAAAAAACTCTTCGGTCCTTACAAATATCACTAACCAGGATAATGCCACCCCCGGTCGTGATCTTACAAGTCCTCGCTAATGGTTCAGACTCAAGACAATGTCTCCAAATAAAAGATATATATACAAAACTATGCGAAGCACCGAAATCAAATAAAACATAAGCTGGAAAAGAATCAAGATAAACTGAACCTGAGATAACATCACCGACGAGCTCCTCCTCCTCGACGGTCAAGGTAAAAGCTCTCCCCTGTCGCTGGGCACCTCTCTGCTGTTAGTGCTGAGCGAACTGCTGCTGCTGCTGCGGTGGTAGAGGTCCTCTCTGTTGTCCCGTTGGTGGTCTCACGGGTGCTCTCTGTGCCTGAGCTCCGTCCTAAGCTGGACGAGTTAGGACTTTAGGACAAGCCCTCAATTGATGGTCTCCTTATCCGCAGAATAAGCATTGGCCCAATCCCATCCATGTCCTTGATTCTTACAGAAAGTGTAAGGAACAACTGCCTCTGGATCTGGTGTATCTGTGTGCTAGCGCTCTAGCTGGTCCATGATACTGCTGCCTCGGATGCTGAAAATGCCTCTGGTACTGCTGCTAAAAATGAGACCTCTTTATTGGACCCATGTTGGTACTGGATCCTCCTGTGTTCGTTGGCCTCTTAGAGCCAAGCTCTAAATCATCCTCTGCCCGCTGTACCTATCTCAGGATCTCCTCGAAAGTAGCGGTGGGATCTCCGTTTATATGGGATTTGAATTCCCGGTTTAGGCCCTTCCTGAACTTTCTGGCTTTTCCTCTGGGGTTTTGCCCCTCTACGAAGTAACCTAGTCTGCAATACTCTACCAGATACTCATCCACCGACATACCTCCTTGAATAAGGTACTGGAACTGGCTCTCTAGAGATGTCAGAGCCACATCTGGAAAAAAATTTCTCCTTGAAGAGCTCTTTGAAAGATTCTCAAGTAAGTCCTAGTACTGAGATCCTGAGGTCCATCATGAACCATGTCAAAGCAATATCGAACATCATGCACCCCGCTTCCTCTATCTGTAACCTCTCTGAAATCTGCCCCATTTGCAGGTTCCGCTTGATGTCTTTGATCCAATCATCAGCATAAAGGATCCCTTATGTGCCCTTAAAGTCCTTCGATCCCATCCTCTTGAAGTCTATGATGGTCCCTGGCCTCGGATGCTGCGGGATAAACGAAGGTGGTGCCGTCTATGGCTGGACTGTGGAAGCTCTCTCAACTACTACAAGCGCGATCTAATGAGCATTCTCCACGCTCTATCACATGACCTCTGACTGACGCTGCTGCGCCTCCATCATCTGCTGAAAGAGCACGAATATCTGCATCTGATCGATTGCGGGTGGTGGGGGTGGAAGATCCCCTGGAACTGTTTGCGCTGTCATCTGCACCGGAGGTGGAGCACCTCCGAAAGCTGCTGCAGATACGTCCACCTGGACTGGTGAAGCTGTCCTCCTGAATGTAGGTACTGGAACATCGTTTGAGATTGCTGCCCTCATAGGTGATGAAGTAACTGACCGTGCCGTCGCGGCACTTGAGTGCTGGGAACGCGTCTTCGACGATATCCTGAAGATAGATTGAAATAAGGAATCAATATTGAATATGATAAGATATCATCAAAGAAGGACAAAATTTATTCAAAGTAAAAAAAATATTCAATAGATAAGGATTTTAAAACAGATATTGGAATTGTTTCCTACTTGTGATTGAGTAAACTCTCAGCCTAAATCATATTTCCTAAAGCAGGCTCGTAGCAGTACTCTAGGTGAGCACTACTACAATATCGCTCTAATTGTGAATCTAGGAAGATGAGATCTGTATGGGCCACCACTAAAAATGTTTCACGACTCGCACCCAGATATTTGGGCACGAGTACGTGGGTATGTCCAGCCTACGCCGTAGCATCGGCAGTAGAACGCTGTTTGGGTCAATTCTAACTAACTAACATCCCAACAATATAAATATAGTACCTGTCAATTATCTCAACTCCAAACGTAGGAACAATATGGTATCTCACAAATGTAACTAAACTCAATCATAATGCAAACTAAGAAAGATAGAACATGAATGTAATAGCGAAGGAAAGAACTAGATACAATCCACAATCTGAAATAATATTCAAGCCATGAATCTCAAAAAATAGTCTAATACAAGTCCACTAAAATATAAACTAAACCTCCTCAGGCTCTACAACTAAGTCCTCATGGTCTACATGAGTATCCTCTAAAGATACACCATCATACGGCCCATAGAAAGTGGGACACTGATCTATGAGCCAATCATCTGAAAAATATATCAAGTCAGGATTGGAACGAAGTACATACCTCTAAAAGCAGTTTCAATAACCTAATCGAGCATATAAAACATATAATAGAAATGAAATACAAGAAAACCAAATATCTGAATAAAATAAACAAAAGAAAATAGGTAATATACTAGAATAGAGAACAACAATATGAATATCTGTAATATGAAGAAATAATTGAAATCTAACTAATGTGCCTCAGAATAAAAGTTCATTATGTGATCGGTTTAGGTTGAACATGATCAATAAGGTAAGTCGATTACATGTGTGGTATGTAATCGGTATGTACACGAATAACAATGGGGCTTTGATCACATAATCAACTTCTACTCTCCCATCCCCAACTAATACCAATGGATCCAATCACGATACATTATGAACACGAATATGACCACTGAATATAAGCAGTGGGTATACACGAATATAATCACACTGAACACGAGCAGTATGTATACACGAATAAGCATACTGAACACAAGCAGTGCGTGAACATAAAATATAAATCAATACCCAATACACACGATAAAATACATGTGCAGGAGTACCCGCTGAACACAGTAGGGGATAACATCTTCTGACGGGATCCATGTAGTACCAGTCTGTTAAATCACTGTGTCGGAATCAAGTATACTATTCTAGAACATGAATATATATACTATTATGAATTAAAAACCAACAGATAAATGTACTCGCCTAAAGTCCTGAGCAAGGTGTGTCTCTCGATGCCCAAGCTGGTGTCACACAGACCTATATATGGTATGTTGCATCAATACAAGGTTATGGAATAAAAATAAGTTAAACTATTATAATTCTAGGTCATAAAGCCATTTCTAAGTCAAAACAGTCAAACTAAGTCAAACCGTCTATTTCTAGATCGTAAGAGTCCAACTCTAGGATATTAGGTCCAAACACTATGGAACTAAGGCCACACTAGCTACGCTGAGATACTAGGATACACACAAAATATGGTATCCTAGGATACGTAAGTTTTTAATATAAAAATAGTAATTATATATATATATATATATATATATATATATATATATATATATATATATATATATATATATATATATATATATATATATACAAGTCAATACATAAAGTACCTTAGTTAACTAACGCAAATATGATACCTTGGCTTTGAACCAAAGCGTATCACACTACCACACACCTATCTCGATATTCAAATCCAATACCTTGAGTATCGACCCATACCTTGATATTACCTTGGTATCCCAAGGTAATTCAAATCCTAATGCACATAGCTAATATATAGCTAATACCCAATACACTAGACTATACTAATATAACTAAATCATATGCTAACTATACTAACTATTAAATGCTACTAACTACTAACATATATTATATACTAATACATTGATACATATAGTAACAATAGGTACTAGGCTAACTGTTACGCATATCTACCAACTATCAACTAACAAGTATAAAACTAACCTTAACACTAAACTAACTAATACACTTAACCTCTCTAACTATTAACTATCTACTAGAAACTAACTAATCCACTGAAATATAAACTAGCTAGACACCCAAAACCCAATACCTTGCTGCTGCCTGAGACTGCACTGTGCACGAGCTGCTGAACTTGCTGTTGATGACTCTGTTGTGCATCCTCCTTGCTATACACTGTACAGTGTTGCTGTACACTGATTCCTCACTGCTGCACTGTCTTGATTTGCTGAATGCCACTGCTGAAACCTTCAGTTGCTGTCTTTAGCTGAGTGCAGTAGCTCAAATTGCTGCTGGTGTCTACTGCAGTGTAGCTGCACGGTGCTACTGCTCTCTGCAGTTTGGCTCATCTCCTTGTTGCAGCTGCTGCTGCACTGAGTTTAGTTCCCTGCTGATTACTGTACTGAAACCACCTGCAGAGCACATACCCTTGTTGATGATTCACTGCCTTGAACTTGCTGAATGCTTCCTGATGCAGACACCTGAGCATTGCTGCCAATGCTGAAGCTTCATGCACTGTTATCCCTGTGCAATTCTACTGCACAGTTGATCATGCTAATGCAGTTGGCTGCTACTCACTCCCACTGTTTGCTAATACTGTACAACAGTGAGGTTGATGCATAGCACTGCACGAGCTGTTGATCTGTGCAGTTGATGCACTAGTTGGTGTACTGTTATCCCTTCATTTGATCACTGCCCAATGATGCACACTGAAAACTGTGCACATCTCTCCCCAGTGACCAGAGCTCACTCACTCACTCACTTACTCATAACCACACACTCACACATACATATACACACACCTATATATATATATATATATATATATATATATATATATATATATATATATATATATCGATCCATTTATATAAACACATACCTCTCATCTATACATAAATATATATATACAACCATATATATATATATATATATATATATATATGTATATATATATATATATGTATATATATATATATATGTATATATATATATATGTATATATATATATATATATATATATATATATATATATATATATGTAACATAACCATACATATAGATATATAGATGTATATCTACATATATATATAAACACATATGCATATAGGTACCTCTATACACTTAGCTACCTATACTCATGTAGACTATATACTATAGATACATATACAATACATATATATCATACACAATATCTCATATATATATATATATATATATATATATATATATATATATATATATATATATATATATATATATATACACACACACACACACACACACACACACACACACACACACACACACAAGTCACATAGAATTGAGGGGCAATGAAATAAACACGTGGAGTGCATCGCACCCGTATCACACTTATTCTATGATACACTTGCGATACGGCTCCACCACACAACCAAACGCATTCAGAAGGACACGAGCAAGTCTAGAATACTAATTATGCACAATACGAATAATAAATTCATCAACTGCGTGTCCGTGTCAATCTCGGAATTCTTCCAAAATTGATACAAAAATACCCATAATTTACTCCATAGGCCTCCTATGAACCTAATTCCAATTTCTATGGGTAGCCTATGCATGTGGGGTAGTTTTTTATGGTTAAATCTCAGATTTAGAATCTACTAAGAGAGGAAAAACTGAAATGTACCTATTGGAAGATGCATTTCCAATAAAAATTTCCAAATAAAGAATGTAGCTCCCAAATTGTATATCTTGGCTCCTCCTTGTAGATCCTTATTTTATCCTTGTAGATACTTGTTGTAGTAGCCTCCAATAAAGAATAAAAAAATAATTTGGGAAGAAATAAGTAGGGAATGGTGAGGGAGTGAAGAAATTGGAAATGGGGAAAATTCTAGATCAAATTGAAAATAAAAATGAGAAGAGAGAGGGAATCTCTCACCTCCTTTGGTGGTCGGCCCTAGCCCCTCTCCCAAGCAAGTATGAAATGTCCAAATTACCCCTTGGGGCCTCTCTTGAAGAAATTAATTAAGGAGGGAAGGTTCTAGTCTAATGGTTTCACTAATTAATTCATACTCCTAATGAATGGGCCTAATTATTGGGCTCAATCTAAACTAAAATAAATGTTGGGTTCATGCATCTAAATTAATTAGTTAGGTCCACTACACAAGTCCAAAAATAAATACTACATCTAACAATCAATAAATAATATAACAAATAATTAATTACACATGCACAATATTAAATATAATACTCCTAAAATAAAATACCCATGTTAATTACCAAACTACCCTTGATTAAAAATATGAGGGTGACAGAAATTTAATTTTGGGGTGTGTTTAGAAATTATATTAGGTGGGACTATAAGGATATTATATACCACAATCAGTCAAATAAGAAGCAAAAAATATAAAACATGTAAGGTAAAGCAGTAAGACATCCCCGATGCTTTATCAAAATGATCATGAACCTACTTATACGAAATAAAAATCTAGCACATAGTCAATAAACAATATCATAAATCAGTTGCAGTCTGAATAGATATAATCATGTGAAAAGAATAAATCTCCAGATTAACTGCTTAATTGGTGTCTGGTGGCTAAATACCAAAAAGAATTAAAATGTTATAGAAGTGGTGAAAAGAAATCTACTCAATGCCCTCGGCGACCATCCTCTTGGTGCGAGCTATTGGTAGGAAGAAATGATGGATACTCTAGCTCTACTACTAGATCTGGACAAACAAAACCAGAGGGTTAATCCTAGGCCAAACAAAACCAGAGGGGTTAGTCCTCTAATAGAAAGTACCACAAGAAAGCACGAGTGAATAAAACAAAAATCTAATTAGCAATAACAATATATATAGGAACTTGTGTCATAGCTTAGGTCATAGCCTATCATCGGGCAGTAGTCTATCCCTACAACCAAATAAGGACAAGTATTGAACCAGTACTTCGTGATAGTCTATGTCCCTAGGCTACTAGCAAATGATATGGTATAAACATAGAAGCTTTAATAAGTAGTCAATTAGTTCCTACGACTTGCTATATGGTATCTAGGTTACCCTAGTAAAGTAATATATATATATATATATATATATATATATATATATATATATATATATATATATATAAGGTGCTCAAATCGTGCAATATCGAGGCAGGACTAGCCAAGTCATGTATATATAAGAGTATAAGTAATATGCCACATTCCTTCGCAAGACCACTGGGATAAATAGAACCAATAGTGGTCCCAACACTCTTATATGGTATATATCGGGTCGACATAATAATAATAGTCAGATATTGTACTACATTAAGTTGGATGATATACAATATTCAATAGATGACCAGCAATACATGATCTCGGGATCCTATTCCCTTTCAGTGCTTCTAATATTTTTAAGTTACCTAATTAACTATATAGGATCTCGTGTCATGGTCACACGATTATCCTTCCAAGAAGTTGTATCGTAGTATGAGTATGCTAAGTATGAATCCATATTGGTTTTTGGGGATTCCAATTTAGATTCGTGCTAAGTGTAATGCACCAATCAATCATAAAACCTAACCATGCTACTATCACTGACCAACTACAAGGATGTTCATACAACAATAGTAGATATACTATAGATATACTATAAGATAACATGAATAGGATAGCATTGTCGTGCACAAGACCACTAACACCTTGGTGTAATAATAAGAGATATAATAACACATATATAGGTAGTCATGTCAGGATACATAGATAATCAATGAATCAATCAGTCGGATCATTCTATCCATAATCATTGATTTACAAGGTATAATGTATATAAGGTCAGGATGAGAATCACTATACGCTACACTAGTCAATCATGAACAATAGTAGGGCCTACAGGTTCACAGGGAATCCATTAAACAATGATGACAATCTTAGTAGTTAATACCTAACTCTTAGGATGGAATACTAGTTATAATCTATAAAAGGCTAGTCATCAGCAGTTACTATTACTAGAATACAGTAGAAATTTACTAGGATATCATATGGAAAGAATAGGATGTCATTTGGTACCTTAAACTAAGCAAACTATAAATTGGGTATCAAACCGGTATCGGCGTGCACCAGTAGCGATGTACCGGTAGTATGCCGCAAATTCACTAATTGGTCATAATAGCTCGAAACCACACAAATAGTATAGCATTGGTATACCAATAACGATATACCGCACTAACTATGCACAAAAAATATCTTGGAAATGGGTTTCCAGGGCCGAAACCAAGTCCTGATTTCATCCATTCCAATTTTAACAAGTTCTAATGCTAAGGGTTGGACTCCTAAAACATTTTAGACTAGGTTTAAATAAGAATACCTAAGTATCATAAGGATTATACCAATATCACCATAGTATTATAAATATAAACCCTATAATCTATTTTAGGTCAAACCAAAGCCAAATCCAAATGTTAAAGCATGAAAACACAATATCACAGTTTAATAAACATAAATTAAAGGAAACTAAACATATACATCTAAATATGAAATAAAAATAAAATAAAATAAGGTTTTAATCACTCTTTAAAAGATGTACTTGCCTAGAGTTTAGCTTCCAAGCCTAGCTTCTACTCCACTACTAAGGGGGTTCAGAAATCATATCCTTAGATGTCGAGATATAGCTCCTAAGTTCAGTTCTTAGCAAGAAGAAGAAGAAATAAAGAGTAAAAAAGAAAAAGAAAAGAAAAAGAGAATGAAAGAGAAAACTGGGACTTTTAATGATGTGGGAAATGGTCCTTAGCCATTGATCATGCCAAGTCTCTAATCCATGCCCCCAATATTAAATCTCAGCCATCCAAAGAAAACCAAAGAACTATTGAGACTGGTTCGGTCAACACTGATGACTGGTTGGGGCGGGCCTCGGCAGCATACCAACTCCAGTCATTATTGCTGACTGGTTGGGTCGGGCCTCAACGACATACTGACTATATGACATGGTATACTGATGGTATGCCATGGTATACCGGTGGTATGCTATAGTATACAGACGGTTGTTGATATGATAGGCAATTCCCCATTTATGGAGAATGTAGGGTGCTCCGATCTACAAACGGGTCCTAGTATGGGTCTATGGCAATGCCAATGGGTAATCTAAGAGTCCAAGATAGTCTCATGTATAATTATCTTACATATAAAGCTAGAAAGTCAAATACAGTTGCATAAGTCAGTTAATCAATTTATCCTATTAATCACTCTAAAGATGATCGCCCGTATTGTCATCAAACTAACATAAGAAATCAATAACAAGATACTAAACAAGATATGTAAGTCCAATAATAGATACGAGTATAAGAAATATGTACAAGATATCATATAGATACATAATACATGAACAAGTACATGTACAAATACGTATATCAAAAATAAAAAGTGACAACACTACCCTCGTTAGAAAAATTTCATCTCAGAATTTTAACTAAGACCAGGATACTGTAACGACTCACTCTGCATCAATGCGGATAGCTGATTAAAATGGCACAAGTGTGATGACCCGTCCCTCCTTGCTCGGCGAGAAGACTCGCTTGAGGTAAATGATTCAAACTTGGCCCTTCAGGAGTTCAAACTTAGACTTTCAAAGACGGGCTCAGAGTATCGCTCGACCGAGGTGAATCATCGCTAAGGTGGGTGGCTACGATGAACCTGTCTTTGGTTAGCCTGTAAACTTAAAAATACAGATGATACATGCTAGTCACTAGGCGAATCACCCATTGCATGCTAATAAGAATATAACGCACCTAGCTAAGGGATTAATCCCATCTTGTACTGCTTATGTTAGAATATGAAAATAAAACTTGGCTTATAGTTAGACCCTCGCATGCTACCTTAGCTCCGTGCAACTAGACTCTGCTTTATTGTCTAGAACAGGTCGAGTTGATGTATTTATGCTATCTATCTTATATGCAATGCTTGTCAAAGAGATAATGCAATGGTATGGAAGCACAAACAGAACATGGTTCACTTACCTGAAGTAGAAAGACTATCAAATAGTCGTTCCGAGCTAAGCAATAGAAATATGGAAAGGCTTCGGGACCATAAGATCGCCAAGGCAGTTTCTAATACAATGAACAGCAAAATAAAAGATTGAAAGAAGTGATAAGAAAGTAAGGAAATTAAGTAAATAAACTGAACTACACTGATAAGTAAACAAGAACAAGAATCGCTTGGGATAGCTCATAGCGGGTTCGTGTCGCGCTACCACCATCATCGTTCGGGGTGGCTCATAGTGGGATCATGTCGCATTACCACCATCGTCGTTCGGGTTGGCTCGTAGCGGGTTTGTGTCGCGCTACCACCATCGCCGTTTAAGAACAAGAACATGAAAAGATAAGCGATCAAGAATAAATAAAAGAGACTTGCATCATCGCGGACAACTTGTGTACAAGGTTTATGATTTTTGGTCTCTGCGAATGGCGCGCCAGGGCATCAGGGCTGTATCGACCTAGGCTAGAACCCGAGTAGTTAGCTAGAAACATTCGCACGGGGGAGGCGGCCGCTCGCAGTGGGGCTCGTTACCCGCTCTGCCATGACCGTCATCCGCCCGGACTACTATCCACAATGGCTTTCAGGCTAGCAACTTCTGTTCATATAGATTAAGTAAAGCTCGATTAGGGCAATCCACGTACGAGTTATTTGCATTAAAATCAGTAATCTGTGTAACCTGAGTTTTATAACCATTTGAATAACCTAAGTAACAAGCCTGAATCTGAGTAACAAGTAATTCGTGTATCATAATCTAAGCAAACTTGTGCACCTAATTTAGAAACACACTCGTAGCATACATGTATTCGCTATGTGATTTCTTGGATTTTAATATAGATATATTTATGTTTGGCTAACTTGGTCATGTTATTGGACAGGGAAAGAAGAAAGGTAAGTTGATAAGTTTTGTCTGTGTTACTCTTATATCGTATGACGCACTGCCACACGAGTTATGCTTTACATTATTCCATAAAACTGATCATAAGGTAAGACTAGAAAGATAACTTAATAGATGATGCATGAAACTAATATAACATGTTTGGATTTATCGAGCGGCGAGAATCCTTCCACCAGTGCATTCATGTACTAATAACCCACCAGATTGCTTGCAGGGTATGGAAGAACCTCGTTCGGTTCGGAGTATCCCCTCGTGTGCGCTAAGGCTTGGAGTTTGCTCTGGAGCCTTGGAGTATTGCGTTCGGAGCTGAAGCATATATACATGAGATAATATTGGAACATTGCCTATGTATCATCCCATGATGTAAGCCGTTTGGCACGCCTTTATTGTTTCGAGAGAGAGAGAGAGAGAGAGAGAGAGAGCTTGAGTGAATTATAATACAACCTAGCATCACTTGTAATAATTCTTTATTATCAATAAAGAGCTTGTTATTGTTTTATACTTATGTTCATTCAATTCTTTCGCTATGATGACTCCGTGAACTTGTTACCAATCGCCTGTTTAGTTCTTATTTTGCTGCTTTCAGACTATTTGTACGACTTTGTGTCTTAGCTATTTCTTCGTCTGTCCGAATCATGGCCTTGCGCGGGCGCAGCTGGTGCTCGCGTAATATCACATCCTTATGGGAATGATCGTCCCGTGGGTGCTCTGGCGCGGTGATTCGCGCCTAGCGGGGACTGCCGACCCTAGGGAGATCAGGGCGTGACATATTGGTATTAGAGCACTATTTTACGTCCTTGGACTTTGTATTGATTCTTTCAGTTTTGAAAGCTCGTTCGTGTGTTATGTACAAAATGCTCTCTCGCGTTGTTTCGTTGGGATGTTCCATACAATGAGTCTAAATATTTTTGAAAAGTGTATGTGAATGATATGATTGCTTAAACAAAATTATGATATGAAGGCGTTATTGCCGATCTGAGTCAGACTTTATGGGAATAGACTCATGTTAGAATATGTAAGTTATGTGCAAACCAGAATGATCTTACCCTAACGCTAGCAAGTTTGTGTACGAGACAAGAATATCGTTTGAACGGGATAACTATACAAACATCCTTTTGTCTAAGTTATGTTGAGGATTACGTGCCAACACCCTTTGGTGCGAGCGAGTGTGCGTTCAAGATTCGAGTATCGTTCTGATAAGGATAAGTCAGACTTAGAATAACAACTGATAAAAACGTTATCAGATTATCGCTAAGGCGAATATAGTATATAGTGCTTGAAATTTGAGGAATAGTTCGGACAGTTATTCATGTCAATAAGTTGCGAATCAGGATATGGTTGTATGGATGACTATCGATAGAGGTGTATACGAGAATGAGATTTATCGAGGTGACGCATAGGGATCGCGCAGGAGTTCTAAGGAATAAATTGGTGGATATGAGAGTAAGCAATACGAATATAATTAAAAATTTATTTGGATAAATCGATTCCTGAGTGGTGTATGTGATAGCTCAGGAACGAATAAGCGATTTGAAGATTCGTAGAGTATAGCTCGAACCCTGAGTTGTGTATTGATCGTCTTATAAATGTTCGAGCGAACCGAAAATTTTGGGATAGCAAATGGGTCTAGCAGCAAATGACGTGATTGTGTAAAGCCTTAGTATAAGTGATGCCTAGAAAGTAAGCGAATTTGAAGTTATCGTGCAAGATTTGATTCGAACAAGTTAGAATGAGTTAAACAAGGGATAAGGCTTATATTGGATAGGGATTCAGAGTATTGAAATTTATATCTTAGTCAAGAAACTTTGTGGATCATACGAGCAATTTCAAATTGAATCAAACAGATTGAAACTCGAGTTGAGATAAAATAATCGAGGATGCGATCGGAGTTAGTAATTAGAATAATGGCGCGAACGAGATAACGTACATGGAAAATTTGGATTGAGTAGGATATTGCTCGATAGAATTTATCTTGAGTACAAATATTATGGTTTCAAATTTGGAAAACTTGACACGATATTGATAAGTTGGAAGTTAGCAAGGATTGATATAGGTTAAGGAATTGTGTGGTTCAATGATTGAGATAGGCAATAATGGACTTAAACTTGAATTTGAACGAACGATCTTGAATCTAGTTCAAAGGATAGCACTCGACAACTAGGCCCGACTGAGAACGATTATCCCACGAGAGCGTTAGCATCATGATTCATGTCCAGCAGTGATTATCGAACTCCCGAGATCATGTTCGATGATTATTCAAATGAACTCGATAAAATATAACGTACCGAAAGTGAATAGACTTTGGCTAGAGGATTTGAACTTAGTTGTTTGAGGAATCCTAGAAGTAGACTATGGATTGATCAAATGGTAACATCGAAGTTAGACGATTTGGCTAGACGAATTATAATTACGGCATGAACGATTATTAGATAAACAAGACTTGATGGATTATTATATAACTTGGATAAAATAAAGTATAAAGATAAGGTGTATTGATCATTTCGATGATAACTATAATATTGACGTTCTTGTCTTATGCGAGTGTAACTCCTTGCTTGCACATGCATCATATCGGAATTAGGACGTTTATCCCGCGGGAGCATTAGCGTGGTGATCTCACGTTCAGCAGGGATGATTGAACTTGCGGAAGACCGGAGCATGATATTTGAAGGATCGTCTTGACTTGTGGTTTGACATGATAAGACGAGTTTCAGGATACAAGTGAATCAAAAGTATTTCGAGGAGTTAGTCTAGAACGTGAAGTAAAGTTATGCTTGATGGTTTCGTGAACGGATATGTGAATCATGTTGGACAACTTAGAGTTTATGATTAAGATCGATGATTAAAAATTAATCATGACTTGTGGTCTAGACTTAGAAAAGATTGGATATATAGATTCTATCGAAACAATATTCTAGGAGATAGACTATGTGAGTCGTTAGGTTGGATGTCCGACGTTGATATATCGTGGATTTGGTTGAACGAATATGTCTTAGGAATAACTTTATTGAAATGGACTCGGACCCTGTACAAACGAACGTGTCGATGTAATAAGGATAATTTATGCTTGATTTTTAAAAATATAAATGAAACGAGCTTGGGTAGAATATCTCGTACGAAAGAACAATAGTTTAACCTTAGGAATTGGGATGAGTATCGTGCAAAAAATTTGCATGATGAGAATCGTGAACTTGTAACGTAACTATGATCTTGTGAGCTGACCTAGCAGTTAGGCATATGACCCTATGCCAAGTGAAAGAACTTGTGTGACCGACTCTAGAGTTTTGCTTGAGCAAGCCATAGAACTTGGGCAGCAAGACTTAGAGAGTTAGACTTGGAACGATAAGTATGTGCTAGAAGTTGATGTTTAACACGAACGGACTGGATGATAGGACTTGGATGCTAGTAAAATAGAGTAATATGTTTGAGATAGATTCGATTCAAACGATTAGGAAGTTGAATTGAATGATAAAGTCGTTCATTGAGACATAACTAGCACGCATGGGACACAGAATGAGAAAAACGATTAGGAAGTTGTGTTCGAACGGGTCTAGTGAAATGGAGTAATACGTTTGAGATAGATTCGATAGTATTCGATAGAATTGTTTGTGCTCAGGAAGTCTTGAGGATGAGACTTGTTCTGAGTGGTGTATAATGTAATGACCTGCTTTGCATCAATGAGGATAGCCGATTCAAACGACACAAGTGCGATGACCCATCCCGCCTTGCTCGCGAGAAGACTCGCTTGAGGTAAATGATTCAAACTTGGCCCTTCAGGAGTTCAGACTTAGACTTTCAAAGACGCGCTCGGAGTATTGCTTGACCGAGGCTAATCATCGCTAAGGTGGGTGGCTACGATGAACCTGTCTTTGTTTAGCCTGTACACTTAAAAATATGGATGATACATACTAGTCGCTAGGCGAATCACCTATTGCATGCTAATAAGAATACAACGCACCTAGCTAAGGGATTAATCATATCTTTTATTGCTTGTGTTAGAATATAGAAATAAAATTTGGCTTACAGTTGGACCATTGCATGCTACCTTAGCTCCGTGAAAGTAGACTCCGCTTTATTGTCTAGAACTGGTCGAGTTGATATCTGTATGCTATCTATCTTATATACAATGCTTGTCACATAGATAATGCCATGGTATGAAAGCACAAACAGAACATGGTTCACTTACCTGAGGTAGGAAGATTATCAAATAGTCATTCCGAGCCAAGCAATAAAAATTTAGAAAGGCTTCGGGACCATAAGGCCGCGAAGACGATTTTTTTACCGGAACTGCATAATGGAAGATTGGAAGATGTGATAAGAAAGTAAGGGAATTATTAAGTAAATGAACTGAACTGTACTGATAAGTAAATAAGAACAAGAATCGTTTGGGGTATCTTGTAGCAAGCTCGTGTTGCGCTACCACCATCGTCGTTCGAGGTGGCTCGTAGCAGGCTCGTGCCGCATTACCACCTTCACCGTTTGGGTTGGCTCGTAGCGGGCTCATGTCGCGCTACCACTATCACCGTTTAAGAATAAGAACATAAAAAGATAAGCGATCAAAATAAATAAAATAGACTTGTATCATTGTGGACAACTTGTGCACAAGGTTTATGGTTTTTGGTTTCTGTAAATGATGCGTCGGGTTATCGGGGCCGTGTCAACCTAGGCTAGAACTCGGGTAGTCAGCTAGCAACATCAGAATGGGGGAGACGGACGCTCGCAGTGGGGCTCGCTACCCGCTCTGCCACGACTGTCATCCGCCCGAACTACTGTCCATAATTGCTTTCAGGCTAGCAACTTCTGTTTATATAGATTAAGTAAAGCTCGATTGCGGCAATCCGCATGCGAGTTATTTTTATTGAAACAAGTAATCTGTATATCCTGAGTTTTATGACTATTTGAATAACCTAAGTAAAATGCCTGAATTTGAGTAACAAGTAATTCATGTATCATAATCTAAGCAAAATCATGCACCTGATTTAGAAACACGCTCATAGCATACATGTGTTTGCTATAAGATTACTTGGATTTTAATATAGATATATTCGTGTATCATAATCTAAGCGAACTCATGCACCGGATTTAGAAACACGCTCATAGCATATATGTGTTTGCTATAAGATTCATTGGATTTTAATATAGAAACATGGGGGAGGCGGCTGCTCGCATTGGGGTCGCTACCCGCTCTGCCATGACCATCATCCGCCCAGACTACTGTCCATAATTGCTTTCAGGCTAGCAACTTCTATTTATATAGATTAAGTAAAGCTCGATTGCGATAATCCACATGCGAGTTATTTTCATTGAAACAAGTAATCTGTGTATCTTGAGTTTTATGACCATTTGAATAACCTAAGTGAAATGCCTGAATCTGAGTAACAAGTAATTCATGTATCATAATCTAAGCAAACTCATGCACCTGATTTAGAAATACGCTCGTAGCATACATGTGTTTGCTGTAAGATTCCTTGGATTTTAATATAGATATATTATTGTATCATAATCTAAGCGAACTCATGCACCTGATTTAGAAACACGCTCGTAGCATACATGTGTTTGCTATAAGATTCCTTGGATTTTAATATAGAACCATGGGGGAGGCAGCCGCTCGCAGTGGGGCTCGCTACCCGCTATGCCACGACCGTCATCCGCCCAGACTACTGTTCACAATTGCTTTCAGGCTAGCAACTTCTGTTTATATAGATTAAGTAAAGCTCGATTGCGGTAATCTGTATGCGAGTTATTTTCATTGAAACAAATAATCTGTGTATCTTGAGTTTTATAACCATTTGAATAACCTAAGTAAAATGCCTGAATCTGAGTAACAAGTAATTCATGTATCATAATCTAAGCGAACTCATGCACCTGATTTAGAAACACGCTCGTAGCATACTTGTGTTTGCTATAATATTCCTTGGATTTTAATATAGATATATTCGTGTTTGGCTAACTTGGTTATTTTATTGGACATGGAAGGAAGAAAGGTAGATTGGTAAGTTTTATCGTGTTACTCTTATATCGCACGATGCACTGTCACACGATTTAGGCTTTATATTATGCCATAAAACTGATCCTAAGGCAAGATTAGAAAGACAACTTAATAGATGGTGCACGAAACTAATATAACGTGTTTGAATTTAACGAGCGGGCGAGAATCCTCGCCACCAGTACATTCATGTACTGATAACCCACCAGTTTGCTTACAGGGTGCGGAAGAACCTCGTTCAATACGGATTATCCCCTCATGTGCGCTAAGGCATGGAGTTCGCTCTGGAGCCTTGGAGTGTTGCGTCCGCAGCTAAACAACATATACAGAACATAATGTTGGAACATCGCATATGCATAATCCTATTGTCATGACCCACACCGGTGAAGGGGCATGAGTACGAGGGTACGTCCAGCCTATGCCACAATATTAGAGGTGGAATGCTGCCTAGGTCATTACTAACTAACTAGCATCTCACACAATATATAATCTGTCAATAATATCTCAACTCCAAGAAGGAGGATAATATGATAATAATGGTATGATAAATACTCAACCACAAATCTAAAGCACGATAAGTTATCAAAGAAGTCAACATAACTACGAAGTCTAAACATCAATAGCATCCAATAATACCAACAATAACTAAGTCTCAAATGGAAACAAATTCGGTAACAAATGCTAATAAAAACTAACTAGGATAACAAGTGATTCCGGCTAGACCTCCCGACAATCACTCTTGAGTGTCAGGTCCCATGGTTGTTATCCCCTCATGTGATCCATAGTACGTGGGATACCAGTTCTCTAAGTCATGGACTAAAAAATATATTCAATTAGAGTGGAACGAGTATAACCTAATAGCACTTTCAATTAATTGACAAAGACTATAAAACAGTAAAATAGAGGATGCTATATACGATGAGAAAGTAATAACTGATGCAATAAGGTAGTAAAAAGAGAGACAGACAATAACAACAATAAGGTATAGCCAGTACATACAAGAAATAAAAGAGTAGGAACTATAATATCAGGTACAAGGCAATATAATCTATGAAATAAATATTATAACTATAAAATATAATGTGTTTTAAAATACTAAATAGATATATGATCGACTTGGGAGATTCAACGATTTATGCTAAGGAAAAACTAGCTCAACCATATGCGAAGTGTATAATTAAATTGTAGCTGATGATTTATATTACTTGCCAATAGTTCTTGATCACATATCTAGCTAGTACTTCTCCTGTCCCGACTGATACGATGGATCCAACTATGACACGTTACTAGCCAATGTATCTAATGTTAACCAATATTATCCAAGACCAACAAGGAGCAGTATTCGATACCATCTCGATAAATCAAGGTAACATCGCATGACTGACGATCCAATAACAATATCAATCCGTATACCATCGTGTCAAGAATCATAAGTAATATTTCTAAATACTTGAATTATAGTAGTAATCAAATAATAAAAACTATCAGAGAATGTACTCGGCTGTGGTCTAGAAAAATAATAAGAAACGGTATCCGAACTGGTGTCACACAGACTTATATATGAATTGCCATGTTATTGGATGTAATAAAAGGATGAACAAGTTTAAAATGAGTTAAAATAGGGCTTCTTGGTTAAATCTAGGCTCCTCTAGGTCAAAGGTTGACTTTTAGGGTCAAACTAGTCAATCTAGTCAACACTAGGTTATACCTAGGTTTCTAGGTCTATAATTGTTAAATGAGCTAATATCTAATGTATACTAACAAATCACTGATACCAAGTATCCTACTACTATCATGTCTCACACTACACTGATACTTCAAGTATCACTCACTGAGATACTATACTTAACACTAACCAAATATATATACTAACATACCCCCAACCCCCATAGCTACTGCAAACACATCACTTACAACTACCATCCTAGGTTTTCACTGTTTTTAGTGCTCTTCTAATGCACTCTAGTGCATAAATCTGTAGCACAAAATAGTTCTACCCCAATATATTGTCTGTACCTGTATAACAGACACTAGGTAACACACATCACTTCCTCTCAGTTGTTGTTAAGCAATCAGACATCCCACCTAAGCTGATATAGTCCAGTCCAGTACCACTGATCATTCCATTGGCTAGAACCCCCCTCTCTCTTATCAAATCAACACCATTAACTTATGCCTACACATATATCCCTGATACCTGATATCTGAGATATACTCTAGCACTTGATTCAGAGATTATCTTTAGTACACCCCTTCTTAACTCATCATACACTCCTTAAGTCCCCAATGCATCGCATGCACAACCTGAACAGTGCACAATGGACTACCCTATGCTCACTGCACCAGGGTGTGCACTGCACAATAACTCCCCTACCTTAGCCTGATAACCTAACCTCATTTCCAATTACCTCAACTGATACTATATACCTCATCCTAAAACTTAACATGTTAACTCTATCCCTTACCTAATAGCTAATACCTACTGCTTAACTGATACCTGAACACCCTAGCCTTAGCACCATCTTAACTTAGACACTAACCTTTACTTATGATACTCAACACTAATACTATAGGATACACTCAATTGAACCAACACACACACCCCTCTTAATACTTGGCATTACTCTATCACCTACACATTCACATACTCACATATGCCTAAGCCTACACTCAATGCATATGGATACTAAGTATTCCATGATACACCAATCTGATACAGTTTCCCCTTGTACTAGCTACTCATATCTGAACTTTCCATAACCTTACTGATTCATGTTGCTACTCTCATTAAACCTGATGCATGTTTCTGCCAACCAAGAACCCATTTTCCTGTTATTGATTACTCATTCCCTGATGTTCCCACCTGCAGTATTAGTTGCTGCTACTCTATGTTAATCTGATACTCTCAGGTATCAGTGATACCCGAGCATACATTACCCCCTAACTTACTGCTATATGCTACTGCTATATGCATTTACCTTCAGCTATTGCTGTGTGCACACTGCCACTCGGGTTCCATACAGAACCAGCTTATTGCCCAGGTAACCTCCAACCTCTGTATCAGTATGTAAAACTGTACACACTCCATACTAACACTCATAGGTACTGAACACCAATACTAACCCTAGTGTATTCCATCTGCACCATCATACCAACACTAAAGTTCCTTCTCGCACTCAACTTAATCCTACCACAAGCACAAGCACCAACACTACAGTATACTAAATGCATACCCACAAGCACCTCACAACCCGTGCACCTAGCTGCCTACACTGGATACCTCAAATCTAATACAAAAACTGATACCTCTAATGACACACACACACACAGGTCTCACATTGTTACAGTATCAATTTCCCTTGACACAAAGTTACCTACACATCTCCCTCACAGAAGCTATGTTGCACATATACAGGAACTAGCCTCTAAACTCTTGCACACAAGCACACAGCAACCTGCAACCTCTCCCCTCATGTAATGCTAAGTCCATGATATCATACCCTTACTTGGACACTCCTGCACATAGTATTTACTTAAGGCACTTGTACTCATTTCTGTAAAACAGAATCTCTAGTACCTAAGCATCAAGGTTCCAATTGAAGAAGTGCAGTCCTCAACCTGCTGGCCAGAAATACCACTACCCGATCTCCAGGTCTGAAATTATACCCCCTACTCTATACTCAAACAAAACTCAAATACAAACTCACATCAACACCACCATAGCACATGATACTCCTCTAATATAGGCAAATAAGTATAAATAGCACAATAGACATTCTATCATATAGTTGGTGTCTAAATTTGGAGTTTTCTCCAAATGGACACCAAACTCAATGTTCAACAAGAGGAAAATCTAGACCTAATAAAATAAATTCTAACACCTAGATCTAGCCATATAGAGTCAATTCTACCTATGGAGGGTTCCTATAGGTCCAATGGGTGTTATTAACCACAAATAGAGTAGAAAATTGAGAGTTACCTAGGTTTTGAGTGACCTCCTTGAAGAACTCCGAATTTGGATACGAGAAAGGCAAAGCGGACATGATCCTTAATACTTGGACTCATCTTCAAGCTTCCTCTAGCAATGACAAGCTCCTTAGCCTCCTTGGAAAATGAGAATGAGAGGGATGAGGTTTGGAGTAGAAAAATTAGGGTTTGCTCTCAAGTTTTGGGATGAACTGCATAAAAATAAATGGAGGACATTCATGAATAAAGAGGTTTATATAGACTTCCCCTTAGGGTTATGGTTTATGTCATGATGGTTTGATTTGACTCAAACGCCCCTCTCATTCTTTCATGAATAGGATCTTAAAAATTTTAGGAAGAAATATTCTATTCTTGAGTCCAAATTAGTTTAATGGTCCTAATCTAGTCATGACTAACTAGTAGTTCAACTTAACTAGTCTAAATTTAATAAATAACCTATTAGTCACATATTATATATATAATATTCTAATATTCAAATAATTGTCAAATGATAAAAATATTCTTGTTATAGAAATTTGGTGGTTACAATCCTACCCCCTTTAGAAAAATTTTATCCTCGAAATTTAAAGATGGTTGTACCCCCTTCAAGGTCAAATCCCCAATCCAACCTAAATCATACAAGCATAAATTTTAAAGGTAATTATTGTCATCTGTATGGTTATGGTCTCTATCTGTCATGATATTGCAGTCCCTGTCAGGGTATGCTACTACTACACTAACTATAAAACACAAGCAACTATATGGTACTAAGGAAGCAATCAAATCAAATACATGGGAAAAAGGATAAAAAGAAATAAAACATCTTGCTAACCCATCACCTATAGCGTCGGCCTCATCGACCGTCATCAAAAATGCCCCATCCTGCTAAGGTGGCTCCCTCTGCGGGTGTTGGGCAATCTGCGGTGCCACTGGTGGTCTAACCCCACCTTTCTGCCCTTGGTCTGCATATTGGTCTGGACGATGAAGGGTCAAGAGACAATCCTTTACCAGATGCTCCATTGATCCATAATACAAGCATGCTCCTAGCCTCTTCCTGCACACTTCCCAAGTATGCCTAGTCTTCCTGTAATAGGTGCATTGAGGAGCCCGCTGCACCTGCCTCTGAGGCTATTTTGGCACCTGTTGTACCTGAGCTTGAACTGGAGCGCGAACTGGCACCTGAAACTGCTATGACTGAAATGCCCTATGCTATTGAAAAAATGGCCGTTTAGCGGGATCCACGCTACTACTGCCAATTATCTCTCGGTCCCTCTTGGGCCTCAATCTCAGGTCCCTCTCGACCTTACACACCTCCCCAAGAATTGTCGCGTACGTCTCATGGCTCGAAGAAATAAGGGCCTTCACGTCCCAGTTTAGGCCCTCCCTGAAATGGTTCGCCCTGTCCTCCGAATCTCGTACCATATTTCTTGCATACCTGCTTATCCTGCCGAACTCTGCGGCGTACTCCTCTACTGACATGCCCTCCTGCTGGAGGTTCTGAAACTCTCGCTCCAGGTTGAGTTTCTTCCTATGCGGGAAGAACTTCCTCTTGAATAGATCCTTGAAGCCATCCCACGTTAACCCTGGATCATAAATTTGTGGTTCATTCTAGAACCAAGTGCTAGAAATATCCAACATCTATAATCCAGTCGCCTCTTTCCTCAGGTCCTCGGCAAGACGGGACAAGCGCATAATATGCTCAAAGTGCTCGAGCCAATCGTCAGCGTAGATAATACCCTCTGTCCCCTTGAAGTTATGGGGACCCAACTTCTTGATATCATGTATGTTGTCCGGTCTGGTCTGGGCGTAGATAAAGCTTTGGTAGAGACTGCAATATCATAACAGGTAAAGATTATAACTATGTATGTTTTTTTTTCCATAGAATTGCATGTTTTATGATTTTAGATAGGACTTTCGTAGACCATGATTGTTGAAAGTTTAACCATAGTGAAGATTATAGTGAATAGGTTATGGCTGGCCAAAGAGAGACGAAATATCTTAAATTTCGAGGACAAAATTTTTCTAAGGGGAGTAGACTTGTAACTACCATATTTCTAGAATATGAGTATTTTTTGTCATTTTACATTCTTATAAATATTGTGTTTATATTTTATTTAATATATAATGTGTATGATATATATATATATATAATATAAATAGTATTATTATTGGTTAGTACATTAGACTATTTAATTAGACTTGACACTAGTGGACCTAACTAGACTTGACTTGACCTATTGATTTAATTAAATAGTTATTCATGGTTTGACTCATTAGTTTAGGAGAATGAGTTAATTATTGAGTTTAGACTATTTGACTTGAGTCATAGTTAGTTATGACTAGATTAAGTCTATTAAACCTATTTAAACTCAAGAATAGAATATTCTTTTTATAGGATTAGTTGATCCTATTCATGAGAGAATGTGATGGGCCTTTGAGTCAATTCAAATATTCTTAACCGTAAACCTAACCCTAACCCTAACCTTATTAGTAGGCTATATAAGCCTCTTTATTCATGAATAGACTCTATTTGCTTTCCTAATTAATTTATCTCCCGATTGGAAGTAAACCCTAATCTACCCATCCCTAAATCTCATCTCTCTTATCTTTATACCAAGGAGGCTAAGGAGCTTATCATTACTAGAGGAGCACTTGAGGAGGGAAGCATTGACTTGAGAATTTGTGTCCAATTTTTTATTGTATCCATTGGTGGTGGTACATTTGGAATCCATCACATGGCTAAGGATTACCTATAGGAAGAAGAATTAGGTCATATTAGGCTTTCTTTTGAAAGTTATAATAAATTTTGGGGCCAAATTGGGGAAACCTTGGTTCACCAAGTGTTTGATAGAAGGATCCATTGATAGTTTAGAGTTGATTCAAGAGTGTTGAGGGGGTACGAGTCCATAATTGGATACAGGAAGTGTGTATCATGTTACGCTACAATACGGGTATGTAGATTTGGTATTTTCTTGTGTTGGTGTCCATTTCCCTATATTACTCTAGGTCCACTATTTTATATTTTGTATTTCATGTCTTATTAGCTATACAAGGTTATTCTAGCTATAATCTTATCATAATATCAATTTTTTAATTTGATTTCATGAGTCTCTTGTGTTGTGCACTAGAGCATGCACTAGGTATTTGTGAGTATGCTTGAGAGAGAGGGTTAAGTGCATATATGTTCATATGTCATGGGTATGTGATTGTGGGTACAATAGGGTATGCTTGTGTTGATGGGGTATGAGTGTGTATCATGTGCAAGTGCATGAGTGTGTGATCTAGTGTCGAGAGGAGTGTGGTCAGTTGTCTGCACATGGATACACATGGGGGTGTATGGGGAGCAAGTAAGTCGGTACCTAGGAGTGAGAAGTGTGTATATCAGTGAGATAAGTATGTGTGTGTGTGTGTGTGTGTGTGTGTGTGTGTGTGTGTGTGTGTAAACCCCCTGAATTTTCACAATTATTAAAACTGGGATTTTTTCAATTTTCTGGAATTTTTTGGGAATTTTCTGAAATTAAAATCAAGGTTCTTAATTAATAAATAATTTTTAATTATTAATAAATAATATTAAAATATCAAGAAAATAATATTTTTGGGTGTAAAATGAGAAACTGGACTTAGGATAATTTTTCTGGATTTTTCTGGGCCTCAGACCTATTTTTAAATACCTCAAAACTATTTTAATTAATTAATTAATTAATTAATTAAACTATTTATTATTATTATTATTATTATTATTATTATTATTATTATTATTATTATTTATAATATTATTTATAATATTTTTCTGGGCTGGCCCGGCCCAGTAGGCCGAAGCCCAGCCCAGCCCGTTCCCTTGCGGGTCGGACGGGTCTGCCCGAAGACCCGACCCGCCAACCCGCTGACCGCTCTCCCCAGCACCCCTCGCCTCCCGCGTCCAGCGCCGGCCTCCGCGCGCAGCGCCGCCCGTTCCGCGCCCACTCCCCGTGTCCTCCGCGCCACGAGCCCCTCTTCCCCGCCGTGCTCGGCCCCCCCTAACCGCCTCCTCCTCTTATTTAAGTTCCCTCCCTCTCTTCTTCCTCCCAACTCCGGCCACCTAACCCTAACCCTCCTCCATGCTGCTCCGCCGCCCCAGAGCTCCGCCGGCGATGCCACTCCCCGCCGACCTCCTTGCCGCGCCGCCGCAAGCCGACCCAGCCTCCTCTTCCTTCCTCCAGAACCTCGCCGCCGCCTCCCAGAGCTCCGCCGCCGACCGGCCAACGCCTCCGCCTCGCCCCGGCGAACACCCCCGACCGCCTCCGGCCAGCCAGCGCCGCCTCAGCCTCCGGCCGGCCCGCCGCAGCTCCAGAAACCCTAATTTTCTCCCCCAATTCCTCGTGTCCTGTCGGACACGACACGGACACAAGATTTCCCTGTTTCGAAGAGCCCGATTCAGGTACTCATATCTTGCACCCTGTATCTCCATTTTTGATTCCGTAAATTATGTTGAGAAGCCTGTATGACCCTCTTGGGGCCCGGACAAACCGCTCGGGGCATCGCGTCCTGTGGTGATCGCACACCGCGATCCAAAAACAGGAAAAACCAGACCATGTTTCACCCCAGAACTGAGTATGCCCCACAAAACGGGACGACTTGGTCGCGTGCGGTCTTCACAGATACGTGCGCGTCGTCGATACGGACGTGTGAGATTTCACGGAAGCTGATTCGGGTGTGCGTGCACACCGAAATCAACGCGTATCCGCGAACATCGCCCCGTATCCGACTTTTCTACAAATTGCCCTAACTTCTTGTACACTCGTCAGATCGAGACGAAACTTGCGCCATCGGACTCGTAGCGATACGGTGGTCCTGTGGGTCAAGTTTGGTTCGATTCTGAGAACGTTGACGAAATCGCGTGTCGCGGGCCCCACAAGCCCCGCTCGACGGGCGATTTTGTGATCGGCTCATCGGAATCCAAATCTGGAAGTTATGTTGGGTTCGTATCAGCGTTCCTGAACTGTTGACATTAAGTTTGGTAAATTTGGAGACCATTGACTCGGACACGTTTTTCGGTGCAAAGCGGGCCCACCGGCGGACCCCGTTTTGACCCAAAACTGCCGTTTTTGCCCTTGTCTCCAAATTGGACCCAAGGACAGGCATTTCTAGCTATTTGACATCTTCTGAGCGTATTGGTAATGTCTATTTTAGCTTTTGGACTCATCTCTAGAAATTTCCCCGAGAACAATTAATCGGATCCAAACAACAGGCAAGTACCTGCACTTCAAGTTAAATCTTTATATTGTGATAATTAATTCCCTGCTTTACTAGTACCCTTGATGATTACACCTAGTGTTAGGAATACTGGAATTTATGTCTTGAATATTTGGAGTTCATGTCGGGTGGGAGAATACTAGAAGGCATGTAGTTTATCCTTCCCCTTGTCATGTTTAATAGCTGTTGGTACGCGACTGTACCTCAGCCGGATCTCGATTTTCCCTGTTTAATAGCCGTTTATGACGGCCGGATTAGCCTTATAAACCCCTACATGCCAACTATGTATTCTAAAACAAACACAAGTTCACACAGATAGTTTCTGGTCTTGTTATATTTCTTGTTGACTGTTGTAGTTTTATTTCCTGTCACATTTATTTCTGTTCTCTCATATTCCTGTTTACAGCTTTAACTCTGAGATATTGATGTTCTTTTACGCAGTTTTTTTAACATGATACTTAATTTAATTGTCATAAATATTTAGTTTAATCTTGTTGTGCACTGTGTACTTTGCTCCTTTCCTGACTGGATCTGTTGATTTAGGCGATGATGAGGACCTTGCCCCTACATATTATGGTCCCTATGAGGGAACAAATGATACTTATGAGGAGCCAGATCCCACCCAGGAGACCCCTGCTGCAGAGTAGATAGCAGTAGCTATTTTTTATTTATTGCTCTTTATCTTAGTAATCGGGTTTGTCCCCGATTTCATTCTGATTTCTGTACTAAACATCTGAATCTGTTGTCGCATTTATTTCATCTAAAATCTTAAGTATCTGTTTCTCATTATTATCTTGCCTATGTTATTTGTGATGAGCTAGATTAGTTAAATATGGATTTGACCTAGACAACGTACTACCGCCGACTCTGCGGCGTAGGCTGGACGTACCCACGCACTCGTGCCCGAATTTCCGGGTGCGGGTCGTGACACATTTTTATGGTGGCCCATGCAGGTCCTATCCTTAAATAGGGTAATACCCTAGGACAGGGTATGGAATAAGATTGAGGATTCTAGGAAAAGCTCATTCACAGTATAGGGTCCTTATTTCAATTCTTGATATCATTTCTGCTCAATTTTCCTATCGCCTTTAATTTCCAAGTAATCTATTCTGATCTTCCTATCCCTTGATCTTTCAGAATGGTCCAGACAAGGAACACAGTAGGAGGCACATCAGAACCAGCTGAGCAGAATGTGCCTGAGACTCTTGCACTCCCGCCGCCTCCATCTGTTTCGGCAGTTACTCTGGATGGGGCACAGCTACTTGGAGTGTTCCAGGGACTGGTGGAATCCCAGAAAGAACAGACTGCACTTCTGCGGACCAGCCTCTCAGAAGCTCTTAGGTCCCAGGAGTCGCCACTCAAGAGGCCAGGGAGTGCCAAAGACTTCAAGAATCTTAGACCCCTGGAATTCTACGGAACTGAGGGCATTCTCTATGCCGATGAGTGGATAGAGAATGTCGAGAGACTCCTGAAGACTGCTCGGGTCCCTGATGACCTCAAAGTGGAGTCCGCAAGCCTGCAACTGTTCGACATTGCTCGAACCTGGTTCAGAGATGAACCCCAACTATCTGCTCCTGACCTCACCTGGGAGGACTTCAAGAGGCTATTCAAGGAGAAATTCTACCCCGAAGTGGCTCGGGAAGCTCTCGAAAGCCAATTCGAGAGACTGGAACAAGGTAACCTATCTGTTGATGAGTATACTGCTGAATTTAGCAGGTTAAGCCACTTTGCGGAGTACATGGTTCGTACCCCAGAGGACAGAGCCCGTAGATTCAAGAAGGGGCTGTCTCTGGATATTCGCCTTGCTGTCACCACCAGCCGAGCTCGCACCTATGAGGAAATCTTGAGCGTGGCACAAGGCGTTGAGAGAGACATGGGGCATAAACTAAAGCGAGAGAGAGATACCAGAAATGCGGGACCCAACAAGCGCCCTTTTCAACAGCAACAACAGCAGAGGGCCCCGCAGCAAACTCAGCGTCCTCCCCCTCGAGCTCCAGCACCCCAACACCAGGCTCAAGGACAGAACCAACAAGCTGCTGCTTATAACTTTTGCCAAAAACCAGGTCATACTTGGCAAGTCTGCAGGAAGAGGCTAGGTGCCTGCCTCTACTGCGGCTCAGCAGCGCATCAAATGAGGGACTGTCCAGCTGCTCAAGGATGCACCGCTGCACCCAAGGCTCCAGTCCAGGCCAGGCCCCCAGTAGCACAGCAGAGGGGACCCCCACTTCCAACACAACAACAACGCTTTGCTCAGCACCAACAGCAGCAACAGAGGGGTACACCGCAGCAAGGCCGTGCTTATGCAATGACTCTGGAAGAAGCTAAAGCCACAGCAGACGTGATCACAGGTTCTGTGCTTATAAATTTAATACCAGCCATTACTTTATTTGACTCTGGAGCTTCATATTCATTCATGTCAGTAGATTTCCTTATGAAGCATAGCTTAATCACTAAACCCCTTAGGAATTGTTATAAGATCATTACCGGTGGAGAAATTATCCCGGTTAGTGATGCCTGTAACAATTGTCCTATTATATTATGTGGAAGAGAACTGTATGCTAGGCTACTTGTAATGCCAGTTCCCAGTTTTGATATTATACTGGGTATGGATTGGTTGAGTCAACATCATGCCACTATAGACTGCCACAGAGGTAGTGTAATCTTCAGGCCCCCTGACAAGCCAGAATTTGAATTTGCTAGAGGTTCTAGAGAAATGGGTAATAACAAAATTTGTGGAGCCCTAGTAACAGAAGAATTGCCACTACCCATCATCTCTGAATACCTTGATGTCTTCCCTGAGGATCTCCCAGGCTTACCCCCAGACCGAGAAGTTGAATTCTCTATTGACTTAGTGCCGGGAGCAGCACCAGTATCTCAAAATCCCTACAGAATCAACAAGAAGGAGATAATAGAACTAAATAAGCAAATCAAAGAGCTAGAAGACAAATGTTTCATTAGGTCTAGTGTCTCACCCTGGGGAGCTCCAGTATTATTTGTGCCCAAGAAGGACGGAATATCCCGAATGTGTATTGACTATAGGGCCTTGAATGCCTTAACAATTAAGAATAAGTATCCCCTACCCAGGATAGATGACTTATTTGATCAGTTAAGTGGAGCTCGGATATTTTCAAAGATTGATTTGAGGTCTGGTTACCACCAAGTAAGGGTGAGAAAGGAAGACATCCCTAAAACTGCTTTCAATACCCGGAACGGATACTACGAATTCTTAGTAATGCCGTTCGGGTTGACGAATGCTCCAGCAGTTTTTATGAACTTAATGAACAGAGTCTTCCAGCCATACCTAGATAAATTTGTAGTGGTCTTTATTGATGATATTTTGATCTACTCCAAGACCCCCGAAGAACATGAAGAACATTTGAGGCTAGCATTGGAGACTTTAAGGAAGAAAAAACTTTATGAAAAATTATCTAAATGTGCATTCTTCCTAGACAAAGTAGAATTCTTAGGACATGTTGTGACTGGAGATGGAATAGCAGTAGATCCTAAGAAGATAGCGGCAGTTGAATCATGGCCCACTCCAGACTCTGTAGCAGAGATTAGAAGCTTCCTGGGACTAGCTGGCTACTATCGGAAGTTTGTGAAGGACTTTGCTAGGATTGCTGAACCCATGACAAAATTAACAAAGAAGGATGAAGAGTTCACCTGGACTGATGAATGTCAGCATGCTTTTGAAGAATTGAAGAAAAGGCTGACTACTGCCCCTATTCTGACCTTACCTTCTGGAACCGGAGGATTCGCTATTTATAGTGATGCTTCTGGAAAAGGTCTAGGTTGTGTATTGGAGCAGAACAAGAAAGTAATAGCATATGCCTCTAGACAGCTTCGACCTCATGAAAAGAACTATCCAACTCATGATTTAGAACTGGCAGCTGTCATCTTTGCTCTTAAGCTATGGAAGCATTATCTTTATGGAGAAAGGGTGGAAATATTTACGGACCATAAAAGTCTAAAATATATCTTCACTCAAAAAGAGCTGAACATGAGGCAAAGAAGGTGGCTGGAACTAATGAAAGATTTTGATATCACCCTTCAATATCATCCTGGGAAGGCCAATGTAGTTGCTGATGCTCTAAACAGATATCCTATGGCGATGTACTTGACTATGGACCGATATTTGCTCGAGGACTTGGAAAGTTTAGGTATTGAGGTAATTATTCCAGGAAAAGAAGGCCAAATGATGAACTTGCAGATACAGTCTACCTTAATTGACAAGATCAAGGAGGCTCAGTTTCAAGACGAAGGCCTGCGAAGCCTTCGAGGTCAAGTGCAAGCTGGATTAGTGGAAGATTTCAGAATTCATGAAGATGGATCACTGAGGCATGGCGATAGATTGTGTGTACCTCAAGGAGACATAAGGGAAGAAATTATGCAAGAGGCGCACAGATCGCAATACTCTATACATCCAGGAGCCAACAAGATGTACAAGGACCTGAGGACGCATGTTTGGTGGCATGGCATGAAAAGAGAAGTAGCCAGATTCGTATCTCGTTGTTTAGTGTGCCAACAAGTCAATACAGAAAGACAAAGACCTGGAGGATTGCTTCAACTACTACCCATTCCGGAGTGGAAGTGGGAACATATTACAATGGATTTTGTTTCCGGACTTCCAAGGACACCTAGTGGAAAGGATGCAATTTGGGTGATAGTAGATAGACTGACCAAGTCTGCACATTTTCTACCTTTCAAAGTAGGGCTATCTACAGAAAAGCTGGCAGATTTATATATCAGACATATTGTTAAATTGCATGGGGTTCCAGTAATTATTGTCTCCGACCGAGATTTAAGATTCACCTTTCACTTCTGGAAGAGCTTACAAGCCAGCTTGGGGACTCAACTCAAATTCAGCACAGCTTATCATCCCCAAACAGATGGATAATCGAAACGTATAATCCAGACCCTTGAAGATATGCTCCGTACATGTGTTCTGGATTTTGGAGGATCGTGGGAAGACTATCTACATCTTGTGGAGTTCTCTTATAATAACAGTTACCAAGCAAGTATTGAGATGACTCCATTTGAAGCTCTGTATGGCCGAAGATATCGTACCCCGCTATCATGGGACGACGTTGGAGAAAGAGCCCTACTGGGACCAGAGATGGTGATCGATTCAACTGAGAAGGTAAAACAAATAAGGGACAGACTTCGAGTGGCTCAAGACAGGCAACGACATTGGGCCAATAGCCACCGAAGGCCCTTGGAATTTGAGGTAATTAAATTTATAAAATTCAAGTCAATTTAAACATTTGATTATGGAACTAAGACTTGATTATAACTTTATTAAAGGTTGGAGAACTGGTATTCTTGAAGATTTCTCCGACACGTGGCACCATTTGGTTCGGAAGGAGTGGAAAACTCAGCCCCAGATTTATTGGACCTTTTGGCATACAGAAGAAAATCGGAGAAGTGGCATACCGTCTGGCATTGCCACCCTCTCTGGATGGAGTCCATAACGTCTTCCACGTGTCGCAGCTGAGAAAATACGTGTCAGATCCCAGCCACATTTTGGATCACTCAGAGCTCGAAGTAGGCCCAAGTTTGACTTACCAAGAGTAACCCGTGGAGATACTGGATCGATCGGAGAAAGTTCTACGGAACCAGGTTATTTCCCTGGTTCGCGTAGCTTGGAAGCACCATTCTTCCGGCGAATCCACCTGGGAGCGAGAAGACGAGATTAGAGAGCGCTACCCTTATCTTTTTGAACCCTGAGGTATATTTTAATTCCCGGCCTTTCCTTTCGTCCCATTGTTATTCTTAAATTTTCGAGGACGAAATTTTTTATAAGTTGGGTAGATTGTAAACCCCCTTAATTTTCACAATTATTAAAACTTGGATTTTCCCAATTTTTTAGAATTTTTTAGGAATTTTTTGAAATTAAAATCAAGGTTCTTAATTAATAAATAATTTTTATTTGTTAATAAATAATATTAAAATATCATGAAAATAATATTTTTGGGTGTAAAATGAGAAACTGGACTTAAGATAATTTTTCTGGATTTTTCTGGGCCTCAGACCTATTTTTAAATACCTCAAAACTATTTTAATTAATTAATTAATTAATTAAACTATTTATTATTATTATTATTATTATTATTTATAATATTATTTTTAATATTTTTCTTGGCCGGCCCGGCCTAGTGGGCCGAAGCCCAGCCCAGCCCGTTCCCTTGCGGGTCGAGCGGGTCTGCCCGGAGACCCGACCCGCCAACCCGCTGACCGCTCTCCCCAGCACCCCTCGCCGCCCGCGTCCAGCGCCGGCCTCCGCGCGCAGCGCCGCCCGTTTCGCGCCCACTCCCCGCGTCCTCCGCGCCACGAGCCCCTCTTCCCCGCCGTGCTCGGCCCCCCCTAACCGCCTCCTCCTCTTATTTAAGTTCCCCCCCTCTCTTCTTCCTCCCAACTCCGGCCACCTAACCCTAACCCTCCTCCACGCTGCTCCGCCGCCCCAGAGCTCCGCCGGCGACACCACTCCCCGCCGACCTCCTCGCCGCGCCCCACAAGCCGACCCAGCCTCCTCCTCCTCCTCCCCTCTCCTCCTCCTTCCTCCAGAACCTCGCCGCCGCCTCCCAGAGCTCCGCCGCCGACCGACCAACGCCTCCGCCTCGCCCCGACGAACACCCCCGACCGCCTCCGGCCAGCCAACGCCGCCTCAGCCTCCGGCCGGCCCGCCGCAGCTCCAGAAACCCTAATTTTTCCCCCCAATTCCTCGTGTCGTGTCGGACACGATACGGACACAAGATTTCCCTGTTTCGAAGAGCCCGATTCAGGTACTCATATCTTGCACCCTGTATCTCCATTTTTGATTCCGTAAATTATGTTGAGAAGCCTGTATGACCCTCTTGGGGCCCGGACAAACCGCTCGGGGCATCGCGTCCTGTGGTGATCGCACACCGCGATCCAAAAACAGGAAAAACCAGACCATGTTTCACCCCAGAACTGAGTACGCCCCACAAAACGGGACGACTTGGTCGCGTGCGGTCTTCACAGATACGTGCGCGTCGTCGATACGGACGTGTGAGATTTTACGGAAGCTGATTCGGGTGTGCGTGCACACCGGAATCAACGCGTATCCGCGAACATCGCCCCGTATCCGACTTTTCTGTAATTTGCCCTAACTTCTTGTACACTCGTCAGATCGAGACGAAACTTGCGCCATCGAACTTGTAGCGATACGGTGGTCCTGTGGGTCAAGTTTGGTTCGATTCTGAGAACATTGACGAAATCGCGTGTCGCGGGCCCCACAAGCCCCGCTCGACGGGCGATTTTGTGATCGGCTCATCGGAATCCAAATCTGGAAGTTATGTTGGGTTCGTATCAGCGTTCCTGAACTGTTGACACTAAGTTTGGTAAATTTGGAGACCATTGACTCGGACACGTTTTTCGGTGCAAAGCGGGCCCACCGGCGGACCCCGTTTTGACCCAAAACTGCCGTTTTTGCCCTTGTCTCCAAATTGGACCCAAGGACAGGCGTTTCTAGCTATTTGACATCTTCTGAGCGTATTGGTAATGTCTATTTCAGCTTTTGGACTCATCTCTAGAAATTTCCCCGAGAACAATTAATCGGATCCAAACAACAGGCAAGTACCTGCACTTCAAGTTAAATCTTTATATTGTGATAATTAATTCCCTGCTTTACTAGTACCCTTGATGATTACACCTAGTGTTAGGAATACTGGAATTCATGTCTTGAATATTTGGAGTTCATGTCGGGTGGGAGAATACTAGAAGGCATGTAGTTTACCCTTCCCCTTGTCATGTTTAATAGCTGTTGGTACGCGACTGTACCTCAGCCGGATCTCGATTTTCCCTGTTTAATAGTCGTTTATGACGGCCGGATTAGCCTTATAAACCCCTACATGCCAACTATGTATTCTAAAACAAACACAAGTTCACACAGATAGTTTCTGGTCTTGTTATATTTCTTGCTGACTGTTGTAGTTTTATTTTCTGTCACATTTATTTCTGTTCTCTCATATTCCTGTTTACAGCTTTAACTCTGAGATATTGATGTTCTTTTACGCAGTTTTTTCAACATGATACTCAATTTAATTGTCATAAATATTTAGTTTAATCTTGTTGTGCACTGTGTACTTTGCTCCTTTCCTGACTGGATCTGTTGATTTAGGCGATGATGAGGACCTTGCCCCTACATATTATGGTCCCTATGAGGGAACAGATGATACTTATGAGGAGCCAGATCCCACCCAGGAGACCCCTGCTGCAGAGTAGATAGCAGTAGCTATTTTTTATTTATTGCTCTTTATCTTAGTAATCGGGTTTGTCCCCGATTTTATTCTGATTTCTGTACTAATCATCTGAATCTGTTGTCGCATTTATTTCATCTGAAATCTTAAGTATCTGTTTCTCATTATTATCTTGCCTATGTTATTTGTGAATGAGCTAGATTAGTTAAATATGGATTTGACCTAGACAACGTACTACCGTCGACTCTGCGGCGTAGGCTGGACGTACCCACGCACTCGTGCTCGAATTTCCGGGTGCGGGTCATGACAGTGTGTGTGTGTGTGTGTGCATGAAGTATCAGAGGGAGTAGGAAATTGTGGAGAGTATATGTTAGTACACAGGTGGTAGTATAGAGGTGTAATGGAGTGAGAGTGTTGAGTATAATGTATAGAAGTGCAGAGACAATACCAAGTATCAACAGGGTTAAGGTGTATAACCTGGGGTGTGCATAAGTGAATAGAGTGTGCATACAAGAAATCTGTGTGTTCAGTTATGAGGGTGATGGTATAAGACTGTGGCGGGTTTTGAGTAAACTAGGGAGGTAATACTAGTATGGTTTGTGTACTTGATTTGTACGGTGAGGGGTATCGGTGTCTATAACATCAGAATACAAGAGTGTCTTGGACTGCACAAGGGTGGACTATGTATGTGATGTTTGTGTTGCTTTGGTCTAGGCCGTGTTCTAGTGTGTGTAGGTATATTTAATACACTTGAGTTTTAGATTGACTGTGATGAGAGGTATGTATGAATTAGTGTGCTCATATGTGGCTGATTGGTGAACAATTAGTGTGAGGTAATGAGTTATGTGTTTGTGACATCTTGGGTATGTACATGAGTATCCAGTCAGCATAGAGTTTCTTTATGCTTTAGTATATTAATGAGAGGATGTGTAGTGTCAGGTTAGCATAGCTTGAGTGTGGGTTTGAATGGTAGGCTCGTGTATCAGAAATTAAATATGGGTGTAGGTGATGTGCACCATGTATTCAGTGCATATGGACACTGGGTGCAGCCCGGGTACTGAGTTAGAGGGAAAACAACGACAACAATATTTAGATAACCACAACAGCAACAGTTGCACACTTGAGAAGTATGGTATGAGGTTATGTGTGTAAGATAAAGTTTAGGATAAATGTAAGAGCAAGTATAGATAGTGAGGTGCACAGTTGGGTTGTGCATGTGAGTGAGGGTTGAAGTTGTTTTGGTAAGGTAGCCTACTTATTTAAGTTAAGGGTAAGTGCTAATTAGTGAGAATAGTATGAGGGATTTGAGTGTGTGTTAGAACTAGATGAGAGGGGCCAGAGTATTCAGTCCAGACATGGGGTGTGTGTCCCCTAAAATCTTCAAGTGTATTAGTTTAGTTTGTATTTTGGAAGAGTCTAGGTGTCAGGATGCATATCAGTGTCAAGTAGGAGTATAGGTTTGAGTATAGTTTGTTGTGCAAGAGCAAATGCAGGTGCAGGAATTCAGAGCTCAAGCACTACTCAGGCAATAAAAGATAGGGGTTTAAGTTTAGTTCGAAGTTTTTGTAGTTACTGTATGAAGAGCGGTAGGGGTTGTATTGCTGATTGCAATTGAGGGTTTGTTTCCAATAGGCAAGGGGAGGATCTATAGGCTAATTGAGGACCTGTGGTTGCAGTGGTCTGTGTGTAAGCTTATGCATGGGCAGTGGGGTTGCCACAATATGGGGGTGACTAATACCAAGATGTATCAGTGAGTATAGGTCTATAGGAACTATGTTAATAAGTTGGGTATAAGACTGTCTAGGTATATAGATATTGGATTAAGGTATTTGATAGGTTTAAGATATAGGATATAAGTTAAGGTATAGATGATATTAATTATATGGCTGGGTATCAAGGTAAAGGTTTGAGATTGAGTTATAGCATTAGGTAGTGCTAAGATACTAGGGTAATGGGTAAAGTACCCTAAGATACTAGATATTAGTGAGATACTTATGATACTATTATGTATACAAGTGTATACATATAATACTTAGTAGTACTATCTAGTATAGCTACTATCTTTAAGGTATGAACCTAGAAACCTAGGTTTGACCTAGTATTGACTAGTATTGACCAATTTGACTTTAAAAGTCAACTAAATATGTAGTTTAAACCAAGAATAAATGTATTAACCTAACAGGAACTAGTTTGACTAGTATGACCTAGTTTTGGCCTAGAAATCATATTTTAGTTATTTTAAGCTTGTTTATCATTTAATTATACCGAATGACATAAATTTTTATATATAGGTCACTTTGACTCTAATCGAGACAGATTGGTATTGTCAGCTCAGGACCTCAGGCGAGTACATTCTCTGATAGTTTTTATTATTTAATATTTACTATAATTCATGTATTTAGCAATGATATATTTGATTTCTGACACGATAGTACATGTACTAGTATATAGCGCAGATCTTCAGTCATGGTATATTATATGGTTTATTGTATTGATATTGGACATCATACACGTTATTGACATTAGATATCGTACATAGTATTATTATTGGACATTGATCGTGTATTGTAACGTGTCATGGTTGGATCTACTATACTAGTCGGGACGGGGGAAATATTAGTGAGATATGTAATCATATTCCTATTTAAAAATGTAAAATATTGTTAGTGTTAATCATACACCTTACGTATGACTATCCAGGCCATTTAGTTATCGTACAAGTTCCCAAGACGGTCACATATCGAAGCTAGTATTTTAAAACACACATTTAGTTATAGCTAGTACTTCTAGTCTATTCTATACTTATTGTATTGTATTGTATCTTATTTACCCTGCCTTAAAATTTTTTATTACATGTTTGCTACATATTTACTGTTCACTTATTCATCATATTGCCATTGCCAGAATATGCTGATAGTTCTACTTTTACTCATCATAATTTTATTCACTATTGTTGTTTTATAGTCTTTGTCAATTAGTTGGAACTGCTATTAGAGGTGTGCTTCGTTCCAATCCTACTGGATAATATTTTTTAGTATTGACTAGGTGAGCTGGTGTCGACTTACTATAGACCCAAGAAAGTTTCAGGAAGTGCCAGCCCTCTTAGTGAAGATACAGTTAGTAGTATTTAGCTAGCCTTTAGTATTCTTTGCACTTGATTTGTCTCCAACTTTAGATATTTGGGACGTTAGTGTTACTGGACTTATTATGATCTTTACTAGACTCATAAGACTTGGTTATTTTATTGTGATTATTTTAGTTGTGACTTTGAGACTTCCATTCTATTTTATATGATATCGTGTCATTTTCTTCCTATAGATTATTGTGATTGAGTATTGTTTGTCCTCTATTTGGGAGTTGAGATATCATTGACAGGTATATATATATTATTGTATGATGGATAGATAGTATTGTTGACCTAGACAGTGTTCTACCACCGATGTTGCGACGTAGGCTAGACGTACCCACGTACTCGTGCCCTCACACCGAGTGCGGGTCGTAAAGCTTTGGTTTATTTGTCTTATGGTTTAATTATTGTGTTGGTTTGGTCATGAGTTGAACCCATGGTCCAAACCTTAAACCCTAGCAATATAACCCAACTTCTTTCTCCCTCTTCCCTTATTATTTATTTTCTCCTCATTTTTTCATTTAGGCAAGTACACCTACATGACATAAAGAAACCCTTAGATTTTAATTATTTCTATTTTCTTGTATTTTATTACTCTAATATGTGTACATTATAATTCTAAGCACTTTTAATACTCAGAGTTTTCGGTTTTGATGGGTGGATTTGGGAAGATCTACATTTTAAGTTTAGGTTTTTATGGGTTCTATGTGTTTTCTTGGTTTTGATCTATTAAAACTTGGTATCTTCAAAAATAAAGTTGTTCTATATGATAGATATTCTATATGATAGAGAACTTTATTTCGAGCATTTTGGCTTTTGGTTTACTTTGTTTGGAGTTAAAATAAAAATTTATAAAGAAAATAATTTTTCGGGTTTTTTGAGCTTTTTCCAAGGAGTTCGTATTATTTTGGGACGAAGGAGTTCCATGCATCCCTGATCACATGCATCCCAGATCACATGTATCCTTGTACATGCGTCTATACACATGCGTCCCTGATCACGTACATTCCTGCACATGTGTTCCTTATCATATGCGTCCCTACACATGCGTCCCTGATCCCTGTATCCCTGATTCCTATGCAGTCCTATGTGCACATTTTATTGATTTGCTTGGTTTGGATGTTTTATTGGATTTTTTGATTCCATGTGTGATTCTGTTACTCCCCGTTTTAAATATACGTATTTGGAATATATTCTTGCTTGCTGGCATGGTTGTCAGGTTGGTCAGAGGCCAGACTATTTTCTGGTGAGTTTTGTTTTATGGTTTATTTTGTGGCTTATTTCCGTGCGCATATGTTTCCATGCGCTCTCTTCTCGCTCATCATGCATCCTACGCATGCGCATCCCCTTCCAACAGACCGGCTCATCTCTTTTCTCCCCCTCCCTATATATATGAGTTCTTTCTCCCTCTCTTTCATTATTTTCTTTTTTCTCTTCTTTCTTTGGTTTTTATCTCCCTCTCCAAGGCAAGTACACATTGTACTAGAAATGGAGTAACCCTATTAGTTATTGTTCCAATATGTTTGCTATGTGCTTCTCCATATGTTTAGAACTTAAAGTTTTCAGTTTTGATGGTTGAATTTAGTCGATCTACATTTCTAACTTAGAGCTTTAAATGGGTTCCTTGAGTTTTTCTTGGTTTTGATCTATTAAAACTTGTTATTTTCGAAAACTAGTTGTTCTATTTGATGAAACTTTCTATTTCGAGAATTTTGGCTTTTGAATCGCTTAATTTGGAGTTTGATTGAAGACTTTATGGCTGAAAAAAATTCTAGAACTTCGTTCTTGGACCTGTCTGGCGGGGACGATGAATAGTGCCATGCGCAGTGCATCGCGCATGGATTTTATGCCGCTATATGTATCGCATGTATCACTTTACTACCGCGAGCCAATTTTTGCGCATAAAATTCTTGACGCATGCCATGAGTCACACAAGGATTTCTTGCCGCCGCATGCGCCACGTGCATCAATTCCTTGCCGCGCGCATCAATGCGCCGTGCAGCAACATGCCGCGCATGGATTTTTGGCCGTGCATAGTATGCCGTGCAGGGAAATCAATGAGTCCCGTATGGATTTCTTGCCGCCGCATGCACCGTGCACATCAATTCCTTATTGCGTGAATCAATGTACCGCGTAGCACCACGCCGCGCATGGATTATTGGTCGTGCGCAGTTCACCGTGCATGGAAATTAATGCGTCGTGCAGTGCACCGCGCTTATGGTGACCAGGATGGCTATTTTTGCCTATTTTACTTATTTTTTAGCTAGAATCTTATAAAACTCAAAACAAGAAAATTTTATATCATTGTATTGCCTTTCCAAATCTTTTTGGGTCACCTCATTTGGAATTCGGATGAGAAAGTTATGTCCAATTTTCTAAAATGTGTTAAAATCTAGTTTTGCACAATTTTACATCTTTGATTATTTTGTCCATGGTTGACTAGATTTCATAGTTTTTCCTTGATCATCTTATTATACGTTGGATAGATTAAGGGGCATAGTTCAACTAGGGGGAGGGTCTGCAATCCCGGTCCTTATTTGGCTTAAGTATTGTGGATATGATCTTGAGGGATTCTCGCACTACTCTTAATCTCATATATCGATATAATAATATGATAATTAACATATTTAACTAGACTACTTGACTGAAGTGCTTGAACATATGACCCGTGCTTGACTGTCCTATCCTGAATAACTTCCTACTTGATAACATGTCTATGACCTTGATACTAGAACTTGTTCCTGCCCTGACTGTTGTATCCGTGCTGATACACTTGATCGCCCCGAGAGTGTTACTTGATAGTGAGCTGTCATGAAACATACTCCTGCTACATGATATATGTAATTATTTTTATACACGAATCTATTAGTTGGACAGTAAATTTATTGTGGCTAGATAGAATTGATTGTTGCATCACACTTGGGTGAATCCATATTTAATTTACAAGTAAGAATATGGGTTCGTATCAAGAGTGCTCGTACTTTGTATACGATATCTAAGAAAGAGTGTTCATGTGAACACAACATAAGACTCTAATTAACCTAGGGTTAACTATAAAACTCAACTTGTAGATCATGGGTTGGGAACGGTATCTCAAGATTGTGCATGTCGAACCACCCTAAATTGGCTGGGAGTAAAGGTTGGCCACTACAAATACTGTATATCATAGCACTAGTAGAGTGCAGTATCTGACTTAATTATAAGACTGAGCTAGTATCTTTCCTTTAGAAATCCTGGAAATATTACTGATTATTAATTAGCTCAGTGCCCTTTCAAGGGACTGGTGCATCATATATTTAAATTTTTGCTCGTATATCATTGGTTCAGCCAGCCCTGTTCGATTATGCCATAATCTGAGGATACTCATATAATGCATTACTGGGATAACCCAGAGATCACATATCAAGCCGTACTACATGATTGACCGTTAATTTGTTTGTAGTTAGTGAAGTAGACTATCGTGGCATAAACCTATGTCCTTGACAACCTATCTCATGGGATAACTTCAAGGCCCATTTAAGGGTTTAGTAATTTGGAGTGGTAGCGCAGTATAAGCTACAGCAGAGGTTTATCAACCTCAAGCGGTCCAGGAGGACAGTGGATGGCTATGCAGCAGAGTTCTGTAGGCTTAGCAGGTTTGCCCCAATAATGGTAGCAAAATAACCATAGAAGGCGATGAGGTTCCAGTGCGGGCTTCATCTGGAGATTCATTAACTGGTAAAGGGCCATATCTACCAGACTTTCGATAAAGTATTGATTGTATCCAGGCGTCGTGAGCTAAAAATATAGAGGTTAGCTTCAAGGACGGGAGGCCAGAAGAGGTCTCATGCACAGAGTAGAGGAGGACCAGCACAACGGATGTCAGCACCATCTCTTGGCATTCGCATTCATGAAACAGTGTTGAGAAGGCTAGTGGCATCAACAATAACATCACTAGTTCGGCCGAACCAGTCGAGGCAACAGCAGCATCAGCGATTGGGAACCCCAGTCGGATGTATGAATTATGGCAAAGGAAGCTATAAACGAGATGTATGTAGGGCAGAATAAGGGTTGTCCCTGCGATATGGTAGTCCACATCATCGGATTGCTAATTGCCCGATGATACAGAGGATTGAAGGACCGGTGCAGCGGTTAGCACTGCCAACACAAGGGTCAGCTCAGTACTTAGGGCCAGCAGTGGCAGTCAGGCCGTTGGCTCAGCGTCTGTTGCTGACGTAAAATTAGATATATAATCAATAGAGGAATCAACAGTATGGGCAGTAGAGGCCACAACTGCGTATTCAAGAAAGGCGGCAGCAAGGAGCACCGCAAGGCCAAGGGCAAATTTTACTCTATCTATGGAGGAGGCTTTGGCATCAGGTGACGTGGTGGCAGGTATCATTCTCATTAAATATTTTTCTGCCATAGCATTATTTGATTCAGGAGCAACTCATTCATTTGTATGTACACGATTTAACATGTATTGGATTAGAGTTTGAGGCATTACTAGAGAGGCTAAATATACTCACTAATAATGGTCTCATAGGAGTTGATAGAGTATGTTTAGCGTGTCCAATCGTAGTGTACAGACATTTATTACTTGCAAGGTTGATCGAGTTTCCTATGGGTAACTTTGATGTTATTCTAGGCATGGATTAGTTAAGAGAAAGTCATACGACGATAGATTGCCATGGGGATAGAGTATTATTTAACATCATGGGAAAAGAAGAGTTTATAGAGCGGTGAAGGACCAGCATGAGGATAGCATTGCAGCAGTAGCAGGAATTGGAGATCAGCTTCCCAAAATAATTAAAGAATTTTTTATGTATTTTTGGAAGAGCTTCCAGGATTACCCCCAGTAAGAGAAGTGGAGTTCTGCATAGAGTTGAAGCCTGGAGCAAAACCAGTTACCAACAAGGTCTATCAGATGTCACTAATTAAACTTACCCAGTTAAATCAACATATGAAAGAACTAAAAGCAAAATAGTTTATCCGAACTAGTGGATCACCATGGAGAGCACCAGCGCTTCTAGTAAAGAAGAAGGATGGGTCGACATAATTGTGTATCGACTATAAGCAGTTAAATTCCTTAATAGTGAAGAACAAGTATCTATTTCCTATGATTGATGACTTGTTTGACCAATTGAGTGAAGAAAAAATATTTTCCAAGATAGACCTTCGATCAGTATATTATCAAGTGAGAGTCTGCGAGCAAGATATACCTAAGACAACATTTTAATCTCGATATGGGCATTACAAATTCTTAGTTATGCCAATCGGATTGACTAATGCACTAGCAATATTCATGGATTTGATGAATCGTATCTTTATGCCATACCTAGATTAATTTGTAATGGTATTCATAGACGATATTCTTGTTTACTCTAACAGTGAAGAAGAGCATGAAGAATATCTTCGGAAGGTGTTGCAAGTTCGGAGGGAGCATCAGTTATATGCTAAGCTCCGTAAGTGTGAGTTTCGGTTAGATCGTGTATCATTCTTGGGGCATATCATCTCAGAAGCAGGAGTGTCGGTGGATCCCAAGAAAGTTAAAGTAGTAGAGAATTAGCCAGTTCCGAAGATAGTAGCAGATGTGCGAAGTTTTTTTGGATTAGCAGGATACTAGTGGAGGTTCATGGCAGAATTTGTACGAATTTTAGCATCAATAGCTCAACTAACCTGCAAGGAGGTAAAGTTTGTTTGGACGGCAGAATGCCAAGCAACATTCGAGAGGTTGAAAAAGAAGTTGATATCAGCACCGATCCTTACACTTCTAGTAGGATCAAGAGGATTTACCGTTTAGTTTAACACTACTGGGAAAGGACTTGGGTTTGTGTTGATGCAGCACGATAGAGTGATATCCTATGCATCACGACAACTTCGAGATCATGAGAAGAATTATGTAACACGTGATTTAGAATTGGCAGCAGTAGTATTTGCGCTCAAGTTATGGAGGCATTGTCTATATGGCGATCGGGTAGAGATATTCATAGACCATTAGAGTTTGAAGTACATATTCACCCAGAAGAACTTGAACATGAGATAAAGAAGGTGGCTAGAATTATTTGGTGATTATGATGTAGCACTTCAGTATCATCCATGCAAGGCAAATATAGTGGCAGATGCTCTGAGTAGAAGGGGCAACGCATTCATCTTGACAACTCATAACCATATTCTAGAAGATCTTCAAGAGATGGGAATTGAGGTAGTGTTACCTCAAGAGGTAGGAGTATTATCCAGTCTTTAAATACACTCAACTTTGGTGGAGAGAATCAAGTCAATGCAGGCAGAGGATTCTTGGATTCAGAAGCTTAGGGAAGAATGTGAGTTGGGTCTTAGGAAGGAATTAAGGATTCACGAAGATGGAACACTTAGATTTGGAAACCGTCTTTGTGTGGCAAGTGGAGATATTAGACAAGAAGTGATGACTGAGGCACACAGTTCTAAATATTATATTCATCCAGGAGGCACGATGATATACCAAGATATCAAGCAACACTTCTGGTGGACCGAAATAAAAAGAGAGATAGCTCGATTTATTTTATGGTATCTCGTATGTCAGCAAGTAAAGGTAGAGCAACAAAGACCAGCAGGATTATTGCAACTACTGCATATTCCAGAGTGGTAGTAGGAACACATTACGATGGACTTTGTGACCAGTTTACCAAGATCTTCTGCTGGATGCGACACAGTTTGGGTAATAGTAAATCAACTCCCAAAAGTAGCATATTTTCTTCCATTTCGAGTAGGGAAGTCCACAGAGCACTTAACAGAGATGTATATGCGACAGATAGTGAGGTAGAACGAAGTTCCAGGAAGTATAGTGTCAGATTGTGATACGCACTTTATATCATATTTCTGTCAGAGTTTGTACGAGCACTTTAGTACTAAGTTGAGATTCAGAACCGCTTACCATCCTCAGATAGACGGGGAGTCAAAAAGGAAAATTCATACTTTGGAAGATATGTTGCGGGCTTGTACCTTAGACTTTGGTGGGTCTTAGGAAGATCATCTTCATTAATAGAATTCTCATACAACAACAGTTATCAGGCCAGCATAAAGATGGCTCCTTTTGAAGGATTGTACGGAAGAAAGTATAGGTCACCCTTAGCATGGGATGACACTATTGAACGAAAAATATTAGGGCCTGAGATGATCACTCAAACGGTTGAAGTGGTCAAGCAGATCTTCGAACGAATTCGGGATACACAAGATCGTCATCATCATTGGGTAGAACAATATTGTAGGCCGTTAGAGTTTTCTGTCGGCGACCACGTACTTTTATAAAAAAAATCTACCCGTGGAGTCATTAGATTCGGGGTTCGTGGGAAGTTTAGTCCACGATATGTGGGACCGTTCGATATTCTCGTGAGGGTAGGGAATATTGCTTATCGTCTTGCCCTTCAGCCTTTGCTTCGTGAAGTACATGATATATTTTATGTATCTCAGTTGCGTAGGTATGTCCCAAATTTGAGTCATGTCCTCGATCATTCTGAGTTGGTCATTAGCACCGACCTAACTTACAAGGAACAACTCGTGTCCATTTTGAACCAAAGAGAGAAGGTACTCAAGAACCGGACTATCCGTCTTGTTCGTGTTTCTTGGGGTCATCACTCTTTGGGGGAGTCAGCGTGGGAGCGCAAGGACGATATTCGATCTTGGTACTCGTACCTATTCGACTCGTAAGGTATATTTCTTTATATGCCTTGGCATCTTTCATTCAGTAATTGGCGAGCACTCATGTGAGATGATGTTGATTTGCTTCATTATATGTGTAGTTATGGTTGTTTATATGTATGTGTAGATTGCTCGTAGTTAGTTTATTGCTTGCCTTGATATCTCTAGCTAGCCTTGAGCTTGAATTTTGAGGAAAAAAAAATTTTAAGGTGGGAAGAGATGTCACTCCCCGTTCCCAATATACATATTTGGAATATATTCTTGCTTGCTGGCATGGTTGTCAGGTTGGTAGGAGGCCAGACTATTTTTGGGTGAGCTTTGTTTCATGTTTTATTTTGGGGCTTATTTTCATGCGCATATATTTCCATGCGCTCTCTTCGTGTGCACCATGCATCCCAAACATGTGCATCCCCTTCCAGTAGACCGATACATCTTTTTTCTCCCCCTCCCTATATATATGAGTTATTTCTCTCTCTCTCTCTCTTTCATTATTTACTTTTCTTCTCTTCTTTCTTTGGTTTTTCTCTCCCTCTCCAAGTAAGTACATCTTGCACTAGAAATGGGAAAACCCTCTTTATTATTGTTCCATTATATTTGCTATATATTTTTCCATATGTTTAGAACTTAAAGTTTTCAGTTTTGATGGTTGGATTTAGTAGATCTACATTTCTAACTTAAAGTTTTTCCTGGTTTCCTTAAGTTTTTCTTGGTTTTGATCTATTAAAACTTATTACTTTTGAAAAATAATTATTCTATTTGATGGAGCTTTCCATTTCGAGCATTTTGGTTTTTAAATCGCTTAATTTGGAGCTAAATTAAAGATTTTATAGCCGAAACAAATTCTGGAGCTTCGTTTTCGGACCTATCTTGGGGGAACGATGAACATTGCTGCACGCAGTGTGTCATGCACAAAAATCCTGCCGTTTGCCATGTATTGCACATGGATTTCTTGCCACCGGTTGTGCCGTGCGTAGCACTTCCCTACCGTGAGCCATGCATCGAGCATGAAATTCTTGTCACGCACCATGCGCCAATCATAGATTTCTTGTCGCCGTATGCGTCACGCGCATCAATTCCTTGCCTTGCGCATGAATGCGCCGTGCAACAGCATGTAGCATATGGATTTTTGGCCGCGCGCAGTTCGTTGTGCATCAAAATTAATGTATCACGCAGTGCACCGCGCGCATGGTGACCAGAATAGATATTTTTTCCTATTTAACTGATTTTCTAGCTATAATCTTATAAAACTCAAAACATTAAAGTTTTAGACCTTTGTTTTGCCTTTTCAAATATTTTTGGATCACCTTATTTTGAGTTCGTATGAGAAATTTATGCCCAGTTTTCTAAAATGTATTAAATTCTATTTTTGCACAATTTTACATGTTTGATTATTTTGTCCTTGGTTGACTAGATTTTATATTTTTTCTTGATCACCTTATTATATGTTGGATAGATTAAGGGGCATAGTTCAACTCAGAGGAGGATCTGCAATCCCGGTCCTTGTTTGGTTTAAGGATTATGGATCTATTCTCGAGGGGTTCTCGCACTACTCTTAATCTCATCTATCAATATAATAATGTGGCAATTGACTTGTTTGACTAGATTACTTGACTGAACTTCTTAAAAATATGACCCGTGCTTGACTGTCCTGTCCTGGATAACTTACTACTTGATAACTTGTTCATGACCTTGATACTAGAACATGTTCTTGCCCTGATTATTGTATCTGTGTCGATACACTTGGTCGCACCGAGAGTTCTACTTGATAGTGAGTCGTTGTGCCAAATACTCCTGCTACGTAACATATGTAATTATTTTCATGCACGGATCTAGTAGTTGGACAATAACTTTCGTCGTGGCTAGATATAATTGATTGTTGCATCAAACTTGAGTGAATCCATATTTAACTAACGAGTAACAATATGGGTTCGTATCAAGAGTGCCCGTACTTAGCATACGACATCTAAGAAGGAGTGTTCATGTGACCATGGCATAAGACTCTAATTAACCTAGGGTTAACTATGCAATTCAACTTGTAGAGCATAGGTAGAGAACAATATCTGGAGATCGTGCATGTCGAACCACCCTAAATTAGCTGGGAGTAACGGCTAGCCACCACAGATACTGTATATCATCCACACTAGTGGAGTGCAGCATCTGACTTAATTATAAGACCGAGCTAGTATATTTTCTATAGAAAGTTTGGAACTTTTACTGATCATTAACTAGCTCAGGGCCCTAGCAAGGGACTGGTACATCATATATTTATATTCTTGCTCGTATCTTATTGGTTCAGCCAGCCCTGTTTGATTATGCCAAAATCTGAGGATACTCATATAATGCGTTACTAGGATAACCTAGAGATCACATATCAAGCCGTACTACATAATTGGTCGTTTAATTTGTTTGTAGTTTGTGAAATGGACTATTGTGGCATGATGATTCAACCCATGTCCTTGTTTGGTTGTTGGGTTATGTTATTATGTTACGATAATCCATATACTAAAGCTACGTTATATGTATATATATTATATCCATGATTGTGTATTGTGCCTTCTGTTAAGTGAAATTAGGGATATAAACTGTTATGGCATGGTGGTTTAACTTATGTCCTTATTTGGTTGTTGGGTTGTGCTTTTGTATTACGATAGGCTGTGAACTGAAACTACGATATAGAATTATTTTTAGCTTGACCAAAATCAAGGGACGTATTCTATCGTTGTGTGATATGGCATTTTTTGTCCTTGTTTGGTGAAGGGGTGTTGTATCATATCAAGGATGGGACATATGCCATTGATTATTGGCCCATGCATCTCATGCTAATAGAGATGGTTTTGTTTCTTCATTTCGTGCTTTCGTTGTGGTACTTGCTATTTGGGGTCTGACTCCACTGGTTTTTTATGGCCAGGTTTAGAGCCGGCACTTGAGGATCAAACGTATCTCACCCCCACTGATGGCACGCACCAGACGGATGGCTGTTGAGGGTCACGAGTGGGTTCCTTCATTCACTACTCATCTTTCGTAAAATATATTATTTTGGGCATTTAGCCAACTGTACCTGTTAGCCGAAAAATCTGGACACTAGTTCCCTACATAACTGTAATATATTTAGAGTGCAGCTAACTCACTGTCATGTATACTTTGATCATGTAATCTGGCATGTTATCATGTGATGTCAGATCTCTAGAACATTCTGATGTGGCATTTGGGATACCTTACTGCTTATTCTGAGATATTCTATGTTATTGTTACTTGCTTGAATGATTGAGATATAGAAGTTCTTGACCCTAGGTGACTTGATTGTAGTATGCACCCCCTTGTCTCTAGACAACCTTAACACATTGCTGGTTACTTCGGCATTCCGTAAGGTGTGGTTGGCTAAGTCATTCCCCCGCTCTCCACTATTCTGGATCTGGGATGTGATAGATTCTAATGATTATAATTGTATGAGAACTAAGTGACCTCGTGTTGGACCCGACTATGTGCCAGACCCGACTACGTATAGAAATAGACCATGTGTCAAGTGACTATGACAACCTATGTGCCTGATTTGACCTATGTACTAGAATTTATATGATTTACCAATGATTAGTAACTTGACTCGACTATTGGTATCCATGTTGATACATTTACTACGTGTTATGTGTTCCTACGTGATTATGTTATATATTTTACACCGAGGTGTACCTACGTACTATACAACATGTAATATGATACAATTTTCTCCAGCATGGACATCATAGTGGGTCGATAACCAAAGCGTGGCTAGGATTTGTTTGATTATTGCATCACGCTCGGGTGAATCTAAATTGAACTATCAAGTGATAAAGTAGAATCGCATCTAGCATGCCCGTACTACGGTACGACATATAAGAGGAATAACATGTGACCACGCCATGTGCTTCCAGATACCATAGGGTTAACTAGGCAACTAAAATATGTAGAGTATTGAGAGGGGTGGAATCTCGAGATCGTTCTTACCTAGCCACCCTCAAACAATTATTTGGGTGTACAAGCTGGCCCCCATGGATATTATTTAAATCCTTATTAGTGGATGGCAATATTCGAATATTATATTATACTATGTGTTCTATGCGATCTTAGTACGGTGGCGACCGATACATAATACTATATGTTAGGCGGCGATTCATGGCTCGGCTAGCCCTGCTAGAACGTGGCTCAATCTGAGGATTCCTATTATATTCATAATATCTCTAGGATAACCCAGACTCCACCTAGTAAGCCGCACAAGTGATTGGTCGATTATGTAACTAAGCTTGATTGTGTATTGTATCTTCTGTTAAATAGTTAGGAATATGGACTAAAATGATATGACGGTCTAACCCTTGTCCTTGTTTGGTTGTAGGGTCAGATTGTTGTATCACGATAGGCTATGAACCGAAACTACTAGATAGAACTATATATATATCATGTTTATTCTTGCTGGTTTTATTTCTTCATTCGTGCTTCTTTTGCGGTAATTGCTATTTGGGGTCTAACCCTACTGGTTTTGCATGCCCCGGTTTAGATCCAGCACCCGAGGATCCAGCGTACTTCCTCCTGAATAATGGCATGCACCAGACAAATGGTCGTTAAGAGACACAAGTGGGTTTCTTCTTCCCTGCTCGTTACTGTATATTTTACTCTTTTGGGATTTTAGCCACCGATACTTGTTAGCCGTAAATCTGAACATTTAGTTTTCTTATATGATTGTAATTAATCAGACTGTAGCTGATCATGGTCATGTACTTTTTCTAATCTGTCAGCTTCTTATTTTGTACAGTTGGTTTCTAGAACATGTTCTATGTTTACTGTCCTCACTTGTATGATTGAGACAATAGATGTTATGTGTTACTCTAAGTGACTTGCTTGTAGTACGTACCCCCTTGTCTAGCTACAATCATGATTGTCATACGACGTTCTATACCGTGTACGGGGTAGATGGCCATGTCCGTCTCTGTATTTCGGTACTAGGGCGTGACAAGGTTTTAGTGGTGGCACATGCTGGTCAGTGTTTTCAGACTTGGGGGTTTTATGGTCATAGTAGTCTTAATCCAATATGTCCCCTTTGATATCTTGCTTCGTCTTCCTCAATATAAATGCTTGAACTATTAAAACTTCTTGCCTACTTGATCTTTTCCATCATATTCTTGATGTTTCTTATCATTTCCTTTAGGGCTTCCTCAGTTGTTGGAGCAGCAAGCATAGTAGGAAAGGGTCCCCCTGGGCAACAACGGAAGGTAGCACCTGCTCAAAGTTAGATTTGGATAGAGCTTGCAGTTGAGAAAGTTGGCACAGTGGAGCCGAAAGTTGGATATGTTGAGCAACCAACCACTAAAATCCATGCACCCCCAGTAGTACCAACAGTACCAGCAGTATTTGATACTCCAGCATTACTAAAGATCCTTCGGGAAATAATGGCTACACAGCAGCATCATATGGCGGTGCAACAACATCAGCAGTTTCAACAACAAGAGTAGAATGTCTTGTTGAGTCAGGGTGTATAGACGACTCTGGAGAGAGGTGGAAGGACTGATTCAGAGGCATCTGTTAGATTTTGCCAACTTAATCTGAGGTACTTCGATGGTACGGAGGACTCCATCACCGCAGATGCATGGTTGCAAGACATTGAGGTTATTATGTCAGCAGCGAAGGTTCCAGCTGATAAATAAGTTGACCAGGTCCGACTGCAACTTCAAGACCTTGCCTATGACTTATGGGCGTCAGTAGAGGTTGGCTTAAGGAATCATATCTCTTGGGACAGTTTCAGGACTCAGTTTCGTGCAAAATATTTTGGAGTTGTCGCACAATATGAGCTTCAGCAGAGGTTTATCAGTCTCAAATAGGCTGGTAGGACTGTGGACGAATATACAGCAGAATTATCTAGGCTGAGTAGATTCGCTCTGACCATGGTGTCTACATAGTCGGACAGGGTGATAAGTTTCCAATAAGTATTTGATCTGGAGATTATATAACTTGTAGTGGGCACGACTACCAGACTTATGAGAAAGTACTGATAGTAGCTCAAAGTCATGAGCTTACCATGCACATGTTGTCAGCGAGGGCATGAGGCCAGAAGAGGTTTCATGCTCAGAGTGGAGGAGGATGTGGAGGTATACCATCAATGTCAGCACCATCACCTGGCATTTGTATTCATGATTCAGTGCCGCGGAGGACAGTAGTTTTAACAGTGACATTACCAGCTCAGCAGTAGCCGATGTAGCAACAACAACAGCAGTACCAGGGAGCACCGGTGGGTTATACTTACAGTGGCAAGGGAGGTCACACTAGAGATATATGTAGGACGGCCAATGGACTGTGTATGAGGTACAGTAGTCAAGATCATAGGATTGCCAATTGTTCGATGTTGTAGAGGCCAAGAGGGCCAGTCCAACAGTTACCAGTACTGCCAGCACCAGGGACAGTACTACCAGCACCGAGGGCCAGCGATAGCAGTACGGCTATTAGCTCTGTGTCCGTTACTGATGCAAGCTCAGATGTACCAACAATAGCAGAATCAATAGCAGGTCCAGCAGAGGCCGCAATAATGCATCCAAGGGAGGTAACAAGGAGGAGTGCATCAGGACTAAGGGCAAGCATTCGCTTTGTCCTTGGAATAAGCTTTGGCATCAAGTGACATAGTGGTGGGCAATATCTCTATTGTATCTTTTCTTGTTGTAGCATTATTTGATTCGGGTGTATCTCATTAATTTATATCTGTGTGATTTATGATACGTATTGGATTAAAGTTTGACGTGTTGCCAAAGAAGTTGAATATACTCACTGATAATGGCTCGTAGAAGTTATTAGAGTGTGTATAGCATGTCTAATCGTAGTGTGTGAGCATTCATTACCTGCACGGTTGATCGAGTTTCCTATGGGTGACTTTGACGTTATCCTAGGCATAGACTGGCTGAGAGACAGTCATTTTATGATAGATTGCCATAGGTGTAGGTATTATTTAGACTCCTGGGCATAGAAAACTTTGTCTTTGACAGATCCGTGGGAGACGAGCATAAAAAAAGGATAACAGCGACAACAATAGTAGAAGTACAGCTTCCCGAGATACTCAAGGAGTTCTTAGATATATTCCCAGAATAACTTCTAGGGTTACCACTAGTGAGAGATGTAGATTTTTGTATAGAGATGATTCTCGAAGTAGGACCAATATCTTGTAAAGTACACCAGATTGCACCATCAGAACTGGACAAGTTGTACCAACACGTGGAAGAGCTGAAGGCAAAAAAAAATTTGAACCAGTAGATCACCTTAGGGAGTGCCAGTGGTTCTAGTAAAAATTAAGGATTAGTCAACACAGTTATGTATCGACTACAGGCAGTTGAAAGCAGTAACAATGAAGAACAAGTACCCATTGCCGAGAATCAATGACTTATTTGATCAATTGAGTAAGGCTAAGGTTTTCTCCAAGATTGATCTCCGAAGAGAATCTTCGAAAGGTCTTGCAGATCTTGAGAGAATACCAGTTGTATGCGAAGAGGAGCACGAAGAGCATCTTTGGAAGGTATTACAGATCTTGAGAGAATACCAGTTGTATGCAAAGCTCGGCAAGTGTGAATTTTGGTTGGATCATGTATCATTCTTGAGTCACATCATCTCGGGAGCAGGAGTGGCAGTGGACCCAAAAAAGGTTGAGACCGTAGAGAGTTGGCCAGTCCCTAAGACAGTAGATGAGGTACGTAGTTTCCTGGGCTTGGTAGGATATTACAAGAGATTCATGGCAAACTTTATGAGAATTTTAGCACTATTAACTCGGTTAACGTGCAAAGATGCTAAGTTTGATTGGTCAACAGAGTGCCAGACAACATTTGAGGAGTTGAATAAGATACTAATTTCAGCATCGATTATCACGCTTATAATAGGTTCAGGAGGGTTTACAATATATTGTGATGAATCTGGCAAGGGACTTGGGTGTTTATTAATGCAACATGGAAGGGTGATAGATTATGCATCTCGGTAGCTTCGAGATCATGAAAAGAACTACCCGACTTACGATTTGTAGTTAGCGACGGTAGTATTTGTACTTAAGATGTGGAGGCACTACTTGTATGGTGGTCGGGAGGAGATATTTATAAATCACAAAAGGCTGAAATATGTATTCACTCAGAAGGACCTGAATATAAGGAAGATGAGGTAGTTAGAATTGTTGAAAGATTATGACGTGGAACTTCAATACCATCTAGCAAAGCAAATATGGTAGCAGATGCTCTTAGTAGGAGGGGCATGGCATACATGTTAACATCACAGCGGCATATCTTAGAAGACCTTCAAAAGATGGGTATAGAGGTAGTACTTCCGCAAGACATAGGAGTATTGGCCAGTTTACAGATCCAGTCTACCTTGGTAGAAAGGATTAAGGCGGCTCAATCAAAGGATCCGCGAATTCAGAGACTTAGAACAGAATGAGAGTCTGGTCTAAGAAAGGAGTTAACAATTCATGAAGATGGGACCCTTAGATTTGGGCATCGTCTTTGTGTACCAAACAGAGATATCCGACAAGAAGTTATGAAAGAGGCACACAGTTCCTAGTACTCAATTCATCCAGTAGGTACCAAGATGTATCAAGACATCAAGTAACATTTCTGGTGGAACAGGATGAAAAGGGAGATAACATAATTCGTTTCTCAGTGTTTGGTGTGTCAGTTGAAGGCTGACCAACAGATACCGGTAGGATTATTACAGCCGCTTCCTATCCCAGAGTGGAAGTAGGAACATATCACGATGGACTTTGTGACTGGTTTACCTAGATCCTCGACTAGTCATGATGCAGTTTGGGTGATAGTAGATCGTCTCATAAAATTAGTCCATTTTCTTTCTTTCCAAGTAAGACAGTCCACAGAGCAGTTAGCAGAAATGTGCATGTGTTAGACAGTAAGACAGCATGGTATCCCAGTAAGTATCATATCAGATCGAGGTACTCGGTTCACTTCATTTTTTTTAAATTGTATTAGATTTTGGGACCAAGTTGAGATTCAGTATCGCTTAATATCCTCAAACGGATGGGCAATCAAAGAGAACCATCCAGAAATTGAAGGAAATATTATGAGCTTGTACCTTAGATTTTGGAGGGTCTTAGGAAGATCATCTTTATCTCACTGAGTTCTCATACAAAAACAGTTATCAAGCAAGTATCCAGATGGCACCTTTTGAAGCATTATATGAGAAAAAAATACAAGTCACCGTTGGCATGGAGTGATATAGGTGAGCAAAAGATATTAGGTCCTGAGATAATTACGTGGACAGTAGAAGTTGTCAAGCAGATCAGAGAGCTACTTTTGGTTGCGCAGGATAGGCATTGGCATTGGGCAGATCAGCATCGTAGGCCTTTAGAGTTTTATGTCGAAGACCATATGTTCTTGTGAATTTTGTCGACCCATGGAGTCATTAGATTCGGGGTTCGCGGGAAGCTTAGTCCATGATACGTAATTGTATGAGAACTAAGTGACCATGTGTTGGACCCGACTATGCGCTTGATCCGACTATATACAGAAATAGACCATGTGCCAAGTAACTATGACTACCTATGTGTCTGACTTAACCTATGTGCTAGAATTCATTTGATTTAACAATGATTAGTAACTTGACTCGACTATTGCTATCCGTGCTGATACACTTACTATGTGCTATGTGTTCCTACGTGCTAAGTATTGCTACGCGATTATGTTACATATTTTATACAGAAGTGTACCTACGTGCTATATGACATATGATATGATACAATTTCCTCCAGCATGGACATCATTGTGGGTCGATAACCAAAGTGTGGCTAGGATTTGTTTGATTGTTACATCACGCTCGGGTGAATCCAAATTGAACTATCAAGTAATAAATTGGATTCACATCTAGCGTATCCGTATTATGGTACAAAATATAAGGGAAATAACATGTGACCATGCCATATGCTTCCAGATAACCATAGGGTTAACTAGGCAACTAAAATATGTAGAGCATTAGAAGGGAAGGAATCCCAAGATTGTGCTTACCTAGCCACCCTCAAACAATTGTCTGGATGTGCAGGCTGTGTCATGCCTCGATTCTGAAGAACCAAAAGTAGCCACGGACGTGATACTGTACAAGCCTAGATTGTACTTATACAAGGTAAGAAGATAGAAAAGGCATGGTATATCTCAGAAATAACGATATCGCAGCAAAATTCAGCAGACAAATTGATGTCACAATGAATATAATAAAAAGCTTCTCTTTATTGATAGTGATAATTGAGTTTATGGCTTACAAAAGATTTTATAAAGCTCTCAAATACAACTAATACTTGGCCAATTGGCTTACATTGATATTTGTCGTCTTGGCTTACAATTTTACGGATATAACTGAATTACACTATTCCATATATTATGCCTTTTATAACAGAAGATGCTTCCAATGGAAGAAGAGCTTTTGCGCACCCCAACAATGCTTCGATACCTCAGAACCATTTCAGCCACTCCCCAATGCTGAGTAACTAAGTATGCCCACAAACGTGGGTCAGTACATATCGCGTACTGATGAGCAGAAACTAGCCCACTCGTCTAAATCGACACTAAGTATTCATGTGAAAAGCATGCATATTAACTTAGTGATCTTTTTATTATGAACTATGTTCATTTCAATGATCAGACTATTCAGCAGCATAATAAAACATACTTTGGAAGCAGCATTATACATTGAATATATATAAAATATGTATATATCGCCTAATAGTGATTCTTACCAACAGCACACTTGTCGTATCCCTGCAAAACAAGGATTAGCCACAACATAATTAATACGAATCATTCTTACAGAGATAATGTTAAGCCTGCATAAATATTCTCGTTAGTATGAAGCCTAACTACATGAGGGTCATTAGTGATATGCTTTCACACCACGAGGGACGTGCCATATAGGACTTCGAAGGGCGTACGAAGCACCATTCATGAGGTTGTGATCCCCATTGAATGTCTCGTTTATACCTGTTGCTACCAAAGTACTAGGTTTTCTCCTAGGCCGAACGATCTCGGTGCCCCGATGCATCTCGTTCAAGGAAAGTTACCAAACCTTATGCACAAGTTGTCCCTTACCATACAATGACTATGCAAATAAAATCTAAGCATAAATTGCATGGTAAAAAATATAAGTAAAGCCTTGCATTATTGATCATTTTTGTTTTTCTCATTCTCATATCGGTTGGTGACTCGTAGGTCCCAACTTACAGACCTTCTGGTGGTCGGGTGGTACCAAACCACAATTTTACTCGCATATGAAGTGTTTCCTTCATAGTTACTATGCACTGATACACTTATACATGTACAGATATTCAATATTCCATTCTCAGTATTACAAGCATATGAAGTAGATTGCATAATATTACTTCTTTCTCATGGCATACTTACTTTTTAGCATTCTTGTATCAATAGTACTAGCAGTTCATTATTTATGTGTTTCATTCATTACATCAACATTGAACATAAGACATCATTATCATTGTGTGGACTAGAGTAGCATATAGTTATGATATACAGCAAAGCAATACTAGCGTTCATTTTATTAGGGCATGAAGGATCAGAGGAGAAGGGACAGATCCACTCAATTATAAATATTGTTTCCATACCACGTCGCATAAAATATCCCATCCGGCCAAGTTAGGCAATACAACATCATTATACCAAGCATCTCAATTTTTCGTATCACTTGTATTACATCGGTCTGATCCATCTATATTCTAACATAATGCCTTTCCGTGGAGCGGGACATTACATAATATACCACTCAAAAAAAGTTTTATCATCGAAACTTAAAGGAATAACTCAATTCACCATATCACTTAAGTCATCCCACGAAAATATTATAGGTCAGCTATAGCTCAATACCCCATTTTCATCTTTTGTCAATATTGCTCATTCATGGATCTCGTATGCGTATGCATTCCAACCATCTCTTTTATTCCCAAATAATTTGTTCATGTTTTTCCATTCATCAATACTCTCCTGCAGCTCCATTTAAATTTTGTTCACCACTTTGCCTGGATCGTACATACATTTCAGGCATCCCCGAAATATAATGCACTCAACCAATGCTAATGGTTAGAAAAACCAAACGGCTATAGAGGTAATTCAATTCCTCATTATTGATCATTTAATACTTTCGGCCAAGATATTCTTTAACATCAATTTCCTATAACTCTAATTTCTTGTGATACTTATTCGGTCAATTTTGTCAAAATCTTTTCAACACATTACAATCAAATTCTGGTTTAAGTACTTCTCAATATTCACCGTTATCCTCTCGGTCCGACATATATATAAATATTTTATCTCATTCATAGTGTTCGTACTGTCCAGGTTAGGCCATTAACCAAACTACGATACTTTAATCATTTCAAACAAACCGACCATAACAAAAAAATTATTAATTATGAATTGCAATATTCCTTCTTTCAATGTCAATTCTGTCATTCCTACCTCTTATGAATAATTTTATCCATCGTCAAATTGTTTTTATCCTCCAACTTTGATTGATTACATTAAGAATATCACATGTCATATCTTTATCATAACCCAAGTATATTTATAATCGTTCTGACCGTTTCCCCAATATTGTAATTTTTTCATTCAAACTTCTAGCAATCTTTTTCCCAACATTAGTACCATCAAAATTTTCATGAATCCAGAGTTTTCTTTGGTCATGTCGCTATCCAAGCCACAAAATTCTATTATAGTTTAATGATCATAATATGTCCCGTACAATAGTCGCATTAGCTACATCACATATCAAGTTTCTCTTTCCAATGTATGAAATTTTCATCAAAATTCTCAAGCAATATTTTTATCTTTTATTATGATTTATTTCTTATTCCAACTTGATTCATAAAGAAACTATTCCAAGATAATCCATCCAACCGAACCTACTATTCATTTTTATTCTAGTCGAAACAATCAAACCCAACTCTTGTAACCGTCAATTTCTAAACTTATCCATCCAACAGTTTAACCATTCCGACATGACCTGTTATCATGAAATACTCAGACCCAAATCTCACAACAAACTATCCAAACATTGACTGAACATAGGTTGACTCATAATATATATTATTTGAGTCTCATACGATGTTACATTATCCATACAATATTAATAGGGTCATCCTATGGGTCTCCGACAACCAACATAACTTTTTGGTCATGTCTCTATGGTTAGCTATACTGACAGCTAAACCCGGTGTTCATAGGCAATACATCTCATGCTAGGCAACTGATAGGGACCATACACATCACTATTTTTAAGGCCAACCGTAATCTGGCTAATCTTAGGGCCTTGCAAGCTGCAAACCCCCTCACCCAAAATAGATATTTTGTGTATATTTTATATTATTATAGGTATTAAATTTCTTTAGAGTATTCTGTTATTTAATTAGCAAATGAATTTCTTGATATATTTACTTATATAAATATTTATTTAGAATCATTTTTAGGTTATTTTAGATTTTTGAAATTAATTAGGATTTATTTGGATATATATAGTCTTAATATTAGATATATGCTAATTTAGTGTTAATAGATATTAATAAGATTTTATAAATTATTTGTATTATATTTAATTATATTCAAGATTATAAATTATTGAGATAGATTCAAACTCTACTTTAAATTAATTCAAATCATGAACCTACTAGGAATACAACTTAATGTATATCATATCCTTATTTAAATTCATCATAATCCTATCCAAATTAACCAATCCTAGTTGTATTTAATTAAGTAGTCTCAACCATTATAAATACCTCATCATTCATATTTTTCCCCAAATTCCTCTCTTTTCGTCCAAAAATAGTCAAAATTCGTCATAAATTCAGCCTCACTTTCTACTAGTTATGACGAATTAAAAAGACGATATCTCCTAGCTCCGGACTCCAAACGAGGCCTAGTTTTTTTTGTTAGAACGATAATGAGGTTAGATTTCTGATTATATAAATTGTTTTTCTAAATTATGAGTATTAAATTCTGGAAAATTCGTAGATCACAGCATATCCGAAAATAGACGTGTTTCGATGTTTTTGCGATTCCGGGAGAACTAGGAATCAGAATCATGAACCGTTTAAAGTTTCGGAAAGCTAATGTCGAGATCATCGACATATATTTTTCCCAGAATTTAATTTGAAGTATTTACATACTGTTAATTCTGTAGAACTTCTAGGTTAGAATTTAACCATCGGTGCACAATACAAAATTTGTATGTGCCATAATTCCCAAACGAATTTGAATTCGGACGAGCCATAAATTCCAGCATATTTTTGACACTGAAATCTACAGGAAATCATGCATGAAAGTTGAGTTTGTGTTGGTTGACTTTTTGGTCAACAGATCGCCTCGATTTGCGTGCCATGAGTCTCGAGTTGATAAAATTCAGTTTCTTTGGACAAAATTTTGGAATTAATATAAAAATCAGAATAATAAGATTAAAATAAGATTTTAGAGTAACTATTCCAGAATTAAATAAATTAAAATAAATTATCTTTTGACGTGATAAATTTGTAATACATAGGATATTGGATTTGTTCTGCGCGACTTCTGGAGCAGGTTATTGGTACATCGCAGCTTCCTTACCAGGCAAGTGTACCTTGCCAAACTCTGCAGTATTGTTACATATTTTCCTTGCTTCATTTTATTGCTGAGCATGCTTAACCTAGGACCGTGTGACGTACTTAGCGTCCGATTATTAGTCGGGTGCCAACACCGTACGCGGTGTTGGGTACGGTCATCTAGAGATGGACATTCGCGACACTATATATTCTCGTACTTGTCTTACCAAGTACGCTTGACTCAGGACACTTGACACTATTCATGAGACAGGATTTTCCCGAGATATTCGTGGGGATTCTGTATAGGATACAGGACTTGGACATTATATTCTTAGATATAGTATGACTTGTTGCATTAGTCTTGATCCTGCGTGTCATGGACATGAGACGTGAGATTTTATTAGGTGGGGAGAGTATTACCATATGAAAGGCTGATTATATTATATATTGACATCTGGATGTGTCTTAGCCTCTGACACAGAGCTATGGCACCAGTTCTGGCCCTTCGAGAAAATACTGCTATGGGTTTCTCCGACACTGATCCTGTAGTAGTTTCAGCCCGAGTATGGAATAATGTTCTCAACTTGCATATCACTTAGCTGGTTATATATTTACCCTATTTGTTTCATTACTGCATTTATTTTGACTTGTATTTTCTGTACCTTGCTGTCCCCTGAGGACCTGGATCCGGATTATGTCCCCAGATATTGCAGACAAGATCGATCCAGAGGTTTATGGAGCAAGAGCATTATCAGGAGCCGACATTGGAGCAGTACCAGATCCAGTAGACGCGTGATCACCGAGGGTATCTTCTGAGTATATACTGTTCCATACTCAGTATTTGTTGTGGTTATCTTTATTCTTGTATCTTGACAGATGTATTCAGACTCATTATCGGGTTATTTCCCCGAGTTTATATTATATTGAGATTGATCTTTCTTTATGATTCTGATATTGTTGTATTCATTTTTGTGGATGAGATTAGTATATCTAGACCCTTATTGTTGTACTACAGCTTAAGTATGCCCTGATGGATCCATTTAAATTGGATTGTCCATCGGTACGTACTGCTGGCCATTATCACGCGTCCGGTCCCTCGGTATTTTGGGACTGGGACGTGACATGGTTTTTGTGGTGGCCCATGCAGGTCTCGACTAAATTGTTCGGTTTCAACTTAGGGACCGAGCAAGCCTGCAATAAGAATAGGATAAGGATCTCATCCACTTGCTTGAATCGTTCTTGACATCTATATCGGGTTCGAATTAATTTCTTAACTTACATCCTGCCTTGACTCCTGTGCGCTCCTTATTGTTTATTTTGGTTGTTACTCTTGAATTTTTGAATTATGTGATTGGTAATTAGAACTTGACAGTTAAATTTAGTAATGTAGATTATGACCCAATGATTACCCCTTAGCTCTAAGTCACGTAATTAGTACCCCCACCTCGATACCAGTTAGATCCCTTTCCCCCTAACGGCTAGTAACTCTTCTATCCTCACTATCGACGCTTGTCCTATAAGTACTAAGACTAAGGCTTAAGACGACCATGACCTATGTAATATAGGATGATACCCTAATAGGTACCAAGACCCTTCTCGTAGACCTTAAACAAGAGTTTCCACGATATCCTTAAGAGATTTCAGTATTAGTTTATTATAAGTTGGGTAGTATGCCTCACAACATAGTACCACCTGGCCCTATTGACCCATTGACGAAGTAAACAAGGATGACACAACTTTAGACTTGCGTAAGAAGATAGTGTTTATTCAGACAATGGAATTTAGAGGTCCTTGTCCCTATTTGGTCGACTAGCGACTTAGACAAGGAGGTTGTATGATGACTGTAAGAGACTGGGTAATCTTTATTTATTATTGCTTATTTTGTGTTGTTTTGTGAACTTGAATTAATTTGTACCTCCTTTCATCATCATCTAGCGTACTTATAATTGTTATACTACCTTGACTTATGCCGCTATTATAGCCTAGTTTTTGCAAGCTTATTCCTTGTCGAGCTTGTTCATGACATAGGTATTATTGGGGAGGCCCACAATAATACATTTCAGAATCAGTATATTAAGGTCTGGCCAACCTTAGTGCGCTTGATTCGCCCTTCGTAACGCTACTTTACGTGGATTGAGATATGTAGTGATTAGTAGACGAATATACTTGCCCTAGACATGTCTGACATATCGTATCGGTTACATAACTGCACCGATGTGAGCATGCGAATAGGAAATTACCAAATTAAGATTTCAATCCACAACTGTCTTGACAATTCTCATTTGAATTCTTTAAACGCTTTGATTCCCATACTTCCATTCTATTACCCCTCCTTGAACTCTTTTCCGTTGCTTTCCGTCTTCCCTTGTTTCGGAAAGACGAAATATCGTGCTTGGATATAAGTGATACACGGATAGTACAAGATATACCCCATAGGCCAATCATATTATTTGGTGACTATCTTTCATAATTGATTAAGGGCATATCACATATGATATAGTTGGTGTTAAAGTTTTGAGGATTAAATGACATGAGAAAATAAATCGAGAAATATTTTTCTTAAATGTAAGAGCCTTATGTGATAGATGGGTAAATTCTAAGTTGGGTAGAAATTATATTATTAAACTTGAGGTAAATTCTTTTAGATTGTGATCAAGTGAGATTAGATAGAGAGAAACCATGTTCTATTTTAATTTCGAGGACGAAATTGTTTTAAGTTGGGTAGATTGTAAACCCCCTCACCCAAAATAGATATTTTGTGTATATTTTATATTATTATAGGTATTAAATTTCTTTAGAGTATTCTGTTATTTAATTAGCAAATGAATTTCTTGATATATTTACTTATATAAATATTTATTTAGAATCATTTTTAGGTTATTTTAGATTTTTGAAATTAATTAGGATTTATTTGGATATATATAGTCTTAATATTAGATATATGCTAATTTAGTGTTAATAGATATTAATAAGATTTTATAAATTATTTGTATTATATTTAATTATATTCAAGATTATAAATTATTGAGATAGATTCAAACTCTACTTTAAATTAATTCAAATCATGAACCTACTAGGAATACAACTTAATGTATATCATATCCTTATTTAAATTCATCATAATCCTATCCAAATTAACCAATCCTAGTTGTATTTAATTAAGTAGTCTCAACCATTATAAATACCTCATCATTCATATTTTTCCCCAAATTCCTCTCTTTTCGTCCAAAAATAGTCAAAATTCGTCATAAATTCAGCCTCACTTTCTACTAGTTATGACGAATTAAAAAGACGATATCTCCTAGCTCCGGACTCCAAACGAGGCCTAGTTTTTTTTGTTAGAACGATAATGAGGTTAGATTTCTGATTATATAAATTGTTTTTCTAAATTATGAGTATTAAATTCTGGAAAATTCGTAGATCACAGCATATCCGAAAATAGACGTGTTTCGATGTTTTTGCGATTCCGGGAGAACCAGGAATCAGAATCATGAACCGTTTAAAGTTTCGGAAAGCTAATGTCGAGATCATCGACATATATTTTTCCCAGAATTTAATTTGAAGTATTTACATACTGTTAATTCTGTAGAACTTCTAGGTTAGAATTTAACCATCGGTGCACAATACAAAATTTGTATGTGCCATAATTCCCAAACGAATTTGAATTCGGACGAGCCGTAAATTCCAGCATATTTTTGACACTGAAATCTACAGGAAATCATGCATGAAAGTTGAGTTTGTGTTGGTTGACTTTTTGGTCAACAGATCGCCTCGATTTGCGTGCCATGAGTCTCGAGTTGATAAAATTCAGTTTCTTTGGACAAAATTTTGGAATTAATATAAAAATCAGAATAATAAGATTAAAATAAGATTTTAGAGTAACTATTCCAGAATTAAATAAATTAAAATAAATTATCTTTTGACGTGATAAATTTGTAATACATAGGATATTGGATTTGTTCTGCGCGACTTCTGGAGCAGGTTATTGGTACATCGCAGCTTCCTTACCAGGCAAGTGTACCTTGCCAAACTCTGCAGTATTGTTACATATTTTCCTTGCTTCATTTTATTGCTGAGCATGCTTAACCTAGGACCGTGTGACGTACTTAGCGTCCGATTATTAGTCGGGTGCCAACACCGTACGCGGTGTTGGGTACGGTCATCTAGAGATGGACATTCGCGACACTATATATTCTCGTACTTGTCTTACCAAGTACGCTTGACTCAGGACACTTGACACTATTCATGAGACAGGATTTTCCCGAGATATTCGTGGGGATTCTGTATAGGATACAGGACTTGGACATTATATTCTTAGATATAGTATGACTTGTTGCATTAGTCTTGATCCTGCGTGTCATGGACATGAGACGTGAGATTTTATTAGGTGGGGAGAGTATTACCATATGAAAGGCTGATTATATTATATATTGACATCTGGATGTGTCTTAGCCTCTGACACAGAGCTATGGCACCAGTTCTGGCCCTTCGAGAAAATACTGCTATGGGTTTCTCCGACACTGATCCTGTAGTAGTTTCAGCCCGAGTATGGAATAATGTTCTCAACTTGCATATCACTTAGCTGGTTATATATTTACCCTATTTGTTTCATTACTGCATTTATTTTGACTTGTATTTTCTGTACCTTGCTGTCCCCTGAGGACCTGGATCCGGATTATGTCCCCAGATATTGCAGACAAGATCGATCCAGAGGTTTATGGAGCAGGAGCATTATCAGGAGCCGACATTGGAGCAGTACCAGATCCAGTAGACGCGTGATCACCGAGGGTATCTTCTGAGTATATACTGTTCCATACTCAGTATTTGTTGTGGTTATCTTTATTCTTGTATCTTGACAGATGTATTCAGACTCATTATCGGGTTATTTCCCCGAGTTTATATTATATTGAGATTGATCTTTCTTTATGATTCTGATATTGTTGTATTCATTTTTGTGGATGAGATTAGTATATCTAGACCCTTATTGTTGTACTACAGCTTAAGTATGCCCTGATGGATCCATTTAAATTGGATTGTCCATCGGTACGTACTGCTGGCCATTATCACGCGTCCGGTCCCTCGGTATTTTGGGACTGGGGCGTGACACAAGCATTCTTACACCGTGTCTGAGAGTGACAACAGTGGAAACTTTAGGCTAACCCACCTGAGATAACCAACCCATGTCTAACGAACACCAACACCAGATAAAGATAAGTATATGGCAGTGACTAGGTCACCTGGACAAATCCTAACCTTTATAACTTAGGTGAAATTACAAGATTAAAAAAATCAATGTTGAACCCTTTGTCCTAATAGATTCAACCTCTCACCACTCAATAAGAAAAGAAAGATATTATAATTGAAATCACTCACCAACCCGTAGCAATCTCCCTGAGCGAAGTTGACGACTCCTCGATTAGATCTCTTTCTTCTTCTATCTTGGATGGCGAAGTCTAAGAGCAAATCACAGACTTTCTCTTAAATTTTCTGTGGACGAGCACCCTGTATCTTTGACTTGTGCTATGCTTTATGTCTCCACCCTCCTCCTATATTTATAGGATGAGAAATCCTATTTTATGTCATAATAGGATTTCATATATATAAAATCTTAAAATAAGAATCATATTCCACCTAAAATAGTCCAACACCAATTATGGACGTCCAAATATGATCAAATTAAATATTTGATATAAATTTAAAATCTAATTAAATCTTATATTTAATATAGATTTCTAAATTATCTCAAATCAAATATTTGACCATATTTGGACTCCAAAATTCACCAAATCCAGACTGGACCCCAACAATCTCCCCCTCTAGTCTGATGAGAAGGTGTTGACCCTATGGCTTCTCAACTGGACTCCATGCATGTTGCCCCGCGATAAAGTTCCTGCTCCCTCATGCCACCAATCTCCAGTCCCCCGAGTTGCTTTGCATTATCCTTCGTCTCCAGCTCCTCGACCGTCAGGTCAATGCTAGCTGCCATGCATAGCACCTTCTATACTACTGGGATCCTGCTAACATCAATAACACTGCTGAGACCAAAGTCCCTGACTATTAGCCTCACCATGATTCTTGGCTGCTTGTCCCCGACTTTCGTCTTCTACCAAAACGTATTAACATTTCGACGAGCTTCTTCACCCTTGGTTGGCCCAACCAAGCGGACGGTGTGATTCTTTCGAGATTTGAACTCATGAATCTGTCTACCTTTATGTTCGAACTTGAAGCTCCCACATTCATATGCGTCCTCGACCAGAACATCATGTATTGTGAATGTCATCAATGACGTACAGCTCCTCCAGAACGGTGTGAATTGTGACGCTCCCATCTTAGATTGAGTTTGTTGCAAACCTTGATCTCCTTCCTAGCCTCGAACTGCTGAAACCAATGTCGCTTCGTGAAGCTTTGGCAAACCACCCATCGCCAAAATCGAATCCGTAAAGCAACCCCCACCTGGAGACCAACCAGCTATCATGTGACAGACATACTGACCCTTAATCTTTGGCTCATCACCATTCGTCGCTTTTTTTCGATGAAGCAAATCCTCCGTAATGCTCAAAGTATCTCGAAGCCCCTCTTCAGCAAGTTTTTGATGATCCAACTCCTATCAAATACCCCTTGAGCCTCTATTCGATATATGTAGCCTTCCTATACAACTCAGCGGCTTGATCCTGTACATGCCACAACATAAATCTTCTCGAGCCAGCTGTTAGGAACCCTTCATAAGCATCCAACCTTTATCCCCAAACAAACTGTGACAGCCATCATCCGCCAACCTCCCTCCGAAACTAAGTTATAGCACAAATTCAGTACATATCGCACATCCTTGAGAATGAGCTTCTCACCAAGCTCATTGTCAAGTACACATCACTGATGCCTACAACTACAGCCATCCCCTTGTTGCCCATCATCACACGTCCAAACATATCTCGTATATGGCGTGAAGATCCTCCTATTCGGAGTGGCATGATATGATGCCCCCCGTGTCTATGACCTAATTGCCATCATGACACATGCCACTAGGTTCCTCTGTGTCGGTTGTTACGATGATGAGATCTTCTATAGCCGTGAGATCCTCCTGATCATCCCTGCCTTTGGCCTTCTCAACTTTGAGCTTCATGCAGTTCCTCATGATATGACCCATTTTGCCACAGTGATAGCAGCCCTCCTTGTGGTCCACAGTCGTAAGATCCTGAGAACTCTTCCTTGTCCTTGCTTGTGACTTGGGTCTTCCCTTCCCAAAGAAAGCCACTAGAGCGGACTCCTGTAATAATTCTACTTGCTTTTGTTGAATCTTTTCGTTCAACGAGCTACTTTTGACTGCCTCTATCGTGACAACTCTACCAGGCACGAAGTTTCTTAATGACACCACAAACATCTCCCAGCTTTTCACATTTATGGGTATTTTAATTAAAATATCAAAAGGTTCTTTCTCTCGTTCTTGATCATATCGTAATGGAATACGAAATTAATTTCTTTGCCTTTTTGAAGGTGTGTAGCAAAAGCTAAAGTGACAACACCCTCCGGTCCATTCTATTCGCTCTAGCTTCAAAGATCTCCCATTTTGATCACTTTCTTGATACCGAGAATAGATTGGAAACTAGAGAAGGTCGAAGGTGCTTTGATGGAATTACCGATACAAGCCTAATTTTATCAGTGGAAGAGAACTCAAAAGCAAAAGGGCCTGAAGCTCATCATTAGTCACCATCTTTATCGTAGATAACTGATTGATAATACCCTAAACCTCGTTCATATTTTGTGCCATTGGGGCACCCTCTGTGTACTTCGAGCTAATGAATTGGTGAATCAGAAATGCCTTGTTGCCAACCATCTTCCTTTCGTACAACAAATATAGCTTCTCCCAAAATGCTTTTGCCGAACACTCTATTGATACGTGGTAAAACACTGAGTCGTCCAGCCATTGGTGGATGAATCCAACAGCCTTCCGATCCAGTCATTTCCAGTCTTCAGCAGCTTTATCCGATAGCTTAGCATTGTCTCCCTCCAACGAACCATGTAAATCCTTGCACCAGAGTAGATCCTCCATCATTGGCTTCCAAATAGCCCAATTCCCCCTGTGAAGGTGATCATTCAAGTGTTCATCTACTCCATAAACATTGTTGTCAGAACCAAAACCAGTAGCTCTGATACCAAATGTTGGAATCGGACACGCCCTACAAGCATTCTGACACCGTGTCTGAGAGTGCCCACAGCAAAAACTTTAGACCAGCCCACCTGAGATAACCAGCCCCTGTCTAACGAATACCAAGCACAGATAAAGATAAGTATATGGCAGCGACTACGTCACCTGAACAAATCCTAACCTTTATAACTCAGGTGAAATTATAAGAGTGACAAAATCAATGTTGAACCCTGGTATCAGAGCATTCCTGGCGATAATTGACTGTACGGAGAAGAGAGAGGTGTTTCACATTCCTGGCGAGGCAGAGTTCTCTTATTCGTGTAGTCCGACGACTAAAACAATGATGGTGGTATCGGCAATGACGGTAAGGCGTATTCTATATTCAGGGTGTGAAGAGTACCTTGCATCTGTGCGGGACACTCGGGTGAAGGGAGTAGACTCGGGTGAAACCGAAGTCATAGCAGAATTCTCTGACGTATTTCCAGAGGAGATACCTGGAATGCCTCCAGACCGAGAAATTGAGTTCAGTATTGACACATTTTCGGATACTCGCCCGATATCAAAAGCTCTGTATCGGATGGCTCCTGCCAAATTGAAATAACTGAAGTCAAAACTATAAGAGTTACTAGTTCCTGGCTACATTCATCCCAGTATTTCACCTTGGAGAGCTCTAGTGTTGTTTGTGAAAAAGAAATATGGCATAATGTGTCTTTGCATAGATTATCGAGAATTAAATAAAGTGACAGTTCTTAACAAGTATTCATTGCCAAGAATTGATGATTTGTCTAAACAACTTCAGGAGGCGATAATATTTTTAAAGATTGATCTTCGTTTAGATTATCACCAGTTGAAGATCAAACTAGAGGATATTCCAAAGTCAGCTTTTCGTATAAGATATGGACACTACAAGTTTTTAGTTATGCCTTTTAGTTTGACCAATGCTCCAGCGACTTTCATGGATATGATGAATCGAGTATTCCAACCCTTCTTAGATAAGTTCATCGTCGTGTGCATCGATGATATCTTAATCTACTCGACAGATAGAGAAACTCACGTTAAACATTTAAGGATCGTATTGTAGACACTTCATGAACATCAGCTATATACAAAGTTAAGAAAGTGCGAGTTCTGGATAAGCAGTATGGCTTTTTTTGGGCATGTTATTTCAGCAGATGGTGTATCAGTTGACCCAAAGAAAATAGAGGCAGTAGTGGACTGAAAATAACCTACATCGACTAGTGAGATCAGAAGTTTTCTTTGCTTGGCTGGCTACTATCGGAGATTTGTAAAGAACTTCACGAAGATTGTGCCACCTCTTACTCACCTCACACAAATGGAGTAGTATTCAAATGGACAGACGACTGTGAGAGAAGTTTCCAGGAACTGAAGTAGCGGCTCATCTCGGCTCCAATTCTTACTCTTCTAGATGAACCTGAGAGATTTCATATATACAGTGATGTATCTTGGCTTGGATTGGGATGTGTTCTTACACAGCATGGGAAAGTAATTGCATATGCTTCAAGACAGCTAAAACAACATAAAAAGAATTACCTGCCGCATTATTTGAAACTTGTGGCAATTGTGTTCATGTTGAAATTGTGGCAACACTATCTCTATGGAGTATCCTACGAGATCTCCATAGATCACAAAAGCCTTAAGTATGAATCACAAAAGCCTTAAGTACATATTCACACAAAAGGAATTAAACTTGAGGCAACAACGATGGCTGGAATTGATAAAGGATTATGACTTGACGATTGCTTATACTCCGAAAAAAGCAAACGTTGTGGCAGATGAATTGAGTCATAAATTCGTCAGATCGTTATCTGTGTCAAGTAGGTTACTTCGAGAGTTGGAAAAAATGGGTATCGAATACAAAGTCCATACACATGGAGTGCAGCTGGCTCAATTGCAGCTAGAACCAAACTTGCTCAAAAATATTAAATCCGCGCAAAATGATGACATATTCCTGCAGAAGATACGTAAGTTGATTTTAGTAGGAAAAGCAACCGATTTCGTGGAACGCGAGGATGAAATATTGTGGCTTAAGGAAAGATTATGTGTACCTAAAGATAATGAACTCAGGAAGGAGATACTGACTGAGGCTCATTATGCTAAGTACACCTTATATCCAGGAAGCACCAAAATATATAAGGATCTGCGTACAACACTTTGGTATCATGACATGAAGAAAGATGTGGCATTGTTCGTGTCACGATGTCTGGATTGTCAACGTGTGAAGGTAGAATACCAGCGCCCCGGCGGAGAGTTGCAGAACCTCGCCATTCCGGACTAGAAGTGGGAGGACATCTCAATGGATTTCATTGTAGGATTACTAAGGACGCCAAAGAAAAATAATACTATTTGGGTCATCGTGGATAGACTGACCAAGTCAACTTATTTCATAGCAATCAAAAATACATGGAGCGCTGACCGTTTGGCTCAAATTTACTTAGATCAGATTGTTCGGTTACATGGAGTGTCAGTCTCAATTATGTTGGATAGGGATGGACGGTTCTTGTCTCGATTTTGAAAAAGCCTTCAGGCAGCAATGGGCACCAAGTTATATTTTAGCTCGGTGTACAATCCACAGACTGATAGACAGACCGAGGGAGTAAACCAAATCCAAGAAGACATGTTGCGACTGTGCGTGCTAGATTTGAAGGCAAGTTGGGATGCCTATCTATCGCTGCCAGAGTTCGCTTATAACAATATTTATCAACCGAGTATTCAGATGGCCCTGTATGAAGAACTGTAGGGATGCAAGTGTCGATCTTGATATATTGGGAAGAAGTCAGTGAACGACAAGTACTCAGACCAAAACTTATTGAACAAGCCATCAAAAAAGTTTGTATGGTACGAGAAAATCTTTGAGTCGCTCAAAGTTGTCAGAAAAGCTATGTTGATGTACATCGACGATCTTTGAAATTCATGGAGGGTGATCATGTGCTCCAAAAGGTGACACCTATACGAGGTGTGATGTGGTTTGGCGTCAAGGAAAAGCTGAGTCCATGGTTTGTTGGACATTTCAAGATTCTAGATAGGGTGGTACCAGTGCCTTATTGACTTGCACTACCTCCTGCTTTCGTGGAAGTGCAGTTGTCTTCCATGTTTCCCAACTAAGGAGATACGTGCATGACCCAAGTCACGTAGTGAACTTCGATCAGCTTGAGCTGAGTGCAGACCTATCTTACTCGAAAGAACCTATTCAGATCCTAGACAGGAAAGAGAAGACCCTACAGAATAGATCAGTGGCTTTGGTCTGTGTATTGTGGCAGAATCATGCAGTCGAAGAATCGACATAGGAGCTTGAGGAAGATATGTGGAAGCAGTACCCTTCCTTATTCGATAACCTAGAGGTAGAACCTTTGTTTTAAGTTTCGAGGACAAAAGTTTTTATTAGCGGTATATTATGTAGTGCCCCGCTCCTAGCGGTGCACTATATAAGACTTGTGGCTTGATTGACTCAGTCAGAATTGAGTATGGGGAAACTTTATGGAGGAATCGATCACGGATAATGCAATAAACATTTCCAATTGATGGATCGGCTTCTGTTGGAATAAGTCTAATAGTTTTTGTTGGATTTTTGGTTGGCTTTCTTGGATTTTTGCTTCTTGGTTTTAATGAATGTGTTTTCGTGATTGATTGTTTATCCCATTTTTATATATTCCATGCATTCATTCTAGAGAACTCTGAGAGAAATAAAGATGGTAGTCTAACCAAATGTTGGTGCCAATACAGATAGACGCGTGACCGGTACATATAGCGTCATTTTCTTTTGACATTCTCTATTTGGTGAGTAGTTCTATCCCTTTTTCTCTACTCTTTCATGCCAATAATCAATAATGTTCTCTTGTAACCTTGCTAAGTCCAATGATCGATAATGCCACAAGTTTAATACCACTAATATAAACCAATGAGTTGCATTGATAAGAGGAAAGTTCAATTTCATAACACAGGGAAGGATATGATCATTCTATCATGGTTTTGTTCTTTGCCTTAGCGATAAATTGGTGTCTACGGACTACCAATCGAAACAATAAATAAGTATGCTGAAACGAGAATGGTTAAATATGTATTGCTGCTCTAAATGCTTCAACACCTTACACTGTTATTTATGCTTATCATATAGTCGTAGATGCATTGTATGGTCATGGACAACTTGTGCACAAGGTAGTAAATTTTCTCGAACGGAACCTGGGGCACTGGGGACCGTTCGACCCGGGGAAATAGTAGCACTTTGGTAGTATCGGATATAAGCGAGACATTTATTTAGGCTTGCTACCTGCTTTGAATGGCGCATCGCATGTCCATCGAAGTCCTATACGTCATGTCCGTCATAGTTCTACACCATAAATGTCCCAGTGGGAATGAGTTGCATACTAATGATGTCTTACGTAGGGGCGGTAAGAACAATCCTGTAGATTATACAGGAACGACCATTGGCCGCAGTAAGGATTCCATATGTACAAAGCTTATATATATTTTACTGCATGAACAGTTGTCTATGAATTGTTGCCTATTAAAATATTACATATATAATATTGCCTATTAAACTGCTGCCTTAATTAAGAAGTGTTGGTTTAGGTGAGTGGGCCAGTTCTTCTCACTATTACAAGTTAAGTACTGACCCACATCTCCGTGGGCAAACCAGGTGACTGAGATACCATGGGCACTCAAGGGAGATAAAGCTTTCGTTGTAGTCTTTTCAAGCTTCTTCCTATTTCAAACAATTTCAAAGATTTCTAGTATCTTCTTTCAAGTGTCCAAGAATGTAATAAAGGGGCATAATGTATGGGATAAGAATATTATTTCATGTTAGCCTATCAGCCTTTTTTATACAAAAGCTATGTAAGTCGTTCAGGCATTTCTATTTTGGTGCTAAAAAAATTGTACTTCGTTGCAATGAATCAATAAAATAATTATTTTTTTCCTATACAAATGTGTGCTTTATAATCTGCTGTTGTATTGTGGAACTGTTTATAGAAGATATTTGACACGTGTGCACATTCTTGTCTTATACAAGTACAACCCCAGACTTGTACGATATTATGTCCAGTGAGGATAAATCGATTATGCGGAACCGAATGCGAGGACGAATCGGTTCTACGGAACCAGGGTGTGACATGCTGGCCCCCACTACCAGAATATGATGAATTAGTGACATTTTTAGCGATGTCAAAATAAAACGTCGCTAATATTGAAGATTTCAGCGAGTCCGCAAATAAACATCGTTATAAGTCGCTGTTGACGACATATAGCTACGTTTAGCGACTATAATTCAGTTTTTAAAGAATTGTCTCTATAAGCTTATTTAAGATCGTTAAACGTCGTTGAGTTTTTAAATTTAACGACGTTAGTAATTTTCAATTTTTAGCGACGTGATTTGCGACGTCATAGACGTCGCAAAATATTTTTATTAGTGATGTTATAAGTTGACGTCGCTTAACGTCGCTAAAATTTTAATATAGGATTTGATTCCCCCTTCTGTCAAAAACTTTCCCCAATTTTTGAAATTTTTTACCACTTTCCCCTCCCTCTCCGGCGAAGTGCACCCTCCGGCGGTCAAGTGCATCGGCCTACTCCGGCGCCCCCCTCCTTCTCCTTCTCCTCCTCTAAGTAAACCCTAACTCTCACTCTCACTCTCTCTCTCTCTCTCTCTCTCTCTCTCTCTCAGAGGGTGTAAACCCTAACTCCGGCGACCTACTCCGGTGTCACAGAGGGTATAAACCCTAACCCTAACCCTCTCTCTCTCTCTCTCTCTCTCTCTCTATCAGAGGGTGTAACCCTAACTCCGACGGCCTACTCCACCATCACAGAGGGTATAAACCCTAACCCTCTCTCTCTCTCTCTCTCTCTCTCTCCCTCACGCACACACACACACACACAGATGCACACGATATAACTTTGACACAGACATGACACACACACACACACTGACACAGATATGACATAGACTGTCACAGAGGGTGTAAACCCTAACCCTAACCCTAACCCTAACCCGATGCCTGATTACTTAATGTATTCACATATTGAGAGCCAAACCATGAATCAACAAAATTATAAAACAGAGACAAGAAAAATAATAACACACATAGAATTTAGGTGATTTAACCAAAAATTTCTATATTTTTCGGTAAAGACTAGAGAAGAAATTTACTACAGAAAAAGACATAGAATTGAGAGTCCAGAATGGTCAAAAAGTCCTATGTTCCAAATATACTACGTGCCTTATTTCATATTTGAGTAGGGCATGCATAGAGGACAAATATGATAAGAAAACTATTTTTTTTCTTCTCATTTCAACTTTCAAGTTGCCATAAAAATACTGTCTAAGCTTGTTGTGAGCTAAAACGGTCAAGATAATTCACAGTACACTTGATGGTACAAAACTAGAGTCTGGATAACTATAATTGGGATGCTTGTATGCAGCTTTTGTTTAGTTGATGCAAGTGGAAGATCATTTTGTTTGGTTAAGAATTTATATATGGAAATTATTGTAGAAAGTGTTGCTAGAAGATGATGATATGACAACTGCATTTACTTGCTGATGTACACATTGTTATGATCATTTTGGTTGCAACAAAAGTTGCAAATTTTAGGAAGAATCCTGGTACATTTGTCTTTTCAGTGAATTTACTTGGAGCAATAAAAATGCAGGAAATGCTTCAGCTGTTGAAATATTTGTTTCAGCAACCCTGTTTGTGTGCTCAGTCAAACACCCTTCGTGAAACCAGGCAAATATTATAAGTAGTAGGATTTTGTCCTTCGATTAATGACTCAATCTGGGTACATTGATAAATTGGATAGATAGAATTTTTAGCAAATCTACCAATAACTAGGGGTAGTAGTATGCTTTCCTGGTAAATTATTGAGCTTGGTCTATTGATTGGCAATTCACTAATTTTGTTAGTTTGCAAAGATAGGTTGTTAGTGTGAGAAGTACTATTGTTCATTACCATTTTATGCCTTGTTTGTTGGTGCATTGCTTAAATTGAATATTGAATTTTTTTTACTATGTTATTTTGTTATAGTTAGTCAAGCAACATGTAATTGAATATATAAATTGTTGAAATTGGCCTATTAGGCTGTAATTTACTGAATTACTGTATTAAAAATTGGCTGCTTATTTAACTACTAGTATTGCTTTTACTTTTTACTATTTTATGACTTTTACTTGGTACGCTGCTTAGATTAAATCGATAGTAGATGTATACTATTCTCTTTCCTACATTTAGTTAATCCGTTAATGGAGAGAGTAGTGTATGTTCTTGGTATAGATTGTTAAAATCAGTGTAGTTACCAGTACTTTATTGAATTTATTACTGTATTTACTGAAAGTAGGCTGTTAATCTAAGTGCTAAGTTATAATTGAACCACTATCTGGTTTTTATTAATTGGTTAAGTTTCACGGAACCTCATTAAAGTTTAGGTCAGCTAAAACTAACCATACTCAACTTCGGAATAAGATATTGGGACGCTCAAGTTTTTTGTCGTCTTTTTTTTCTCCGTAACTACCATTTTGCTAGATGAAAGGGCCATTCATGTCGCTAAAATTTATACAATATTTAATATTAGACAATATATGTATATCTGTTATCAATTATATTCTTTATTTCCATCCATCTTACAAGATGACACCCATGACCCGAGCACGTGCACGTCGCTTGAGAGAGACACCTCATATTGTTAAGGAGAAAGTGAATGTTAAGAAGGAAGAGGCACCTCCTACTATTAAGGAGGAAGTGATACCTCAATGCGTTAAGGAGGAAATGAATGTTAAGGAGGAAGAGATACCACCTACTGTTAAATTGGAAGTAGTTGTTAAGGAGGAAGTGGTGCCTCCTACTGTTGGGCAGGTACCAGCTCAGAGGGGGAGTTCCAGTCACCCAACACCTATAGCGGAGATTGATCACCTAGACGTTGTTTATGCGAAGTATCTGAGGGACTGGTATCTGCCCCAGCATATTGGATATCCTCGAGATTGAGACTGTGATATTTCATATACTTTTATTGTGGTTATTGTGTGACTGTGATACTTTTATATTGTGTTTTTTGTGTGACTGTGATACTTTTATTTGTGTTTATTGTGTGACTGTGATATTTTATATACTTTTGTGATATTTCGTACGCAGAAAATTCAACGGAGGATTGCTCCGGGTCTGTCTATTTTTATGAACTATTATAAGTCTGTGTATTTTTTATACATATTAAATATATGTTAATTTACCGGTGGTGAGTGTTCCACCGAAGGGGTCGGCAAACCCAGAGAATTCAATGGAGGGTTGCTCCGGGTCTATTTATATAAATTAGAAATTCATAAACTGCAGGAAAATTGATAATTTTTAATATTTTTTTCATTTTTGACTTAAAATTTAGCGATGTTTAGAGTCGTTTAGCGACATTTTTATACGTCGCAAAATACGTCGCTGAATACGTTGCTAAATATGTCGCTAAATTAGCGACATTTAGCGACACAAAATACGTCGCTAAATTATCGACGTTGAGTCGCTAAATGTCGCTAATAAGAAAAATATTGGCGACGAGAATACGTCACTATAGCGACGTTTTGCGACGTATTCCCTGTCAGCGACTAGCTTAAATGCGACTTCATTAAGACATCATTAATTACGTCGTAAATTTTCTTAGCGACATTTTTAGGCCATTTAGCAATGTTTTCAGGCGTCGCTACTTTGAATTATTCTGGTAGTGCCCCATGGATATTGTTTAAATCATTAGTGGATGGCAATATCTGACTATTATATTGTACTATGTATTTTATGCGATCTTAGCACGGTGGCCTTACGAGGGATCAGTGCATAATACTATGTGTTATGCGACGATTTATGGCTTGGCTAGCCCTGCTAGACATGGCTCGATCTGGGGATTCTATTATATACATAATATCTTTGGAATAAACCAGACTCCACCTAGCAAGCTGTAAACCCCCTCACCCAAAATAGGTATTTTGTGTGTATTTTATATTATTATATTTATTATAGATTATTTTTAATATTGAATTACTTTAGAGTATTCTCTTAGTTAATTAGAAAATAAAAAATTTAGTATATTTACTTATGTAAATATTTATTTAGATATATTTTTAGACTATTTTAGATTTTGGAGATTTTTTTATAATTTTAGGTAATTAAAATATATGGAACGTAAATTTCTAGGACTTTTATGATTTACTAGGAGACCATACTTGCATATTATTTCTACCAAATATTTATTTTAGGCAAAAATATTTAATTATATTTTTCTGTAATTTATTTAGAATTTTAAGAAATTTATTTAGATTTTTAAAATTATTTAGGATTTATTTGGATATATATAGTCTTAATATTAGATAGATGCTAATTTAGTGTTAATAGATATTAATAAGATTATATATAAATTATTTGAATTATCTTTAATTTTATTTAAGATTATAAATTATTGAGTTAAACTCAAACTCTATTTTAAATTAATTCAAATCCTGGGCCTACTAGGAAAACAACTTTATGCATAACCTATCATTATTTAAACTGATCCTAATCATATCCAAATTAGCCAATCCTAGTCGTATTCAATTAAGTAGAGTCCACCATTATAAATACCTCATTCTTCATATTTTTCTTTCCCAAATTCCCCTCTTTTTCGTCCAAAAAGAGTCAAAATTCGTCATAAATTCAGTCTCATTTTCTAGTATGTTATGACGACTTAAAAAGACGATATCTCCTAGCTCCGGACTCCAAACGTGCTCCAGTTTTTTTATTAGAACTATATCAAGGTTAGTTTTCTGAATATATAAATTATTTTAATAATTTATGAACCTATTTTCCAAAAAATTCTAAAAGTGTCAGTTGTCCGAAATCAGACGCATTTTCGTATTTTTAAGATTTCGGGAGATCCCGAACTCGGAATTACGAGCCATTTTCAAAAATTTAACATGATAAACTTTCATAAAATTATTTTTATAGAATTTAATATGTAAGTTTAATCTACTGTAAAATTTGTGCAACGTAGACATAAGTAGGAAACCACGAAAAACTTTCATCTGTGCGCCCTTGTGGCCATAACTCTTTACCTACTTGTGATTTTATGAAACCGTCGATTTCGGTGTTCATGTAGCATTGAAATATATAGGATTCTACACACAAAATCAGGATTTGAGTTGGTTGACTTTTTGGTCAGTGGATTGCCTCGATTTGCGTGCCACGGATCACAAATCCTTAAAGTTGACTTTCTTTGGACCAAAATTAGGGTTTAACAATAAATTAGATTATAATAAAATTAAAATACTATTTTAGGTTATTTTATTCAGAATTAAAATAGATTAAAATGGAGGAACCTATTCACCCACTTTTGTAACCTAACTTGTTTAATTTATGTGACGGGTAGATTGGACGACGCCTTGAGTTAGGACTTCATTCTTTTTCAGACCAGGCAAGATACCTTGCCAAATTGCTTACAGTATTTTACATGCTTATTATATTTGTATATTCATTGCATGTGTAGTTTCTTTCAGTCATTACTATATATTAGATATATTGACACACACATGACACTTAGTATCATAAGAGGACAATCATTAGGTGTATGGGCTATAACCACTCTGGTAAACCGTAGTATATAGCTCGCACTACGGGCGTGTGTCGCGCTGGTCGCCACCCCCGAGGTATGTCGATTTCTGTAGAGTCACGCTGGTCGCTACCCCCGAGGTATGACGATTTCTGATGTCCACTGACGGGTGTGTGAGTTGTGAGGCTTAGATCGAGTAGCCTACCCTTGCCCATACGTTGAAAAGTTGTCCTCATTTGCATTCATATAGATCGTCTTGTACAGCGTACTTATATATTTTCAAACATTATGCATGTTTACTGTATTCAAATTGGCTTGCTTCTATGTATCTTGTTACGTCCCTATGAGGACCTGTTCCCTTTCCAGGTATAGATGTTCATTGTCACGCCCGGACCTCCCGCAGGCAATCGGCCGTTCCCGCTAGGCGGGAATCACCCTCGCCAGCGCTCCCGCGGAACGATCGCTTAACCCATCCGGGCGTGATGCCGCACGAGCGTGATCCACGCCCGTGCAAGGCCATGGTTCATTGGCTGGCGGCAAGAGTTCTAAGCCACAGAGTCGCACAGATTGTCCGAGTGCAGCGGAGTCATGAACGCATTGGCGATTAGTAACAGGTTCACTGAGTCGGCAATATAGCGGAAGCATTTAAACAAGTAAAGTAATCTCTTTATTGATATGAAACAAGTATTACAAGCGGCGTATAGCCGAGATTACAAGTCGCTCAAGCCTCTCTCTCTGAAACAGTAAAAGCGTGCCAAGTGGCTACAATTTGGAATGATTGTACAGGCGATGGTCAGGCGATGTTCACAACTTATGTCTTATATATGTGCTTCAGTCCCGGACGCACCGTTACAAGGCTTCAGAAGGAACTCCTGGCCTTAGCACGCACGAAGGAGGCGTCCGCACCGCACGAGGTTCTCCCGCACCCTGTATATCAAACTGGTGGATTATCAGTACATTGAATGCACTGGTGGGAAAGCTACTCGCCCGCTCGACAAATCCAAACACGTAATACAGGTTCCGTGCACAACTATTAAGTTGTCTTTCTAGTTGCCTTAGGATCAGTTTCATGCAGACATTGAATAGCCTAACGTGTCGGGCAGTGCGCCGTGCGATGTTTGAGGAAACACGGCGAGACTTACCAACTTACCATTTCTCCTTCCCTGTCCAAGGCAAACATGATTAATTTAAGCAGGAGCATGTATAAACATTCAGGAGGCAAGCATATGCAAACAGAGTATTTATTTCAAGATCGTTCAGGTGTTTAGTTGCTCTTGATGCAATACAGTGCCTCGCACGCGGATAGCCGCTAAGCGAGAATGAATTGTTTATCTTTCGTTTACAAGCAAGCATGCGACAAGTTCATTACAAGGCGATCACTGGCGTATGCCATATGGACGGTATAGTCTTTGACGAGATGGGTTGCAACAAAGAACAAGGGGCGCTGCAAGCCATACCGCCGAACAAGAGACTATTTAGTCTAGACGAGAATGCTTTGCAACAAAGTACAAGAGGCGCTGCAAGCCATTCTGCCTGAACAAGAGACTAAGAACAATATGTCTCGCCCGGACCGGGTCGATGCCAGTGCCCCAGCATCGCCCGCGAGACCGTTACCCTGTGCACTGGTTGTCCATGATCGAACGGGGCCTTGGTTGGGGCAACAAGAGTACAAGACAAGAGTATAAGACAAGAGGCAAGCTGTTGAGGCAACAATAGTACAAGACAAGATGCTTTGCCTATTTCATTGTTCAGTGACTGTCTTTTGCCTTGATGCAATTCTCCTGGGGCGAAGATTGCCTTGGTGACCTAGCGGTCCCGAATACTTGCAGGTTCGTTCAGGCACAGAACGACTACGTAGTAGTCTCCCGGGGTTTGGATGAAAACACGGTAACAATCAAGCAGACAAGCATGCATTTCTAAAGGAACATAAGCAGGCACGTTTACTCGGGCCCGAAGGTAGTCCGAGAGATAAAACCGTTAAGGGACTTAGCATGCGAGGGTCTGAGTATAAGCAGTATTTCATTTCCCATGTTCTAGCAAGCAATACAAGTTGGGATTATTCCCTTAGCTAGGTGCGTTGGATTTATTAGCATGCAGGGGGTGATTCACCTAGCGACTAGCATAAACATTCCAGATTTTATGTGTGCTGGCTAAGCAAAGACAAGTTCACCGTAGCCACCCACCTTAGCGATGATTCGCCTCGGTAGAGCGATACGTCTGAGCGAGCCTCTGAAAGTCCAAGCCGGATTCCTGTAGGGGCAAGTCTGGATATCCTTTGCTTCTTGAAATAGGCAAAGCGGGTCGGGACAGTTGCACGATTGCCGATTGAGACGGCAGTCCGCTTGAGCGGAACAGGGTGTTACATCCTACCCAACTTAGAAAAAGTCTCGTCCTCGAGACTTACTAAGGACAAGCAGTAATCTAGGGTTGAGGCAATCCTAGACAAGTCGTTTGTACTTGTTTTATTTGGATATTCACTTGCACAAGCTTCGAAATCAGCATATCGCTTAGACTGGATCGTGCGCACCTTCGAAGTGCACTTCTAGCGTGAACACGTCAACCAGCTCAGTGATAGCGAAGTCTTAGCACTCGAGTTTCACCTTTTCTTAAGTCTTGGATGGTGCACTAGTTCAAGGCGTCCCTCGAATAGATGCATTCAACCAAACTTAGGGTTAGTGAAAATCAGACAAGCTACTAGCGATACTCTCAAGGGTTCGCACAGGTTGGCACAAAGGCCACTCGCAGCATACAACCAGACAAGCAAGCATATCATTCAAAATGTATTTTGAAAGTATTTAGACTTATTGTTGGAATATCCCATCGAGGCATTGAGAGAGAGCGTGCACATAACCCACGAACGAGCTTTCGAAACAGAGATATCGAATTGAGGACAAAGGCGTAGAAGCCAGGCTCTGATACCAACATGTCACGCCCGGACCTCCCGCAGGCAATCGGCCGTTCCCGCTAGGCGGGAATCACCCTCGCCAGCGCTCCCGCGGAACGATCGCTTAACCCATCCGGGCGTGATGCCGCACGAGCGTGATCCACGCCCGTGCAAGGCCATGGTTCATTGGCTAGCGGCAAGAGTTCTAAGCCACAGAGTCGCACAGATTGTCCGAGTGCAGCGGAGTCATGAACGCATAGGCGATTGGTAACAGGTTCACTGAGTCGGCAATATAGCGAAAGCATTTAAACAAGTAAAGTAATCTCTTTATTGATATGAAACAAGTATTACAGGCGGCGTATAGCCGAGATTACAAGTCGCTCAAGCCTCTCTCTGTGAAACAGTAAAAGCGTGCCAAGTGGCTACAATTTGGAATGATTGTACAGGCGATGGTCAGGCGATGTTCACAACTTATGTCTTATATATGTGCTTCAGTCCCGGACGCACCGTTGCAAGGCTTCAGAAGGAACTCCTGGCCTTAGCACGCACGAAGGAGGCGTCCGCACCGCACGAGGTTCTCCCGCACCCTGCATATCAAACTGGTGGATTATCAGTACATTGAATGCACTGGTGGGGAAGCTACTCGCCCGCTCGACAAATCCAAACACGTAATACAGGTTCCGTGCACAACTATTAAGTTGTCTTTCTAGTTGCCTTAGGATCAGTTTTATGCAGACATTGAATAGCCTAACGTGTCGGGCAGTGCGCCGTGCGATGTTTGAGGAAACACGGCGAGACTTACCAACTTACCATTTCTCCTTCCCTGTCCAAGGCAAACATGATTAATTTAAGCAGGAGCATGTATAAACATTCAGGAGGCAAGCATATGCAAACAGAGTATTTATTTCAAGATCGTTCAGGTGTTTAGTTGCTCTTGATGCAATACAGTGCCTCGCACGCGGATAGCCGCTAAGCGAGAATGAATTGTTTATCTTTTGTTTACAAGCAAGCATGCGACAAGTTCATTACAAGGTGATCACTGGCGTATGCCATATGGACGGTATAGTCTTTGACGAGATGGGTTGCAACAAAGAACAAGGGGCGCTGCAAGCCATACCGCCGAACAAGAGACTATTTAGTCTAGACGAGAATGCTTTGCAACAAAGTACAAGAGGCGCTGCAAGCCATTCTGCCTGAACAAGAGACTAAGAACAATATGTCTCGCCCAGACCGGGTCGATGCCAGTGCCCCAGCATCGCCCGCGAGACCGTTACCCTGTGCACTGGTTGTCCATGATCGAACGGGGCCTTGGTTGGGGCAACAAGAGTACAAGACAAGAGTACAAGACAAGAGGCAAGCTGTTGAGGCAACAATAGTACAAGACAAGATGCTTTGCCTGTTTTGTTGTTCAGTGACTGTCTTTTGCCTTGATACAATTCTCCTGGGGCGGAGATTGCCTTGGTGACCTAGCGGTCCCGAATACTTGCAGGTTCGTTCAGGCACAGAACGACTACGTAGTAGTCTCCCGGGGTTTGGATGAAAACACGGTAACAATCAAGCAGACAAGCATGCGTTTCTAAAGGAACATAAGCAGGCACGTTTACTCGGGCCCGAAGGTAGTCCGAGAGATGAAACCGTTAAGGGACTTAGCATGCGAGGGTCTGAGTATAAGCAGTATTTCATTTCCCATGTTCTAGCAAGCAATACAAGTTGGGATTATTCCCTTAGCTAGGTGCGTTGGATTTATTAGCATGCAGGGGGTGATTCACCTAGCGACTAGCATAAACATTCTAGATTTTATGTGTGCTGGCTAAGCAAAGACAAGTTCACCGTAGCCACCCACCTTAGCGATGATTCGCCTCGGTAGAGCGATACGTCTGAGCGAGCCTCTGAAAGTCCAAGCCGGATTCCTGTAGGGGCAAGTCTGGATATCCTTTGCTTCTTGAAATAGGCAAAGCGGGTCGGGACAGTTGCACGATTGCCGATTGAGACGGCAGTCCGCTTGAGCGGAACAGGGTGTTACATTCATGACTTTTCGCAGGAGCACGGATCAGAAATTACCACTTATCTCTTCCGAGGCGGTCTTACCTTTGAAGCATCTTTGATTATCTCCAGCGACGGATCGCTTCGCTGATACCTTTATATCATCATCTTACTTATATTGGAGAATTATCCTTCTCCTCCATTTTAGTATTGATATAGTCATTGGTAGTGGATTTGTCTCCACCCGACTATTAGTTTTGGATTATTCAGACTCATTATTCTAGTTTAGCTATTTCATTTTTATGACTTATTGTGTGGATGAGATTAGTATACCTGTGACTTGTGACACTATATTTATACCACATGTGAGTTATATTCATATTACAGCGTACGTGTGTATTATGGTATCCATTTATTGGAGTTGCCATATACATACGGCTGGCATGCTTATGTGTTCCTAGTCCTACGTATTTTGGGACTGGGGCGTGACATATTTTTGTGGTGGCCCATACAGGTCGAAAGCATATTGTCTCGGTTACGTTACTGTACCGAGCAAGCATGCGCATAGGATTAGAATATAGGATCTCATCCACTTATTTAATCACCTCCCTCGATTTATTTCGCATTCTCATTTGATTGCTTGCATTGCATCCTGCGTGATCCCTTCTCAACGTTAATCTTATCTTATCTTTCGTGCTTGATAGGGGATTAGGAAGATAATTTATACTAGGAATATACACTCTAGTATTCAATAACACTATTAGTTAAATTTTTTTAAGTTTGGTAGTATGCCTCATAATCTAGTATCACATAGTCTTTCTGACCAATTAATGAAATATAAATGAATGACACCAACTATAGGCTTGCATAAGAAGATAGTGTTTATCTAGACTATAGAACTTTAGTGTTTATCTAGACTGTAGAACTTAGAGGCTCATACACCTATTTGGTTGACTTTAGACTTAGACAAGAAATTAGTATGGCAATTGTAGAGGCACAACACCGATTTTCTTGGTGAACTTAGATTATTTTGTACCTTCCTCCATCATAATCAAGCGTACTTATATTTTTACTACCTCGACTTATGCTGCTATTATAGCCTAGTTTTGCAAGCTTATTCTTTTATTGAGCTTGTTTATGACATATGTATTATTGGGGGCCCACACTAATACATTGTCTAAATCAGAATCGGTATATTATGGTCTGATCAATCGTAGTGCACTTGGTTCGATCTTTGTATCACTACCTTACGTGGATTGAGATATAGTTGACTCAACTTGTTAGACAAATATACTTGCCCTCTAGACTGGTCAGAGCATATCATGTCAGGTACATAACTATTCTGATGTGAACATGAGAATATAAATTTACCAAAATAAGGTTTTAATCCACAACTGCCTTAGCAACTCCCTTTCGAATTCTCTAATCCCTTTGAATCTCATACTTGTATTCTATCACCTCCTCCTTGAACTCTTTATTGTTGTTCTTCGTCTTTCCCTATTTCGGAAAGACGAACGTTCGTGCTTAGTATAGGTTGATACACGGATAGTACCAGATATACCCCATAGGCCAAGCACTCATGATGACAAATAAGAAGCGCGGGCACAGGAAGTCGTAGATACAGGTACGACCTTAGCTATATGTGTCAGTTCATACTCATGACCCCCATTGTGACACAAGATCTTAGGTGCATAATAGTCGTTGAATTATATATAAGGTAGTTTAGCAATTATGAGGATATGTTGATATCCTAACTAGATGGCATATCCACGAAGCTAATGGATGACACGCGTAGCAGTAGTGGTACTCTTCCTATCACCCTCTCGCCCTTGGGTGACTCAGCTTCTCTTCTATATTCATTCCTTATCTCGAGCTTAACTCTTCCTATCATAGTCGTATCCTTTCGTGCCATTATGAATTATTGGTTTACTTCGACCCCACCCTTAGTTTTGTTAGTTAAAACATAAATGGTTTAGTAAATGATTAATAACTAAAAGATGAGTACTTAATGATAACCCTTATGTATATGCACTATAGCAATATTTGTATCCTCTTATTATTTTAAACCATGAATAACATCCCTTAGTCTAAACGTTAATTAGTTGATTGTTGAATTAGTACTTACTTCTGATAGTTCTATAAGATAGTCAAGTCCTTAATTGTTGCCCTAAAAACTTAGACTATGCTTAGGAAAGAATTGAAGGCACTTGTTACGAACTGACAACTATGACAATTCGCTGGCAAAGTAGCGACAGCTGCAGCTAGACCGTTATAGTAGAGTAGTCAAAGTATTGCAGACATACTGGTCAAGTGGCATGGCAGTATTAGACTACGATACTTGACGGTTGCAAAAAAAATCATGGTTGTGAAATTCCAGACAGGTATCCCAAGATACTCGACCTGATAAATAAATTCGTCTTATAACCTAGACAATAGCCAGAAAAGACCTAGACTACTAGTAAAATTCTTTTAAGTTTGGTAGTGTAGATGAGTTAGAGGATAAAACAATAGTGTATGAACAATAAGGGAGAAAAGTGTTATGGTGGCTGATCATACCTTTTAGGAAGCACTGCAAGCTAGCAACGAAGTATTAATAGCTATTGTGATTTATTACGGATATGGGTTAGTGTTAATTTCGAGGACGAAATATTTTAAGTTGGGTAGATTGTAAACCCCCTCACCCAAAATAGGTATTTTGTGTGTATTTTATATTATTATATTTATTATAGATTATTTTAAATATTGAATTACTTTAGACTATTCTCTTAGTTAATTAGAAAATAAAATTTTTAGTATATTTACTTATGTAAATATTTATTTAGATATATTTTTAGACTATTTTAGATTTTTGGAGATTTTTCTAGAATTTTAGGTAATTAAAACATATGGAACATAAATTTCTAGGACTTTTATGATTTACTAGGAGACCATACATGCATATTATTTCTACCAAATATTTATTTTAGGCTAAAATATTTAATTATATTTTTTGTAATTTATTTAGAATTTTAAGAAATCTATTTAGATTTTTGAAATTATTTAGGATTTATTTGGATATATATAGTCTTAATATTAGATAGATGCTAATTTAGTGTTAATAGATATTAATAAGATTATATATAAATTATTTGAATTATCTTTAATTTTATTTAAGATTATAAATTATTGAGTTAAACTCAAACTCTATTTTAATTTAATTCAAATCCTGAGCCTACTAGGAAAACAACTTTATGCATATCCTATCATTATTTAAACTGATCCTAATCACATCCAAATTAGCCAATCCTAGTCGTATTCAATTAAGTAGAGTCCACCATTATAAATACCTCATCCTTCATATTTTTTTTCCAAATTCCCCTCTTTTTCGTCCAAAAAGAGTCAAAATTCGTCATAAATTCAGCCTCATTTTCTAGTATGTTATGACGACTAAAAAAGATGATATCTCCTAGCTCCTGACTCCAAACGCGCTCCAGTTTTTTTATTATAACTATATCAAGGTTAGTTTTCTAAATATATAAATTATTTTAATAATTTATGAACCTATTTTTCCAAAAAATTCTAAAAGTGTCAGTTGTCCGAAATCAGACGCGTTTTCGTATTTTTGAGATTTCAGGAGATCCCGAACTCGGAATTACCAGTCGTTTGAAGTTTCAAAAATATGACATGATAAAATTTCATAAAATTATTTTTACAGAATTTAATATGTATGTTTAGTCTACTATAAAATTTGTGCAACGTAGATGTAAGTAGGAAACCACCGAAAACTTTTATCTGTGCGCCCTTATGGCCATAACTCTTTACCGACTTGTGATTTTATGAAATTGTCGATTCCGGTGTTCATGTAGCATTGAAATCTATAGGAATCTACACACAAATTCAGGATTTAAGTTGGTTGACTTTTTGGTCAACGGATTGCCTCAATTTGCGTGTCACGGATCACAAATCCTTAAAGTTGACTTTTTTTGGACCAAAATTAGGGTTTAACAATAAAATCAGATTATAATAAGATTAAAATACTATTTTAGGTTATTTTATTCAGAATTAAAATAGATTAAAATGGAGGAACCTATTCACCCACTTTTGTAACATAACTTGTTTAATTTATGTGACGGGTAGATTGGACGACGCCTTGAGTTGGGACTTCATTCTTTTTCAGACCAGGCAAGATACCTTGCCAAATTGCTTACAGTATTTTGTATGCTTATTATATTTCTGTATATTCATTGTATTTTTGTATATTCATTGCATGTGTAGTTTCTTTCAGTCATTACTATATATTAGATATATTGATACACACATGACACTTAGTATCATAAGAGGACAATCATTAGGCGTATGGACTATAACCACTCTGGTAAACCGTAGTATATAGCTCGCACTACGGGCGTGTATCGCGCTGCTCGCTACCCCCGAGGTATGACGATTTCTGATGTCCACTGACGGGTGTGTGAGTTGTGAGGCTTAGATCGAGTAGCCTACCCTTGCCCATACGTTAAAAAGTTGTCCTCATTTGCATTCATATAGATTATCTTGTACAGCGTACTTATATATTTTCAAACATTATTCATGTTTACTGTATTCAAATTGGCTTGCTTCTATGTATCTTGTTACGTCCCTCTGAGGACTTGGTCCCTTTCCAGGTGTAGATGTTCATAACTTTTTGCAGGAGCACGGATCATGACTTACCACTTATCTCTTTCGAGGCGGTCTTACCTTTGAAGCATCTTTGATTATCTCCAGCGACGGATCGCTTCGCTGATACCTTTATATCATCCTCTTACTTATATTGGAGAATTACCCTACTCCTCCATTTTAGTATTGATATAGTCATTGGTAGTGGATTTGTCTCCACCCGACTATTAGTTTTAGATTATTCAGACTCATTATTCTAGTTTAGCTATTTCATTTATGTGACTTATTGTGTGGATAAGATTAGTATACCTGTGACTTGTGACACTATATTTATACCACATGTGAGTTATATTCATATTACAGCATACGTGTGTATTATGGTATCCATATATTGGAGTTGCCATATACATACGGCTGGCATGCTTACGTGTTCCTAGTCCTACGTATTTTGGGACTGGGGCGTGACACAAGCCGTACAAGTGATTGGTCGATTATGTAACTGAACTTGATTGTGTATTGTATCTTCTGTTAAATAGTTAGGGACATGGACTATCATGGTGCGACTGTCTAACCCTTGTCCTTGTTTGGTTGTAGGGTTAGATTATTGTCACAATAGGCTATAAACCGAAACTACTAAACATAACTATATATATATATATATATATATATATATATATATATATATATATATATATATATGTGTGTGTGTGTGTGTGTGTGTGTGTGTGTGTGTGTGTGTGTGTATTTATTCTTGTTGGTTTTGTTTCTTCATTCATGCTTCTTTTGTGGTACTTGCTATTTGGGGTCTAACCCCACTTGTTTTGTTTGGCCAGGTTTAAAGCCAGCACCCGAGGATCCAACGTACTTTTCCTTGAACAATGGTGTGCACCAGACGAATGACCGTTGAGAGACACGAGTGAGTTTCTTCTTCCCTGCTCGTTATTGTATATTTTACTCTTTTGGGCATTTAGCCACCGGCACTTGTGTCACGACCCGCACCCGGTATAAGGGCACGAGAGCGTGGGTACGTCCAGCCTACGCCGCAGCATCGGCGGTAGAACGCTGTCTAGGTCAAGTACTATCTAAATAATCTCACACTAGTATCCAACTCCATAAGGAGACACGGATAACACTATAAAAATGAACAACATACTCAATCACAACTACAGCACGATAAGAATTTGAAGAAACAAAAGAATACAACACAAGTCAAATGACAAAATAATCATACCTGCAATCAGTAACAACCAATCCCCAAGTGTGTCGGAAACCAGTCTACTAAGGTCACAGTCTGGAAAAATATTTTCCAGTCAGGAAGGAGCAAAGTACATCTCTAAATAGCAGTTCTATATTAATGATATAAACTATGTAGCAGTTCTAGATGTAAATATACGAGATGCATGTATAGGTACGAGAAATGTACAATAAAAGAAATACTGGGAATACTGTAAGTAAATGCAGGAAGAGAAACAATATGTCAACGAGCAAGAATCCTATGACTAAGTGTGTGAGTACTAGCTTTAACATGTGATCGGCTTGGGAACTTGATCAGGCTGGTTACATGTGATTAGCTATGATTCATGAAGGTCAAGCTAACTGTTGGTTAGCTATGATGCATGTATAGGTCAGGCTAATCACACGTAACAGCTATGAAGCATGGAGATGGTCAGGCCGCACCCGACGTGCGATGTGGGGTGAGCTATGATGCATGAAAGGTTGGGTATGATCACATATCTACACTAAAATACTCCCCACCCCCGATTGGTATAGTAGATCCAATCATGGTACGCTATGGCACGGGATTCCCTAGGAAGGTAGCAAATCTCCCCAGAAATCAGTGTCTGTACATGCACAAGATAACAAGGAAAATAAGTCTTGTACAAGCTACACCATGAATAAGGAATAACATCTCATGACGAGATCCGTGTATACCAATCCGTGTAACCAGCGTGTCAAGAGCATGGATATTTACACTAGATACAGTGAACATAGGAGATATCATAAATTAGAAACTAATCAGAGAATGTACTCGCCTTGGGTCCTTAGCTGTTAATACCAATGTCCTGTCCCAGAGTATCGTCTGGAGAATCCGACAGTCCTATAAACATATAATAATATCACTTGTATCAGATGCTACACTAACACACAATAGAAATACACTGGCCTCAGGGCTATGCCAGGCATGGCTCTAGTCAACTAGGGCCATCTAGTAGGAATACGTATATAATACACATTTACACTCAGAGTATATACCAATAAAACGTATATAATATATATATAAGTGTCTATTAGTAGTTGTACAAAATACGTATATGTGTATATACACTAAATAGAGGTATATAAATATATATATTTTATACCAAAATACATATTTGTGTATATATGTCAATCAAACATTTTTATATATGTATATTAACAATCAAGAACGTACATAATGCCACACTTCTCAAGGTGATCCCAATGAAGTAGTAGTTAGTTCCAATGGGTCCGGAGAAGTCCAAATAGCTAAAAACTATATAAAGAAGTCCATGATCGGAGTTCGGCACGAAAACCGAGATAAGGATACCAGGCTAATAGGAGAAATGGTCGTTTGTTTGTTATTAAGGTAAAACTTAGTTTAATGAAAATCATATCGAAATTAGATTTTGAACAATAATTACAAATAAAAGTTTATATATATAAAATCTAGAATTTTATGTAAAAGCCATCATATATTTTTATATCTATAGTAAAATTGGTCACCAGCCCAAATACACAAATTTTGATCTTATTTTTTTATTATTGAAACTATATTTTTATTAACAATATAAACCCCAAGATTTATTATATTTTACAAAATCAAAAACCCTTTTTAATTATTACATAACTAAATAACTAATTACATAAAACAAGCTATTTACATATACTAAACTAATTACATTATCACTAAACTAATTACATTAATTAACTAATTACATAAATTAACTAATTACAAATTAATTACTGATTAGTAATTTAATTAACTAATCTAATTATATAATTAAACTAATTCTAAATTAACTGAACTAATTATTTTAAATTAACTAACTATTAATTAACTAAATACTGAATTGAAGAAAGGAAAGAGGGAAGAGAGAAGGGCTCACGAAGGGGTTTTCTCCGGCGTCGGCGGAGGAGTCTCGCCGGGGTCGGCGCGGTGGGGGCTCCGTCGAGGTCACGCGGTGGTCGGGTGCTCATCTCGAGGAGGCGGCGGGATCTGCTGTGGCGGGTGCTCTCGTCCCGAGGAGGCGGCGGTGCTCGTATCAAGGCGGCAGCGAATCTCGGTTCGAGGCGGCTGCGTCCGGTCGAAGCTCGACGAGGTTGGGGAGATCCGAGGCGGCCACGGCTCGACGAGGTCGAGGAAATCCGAGGCGGCCACGGCTCGACGAGGTCGAGGAGATCCGAGGCGGCCACCGGCGGATCTTGGTTCGAGGCAGCGGTCGACGGATCTTGGTTCGAGGCGGCCACCGGCGGTCGACAGATCTGCACGTCTCGTCGGCCACAGGCGCTCGACGCCGAGGAGGAGAACCCAGTCGCCGGCGGCGGATCTAGGTTAGGGTTTCTCTGTATGTGTCAGGGTTTTGGTTCGTGTCCAGAGCTGGACACGATGGTGGTGCTGTGTGGTATGGGGTGGACGTGTCCGGGTGTGTCGGACACAGGGTTGGGTGTTTGCTGTGGTGGAGGTGGATGTGTCCGGGTGCGTCGGACACGAAAATCTGATTGTAATGTTGTAAATCTGGACACAGAAAATGAATGGATACGGTAGGACACCCGGGGTCGGACCCGAGGCCAACACGGCTGACACGGTAATGCTGGACACACGGACACGAGCACACAAAATGGTGATGGTTGTGGCTTGTGGGGATTTGTGAGAGCTAGTTAGGGTTTCTTGGGAATGGTGATGAGGGACTTAAATAGGGAGAGAGAGTGTGGGATGAAGGGTGAGGATTGGCCCAATAATGGATGGCCCAAATCATATATAAATGAGTTTTTCATGTGGGAAAAATGAGGGTGTAAATGGAAGATGGTAAACTTATAATTTAATAGAAAAATATAATTTATGAAAATATTTTAAGAGGCTTCCAGGCTAACTGATTAAATTAGCTACTAATCAACCCATATTTCAAAACCCTAGAAAATATGTAATTTATTTATTTACTATTCCAAAATGGATATGAAACTTTATTATGAAATAACTAGTCCTTCAAAAATTTTATTAAACAAATAATTTTATGATTTTAAGCCAATAAATATTCGAAGCTAGAGTATCATATTTACATCATCATTCATCTATTTATTTTATAAGAAAGCGACATTTAGAAAAAATGATTTTTATAAAAGATTTTTAAATCACCTTCTAAAATCAAATATTGTCAAAAATCAAATACAAGAATTCAAGGAGAAAATATTTTATAACTTGGTATTTAAATTAAAATCTAATTATTTCGGAAATTTGGAAATCGGAGGTTACAACTTGTTAGCCGTAAATCTGGATATTTAGTTTTTTTATATGATTGTAATTAATCAGACTGCAGCTGAGCATGGTCATGTACTTTTCTACTCTGTCAGCTTTGTACAGCTGGTTTCTAGAACATATTGATAGCGCATTTGGGATGCCTTATTGCTTTATCACATATGTTCTATGTTTACTGTCCTCACTTGACTACTTGAGACAATAGATGTTCTATGTGACCTTAAGTGACTTGCTTGTAGTACGTACCCCATTGTCTAGCTACAACCGTGATCGCCGTACAACGTTCTATACCTTGTACGGGATAGCTGGCCATGTCCGTCTCTGTATTCCGGTACTGGGGCATGATAGCCATGGATTCATATAATGCTCGACTGCTAGTATTGGACCAGATACGTCCTCCTGGTCCGTCAGCATCGACACCGACTCCATCGATTACACTGCCTCCTCCATCGGCATCGGTGACGCTTTCACAGGAGCAATATGAGTTCCTTCTATCCCAGATGCACGATGGTGCTCCTCCTGATCAGCAGTAGTACTTGTTTGGACAATTTTTAGTGCGGTTGTGTGTATTGGCTCATTCTTGGGTCTTTGATATATTTATTATATACTTTTTATTACATTCCGAGACGCATGTGACACTTATTTTAAATTTATTTATCTACTTCTTGGAACATATTTAGTGTAATGTTAAGTTTGTATATTTCTTTCTATGTGAGTTTAGTTTATTATTCATGTTGATTGTATGTGAATTTACCAGTATTGAATGTTCCACCGAAGGGGTCGGTGAACCCAAAAAATTCAATGGAGGGTTGCTTCAGGTCTATTTATATAAACTGTGATTTTTTAACTGCAGGTAGAGTTTTGTTGAAAAATATTTTACAAACTGCATTCTATTTTTTATATATTTTTTATTTTAGCGACATTCTCCGACATGTAGCGACGTAACGTTACATCGCTAACACGTATCAAAATGTCGCTAAATTATACCATGGACGTCGCTAACAAGCTGACATGGCAAAATTTGCCATGTCAGCATTGTTATAGCAAAATATCGCTCATAATGTCGCTAATGTGATGACGTTTAGCTACAAATAGTTACGTCCCTAATTTACCAACGTCAAGTCGTTAGATGTCATTAATGTCAAAATAATCTGCGACGTCAGCTCGTCGCAAATATACGTCGCCATAGCGACGTCAGCTCGTCGCAAATATACGTCGCCATAGCGACGAATAGCGGCATTTTTGTTGTCAACGACCATAAAAATATGTGATAACGCAAAATAATTACTAATTATGTCGCTAATAAGTTTTAGCGACGTTTATTTACATATTAGCGATATTTTGTGGCGTCGCTAATATGTCTTATTTTGGTAGTATTTTGTAAAGAGCTAGCTATGTGTAATAAAGTGGTTGTAGGTAGTTATCTACTTTTCCATGGAGATGAGCAGTTCGATGGAAGGGGACTGTCGTGTGGGTTGCATCCAACGAAGGCAGCCTTTTGAGTGCGGGTCTAACATAGCCCACGTTTGAATGATAACCAGGTATGAATATGGCCTATTCCTTGCGCACGAAGCGCTGCGTGTTCTTGCAAAATAGGATGAAGGCATGACGTAAATTGTACGGTTGTAGTTGCGTGCTCCTCAAGGCGATCATGGAGGAGTAGTGGGTTTGGCAGCTGTGCGAGAATATCCACATAAGTAGTAGTTTAGAGCCTTTGGCATGCTCGTGAGGATCGTGTGCTTAATATTTGTGGAGTAGAGGTATTCTCGGTAAGGGACCTGTATCGTTCTGTTGAAGCATGAGGAATAGGCTTTCCCTTGATGAGCAACTAGTGGAAAGCTCTTTCTTCGTTGAGGAGAATGACTCCTTGATTTGTCTTGACCCGATCAAGGATTTGACAGTCACCTTCAATCATGCCTTTTCTAACTGCCACAGTTTGATAGCTTCTGATTGTACTTTCAACACAGTTAGGTTGAGGCATAATGAGTCCTCACAACGATCTTTCTCTGATTATCTTTCTGTTGAAGAGATGAGTCATGTAGGTGCCCCTTTGGCGGTAGAGAGAAGGAGCTTTTTCCCTTGTATTTCGTGACTCGCTATCACTTCATGACTTGAACAATTAATGGTGTTGCCTCTTGAAATATGTGCGAGACAAGGCAATTATGGCTATCCTTTTCGCTAGAGTCATCCATCCACTACAGAGATTGAGGTTTCTTTCCGCTAAAAATGTTGTCAGTTGGAGATTTACCTTTTTTATGTTTCTATAACTAAATTTGTAGTTGCCCTTTTTTCGTTGAGACGTGGATGATCGACGTCTCAATGACCTTGATGAATTGATCGTGTACCTAAACTAATACTATGTAACAAGTCCATTTTTGTTCACCCATCAAAACTAAAATAAATGTCCGCCCTTCCACTCAAAGGTTGCTACGCGTTATTTTTATCTAACCTAAAATCACTTTGGGAGTGATTTGGTGAACATCCACACTAGTTTTTATCACTAGTTTGACAAGTGACAACTTTTGAGTGAAAATTGTGAACATTCATCCTAGTTTTGGTGGATAAACAAAAATTAACTTTTGTAACTGTAACAGTATTTTGGTAGTGAAACATTAGAGCATCTCCAACCCTATTGTGACTTTGAAAAAAAAGTCGTACTCACATATGAATGACAAAATTTTATTCAATATTTTCTCCAATACAATTGTCACTAAATTATGAAAAACTTATGTGGCAAAAGTGATAGAAGACATTATGAAGTTTGTTGAATAGTTCTAGACAATATACTTAAACGATATTTTCACCTTCATGTCATCAATTATGAGTAAAAAATATTAGAAAAAATGAAAAAAGAAAAAATTATCTTGCAAGTTGAAAAAAAAAATTATTTTAAATTTTTATCAAGAAAGTTAAAAAAAAATCTCAATACTTTTATATTAAATTTTTTTTTTCTCCCTCTTTGCAAATATAATTTTGCCGCCTACCAAAGAATTGTTGTCTAATACCACATAGAAAACATAGCAGGTTACGAAACAAATGGGTTGGAGGCTTCGAGCATCTTCAACTCTGACTTTGGAAAAAAAGGTTATCGTTTCTTTATATAAAAAAAAAATTGTCCTTTTTCCAACACTGTTTTAGGTGGCTTAGGTAAGTGACTTTCCACGTGTTGTGGCTACGCGAACAATGAAACAAGTGTCCACTAGTTGCATTGATAGCGCTCTCTCTTCGGACACGTAGAACAAGCTCTCCAATTTAATGCCTTAATTTTAGGCTTTTGATAAGGGCACTGCACATATTACTTGGGGCTAGCCCAGGATTGGGGCTAGCCCAGGATTGAGCAAAGTTTACTCACACTAGCCCATTATTTTACTTGAGGCTAGCCCACTTTCCCAAACCCTTCTCCCAAACCCTCCCCGTCCCACCGGAGCCCTCCCCCCTCCCGCCGGCGGAGCTCTCCAACTCTCCGAGACTTCGTCCTCCTTGTCGATGGCTCCCAAAGTCGACAATGTCGAGAATCGAACACGATTTTAGGGCATAAAATGTCGAGAATCGTCGACAACGTCGAGCAGTATCGGGCGGGACTGTAGATTTTCCTACAGTCCTATATAGATTTAGGACTGTAGGAAAATCGACAGTCCTATGTATATTAAGGACTGTAGAATTTTCTACAGTCCTAAATTTATATAGGACTGTAGGCATTTCAACAGTCCTAAAAATTTAAAGACTGTCCTAAAAATGTATGTTAAATTTTTAGGACTGTCAAAATTTTGACAGTCCTACCAATTGAAAGTACTGTCAAAATTTTGACAGTCCTAAAAATTCAACATATATTTTTAGGACTGTCAAACTTTTGACAGTCCTACCAATTGTAAGGACTGTCAAAATTTTGACAGTCCTAAAAATATATGTTAAATTTTAGGACTGTCAAAATTTTGACAGTCCTACAAATTGGTAGGACTGTCAAAATTTTGACAGTCCTAAAAATTTTTTTTCTGTTAATTTATTTTTGTTAATTGTTGGGGGGGCCAATTTCAAAATATCCTTGAAATTTCTATCCTTAAAATTTGTTAAAGTATTCTGTTATTTAAAATAGTAAATTTATTAATGGTACATTAAAAAATTTGTAAAAAAAAAAAAATTACAAAAAGTAAAATTTGGAGGTCGAAACATCGTTTTTTTGCGATTCAAAAAATTTAGGAAGTCCGTCAAACGGTGAAACGGTTTATCCCGAAGTACTTTTCCATACGGTCATTTTGGCTCAAACTGGAGCTTGTTTCGATCTCCCAGTCAAAAGTTATGATACTTTAAAGTTTTATATTTTATATTTTTGCCTGTAATACGTACGTCTTACTTCGGATGAAAATTCTCTCTACACGAATTGTGTTACTCTCGTCGAAAACATACAAATAGACCTATTGTGTGACGAAAAACGATTTGAAAACAAATAGTTATGGCCGTTTGAAGTCTGATCGACGGCAGACGTAATACTCGTACGGTAGATTTTTTTTTTTTTTTGTTCAATGATAACATATTTTATTTTGGATGTTAAACTAAATAAAAAAAATCAAAATCCAAAACTAACTAAATAGAAATAAACTTAAAAAAAATCCTGACAATTAAAATGAGGACTGTCAAAATTTTGACAGTCCTCATTGTTTGTGGGACTGTCAAAATCCTGACAGTCCTAGTTTTATATTTTCAGTGGGTTAAAATTAGGACTGTCAAAATTTTGACAGTCCACATAGCTTGTGAGACTGTCAAAATTATGACAGTCCTAACAATTTGTAAGACTGTCAAAATTATGACAGTCCTAACAATTTGTAGGACTGTCAAAATTTTGACAGTCCTTCCAAGTGGTAGGACTGTCATAATTTTGACAGTCCCACAAGCTATGTGGACTGTCAAAATTTTGACAGTCCTTCCAAGTGGTAGGACTGCCAAAATTTTGACAGTCCTGATTATAACAGTGGGCTAGCCCCGAGTAACTTTTATGATGGCAAACTTGTAATTTTTTCTAATTTTTCAATGGACTAGCCCCGAGTAAATTGTGTAGTGCCCTTATAAATTGCCTAATTTTATTCTGGAACTGAACAACCTTAATTTCTTAAGATAGCTGGGAAGAAGAAGAAGAGGAGATTGAGCTGTAATATGTTTCGTGCCCATTCCATCAGAGTGAATCCCCAATCTTTGGTTCGTCTAATAGGCCCAACGATCGGAAGAAACAAATCCCTCACCGTCAGGTTTTGCTCCGCACATCCTGCAGGCTGTGAGAATAAGATGGAACAGCATCAGCAGCAGCAGCAGCAGCAGCAATCGTCCCACAACAATACATCGTATGCATATGCTACTCTTTCCAGTTATTATACTTGAAATTTTTGTACAGAACATTATATTTTAATTAAATTATATACAGAAAAATAAGTTGGTAAGAATTGTACAGAGAGAACCAAAATATTCTTAGCAATTGACGTTTTCGTTACTTCCACATCTAAAAACAATAATCAACCGAAAACTTCTTTAGTGTAGACATTTTTTTCATTTTTTTTTTAATCTGCTAGAAACAAAAAAAATAAAATTAAGAAAATTATTCTAGAGAAAAATCCTTGACAAAGGCATTTTGAAGTTTTTATTTTTTATTTTTTTTTAGTCGAAAAAAAATTCAAAATGCAAGTGTTTCCAATAAAATTCTAAAAAAAAAAAAAATAATAAACAAAGTTAAAAACGGACTGGACGTTAAATTTTTTTTTTCCCCCTATAATCTATAATTAGCAATACGGTTCTAATGATCCCCTATAATGAATTTTTTTGCACTATGGTCCCCTAGAAAAATAATATTTGTTTGTTTGTTTATTTATTTTTTGTTTGAGTTTTAACTCCCTTTTTTTCACTGGAGAATATAAAAGAAATTATAATAAATAAAATAATTTTACTCAATACTTTGATTAAACAAATTTTTTTGTAAAGAGAATTGTATTGGGGCATTTTCATATTTTTTTTATTTATAAATTTTTTGAATACAAAATTATTTTAGAAAAAAAGTCCCTATTTGCATTTTCATATTTTTTTGTTTATAAAAAAAATTAAAAGTGAAAACTTGACTAGTAGGGATTTTTTTATTTTTTTATTTGAAATAAATCAAAGATTGGAAGGACGCAAAAAGTCAACAAAAATTCCTTCTAAATGAATAAATTTTTTTAAGGGTGGCCTTCATTTTGTTGTGTTTTGAGGCACCTATATGCAACAAAATAAAATATTGGAAATAATAAAAAAATGAGCTATATACGTTTGGAAAAGCATACTTGAAAGGACCTATTTGCAAAAAAATGCATGTAATGGGAAGGAATCTTTGCTAAGGGCGGCTTCATTATTATTTTTATTTTTTCAATTCTTTCTTATTTTTTATATTCGGCTGAAAAAAATAGAAGAAATTTTGAAAACGTCCTTGCGAAAACGTTTTTGCTAGAATAAATTTTTTAATTTTATTTTCTTTCTTTTTTGTTTCTAGCAGATAAAAAAATTAATAAATGAAAAAATGTTTGTTTTGTTATTGTTTTTAAATGTGGAGAGAACAAAAACGAATTTGCTTAGAACGTTTTTGTTCTCGCCGTACAATTCTTTCAAACTTATTTTTCTGTGCATAATTTTATTAAAATATAATGTTATGAACGAAATTTTTTGTATTATGGAATTTGTGACAAGATTATCTATGCATAGGATGAGTAGACATTTATGAAAAATATCTAAATAATTTATACTACTTATATATATTAGAAAAAATTAGACTTTGACGTGAAAGTTTTTCTTACAAAAATATCTTTACATATATTTGCTAATAAAAATGATTCATCTACACTACTATTTAATAGAAAAAATTACACTTCACCGTAAAAAAAATTTGTTAGAAAAATACTCTCTGAATATATTTGCTAATAAAAATAATTTATTAAAGTTAATAAGAATAGCTAGTTAATTACGAAAGTTGATCATGCATATATAAAATAATACATATAATAATATTAATACAATAATAAATTTACATACGTTGCACGTGCATATATACCATATATACCACGTATAGGTATAAATCAAAGCCATAAAAGTATAAGGGAAACTATTTTATAAACTTATCTTCAGGACTAAAGTAGATATAATATAGGGGAAATTATTTTATGATCTTCTGATATCATCTCCCCATCTCTCAACTCTAATTACTATTCCAACTTCTATTTCAATTTTTCAATTCCCATAAAATATTTGGGAACTTTACATTATTTTTTGTTTAGAAACTTTGTTGTTATATGTTATTTTACGAGCAATATCTTTTGAATATTCAATTTGGGAGAAGTAATTCAAAGCCATAAAAAAGTTGATTATTTTAGTGCCTTCCACCATTGGAATTTTTTTTTAAGATTTAATTTTTTGAATATTTGTGTCATCACCTTAATCAAATACTTGGTGTATGCACTCATGAACATATTCTTAATATTCCGCGACTTGTAACAGATGCTTTTTTATTAGCACACAATTCCATCTTGGCCCCTCCAATGTTATCTTCCTAGATCCATCCATGTGCTCCTAAGATATATCATACCTGGTGGACTCATCGTATAGTATTACTTTTTGTAAATAATCACTTTTACTACCATAATTATTGGTCTATTAGAACTATGTAAGTACTGCAATTAATGAAATACGATATTTGAAGAGATTTGCTTATTCCTGTTTGTAGTTACTAATCTCTTACCTTGTATTTTTTCCTAGGGATGATATGTCTCATTCATTCGGAGAGGGTTACGCCACACGTTCAAATGACGAAGGCTTTGGTGGAATCTATGGGGGTAATGACACCGTAATAGATGAGAAATCTCCAGGTGTGTACATCATATTCAATTTCAGGTCACGAATTGGCATTTCCACTTCTAGAAATTTTGGGAAATCAAGGAACATTATCTTCTTTTTTTCTCTCCACTTTTTTTTTTCCAAATTATGTTGTGTTTATACTACTAATATGTAAGATTCTAGAGAAATTTTAGATTTAACAATTGTTTATTTTACCGTATGGATAATAGGAGTTTGGTCTTGGACTAGATTTCTATGGCAGGAGTCCGCTTGAATCGACGGATCCCGTTTAGACGCTCGGATTTTAAGAAATTATACTGTTACGATCTAAGATGAGGTGAAACAAACTAGCAAACGATATCTAACCTAAAGGAAAATTGGTATACTAGAAAAAAAAAACTTAACCATGATTACAACAGAGAAAACGGATCAACGGTCCAATGCAATCACAAAAAGATTTGATCTAAATAGTCGGCGTTCTCGGGTCCTGTAAGTAGTGCACAGATGATCTGGACGATCCGATCATACATATAAGATTAGAGAGACGAAGAATTACCTGTTAGTTTGAGGTTGACAAAGACACGACTGCTAGAAGTCGAGGTTCCTGTTGGACACATGTTGGGCACGTCGTATTGTTACAATGCAAAATCACTAGTCCAACGTCATCGTGCAAAATTTTCGAGTAATTAAATAGAACATGTCATGATAACGTTGAAGTCAGATCATAGAATTTGTTGGTGTTTTTGCCTTTGGACTAGAAAAATATAGTTCCACATTGGCTATACCACCAAGCTGGTATCTCAATATAATGCTTTGTTTGTGTTGAGGTGTACACATGGGGTGTGGTGGGGCACATGTGGGTGCCATGTGGGGGTATTTTTCTAGGAGAAAAAATGATTGACTCCTCAAAGAAAGCATTTATGATTTTTGTCACTCTCATGAAAAAAAATTTATGAGCTAATTCTCAAAGGGGCTTAGCGACTCGGACTTGGACTCAAACTAGGGTTAAAGGGCACAAAGTGGTACTTTGTTGGCGCTATTTGCACTCAGCATCGTCGCATGGCGCTCGTGCGCTCGTTATATGCGTGAGTTGTATGCGCGGTTGCATGCGCGAGAATATGAGCGGGTGCATGCCCGAACGTTTGCGCGGGCTAGGCACAGGCTATGCGCGGCTATGTGCAGTTATGCGCATATGCGTGTCTACGCATATTTGTGCATGCATTGTTGCACAGCTGCACGCATGCACGCATGAGCCTCTGCGCTGTTGGCTTATGCTTGCAGGAGCAGTTCAGTTGAGCTGCTGCGCGCATATGCGCAGAGAGCACGGTTGGCGCATAATCCCCTTATTGGGAGATTTGAAATATTATGGAAAGATTTGGTCGTTAATTCATATTCGTTTTTTGTAGGATTTGAATTTAAATCGTTCATATATTTTGTAATCAGTTGGCGGCCATGATTAGGGTTAGGGTTTCCACCATCCTTTATAAATACTCTCATCATGCCCCTTTGAGAGACGAAAAGAGTTGTACCTACTGCTGCCATTAGAGTCCAGAAAGTTCATACGAGTCCAGAAAGGAGGTGATAGCGAGTATTTCAGAAGTTCTTTGAGAACTTACTGGTTCCTGAAAGTAGATTGTAGTTTGGCGAATCTTACTTTGATCAACGGTGATTTTCATCACCCCGGAAAGCAGAGATCCATCTTCTTCTTCTCCTTCCTCTTCTCTTTTTGTAACTCGTTATGTCTCAATTGCAACTGTGTTTGTAAGAAAAAATAAAGTTTGATTCTGATTATTATTATCTTGTAAGCAAGTTGTAATTAGAGATAAATATTATAGATCTTCGTTCGAATGGAGGATTCAGAGGGCAAACTCATTTGCACGAATTTCTGAGTCTCGACTACAACTTCAGGATCAAACAAAGGGTAGACTGTAAAGTTTGCGTGAACCTCTGTTCCTGGCTCATTCTACCATATTTTGATTATGTCTCGGGACTAATAATCTCAAAACAAAATCTAAATAAGATGGAGAACAACCATGCAAGTCTTCTTGTCACAAGTTTTAACAAACTTGAAAATTTTGACGGGAAGCATTACAATATCTAGAAGAGAAATGTCAGCCTTATCTTCAACTAGTAAACGTGGATTACGTGTTGACATATCTTGAACGAAGAGAAATGTCAGCCTTAATCTTCAACTAGTAAACGTGGATTACGTGTTGACATATCTTGAACTTGTTATTCCGGAGGGTGATAATGTTAAAACTCGGAGGATTGTTGATGCAACTGCTGCACAGAACAAGTGGAGGAAAGATAACAACCTCTGCAAGTTACTGATTATGAACTCCATAAAAGATACTCTGGCGGAGTCACACAACAAGACGGACCATGCAAAGGTCATCTGGGAGTCGTTGGAAAAGCATTACAAGGTTGATGAGAACCGAAACAAGATCCATGTGACTGAAAAGGTCTGAAAGATGTAATTTGAGGACGATAAGACGATATTGCCTCAAGTCAAGAAATTTTTCAAGTTACGTCAAAAATTTGAGGATGATGACATGCCCATGGTCGACCCTTTCGTCATGGGGGGTATTGTTGCCAAGCTCCCGCCTGGATGGAACAACTTTATCTCGGACATGCACCGGAATAAGATGGAGGTCAACCTTGATCTTCTACTACATTAGATCCACATTGAAGATGAGTTGAGGGCCCAAAACAAGGTGGACACGCTGTCCAAATAGTTGGCCAAGGCCAACTTGGTGCATGCTGGTGACTCAAAGAAAAAGCAGAAGACTTCTCACAACAATAAGGACTTTAACCATCTAAAGGTGAAGTCGGCTTCATTCAAGCAAAGGCCTAAGAATGATGGAACCTACTTCAATTATGGCAAGAAGGGCCACTATTGGAAGGACTGCAGATCGAAGCCCAAATAGACTGAGTAAGGGGATCCTAACAAGGTTGCAATAATTGCGCATGTGGCTTTAACTGGTGTCGACACTGACTGGTGGGTGGACACTGGCGCATCCTGTCATGTTTGCTCAAAGGAGGAGTTGTTCACCCATATAAGCCTACCTCTGAGAAGGTTATGGTGGCAAACCATACACAAGATGAAGTACTTGGGACCAGAATAGTGGTACTAAATCTGACTTCGGGGAAGTTGCTGACGCTTCAAGATGTGAAGCACGTACCGATGATTGCCAAGAACCTGGTCTCAGGAAGTTTGCTCTGCAACGCAGGCTTGAGGATGGACATCAATGCTGGACAGATGGTGATGTCTTATAAAGGAACATACTTTGGAAAAGCATTTGCATCGAAGGGATATTCAAACTCCTGCTAATAATGTTAATGCAGTATTTTCTTCTGGTTATTCTCATGAGTTGTGGCATAATAGACTAGGACATGTTCATTGTAAAAGAATTAACAAGATGTCTAGTCTAGGACTTATCTCCAAATATGGGAGTAAGGAGGTGGAGAAGTGTGAGGTCTGTGCGCAGACAAAGACCACAAAAAAATCGTTCAAACGGGTAAACCTAAGCACCGATCTTCTGGAGTTGGTGCACTAAGATATTTGTGACTTCAAACAGTTCCTCCTCAAAGGCTGGAATAAAGTATTTCATTACGTTCATCGACTTCTTGAAGTACGTGTTCGTCTATATCCTCAAGTCGAAGGATGAAGCGTTCGAGAAGTTCAATGACTTCAAAGCTGAAGCCAAGCAGCAGACAGGGCAACAACTCAAGAGATTCAGAAGTGATCGAGGCGGAGAGTATATGTCTCTTGAATTCGCATCATTCTGTAGTGAACATGGAATTGTCAACGAGACAACTTCTTCGTATTCTCCTCAATTAAATGGTGTTCAGACTGGAAGAACAGAACGTTGACAGAGATGATGAACTCAATGTTGTTAATTGTGGGTCTTCCAAACTGCTTCTAGGGAGAAGATGTACTTGCGGCTACTTCCATTCTGAATAGAGTGTCGTACGCAACTTTCGATGTCACTCCTCATGAACTATGGTTTAAGGTCAGATCCAACTTGAATGTCATTAGAGTGTGGGGGTGTCTAGCATATGCGAAGCTTCTGGACATGAAGATTCAGAAGCTGGGGACAAGGACTACAAAAGCTATATTCTTGGGATATGCTGAAAAGAGTGATGCTCGGATGTTCTTTGATATCGAGTTTAACTATATCATTGAATCTCGCAACGCAGAATTCTTTGAAGTTAAATTTGTAAGACACAAGAACATTGTTATCGCGAACATTCTAGAGAATAATATGAGTGCACAGGAGGCTAATGTTCCCAATAAAGATGTAGTCCAAGAATAAGTTATCGTTGCAGAGACAACGTTCGAAACAGAACTCGCAGAACCAATAACTAAGCAAGTGAGGAGACAGAAGGACTTTGGAGATAATTTTTTCACCTATTATGTGAAAGCAAATCTACTTACCTATGATGAGGTATTGAAGACCAGAGACACTATCTTCTAGAGGGAGGCTATCAATGATGAGTATGACTCAATAACCTCCAACAACACGGGTGTTGGTCGATCTACCTCAAGAAGCTAAACCAATCGAATGCAAGTAGATCTTCAAGAAGAAGATGAAGGCCGATGGAACTGTTGACAAGTTCAAGGCAAGGTTGGTTGCCAAGAAATTTTCTCAGAAGCAGGAGATTGACTACTTTGACATATATGCTCAAATAGTGCGGAGGACAACCATCAGGATGTTGATTACTCTGAGCGCAATTCACAAGCTAGTCATACATCAGATGGATGTTAAAATAACATTTCTAAATGGAGAATTGACCGAAAAAATTTACATGCAACAACCAGAAGGATTTATCGTCAAAGGGCTTGAAGACAAAGTCTGCAAGTTGGTAAAATTATTATACTATATGAAGCAAGCTTCCAAGATGTGGCATGAGACGTTTGATAAAGTCATAAGATCAAACGGCTATAGAGTCAGCGAGACGGATAAGTGTGTTTACGCTGTAGAGTCAACGAGACGGATAAGTGTGTTTACACTAAGTTCGCTGACGGAAGGAGTCATAGTTTCTCTATACGTGGACGACATGCTGACCAGGGTACGGATTTAGCATGTGTCACTGAGATAAAGAAGTTTCTCTCATCCAAGTTCAGTATGAAGGACTTAGGAAAAGCTGATGTTATCTTGGGGATAAAGATCATCAGGACGAACACTAGAGTTGCGTTGTCGCAGTCTTATTATATTGAGAAAATGCTCATACGGTATGGATAGCAAGATCTTCCAGGGATTGATACTTCGTATATGTGTGACAAAAAGCTGAAGCCAAATCCAAAGAAAAGTGTCGGGCTGCTGGAGTACTCAAGCGTCATCGAGAGTGATGTATGCAATAACTGCCACAAGATCTGACATAACTTTCACCATCGGGATGTTGAGTTAGTTCATGAGTTATCCAGGTGTTGAGCACTAAAAAGTTGCGAAGAGAATGATGAGATATCTCAAGAGAACTCAGGAGTATGCATTGCACTACAACGGTTATCCGTCAGTAGTGGAAGGCTTCAGTTATTCAAGCTGGTGCTCAAAAGTATATAGCAAAAGATCCACAGGAGAATACGTCTTCTCCATGGATGAAGCTGCTATATCGTGGAAGTCGAAGAAGCAAACTATGTTCTCTCATTCCTCCATGGAATTTGAGTTCTATGCACTGGCGGCTGCAGCGGATGAAGTATAATGTCTTTGGGAGCTCATGTATGATCATTTATTGTTGGTGCAAAGATTTTGACGATATCGATATAGTGTGACGACCAGGCGTCTGCAGCAGTGGCATCAAATGATCTTTTTAATGGTAAGAAGAGGACTGTGCGACTCGACTCAGGTATAGGGCAGTGAATAATCTTATCAAGACTGGAGTCATTGTCGTGATAGATGTTCGGAGCCAGGAGAATATGACGGATCCGTTTACCAAAGGTCAAGCGCCAGCTGGTCGAGGACACAACAAAAATGAGCTTGAAGGCATTTTGATATTGTGTCTTTGTAATTCTACCATAAGGTTTTATGCTATTAGTTCAAAAAAAAATCTACTAGACATCTAGTTTTTGGTTCAAAGAAGGATCACTGACTAGGAGAATATCAGAAAAAGTGGGTAGTCCTTGAGACATTGAGGGATTACGGACCCAGAACTATTGTTGTCTACTATTTGTTCTTGATATAGAACAAGTCATATAGGAGGATGGCTTAGACGTTTTTATGAGTTCTCGGATATTTTGAATGTCCAGTTTGCTTTATAGGAAGCACGGGTAGCACAACGCCACAAAGGAGCTTAGTACTCCATGCTACAGTAGGATGACGCCACATGATGTACCTCGAGAGGGTAAAGCCTCAGTTTTGGGCCATGTCACAGCGGCATAGCACTGCACATAAGTAGGTAGCCTAATGTTGCAAAAATAAGAGTGGTAGACATCATTACAGTGGTGTGACACCACTAAGAGGTAAAAGATGTAAAGCCTCGGCTACGCGAGCTATGTAACAGCGGCGTAACACCGGAAGGAAGCGCAATGCTTCATGCCGAGTAGTATGGCACTACAAAGAGGCTGGTGTCCTCATGCTATATTGGTATGACACCACGATAAAGTGTAGCCTCGTCTTTGGGCCATGTCATAGCGGCGTAGAACCGCAAGGAAGCGTAAGGCTTCATGCCAGGACTCTTTAAAAGAACTCACCTAGAGCGTATAGAAAAAGATACAGGCCATCTCTTTAGTGTAAACTTGTAGACGCCGAAGATACATACACCAAAACCAGGTGCCTTTAATGTGCAACCGGAAGCACAGCTGATGTCATTGTGTTAGTGGAAAGAATTGCAGCTATGGTACAGAATTTAAGGCTCAATCCATTCTTGTATCATTTTGTTATTTGACCCATGCAGGAAGATTCAAGTCGTAAGTGACATCTATCCTAATGCATGATAGACATTAACTAGGGGAATGCTCAACTCATATATTGTGGTATGTGGGGGATTGTTGGTGTTTTTGTCTTTGGGCTAATGAAATATACTCTCACAATGGCTACACCACCAAGTGGGTATCTCAATATAATGTTTTGCTTATGTTGATGTGTGCACATGGGATGTAGTGGGGCATATGTGGGTGCCATGTGGGGTAATTTTTTTGGAGAAAAATTATTAACTCCTCAAAGAAAATATTTATGCTTTTTGTCACTCTCATGGAAAATTTTCTTATGAGCTAAAGCCTAAAGGGACTTAGGGACTTGGACTCGGGCTCAAGGACGCAAAGTGGCGCTTTGTTGGCGCACTTTATACTTAGCACGTCATCATCGTCTCATGGCGCTTGTGCGTATTAGTTGCGTTCGTGCGCAAGTTGAATGGATTGGGAGCATGCGTTGGCGCATGATTTGGAGCATGTGCGGGCTAGGTGCAGGCTAGGCGCGGGCTATGCGTAGTTATGCGCGTATGCGCGCATGCACTGCTGCTCGCATGGGCCGCTGCGCTGTTGTCTTATACACGCAAGAGCAGTTTGGTTGAGCTGTTGTGCGCATATGAACAGAGAGTGCAGTTAGCGCATAATTCTCCTAATTACTGGATTTGGAATGTTATGAAAAGTTTGGGTCGTTAATTCAGATCCTTTTTTTGTGGTATTTGAATTTAAATCGTTTCTATCTTTTCCGTAATCAGTTGGCGGCCTGGATTAGGGTTAGGATTTTCACCCTCCTCTATAAATACTCTCTTCTTGCCCCTTTGAGAACTTACATCGAAATTGAGAGACGAAAAGAGTTGCTACTGCTGCTGCCATTGGAGTCCAGTGAGTTCATGCGAGTCCATAAAGGAGGTGACAGCGAGCGTTCTAGAAGTTCTTCAAGAACTTGCTGGTTCCTGGTAGCAGATTGTAGTGGGACGAATCTTGTTTTGAGCAACGGTAATTTTCATCACCCCAACAAGCAAAGATCCATCTTCTTCTTCTCTTTTCTCTTCTCTTATTTCTTCTCTCTTTGTAACTCGTTATGTCTCAATTGCAACTGTGTTTGCAAGGAAGAACGCAATTTGATTCTGATTATTGTTATTTTGTAAGCAAGTTGTAATCAGAGATAAATATTATAGTTATTCGTTGGAATCGAGAATTCAGAGGACAAATTCGTTTGCACGAACTTCTGAGTCTCGATTACAATTTCAGGATCAAACAGAGGGTAGACTGTAAAATTTGTGTGAACCTCTGTTTCTGGCTCGTTCTATCATCTTTTAATTAAGTCTCGGGACTAATAGAATTAACTATCGAAATTCGTGTGGCGAGACGTAACAATGCGTAACAACGCTTGCACGGGGTACTGGGAGGTACTGGAACATCGTAGTTGGACAAGGAGATACTATGGTGGTAAGGAATTGAGATGCGAAGGAGGTGGTGGTGGATTCCCGTCCAAAGGTCTGGAAGGCTTCTGACACACAAGAACGGGAGTCGCGAATGGATTTGAAGTAGAAAAACTACGGTTGCTGATGCTATATTTAATTGGGTCGGGTCGGGTGTGACCTGCGGATCCACGATCCCACCTGAGAGGGAATTAGTTTCCAGCAGAATTAACTGCTGGACTCAATTTGTTGGCTCATTGATTGAGCGTGGACGACTGCAGCGGGTATTAATTCCAACCAAATAATTTGGTAGCAGTAGTGGGTAGCTGCAACGGGTTGGGTCAGGTTGCGGGTACGGCCCAATCCACAAGGATAAAAGAAATAGGTTTTTATGTTTAATAAGTATTTTTAAATAACAAAAATTAATTATGAAATCATAAAACTAGTTCTGGTTGTCCTAAAAATTACCATATATATACGACATGTACACTTTCATTTGCATAGTTCAAGGGGAGTTGTAGGCCTAAACCTTGATCATCAGTCTGTTGTTAATGATCATGATGACCTGCATGAGGATGAGCATGCCGAGGAGTTAGTTCCTTAAGGGGATGAGAATGTCAGTGCACAACCATCCCCAGATATTCTGTTAAGAGGAGCACGAAAGAGCGTCGATCATCTATGAGGTACTTGCCAAATGAGTACGTTCTATTGACTGACGGGACGGAATCCGAAATCTTTGCAGAGGGGACGGAATAAGAACACATGCAAGAGTGGATACAAGACATGTAGGAGGAGATGAGTTCCTTACATAAAAACTCTGCTTATGAGCTGGTGTACTTGCCAAAGGACAAGAAGGTTTTGAAAAATCGATTGTTCAGAGTAAAGCAGACAGAAGATGACACTCGTTCTCGATACAAAGCGAGGCTGGTAGTCAAAGACTATAGTTAGCGAAAGGGGTAATTTCGATAAAATTCTTGTGCTGATCATAAAGTTATTATCTATTTGGTTGGTACTAGGTTTAGGAGCCATTTTTAATTTGGAAATTGATTAGATGGATGTTAAGACGACATTCCTTCTCGGTGATTTAGAGGAGAAATTCTACATGGTGTATCCTGAGAGATTTTGTAAGAAGAACAAGTCACATTTGATCTGCTGATTGAAGAAGTCTATATTGCCTGAAGTAGGTTTCGTATAATGTAGAACGTTCGAGTCATTTATGGGAGAGCATAATTATGCCAATACGACTTTAGACCATTGTGTATTTGTAAAATATTTTGTCGAGTATGATTTTATTATTTTACTGCTCTATGCGGAAATGTTGGGATAAAATGCCACCGCCAACAGGGCAGGGCCTTCTCTATGATAAATTTGGGCACATCAAAAATTATTCTTGGGATAGAGAGGAGCTGAAAGAAAGAAAGAAAGAAAGAAAGAAAGAAAGAAAGAGAGAGAGAGAGAGAGAGAGAGAGAGAGTCCAAGTTGTTTTGGTTGTTCTAAGATAAGTAAATTCACCTAGTACTTCAGCGTTTTGGGATGGACGGATCAAAGAAAAAAAATTAACCCCTGTGTTGCTTACTTTAAGTTACACTGCAGAACAATGCCCTTCAACCGAGGAAGAAATGGAACGAGTTTCATATATTAGAGTAGTGGATATATAGCCTAATGTATGCCATGGTTTATAGAAGGATAGATATTGCTCACACGGTAAGAATAATTAGCATTGGAGGGCGGTTAAAAGGATCCTTCGTTATCTTTATGAAATTGTTGTTTGTAAGCTTTCATTCGGGAGTGACGAGCCAAAGCTGATTTGGTATAAAGACGTTGATATGGATGGAGATGTGGATACTAAAAGATCGATGTTGGACTATGTTATGATTTTTGATGGTGGAGCAGTTTAGTTGCTGTTGCGATTGCAGAAGTTTATTTCGTTGTCTACGACAGAGACATAGTTCATTGTGACAACAAAGACTTGCAAGAAGTTATTGTGGATGGAGAAATTCTTGCAAGAATTAGGACTTCAGCAAAAGTAGTATATTTTACTTTGCGATAGCCAGAGTGCTATTTACCATGCAAAAGAATTCAACATTTCATAGTTAGTCCAAGCATATTATAACTGGTATCACTGGATACGAGATGTGTTAGATGCGAAGGACGCGACACTTGAGAAAGTTCATACAAAGGACAATGGAACATATATGATCACAAAGGTTCTACCAAAGGTAGAAATTTGAGTACTTCAGGAGGATCGTCAGAATGACGAGCTCTTCCACCTAGTTGAAAATGAGGAGATATGTGGATTATACCCCGAAGTGTGACGAGCATCATCCATGTGTTGAGGAAGCTTGGGGAGTCGAAGGCGACAAAGGTGCGTCTAAGTGCGTGTTAGTCTTATATTGGAAAACTTGTAACAATGCCAGCGGTATACTGTCGCGGTATACTGTCGGTATATCGTTGCCCTTATACTGTCGGTATATCGGTGATATAGTAGTTCGTTTTAGAACTGTTCTGACTCATATGAGGTATTTTTCGATATACCGTCAGTATATCTCTACTGATATATTGTCGGTGTATAGGTGTTGGGACTGAAAGCCGAAATTATGTGTTTTATTAACAATGTTGTATCGTGATCAACGGTACAAATCTTTTCAAGATTGTGGTGCTTTGAATATGAGTTTTATAACCCTAATCCATATCAGATGATCAAAAGGGGAGCATTTCTCAATGTTGCAACTTTCAACAAGGACAGGAATATTCAGAGTTCTAGTGTTAATTTGGAAAAATAGATTGCTTCGAGGAGTTCTCCATTAGTTTGTATTCGTCATGTCTTCGTCCTCTAGTCTCCGGTAACTCTATTCCCATTGTAATATATTTTATTCGTATTTTAAGTGTGGCGGTGATATGTGTGGATCGGTGGAGAAGTTTGTAAAGAGTTGGTGTATCTTTATTATATTATAAGTTGAGCCTTTTTTGGATTGGACTCCGATCGTCCTATAGTTTTTTCCATCAGAATTTTTCACGTAAATATATGTGTTTGTATTGTACTTATTTGTGGATTTTGGCATAATTGGTTGTGCATTTTTCTTCCGTTCTCACTAAGTCTGTCAGTTTGGAGGAACGGTTTCCGCGTTTCATTTCCAACACTTTGACTATTCGAGATCTAAGGACCTTTTGGGGGAACGGGTTCCGCGTTTCATTCCCAACAGTTAATTGAAGCTATGATAAAGTTCAGTTGAATAGCTATGATTCTTGAACTCAGCTTCATATCTGTTTTCTTTAAGCATAGATTTTTTGTTAAATCACGTATTTAGGATCATTTATAAGAACATACTACTCAGAATAAATATTTATTCGCAAAATTTAGTTGTTTTTTTTTAGATGCGCAAAATTTAGTTTATTAATCATCAATACTGTTGAAATTAGTTGATGATTTTATTAATTGTCTCATTGGCATTATATAGCCTTACAGTCATTAATACAATGATCTCAATCATTATGACAATAATCTCATAATGGAATATCCTGTGACATATTCTGGCATCCCAAATATGTCCTCAGGATATTTTCATGTGCTTATACTATACTTAAATATGACACCCAACATACCATATCAACACTCCCCTCAAGATGGGTGAAAGATATTCACTAAGCCCATTTTGTCACATCCTCTAATCATGCTCACTGAGGCGAGTCCCTTGGTTAGTCCATCTGCTACTTGATCCCTGGTTGGAACATTGCCAAGCTCCAGTAATCCACTATCCAACTTCTCTTTGATGAAGAATCTATCAATCTCGATGTGTTTGGTCCTGTCATGCTGTACTGGATTCTTGGCGATACTAATAGCTGACTGATTGTCACACTACAGCTTCATCTTGGCTCCTTGATCCAGCTTCAGCTCCACCAGCATATTCTTCAACCATAGCAGCTCTGCGACTCTTAAGGTCATAGCTCTGTACTCTGCTTCAGCTGTCGATCTGGCCACCACAGACTGCTTCTTACTCCTCCAGGAGACCAAGTTACCTCCTACAAATATGCAATATCCCGAGGTAGACCTCCTGTCATCAGCACAACTAGCCCAGTCAGAATCACAGTAGCCCTCGATGCTCACATGATTGTTCTTCCTGAATATTAGTCCCTTCCCTGGAGCACCTTTCAAGTACCTCAGAATCTGGTACACTGCATCCATATGACCCTTCCGTGGGTCATGCATGTAGCGGCTCACCACACTTACTGCAAAGCAGATATCAGAACGTGTGTGGCTCAAATAGATCAACTTGCCAACCAGTCTCTGGTATCTGTCCCGATCAACTGGTTCTCCAGCCTCAGCATCAATCTTGAACCTCTGATCTATTGGTGTCGCTGCAGGTTTGCACCCCAACATCCCAGTTTCTGTGAGAAGGTCCAGTGCATACTTCCTTTGAGAGAGAACAATCCCCTCTGCTTCTCGAGCAATCTCAATCCCAAGGAAGTACCGAAGAAGGCCGAGATCCTTCACCTCGAATTTCTTGCCAAGCTTTCCTTTGAGTTGGGCGATCTCCTGCTCATCATCTCCTGTGATAATCATATCGTCCACATACACCGCAAGCATGGTGATGTGGCCTCCACTCCGACGGAAGAACACAGTATGATCAGCATTGATCTGCTGATATCCCATCCCTATCATCGCCCTTCTGAATCTGTCAAACCACGCTCGAGGAGACTGCTTCAGTCCATAGAGGGACTTCTTCAACTTGCAGACCTTGCCTACTGTCTGATTGGTGCCAAATCCTGGTGGTATCTCTATGTACACCTCCTCCACTAGATCTCCGTGAAGAAACGCATTCTTCACATCCAGTTGGTGTAGCTTCCATCCACCATTCGCTGCAAGAGAAATCAGAGTCCTGACAGTGCTCATCTTTGCAACTGGTGCAAAGGTCTCGTCATAGTCGATGCCGTACGTCTGACTGTATCCTTTGGCTACTAGTCGAGCTTTGTAGCGATCAACCTGTCCATCTGGGTTCTGCTTCACGGTAAAGATCCACTTGCATCCAACTGCTCTTTTCCCCTCTGGCAGTCTCACAAGCTCCCAAGTGTGGTTCTTCTCCAGAGCTCCCAACTCCTCGTGCATTGCCGCTTTCCACTTTGGATCGTTCTTGGCAACCTGCCAATTGTTAGGTACAGTAATACTATCCAAAGATGCTATAAATGCTCCATGAGAAGAAGGGATATGGTCATAAGAAACAAACTGAGCAATATCCCAACCATATCTGTTTGGAGGATTTCCTGCATTGCTGCGAGTGGTCCTCCGTACAGATAGTGGTGTGGGAGGAGTAGAAGTGGGAGGAATGATATCTTGTGAAGGAGGGGGTATCACCTGAAGGGGGGTTGGTGTCGGTGCCTCAGGAGTTGGGACGAACGCAGGCAAGGGACTTTGCACTGGCACTGTCGGTACTGGTCCTGTAACACCCCGTTCCGCTCAAGCGGACTGCCGTCTCAAACGGCAATCGTACAGCTGTCCCAACCCGCTTTGCCTCAAAGGAGAAGCAAAGGATATCCAGACTTGTCCCAACAGGAATCCGGCTTGGACTTTCAGAGGCTCGCTCAGACGTATCGCTCTACCGAGGCGAATCATCGCTAAGGTGGGTGGCTACGGTGAACTTGTCTTTGCTTAGCTAGCACACATAAAATCTGGATTGATACATGTTAGTCGCTAGGTGATTCACCCTCTGCATGCTAATAAATCCAACGCACCTAGCTAAGGGAATAATCCCAACTTGTATTGCTTGCTAGAACATGGAAATGAAATACTGCTTATATAGAGACCCTCGCATGCTAAGTCCCTTAACGGTTTCATCTCTCGGCTTACCTTCGGGTCCGAGCAAACGTGCCTGTTTATGTTCCTTAGAAACGCATGCTTGTATGCTTGAATGTTACCGTGTTTTCATCCAAACTCCGGGAGACTACTACGTAGTCGTTCCGTGCCTGAATGAACCTGTAAGTATCCGGGACCGTTAGGTCACCAAGGCATATCCCCGAACCAGGGGAATGCATTAAGCAAGAATGAATACTGAACGTGAATCACCTTGAATGATAATCATACTATGTATGCATCTGAACGAGGATCGTGTTATGTACTGATGGAATTCCAGCTCGTGGAGCAATATGCTCATTCAGATTAAGTTTAAGTTTCATGATTATCATGTCAAGCTATGGAATATGGATAGACCCTGACCTGCATTGTCGCGGACAACTTGTGCACAAGGTATGTTATGTTGAGTTCCGCGGACGGTCACTGGGGCACCGGGACCGATCCGGACGGGACGTATGAGCAGTCGTATGTTATGGGGCAAGGTGTTATGCAGCGGGGCTCGCCACCTGCGTTGCATATCATTCTGTGTCTTGAGACTGTGAACCGTCCATAATGGCTACGCCAGCGACTTATGTTCATATAGATAAGTCATCATCGCTTAGCGGCTATCCGCGTGCGAGTCATTGCATAGCATCAATGAACTGAACACCTGAACGATCTGAAAATAACGACCCTCATGTTTATATATGCTATGCTCCTGTATGTTTATACTTGCCCGTGCATGAATTAACAATATTTGCCTTGGACAGGGAAGGACAAATGGTAAGTTGGTAAGTCTCGCCGTGTTTCCTCTTATGTGCACGGCGTCCTGCCACACGAGTTAGGCTATTCAATATTTGCATGAAACTGATCCTAAGGCAATTAGAAAGACAACTAAATAGTTGTGCACGGAACCTGTATTACGTGTTTGGATTTGTCGAGCGGGCGAGTAGCTTCCCCACCAGTGCATTCAATGTACTGATAATCCACCAGTTTGTATGCAGGGTGCGGGAGAACCTCGTTCGGTGCGGACGCCTCCTTCGTGCGTGCTAAGGCGTGGACATCACTCCAAAGCAACGGTGCGTCCGGAACTGAAGCACATATACAAGACATAATGTTGGAGCGTCGCCTGACCATCGCCTGTACAATTATTCCACAATTGTAGCCACTTGGCACGCTTTTACTGTTTCAGAGAGAGGTTTGAGCGACTTGTAATCTCGGCTATGCGCCGCCTGTAACACATGTTTATATCAATAAAAGAGCTTGCTTTACTTCAACTTGTGTTTCAATGCTTCCGCTATATTGTCGACTCAGTGAATCTGTTACCGATCGCCTATGCGTTCATGACTCCGCTGCACTCGGACAATCTGTGCGACTCTGTGGCTTAGAACTCTTGCCGCCAGCCAATGAACCATGACCTTGCACGGGCGTGGATCACGCTCGTGCGGCATCACGTCCGGATGGGTTAAGCGATCGTTCCGCGGGAGCGCTGGCGAGGGTGATTCCCGCCTAGCGGGAACGGCCGATTTGCCTGCGGGAGATCGGGGCGTGACATGTTGGTATCAGAGCCTGGCTTCTACGCCTTTGGCCTTCAGTTCGATATCTCTGTTTCGAAAGCTCGTTCGTGGGTTATGTGCACGCTCTCTCTCAATGCCTCGATGGGATGTTCCAACAATAAGTCTAAATACTTTCAAAATGCGTTTTGAATGATATGCTTGCTTGTCTGGTTGTATGCTGCGAGTGGCCTTTGTGCCAACCTGTGCGAACCCTTGAGAGTATCGCTAGTAGCTTGTCCGATTTTCACTAACTCTAAGTTTGGTTGAATGCATCTATTTGAGGGACGCCTTGAACTAGTGCACCATCCAAGACTTAAGAAAAGGTGAAACTCGAGTGCTGAGACTTCGCTATCACTAAGCTGGTTGACGTGCTCACACTAGAAATGCATGTCGAAGGTGCGCACGATCCAGTCTAAGCGATATGCTGATTTCGACGCTTGTGCAAGTGAATATCCAAATGAACAATTACAACGACTTATCTGGGATTGCCTCAACCCTAGATTACTGCTTGTCCTTAGTAAGTCTCGAGGACGAGACTTTTTCTAAGTTGGGTAGGATGTAACACCCCGTTCCGCTCAAGCGGACTGCCGTCTCAAACGGCAATCTTGCAGCTGTCCCGACCCGCTTTGCCTCAAAGGAGAAGCAAAGGATATCCAGACTTGTCCCTACAGGAATTCGGCTTGGACTTTCAGAGGCTCGCTCAGACGTATCGCTCTACCGAGGCGAATCATCGCTAAGGTGGGTGGCTACGGTGAACTTGTCTTTGCTTAGCTAGCACACATAAAATCTGGATTGATACATGTTAGTCGCTAGGTGATTCACCCCCTGCATGCTAATAAATCCAACGCACCTAGCTAAGGGAATAATCCCAACTTGTATTGCTTGCTAGAACATGGAAATGAAATACTGCTTATATACAGACCCTCGCATGCTAAGTCCCTTAATGGTTTCATCTCTCGGCTTACCTTCGGGTCCGAGCAAACGTGCCTGTTTATGTTCCTTAGAAACGCATGCTTGTATGCTTGAATGTTACCGTGTTTTCATCCAAACTCCGGGAGACTACTACGTAGTCGTTCCGTGCCTGAATAAACCTGTAAGTATCCGGGACCGTTAGGTCACCAAGGCATATCCCCGAACCAGGGGAATGCATTAAGCAAGAATGAATACTGAACGTGAATCACCTTGAATGATAATCATACTATGTATGCATCTGAACGAGGATCGTGTTATGTACTGATGGAATCCCAGCTCGTGGAGCAATATGCTCGTTCAGATTAAGTTTAAGTTTCATGATTATCATGTCAAGCTATGGAATATGGATAGACCCTGACCTGCATTGTCGCGGACAACTTGTGCACAAGGTATGTTATGTTGAGTTCCGCGGACGGTCACTGGGGCATCGGGACCGATCCGATCCGGACGGGACGTATGAGCAGTCGTATGTTATGGGGCAAGGTGTTATGCAGCGGGGCTCGCCACCTGCGTTGCATATCATTCTGTGTCTTGAGACTGTGAACCGTCCATAATGGCTACGCCAGCGACTTATGTTCATATAGATAAGTCATCCTCGCTTAGCGGCTATCCGCGTGCGAGTCATTGCATAGCATCAATGAACTGAACACCTGAACGATCTGAAAATAACGACCCTCATGTTTGTATATGCTATGCTCCTGTATGTTTATACTTGCCCGTGCATGAATTAACAATATTTGCCTTGGACAGGGAAGGACAAATGGTAAGTTGGTAAGTCTCGCCGTGTTTCCTCTTATGTGCACGGCGCCCTGCCACACGAGTTAGGCTATTCAATATTTGCATGAAACTGATCCTAAGGCAATTAGAAAGACAACTAAATAGTTGTGCACGGAACCTGTATTACGTGTTTGGATTTGTCGAGCGGGCGAGTAGCTTCCCCACCAGTGCATTCAATGTACTGATAATCCACCAGTTTGTATGCAGGGTGCGGGAGAACCTCGTTCGGTGCGGACGCCTCCTTCGTGCGTGCTAAGGCGTGGACATCACTCCAAAGCAACGGTGCGTCCGGAACTGAAGCACATATACAAGACATAATGTTGGAGCGTCGCCTGACCATCGCCTGTACAATCATTCCACAATTGTAGCCACTTGGCACGCTTTTACTGTTTCAGAGAGAGAGGCTTGAGCGACTTGTAATCTCGGCTATACGCCGCCTCTAACACATGTTTATATCAATAAAAGAGCTTGCTTTACTTCAACTTGTGTTTCAATGCTTCCGCTATATTGTCGACTCAGTGAATCTGTTACCGATCGCCTATGCGTTCATGACTCCGCTGCACTCGGACAATCTGTGCGACTCTGTGGCTTAGAACTCTTGCCGCCAGCCAATGAACCATGGCCTTGCACGGGCGTGGATCACGCTCGTGCGGCATCACGTCCGGATGGGTTAAGCGATCGTTCCGCGGGAGCGCTGGCGAGGGTGATTCCCGCCTAGCGGGAACGGCCGATTTGCCTGCGGGAGATCGGGGCGTGACATGTTGGTATCAGAGCCTGGCTTCTACGCCTTTGGCCTTCAGTTCGATATCTCTGTTTCGAAAGCTCGTTCGTGGGTTATGTGCACGCTCTCTCTCAATGCCTCGATGGGATGTTCCAACAATAAGTCTAAATACTTTCAAAATGCGTTTTGAATGATATGCTTGCTTGTCTGGTTGTATGCTGCGAGTGGCCTTTGTGCCAACCTGTGCGAACCCTTGAGAGTATCGCTAGTAGCTTGTCCGATTTTCACTAACTCTAAGTTTGGTTGAATGCATCTATTTGAGGGACGCCTTGAACTAGTGCACCATCCAAGACTTAAGAAAAGGTGAAACTCGAGTGCTGAGACTTCGCTATCACTAAGCTGGTTGACCACACTAGAAATGCATGTCGAAGGTGCGCACGATCCAGTCTAAGCGATATGCTGATTTCGACGCTTGTGCAAGTGAATATCCAAATGAACAATTACAACGACTTGTCTAGGATTGCCTCAACCCTAGATTACTGCTTGTCCTTAGTAAGTCTCGAGGACGAGACTTTTTCTAAGTTGGGTAGGATGTAACACCCCGTTCCGCTCAAGCGGACTGTCGTCTCAAACGGCAATCGTGCAGCTGTCCCGACCCGCTTTGGCTCAAAGGAGAAGCAAAGGATATCCAGACTTGTCCCTACAGGAATCCGGCTTGGACTTTCAGAGGCTCGCTCAGACGTATCGCTCTACCGAGGCGAATCATCGCTAAGGTGGGTGGCTACGGTGAACTTGTCTTTGCTTAGCTAGCACACATAAAATCTGGATTGATACATGTTAGTCGCTAGGTGATTCACCCCCTGCATGCTAATAAATCCAACGCACCTAGCTAAGGGAATAATCCCAACTTGTATTGCTTGCTAGAACATGGAAATGAAATACTGCTTTATGAATTATAATGCTTTTAGAATTTTGAGAATTTAGTGTTGATCAGTCTCGAAGTGATACGAATTTTAAGAAATTAAACGCAGGTTCAGAAGCACATACTGACTTGTTGGTTATTCTTTAGAGGATTATCACAAGACCCTTAGAATATAGATTTATACATGGTAGGAAAGTGTTAATAAAAGATAGAAGTTGTATAGGAATGATAGCTGAATATTATGGATTTACACATAAATTGATTAGGGCCAGAAATTTGGATTTTTTGACTAAAAAGGGTATGAGCTTGCTGGATCCAGACCCTCGCATGCTAAGTCCCTTAACGGTTTCATCTCTCGACTTACCTTCGGGTCCGAGCAAACGTGCCTTTTATGTTCCTTAGAAACGCATGCTTGTATGCTTGAATGTTACCGTGTTTTCATCCAAACTCCGGGAGACTACTACGTAGTCGTTCCGTGCCTGAATGAACCTGTAAGTATCCGGGACCGTTAGGTGTCGCGCCCCGATCCCGTAAGGGACGATCCCGTAGGGCCGATCGTCCTCGCTTGGTCCCTACGGAACCATTCGTCCTCGCGTGGTCCCTACGGAACCGTTCGTCCTCGCTTGGGCGCGATGCCGTGCAAGCCTAAGTTGCGCTTGCACCAGGCAACGTACCTGCACAAGACACAAGTTAGACGAAAATATACATATATAGGCACAGAGTAAAATGCAGAGAACCAAAGTTGAACACATTTGATAGCACACAAAATACTTTCATTTTATTGAATACTGAAGATTTGGATTACAAAGTGTTTGCTTGGCTGTGTTACAAAATATGCCTTAGAAGGCTTACAACTCTTTTCACATTCCCAAAACTAGCCACAACGCCCAGTACATTATGCCCTTGTAGTAGGACCAAAATAACCAAAACATCTAGCAGAAGAAGAGTAGCCCACTGGAGAGGTAAGCAGCAGAGGAAGCAGCACGAACACAGTCCTAGGGAAGGGTGCGCACACGCTGATTCAGGTTGAGGATGCTTGCCAAACTCTCGCTCCCAGCACCTGGATATTTGCCCACAAACGTGGGTCAGTACTACCACATGTACTGGTGAGCGACCGTGGCCAAACTCACCTTAGAAATCCACACTAAGTAAAGCATGTGTAGCTAACATTATTAGGTGATCTTTCTGGTTGTCTAGTTTCTTTTTAACAATTCATGCAAGAAAACATAGACAATATTTAGCATATGCATATGATATTTCTTACCCACGGCCGAGCGGTTATCCCTGCAGCAGACACACAAGTTAGACACAATTTGCATATGAATAACTTATGAATCAATCTTTTGGTGTCAAAAACGATAGGTATGCAAGAAGGTAAACCTAGCATGCGCCCTATCTATATGACGGTCCATGAGTTTTCCCATTATTGGACAACAACACCCCCCTAGATCCCGTAGGAACGGAACATCAGGGTGCTCTTACAATCCCTTCCGGACCGACCGATTCCCAGTGCCCCAGAAACCGATCGAGAGACTATTACCTTGTGCACAAGTTGTCCGAGACCCATGCATGGCAAGCAACATTTATAAATCTAACTCTTTTAGGATGCACAACATTGACAAGCCTTTAACAATCTAATAGCCACACCCCCTAGATCCCGAAGGACCGGAACATCAGGGCGGACCATTAGACTATTCATATTTCCATTCTTTTACACATGACACAAACACTAACCATGAAGGTTTTTATGCACGATATAGTGATGCAACAAGTGAGTAAGGGGCAACATTTAATTGAAGTAAAGCAGAACTCTATTTATAGCATGCAGTTCATTTCATAGATTATCTTTTTAGTGAGGCAACATTTAGTGAACTAGAGATTCTTTTCATTAGGCATGCGAACTGAAAGATTCATCGAAGGGCCTAAGCCACTCACCGAATGAATCGAACGAGAGGATGGGGAAGCCTAGGCGACGTTCACTCTTTGGTTATGCGTCCTGAAAATGCAACAATACTTGGTTAGCATACTTCGATCTCTTTCCCTTACGATTCGAAAAAAACGCGCAAGCGAGAAGGCAAAATCATGAAAACCAAGTCATCGAAAGCAACTCAAAACACAAAGCAACACAAAACCAAGAAGCAAAGCAAATCAACAAAACTCTTGGACTCATTTCAATAGAAGTCGTTCCATTAATTGGAATGTTTCATTGCACTTGTCCGTGTTGATTTATCGGTAAGGTTTCCCCGAGACTCGATTCTCAACCGAGTCGAAGCAGCGTAGTGTTCCTTAAGTAACCGTTCGGAGTGGGGCGTTACATACTACCCCACTGAGAAAAGTTTCGTCCTCGAAACTTAAGAGATCAAGGAGGCGATATACTATGCATCAAGAGATCAAAGGAAACAGGCTTACCAACATCGTGTCCACTCTCATCACGCTCAATATTCAACTGATACACTCTAGGCCTTCGTATCTGATCAGTTGGTTCCAGAGCAGGACCCGGAGGGGCATGAGTTTGTACACCTGTATCATCCCCTGGTTTCTCAGTAGTAAGCCTCTTAGGGCAATCACGTAATTCGTGGTCGGGTTGACCACACTTAAAACATAGCCGGTGGAGAAAACGGCAAGTCTCTTTAAGGTGACCCGGACGGCCACAGTAGCTGCACACTTTCTTGCGGTTCTCACCCGCATTGGCCTGTTTCTCTACTTCGGCCTTCTTCTCACCATTGTAGTATCGTTTAGCAGGAGGGTTTCGAGGAGCGGGTGCCTTCTCCGCAGCACTTTGCGGCGTAAACTGTTCATTTTGCACCGCTGCCTCAAATGCTTGGATGTACGTTTTGCACTCCCGGTTCATAACATCTTTCCTCAGATTATCGTTTAAGCCTTTTATGAACCGATGTGTGCGAGCTGCCTCATCGGGAATCATCGAGCTAGCGAACTTAGCAAGTTTGGAGAATTCTGACTCATAATCTTCGACAGACATGCTCCCTTGCTTAAGCTCGGTAAACTCGTCTTCTTTTCTCTGCCTGACAGCTGGCGGGAGGTAATGCGCAAGGAATGCTTCCTTGAACATTCCCCAAGTAATCCTACCATCCTGATGTTTGGTGGCGAGGTCTGCTTTCTTGACTTCCCACCAGTCGTGTGCTCGTAACCGCAACTGCATATCCGCGCACGCCACCCTCTTGTTCGCAGGTATTGAGGCAAAGCTAAACAAGCTCTCCATCTTTGCGACCCAGTCCATCACCTTATCCGGCGTGGTCCTGCCTTCAAACTCCGGAGGGTTCAACTTCAGGAACTCAGTGCCTTTAAAGGTAGACTTTCCGGCCGCGCGAGGAGGCTCGTTTGTTTCTGCTAATCCTGCGCCTTGAGGCATGGTCGGGGCAGTCACAGGTGTTGCGGCGGTGCCAGATGCACCACTGTTCGCTGCTAGTGTTGTCACTATCTGCGTCAGGGAGTCAAGCTGCTTTTGTTGTGCCAAGGCTCTAGCATCAGCTCGTTGCTGCTGAGCCTCGAATCGTTCTTGTTGCGCAGCATGACGATCGTTTTGATTCTGTAACATTGCAATCAATCTATCCATTTGATCATCGCTCACGCTAGCTGCGCGCGATGACTCAGGGTTACCAGCACCTGTTCTTGTCATCTTTGCTGCAAAAGAGAGTAGCTTGCATTAGTCTCATAACGTATTATGGACTTATTGCATGGGACGTTGGGTTTTCATACTCTTAGGGACCTTTCTCACTCGATTTACTTCTTATAGATTCGAAATCAATTTTCGAAATTCGGGACTTTTTGAAATCGCTTGAAAACTTATATCATTTTTGAAAATGATATTTGAAGAGGCCAAAGGTGTTGAACCATGCTCTGATACCACCTGTCGCGCCCCGATCCCGTAAGGGACGATCCCGTAGGGCCAATCGTCCTCGCTTGGTCCCTACGGAACCATTCGTCCTCGCTTGGTCCCTACGGAACCGTTCGTCCTCGCTTGGGCGCGATGCCGTGCAAGCCTAAGTTGCGCTTGCACCAGGCAACGTACCTGCACAAGACACAAGTTAGACGAAAATATACATATATAGGCACAGAGTAAAATGCAGAGAACCAAAGTTGAACACATTTGATAGCACACAAAATACTTTCATTTTATTGAATACTGAAGATTTGGATTACAAAGTGTTTGCTTGGCTGTGTTACAAAATATGCCTTAGAAGGCTTACAACTCTTTTCACATTCCCAAAACTAGCCACAACGCCCAGTACATTATGCCCTTGTAGTAGGACCAAAATAACCAAAACATCTAGCAGAAGAAGAGTAGCCCACTGGAGAGGTAAGCAGCAGAGGAAGCAGCACGAACACAGTCCTAGGGAAGGGTGCGCACACGCTGATTCAGGTTGAGGATGCTTGCCAAACTCTCGCTCCCAGCACCTGGATATTTGCCCACAAACGTGGGTCAGTACTACCACATGTACTGGTGAGCGACCGTGGCCAAACTCACCTTAGAAATCCACACTAAGTAAAGCATGTGTAGCTAACATTATTAGGTGATCTTTCTGGTTGTCTAGTTTCTTTTTAACAATTCATGCAAGAAAACATAGACAATATTTAGCATATGCATATGATATTTCTTACCCACGGCCGAGCGGTTATCCCTGCAGCAGACACACAAGTTAGACACAATTTGCATATGAATAACTTATGAATCAATCTTTTGGTGTCAAAAACGATAGGTATGCAAGAAGGTAAACCTAGCATGCGCCCTATCTATATGACGGTCCATGAGTTTCCCCATTATTGGACAACAACACCCCCCTAGATCCCGTAGGAACGGAACATCAGGGTGCTCTTACAATCCCTTCCGGACCGACCGATTCCCAGTGCCCCAGAAACCGATCGAGAGACTATTACCTTGTGCACAAGTTGTCCGAGACCCATGCATGGCAAGCAACATTTATAAATCTAACTCTTTTAGGATGCACAACATTGATAAGCCTTTAACAATCTAATAGCCACACCCCCCTAGATCCCGAAGGACCGGAACATCAGGGCGGACCATTAGACTATTCATATTTTTATTCTTTTACACATGACACAAACACTAACCATGAAGGTTTTTATTCACGATATAGTGATGCAACAAGTGAGTAAGGGGCAACATTTAATTGAAGTAAAGCAGAACTCTATTTATAGCATGCAGTTCATTTCATAGATTATCTTTTTAGTGAGGCAACATTTAGTGAACTAGAGATTCTTTTCATTAGGCATGTGAACTGAAAGATTCATCGAAGGGCCTAAGCCACTCACCGAATGAATCGAACGAGAGGATGGGGAAGCCTAGGCGACGTTCACTCTTTGGTTATGCGTCCTGAAAATGCAACAATACTTGGTTAGCATACTTCGATCTCTTTCCCTTACGATTCGAAAAGAACGCGCAAGCGAGAAAGCAAAATCATGAAAACCAAGTCATCGAAAGCAACTCAAAACACAAAGCAACACAAAACCAAGAAGCAAAGCAAATCAACAAAACTCTTGGACTCATTTCAATAGAAGTCGTTCCATTAATTGGAATGTTTCATTGCACTTGTCCGTGTTGATTTATCGGTAAGGTTTCCCCGAGACTCGATTCTCAACCGAGTCAAAGCAGCGTAGTGTTCCTTAAGTAACCGTTCGGAGTGGGGCGTTACATTAGGTCACCAAGGCATATCCCCGAACCAGGGGAATGCATTAAGCAAGAATGAATACTGAACGTGAATCACCTTGAATGATAATCATACTATGTATGCATCTGAACGAGGATCGTGTTATGTACTGATGGAATCCCAGCTCGTGGAGCAATATGCTCGTTCAGATTAAGTTTAAGTTTCATGATTATCATGTCAAGCTATGGAATATGGATAGACCTTGACCTGCATTGTCGCGGACAACTTGTGCACAAGGTATGTTATGTTGAGTTCCGCGGACGGTCACTGGGGCACCGGGACCGATCCGATCCGGACGGGACGTATGAGCAGTCGTATGTTATGGGGCAAGGTGTTATGCAGCGGGGCTCGCCACCTGCGTTGCATATCATTCTGTGTCTTGAGACTGTGAACCGTCCATAATGGCTACGCCAGCGACTTTTGTTCATATAGATAAGTCATCCTCGCTTAGCGGCTATCCGCGTGCGAGTCATTGCATAGCATCAATGAACTGAACACCTGAACGATCTGAAAATAACGACCCTCATGTTTGTATATGCTATGCTCCTGTATGTTTATACTTGCCCGTGCATGAATTAACAATATTTGCCTTGGACAGGGAAGGACAAATGGTAAGTTGGTAAGTCTTGCCGTGTTTCCTCTTATGTGCACGGCGTCCTGCCACACGAGTTAGGCTATTCAATATTTGCATGAAACTGATCCTAAGGCAATTAGAAAGACAACTAAATAGTTGTGCACGGAACCTGTATTACGTGTTTGGATTTGTCGAGCGGGCGAGTAGCTTCCCCACCAGTGCATTCAATGTACTGATAATCCACCAGTTTGTATGCAGGGTGCGGGAGAACCTCGTTCGGTGCGGACGCCTCCTTCGTGCGTGCTAAGGCGTGGACATCACTCCAAAGCAACGGTGCGTCCGGAACTGAAGCACATATACAAGACATAATGTTGGAGCGTCGCCTGACCATCGCCTGTACAATCATTCCATAATTGTAGCCACTTGGCACGCTTTTACTGTTTCAGAGAGAGGCTTGAGCGACTTGTAATCTCGGCTATACGCCGCCTGTAACACGTTTATATCAATAAAAGAGCTTGCTTTACTTCAACTTGTGTTTCAATGCTTCCGCTATATTGTCGACTCAGTGAATCTGTTACCGATCGCCTATGCGTTCATGACTCCGCTGCACTCGGACAATCTGTGCGACTCTGTGGCTTAGAACTCTTGCCGCCAGCCAATGAACCATGGCCTTGCACGGGCGTGGATCACGCTCGTGCGGCATCATGTCCGAATGGGTTAAGCGATCGTTCCGCGGGAGCGCTGGCGAGGGTGATTCCCGCCTAGCGGGAACGGCCGATTTGCCTGCGGGAGATCGGGGCGTGACATGTTGGTATCAGAGCCTGGCTTCTACGCCTTTGGCCTTCAGTTCGATATCTCTGTTTCGAAAGCTCGTTCGTGGGTTATGTGCACGCTCTCTCTCAATGCCTCGATGGGATGTTCCAACAATAAGTCTAAATACTTTCAAAATGCGTTTTGAATGATATGCTTGCTTGTCTGGTTGTATGCTGCGAGTGGCCTTTGTGCCAACCTGTGCGAACCCTTGAGAGTATCGCTAGTAGCTTGTCGATTTTCACTAACTCTAAGTTTGGTTGAATGCATCTATTTGAGGGACGCCTTGAACTAGTGCACCATCCAAGACTTAAGAAAAGGTGAAACTCGAGTGCTGAGATTTCGCTATCACTAAGCTGGTTGACGTGCTTACACTAGAAATGCATGTCGAAGGTGCGCACGATCCAGTCTAAGCGATATGCTGATTTCGACGCTTGTGCAAGTGAATATCCAAATGAACAATTACAACGACTTGTCTAGGATTGCCTCAACCCTAGATTACTGCTTGTCCTTAGTAAGTCTCGAGGACGAGACTTTTTCTATGTTGGGTAGGATGTAACACCCCGTTCCGCTCAAGCGGACTGCCGTCTCAAACGGCAATCGTGCAGCTGTCCCGACCCGCTTTGGCTCAAAGGAGAAGCAAAGGATATCCAGACTTGTCCCTACAGGAATCCGGCTTGGACTTTCAGAGGCTCGCTCAGACGTATCGCTCTACCGAGGCGAATCATCGCTAAGGTGGGTGGCTACGGTGAACTTGTCTTTGCTTAGCTAGCACACATAAAATCTGGATTGATACATGTTAGTCGCTAGGTGATTCACCCCCTGCATGCTAATAAATCCAACGCACCTAGCTAAGGGAATAATCCCAACTTGTATTGCTTGCTAGAACATGGAAATGAAATACTGCTTATATACAGACCCTCGCATGCTAAGTCCCTTAACGGTTTCATCTCTCGGCTTACCTTCGGGTCCGAGCAAACGTGCCTGTTTATGTTCCTTAGAAACGCATGCTTGTATGCTTGAATGTTACCGTGTTTTCATCCAAACTCCGGGAGACTACTACGTAGTCGTTCCGTGCCTGAATGAACCTGTAAGTATCCGGGACCGTTAGGTCACCAAGGCATATCCCCGAACCAGGGGAATGCATTAAGCAAGAATGAATACTGAACGTGAATCACCTTGAATGATAATTATACTATGTATGCATCTGAACGAGGATCGTGTTATGTACTGGTGGAATCCCAGCTCGTGGAGCAATATGCTCGTTCAGATTAAGTTTAAGTTTCTTGATTATCATGTCAAGCTATGGAATATGGATAGACCCTGACCTGCATTGTCGCGGACAACTTGTGCACAAGGTATGTTATGTTGAGTTCCGCGGACGGTCACTGGGGCACCGGGACCGATCCGATCCGGACGGGACGTATGAGCAGTCGTATGTTATGGGGCAAGGTGTTATGCAGCGGGGCTCGCCACCTGCGTTGCATATCATTCTGTGTCTTGAGACTGTGAACCGTCCATAATGGCTACGCCAGCGACTTATGTTCATATAGATAAGTCATCCTCGTTTAGCGGCTATCCGCGTGCGAGTCATTGCATAGCATCAATGAACTGAACACCTGAACGATCTGAAAATAACGACCCTCATGTTTGTATATGCTATGCTCCTTTATGTTTATACTTGCCCGTGCATGAATTAACAATATTTGCCTTGGACAGGGAAGGACAAATGGTAAGTTGGTAAGTCTCGCCGTGTTTCCTCTTATGTGCACGGCGCCCTGCCACACGAGTTAGGCTATTCAATATTTGCATGAAACTGATCCTAAGGCAATTAGAAAGACAACTAAATAGTTGTGCACGGAACCTGTATTACGTGTTTGGATTTGTCGAGCGGGCGAGTAGCTTCCCCACCAGTGCATTCAATGTACTGATAATCCACCAGTTTGTATGTAGGGTGCGGGAGAACCTCGTTCGGTGCGGACGCCTCCTTCTTGCGTGCTAAGGCGTGGACATCACTCCAAAGCAACGGTGCGTCCGGAACTGAAGCACATATACAAGACATAATGTTGGAGCGTCGCCTGACCATCGCCTGTACAATCATTCCACAATTGTAGCCACTTGGCACGCTTTTACTGTTTCAGAGAGAGAAGCTTACGCGACTTGTAATCTCGGCTATACGTCGCCTGTAACACATGTTTATATCAATAAAAGAGCTTGCTTTACTTTAACTTGTGTTTCAATGCTTCCGCTATATTGTCGACTCAGTGAATCTGTTACCGATCGCCTATGCGTTCATGACTCCGCTGCACTCGGACAATCTGTGCGACTCTGTGGCTTAGAACTCTTGCCGCCAGCCAATGAACCATAGCCTTGCACGGGCGTGGATCACGCTCGTGCGGCATCACGCCCGAATGGGTTAAGCGATCGTTCCGCGGGAGCGCTGGCGAGGGTGATTCCCGCCTAGCGGGAACGGCCGATTTGCCTGCGGGAGATCGGGGCGTGACATGTCCTGCAGTTTGCTTCTCTCTCCTGCTGTAGGTAAGTAACTCTCCCTGAGCCGTAGGCCTAACACCTTCACATTCTTGTCCCTTCTCCGTGCCAAACTTCTAAATCGGTTTCCACCAAGTTCTCCATCTCCCCCTCTCGCCTAATACTGTCAGTATTAGGCGTGTTGTGTGAAGTTCCGTCCTGGTGGTAGTATGGCTCATGCTCCCGAAAGTGGACATCCATACTGACAAACTTCTTCTTCTCTACTGTACTCCAGCACACATACCCCTTCTGGGTCGTCGAGTAGCCTACGAAGATGCATTTGACCGCTCTAGGGTCAAGTTTTCTAACTGATTGCCTGTTGTCCTTCACAAAACATACAAACCCAAACACCTTCAGTGGAAGTATTCCACTATTATTGTCTTGCAATACCTCACATGGGACTTCCATCCGAGGATCTTCGAGGGCATCCTGTTGATGAGTTGAGCTGTTGTCAACACTGCATGCCCCACAGACTCTGTGGGACATTCATGTCGATCATCATACTTCTTGCGACCTCCAGAAGGTGTCTGTTTTTCCTTTCTGCAACTCCATTTTGTGCTGGTATGTATGCACAGGTGGTCTGATGCTGTATTCCGTGTGCTGACAAGTATTCTGCAAGCGTCCTGTTGGTATACTCCGTTCCATTGTCAAACCTCAGTACCTTCACAACTGCTTTGTACTGAGTCTGGACATGCTTATGGAAATTCCGAAAACAAGCAGGTACATCATTCTTATTTTTCATCAAATATAACCAGGTAACACGAGAGGCACACTCAATGAAAGAAACAAAGTACTTATAACCATTCATAGTGTTAGTAGCACATGGACCCCAGACATCAGAATGTACTACCTCAAAAGCAAAAGTGCTCCTATGACCCGTGCCAACATATGAGCTCATAGTAAGTTTTTCTAACTCGCACGCATCACATACTAATTTTTCTTTATTTGTTTTTGCATAAATCTCTAGATACAACTTACTTAGAGTATCAAAGGAAGAATGTCCCATCCTCCGATGATGGAGTATCAAGGTATCCTCAGTCCTCTGCTGCAGTCCTTCCATGCCAGCCTTCTCTGCCATAGATACCAATGCTGAGTCCAGTCCTTCTCGATCTAGGTACCACAGTCCCTCATGCCAAGTGCCAGTCCCAAGTCTTCGTCTTATCCCTTTCTCCTGGAAGGTCACCTTAGGAATATCAAAAGAAACAATGTATTTAAGTTGGAGGATTATAGAACTAATGGACAAGAGACTGACTGGAAAGGATGGAACATGTAAAACATTGGATAATCTTACTGAACCTGTACAATTAACAGTACCCTTACCGACCACTGGCTGGAAAGTGCCATCAGCTGTCTGAATGCTGTCTGCTGATGCTAGGTGAGTATAGGAAGAAAACTCACTAGCATTCCCCGTCACATGCCGAGATGCTCCCGAGTCGATAATCCAGTTTGATGATTTAAGGGAAGAGATAGACGCAAGGGCAAGTGATTCGTCAGTACCTTCTGATGGATGGGCATACATGGCAGCGTTGCCCCTAACAAAGAATGAGGTGGGCGCCTCCTCTGTTCTACTCCTCATGTCTCCCAGTGCCTGGTCCTCCACAGTAAATGTGCCATCAGCTTCTCCGTTCCCTTCTGATATCAGGAGGTTCGCCCGATAACCTCCTCGGCCGTCTCGTCTACCCCCTCGACCATGACCACGTCCTCCATTATATCCTGGTCCGCCGAACGATCCTCGTCCACCACCTGAATCTCCCTCCCTAGGTGGTTTGGTACAAGCATACCGATGATGACCCATCTCCCCACAGTTGTAGAACTGCCGGTTATGCTGCCAGGGCTCTTCCTTAGATCCTGTGTTACCTGAGCTGGTGATCGCTAGTGCTGACTTTGCTTTGGGGGGACCACCTGTTCCGGCTTGCAGCCTGATGCGTGTCTCCTCCTGGATCATGGCTGAGATAACCTCCTCAAGGCTAGGGATCTTTGGTTGGACTAGAAGTAGGGCCGTCCTCTGTGCGAAAGCTGCAGTCAGCCCTTTGAGGAACTTCATTGTCCTCTCCTGCAGACACACCTGTCTCTCCTTACACTTAGGGTCCCCGGAGCTCGCCCGATCTGAGGAGTGATCATAATCCAACCACAGACACTCCAACTCCGTGGCATACTCCTGCATCGTCTTCTCTCCCTGTACGGTGTCATCAATCTCCCCCTTTATCTGGAAGACCCGTAAGTTGTTCCCCACACCATCATAGGTCCTTCTCAACTTCTCCCACACATCTTTCACCATCTCAATACCGTCTACTGTGGCGGCAATAGACTGGACTAAGGAGTTGAGAAGCCAGATGTAGATCACCATATGAGTGGACTTTCACTCATCGCGTCCTGTCGAGCCCTCGTCCGGCTCTGTCGTCTCGCCCGTCAGGAATTCCTCCATGTTTTTTCCTGCGAGGGTTCTTCTCACCCGCCGTGACCAAATCAGATAGGTGGCTGGTCCATCTAATTTCAGATCGATGGAGGGAAGCTTCAACTCCGGCGACGTTCGTGTCGTGTTCTCACTAGCCGACATCGTCAACAACTTCATTAACGTCGCCACCTCTGCAGAATCTAGCTTCTTGATGATCTCCTCCATCGATGCGTCATCTATCCAATCACGTCACGTCCGCTCCACGACTCACGCTCGTCCTCGTCGTCCGCTCCTAGATCCGAACATGTCCCCCCTTTTTTCAGATCTTGGCATCCCTATTAGGCGCTGTCTCGTGCTGGTGCGGAGGAGGCGGCAGCACGCATGTCACAGCCGCCGTCGCAGCAGCAGCAGTAGCGGGACGGGGCAGCAACAGCAAAGGGCGGCCTGCGAAAGGCGGAGAAGGGAAAAGGGGGGGGGGGGGGGGGGGCGTGGAAGAGTTCGGTGTAGGAGATCTAGAAAATCCTCCTGTAGGTTTGTGGAAGCTTGGTGACGGCTAGGGTTTGTGGAAACTTGGCTTTGATACCATGTTGAAATTAGTTGATGATTTTATTGATTGTCTCATTGGCATTATATAGCCTTACAGTCATTAATACAATGATCTCAATCATTATGACAATAATCTCATAATGGAATATTCTGTGACATATTCTGGCATCCCAAATATGTCCTCAGGATATTCCCATGTGCTTATACTATACTTAAATATGACACCCAACATACCATATCAACAAATACTCTTGGAGCTGTAATAAAGGTTGATATTATATTATTTATGCTAGTCTATTATGATTTATGTTATACACTGCTAGTGGATTCTAAAACTCAACTGACAGTTATGGAAAGAGTTGCTTTACACCGACTCAGGCAAAAAGAAATCCTCAAATCTTTGTGTGAAGCAGCTTATTAACATAAAGAAAGAGGAAGAACTCCTGGTACTAGCTTGTAAAGCATGAGGTCATTATCGTTGATACATTTCATTGATTAGATTCTTCTTCATCTATATCAGAAAAATCTCTTACCTCTTATTCCACTAAGGACTCGTTTGGATGAAGGTTTTGTATTCTTAAAATTTTATTCTTCATTCATTCAACATTCTCATACACATTTTGGTTATATTATGTTAAAAATATGAAAAATGAATCTAAATTTATTCAGCTTTCCATAAATATCCTTTTATGCTTATATTACCTAAATTTACATGTTTGGAATAGAAGTTGAAATTTTGAAAGTAAAAAAATGATGTTATTGTCCAAACAAAATATTCAAACAATATTTCTAGAATAACAAAACTATTTCCAAGGGGGACCTTGGGAATTACTTTCCCATGCGGTCCTTCATATGTGCCTAATATACTCTACAAGTGAATATGTACATGCATAAGCGTTAGCTTTTCATGACCATTACTCTAAAGTATGTCAGGTTGCTCATACAATTTTTTTTTAATATTTAGATACTATTATAATATATAAGATGACTGGAGTGTACGTGTAGCATAACGACAATTAAAAAATATTAGAGCACTATAGGAACAACATATTTTTGGCAGTTCTAGACATATTCAGGACTGCCAAAAATTTCTGCAGTCCGTCTTATTTTAGGTTTTAGGACTGAATTTTTTTTGACAATTCTGATTTTATATGGACTACCAAAATTTTGGCTGTCCTAATTTTTCAGAAATGACTACCAAAAGATTTTTTCTGAAAGGACTACCAAAAGATATACACAAAACTGTTATAGTTTTGGCAGTTCTTGGATAACCAAAAGTGTGTTTCTCTGGACTGATAAAAGTGTGTTTCTCCTTAATATTTGCCCACAATTATGTGGAGAGAAAGAGGGACCAATATGAAGTAGGGATGCTAGACTCTATTATAAGATGACTGGAGTGTGTAGAATAACCACAGTTATGAGGAGAGAAGAGGGACCAATATGAATATGAAAAAGGGATCCTGTAGAGTTATCTATGGAGTTTATACGATAATGCGATCATACCTTCGTTTGTGTATAGTTTTTTTTTGTAGATTATTTCGTTCTCTAACAACTCTTTTTTTTAGAGTGCGATGGGTCGCAAGGGAGTGCAGTGAAAGAGGAGAAAGCTCGGAACCAACAGAAGGCTTGCGACTAGAGCATTCCTTGTCCTCTGAACCTGATATATGAAATAAGTCATCTAGCATGTCTATGCCGTATAATATCTTGCTGTTTTTGCATATCCTTGAGTGTTTTATGTCTTCTTGAGTTAAAACTGTTGATGATCTAATGTCATGTCATGATTAATATGAGTGTATTTTTACAGTTCGACTACAGAAACTCAAAGAAACTCGAATAAGAACTTACAATATGAATATGCTACGTAAATTTTACTAACATTGAAAGTGTATTTATTTGCTATTTAGGCCCTTAAATAATTTAAGGGATGAGATGGTCGAGTTTTAAAATTTAAGAATCATTAGTTTCTCTAGGATTTTTGGTATTTATAATCTTCTTCAGTTAAAACTGTTGATGATATAATGTCATGTTTAATGTTCTTTTAGAATAATAAATTTTAAACCTTGGAACAATTCTAGAGTTTTGTTACTCAGTTCTGGTGTGGTGGCAACAATTTTTTGCAAAAAAACTATTGTTATATAAGTCCATCCCACAACTCATAATAGGCTTGGACCTAAGCAGGCTTCAAGCATAGACGATCTAGACATGCTTGGGCTCCAAAATTTACACAAGGGTCCGGTATCAATTTAGGATCCGTCCAAAATTTACCTATAAAAGGTCTTATTTTAGGATTAATAATTTATATAGGAGTTTGTTTTAGGATCACTCCAGGACACAAGGGTCCCAATTTAGGATTGGACCAAAATTTACATAGGAATCTTTATTTTCAGGATTTAGGGTCTTATTTTTACTAACGCCGGCTATATTGTGGACATGTAGCATTAGAATATTAAAAACATTTAAGCACGATTAGCAAGTATATTTCAAATCATACATTGGAAGGCGGTCAAATGGATCATTCGTTATCTTCAAGACACGGTTGATTGGAAGATTTCATTTGGGAGTGACGGGTAGAAACTGGTTAGGTATAAGTACGCTAATATGACTGGAGATGTAGATACTAAAAGATCGAATTTGGATTGTTATCAAGTTTACTGGTGGAGCTATTTTGTGGAAGTCGCAGTTGAAGAAGTGTGTTGCCTTGTACGACAAAGGCATAGTTCATTGCGACAACAGAGGCTTAAAAGGAGTTATTGTGGATAAATAAGTTACTTCATGTAAGAGCAACATATTTTACTTTGGGATAGCCAAAATGTTATTTGTCTTGGAAAGAATTCGACATTTCATAGTTGGTCTAAGTATATTGTAACTCGGTATCACTGGATACGAGATGTGCTAGAGGCGAAGGGTGCGATGCTTGAGAACGTTCATATAGAGGACAATGGAATAGATATGCTCACAAAGGTTATACCGAAGGTAAAAATTTAAGTACTTCAGGAGGATCGTCAGAATGCCGAGCTCCTCCACCTAGTTGGGAAGGGAGAGATATGTTGGTATTGGGTGAGGTTCCCAATCTATGTGGAGAACACCCAGTAGTGCGACGAGCGTCATCCATGTGTCGAAGAAGCTCAGGGAGTTGAAGGGGACAGTGCATCGCATCTGAGCGTGTGCCAGCCTCGTATTGGGAAACTCGTATCCGTACGAGTGGTATATCGATGGTATATCGTTGCCCTTATACCGTTGGTATATCGGTGATACAGTAGTTCGTTCCATAACTGTTTTGACTAATAGGAGTTATTTCTCGATATACCGACCGTCTCTATTGATATACCGTTGGTATACTATTATCGGGACTGAAAGCCAAAATTTGATATTTTATTAACACTGTTGGATCGTGAACAACGGTCCAGATCGTTTTGGAATTTGGGGTGCTTTAAATAGGAGCTTCCTAACCCTAATTCATATCAGATGATCAAAAGGAGTGAGTTTCTCTTCTCAATATTGCAACTTTCAACAATGAGAGGAAGGAAGATTGAGAGTTCTAGGGTTTGAATGGGAGAAATATATAGATCGCTTCTAGTAGTTCTGTATTAGCTCATCATCGTCTTCTTGTCCGGTAACTGATCTATATTCACATTGTAATATATTACATTCATATTCGAAGTGTTGTAGTTATCTGTGTCGATCGGTGGAGAAGTTTGTAAAGAGTCAGTGTTGCAGTTATTCTAGGGTTGGACTCCGATAGTCCCGTGGTTTTTTCCATCAGTTTTTTTCCACATAAATATCGTTGTGTTTGCGTTGTGTTTGTTGTGGATTTTGACATAATTGGTTCTGTATTTTTTTGGGTCCGCACCAAGTCTCTTGATTTGGGAGAACGATTTTCGCATTTCTTAACCACTAGACTATTCGAGGTCAGAGGACCTTTTATGGTTGTACCTCAAATTGGCTCATTGTTTCTCTAGCTCTTATATTCGTAGAAGTTGGGAACTTCTTAAAGCTTATGATATGTTCAATTGAATAGCTGGTATTCTGGAGTTCAGCTTCATGTCTGTTTCCTTTAGGCATAGAATCTTTTGTTACATCACATATTTTAGGATCATTTATAAAGAACATAGTACTCGGAATAAATATTTTGTTGCAAAATTTAGTTGTTTGTTAATCATCAAAATACTCTGAGCTATAATAAGGTTGATATTACATTAATTATACTAGTCCAGTATGATTTATGTCATACACCACAAATGGATTCTAAAACTCTACCGACTGTTGTGGAATGTTCTGCTTTACGAGCAAAACGAAATCCTCAAATCTTGTGTGAAGCAGCCTAACATAAAGAAAGAAAGAACTCCGGGTACTAGCTCTCAAGCGTGAGGTCATTATCGCAGACACAATTCATTCATTGGATTGGTTCTTCTTCAACCATATTACAAAAATCTCTTACCACTTATTCCACTAATAAGTAATAACTAACCCCATTTGCAATGTTCCAATGTAAGGAGTTATTATTAAGTAGGACATGGGACAACTATTGGTACTGGTGACAAAAATTTCATTGGCGGTTTATGCAATGTAAAATTCATTATGTATTATAATTTTGTTCCAAATAAACAACTTTTCGGACAAAAATATTCTAGAGCTATTGTGCTATATCAGGATATTGTTTGTTTTCTTTGAAGGTGACATGCGGTCCTCCATATGCCAAATGTAGACTCTACAAGTGAATCTGTACTTGCTTTTTATTAGTCTAAATAATGGCATGTTGCTCATACCATATCCTTTAGTATTCGTACACTCTTTTAATATTTAGACACTATTATAATATATAAGATGACTAGAGTGTGTAGCATCACCCAGTCAGGCAGGCAAATGTTAGAGCACTATAGAAGTTACGGACAACACATTTTTGACAGTTCTATATATATATTCAGAATTGTCAAAATCTATGCATATATTTAGGACTGTCAAAAATTTATGCAGTCATTGGTATTTTAGAATTGCTAAAATTTTGACAATTTTGATTTTATAAGGAATACATAAATTTTGGCAGTCCTGTATATACGTACAATCAAAATTTTGACAGTCATATATTTTTGTTACTATCAAAACTGTCAGAATTTTGATAGTCCTAGAACTAGAAGATGGACTAATATGAAGAAGTGATCTTGTAGAGTCATCTATGGAGTTATACGACGGTCAGATTTCCAAAGTATACCTTCATTTGTGTATTTTTTTTTTTAGATTATTTCATTCTCTAAGAACTTCCTCTCTTTTTTTTTTCTTTGGAGTAAGAATTAAGATGGGTCGCAAGGGGGTAAAGTGGAAGAGAAGGAGAAAAGCTCAGAACCAACAAAAGGCATTCGACTAGAGCATTCCTTGTTCCTGATGTATGAAATAAGTATAATATCTATTGGAGTGGGTGGAAATTTTCAACATATATGAAGAATATCTCAGAGTGCGACGACCGTCATCCGTATGTCGAAGAAGCTCGGGAGTGCATCGAGCGCCGTATATTGGAACATATATGGTAAGTAAATGTGATTTGATTTTCATATCTTTGACTTTGACAATATATTTACAATTGGATCTTTTATATATTAACTTTTCATCTAATTGGACTTCCAATATATGGCAAGTCAATATATAATTGAATTTTCATATCTTTAACTATAAATATATGATTAAATATAATTGAATTTTCACTATTGGACTTCCATATATAGATTTTTAATACATGGTAACCCTAATCCATGCAAGGGTTATAAATGGTTGATGCAAGTTGATGAATATTATAGATCAAGCTTACAACTTTTGAGAGAGAGAAATTGGATTGGAGGCTATTGTGAATAAGAGATCGTTTCGGATAATTCTTCTCGTCATCTCTTATTTTTCGGAGTGTGTAATTGGATTTTTTTTCTTTTAAGTAGTTGTGGTGATCCGTTTTGGATCGGTAAGAAGTCTGTAAGGAGTCAGTGTAATTTCTTATTCCATTAGTGGAGGCTTTTCAGGGTAGGACTCTGATCGTCCTGTAGTTTTTTTTCATCTGAATTTTTTATGTAAAAATCTCTCGTGTCTACGTTTGGCTTTTCTATATGATTTTGGCAATTTGATTTTGTGTGCTTTTCTACGATTCTATCGCAGCTTCTTTGTACGCGTTTCGTTTCCAACACATGGTATCAGAGTATTGGTTCTTTTTTGCTAATACCAACAGGGTTCAGAGAGGTGTCAGGGTTGACAATCAAATCAGGGTTGACAATCAAATCAAGGAGAATATATGGACCTGAAGCCTGTGCACATGGCAAACCTAAACGGTACTAATTACCACTACTAGCGGAGTAAGATGAGAGATTTGCTATTCGTCAAGAAGCTGTATATTTAGGTATTTACTTCCGAGAAGTCCAGTAACACTACTAGAATAAGCGGGATTAGCAACGTTTTTTAGCGACATAAAAGTAAAACGTCGCTAATATTAAATAAATCAGCGACTCCAAGGAATAACGTCGCTAGACTTTGCTAATTGGCAACATATAGCAACATTTAGCGATTGTTATTCAGTTTTCAAATATTAGTCGCTATAAGTTTAATTAAGGTCGATAAACGTCACTAATTTATTTCATTTAGCGACGTTTAGCGACTTATTTAGCGACGTTCCTCTTTTAGCGACGTATTTAGCGACGTCCAGGACGTCGCTAAATTAGCGACTTCTTTACTGGCGTCGCTAAACGTTGCTAATTTATTTTATTTAGCGACGTTTAGCTGTCACGCCCCAGTTCCAAAATACATAGGACTAGGAAACGTAAGCATGCCAGCCGCATGGATATGACAACTCCAATATATGGAAACCAAAGTCCACACGTACGCTGTAATATGAATATCAATCCATAAGTGGTAAAACATATGTCATAAGTTACAGGGTATAATCTAAATCTCATCCACAAAAATTAAATATAATTAAATAACCAACATCTATGAAACTAGATCTCAATAAGAAGTATCTAAGGATGATAGTTGGATGGAAACAAATCCACTACCAACTCGAATATAAGAGCAAATACAATATGAGTAAAACACCATAAACACAATATAAGAATACCAGCTATCAATCACGGGCTCGAAGAGAAGACATCCTCGAAACATAAAGTAACCATCCGAATCTGCGCTCCTACGAATACTCAAGAACAGATACACCTGGCAGGGGACCAGGTCCTCAGAGGGACATAACAAGATACTTAAACACATGCCAATAAAGTACTGAAATAAATATTCAAAGGGGTCGCCTAACCGTAAGTGTATGCAGTTAAGAACAACTTTCCCCACAAGTGAGCTATCTGGCTGAAAACTGGGATTTGGCATAGTTCTCTTTTGGAGATCCAGGGGCCTCAAAGGCACGTCGTCTTTTGAACGGCGGAGGCCCGCCAATGTACATAATATATATATGGGTCATCACCACCCATATCTCCGACGGAGAATCCGGGCGCACAGAAAAAGTGCAAAGGAGCTCAAATGCGGTACTTGTTGTTCTCTCCACCCCATGCTCTAAGCATGTCATGTCCATGACACGATAAACCACTAATAACTGCCAAGTCTACTAGCATGCAAAGTTTCTAACAGCAGTTATTCCTAACGCATGGTCCATACGCACAGGAGGCCAGACCTGTCACGCAGTCCGTGATCTATATGAGACTCACACTCGTGTAACAACTGTGTCACGGCCAATGAACCTAATGATGCTACATGATAATGGGGTAGTCTTATAAACAAGGTCAATGCAAATACATAAATAAAACATATCGCGACGACACCGTCGCTTGCAGTTTATATAACAGTTAAAATATATGAACTAAGGACAGAAAATAAAGATGCATGCAACATATGGAATATAAATAACAGTACAATGGCAAGGTATACTTGCCTGGCAAGGAAGCTGCAATGTACCAATAACTTGCTCCAGAAGTCGCGCAGAACAGATCCAATATCCTATGTACATATGATATAATACAATAAAATCATTAGTCATTACACTAGTGCACACACAACAATATTTACACGGGACTCAGGGGGTATACTAGGGGTAACACTAGTCATCTAACACAGTCAATTATGTGTTAGATTACACAGGGTCACATCTTCAAGTGTTGTACACAATCAGACAGTCAGCTGACAGGTATCTAAGCCAGTGCGTTAATGTACGCAAGGCAGGCAATTCACAAGTTCTTAGGGTCGACATGGTCAGGGTAAGTATGGGACAGTCCATGGTGTCCTAGGATCGTACAGTCTGAATATATATATATAGTCATAATTATGGATTAGTATGTAATTACATATACATATATACAATATATATATATATATATATATATATATATATATATATATATATATATATATATATATACCAAGTTGAACAGTATGATATTAAATATTTATATAGATATCAAACTGAATGCTATACGCGTACGAGTACAAGTTCGTGTACGCTGCACTGGGTTCACCGACTCAGGGTCCGATATCAGCTAGCAGTCATAAGCAATATGCATGTCCTAATAACATGTACTCGAGCACACATACGAAATAAGTAGGTGGGACAAGTTCGAACCTCGGTGTACGCGTACGGGATCGGGTGGACGATGACGAAGAGAGGTTGACGACGGTGGTGACGACTATAACGACGATGATGGTGAGGTCGACAATGCTGATGATGATAATGAATGGTGAGGTGACGATGAGGCGATGATGATGATGGGATGCTGATGAGATGACAACAATAACGATAATGAGATATCGATGATGCGATGACGGTGAAGTGATGATGATGATAAGGGTGATGGAATGATGATGATGAATTGAGACGAGGATGATGATGGTGGTGACGAGGATAACGACGATGGCTACAATGATAGGGGTCAATGGTGAATGTGTGGATTTTGATTAAGGTGGTGGCGAGGATGCTATGGGATGATGATGATGATGAGTATTGATGTTGACGATGATGATGTGGGCTGATGATGATGATGTCGACTGGCTATGCCGATGGTGGCGATGACGATGACGATGACATGACGGTGACGACGAGGAGGAGGAGGGCGATTAGGGTTAAGGTATTGGTGACGATGATGGTGATTGTGAAGATGATGATGAAGCGTGTTGATGATGATGATGCTGGTGGTGGCTCTCCGGCCAGGTAAGCTCCAGCCAAGGCGGAGGAGGGAGTCAGGGAGGAGGAACTTTGGAAGGGGAGGAGTCCAGTAGGAGCTCCGGCGTCGAGGTCGTGGTGATCGGTGGTTCATGGGGTGTTCGGGATGCAGGGAGGACAGGGATGACCTGAGTTGGCTGCGGGGAAGTCGGGAAGGGAAGATGGTTTGTTGAGTGGAGGAGGGAGTTGATTCAGGGAAAGATGGCCGGAATCGATGGAGGTGTGGTGGTCGTGATGGGGTTGGCCCGGGTGGCAGGGAGGTGGAGAAGAGGAGGAGAGGAAGCTATCGAGTCGGGTGAGGCGGCTGCACTGCTCGTTATGAGCAGTCGATCTCCGGCGGGAATGGTGGCGGCCATGGCTGCTCGGCTTCTCCAGCCGAGGGGTAGGCGGGGAGAGGAGGAAGAAGGAAGAGTAGGGCGGTGATCCGGCGGGTGGAGATGGTGCACAGGCGGAGGGGAACGACTCCGGCGAGGGGCTGACGGAGGTTGTGGAGGAGTCTGGTCGGTGTTTAATGGAGGAGATCGAGGTCGGGTGACTGTTCGACGCTCGGGAGGAGACGACGACTCGTGGCTGATGGGGAGGAGAGGAACGGTGAGGCAAGGCTACGCCGGTGAGTTCTCAGGCGGCGGTGTAGGCTGAGACTGCTCGGGGGAGATGGGGATGAACAACACATAAAGGGGGAAAGTCGGTTGAATATTGTTTTCTAGGTTTTGTTTTGGGGGTTGATTAAAAGGAAAAATGTATTTATATGTGAAGGGGGTTGAATGTTTGACCTAATTCTTGGTCAACATCTTGGAAAAGGCCTTGGATTCTATATCTTGGGATTGGGCTCATATGGGGGTGTTGGGGCTATAATTTACAGGGTTTAAAATACAAGGATGGGGTTTTAAAATAAATGGGGGACGATGTGCGCGTTGTACATCCGAAAATTACGGAAAAAATTCGTGTGAAGGGGAAAACTGAGTTTCTTAACGAATTGTCCAATGGTGGGGGCACCTTAATACGTTTTTGCATAAAAGCCCCCCAACAATTGGAAAATTGCACAAAGACAGAAAATTGGATTTAATTAATTGAATAGATGCGCATGATGTTCTAGAATTAATTAGGAGTACATGGGATTAAATTAGATGGGACACAAGTGTCAGGGGCATAGAGGGTACAGTGCAGAATATCAATAAAATTTGGGTTGTACAAAACGATCAAGATTGTGTCTCCAATTTCGATTGGAATGCACAAGGGTACAAAGTTGGAAATTATTTCGAATTAAGAAATAACGTCCGCGACGTTTATTATACGACTAAAATATAGCACCAGAGAGCAATATTATAAGTTACACAAGGGTCAGAATAGTAGGCGGACATGTCTAGGATGAGGTTGTGAAAATTGTTGGAAGGCAATGGCTTGTGAGGTGCTCCAATTATGAAAGCAACGATAATGTGCGCTACGCGACATAAATTATTTTATAATTAAATAAATGTCATGTTCTAATTCTAATTGGTTCAAACTAGCCCTAATTTTACTATCTAAGCAAATTAGGCCTAATTTTGGGTGAGGGGGTTTACAATCTACCCAACTTAAAATAATTTCGTCCTCGAAATTAAATTAGGGTAGGGTTTCTCTATCTAACCTCACTTGATTGCAGTCTAAAGAATTCTCCTTAATTTAACATTGCAGTTTCTACCCAACTTAGAATTTACCCATCAATCATCTAAGGCTATACATCTAAGAAGGCTATGCCCTAAATTATTTAATCATGTCATTGAATCCTCAAAGTCTTTAACACCAAGCATATCATCTATGATATTCCCTTAATCATTTATAAAAAAAAATAGTCACCAAACAATGCGACTGGCCTGTGGGGTATATCTAGTACTATCTATATATCAACTTATACCAAGCAAGGTATTTCGTCTTTCCGAAATAAGGGAAGACGAAGACGAAGATCAATAATAAAGAGTTCAAGGAAGAGGTAATAGAATAGAAGTATCGGGATCAAGGCGTTTAAAGAATTCAAATGGGAATTGTCAAGGTAGTTGTGGATTGAAATCCTATTTTAGTAATTCTTCGTTCGCATGCTCGTATTAGTACAGTTATGTAACCGATACGATATGTCAGACATGTCTAGGGCAAGTATATTCGTCTACTAATCACTACATATCTCGATCCACGTGAAGTAGTTATGCGAAGGGCGAATCAAGCGCACTAAGTTTAGCTAGACCTTAATACACTGATTCTGAAATGTATTAGTGTGTATACCCAATAATACATATGTCATGAACAAGCTCGATAAAGAATAAGTTTGCAAAAACTAGGCTATAATAGCAGCATAATTCGAGGTAGCACAGAAAATATAACGCTGGATTATGATGAGAGAAGTTACAAAATAATTCAAGTTTGCAAAAAAAACAAAACAACATAAGCAATAATAAGAAAAGACTCTACAATCTCTACAGTTATCATACAACCTCCTTGTCTAAGTCGCTAGTCGATCAAATAGGGCATGGACATCTAAATTCTACCATCTGAATAAACACTGTCGTCTAATGCTAGCATACAATTAATGTCATTCAGTTACACTACCTCGATGGGTCAAGTGGACTATGTGATACTAGGTTGTGAGACATACTACCCAACTTAAAAGAATTAAACTAGTACTGTGACAGTCTTAAGAGGATCCTACAAAAATAATCTTGCACATGTACATAGAACAGAACTCTTATTAGGGTATATGAGGAAAGATCTTGGTACTTATTAGGGTCTCCTATAGCATTATATAGGTGAGGGTCACCTTAAGTCTTAATCATAGTGCTCATAGAACATGTGTCAATCGTAGGGATAGAAGAGTTACTAGGCGTTAAGGGAAAGAGATCTAACTTGTATCGAGGTGAAGGTACAAATTACGTGGTCTACAACTAGGGGTAATCATCACAATCTAATTGAACAACTCTACTATCATGTTCTAGCTACAAGGTACACAATTCAAAATTCAAGATTACAACTATGACTATAGCAAACTATATATCCTATCGTGGAGTATAATCACTTGGTCTATGATCAGATGTGGCAGGTGGCACGAGTTAAAAGATGAAGAAGAGAAAACATGATTAGTCGTCGCACAAATAGCGAGCGCTAGGGTTTCAGAGGAACAATATATGAAATTAAAATAGGGGGCTCTAGATAGTATCATGGTTTTCTAAAGGGGAGTGGGGTATGCTAGTCTCTGTGTTTGAGGTATGATCAAGGGAGAAGTGTTGGTTACATTCCTCTAGGCTTCCTAGGGTGCTGTCTACTAATAACAAGACAATGATATAAGTTTACAGTTCTCCAATACTTATCTAACTGCGAAGGTTAAGTTCAGTCCTAATATTCAATTTTGGTTTTCTATTGGTTACTCAATACTATGGTCAACCATTATGGTAAACTTTTAACTAACTCTAGTAGCGTCTATACTACTCTCAAGTCTTCATAGTACATCCGGGGGTAATGGTAAACCAATTCTAGAGATAAGGAATTCTAGGGTTCACTAGATATTCTAAACTTAGTGGTGTGTCTATATTTTCGTTGTATTCTTAATAGGGGTGCTACTCTAATTATCATCCTAATAACAGGGGTTCCTATATTCTAGTAGAAGGCTATATATACTCAATGAACTTATTAGGAAAGTACATGAATCAAGCAGGATACAATTGTTCGGATAGAACAGAGAGGAGGAAGATAAATCATAGTCAATTGTGGATAAGATCCTATACTCTAGTCCTAGGTGCAGGCTTGTTCGGTACAGTAACGTAACCGAGACAATATGCTCTCGACCTGCATGGGCCACCACTAAAAATATGTCACGCCTTAGTCCCAAAATACATAGGACTAGGACACGTAAGCATGCCAGTCGCATGGATATGGCAACTCCAATATATGGAAAGCAAAGTCCACACGTATGTTGTAATATGAATATCAATCCATAACTGGTAAAACATGTCATAAGTTACAGGGTATAATCTAAATCTCATCCACAAAAATCAAATATAATTAAATAACCAACATCTATGAAACTAGATCTCAATAAGAAGTATCTAAGGATGATAGTTGGATGGAAACAAATCCACTACCAACTCGAATATAAGAGCAAATACAATATGAGTAAAACACCATAAACACAATATAAGAATACCAGCTATCAATCACGGGCTTGAAGAGAAGACATTCTCGAAACATAAGTAACCATCCGAATCTGCGCTCCTACGAATACTCAAGAACAGATACACCTGGCAGGGGACCAGGTCCTCAGAGGGACATAACAAGATACTTAAATACATGCCAATAAAGTACTGAAATAAATATCCAAAGGGGTCGCCTAACCGTCTAAGTGTATGCAGTTAAGAACAACTTTCCCCATAAGTGAGCTATCTGGCTGAAAATTGGGATTTGGCATAGTTCTCTTTTGGAGATCCAGGGGCCTCAAAGGCATATCGTCTTTTGAACGACGGAGGCCCGCCAATGTACATCATATATATATGGGTCATCACCACCCGTATCTCTGGCAGAGAATCCGGACGCACAGAAAAAGTGCAAAGGAGCTCAAATGCGGTACTTGTTGTTCTCCCCACCCATGCTCTAAGCATGTCATGTCCATGACACGATAAACCTCTAATAACTGCCAAGTCTACTAGCATGCAAAGTTTCTAACAGCAGTTATTCCTAACGCAAGGTCCATACACACAGGAGGCCAGACCTGTCACGCAGTCCGTGATCTATATGAGACTCACACTCGTGTAACAACTGTGTCACGGCCAATGAACCTAATGATGCTACATGATAATAGGGTAGTCTCATAAACAAGGTCAATGCAAATACATAAATAAAATATATCGCGACGACACCGTCGCGTGCAGTTTATATAACAGTTAAAATATATGAACTAATGACAGAAAATAAAGATGCATGCAACATATGGAATATAAATAACAGTACAATGGCAAGGTATACTTGCCTGGCAAGGAAGCTGCAATGTACCAATAACCTGCTCCAGAAGTCGCGCAGAACAGATCCAATATCCTATGTACATATGATATAATACAATAAAATCATTAGTCATTACACTAGTGCACACACAACAATATTTACACGGGACTCAGGGGGTATACTAGGGGTAACACTAGTCATCTAACACGATCAATTATGCGTTAGATTACGCAGGGTCACATCTTCAAGTGTTGTACACAATAAGACAGTCAGCTGATAGGTATCTAAGCCAGTGCGTTAATGTACGCAAGGCAGGCAATTCACAAGTTCTTAGGGTCGACATGGTCAGGGTAAGTACGGGACAGTCCATGGTGTCCTAGGGTCGTACAGTCTGAATATATATATAGTCATAATTATGGATTAGTATTTAATTATATATACATATATACCATATATATATATATATCATCCAATAATTATACGTATACCAAGTTGAACAGTATGATACTAAATATTTATATAGATATCAAACTGAATGCTATACGCGTACGAGTACAAGTTCGTGTACGCTGCACTGGGTTCACCGACTCAGGGTCCGATATCAGCTAGCAGTCATAAGCAATACGCATGTCCTAGTAACATGTACTCGAGCACACATACGAAATAAGAAGGTGGGACAGGTTCGAACCTCGGTGTACGCGCACAGGATCGGCTGGACGACGACGAAGAGAGGTTGACGACGGTGGTGACGATGGTGACGACTATAACGATGATGATGGTGAGGTCGACAATGCTGATGATGATACTGAATGGTGAGGTGACGATGAGGCGATGATGATGATGGGATGCTGATGAGATGATGACAATGACGATAATGAGATGTCGATGATGCGATGACGGTGAAGTGATGATGATGATAAGGGTGATGGAATGATGATGATGAATTGAGACGAGGATGATGATGGTGGTGACGAGGATAACGACGATGGCTACGATGATAGGGGTCAATGGTGAATGTGGGGATTTTGATTAAGGTGGTGGCGAGGATGCTATGAGATGATGATGATGATGATGAGTATTGATGTTGACGATGATGATGTGGGCTGATGATGATGATGTCGACTGGCTATGCCGATGGTGGCGATGACAATGACACGACGGTGACGAGGAGGAGGAGGAGGGCGATTAGGGTTAAGGTATTGGTGACGATGATGGTGATTGTAATGGTGATGATTGTGAAGATGATGATGAAGCGTGTTGATGATGATGATGCTGTTGGTGGCTCTCCGGCTAGGTAAACTCCAGCCAAGGCGGAGGAGGGAGTCAGGGAGGAGGAACTTAGGAAGGGGAGGAGTCTAGTAGGAGCTCCGGCGTCGAGGTCGTGGTGATCGGTGGTTCATGGGGTATTCGGGATGTAGGCAGGACAAGGATGACCTGAGTTGGCTGAGGAGAAGTCGGGAAGGGGAGATGGTTTGTCGAGTGGAGGAGAGAGTTGATTTAGGGAAAGATGGCCGGAATCGATGTAGGTGTGGTGGTCGTGATGGGGTTGGCCCGGGTGGCAGGGAGGTGGAGAAGAGGAGGAGAGGGAGCTGTCGAGTCGGGTGAGGCGGCTGCACTGCTCGTTCTGAGCAGTCGATCTCCGGCGAGAATGGTGGCGGCCATGGCTGCTCGGCTTCTCCAGCCGTGGGGCAGGCGGGGAGAGGAGGAAGAAGGGAGAGTAGGGAGATGATCCGGCGGGTGGAGATGGTGCACAGGCGGAGGGGAACGACTCCGGCGAGGGGCTGACGGAGGTCGTGGAGGAGTCTGGTCAGTGTTTAATGGAGGAGATCGAGGTCGGGTGACTGTTCGACGCTCGGTAGGAGACGTCGGCTCGTGGCTGATGGGGAGGAGAGGAAAGGTGAGGCAAGGCTATGCCGGTGAGTTCTTCGGCGGCGGTGTAGGCTGAGACGGCTCGGGGGAGATGGGGATGAACAATACATAAAGGGGGGAAGTCGGCTGAATATTGTTTTCTAGGTTTTGTTTTGGGGGTTGATTAAAAGGAAAAATGTATTTATATGTGAAGGGGGTTGAATGTTTGACCTAATTCTTGGTCAACATCTTGGAAAAGGCCTTGGATTCTATATCTTGGGATTGGGCTTGGGCTCACATGGGGGTGTTGGGGCTATAATTACAGGGTTTAAAATACAAGGATGGGGTTTTAAAATAAATGGAGGGCGATGTGCGCGTTGTACATCCGAAAATTACGAAAAACATTCGTATGAATGGGAAAACTGAGTTTCTTAACGAATTGTCCAATGGTGGGGGCACCTTAATACGTTTTTGCATAAAAGCCCTCCAACAATTGGAAAATTGCACAAAGGCGGAAAATTGGATTTAATTAATTGAATCGACGCGCACGATGTTCTAGAATTAATTAGGAGTACATGGGATTAAATTAGATGTGACACAAGTGTCAGGGGCATAGAGGGTACAGTGCAGAATATCAATAAAATTTGGGTTGTACAAAATGGCCAAGATTGTGTCTCCAATTTCGATTGGAACGCACAGGGGTACAAAGTTGGAAATTATTTTGAATTAAGAAATAACGTCCGCGACGTTTATTGTACGGCTAAAATATATCACCATAGAGCAATATTATAAGTTGCACAAGGGTCAGAATAGTAGGCGGACATGTCTAGGATGATGTTGTGAAAATTGTTGGAAGGCAATGGCTAGCGAGGTGCTCCAATTATAGAAGCAACGATAATGTGCGCTACGCGACATAAATTATTTCATAATTAAATAAATGTCGTGTTCTAATTCTAATTGGTTCAAACTAGCCCTAATTTTACTATCTAAGCAAATTAGGCCTAATTTTGGGTGAGTAGGTTTACATTAGCGACTAACTTAGCGACGTCATGACGTGCGTCGCTAAAACGTCGCTAAATAAGTTTCATTTAGGGCGGATTCTCCCCATTTCTTTCGATCCCTCTCCCAAATATTCTCCCCTCCCCGCGTCACCTCCTCCCTCCAGCGACGTGTTTCCTCCCTCCCGGCAACCCCCCTCCGGCCGCGTCCTCCCCCTCCGGCTCCCCTCCTCCCTCCGGCGTCCCCTCCTCCCTCTGGGCGACCCCCCTCCGGCCGCGTCCTCACGCCTCCGGCCGCGTCCCCTCCTTCCTCCGGCTCACCTTCTTCCTCCGGCTCCCCTCTTCGGTGAGCTCCTCTCTCTGTCTCCTTTCTTTGTCTCTCTCTCTCTTTCTAACAGGACAAGACACGACAAGACACGACACTAACCCTAACTCTCTACTGCTGATTTCAGCTTGGAGTGTCCCCAAATGCAATGCCCTTCAGTTTTATTTATTGGCTCTCGATAACGGTTTACTGTGTAGAGACCTGTTAGTGTTAAATTTTATTTTAAAGCACCTTATGACCTCAAATATCCTTCATATACTATGATAAATGTCCTTTGGACATGCTTTCAAGCAGAGCTAAAAGAAGTAGATGATGAACTCAGTAGATGCTAGCTCCTTCCCCATAGAAAATTTGTATACTCGAGGTTCTGGGAACTGTGTTCAGATATACTGTATGTTTGAATAGTATATTGTGGCTTCTTCATCTATCAATACAAAATTTAGTACATAAGGTTCTTAGACAAAATATTCATACAAATACTGGATGACCACATTAAGATCATTTTTAAGGCTAGAAGCCTGGAACAGCCAGGATGAATATGATTTTAGATATGTCTGGATTATATGTATACAATTGCTTTACAAGGGTTATATTGTGTGCGTGTGGAGGGCATGATTATAGCACTTGGTCATGTAAAACTGTTATTGTCTTGCGCCTATAAATTTACGTAGTAGGCCCTTCTTGACGGTGATGCATAATTATGAGAAGGTTTCTTTTTAATTTGATGCCTGCTTGTGTAGGTTATAGGTCTAAATGTTGCTACCTCTTGCCCTCTCTCTCTCTCTGCCTCAAGAATTTAAGAAATATTTATATACTCGCATGTAAGTGATACTCATGTGGCTCACTCTGATACTAGCTCGTAGATGATGTCTCGGACTACTGACACGATTGGCTAGTAGATGATGAGTTGGCTATGCTCATGAGACTCTTGCTACTTTGCTACTAAGCTACTGAGCGACTGTTGAACCTCTGCACTTTGTCACTGCACTGCATACACTTCGATATTGCTACTGGAAGTGAAGCTCACTAGTTTGGGTTCGTAACAAACTCGAACACATACACACCCTCATTCCCGTGTCCGTGTCCACGTCCATGTGTATGTGCCAGTATTAGGGTTAGTGTCTGCATTTCTAGCATTCAGTAGGGGAAACAAGAACCATGAGTAATGTTGAGAAGCTGGCTCAACAATAATTGACTTGATTCATTTCAAGTACAACATACAAGAGAGGTTAGGTGCCCCTTCCTAGACATTTTCTGATATCTCCTACAAAAAATAATAAAATCATAGGGCATCTTGACATTTATAATTGACCATTTTTGTTATCCGGGTGAAGCATCGTTCTCCTGATGCATTTATGTGTGACGACTTGTCCTAACTAATTTAAATTATAGTTGCCTATTCAGTTTTTATGTGTGATGACTTGTCCTAACTAAGTTCATAATCACACTGTATGTAATAATTTATAGGATACATACTGTCATTTTTGCAGAAGTATCTAGAAATTGATATGAATTACTATCTGCGTCATCGTTCGTGGATGTACAACCGTCATCCTGATGACATGTGTGGTGTGTAGGATGAATTCATTGAGGGTGTACAGCAGTTCCTGTAGTTCGCCAAGGCGTTCCCTCAGTACATGGACGGTACCAAAATTAAGTGTCCGTGTGTGAGATGTCGCAACAGAAAATATCCTTCAGAAGTGGAAGTCACATATCATTTGTACTCGAAGGGCTTCACGCCGAATTACTATCAGTGGATCATGCACGGAGAACTTGTGTCTCTAGCATCGGAGTCGGAGACTTATATGGAGCCGTATATGGATGTCCACGACCACGATGCTTACGACGACGGGTGGGTGAACATGATTTTTGATGCGGCGAGGCCTAGTTTCAATCCGGACAATTATGATACGGCGGGATCTAGTTTTAATCCGGACAATTATGATGCAGCTGAGGAGGCACTGAATGCCGATGTTGCAAAGTTTATGGAGTTGCTGGAGAATGCAAGTGTCACGCCCCGGACCCGCCCGGGCCGTCGCTCCGCCCGCCCCGTATGGCCGGAATTATCGAACCGGGCACGAATTACCGCGCCCGTCCCGCGTGTGCGAGGAAGGAAGGGAGTTAACGGAATGGCCCGTTCGAGCTTTCGGGAGACGTGATGCCGCACGGGCCTGGGGTTGCGCCCGTGCAAGGCCAATCGTTTAAGTTGATAGTTGGCTGTCATCGCATCAATTGAGTAAGCAGCGAAAAGGGACTTGTTGCAATGCAATGTATTTAGCCAACTGAGTATTCGGGACAATCGAGGCAACTTGGGTTTCTTTAGCAAGGCACACGTTCGTTCCATACATTATGCCCCCTTATACGATAACATTCTCGAGACAACAATCGAAAACAGGATTCCGGGTCTTGGGGACTGTGGCACGCCTATCGCTCCCTCGGACGATCCAGTACCTGCAAGCAAGTAAACTGTTGGTGGGTCAGCACTTTATACAAGTACTGGTGAGATAAAACAACTGAACAGAAATATGCATTCACTCAAACCAAGCACTAAGTAATCATGTTATAAAATATTACATTACTAGTGATCTTTCTAGTTTTACCTAGGTTCGTTTCATGCAGTTGTCTAGCAGAGTCATATTACATTGTTTGGAAACATGTTTGGAAACAGAGTTTCATATTGAATATGCAAGCAAGCAATCGTTCATGTTTTAGGGTGTGCGCAGCGTGTCTCGTGCGACTCCAGGGTCTGATGCAAAGCTAGACATACGATGCACAATCTTAGGGGCAGTCATCTATCCAAGCCAACACAATGACTTAGCTATATGCAGGGCGGTCCCCGAGTATCTCAGGATCGGCAGTTGGTTGTACAGCATACCAATGACTCTTTATCTGATGCTAGAGGCAGCTGTGACTTATGGTTGCTTTCCACTATCTTTGTAGCAGTCGTGACACATGCAGTTCAGCTTTCCACCAATAGCCATTGGCCGACCGCATGCGAATGCGTGGAACACTATCAAACAAACTCTAGTATGTAGACGAGACGAACCATCATAATACAGTCTTGTTGCGGGGCAATCCGACTTATCACTTGAACACGTTCAGGCACAATATGGTTCTCTCGAAGCATAGACGATAGTGAACATGTTCATGCATTCTAAGCAAGCGTTTCAGGATTCTCGTTTAGCAGACTTTGTTTCAAATACAAGCTAGGTGAGTTCGTTCATTAACATGCAAGGCAGGTTCTATCATTCTCTTATGAAAACATTGCAAGCAAAAAAACTCAGGTTATTATTAAGGCGTGCAAGAATCAGAGAACGAAGTTCTGCCAACTCACCTGATACATAACGCCGACGCGGAGCGGGGCGTTACATACTTATCAACCAACAAAAAGTTTCGTCCTCGAAACTTCAAGGGTAAACTTCTCGATATTCCGAGTAGCGATAGTGCCATCCCTCGTCGTACTCAATCGAAACAGTCAAGCAATTCAAGTTCAGAAAACATTTGCACTTTGAGAATATCTATGGACTTATTGTATGGAACACTCTATTACAATGACATATCGACTCAGAGTCATAGCAACGGTTTGGGCCTGAAGAATCGATTCCGCTCTGATACCATTCTGTCACGCCCCGGACTTGCCCGGGCCGCCGCTCCGCCTTCGCCCGCCCCGTATGGCCGGAATTATCGAACCGAGCACGAATCACCGTGCCTCAGCGCGCCGGACGCGAATTACCGCGCCCGTCCCCCCGGTGCGAGGAAGGAAGGGAGTTAACGGAATGGCCCGTTCGAGCTTTCGGGGGACGTAATGCCGCACCGGCCTAGGGTTGCGCCCGTGCAAGGCCAATCGTTTAAGTTGATAGTTGGCTATCATCGCATCAATCGAGTAAGCAGCGGAAATGGACTTATTGCAATGCATTGCATTTAGCCAACTGAGTATTCGGGACAATCGAGGCAACTTGGGTTTCTTTAGCAAGGCACACGTTCGTTCCATACATTATGCCCCCTTATACGATAGCATTCTCGGGGCAACAATCGAAAACATGATTCCGGGTCTTGGGGACTGTGGCACGCATATCGCTCCCTCGGACGATCCAGTACCTGCAAGCAAGTAAACTGTTGGTGGGTCAGCACTTTATACAAGTACTGGTGAGATAAAACAACTGAACAGAAATATGCATTCACTCAAACCAAGCACTAAATAATCATGTTATAAAACATTACATTACTAGTGATCTTTCTAGTTTTACCTAGGTTCGTTTTATGCAGTTGTCTAGCAGAGTCATATTACATTGTTTGGAAACATGTTTGGAAATAGAGTTTCATATTGAATATGCAAGCAAGCAATCGTTCATGTTTCAGGGTGTGCGCAGCGTGTCTCGTGCGACTCCAGAGTCTGATGCAAAGCTAGACACACGATGCACAATCTTAGGGCAGTCATCTATCCAAGCCAACACAATGACTTAGCTATATGTAGGGCGGTCCCCGAGTATCTCAGGATCGGCAGCTGGTTGTACAGCATACCAATGACTCTTTATCTGATGCTAGAGGCAGCTGTGACTCATGGTTGCTTTCCACTATCTTTGTAGCAGCCGTGACACATGCAGTTCAGCTTTCCACCAATAGCCATTGTCCGACTGCATGCGAATGCATGGAACACTATCAAACAAACTCTAGTATGCAGACGAGACGAACCATCAGAATACAATCTTGTTGTGGGGCAATCCGACTTATCACTTGAACACGTTCAGGCACAATATGGTTCTCTCGAAGCATAGATGATAGTGAACATGTTCATGCATTCTAAGCAAGCGTTTCAGGATTCTCGTTTAGCAGACTTTGTTTCAAATACAAGCTAGGTGAGTTCATTCATTAACATGCAAGGCAGGTTCTATCATTCTCTTATGAAAATATTGCAAGAAAAAAAACTCAGGTTATTATTAAGGCGTGCTAGAATCATAGAACAAAGTTCTGCCCACTCACCTGATACATAATGCCGACTCGGAGCGGGGCGTTACAGCAAGGACTCCACTATATCCTGGTTGTGAGGATCATTTACCGTTGGAGGTGGTTACAAGATTATTGAGCATCATGTTCGATTTTAACATGTCACAAGAATGCTATAATCGACTGATCGATTTGATTATAGAGATCTTGTCCGAGGGTGCAAAGTTGTATAAAGACTTCTATCGATTAGAGGATTGTGAGATCGTTCTGGATGGGATACGAGAAAATCGATGCATGTTGCAACAGTGTATGTTGTACTACAAAGACGACAAGGATGAAGATGCGTGCAGATTTTGTGGTTTTGATCGCTACAAGGCCACTGTTAGAGGAAAGTTTGTCGGTGCAAGAAAGCCTACCGGTTCGATGCACTACCTGCCTTTGACGCCGCGGTTGCAGCGGTTGTTTATGGTTAAGGAGACTACAGAAAACATGAGTTGGCACAGGCGAAAACAGATCGAAGGAGTATTGGATCATCCATCCGATGGAGAAGCATTGAAGCACTTTGATCGAGAGTATCCAGATTTTACTTTGGATCCGCGTAATGTCAGATTGGGGCTCTCCTCTGACGGTTTTACCCCATTCGGACTTTCGGGCTCCCAGTATTCATATTGGCCTATGATCATTACTCCGTACAATCTACCACATTAGATGTGCATGAAGACTCCATATATGTTCCTAATCGTTATTATCTCGGGTCCGAACAATCCGAAGAGGAACATCGATGTGTATTTACAGCCTTTGATAGATGAGTTGAATCAGCTGTGGGAAGTAGGTGCCAACACGTACGATATTTCTAGAAAGCAGAATTTTCAGATAAGGGCAGCACTTATGTGGACCATCAACGACTTTTCGGCCTATGGAATATTATCGAGATGGAGCACCCATGCTCGTCTCTTATGTCCGTATTGCATGGACCGTACTAAGCCTTTCCGTTTGAAACACGGAGGCAAACCGTGCTTCTTCGATTGTCATCAATAATTTCTGCCGAAGGATCATCCGTACCGGAGGAACATGAATGCTTTTCGTCGGGCGTTGTGGAGAAGGCCAATCCGCCACCAAGGTGGCCTGGATACACGATATGGAAAGAGGTAAAAGATTTACCAAGTGCTATCGAAGAGCCTGCTAAGGGGTACAAGTGTGACGGATTTGGTCGCACCCATAACTGAACGAAGAGGAGTATATTATAGGATCTGCCATATTGGAGCACCAATCTGATCAGACATAACCTTGATGTCATGCATATCGAGAAGAATGTGTTTGATAACATAATTAATACTGTAATGGAGGTAAAGGGGAAGACGAAAGATAATCCGAAGGCCATGTTGGACTTAGAAGAAATATGTAGACGTCCTGCATTACATTTGATAGAGGAGGGGAATAAAAAGTTAAAGCAACATAAGTCAGTTTTCTTACTGGAGAAAGAGGATAAAGGGAGACTTTGTAGGTGGATTCAGGGTCTAAAGTTTTCAGACGGATACATGTCAAATTTGAGAAGATGCGTAGACCTCAAGGAGAACAAACTGGCGGATATGAAGAGTCACGATTGTCACGTATTCATGGAGAGGTTAATTGCGATTGATTTCAGAAATTTTTACCGCAGGTCGTTTGGGATCCATTGACAAAGCTCACCATATTCTTTAGAGATCTTTGTTATACTAAGTTGCTCGTCGATCTTCTAGAAAAGCAAGAGAAAGACATTACGGTAACACTATGTAAGCTCGAGAAGGTGTTTCCTCCTGGATTCTTCGACTCTATGGAGCATTTGCCAATTCATCTTTCCTATGAGGCACGTGTTGGTGGTCCTATCGGTTATCGGTGGATGTACCCCTTCGAGCGGCATCTGAATCACCTAAAGAGAAAGGTGAAAAACAAGGCACGGGTTGAGGGCTCTATTTGTGAAGCTTATGTTCTCGAGGAGATTACAAACTTTTGCTCGACGTATTTCAAACCTCATGTTGCTACTAATAGAACGAATGCTCCGAGAAACGACGACGGATATCAGGAATCTAATGATGCAATACTCAAAGTATTCAATGCGTCCGGAAAGCCTTCGAGGAAAATAAAGAAGAGATATTTGAATGACGACGAGCTAAGGGCTGCTCAGTTGTATATATTACTCAATTGCAACAAGGATAAAGTGGAGAAGCTAAAGGGGTAAGTAATTAATACGTTCACGTTTACATCATCTCAATGTAATAGTATAAGCTACTATTATGCTACTAATCAGCAGTTGCTTCATTATTTTTTAGCACATATAATGATGAGTTGAGGTCGGTTAGACTCTACATAACAGACGAAAAAGTAGAACAAGAAATAAGATACTATTTTCCTTCTTGGTTGAGCGCATATGTAAGGTTCTTGGTAATTACTTTTTATTTCTGCACTTGCACCACAAATAACTTACTATCGCCACTTTGGTATTTAGGTCGATCGTCTAATAACACCCGAGACTGAATCTATTAGAACTCTAGCCAAGGGACTAATTACTGCCGTTAAAATATGGCCAAGTTTCTGTGTGAATGGGTTTAGGTTCAAGTCAACAATTGCTCCTATCAAAGACAGCTTTCTGGATCTTGATTCCACGAAAAACAGTTGTTTGTGTATCAAATCTTCGAACTACAAAGACGTCGATCCAGGCAATGATTTCTTTGGCATCTTACGAGAGATTGTGGACTTGACATATAATTATGGCACAAAATCTACTAATATCGTTCTATTCAAGTGTGAATGGTTCGATCCGATTAAAGATCAAGGTCAGAAAATTGACAAGCATGGCCTTGTGGATATAAACTACAAGCGTAGATATCAAGGCTACTGTTAGAGTTATTTTATTTTGTTATTTATCATATGAGGGTATAATAGTAATCGTAGGTGTATTGCATATCAATATAAATAGACATGAGATGCAACATAGGGTTTAAGGCCCTAGCAATCTTCTTTCTCGTATTCTCTCTTCTCCTACTTTTCCTTCTCCTCTCCATCTCCAAACTTCACTTGGTATCAGAGCATATATTTATAAGTACTGTACTTTCCCTTCTCATCTCCATCTCCAAAAATATTTTTGGCTGTTTTTTGTCTATTTTTCATGATTCGCCGTTCTTCGTTCGTTGTTCGTGGTCGTTTGTGGTTCGTTTATGAGATCTAGGGTTTCTACAGATCTCCATTGGTTATTCGTCGTCGGTTGAGGTTCGTTGTGAGATCTAGGGTTTCAAAGATCTCGTCTTTCTGTTGCATCTGCAAGTATGGTGGAGACCGAATCTTCTAGCAAGATTAATAGTGGTGGTAGTAGCGGAGGTGGTTCTCCTTTTACTGTTATTCATAATGATGAATTGGGAAAGTCGATTACAGCGGTGAAACTCAATGGTGCGAACTACCTTGCCTGGTCCAAGTCTATCAAAGTGGTGTTAAGGGCGAAAAAGAAGTTAAAGTTTTTGACGGTAGAACCCCTGCCTGAAACTTTCGCTGAGTAAGAAGATTGGATGAGTGCAGATGCATATGTTATGTCGTGGTTGTGGCATAGTTTGGAACCACATATCGCTGCTAATGTTCAGTTGTGTGAATCAAGCAAACAGATTTGGGCATCTCTGAAAGAATCATATTCACAGAAGCGAAACGTTGCCCGTATCTATGAGTTGTACGAGTTATTGTTCAATACAAAGCAAAATGGGAAGCTTGGGAATGAATATCTGGCTTCAAAGAAGGCTTTGTGGGAGGAACTGCTTCAATATCATCATGTTACTACTGATTTGAAGGAAGCTCGCAGACAGAAGGAAGAGTTTCATGTGTCACTTATCCTATCTGGCTTGGATCCTGCGTTCGAACCTTATAAAGCTCAAATCCTTACTGGAGAGCAGTTACCTACGGTGGTAGATACTTTCTTCCGTCTCAATCGTTCCTTTATGGGACAGAGTTCTGTGGTGCCGAGTACTGACTCTTCTGTCCTAGTTTCTAGTATTGTTGGTCGTGGTGGTGGACATGGTAGTGGACGTGGCGGTAGAGATGGTGGTCGGAGTTTTGGTCGAGGAGGAGGCCGTGGTGGTAGAGACAATGGTCGTGGTGGTGGTCGCGGTAGTGGTGGTGGCCGTGGTCAACCAAGAAAGTGTAACTATTGTGGAATGCTCGGTCATGTAGAAGACTACTGTTGGGACAAGTGGGGCAAACCAGAATATGCACATCAAGTGCATGATAAAAATATACAGTCCCAGGTCACCACTTATGCTCCCAGAAATAATACTTCGGATTTCAATCAGACTTCATCGTTCGATACATTATCTTCATTTAAACAGATCCTCTAGAAGTTGAACGCGCTTGCTAGTAGCACCTCCCAACCTACTGCAACCATGGCACATATAGGTAATCCTGCTTTTGTGGAACCTCAGTCACCATCCAGCTCTTGGGTCATCGACTCAGGATCTCTCACATGTCTGGTATAACATATATCTTTCATAATCATAGTTCCATGAAACATAATATTATCTTGGCTGATGGGTCTACTCGTCCTGTGCTTGGAAAATGTGTCATTCACCCTACTCGATCACTATCATTATTTGATTCATTATATGTGCCTAATTTTCTATTTAATTTATTATCAGTGAGCCACTTAACCAAATTTCTTCAATGTTCTGTGATATTTTCTCCTAATTCGTGTGTTTTTCAGGACCTCAGGACGAAGAAGATGATTGGTTCAGGACATAAAAAAGATGGACTGTACTACTTGGATCTACCTAGAAAAGTCTTCACTTCTGTTTCTACTTCTCCGTTGCAGCGACATGATCGTTTGGGACATCCGTCTTTGGCTAAGTTGCGTCAAGTTGTTCCTAGTTTGAGTCATGTTTGTAGTCTTGAATGTGAGGCTTGTCAGTTAGGCAAGCATCACCGTAGTTTCTTTTCTCGTCGTAGTGAGAGTCGTCAATTAGAGTCTTTTTATCTTGTTCATTCTGATATTTGGGGTCCGTCTAGAGTCAAAAGTTCAAAAGAATTTCAGTATTTTGTTATCTTTATTGATGATTATTCCAGAATGACTTGGTGTTATTTAATGAAAGAAAGATCTGAGTTTCCAAATGTGTTATTTGTCTTTTATAATGAAGTCTATGTTCAGTTTAATAAATGTATCAAAATTCTGCGTTCTGATAATGCTTTGGAGTATACTCAATCTTCTGTGAACAGTTTCTGTGTTGATCGTAGTATAATTCATCAAACCAGTTGTGTCCACACCTCTCAACAAAATGGTATAGCCGAACGCAAACATCGACACATTTTAAATGTGGCTCGAACTCTCATGTTCAATATGCATGCCCCTAAACAATATTGGGCAAATGTCGTTCTTACTGTATGTTGTCTTATTAATCACATGCCATCATCTGTATTAAATAACAAAGTTTTATTTACCATATTACATACAGATGTCGTACCCTTTTCCTTATCTGCTCGAGTGTTTGGGTGTGTCGCTTTTATTCATAACTTGGAACCTAATCGAGATAAGTTGGCTCCTAGATCTCTGAAGTGTGTCTTTCTTGGTTATCCCCGTACTCAAAAAGGTTATCATTGTTACAGTCCACAGTCACACAAATATTATGTCAGTGCGGATGTTACATTCTTTGAGTCTGCCCCTTTCTTTCCTTCAGGAGACCGTTGTATTCCTTTTATAACAGATTTGATATCTTCCATACCACTTTCGGTTATTCCTGAATCAATTTCTGTCTCCATTCTCCATTTACAGGTTTATTAGAGATCCAAAGACAGGCCAGTGGTTCTGCAAAATTCATCCTTCAATCAATCATCTTCTGTGCCTGAGGTTTCTGCTCCCATCACCACAGATTTAGATGATCTTCCTATTGCTCTCAGAAAAAGATAACGCTTTTGTACCACAAAGAATAAGCATCACATTTCTAACTATGTTTTATTACACCGTGTTTCATCATCTTTTTATGCATTTGTTGTTTTATTGTCTTCTATTTTTATTCCCAAAACTTACAAGCAGGCTATGTCATCTTCTGGTTGGAAAAGTACAATGGATAAGGATATGTATGCTTTATATCAAAATCAGACTTGGAAGCTTACATCACTTCTTGATGGAAAATAAACAGTGGGTTGTAGATGGGTGTACACTGTTAAGTATCACCCTGATGGTTCTGTTGAGCACCTCAAGGCACGGTTGGTTGCCAAAGGGTATACTCAGACATATGGCGTGGATTATATGGAGACTTTCTCTCCAGTGGCTCGGCTGAATTTAGTTCGGATTCTTATTTCTGTGGCGGTTAATCACCAATGGCCTATATATTAGTTAGACATAAAGAATGCTTTCTTGCATGGTGAATTACAGGAGGAGGTTTATATGGATCAACTACCGGGATATGTTATAGCAGAAAATAAAAGACTCGTATGTCGATTGAAGAAAGCATTATATGGACTGAAACAGTCACCTCGTGCTTGGTTTGACAAGTTTAATTCAGTTCTCATTCAGTATGGCTTTCGGCGTACCACATCAGATCATTGAGTATTTTTTCATTCTTCCTCAGCAGGTATTATCGTGTTGAGTGTTTATGTTGGTGATATCATTATATATGAGAGTGATCATGCTGGAATTGTGGACTTGAAGGCCTTCCTTAGTCGTCAGTTTCATACTAAGGATTTGGGTCTTCTTGGATATTTTCTGTAGCGTCCCGCTTCGCGTCGACGCTATGTACAAGTGAGATGGCCTTGCTTGCTCCAACGGAAGTCTTCTCGGAGAGTTCCCGACCGATTAATCAAGGTGAGTGGGCAGAACTGCATTCTCTGATTCTTGCACGACTTAATAATGAATATGAGTTTTAAATGCTTATTTGCTTAAGAAGAAATGTTTTCATAAGAAAATGATAGAACCGACTCAGCATGCTAACAAGAGAACTCACATAGCTTATCACTGAAACGAATATGCTGCCTAGCTAAGAGAATATGTATGCTTGTCCGAAATGAAATAGAACCCTTGCTATACTAAGAAGATAGAACTGCATGTTTTACTTGATTTGATAATAGACCCGTGCCATGCTAGTCTCAACTAAAAGATCGTTTATATGTTTGCTTGTCATCGTGTTTATATGGCTTGTCTTGAATGCTTGTTTCGATGTGAGAGTAAATGCTTGTCATGTGTGTGCTAGAGTAGTAGCCCACCTGAGGTCCGGTCCTACGGGATCTTGGGGGTGCGGTATTAGGAATGTGATACGATGGTTTAAATGTGCTTGTCATGTTGTGTGCTATTGTGATAGAGACAAGAGACATGTGGGTGCTTGCGGGGGATGGGGGACAAACGATATGTGGGAGACCGATAACGCGCCCTGAGCTCGGGACGTGGATATTGGAAGGGAGGATGGTGATGCGATGGGGTGAGACTAATAGTGCGCCCTGAGGATCGGTCCTTCGGGATCTTGGGGGGCGTGGCTATTAGAGGGAGGCGGTGCTTCTGTTGAGAAGAGTCGAGTCTGCATTAGAGAAGTGTATGGAGATAAGCTGCATTCAGGTCGTTAGGGAGCATGCTAGGGTAGCCTTCTTGCATACCTAACTGTTTGATGCAGAGACGGACAGGGAACTAAAGAACGGTAAAAACATATATGTTTATGCAATTGTTGCTAACTTGTATATCTGCTGCAGGGATAACCGTTCGGCCATGGGTAAGAAATATCAGTTTATGCATAAGACTGCTTATTCATTTTGTCTGCATCGTAGAGACCACCTGTTAGCGTTTCATGCATTGCATTCGGTGGACAATGGCTATTAGTGCAGAGCTGAACCTTGGCTACGGCTGCTTCGGCAGTAATGTGCAACCATGAGTTACAGCTGCTAATAGCATCAGATAAAGGAGTCATTGGTTAGCTGGATTACCGCTACCGATCTTGAGTTACTCGGGGACCGACCTCTGATTGATAGTTAACTTGTGTGCTTGAATGATAGTCCCTAAACGCTGCCTGTCCCTAGAATCCGTGCATATAGTTCACCGAACACGCTGCGCACACCCGAACAGGATTCCTCGTGCTTGAATTGGTTGCCTCGATTGATTGGTTGTTTGATTATGTTTTCAAAGAATGTTTCCAAACAATGTAATATGACTCTGCTAGGACTGCATGTAAAGAACCTAAGTAAAACTAGCAAGATTACTAGTAATGCAATGTTTTGCCACATGATTACTTAGTGTGGGTTTCAGGGGGTGTAGCTTCTGTTCAGTTGCTTTATCTCACCAGTACTTGTATAAAGTGCTGACCCACCAACAGTTTGCTTGTTCTCAGGTGCTCGTCCGTCTGAGGAAGCGATAGTCGTGCCTCATCCCAAGGAGCCAGAAATCTGGAGTCGATGCCTCGAGCTGCATCGAGTTTGTACCTGCTTTGAGCTGCTTTCAGATAGAGGGACATAATGTATGGAACGGTGTTATTGTAATCGAGAGAAGAGTGCTTGAGCAAATTATAATCTCGGCCACGTGCCGCTTGTAACACTTTCGATTATCAATAAAAGAGACTATTTTTCATATGCCATTGAGTTCTTCACTTTTCTGCAATGTTATGTGCCACTGCTTCAGTATAGAATAGCTTACTTGCCCTTGTATCAAAGCTTTGGCCTTGTGCAAGCGCACTTTAGGCTTGCACGACATCACGTCCCGATGAGAACGATTGTCCTGCGGGAGAGCTGTAACGTGGTGATTCACGTTCAGCGGGGACGATCGAGCTCGCGGGAGATTGGGGCATGACATAATGGTATCAGAGCGACTCGATTCTTTGCCCATTCCGTTGCTTCCAACTCTGAGATGTGCCTGATGTGAGATGCAACGAACGTTCCATACAATGAGTCCATAAATATTCTCAAAGTTGCCGGCAAAAGTTTTCTGGATTTGTTTTCATTGCTTGAGATGTGATTTGTAGATTTCAGGATTGCTAGAGTTTTGATTTGTGATGGTGAGGGATGAGGACTATCGCTGCTTTGTGATTTCGTGAGTTTCTCCTTGAGTTTCGAGGACGAAACTCTTTATTGGTGGGTAAGTATGTAGCGTCCCGCTTCGCGTCGACGCTATGTACAAGTGAGATGGCCTTGCTTGCTCCAACGGAAGTGTTCTCGGAGAGTTCCCGACCGATTAATCAAGGTGAGTGGGCAGAACTGCATTCTCTGATTCTTGCACGACTTAAAAATTAATCTGAGTTTTAAATGCTTATTTGCTTAAGAAAAAATATTTTCATAAGAAAATGATAGAACCGACTCAGCATGCTAACAAGAGAACTCACATAGCTTGTCACTGAAACGAATATGCTGCCTAGCTAAGAGAATATGTATGCTTGTCCGAAATGAAATAGAACCCTTGCTATGCTAAGAAGATAGAACTGCATGTTTTACTTGATGTGATAATAGACCCGTGCCATGCTAGTCTCAATTAAAAGATCGTTTATATGTTTGCTTGTCATCGTGTTTATATGGCTTGTCTTGAATGCTTGTTTCGATGTGAGAGTAAATGCTTGTCATGTGTGTGCTAGACTAGTAGCCCACCTGAGGTCCGGTCCTACGGGATCTTGGGGGTGCGGCTATTAGGAATATGATACGATGGTTTAAATGTGCTTGTCATGTTGTGTGCTATTGTGATAGAGACAAGAGACATGTGGGTGCTTGCGGGGGATGGGGGACAAACGATATGTGGGAGACCGATAACGCGCCCTGAGCTCGGGGCGTGGATATTGGAAGGGAGGATGGTGATGCGATGGGGTGAGACTAATAGTGCGCCCTGAGGATCGGTCCTTCGGGATCTTGGGGGGCGTGGCTATTAGAGGGAGGCGGTGCTTCTGTTGAGAAGAGTCGAGTCTGCATTAGAGAAGTGTATGGAGATAAGCTGCATTCAGGTCGTTAGGGAGCATGCTAGGGTAGCCTTCTTGCATACCTAACTGTTTGATGTAGAGACGGACAGGGAACTAAAGAATGGTAAAAACATATATGTTTATGCAATTGTTGCTAACTTGTATGTCTGCTGCAGGGATAACCGTTCGGCCATGGGTAAGAAATATCAGTTTATACATAAGCCTGCTTATTCATTTTGTCTGCATCGTAGAGACCACCTGTTAGCGTTTCATGCATTGCATTCGGTCGGACAATGGCTATTAGTGCAGAGCTGAACCTTGGCTACGGCTGCTTCGGCAGTAATGTGCAACCATGAGTCACAGCTGCTAATAGCATCAGATAAAGGAGTCATTGGTTAGCTGGATTACCGCTACCGATCCTGAGTTACTCGGGGACCGACCTCTGATTGATAGTTAACTTGTGTGCTTGAATGATAGTCCCTAAACGCTGCCTGTCCCTAGAATCCGTGCATATAGTTCACCGAACACGCTGCGCACACCCGAACAGGATTCCTCGTGCTTGAATTGGTTGCCTCGATTGATTGGTTGTTTGATTATGTTTTCAAAGAATGTTTCCAAACAATGTAATATGACTCTGCTAGGACTGCATGTAAAGAACCTAAGTAAAACTAGCAAGATTACTAGTAATGCAATATTTTGCCACATGATTACTTAGTGTGGGTTTCAGGGGGTGTAGCTTCTGTTCAGTTGCTTTATCTCACCAGTACTTGTATAAAGTGCTGACCCACCAACAGTTTGCTTGTTCTCAGGTGCTCGTCCGTCTGAGGAAGCGATAGCCGTGCCTCATCCCAAGGAGCCGGAAATCTGGAGTCGATGCCTCGAGCTGCATCGAGTTTGTACCTGCTTTGAGCAGCTTTCAGATAGAGGGACATAATGTATGGAACGGTGTTATTATAATCGAGAGAAGAGTGCTTGAGCGAATTGTAATCTCGGCCACGTGCCGCTTGTAACACTTTCGATTATCAATAAAAGAGACTATTTTTCATATGCCATTGAGTTCTTCACTTTTCTACAATGTTATGTGCCGCTGCTTCAGTATAGAATAGCTTATTTGCCCTTGTATCAAAGTTTTGGCCTTGTGCAAGCGCACTTTAGGCTTGCACGGTATCACGTCCCGATGAGAACGATTGTCCTGCGGGAGAGCTGTAACGTGGTGATTCACGTTCAGCGGGGACGATAGAGCTCGCGGAAGATTGGGGCGTGACATTTTTTTGGAATCGAGGTTGGTTGATCTAAGAAAGGTGTGTATCTGTCATAACGCAAGTATGTTCTAGACTTGCTCTCCGAGACTTGGATGCTGGAGTGTTGGCCAGTTGAGACTCCTATGGATTATCATGACAAGCTTGATGCTGACAGGGGAGAGTTATTTGAGGATGTTGGATATTATAGACGTTTGGTTGGCAAACTTATATATCTTACTGTTACTCGACTAGACATCACATATGCAGTTGGAGTAGTTAGTCAATTTATGCATGCCCCTCGGCAACCACATTGGGAGGCTATCTCTCGCATTCTTCGATACTTGAAGGGTGCACCTGGAAAGGGTTTGTTGTACAAACTTTTCCATTTGCTTACGGTGACTGGGTTCAGTGATGCTGATTGGGCAGGCAGTCGCAGTGATAGGAGGTCTACTTTTGGCTATTGTACGTTTGTGGGTGGCAATTTTGTCACGTGTCGTAGTAAGAAGCAGAATGTTGTGGCTCATTCTAGTGCAGAGGTCGAGTATCGTGCGATGGCTCATACAGCTTCTGAGATGATGTGGGTGCAGTCTCTTCTTCATGAAATATGATAATTCCTATTCCGATGGAGATGTATTGTGATAATTAGTCGGCAATCTTTATCGCAAGTAATCCAGTATTTCATGAGCGCACGAAGCATATCGAGGTGGATTGTCATTTTGTTCGTGATTTGTTGCTGAAGAAACAGATTGTCACTCCTTATGTTCGGTCAGAGGATCAATTAGGTGATATCCTCACCAAACCACTTGCTCGTGGTCCATTTTTTGATTTATGTAGCAAGCTGGGCATGTCTGATCTATATTCTCCTACTTGAGGGAGGGTGTTAGAGTTATTTTATTTTATTATTTATCATATGAGGGTATAATAGTAATTGTGGATGTATTGCATATGCAGTTGGAGTAGTTAGTCAGTTTATGCATGCCCCTCGGCAACCACATTGGGAGGCTATCTCTCGCATTCTTCGATACTTGAAGGGTGCACCTGTAAAGGGTTTGTTGTACAAACCTTTCTATTTGCTTACGGTGACTGGGTTCAGTGATGCTGATTGGGCAGGCAGTCGCAATGATAGGAGGTCTACTTTTGGCTATTGTACGTTTGTGGGTGGCAATCTTGTCACGTGGCGTAGTAAGAAGCAGAATGTTGTGGCTCATTCTAGTGCAGAGGTCGAGTACCGTGCGATGGCTCATACAGCTTCTGAGATGATGTGGGTGCAGTCTCTTCTTCATGAAATAGAAATTATGATACCTATTCCGATGGAGATGTATTGTGATAATTAGTCGGCAATGTTTATCGCAAGTAATCCGATATTTCATCAGCGCACAAAGCATATCGAGGTGGATTGTCATTTTGTTCGTGATTTGTTGCTGAAGAAACATATTATCACTCCTTATGTTCGATCAGAGGATCAATTAGGTGATATCCTCACCAACCACTTACTCATGGTCCATTTTTTGATTTATGTAGCAAGCTGGGCATGTCTGATCTATATGCTCCTGCTTGAGGGAGGGTGTTAGAGTTATTTTATTTTGTTATTTATCATATGAGGGTATAATAGTAATTATGGGTGTATTGCATATCAATATAAATAGATATGAGATGCAACATAGGGTTTAAGGCCCTTGCAATCTCCTTTCTCATATTCTCTCTTCTCCTATTTTTCCTTCTCCTCTCCATCTCCAAACTTCACTGCTAGGAACCATTTGTCCTATCAAGTCAGGCTCAGCTCGTGTACTTCACAACTTATCCTAGACGGGGGACAGCGAGGTCGGATTGGTGGGTAGTATGCAAGACTAAAGCTAGAAATACCTTTGACATTGACGAAATAGCTTATCAGGAGAACGATCTACCTTTTGTAACAAATATTGTAGATGTGGACTCAGCGGAAGTTACTCATTACACGAGTAATAATGTAGAAGATGTAGAATTATCCGAAGAGGAAGACGAAGACGAAGACGAAGTGGATAAAAGTAAAGACGAGGAGGAGGAAGAGGAAGAGGAAGAGGAAGAGGAAGAGGAGGATGAGGAAGGCGAACAAGATGAATTTTTTGAAGATTGAAAATAAAATATTTTGCCTCTAGAATGTAACTATATTTTGACTGTAGAATGTACTATTTTGACGAATATATGTATTATATTTTGATTGTAGAATGTTGTGAGATATGCATAACATTTTGACTGTAGAATGTACTATATATTTGGATTTTTCTTTATTCATCATATGTTATTATCAGGTATGACAGAACGACGCGGAGGATTCGGCAGGTCCCGAGGTAGACAGAGTGCTCCTCCGGTACTGCCTACTGTTGGTTCCGGATCGTCGTTGCCCAGTACTCCAATATATCGATCAGTCACATCTCCGACTGCGACGACGTTACGTGGCATCACTCCTAGGACGAGTAGTTCCAGGCGTGATAGTACTCCCTCGTCGAGCGTTCCTCCTACTGACGGAACCATGAAGACAGATGAGCATGTAGAGGAGGTTGTGCCGACGTTGTCCCAGCATCAGCAAGATCCTCCATTGGCACCTCCGGAGGAGACGAGGACAAAGATTTAGGCTGACGGTACAAAGTAAGTCAATTAGATGGTTTAGCATCATATATATCGTGTATTTCTTTATTCATCATATATTGACTTTTTCGATCAAAATAATTATCTCTATATAGATATCGTCCATCGTCGGTTCAGAGACGCCTGGGCCTATTTCTGAGGAACAACTATGGTGGCCCTTGGATCAACTACTCTGAAGCTCCGGAGGAGAGGAAGACGTTCTGGTTTGCGCACTTCAAGGTAAAAGTATATTATATAAATTCTCTAATTTATGCATATTATATAACTTATCCGTGATGCTCACTAACTAAATTATTTATTATAGCAAACGTATTTTTATCCTCCGTACCGGGCCGAGTTGATCGAGCGGTGTTTTCTACTGTTGTCACCAAGCTTATCCGTGATGCTCTGGATGACCAGAAGGCTCGTGATCGTGCTGAAAAACCGATCCAAGGTTGGATCACGCCTGAGCAGTGGACTGCGATGAGGGTTAGATTCGACGATCCGATCTACAAGGAAAGGTCTGAGAAGGCCAAGGCGGCTAGGCGGAATACTGCCAAGTGGTGTGGTGGCTCGATTCTGATGACAAAATATTTCCGTCATTTGGTATATTTTTTATTTAAGATATATTATTTTAATGTAAGTACGATAAAATGGTAGTAGGAAAAAATATTTAAGTTTAGTACTAAATAATATATTTTTAACAGGTACATAGGGGTAAGGATGCAAACATGGTGACCGTCTTCTTGGCCACCATCGCAAGGACGAAAATCTCATTGATGAGAGGGTCTCGCAGACCTATGTAAGTATTACTTTACTTTGTGTTAATTTTAATATAACTTAGGCAATTATCGAGTTTTCAAACTTTTTTAGGCCGAGTATCTTAGGCTGCGTGAGTGGGCGACTGCTAGTGCACCTACAGCTGGAGAGGCTGGTACTTCCTCGCAGCCCGCTCCAGCTCTGTCGGCGGACGACCTGTGGGTGATCGCCGCTGGTGGTCTCCAGAGGGGTACGTACTACGGTACGGGATCCTATGGCGCCCTGGTTGCGACACAGTCATCTAGGGCCTCCCCGACAAGTGCGCATTCCCCACAGCCCTCGCAGTCGTCGGCCAGAGTCCAGGAGGCCGTTGACCGTCAGATTGCGTCTCTCCGTGATGAGTCGTTGCGAAGGATGGAGGTGCAGCCCCGGTCCCAGCCGTAGGCGAACGATCCGACGCTCATCGCACGATTCGATATGCTTGACCGCAGCATCGTGGAGCTCCGAGATTTGACAAATGATCTTAGAGCCTCGACAGAGCGCAACGTGACGGAGCTGCAGGCATTACAGCTATCCATGGGCGAGAGGCTGACGATGATGCAGGATTCAATAGTTCATAGCAGTACGAGGCTGTTATCTACCATGGATTTTTACAACTAGTGACTTGCAGACTTGGAGCGGATAGGTCCTCCTGGTGCGCCTACATCGACACAGACTCCACCGGCGTCACTGCCTTCTCCATTGACATCGGTGTCGATTTCACGAGAGCAGTATGATCTGTTCTTATCTTTCATGCGCGCCGGTGGTCATCCTCCTGCAGATCCGCAATAGTATAATTGTTGGATATTTGTATTCCTTGTATTATTTAGGATGAGACTCATTTTATGGATATATATTTGCTGTATTCTTTACGATGATATTTGCTGGATATTTTATTTTCTTCCAATTTTATTATATTATTCATATTAAATATATGTTAATTTATCGGTGTTGAGTGTTCAACCTAAGGGGGTCGGGCAAACCCAGAAAAATCAACGGAGGGTTGCTCCGGGTCTATTTGTACAGATTGTGAATTAATAAACTGCAGGAATAATAGTTTAAAAATAATTCAGCATTCTTTTTTTTATTTTTTCACTGTACATTTAGCGACGTTAATACACGTCGCTAAGTTGCGATGTTTCTACACGTCGCTAAAATTATCGCTAAAAATATTGTTGTACGTTGCAAAACAGTATTGCCAGATCATTAAAGACGTCGCTATAACGTCGCTATATAAGTCGCTAATTAGCGACATTAAGCGACTGATAAGCATATCGCTAATTAGCGACGTTGCGTCGTTAAACGTCGCTAATTTAGCGACGCATTTACGTCGCTAAAAAATGTCGGTATAGCGACGTTTAGCAACGTTTTTTCTTTCAGCGACTAGCTGTCACGATCCGATTCCATAGAATCGTTGGGGCGTCCCCCGAATCGTGATGTCTTGCGGGCCTGGGGTTGCGCCCGCACAAGGCTAAAGTATTTTGCATAGCAAGCACATATTCAGAGTACACAGATAAATTGAAACACAGATTTGAAACATGGAAAAGTTCTCTTTATTGATTTTGAACGTCTATTACAAACTCTTGAACGAGTCAGCTAATATGTCGAACGGCTTACAAAAGAGATGACTCAAAATGAGATAGTAGTCCTGTACATTACATCCCTTTATAAACTCAAAATGATAAAGACCTCCGGGCTGGAGGACAGCTTTGCCACAGAGCTGCATTTGTGTATGAAGAGTTGCAAGCTCTGGCTTCAAAATGCTTCAAGGGGCGCGGTGAAGATGCGCCAACAGCTGGACTGGATCGGGAAGACGACTTCGGCTCCTCGCTCGGTTCGCCTTGGTGCGGAGAACCTGTTTCAACGAGGGTCAGCATGTCGAAACATACTGGTGAAGGCGAGCTAGCCTGACTATACCAATCAACACGTTGTTTTAATGAAGCATGCATATTTGTGGGTTTCTATCTTGCCTTAGTTCATTTACAAGTAAGCAGCATATAAAATTTACTGAAATGAACGTGCCACCGTTCGGTGGATTTTACTTGTCCGTATGAATTACCTGCATAATACTTACCATCCCTTCCCTGCCACGAAGACACAAGTTAGTTTGCAACAGGTTTAAATATACACGATGATCACTGGCATATTTGCCATAGTGGACGTAGCCGAGGACAAGGATAGCATGCTACAAGAGAACACGATTGCGCTGCAAGCTATCCAGTCCTGAACACGACGACTACACACGAGTTCCGCCCGGATCGGTGCCAGTGCCCCAGCGACCATCCGCAGAACCAATACCTTGTGCACAAGTTGTCCATGATCGAACACGATTAACAAGTTAACAAGTCATGCATTTGAGGCAACACGAGTGCAAGAACACGAGTACACGACAAGCAGTATTGCATGATTTATTTTGCATAGCCTCCCTGAACAATTATGCATATACAAGATGTGATCTATACTTAGCACGGTGTATAGAACATTTGCACGAACAAGCATACCATAAGACAACAGTTCACATGTTTGGTTGACAAGCATAATAACCAAGTCTATTCTCTTTTATCTTGGTTTCTTTTATTATTACTTGGTGTCGTCTGATCGGGGCAAAGAAGGATGCAGATTTATTAGATGTGAAGCTTGGAAGTAGTGCTAGCTAATCGGGTTGGTAGCCACTCACTTAGATTATTGGAAGGGAGATGGAAAGAGGTGCTTCACGACTCCGCTCGTAAGCCGCCTACTGCTCGTTCACCTGCACACGAACAACTCGATTAATACTTCTTCCTCTCTTTCCAATCTCGAAATAGAAGTGCAGTTCAATGAACGAAAATAATGAAAACCATCGAAACCGTTCAAGGAAAATAAGCAAATTCCAAAACCAACTCAAAGCACAAAAGCAACAAGCGACATTGAAAACCGAGACAATAAAAGATAGCAGCGGAGAGGTCCCTCCTGACTCTGCCGCTAAGCCGATCCTTGGGGCATGGTCCACTGAATATGAGAATCGATTCCGAAGAAACAAATCTATAACGAGGACGAGTTCTTAATTCAATCTATCCCGATTGAACGATACCGTCTTGTGTTTCTTAGCCACGATCTCCGCACCGGGAGAACGGGGCGCTACATCCTACCCAACTAATTGAAAGTTTCGTCCCGAAACTTAAGAATAGGACCTACCGTTAGGGAGCATTTCGTTGGGGACGACGATCAGGAAGGTTCGGGCAGGAATTAATGGCATGGCCTGATCGTCCACAAGCGAGGCATAATCCAAGTCTCAAGCGGCAGTCTTTCTTATCGTGTCCAAGCTTTTTGCAGAATTGACACGTATTGCTCCAATGCTTCGTTTTCTGACCACCGTCGTTTCGTCGTTTTGCAGCTCTGTTTCCTCTCTTGTTGCTTTGGCGTTTGTGATTGTAGGTATGCACAGCACCGACAGGAACATGAGGATAGTGTGGTTCGTGAGATAGGGCGTGATTCATGACTTCACGCATTATACGATACTGATGAACGACTACGTGCGCATGGATGGCAGGGCGTAGTCCACCTTCAAACCTTCTTGCTCGACTCACTACATCAGGGAATAGGCCCTAGCGAATTTGGAGAGTCGGTTGAATTCGGCGGAGTACTCTTTAATTGTCATGCCGTCCTGCCTCAGTTTCACGAACTCGTTCTCCATTTGACGTTGTACTGGAGGGGGTACAAACTCCTCTTCGAACGCGGCACGAAAAGTCGTCCACGAGATCGCCTCCTCTCCGTGATCAAATTGGAGAGATCGTCGATGCACGTTCCACCAATCGTGCGCGTTGAGGCGGAGCTGTAGTTGCGCGCAGGCGACGCGCTTCTCTTCGGGGATCTCTAGCAGAGCGAAGTGATCTTCAAGTTCGGCCAACCAATCTAGAGCTACGACTGGGTCCTCAGTCCCGTTGAATGGGGTATTGCAGACTTTCTTGAAGTGGCCAAAGTCGAAGGTAGTCACGTCCCTCGGCCTTGGAATTTGCGGCGTCTCTACTTCAAGCACGGGCTGTTCCACCAGAGTCGGCGCTCTTGCCGTGGAATGGTTGGAAGCCAAAGTCTGAACGATCTGTTGCAGGGCATCCACCTGCTTTTGTTGGACTGAGAATCGTGCTTCTATATTGTCTTGAAACTTGAGCTGACTCTCTTCCGCCCGCTTCTCGGCCCGTTCATAGCGAGCCTCGTCCCTTTGTTGGTTTGCCTCTAACATCTGCAACATTCGTTGGACGGGATCGATGCTTGGCATGGCTCGCTGGCTCTCTGAACTTCCCGAAGTGCCCGAACTACTTCCTTGGCCTTGTGTTTCGTCCGGGGTTTACGCTGTGGATTGCGCTAGTGCCATTCCTTCAAAAGAAGGTAAATTACATTAGGATCATAATGTATTATGGACTTATTGCATGAACATATCTCATTTTGGCCTAGCGAGTTCAAGAGTTCGCACAGGAATTTGATCGTTAAAGGAACTTTTCCAGCACGAAGTCTAAGGAACTTAAATCTGTGCTCTGATACCATTATGTCACGACCCGATTCCGTAGAATCGTTGGGGCGTCCCCCGAATCGTGATGCCGTACGGGCCTGGGGTTGCGCCCGCACAAGACTAAAGTATTTTGCTAGCAAGCACATATTCAGAGTACGTAGATAAATTAAAACACAGATTTGAAACATGGAAAAGTTCTCTTTATTGATATTGAACGTCTATTACAAACTCTTGAACGAGTCAGCTAATATGTCGAACGGATTACAAAAGAGATGACTCAAAATGAGATAGCAGTCCTGTACATTACATCCCTTTATAAACTCAAAATGATAAAGACCTCCGGGATGGAGGACAGCTTTGCCACGGAGCTGCATTTGTGTATGAAGAGTTGCAAGCTCTGGCTTCAAAATGCTTCAAGGGACGCGGTGAAGATGCGCCAACAGCTGGACTGGATCGGAAAGACGACTTCGGCTCCTCGCTCGGTTCGCCTTGGTGCGGAGAACCTATTTCAACGAGGGTCAGCATGTCGAAACATACTGGTGAAGGCGAGCTAGCCTGACTATACCAATCAACACGTTGTTTTAATGAAGCATGTATATTTGTGGGTTTCTATCTTGCCTTAGTTCATTTACAAGTAAGCAACATATAAAATTTACTGAAATGAACGTGCCACCGTTCGGTGGATTTTACCTGTCCGTCTGAATTACCTGCACAATACTTACCATGCCTTCCCTGCCATGAAGACACAAGTTAGTTTGCAACAGGTTTAAATATACACGATGATCACTGGCATGTTTGCCATAGTGGACGTAGCCGAGGACAAGGATAGCATGCTACGAGAGAACATGATTGCGCTGCAAGCTATCCAGTCCCGAACACGACGACTACACACGAGTTCCGTCCGGATCGGATCGGTGCCAGTGCCCCAGCGACCGTCCGCAGAACCAATACCTTGTGCACAAGTTGTCCATGATCGAACACGATTAACAAGTCATGCATTTGAGGCAACACGAGTGCAAGAACACGAGTACACGACAAGAAGTAATGCATGATTTATTTTGCATAGCCTCCTTGAAAAATTATGCATATACAAGATATGATCTATACTTAGCACGGTGTATAGAACATTTGCACGAACAAGCATACCATAAGACAACAGTTCACATGTTTGGTTGACAAGCATAATAACCAAGTCTATTCTCTTTTATCTTGGTTTCTTTTATTATTACTTGGTATTGTTTGATCGGGGCAAAGAAGGATGCAGATTTATTAGATGTGAAGCTTGGAAGCAGGGCTAGCTAATCGGGTTGGTAGCCACTCACTTAGATTATTGGAAGGGAGATGGAAAGAGGCGCTTCACGACTCCGCTCGTAAGCCGCCTACTGCTCGTTCACCTGCACACGAACAGCTCGATTAATACTTCTTCCTCTCTTTCCAATCTCGGAATAGAAGTGCAGTTCAATGAACGAAAATAATGAAAACCATCGAAACCGTTCAAGGAAAACAAGCAAATCCCCAAACCAACTCAAAGCACGAAAGCAACAAGCGACATCGAAAATTGAAGCAATAAAAGATAGCAGCGGAGAGGTCCCTCCTGACTCTGCCGCTAAGCCGATCCTTGGGGCACGGTCCACTGAATATGAGAATCGATTCCGAAGAAACAAATCCATAACGAGGACGAGTTCTTAATTCAATCTATCCCGATCGAACGATACCGTCTTGTGTTTCTTAGCCGCGATCTCCGTACCGGGAGAACGGGGCGCTACACTAGCTGAGTTCCAACTTCTGTAAAACGTCACTAATTATGTCGCTAAAAGTGATTAGCGACGTCTATTGATCATTTAGCGACGTTTCTTTACGTCGCTAATTTGACTTTTTCTGGTAGTGTAATAAATTTAAAGAGGACTAAAATTTTGAACATATACAGGTATGCAGGTACATGTGTAAGTTCATTGACGAGAACGTGTACAATCATGTTGCCAGTATAGAGCACGCAAAAACACTTTGGGAGAAGCTGAAATCTTTGTATGCGTAGAAGACCGGGGTAAACAAGTTGTTCATGATCCGAACGATGATGGGTCTGTGGTACAAAGATGGTACATCTATCACGGTTCACTTGAGTGAGTTCCAGGACGTGATTGATCAGTTATCCTCAATGGAGTCAAGTTCGACGACGAAGTCCAGGGAGTATGGTTGTTATGTACTTTTTCAGACTCGTGGGAAACCCTACGAGTGTCCATGATCGCTTCTTCTCCAAAAAGGCGTGGTCAGTCTGGAGTTCGCCTAGAGCGGAGTGTTGAATGAAGAGATGGGGAGAAAATATCAAGGCGCGTCTTCTTCATCCCATTCAGATGCGATAGTTTTAGAGAGCCGTAGAAGGAGTAAAAGCAGGGGTCCGGACGGTGGCAGAGACATGAGTAAAGGAAAGTCCAAGGGTCGGTACGAGTACTCGGAGTGCTGCAAGAAAGGCCACATCAAGCGAAACTGTTTCGCTTGGAAGAGAGAGAAGGACACAAGGAAAAGCAAAGTGAGAATACAACAACGACTGCCTCGACACATGAATGCGATATGATAGTTGTAGGTGACGAGGAAGTCATAAATCTTGCCTGCGGTGAATTCTTGGCTGGTGGACTCAAGAGCTTCAGCGTACGTATCTCATAACAGGGCACGGTTTGCCACTTACACAACAAGAGACTGTGGAGTGTTGACACTACAACAAAAATATCTTTTTATGACGGCTAAAAAGCGTCATAAATGACATTTTATAACACTTTTTCGTAAGCCCTTAGGCGTTATGAAAATCGGTGTTATAAATGCTTTCTAAAAGCTTCATAAATATTCTGTGCATATATAACATTTTTTTTTCCTAAAAATGTTATAAATAGGACAAACATACATAACACTTATTTACCAAAGTGTTATAAATAAGCTTCACATATATGACACTTATTTTAAAAGCATTATAAATAGAAAATTTATGCATAACACTTATTTTTTAAGCTGTTATAATCATAATGCAGATATATATCACTTTTCAAAGCACTATAAAAGACAATACTCAATACTGTTCAATTTTAAACGAATTTGAACCAGGTACATCATCAATTTAAGAAACGTTTAAAACCCCTTTCCAAAAGTACTTAATACCAACATCTTAATTATAATTTTCTAAAATAGATCAAAATACATATATACTAGAGATCAAACTAAATTGCATCCACTAGTCAGCAGCACCCTAAAAAAAACTATGTTATGCTTCCTCACGCTTCAATACCTTCCAAATTAACTGCAGCAAAAGTATCACCAGAAAACAGTCGGTGAATATGTAAAAAAGCATGCACAATTTCTATTTCTTAGCATTGCAGTCTGCAGACCATATATACGCCATGTCCAAACTACAATAGTTCACACTAGTCTAATAAGTACAAAAGTCTAAGTACAAAAGTCTAAACTACAAGAGCTCACAATAATCATGTGTAAACAAAGCAAGAATTACTCAGGTTTCAAGTTCAAAACTACAGCTCCACACTTGCAAATTGACATATAGTAGCAGCCATAAGCAAATAAAAAATTCAAGTGAATTTTTTTTAGGCCACACTCTTAAACCCCCCCCCCCCCCTCCCCCCGGTCTCCTCTCTCAGCAGAAGTGGAGCCCCTCGCTTTGCTGGTAGGCATCTTCCTATTTGACTTGCCACCGTTTTTCCAATCCAGCTGCACTTGGAACTCCTAGCAAGCATAAAGTAAGACATTGGTTTGAAACCACATTGATTTACGAGTAAAGTTGGTATAAAAATAAAAAGAAGCATTCCATCTATTATACTCTAAACGGATTGAGATTGCTCAACCTTTTCTCTCATCATTCTGAACATTCAGTTGTAGCTCTGCCTTGCCATCTACTTCCTTCTCATCATCTAGAAAAAATTAGAAAACAAATTGAAATCGGCTGCAAAAAAAAAAAGAAGAAAAAAAGAAGAAGAAGATGTTGGCTAGAAGCAGCGGGTTGTAACCTTCGGAAGGTAAGGATAGTGAACACAATGTATTTGGAGAAAAAATATTTTATTTCTTACTTCAATATTGAACAAACAAATACACACATATTTATATAGCCCCTATGGTAACAACTCAACCCTAAAAGCAAGCTAACAAATCCTATTCAAGTGGATCTAACCCTAGTAAGGTGGATCTAAATTAGACAAGTTCTATTCCAAAAAAAAATTGGTCAAATCTAGGTTATTTAACTAATATTCTCCTCCTTAATCTAGGTTTGATCAAGGTTGATAACTCCAAGCACCTGCTGCATCTCAGCGAATTTCACTTTGGCGAGAGCCTTCGTGAGAATGTCGGCACGTTGCTTCTCAGTGCTCACAAACTCCACCTTTATCTGCCCTCTTTCAACACACTCGCGAATGAAATGAAAGCGAGTATCAATGTGCTTACTGCGTCCATGAAACACTGAATTCTTGATCAGCGCAATTGCAGACTTGTTGTCGACATAGAGCGTGACTGGCTTAGGTTCGCGGCCAGTCATTTCACTAACTAGATTCCTCAGCCACAAAGCTTGACACGCTGCAGCTGTTGCCGCCATGAACTCAGCTTCGCAGGAGGACAACGTGACAGTTTTCTGCTTCTGAGACGCCCAAGTGATCAGGTTCTTGTTGAGGTAGAACGCCATTCCGCTGGTGCTCTTCCTGTCGTCGATATCTCCGGCTAAGTTGCTATCGGTGAATCCATGCAGTTCATCTTCACCATGTCCTCTTCCATACATGAGTCCATACTCAAGTGTTCCCTTCACATATCTGAGGATCTGTTTCACAGCCTGGTGATGCATGGTTGTTGGCTTCTCCATGTACCTGCTCACCATTCCGACAGCATAACAAAGGTCCGGGCGAGTATGAGTTAAGTGCCTGAGACAGCCAATGATTCGCCTATATTGCGTTGGATCGACTGGTGTTCCTTCAAGGTTCTTGCTGAGTTGCAGTTTAGCTTCCATGGGATACCTGGTTGGATTGCAATCTTCCATTCCAAACTGCTGTAAAACTCTCTTCGCATATGCTGATTGCTTCAATGTAATGAGATCACCCTGTTGGTCTACCTCTATACCAAGGTAGTAAGAGAGTAACCCAAGATTACTCATCTCAAATTTTTGCATCATCTGCTGCTTGTAAACCTTTACTGTAGTTGCTCTTGTGCCTGTGACGATTAAGTCATCAACGTACACTCCGACAATGAGTGCACCCTCTCTATTGCTCCTTGTTTACACAACATGCTCTTGAGTGCATCTGATGAATCCCAGCTCCTTTAAGCAGCTATCCAGGCGTGTGTTCTAGGCCCTCGGTGCTTGTCGTAAGCCATAGAGAGCCTTGGACAGCCTGTACACCTTGTGCTCCTGGTTCTTGACGACAAAGCCTTCAGGTTGAGCTACATATACCTCCTCTTTGAGGTCACCATTCAGAAATGCAGATTTAACGTCCAAATGGTGAACCTCCCATCCGTGCTGGGCTGCGAGGGCAATGATCAAGCGAACTGTGTCGAGTCTGGCAACTGGAGCAAACACTTCATCAAAATCAACTCCATGTAGCTGGACGTAGCCCTTTGCCACAAGTCTTGCTTTGTGCTTGAGGATCTTGCCTTTACTGTCTCTCTTCACCTTGTATACCCATTTTAAACCGATGGATTTGTGCCCAGATGGTAACTCAGTAAGCACCCAAGTCCCATCCTTCTCGATGTCTTCAACCTCCTTCTTCATAGCTTTCCGCCATTCATGTTCAAGTGTAGCATCTTGAAAATTTGTCGGTTCTTCAGCCGACAAAAATAATATCTCTGGATCAAGAAAGGTCTCCTCAGTTTCAGCATATATGTCAACAATTGAGCGGTATCTCCTTGGCTCATTCGAGTCTGTCGTCGGTGTGGGTGAGCCGCTCGAAGTTGTGGCCGTAGCTTGTGGTGTAGTAGGCTCCCTTGATGCCATTGCCGCTCCGTGCTTCATAGTTGTTTCCGCTTCTCCTATGCCCTCCGGCGTGTGAATAGCCGCGCCCACTGCTCTCTGTGGAGTGATCACTGTCTCGACAACAGGATCTTTGACTGAGATTTTTACCTAGCCTTGTGGTTCGGTACCATTACCATTGTTCCAATTCCATCTCATTTCTTCCTCGAACACAACATCCCTGCTCACATGGATCTGGCTATGTTGAGGATTATAGAGACGGTGTGCTTTGCAGTCCTCTTCCACGCCAAGGTACACCAATGGCGTGCTTCAGTCATCTAGTTTCTTATGATGAGGACCTGCAGTCTTCATGTGTGCGACGCATCCAAACATCCTTAAGTGTTCGAGGTTTGGTTTCTTACCAGTCCAGGCTTCATACGGCGTGAGCGCACTGAGAGCTTTAGTTGGCAACCGGTTGAGCAGGTAAACAGCATGTCTGACCGCCTTGCCCCACATACTTCCAGGAACATGCATGCTCTTGAGCAAGCTCCTTGTCGTAGCCATCACGGTCCGATTCTGACGCTCTACTACGCCGTTTTGTTGTGGTGTATATGGTGCGGTTAGGTGCCGTTGTATGCCTTCGCGTTCACAGAAGCTTGGACAAGAACTCACCTCCTCGATCAGTTCTTAGTGTCTTTATCTTGCTGTCACATTCATTCTCTACAAGAGACTTGAATTTTTTGAAAGAATTAAAGGCATCACTCTTTTCTTTGAGCATATACACCCACATCATGCGACTGAAGTCATCAACAAGTAGAAGAAAGTACTTGTTACCAGCAAGTGTAGCGGGTGTAATTGGGCCACAAATGTCAGCGTGCACAAGTTGCAGTGGCCTCTCAACTTTGAAGCTTGCCTGCAGAGGGAACGGTAGTCGTGCTTGTTTGGCGATGAGGCACCCTTCACAGAGCTGGTTTGGATGAAAAATCTTCGGCAGCCCGGTGGCCATTCCCTTCTCTGCCATCATCTTAAGCGCGAAGAAATTCACTTGTCCGAGCCTTGCGTGCCACAACCAGGCTGGATCTTATACGTTGGCCATTAGACATATCGGCCTGTAAGTTTCAAGAGCTATCTTGTACAGGCGGTTAGGTGATCTCGTCACCTTCATCAGTAGAATGCCGTTCCTGTCGTACACCCTCAAGCAGGAACCGACAATCTCTACCTTGCTTCCATCTTCTGTTAATTGACCAAGGCTCAATATATTACTTCTTAAACTTGGAATGAAGTATACCTCCGACAGAAGACGTTGTTCGCCATTCTTGCATTGGAACAGGATTGATCCCCTGCCCTCAATCTGCACGGTTGAGCCATCACCGAACTTGACACGGCCGGTGATGTCCTGATCAAGGTCCTTGAACTTTCCTCGGTGGTCCGTCATGTGGTTGCTAGAGCCATTGTCGAGGTACCACACATCGGTGTCGGCCTGCTCTTCTCTAGCACTGCGCAAGTCTGGTACTATCTTTTCTTCATTGAGCATGACGAGGTCAGGCGTCTCCTCCTGAGTCTCTCCCAGCAGCAATGCGGCCTCCTTGTCTTGCGCTCGTGCGAGGTTTGCCTCCTCATCACAACGTTTGTTGCGACACTCCGACGCATAGTGCCCGTAGTTTTCACAATTGAAGCACTTGATTTTTGATTTGTCACGGTTAGAGCTTGAACCGCGAGTCCCCTCACCCTCCTGGTGTTGAACTATTTGGCCGCCACGACCACCCCTGTCGCGCCAGCGGCTACGTCCACGGGGCTTGCCACGGCCCCGATCGTCGCTAGAGTGCCCCTTTCTGCTCGACGACAAATCAGCACTTCCTTTCTTCGATCGCGCCTGCCACTCAGCGTTAGTAAGCAGGAGTTGTCTGCTGTTGCTCTCGCCTCGACCACGTATGCGTTCTTCGTACGCTTTGAGGCGGACGATCACTTCCTCGACCGGCATGGTCTCCACATCCACAAACTACTCGATTGCAGCAACGACTTGCAGGTACTTGTCTGGGACGGAGACGAGCAGCTTATTGACGATGACAACGTCCTCCATCTTGTCTCCCAATCCACGAATCTTGTTTGCGAGGGTCGTCAATTTCCCCGCAAACTCATCGATGGAATCTGTTTCCTTCATACGTAAAACTTCGAACTCACTCTTCAAGGTTTGAATCCTTGCCTTCTTCACCCGATCTACGTCGAGGTACATTGTCTTCAGGCTTTCCCAAGCTTCCTTAGCCGTTTTGTGCTTGGCCAGTTGGAGTAGGATCTCCTCGGGGACAGCTTAAAAAATGCACGCCAACGCCATCTTGTCTCTCTTCTTTACTACGACCATCCCGGCCGCGGGTTCAATGGCGTCCCAAACGCCTTGAGCCTCCATGAAGACCTCCATCTTGATCGCCCAAGTGGAGTAGTTGACAGATATCAGCATTGGGTAGTGCAAGGTTATGCTTTCCTCCTTTGTTGCTGGCGCCGTCGAGTGCTCGACAATTGACATCTTGTAGAGTCGAAGGTACTTTGGCTTACACTTGGCTCTGATACCAGATGTTGGCTACAAGCAGCGGGTTGTAACCTTCGGAAGGTAAAGATAGTGAACACAATGTATTTGGAGAAAAAATATTTTATTTCTTACTTCAATATTAAACAAACAAATACACACATATTTATATAGCCCCTATGGTAACAACTCAACCCTAAAAGCAAGCTAACAAATCTTATTAAAGTGGATCTAACCCTAGTAAGGTGGATCTAAATTAGACAAGTTCTATTCCAAAAAGGAATTGGTCAAATCTAGGTTATTTAACTAATAGTGTAAACACTAAATAGATCTGGCATTTTTATAATACAACTCGAACCAAAGACCAATAAGATTAGCTTTATACATAAGGTGCTGAAGTAAAGCACAATCTTCTTTCTTAGGGTGTGATGTCAGATTTGTGCTACAGTTTTTTGAGAAGCCGGCAAGATCATGGGTAAAAGAATAAAACAAAATAATTACCGTAGCATATAGGAATTAGGAAAACAAATGTGGTCCAATTGTCTGTCGTCCAATTGTCTGTAACGACAACATACAACAAGGACATGCCAAATGTCACGTTCCAGTCCCAAAACACTTGAGATCAGATACGTGACAATGGCCAGCTGGTACGACTACGAAGGACTTTTCAATTTAATTAATTCGTCGAAGTGTATTTACGCTGTCCACAGTCAAGTGATCAAGTTAAATATCTATATCTATCAACTATTTATATCTTAATCCATATGATAGTAATAAAAGAAAGGTAAATATGACTACTAGTCTGCAGCTTAATAATCATATTTTTCGAATAGACTCGAAGAAAATTGCACGAGTTTACAAAAACTAAGCATGTATAAATGACAGAACGAAGCATGTATACTACGGAGAATAATACATGTAAGAAAGGAGTACTCATCAACCATCTAGCAAAAGATCTCTGTGTCCAACTCACCTAACCTGACAGGGAACCAGGTCCTCAAATGGACGTAGCAAGATAGAAAAATATATGCCAAATATAAATACTGAATAAAGTAAATGGGGATAAACTAACCATCTAAGTGAATGCAATCCGAGGACAACTTTGGTACGTATGGGTAGGCGTAGGCATAACTGTCCTATAACGTTCATCTAACGTTAGAGGGAATCTGCAAATATAACAACCATAACGTCCATAGATCACGGCGCTTGTAAAATATATTAGTCATAACGTTCGTCGAACGCCAGAGGATCAAATCTGTATAAGGGACATCAGTTCCCGTAGCTCTTCTAGATACTACGGTTTCCAATGGGTGTGTCCCATACACCTACTAGCTGTGTGTCCCATGGCCTACTAGTTGTCCTCACAGTCCAATTTAAATGTACAAGTCGACTACACGACATGCACATCTTGTAACTATTATGCAGGTCATAAAATAAACTAATACTATCATGACTACACACTATATAGTCATGCGCGTAAATCGATAGCTAGTCGGGTAAACCAACTTGCATCAAGAATAATATATGGTGCCGTGAAAAGTACGAAACAAGATCTTGAGATAGATTAAAATACCTCCTCCTTATTTTGATTCTTCAGTTCTTTTATCATATTTGTGCGTTGTTCCATCTTATAGTTCTGTGATTGAGTATTCATATTTTATTGGTGGCATTATATCTTGATGATCATTATTGTTAGATAGTATAGTTTACCCAAACAATGTTCTACCATCGATGCTGCGACGTAGGCTGCATGTACCCACGTTCTCGTGCCCTTACAACGGGTGTGTGTCGTGAAATATTTTTAGTAGTAGCCCATGCCGGCCTTCAAGGTCGCAATTAGTGCGATTCGTAGTGGTTCTCTAATTGAGTGCTATTACGAGCCTGTTTCAAGATATATGATATAGGCTATAGGCTGAGAACACTAAATCAAAACTAGTAAAAACTATATTGCTCATTTCAACTGTTCTTCCTTGATATTTGATAATTGAGCTTTACTTCTTTGAATACATTCTATCTTGTGCCATATTGATTCTTTTCTTCCTCTTTGTCTTAGGATGCCGCCTAAGACTCGATCACAGCACAAAGGAGTAGCTTCTGAGGGATCTGCGACTTCCTGATAGCCTACACCAGTCACTTCTCCAGTGATTGGTGTATCAGCTGCATTCGGGGGTCCACCTCCAGTACAGAGGATTGTTTCAGCTGTGTTCGAGGGACTTACACCTACACCTCCTGTGTCGGCAAATGCGACTCAGATGTTCGCATTATTTTACGAGATGATGGAAGCTCAGAGGGCCCAGTCAGAGGCTCACCAGAGGAAGGCCGATATGATGCGACAGGGTATCGAGAGTTCTCATCAGCTTGCCCTTGCTGTAGTAGAGAGGAGCTCCGGCCCAGCAGCAGGTTGCTTTGCAGGTTGTCCAACTTCGGCGAGTAATATTTAGGACTTCAAGAAGCTGGAATCTCGGGTCTTCAAGGGGATCGAGGGCTTCGTCTACGCTGATGATTGACTCGAGGATATCGAGCGTCTCATGAGGGTGTCCCGTATTGCCGAGGATCTAAAGGTTGTGGCAGTGGGACTTCAGCTGTTCGACATCACCCACACTTGGTTCAGGAATGAGCCACTTCTTGCTGATGCGGGGTAGTCTTGGTTGGTTTTTAAGGGCCTTTTCAAGAGGAAGTTCTTTTCTCGGATGGAAATATTGGACTTTGGGAGGCAGTTTGAGGGCCTTACTCAAGGGAGCATATCCGTGAAAGAGTATGCAACATAGTTCGGGAGGTTGAGCCAATCTGCGGAGTACTTGGTGAGGGAGCCATAGGTTCGGCCTATCCGCTTCTGTGAGGGTCTGAACTGGGAAGTGAAGATCCTTATTCCGTCTTTCTATGAGACATATTCTGAGATACTTGCGGAGGCACACAAAGTTGAGCGGGAGTTGAGCTTGAAGCCCAAGAGAGACCGTAATTCTTTTATTGGGGCTAGTAGCAGCGCAGTGCCTGCTAAGCGTTCTCATCTCCAGTTTAGGCCTTTTCAGTAGCCACAGCAGTACCAGACTCCAGCTAGGGTGCCGGTTCACCAGGTACCACAACAGCAGCAGCGACACTCACATCACGCTTTCTGCCACTACTGTAAGAAGCCCGACCATATCTGAAAAGTTTGCATGAAGAGGTTGAGAGTTTGTCTGTCTAATGGCGCAGAGGGGCATCATATGAGAGATTGTCCTTTCAACCCTCATCGTACAACTCGGGGAGCAACTCCAGCTCAAAGAGCACAAGCGAGGCCACCTGCAGTATAGCCGAGGGGACTAACGCTTCCGACCTAGCAGCAACGTTACATCCAGCACCAGCATCAGGAAGGTGCACCTCAAGGACGAGCGTTTGCTATGACGGTCGAGGAGGCTGAGCCCACCGGAGATATCATCGCAGGTTCTGTTATCCTTGATTCTATTCCAGCTTTAGCATTGTTTGATTCAGGTGCTTCCCATAGTTTTATATCTGTTTCTTTTGCTCTGAAGCATCATTTGTTAGCTGAGTCTTTACTTAGGACATGTAAGATCATGACCGGGGGAGGCATTATCCTGGATAGTAATGTTTGCAAGGATCGGAGAGTTATTTTGGGAGGTCGGGAGCTGAGTGCGTGTCTACTTGTAATGCCACTTTCGAGCTACGATATTGTACTCGGAATGGATTGGTTGAGTAGGCACCATGTTAGTATAGATTGCAGAGGATGTAGAGTTTTGTTCAGTCCACCAGGAGAGCCAGAGTTTGAGTTTGCTAGAGGAGCTTTGGAGCAAGGAAAAGGCATTATCTGTGGAGCTATGGTGGAAGACAAGAAGTTGTCTCATCCTTTGATAGCAGAGTTCTTGGATGTGTTTTCTGAAAAATTGTCCAGATTGTCGCCAAACCGAGATGTTGATTTCTCTATAGACTTGGTGCCAGGTGCAGAGCCAATTTCACAACATGTCCATAGACTGAACAACAGCGAGTTGTTCGAGCTGAAGAAGCAAGTGGATGAATTTCAGGATAAGGGGTTTACTTGATCCAGTTCTTCACCGTGGAGAGCCCCGGTATTGTTTGTACCGAAGAATGATAGATTCGTGTGCATGTGCATCGATTACAGGGCATTGAATAATCTTGCCATGGATTGACGATCTATTTGATCAGTTGAGTGGCGCCAAGGTATTTTCCAAGATAGACTTAAGATCAAGCTACCACCAGGTAAAATTGAAGCCGGAAGACATTCCGAAGAATGCTTTTAGGACTCAGTATGGCCAGTATGAGTTTATGGTGATGCCGTTTGGGTTGACTAATGTTCCGGCGGTATTTATAAATTTGATGAATAAAGTGTTCCACCAGTACCTTGTCAAGTTTGTAGTGGTGTTCATCGATAACATTCTCATAAACTCGAAGATGCCAGAGGAGTACAAGGAGCATCTGTAGATTGTGTTGGATGTGCTGAGGAAGGAGAAGTTGTATGAGAAGTTGTCCAAGTGTGAGTTTTTACTGGACAAGGTAGAGTTCTTGGGGCATATTTTGACTGGTGATGGAATTTTGGTTGACCTGAAGAAGATCACAGAAGTGGAGCTTTGGAAGACCCCGAGTTCAGTGGCAGAGATCAGCAGTTTTTTGGGTCTGGCAGGCTACTACAGAAAGTTTGTGCAAGATTTTTCGAGGATTGCTGAGCCGATGACTAGACTCACCGGGATGGCCGTGAAGTTTGTTTGGACAGAGGAGTGTCAGACTGCTTTTGAGTAATTGAAGACGAAGTTGACGTCTGCTCCTATTTTGATGTTGCCATCAAGGTCTGGAGGATTCACTATCTATAGTGATGCATCGGAGAAAGGTTTGGGTTGTGTTCTTCAGCAGAATGAAAAGGTGATTGCCTATGCATCTAGGCAATTACGTCCTCATGAGAAGAATTATCCTACCTACGATTTGGAGTTGGCAGCGGTCATCTTTGCTTTGAAGTGGTGGAAACACTATCTATACAGAGAGGGTGTGAAGATCTTCATAGACCACAAGAGCTTGATGTATGTTTTTACTCAGAAGGAGCTGAACATGAGGAAGTATCGGTGGCTGGAACTGATGAAGGATTTTGATATATCCTTACAGTATAATCCAGGGAAGGCAATATAGTTGCCGATGTCTTGAGCAGGTATCCGTTAGCTATATTTTTGATGAAGGATCGATATTTGTTGGAGGATCTTGAGAGCTTGGGCATTGAGGTGATAGTTCCTAGGATTGTGATACAGATATGGGGTTTGCAAATACATCCAGTGTTGATGGACAAGATCAAGGCAGCCTAGTATGAGGATGTATCCATGAGGATCATCAGAGCTCATGTGAGAGCAGGATTGAAAGATGATTTTACCATTGTTGAGGATGGTTCTTTACGGCATGGTACTAGACTGTGTGTTCCTAGTAGGGAGCTGTATGGCGAGGTGTTGCAAGAAACGCATCGCTCTCAGTATTTTATGCATCCAGGTGCCAACAAAATATATCAGAATATGCGAGAGAGTGTGTGGTGGTATGGTATGAAGAGGGAAGTGCCATAGTTTGTATCCAGATGCTTAGTGTGCCAGCAGGTGAAAGCCGAGAGGAAGAGGGCAGGCAGTTTACTTCATCCATTACCTATTCCAGAATGGAAGTGAGAGCACATTACTATAAATTTTGTGTCCGGACTTCCACGATCTCCAGGAGAAAAAGATGAGATTTGGGTCATCATTGACATGTTGACCAAGTCGGCCCAATTTTTGCCTTTAAAGGTGGGTTTGTCTATGGAGAAGCTGGCAGAGTTGTATGTGAGACAGATCGTCAGGATACATGGGGTTTCCGTCAGCATAGTCTCGAATCAGGATATTCGTTTCACTTCTTATTTCTGAACAAGTTTGCAGGCGAGCTTGGGCACCCAGCTCAAGTTTATTACTGCATACCCCCCCAGACGGATGGGCAGTCAGAGAGGACCATTCAGACTCTCGAGGATATGTTGCACACCTGTGTACTAGATTTTGGGGGATCTTGGGAGGACCATATCCATTTGGTAGAGTTTGCTTATAATAACAACTACCATGCCTGTATAGATATGTCACCATTTGAGGCTCTGTATGATCGGAGATGTCGCACTCCCTTGTCTTGGGATGATGTTGAAGAGAGAGCTTTGCTAGGTCCAGAGATGGTGGTGGAGGCAGCGGAGAAGGTCAAGCTGATTAGAGATAGAATTTAGGTAACGTAGGACAGACAACGGCATTGGGCCAATAACTATCGGAGACTCTTGGAGTTTGAGTTATAGTTTTAGGTTTTATTTTATGTTAATTTTGGTTGTTTATTATAGATTAAGTTCTTAAGGTTGTATTTTATTCTAGGTTAGAGGTCTGGTGTTTCTGAGGATTTCTTCGACATGAGGCATGATTCGCTTCGGTGGAGGCGGAAAGCTTAGTCCGCGATTCATCAGACCCTTCAATATTCTTGAGAGGGTCGGTGCAATTGCCTACAGACTAGACTTGCCACATGCATTGGAGGAAGTGTACAACGTATTTCACGTGTCACAGTTGATACGGTACGTGGCAGATTCTAGTCATATAATGGATCACTCGGAGATAAGAGTTGGGCCCTACTCTTAGTTATCCAGAGCAGCCAATTGAGATTGTGGATCGGAGAGAGAAGGTGCTGAGGAACCAGATTATTCCTTTGTTATGCGTCGCATGGAGGCATCACTCTCCGGGTGAGTTTACCTACGAGAGAGAGAATGAAATGCGAGAGTGGTACCCGTATCTGTTTGTGCCTTGAGGTATGTTCTTTCTTGTTCTATTTTGCTTTTCTTGGGGTAGTTTAGTCTTTGAATTTCGAGAACAAAATTATTTTAAGGGTGGTATAGTTGTCACTACCATATTTTCTAGAAAATAGCATTTTGGTTATTTAATAATTTTATAATTATTGTGTATATTGTATATTTATTTATAGTATTATTTACTTATTGTTAGATAATGCATTATATTTTTGACTTGTGTTAGTGGACCTAACTAGACAAGACTTGACTCATGGACCGACATTTATTTTAGTTAGACTTGAGCCCAATTACTAGCCTAATTCTTTAAGTTAGTATTTTAATTAATCAAACCATTAGGATTAGAACCTTTCTTTCTTAATTATTTTCTTAATGACAACCCAATAGGGGTATTTGGGTCTTTATACCATTACTTGGAGAGGGGGCAAGTGGCCGGCCTATTGAAGGTGGGGGGAGACAAATTCTCTCTCCTCATTTTATTTTAATTCATTTCGTTCCATTTGGTGTTCTTACCCAATTCAACCCATCCCCCCCACCAAATTTCTACCAAATAACTTCCAGTAACTCTCATTCTTCACCATTAGTAGATCCAGAACCAAGGAGGTAAGGAGTACCAAGGAGAAGGAGATTGCACAAATTGAGAGCTCTTTGTGTCCAATTGGAAACTTACATTGAGAATCCATCTCCCAATAGGTACAATTCAAAATATTTCTTATAATTAGACTCTAAATCTGTAGTTTAATCATTACGAACCCTTTCATGTGTTAGGACTACCTATAGGAAGAAGAGTTGACTACTAGGAACCCCTATTGTGAATGTTATTATGTATTTTGTGCCCAAGTTAGAGAAAATTCGATATTGGTGCACCATGTGTTTGTTAATAGGTCTAGTGGACAAAATTGACATGTGTTTGGTTTCGTGAGACTATTTTCATGTCCACAATTGGATACGAGTAGGCCGTATCATGGCAATTTAGTGATACGGATTGATTTGGAGGTTTTCCCTTCGATACGGGAGTTTGCATATGTCATATTATGACACAGACACATAGATGAGTAGCTAGCATTTTGTATTGCTCATAAATATGATTCTAGGCTTGCTCATATTATTTGTGATGCTTTGGGTATTGTGTTGGGAGCGTATCACAAGAGTATCATAGATATAGTATGATACTAGTGTGGTGCACCATAAGTGTTTTCTATATTATCATGTATTGGGTGTAAACTAATATATATATATATATATATATATATATATATATATATATATATATATATATATATATATATATATATATATATATATATAAGCATTAGTTTGATATATATTTATTATATTATAACTATATAAGTATATAATTACTTGTTGTATAGATATATCTAATTAAGTATGTATATGAGCTTGTATACATATGTGCATATAGTGTCTGTGTATGTTCACTGTGTCAGCCATTAAGATACTGGTATACATGTCTGTGAGTTAGAGTGTTAGAATATAACATATAGATATTATATTCCTTCATGTATCAGTTGTGAGGGGACTATGTAAGTACATATGTGAACATTTTTAGGAGCATTCTTGTCTCTGTATTCACAGTGCAAGTGCTCAAGAAGGGAACACTTGAGGACTGTCTTCGGGACAGTATTGGTTTACGCTGAGATGACTAGGGGGATCTTGCACTATGAGGGAGAGAACTTCATTAGCAGTAGCAAGGAGTGCAGGTCTAGTTGAGGCTCGAGTAACAGAGTGTTCAACATTAGGAGCAGTGCAGTCTAAGTAGTGAGCAGAGCTCGGGCTCTATAGGACCATGTGTGTAGGTGTAGTTGGTACGGTCTGAGAACACATAAATTCAGTAGCAGTAGGGAGTTATACTTGGAAATCAGTTCAGTTTTGTTGCACTGAAAGAGTGTAGTCAGGTATGGAGAGAATTGGTACAGAAGCTGTAACACCCCGTTCCGCTCTAGCGGACTGCCGTCTCAAACGGCAATAGTGCAACTGTCCTGACCCGCTTTGCCTCAAACAAGAAGCAAAGGATATCCAGACTTGTCCCTACAGGAATTCAGCTTAGGCTTTCAGAGGCTCGCTTGACGTATCGCTCTACCGAGGCGAATTATCGCTAAGGTGGATGGCTACGGTGAACTTGTCTTTGCTTAGCCAGCACACCTAAAATCTGGAATGATACATGCTAGTCGCTAGGTGAATCACCCCTGCATGCTAATGAATCCAACGCACCTAGATAAGAGAATAATCCCAACTCATATTTGCTTATGCTAGAACATGGAAATTGAAATACTGCTTATATCCAGACCCTCGCATGCTAAGTCCCTAACGGTTTCATCCCTCGGCTTACCTTCGGGTCCGAGCAAACGTGTCTGCTTATATTCCTTAGAAACACATGCTTGTCTGCTTACGAATGTCTAACGTTATTGTATTGTGCATGTATTCTTGTTAGCCAGGAGACTATCAAATAGTCCTTCTGTGCAATTGAACCTGCAAGTATCCAGGACCGTCAGGTCATCCAAGGCAAATCCCCGAACCAGGGGAATGCATTAAGCAAGAATGAATACTGAACGTGAATCTCACTTGAATGATAATCATGCCAAGTTATGCATCTGAACGAGGATCGTGGTATGTTCTGATTGAATCCCAGCTCGTGGAGCAATATGCTCGTTCAGAATAATTTTAAGTTTCATGATTATCATGTCAAGCTATAGATAAAGGATAGACCACGACCTGCATTGTCGCGGACAACTTGTGCACAAGGTATGTTATGGTGAGTTTCGCGGACGGTCACCGGGGCACTGGGACCGATCCGATCCGGACGGAACGTATGTATAGTCGTATGTTACCCGGCAAGTGTTATGCAGCGGGGCTTGCCACCCGCGTTGCACGTCACTTTGCCTTGAGACTAAACGGTCCATAATGGCTATGCCAGCGACTTATGTTCATATAGATAAGTCATTCTCGCTTAGCGGTTATCCATGTGCGAGTCATTGCATCGTATCAATGAACAACTGAACACCTGAACGATCAAGTTAAAATGACCCTCGTGTTTGTATATGCTATGCCCCTGAATGTTTATACTTGCCCGTGCTTGAATTAACAATGTTTGCCTTGGACTGGGAAGGAGATGGTAAGTTGGTAAGTCTCGCCGTGTTTCCTCTCATGTCGCACGGTGCACTGCCACACGGATTAGGCTATTCAATATTTGCATGAAATTGATCCTAAGGTAACTAGAAAGACAACTTAATAGTTGGTGCACGGAACCTGTATTACGTGTTTGGATTTGTCGAGCGGGTGAGTAGCTTCCCCACCAGTGCATTCAGTGTACTGATAATCTACCAGTTTGTATGCAGGGTGCGGGAGAATCTCGTTCGGTGCAGATGCCTCCTTCGTGCGTGCTAAGGCCAGGAGTTCCCTCTGAAGCCTTGTAACGGTTCGTCCGGGACTAAGCACATATACAAGACATAATGTTGGAGCATCGCATGAACATCGCCTGATCATTGCCTGTAATACTTGTTCATATCAATAAAAGAGCTTGTTTTACTTCAACTTGTGTTTCAATGCTTCCGCTATATTGTCGACTCAGTGAACCTGTTACCGATCGCTTATGCGTTCATGACTCCGCTGCACTCGGACAACCTGTGCGACTCTGTGGCTTAGAACTCTTACCGCCAGCCAATGAACCACGGTCTTGCACGGGCGTGGATCACGCTCGTGCGGCATCACGCCCGGATGGGTCAAGCGATCGTTCTGGGGGAGCGCTGGCGAGGGTGATTCCCGCCTAGCGGGAATGGCCGATTTGCCTGCGGGAGATCGGGGCGTGACAGAAGCTGCAGCAACATGTGAGGGCAAGGGAGTACAGCAAGTGGATGATCACTGCTGTGTACTGGTGCACAAAATACTTGTCTGCATATCAAGGTGAAGGGATACATGTTTCAGTTTGTGGGGTATGGGCAATTTGGAGTGTGACCAGTGAGTGTTCAACTGAGGATAAGTGTTTTACTAGTTGAGGGTGCCTTAGTAGGGGTAATGCAGTGTGTTAAGGTGAGGAGAAGGGGCCTGCACCACACTGTGCAGTGAACAAGTGACTGTGTGTGTGTTATACAGTAGGTTAGTGTTGATGTCTAAGTTAAGGCATAGTGCTAGAGTATCTAAGGGTGTTTGGGTTAAAGGTAATTTGAGTGAAGGTTGAGTAGCTAGGTGTATAGAATGGGTATTATAGGTATGTTACCAAACATTAAGGTATTAATGTATGATATCTAGATATTGAGGGTAGTTGATTGGAACTAAGGTAGTACTAATAGTAATTATGGCTAGTAGATGAGTATATGTATAATACTTAGTATTAAGATCTAGTATAAGTTATGTATATATTAATAGTTAGTATATGGTAACCCATTACCTAGTGTCCTTAGCTAGAGTAAGGTAAGTGTTGACATTTACATTAAGGTATCCTAATACCTAGTTTCAACTTATATGACTTGTATCATATAGATACCAACCTAATAACCTAGAGATGGACTCATATAACCTAAAAATAGTTAGTTTGACCAAGTTTGACTAGAGTTGACCTAGTTTGACTATTTTGACTTATATTTGGCCTAATGACCTTGAAATGGACTAGTTTAACTTCTTCTCATTCCAAAACCTTGTATTTATATAATATTTTATATTTAGGTCTCCGAGGTACCCTTTCAGACATCTTTGATACTTTTTATCAGATTTCAGGCGAGTACATTCATTGACAGTTTTTCGTTTATGATATCCTCTATGTTTCTTGTATTTAGTGTAGATACCCTTGATTTTCCTGACACTTGGTTTCACGGATTGGTATTCTTGGATTCCGTCATGAGATGTTATTTTTGGTAGTTTCTGGCGTATTTCTTGTGCGATCCCGTTGTTCTTGAACATGTATGGACACTGATTCAAGATAGGATTAGCGCCCTTCTCATGGAATCCTGTGTCATAGCATGTCATGGTTGGATCCACTATACCAATTGGGGCAGGAACTATTTAGTGTAGATATGTGATCATACCCCTGCAGTTCTTGTTTTTCTTATATAGTGTTAATCATACCCCACACGTATGACTAACCAGGCCATAATTTCGAGCAAGTTCCCAAGTCGATCATATATTGTCACTAGTACTCACTCACTTAGATGTATTTCTTGATTCTATATGATGTTCATATCTCTTGTATGTATTTTTTGTATTTTTTTATTCTTATATATTTCTGCCATGCCCTATTCATCTGGTATATGCTCTCTATTTACCGTTACGTAGTCTTTATCATTTATTGGAACTGCTGTTAGAGGTGTACTTTGCTCCAATCATGATTGGATATATTTTTTCAGATAATACTAAGGAGTGGTATTCCACTCACTACGGACCTCAGGACGTAGTTGGCTTAGAGCTAGAGACTGTGGCTCGGGAGAAACTTATCCCGGTTGAGACAGACGATACTTTACCTGTAGCTCAGTAGTTAGGTTTATATTGTATTGGATTTGTCTCTAGCTTTGGCAGTTAGTACTCTTTTATATTTGAGACTCATCGGATATTATCTTTGTTTTATGAGTTGTATTTTGACTCTTCAGTTCTTTTATCATATTCGTTCATTGTTCCATCTTATAGTTCTGTGATTGAGTATTCATATTTCATTGGTGGCATTATATCTTGAAGATCATTATTGTTAGATAGTATAGTTTATCCAAACAATGTTCTACCGCCGATGTTGCGGCGTAGGCTGGACGTACCCACGTTCTCGTGCCCTTACATTGGGTGTGGGTCCTGACATTGTTACCTCCAGCTTCAGATTCTGAGAAATGGGAATTCTCGTGATGAACGAGCTCTCGTCTTCGAGAACGAGTATTCTGGTATACTCCAAAGGAATCGATGAGTTGGTCAAATCTCCTTTGACTGGGTGTTCTTGAAGAACTCCGTCTTGGTTGTCTCCTACCACGGGGAAGATGTGAAGCCATATATGTTGAGGCAAAGAGCGGTCCGTCCTCGTGCTTCTGGTTGTCAACTTGCTTTGTGCATTGAGTCTTAGGAGACATAGTGTAAGTCAATCGGTCAAACACATACTGTTTTGCTGACGCACAATAATATTCAATTATAACTCTATGACAACTACAACGATGTTCATTAGTAAACATCGTTGTAGTGTCATAAGGGTCACTCTCTTTGCGATTTTGTACAATAAGCTAAAAAAATCAAGAGAGGGAAGTGAAGAGGTGGAAGAGGGCACACTCTGCCTCTTTGCATGAGATAGATTAAATCTTTTGTGCACATTTTGGTCCCTTGTGTGTAGAGTTATGTGCTGGCTTGATTTGCAAGTAATTCGTCTTAACTCGAGTTCTTTCCCTTCAGAGAGGAGAGGAAGTTGTCTTTGACAGTCTTCTTGTGCACACGCACATAATCAACATGATCTTGGCACACTTTCTGTAGAGCATTCAAAGTTGGCACAGTTTGTCTGCGTGCATTTAATTTTGCACAAAGGTCTTGGCTTGACGTGTGAGTGGCGCATAGTCTTACATCCACTGCGCGTATAATCAAGATGTTAGAAGAATAATTCTCTCTAACTAACACTTTATTTGTGCGCTGGTTGGTTTGGACAACAATGTTAATACCTTGCTTGCCTCACATATTTTGGCGAATATGTGCGGTTTGAGGAGCTTGGGTGTGAATAACCCCTTGCTCGAAATTATATGAGTTGTGCGAATTGTATCCCTTGTTCAATGCAAGGGACTCAGAAGCTTGGGTGGGGATCACCCTTTGTTTGAAGTTGCGCGATTTGTAACCCTTGTTCAACGTAAGGGAATTATCCACCATATCATTGATCTGAACAGATTTGACAGGAGAACTCTCATTGATCAGAATGCTCTTTCCCATTTTTGCAGTAACTTCGGGATATGCATGACGAGGATTGGGCACCCACACTTTGTGAGTTTTCTTTGACTTAAGTGCTGATGAGGGACGGGCATTACCACCAGAATGGAGCATTTCTTCATATGCATGTTGGTCGAACTTTACGACAAGGTCTTCTACGTCAAGCCGAACGAAGCAGTTTCGAGTTGAGCTATCACCTTCTCGTCAGAGGAGAAGGAAGTCCCCAGCAGAATCGCCATCCTTGTTTGCTAGAAAAAATTTATACGAAACATTTGTATTACGAACTATTGAAAAGAAGAAAAATTACAAATAAAAATCCTAAACAGGAATCTAAGTACAATTAATTCTTCGATTCTGGAAAAGTATAGCTATAGAGATCTGATCTTCTGACGATCACTTTACTCCTTGGACCACTCGATGATGAAGAAATGCACACGTTGACAAAGAACTGGCACACAACAACGAAGATCTGAAAGGAATGCTACGAACAACTAGGAGAGTTGAATAATAGGAAAGCTTTTTTACAGGGGCACGTAAAAGCTTTTATTTCTCTCGCCCGGCTCTTGAACTTCGAAGTCTTGAGGATTGCTGCGAACAACTTGGAGAGTTGAACAATAGGAAAGCTTTGGCACAGGAGAACGCAAAAGCTTATATTTCTCTTGCTTTACTCCTTAATTTCAAGGACTTGAGGCTTTTAGCTCCTTTCTATCTCTATGTGTGCTCCTCTCTGTGTAAGTGTAGGTAGCTTCCTCTGTATGTAGGTATGTGTAGGTATATCTCTTGATATGTTCTCTGCTGATTGATCCATGTCTAGGTTGCAAATAACCTGTATTTATAGATCTTAGGAGCAGTTATGAGAATGCGTGCGCACTTTGCACAATCAATATTGTTTTACCATTGTGTGTGCACTTTTAGTGGATTAACATTCTACGTTCTGCATGAGTGGGTGCACAACTTATTGCCTGCTTGACACGTAGCTTCCTATGCAAGAAAAGCGAAGGTCGTAGGGGACAGTTATTTGTACACCTTTCATGAGACGTACGACATGTATAACACGCACTTATAATCCTCACTGTTGATGGATAACATGCACACTTTTGGAGTCGTCTGGAGACTGGCACATTTTTGATGGAGTGGCATTGCGACGCACTTTTGAGAGGAGTGACACTGCCACGCACTTTTGAGAGGAGTGGCACTGCGACACACTTTTGAGAGAAGTGGCACTGCGGCACATTTTTAAGAGGAGTGGCACTGCGGCACACTTTTAAAGAAGTGACACAGCGACGCACTTTTGAAGAAGTGGCACAGCGACGCACTTTTAAGAAGAGTGGCACTGCAGCGCACTTTTGAAGAAGTGGCACATTGGCACAATTTTGAAGAGAATGGCACTAAGGCTGGGTCACTAAAGGATAACCTAGGTTTTCGTGCCGCCGCTGCGCTGCAATGAGGACTTTTGACTCTTCAATTTCTACATATATCAGCTGTCAGTATGCTGCATTAAATGCTTGATAGAGAGACGATCATTTGTGCACCATCTTTCGTAGTATGAAGAAAGTGTGCCACTTTTTTGCCCTCTGAATAATGCGCCATCTTCTGAAAATAATAGAAAGTCCGCCAAAGTAGAAAATGTGCGTCTCTTCAGGAATAAGTAGAAAGTGCGTCATTTTTTTGCTTGTTGTGTCTTTTTGTAGGAAACTGTGCCATCTGTCTTAGGCGGACTTTTTATGCTTCTACAACCACATGTATCAGTGAGTGATTACAAGTGTTTATGATCAGTGTTGGGGTATACCAAGTACATCGGTGAAGTGATGTAGGATATAGGGTTGCAATGTTCCAGATATAATAAAATTAGGTAGTATCTTAGTTAACAGTATATCAGAGTTGTGAGGTGTATGGCCAATTAAGGTATGGTCAATAGTGAACAGGGGGGTTAAGTATCAGTTAACACCAAGATAGAGTATGTATAAGTTGTTAATACTGAGTATATGGTTATGTATTTATCTAGTACCTGCGTATATATATATATATATATATATATATATATATATATATATATATATATATATATATATATATATATATATATAATAGATACAAGTGATACCTGGTATTGCATATGCAGGTAGTATAGGTAATAGGGTATTGTGGCCTAGAAAACCTAGTATAACAGAGTATTAACCTAGTTGCCTAGTAATGACTAGTATACTCTAGTATGGACCTAGAAGTGGCCTATAACCATCACAATAAGTTAGATAACCATGTATATCATCTCATATCAATCATTGACACTTATATTTCATATTTAGGTCATCGTGACTCCATTTTGGACATTGATCCTCACACCTTGCTCAGGACCACAGGCGAGTGCATTTCTCTGACAGTTTCTGTTATTTTGATGATTACTATGATTCTAGTTTTATAGTGTTATACTTGATTCCTGACACAGTGATACACGGGCTAGTATCATAGATACTTGTCATGAGGAGTCGTGATTGGATCCATCGTGTTAGCCGGGAACGAAAAAATATTAGCAAGTTATATGATCAAACCCCACCTTACATGCATCATAGTTCACCCCACATCTCATGTAAGGTGTAGCCTGACCATATTATATGCCTCATAGCATGTTATATATGATTAGCCTGACTCTTGCTCGCATCATAGCTAACCAGATGGTTAGCTTGACCCTACATGTATCATAAATAATCATATATAGTAAGCCTGATCTAGTCCCAAGTCGATCACATAGAAAACTAATATTTTAAGTCACTTAGCTAGTATTGCTATTCTTTTATTTCCAACCTCACTTGCTAGCATTTATATTTACCTGCTTATCATTATCTGCTTTCTCATTACTAGTTTTTCCCTGTGATATGATTATACGCCTTTCTAGTTTTTCTTACATTCTAGTATTTTATTTCCATCATGTATATCCATTACTCACTAATTTATAGTCTTTATCAATTTAAATGGAACTGATGTTAGTTTATGTGCTTTTCTCTAATCCTGACTGAATAATATTTTTCAGAGGATCTTGAGAACTTTTGTCCCACTTATTATTGACCGGGAGTAAATGATAGGTATTTTTCGGAGCCTCATGAGGAGCCACTTCCATAGAGGAGACGTCCGTAGTGACTTAGCTAGTTTAGCTTATTTTTTACTGTATTTGTTTCCAGCTTTGAGACTTTTGGGTTGTTATTGTTGAGACTCATATTGAGTTTGGATTATCTAGACTCTTAGGCTTATTGTTATTGCTTTGAGATGTTTATTTCTAGACTTATATGTTGGAACCTCTTTTATATCATATCATGTGTTCATCTTTCTCATAGATTATTGTGATTGAGTATTATTTTAGATATTATTTCTATGTTCATCTTGTCCTTCTTATGGAGTTGAGATATAATTGATATGTTATATATTTATTGTGAGATGTGATAGATAGCATTGTGACATAGACAACATTCTACCGTCGATGCTGCCGTGTAGGCTAGACGTACTCACTGATGGAACTGGAGATCCCTAGGACCGCAGAATAGTGTACATATAGATTGATAGAAGATTAACAAGTTTAATACATGATCTAATCCTTCAAAGGCAAAAACTAAGGTTCACGAATTATACCTGAAGTAACGGTCAGATGAAAGTTTTCAACAACCTTGATCAGTTAGCGATCCTAAGATCTTATGTATGTATTCTTTCCTCGGATTGGACATCGTGTGGGCGACGATCTTTCAACCTTTTCTTCTCTTAGGCCGACCCTCTTTCTTTTCTTACGTGAAAAATGAATTTAGAGAAAGCTGCTTACTTTTTTTTTATTATTTCCATGACGGCCTGAGAATAGAGGATATATATATATATATATATATATATATATATATATATATATATATATATATATATATATATATATATATGCAACGATAGGGACCATGAGAAGAAATTAGGGTTAGGTCTCCTAACGGATTTACATATCTCATGTTCAGCCCGAACACACAACCATGGCCAGTTAACAATAGCTCGGTCCACTAAAGAGCTATTGTTGCACTACATTTCTAATCCAAAATTATGATTATGGGTCTTATTATATGCTTGTTTGTCTTCCCATGTTAAGATATTGAATATTTGTCGATCAAATTAAGTTACTGACAATTATATTGATCGACATCTTTTATCCTTAAGTAATACCATTCAACTTTATTTTTTATGTCAGATATAATTCACCTGCAGGATTTACATGACAATCCTTATGAGTTCCCTAAGGGGACATCATCAACCCGATGTATCGGGACATGGATTCCTTTTATAATCAACAGTCCATCATGCACACAATGTCATTACCCAATTCATAGAGGTTATTGACCCATAATGAATCTCACCCTTTTATGAGTCAAAGTAATGCACACTACATATACATGTTTGTTATTATATCTAGATTAAGAGCATAAGTATCCATAATAACAGAGGTTTTTGTTCTCTTATGTAGTCAGTACAAAAAGAACCACCTCAGGTGGTCATGTTCAATACACACAAAGTGTACTATTTTAAACCTATAGTCAAGATAAACTAATACCAGATTACACCACAATATTTCCAATGGTTTGTTCAAGTCCATCTAGGTTATAAACTATTTATATATTCTACAGAGAATTGATAATATGATCTTCTGTGTGACACCATACATCATATTATCTACAATATAGAATATCAAACACATGGATTAACATTATAACAAATACAACATGCAAATATTTGTCCATATGATTCTCATTTAAAAATAAGGAAATATAGTTAATAAAAAGTGATGCTTTTAGTATATAACCCTAACAATCTTTCACTTATACTCAAAGTATTACTTTTTAGTATATGTTACAAATCTCTCACTTATACTTACCATTTATACTTAAAGACATGCTGCTATGCATCTGACTCACATTCCCTCAATATGACTATCAAAAACATTAGATGGTAAGCTCTTTGTAAAGGGATCAGCTAGGTTGTCTGCTGATGTTATCTTGATCACAAGAACTTCTCCTTTCTTTACGAAATTTTATATTAGGTGGTACTTGTGTTCAATGTGTTTACCTGTCTTATGAGCTCGTGGTTCCTTCGAGTTTGCAATTGCACCACTATTATCACAATAAAGTGTAATAGTCTTAGGCAAACTAGGTACCACATCCAAGTCCAATAGAAAGTTTCTGAACCAAACAGCTTCTTTGGCTGCCTCAGAGGTTGCCACATACTCGGCTTCCATGGTGGAATCGGTAATACATTTTTGCTTGATGCTCCTTCATACTATGGCTCCACCTCCTAAAGTAAATACATAACCTGAGCTAGATTTCGTGGCATCCCTATCTGACTGAAAATCTGAGTTTGTATACCCCAAGGGCACTAAACTATCAGCATGATAAACCAGCATATAATTTTTAGTCCTTTTCAGGTACTTCAAAATAATCTTTACCGTAGTCCAGTGATCTTGTCCTAGGTTAGTCTGATATCTGCTAACCATGTCAACGACAAAGCAGATGTCTAGTCTCATACATAGCATTGCATACATTAAGCTTCCTACTGCCGAAGCATAAGGAACCGCTTTCATGTCCTCTACCTCTTAGGTGTCCTCGGACACTGCTTCTTTAATAGAGCAATTCCATACGTAAAATGTAAGAAACCTTTCTTAGAATATTGCATGCTAAAACGAGTTAGTATAGTATCAATATAGGTAGCTTGGGATAAGACTAACATCCTTTTCTTGCGATCTCATAGAATTTTGACCCCAAGGATGTGACCTACTTCTTCCAAGTCCTTCATATCAAACTACTTGGATAACCATACCCTTACATTAGATAAAACTTTCACACTGTTTCCAATGAGCAAGATGTTATCCACGTAAAGTAATAGGAATACTACTACGTTTCTGTCATACTTTTTGTATACACATGTTCATTTGAACATTGATCAAATCCATAAGATTTTATTACTTGATCGAAATGAATATTCCAAGATCTAAAAGCTTGCTTAAGTCCATAAATGGACTCCTTGAGCATACAAACAATAAGCTCTTTGCCCTTTTCAATGAACCCATCTGGTTGCTTCATATAGATGTTCTCCTCAAGACTTCCATTAAGATAAGCTGTCTTGACATTTATTTGCCAAATCTCATAATCGAGATGAGCTGCAATAGATAAAAGAATCCGGATAGACTTAAGCATGGCTACTGGAGAAAAATATTTTCTCATAATCAATACTCTCTTTCTAAGTAAAACCTTTCGCAACAAGTCGAGATTTAAAGATTTTAACCTTACCGTCTGATCATCTTTTCCTCTTGTAAACCCACATGCATCCAATGGCATTTACATCAGTGGATGGTTTTATAAGTTCCCAGACTTGATTTGAATTCATAGATTCTATTTCAGATATCATTACTTTTTGCCAAGATTCTGCATCTTCATCTTAGAGTGCTTCATTATAGGTGTAGGGATCAGAATCTTGTTCCTCAGGGACAAAGTCTGATGACCCTCCCAAGAATATGAATCTGTCATGTTGTACAATAACCCTCCCACTACGATGAGGCACTATAGCTTGTGGTATAACATTTGTGACACGTTGTGTAGTTACTTGTGGTTTCTCCTATTGTACTGTTGGTACTGAAGTATTTGGTGTCTCATCTCTCAGTTCTTCTAGAACAACTCTACTCATGGGTTTATGGTTCATCACATAGTCTTTCTTTAAGAATCGGACATTAGTGCTAACAATGACCTTTTGATCCTTAGGACTATAAAATAAACCTCCTTTCGTTCCTCTTGGATAGCTTACAAACAAGCGTACTTCTGTACGAGATTCCAACTTATCTGCTTTCCCATTCAGCACATGTGCTAAACTACCCCAAATCCGAACATGTTTTAGACTTAGAAGGTTCCAAGTTCTGTGGGAGTAATAGGTACTGACTTAGAAAGTACCAAGTTCAAAATATAAGCTGCAGTCTCTAATTCATATCCCCAAAACGAATATGATAAATCCGAATAACTCATTATTGATCTAACCATCTCCATAAGAGTTATATTCCTTCTTTCTGCTACACCATTATGTTGGGGTATTTCAGGTGCAGTCATTTGAGATGTAATCCCAGCATCTGATAAATAGTCCGTAAACTCTCCAAAGAGGTACTCACCACCACGATCTAAACGTAATAACTTGGCAAATTTTTTATGAAGTTTCTCCGTTTCAGCCTTGTACTCTTTGAATTTCTCAAAGCACTCAAACTTATGGCGTATTAAATAAATATACCTATACCTTGAATAATCGTCAATAAATGTGACAAAATATTCAAATCCACCTCTACCCTGGACAGCCATGGGGTCCACACAAATCAGAATGAACCAATTCCAACACATCTTTGGCCCTATACCCCTTTGCCGTGAAAAGCCTTTTGGTCATTTTACCTTCCAAACAGGATTCGCAGACTGGAAGTGTCTCTACTTCCGATGAACTCAAAGGTCCATCTTTAACCAGTCTTTGAATCATTCTTAGATTAATATGTCCCAACCTCAAGTGCCAAAGATAGGTTTGGTTCATACAATAAGGTTCTTTTCTCTTATTTAAGTTAGAAAATATGTTATTCATTTCCATAAGTTGTATTATGGGTGAAATATGATTAATGACATACAAATTATCAACTAATGCACCAGAATAGATAAAATGCTTATTTTTTGTAATAATAATATTGTCAATAAAATAAACTGAATATCCATCCTTAACTAGCATAGAAAGAGAAATTAAATTTCTTCTAAGTGAAGTGTATAAAGAAAATCTCTAAATGTCAAAGATGTATTTCTACCAAAAGATAAAATAATATCTCCTACTGTAACGGCTGCTTGTAGCGTCACCCATGAAAAAGCATATCTCTCCATCACTAAGTCGCCTGGTTTTCTGGAACCCCTACAATGAATTACAAACATGATTAGTGGCTCATGTATCTACACACCAGGTGCCGGTAAATAATACCGCTAAACATGTTTCAAATATTAGTAAATGAGATATACCTTCTTTATTCCCTTGTTTGAGAAGTGAACAGTTACTCTTCCAATGTCCTGACCATTTGCACTTGAAACACTTACTTTTCGGCTTTTTCACAATGCCTTGAGGTCCTATGTCCTTCTTTGCTGAATTTGCTTGTTTTTTAATGTTATTCTTCTTCTTACAGCCTTTCAGCTTAGTAGTAGAAGACATTTTAGTAACATAAATATGACCATTCTGCCCCATGAGAGCCTCAGCATCCTGCAGTTCTTTCGCAAGTTCTGCCAAACTGTACCACCTTTTGTTCATGTTGTAGTTAAGGCAAAACATGTCAAAACTTTTAGGCAGAGTTCCGAGAATAATATGGACCTAGGTTTCCCCATCGATTTCAGCTCCAAGGATCTCCATCTCATTCAAATGACCCATTATCTTGAGCACATGATATTTTATTGGTGTTCCTTCAGCCATGGTCGTATTCATCAAACTCTTCATAGTAAACTGCCTAGCTGCCTTACTCTGATGTCCGAAGAGTTCTTTGAGATTGTACATCATGTCATAAGTTGTGGCCATGGCCTTATACTGATGTTGTAGTACATTTGACATAGATGCCAGAATATAACATCGCACCATCTCATCTGCCTTGATCCACTTCATATAAGCCTCTTTGACCTCTTTATCAGAATTAGCATCTGGATTAAGAGGATATTCCTCATGGAGTACATATTTGTACTCTTCAGCAGTTAAGACAATATCCAAGTTATGTTTCCAGTCAATGTAATTAGGGCCAGCAAGTTTTTTTTTCTTTAAGAATCACCATAAGTGGACTGAATGAACCCATTTTTGAAATCCTGAGAATCACATAAATAATAAGTATGTAGGGCAAAAAAAATTTGAACTAAAAATATATTGATTCTCTCAAAAAAATAATAAAAAATTTACCAACACCTTAAACGCCATGAATTTAATATGCCACAATAGTGTGGACGTATACTAATTCAGTATTTGTCCAAAGGAATTTTTCCTATTAATTTTACTATCATCTCAACCTAACTTTATGATAAATAAAATTAATTTTTTGGTCTTTGCTTTGGTCCTACAAATAATAGCAGTGACTCCGATGGGGAGGATACCACTATTTGTATCTAAGTGTACACCATTACTTAATACTAAGTCCATTACTTCATAATGTATTTCTTCATATAGAGAAGTAAACACACACTAGGTAAATTTCTATAATTATCCCAAAAGAAGTATGTACTGGTGATCCATAATTATACTCATCAGATATGGAAGAAGGCACTAAAGCCAACACGTAAGTATAATTACATCACCTACAAATCAGTAATGGAGACCATGGGATTTATACTAAATAAATTTTCTCTCCCACTTAGTTATTTAACAATGAGGGTTTTTCTACTAGTTGACGTATGTCCATGTTGTTCATTATTAATGCAGGCTTAGTTTATAGAAAATATCCACAGAATAATAAACATTCATAACAGAATAAGCAAATATAGCAATAAAAAAAAAATCCAACTATTATGACCATATATCATACTTCTTCCTCAACTACCGAATCCAGAATCTTGCTCTGCACAGAGTTATTTAACAATGAGGGTTTTTTTAGGTTTGGTCGTCTTTTTCCTTCATCGAAAATCATCTGTCTGCCTCCGGACTGCTAAAAAATAGCATCTCGTCCCATATCAGAAACATCCACCATCGCCATCCCGATAGTTAAAAATTTAAAATTATATCAATCCAATGACTCCCGAAAGAGTTTACACATAATCTAGATTAAAAAAATTAAATAAATAAGCACGATCAACCCTCTTGATTTTAATTACATCTATGAATAACAACAGCCATGACATACCGTGGGTATAAATCACAGAAACAAAACAGGCACAGAGACCATAATAGTTGGATCTAAGATGCCTACAAAACCAAGTTTGAACATATCTGCATCCACTGACTATTTTTTAATGCGAGTTTTTGTCACGCCCCAGTCCCAAAATATCGAGGGACTAGACACGTGTCAATGGCCAACAGCACACACCGATGGATAAACCCAATTTAATGGATCCATCGGGGCGTACTTAAGCTGTAATACAACAATAAGGGTCTAAATATACTAATCTCATCCCCAGAAATGAATACAACAATATCAGAATCATAAAGCAAGATCAATCTCAATATAACATAAACTCGGAAAATAACCCGATAATGAGTCTGATACATCTGTCATGATACAAGAGTAAAGATAACCACAACAAATACTGAGTATGGAAACAGTATATACTCAGAAGATATCCTCGGTGATCACGCGTCTACTGAATCTGGTACTGCTCCAGTGCCTGCTCCTGATAATGCTCCTGCTCCGTAAACCTCGGGATAGATCTCATCTGCTAATCCTGGGGACATAATCCGGATCCAGGTCCTCAGGGGACATAACAAGGTACAGATAATACAAGCCAAAATAAATGTAGTGCAGAAATAAATGAAATAATAGGGTAAACTATATAACCAGCTAAGTGATATGCAAGTGAGAGTTTTAGTCATACTCGGGCTGAGACTACTATAGGCTCTGTGTCGGGGAAACCCATAGCAGCATTCTCTCAAAGGGCCAGAACTTGTGCCAAAGCTCTATACCAGAAACTAAGACACTTCCAGATGACAATATATATAATATAATCAACCTTTTGTATGGTAAATCTCTCCCCACCCAATGTAATCACACGTCTCATGTCCATGATACGCAAGATCATAACTAATGCAATAAGTCCTATAATGTCTATGAGTATAATGTCTATGTCATAAAACCTGTATCCTATACAGAATCACCACGAATATCTCAGGAAGATTTTATTTCATGTATAGTGTCAAGTGTCCTGGGTTGTGATGTACTTGATAAGACAAGTACGAGAATGTAAAGGGTCACGAATGTCCATCTCTAGGTGACGTTACACAACTCCGCGTACGGTGTTGGCACCCGACTATTAATCGGACGCTAAGTAAGTCACACGGTCCTAGGTCAAGCATGCACAACAATATAAATATAGTCAAAGGAATAATAACAAGAACTGCAAGTTTTGGCAAGGTACACTTGTTTGGGGTTTGAATACCAACAGTTGTCCCTGTATCAGTGGATCCTGTAGGTACTCCTCCAAAAGCTGAAATAAATATCACCAACAGTCTTAGAAAATATCAAATAGCTATAAACGCCTTTCCTTATGTCCAATTTGGACACAAGGGCAAAAATCACAGTTTCTGGTCAAAGCGGGGTCCACATGTGTGCCGCTTTGCACCGAAAACCGTGTCAGGGTCAAAGGTCTCCAAATTCGTCAAACTTAGTGTCAACAAGTCAGGAAAACCCAACGGAACTTCCAGAACTGGATTCCGATGAGCCAATCACAAAATCGTCCGTCAAGTGGAGCCGCGGGGCCCACGATACGCGATTTTGTCAACGTTCTCGGAATCGAACCAAACTTGGGTCACAGGACCAGCCTATTGCTACAAGTCCGATGGCGTAAGTTTCGTCTCGATCCGACGTGTGTACACAAAGTTATGACGTGTTCCAGAACCGGCGGATAAGGGGCGTTGTCGGCGGATACGCGTTGATTCTGGTGTGCACGCACATCCAAATCAACTTCTGCGAAATCCCGCACATCCTTATCAATGGCGCGCACGTTTTGGTGAAGACCACACGCGACCAAGTCATCCCGTTTGGCAGGGCGCACTCAGTTCCGGGGTAAAATAGGGCGTTGGTTTTCCTGTTTTTGGATCGCGGTTCGCGATCGCCACAAGACGCGACGCACCGAGCAGGTTGCATAGGTATCGAGTCGGTCACACAGCCTACGCATCACAACTGACGGAACAAAAAATGGGTCAACAAGGAGAGAGAACGGGTTACCTGAACAGGGCTCCGTGGAACTGGGTTCTTCGTGTCCGGGTCACTACGCTGTGTCCTGGTCGGCCGTGTCCGGGTCAGGTTCAGCCGTGTCCGATCTAGGGTTTCAGTGCAGCGGTTGAGTGTTTCGTCGGAGAATGGTGGCTCGGGGCGAAGGCTAGGTGTCGACGAGGCTGAGGAGGTCGAGGAGTCGAGGGTGGCTCTGCGGGGCTGGGAGATGGTGGAGGTGCTGGGCTGGGGTTCAAAGGTGGAGGCGAGTCGGGGAGATGGCGTATACGATCGGGCTCTGGCGGCGAGGAGAGAGGGTGTCTAGGAGGAGGAAGGAGGAAGAACGAGGAGTCAGAGACGGAGCGAGGAGGGAAGATGGGCGGTGGCGGTGCGGGGCTGGCTTGGGGCAGCGGGGCTCGTGGCTGAGCGGGGCGGATGAGACGGCGAGGGGCTCAGGGAGGTTCAGGGCGGAGGGAGGAGGAGAACGGGGGGGGGGAGATGTCAGGGACAAAGGCCGCTGAGAGGGGAGACGGGGATGGCGAAGCTAGGGTGAAGGGGTCGTTCTGCGGGCTAGGGTTCCGACGAGCTAGGGCAGCCGGGGGAAGGCGGAGGAGAAGGGAGGAGATTTAGGGTTTCGGCAACGGCGGAGGGATTATATAGGGGCTGGTCGGAACAGTATTTCTGATTGGAATCCGACTAGGGTTTGGATTGGGTAACGGGTCCGGGTCTGCGGGTCGGGTTCAACACGAATCCGACCCGATCCACTAACGTTTAAGTGCGGGTTTGGGTCTGCGGGTTTCGGATCGGGTTTAGATCCGACCCGACCCGATACGGTTGGGTTCGGTTCAGTTGAACCGGGTCTGGGTTGGTTTGGGTTGGTTTGGTTCAATTGAACCGGATGTATTTCTAGGGTTTAATTCGGTTTAAATATACATTAGTTTTTAGGGCTTTAAAAATGTTTTCGGGGTCCAATAAATTCACAAAAAATTATCCTATGTCTAGTTTTCCATTTTACACCATAAAATATTATTTTCATAATATTTTAATATTAATTAACATTATTTAAAAATCCTTTAATCACAAAAATACCTTAGTTTTAATTACAGAAAATCCCAAAAAATTACAGAAAATTGTGAAAAATTCAAATTAAAAATTTCTAAAAAATCAAGGGGTTACAATATACCCAACTTATAAAAATTTTGTCCTCAAAATTAAACTAGGGCAGGGTCTCTCTATTAAATCTTTCTTGGTTACAGCCTAAAGAATTCCTCTCAAGTGAACATTGCGGTCTCTACCCAACTTAGAATTTACCCATCTATCATCTAAGGCCATACATCTAAGAAAGTTATGCCCCAAATTATGTTATTGAATCCTCAAAGTTTCTAACACCAACCATATCATCTATGATATGCCCTTAATCATTTATAAAAGGGTCATCAACAATGCGACCGGCCTGTGGGATATATCTAGTACTGTCTATATATCAAACTTATACCAAGCACGAGGTTTCGTCTTTCCAAAATAAGGGAAGACGGAGATCAATAATAAAGAGTTCAAGGGTGAGGTAATAGAATAGAAGTATCGAGGTCAAGGCGTTTAAAGAATTCAAATAGGAATGGTCAAGCAGTTGTGGATTGAAATCCTATTCTGGTAATTCCCATTCACCTGTTTGCATTGGTACAGTTATGTAACTGATACGGTATGCTCAGACATATCTAGAGGGCAAGTATACTAGTCAACTATATATCTCAATTCACGTAAAGTAGTCGTGCGAAGAGTGAACCAAAATGCACTAAGGTTGATCAGACCGTAATACACTGATTCTGAATAGACAATTGTATTAGTGTGTCGACCTAATAATACATATGTCATGAACAAGCTCGATAAATGGATAAGCTTGCAAAATTAGGCTATGTTAGCAGCATAAATCAAGGTAGTACAAGAAATATAAGTACGCTAGATGATGATGAAACGAGGTACAAATAAATTCAAGTTCACAAAGACAAAATAAGCAATAATAATAAAAGACTTTACAATCTCTACAGTTATCATACAACCTCCTTGTCTAAGTCGCTAGTCGACCAAATAGGGACAAGGACCTCTAAATTCTACAGTCTGAATAAACACTATCTTCTTATGCAAGTCTAAAGTTGTGTCATCCTAGTTCACTGCATCATTGGGTCAATAGGGCTAGGTGGTACTATATTGTGAGGCATACTACTCCACTTAAAACAATAAACTAATATTGAAATCGTCTTAAGGATACCGTGGAAACTCTTGTTAAGGTCTACGAGAAGGGGTCTTGGTACTTATTATGGTATTCTCCTAAATTACCTAGGTTATGGTCGTCTTAAGCCTTAGTCTTAGTGCTTATAGAACAAGTGTCGATAGTGAGGATAGAAGGGTTACTGGCCGTCAAGGGTAAGGGATCTAATTTGTATCGAGGTGGGGGGACTGATTACACGACTTAAAGCTAAGGGGTAATCATTAGGTCATAATCTACAATAATAACTTAAACTGTCAAGTTCTAATTACCAATCACATAGTAAAAAATTTTAGAGTAACAACCAAAATAAACAATAAGAGGCGCACAGGAATCAAGACAGGATGCAAGTCAAGAAATTAATTCGAATCCGTTATAGATGTCAAGAACGATTCAAGCAAGTGGATGAGATCCAAAAACTTATCCTATTCTTATTGCAGGCTTGCTCGGTCCCTAAGTTGAAACCGAACAATTTAGTCATTGACCTGCTTGGGCCACCACAAAAACCATATCATGCCCCAGTCCCAAAATATCGAGGGACTAGACACGTGTCAATGGCCAACAGCACACACCGATGGACAAACCTAATTTAATGGATCCATTGGGGCGTACTTAAGCTGTAATACAACAATAAGGGTCTAAATATACTAATCTCATCCCCAGAAATGAATACAACAATATCAGAATCATAAAGCAAGATCAATCTCAATATAACATAAACTCGGAAAATAATCCGATAATGAGTCTGATACATCTGTCAAGATACAAGAGTAAAGATAACCACAACAAATACTGAGTATGGAAAGTATATACTCAGAAGATATCCTCGGTGATCACGCGTCTACTGGATCTGGTACAGCTCCAATGCCTGCTCTTGATAATGCTCCTGCTCCGTAAACCTCGGGATAGATCTCATCTGCTAATCTGGGGACATAATCCGGATCCAGGTCCTCAGGGGACATAACAAGGTACAGATAATACAAGCCAAAATAAATACAGTGCAGAAATAAATGAAACAATAGGGTAAACTATATAACCAGCTAAGTGATATGCAAGTGCGAGTTTTAGTCATACTCGAGCTGAGACTACTATAGGCTCTGTGTCGGGGAAACCCATAGCAACATTCTCTCGAAGGGCCAGAACTTGTGCCAAAGCTCTATACCAGAAACTAAGACACTTCCAGATGACAATATATATAATATAATCAGCCTTTTGTATGATAAATCTCTCCCCACCTAATGTAATCACATTTCTCATGTCCATGACACGCAAGATCATAACTAATACAACAAGTCATATAATGTCTATGAGTATAATGTCTGTGCCTACGCGTCACAACTGACAAAACCGAAAATGGGTCAACGAGGAGAGAGAACGGGTTACCTGAACCGGGCTCTGTGGAACTGGGTTCTTCGTGTCCGGGTCACTACGCTGTGTCCTGGTCGGCCGTGTCCGGGTCAGGTTCAGCCGTCTCCGATCTAGGGGTTCAGTGCAGCGGTTGGGGGCTTCGTCGGAGGACGGTGGCTCGGGGCGGAGGCTAGGTGTCGACGAGGCTGAGGAGGTCGAGGAGTCGAAGGTAGCTCTGCGGGGCTGGGAGATGGTGGAGGTGCTGGGCTGGGGTTCAACGGTGGAGGCGAGTCGGGGAGATGGCGGATACGATCGGGCTCTGGCGGCGAGGAGAGAGGGTGTCTAGGACGAGGAAGGAGGAGGGAGATGGGCGGTGGCGGTGCGGGGCTGGCTTGGGGCAGCGGGGCTCGTGGCTGAGAGGGGCGGATGAGACGGCAAGGGGCTCGGGGAGGTTCAGGGCGGAGGGAGGAGGAGAACGGGGGGGAGATGTCGGGGACGAAGGCGACTGAGAGGGGAGACGGGGATGGCAAAGCTAGGGTGGAGGGGTCGTTCTGCGGGCTAGGGTTTCGACGAGCTAGGGCAGCCGGGGGAAGGCGGAGGAGAAGGGAGGTGATTTAGGGTTTCGGCAACGACGGGGGGATTATATAGGGGCTGGTCGGAACAGTATTTTCGATTGGAATCCGATTAGGGTTTGGATTGGGTAACGGGTCCGGGTCTGCGAGTCGGGTTCAACACGAATCCGACCCGATCCACTAACGTTTAAGTGCGGGTTTGGGTCTGCGGGTTTCGTGTCGGGTTTAGATCTGACCCGACCCGATACGGTTGGGTTCGGTTCAGTTGAACCGGGTCTGGGTTAGTTTGGGTTGGTTTGGTTCAATTGAACCGGATTTATTTCTAGGGTTTAATTCGGTTTAAATATAGATTGGTTTTTAGGGCTTTAAAAATATTTCCGGGGTCCAATAAATTCATAGAAAATTCGGTTTAAATATAGATTGGTTTTTAATTTAGATTTTCCATTTTACACGATAAAATATTATTTCTATAATATTTTAATATTAATTAACATAATTTAAAAATCCTTTAATTACAAAAATACCTTAGTTTCAATTACAGAAAATCCCAGAAAATTACAGAAAATTGTGAAAAATCTAAATTAAAAATGTCTGAAAAATCAGAGGGTTACAGTTTTATTGGACAATATGGATTTATCAATTGATACACAGATCCAATACCTACTCTGATACGAATTAATGAAACTGGGGATCCCCAGGACCGCAGATTGGTGTGCATATCGATCGATAGAAGATTAACAAGTTTAATACGTGATCTAACCCTTCAAAGGCGAGAAGAAGATGAAGGTTTTCAGCAACCTTGATCAGTTAGCGACCCTAAGATCTTCTGCACGTATTCCTTCCTCGGATTAGATGTCATGTGGGCGACGATCTTTTAACCTTTTCTTCTCCTTGGACGACCATTTTTCTCTTCTTATATGAAAAATAAATTTAGAGAAATTTGGTTACTTTTTTATTATTTCCATGGCGGCTAGAGAATTAAGGATATATATAGGCTACGGTAGGGACCATGAGAAAAAATTAGGGTTAGGTCTCCTAACGGATCTGGGTATCCCATGTTCAGCCCGAACACACAACCCTGCCCCGTTAACAATAGGTCGGTCCACTAAAGAGCTATTGTTGCACTACTTTCCTAATCTCAAATTACGATTATGGGCTCATTCTTATTATATGCTTGTTTGTCTCCCCATATTAAGATATCGAATATCCGTCGATCACATTAAGTTACTGACAATTATATTGATCGACATCTGTTATCCTTAAGTAGTACCACTCAACTTTATTTTTTTTGTCAAATATAATCCACTTGTAGGGTTTACATGACAATCCTTATGAGTTTCTTAAGGGGGCATCATCAACCCGATGTATCAGGACATGGATTTCTTTTATAATCAATATTCTATCATACACACAATGTCATTGCCCAATTCATAGAGGTTATTGACCCATAATAAATTTTACTCATTTATGAGTCAAAGTAATGCACACTGCATATACATGTTTGTTATTATGTCAAGATTAAGAGCATAAGCATCCATAATAACAGAGGTATTTGTTCTCTTATGTAGTCAGTACAAAGAAAATAACCTCAAGTGGTCATATTCAATACACACAAAGTGTACTAGTGTAAATCTATAGTCAAGATAGACTAATACCAGATTATACCACAACATTTCCAATGGTTTGTCCAAGTCCATCTAGGTTGTGAACTATTTATATATTCCACGGAGAACTGATAATATGATCTTCTATGTGACACCATATATCATAGTATCTACAAGATAGAATATTAGATACTTGCATTAACATTATAACAAATACAACATGCAAACATTTGTCCGTATAATTATCAATTAAAAATAAGAAAATATAGTTAATACAAAGTAATATTTTTAGTATATAACCCTAACACACATGACTCATGCCCAAATTTTGAGTACGAGTCATGATAGTATATGATTGACTGTTGTCTACAGAGTAACACAATCATGCGTAAGTTGTATGATTGGTTGTTGTCTACGGGATAGCACAATCATACGTGAAGTATATGATTGGCTGTTGTCTATATTATACAATACTTTAAATATTGTTTATGATTTTTGATCACATATCTAGCAAGCACTTCGCCTCCTGACTAGTACAATGGATCCAAATCATGATACGTCAGGACACGGTAATCATTATGCAAGGTCTATAATACGAGCACGATGATCGCGGTCTATATAATCATGGAGAATATCCAGCTAATCACTGAGGAGTCATATCTCATGATAGGGATCCACATATACTAATATGTGTACCATCGTGTCAAGAATCAGGTAAAATATTACTAAATACTTATATTATAGTAATTATCAAATAATAAAAACTATCAGTGAATGTACTCGCCTAAAATCCGGTGCTAAATGCCAAACAATTTTCAAATGGTGCCTCAAAGACCTATATATGAATTATCAATGTTAACAGGTGTTTCAGATTCATAAATATGGTTACATAAGTTTAAACTAAGTTTCTAGTCCAAAACTAGATTTTCATGGTCAAACTAGGTCAACATCTCAATTTGGGTCCCAAAAGTAGCTTCTAACTTATTTTCTAGAGTCATATCAGCTAATACTAGGTATTATAAGCTAATCTGTAGGTTGTTACTTAGAAGCATAAAAAGTGTGCCTCAGATAGATGGTGCAATTTTCTATAAATAAATCAACAGTGGAAAGATGGCACACTTTCTATGTATTTGGCGTACTTTCTACTTATTTCAGAAGAAAGACGCGCACTTTCTTAAGTGCTCAATACTTTGGCACACTTTCGGAAGATGGCGCACTTTCTTAGTGTTACGAAAGCTTGCGTACAAACGATCTTCCCTTTCTCAGTATTTAATACAGCAGACTGACAGCTAACAGATGCAGAAACCGAAGAGTCAGAAGTCATCATTACAGTTGTGTTGCGGCATACAGACCCAGGTTGTTATTTAGCGACCCAGCTGCTGTGCTAACTTCTTCAAAAGTGCGCTGATGTGCTAAATTCTTCAAAAGTGTGCTGATGTGCCAACTTCTTCAAAAGTGCGACGTTGTGCCAATTTCTTCAAAAGTGCGTCGTAGTACCAATAACTTAAAAAGTGCGCCGCTATACCAATCTCTTCAAAAGTGCGTGGTAGTGCCAATACCTTCAAAAGTACGTCGTAGTGCAAACTCCTTCAAAAATGCGCTATAGTGCTAACTCCTTCAAAAATGCACTGTAGTGTCAATCTTACCAAAAATGCGCCAGTCTCCAGATGACTTCTAAAATGTGCTTTTATCCTAACCGACAATGAGCACTTATGAGTGCGTGTCTTACATACCATACTTCTTATAAAAAGTGTACAAATTACTGTTCCAACGACCTATGCTTTCATCGTATAGGAAGCTACGTATCAAGCAAGCAGTAAGTTGTACACCCATTCATTCAGAACATGGGGTGTTAGTCCACCAAAAGTGCGCCTACAATAGTAAAATAGTGTTGACTGTCCAAAGTGCGCACACACTCTAATAATCGTTCCTAAAATCTATAAATATCCTAGACAGACAGACAGAGGAAGAAATGGGCTAGAATTTTTAAGACTTTGAAATTCAAGAACATAGTGAGAGAAATAGAAGCTTCTCGTGTCGTTGTTGCCAGAGCTTTCTTATTGTTCAACTCTCCAAGTTGTTCACAGCATTCCCTATATTTCTTCGTTGTCATGTGTATTTCTTCTTCGCCGAGTGGTCCAAGGAGTAAAGTGATCGTCCACAGATCAGATCTCTACACATATACTTTTCCAGAATTAATTGTACTTAGATTCAAGTTTAGGATCTCTTGTACTTTTTTTCAATAGTTTGTAACACAAAAGTTTCGTATAAACTTTTTCTCTCAAATAAGATGTCAAATCTGCTGGGGAAGACTTTCTCCTCTGACGAGAAGGTGATATCTCAACTCGACACTTCTTTGGTCGGCTCGAAGCAGAAGACCTTGGTCGTAAAGTTTGACCAACAGGCATATGAATAAATGCTCCACTTTGGGGGTAGTGTTCACCCCTCATCCGCACTCAAGTCAAGGAAAACTCGCAAAGTATGGGTGCCCAAGCCTCGTCATGCATATCCCGAAGTTGCTGCCAACAAGGAAAAAAGTATTCTGATTGACGAGAGTTTCCCTGTCAATTCTGTACAGATCAATGAATTGGTGGATAATTCCCTTACGTTAAACAAGGGATACAATTCGCGCAACTCACGCAATTTTGAGCAAAGGGTGATCCACACCTAAGCTTCTGAATCCCTTGCATTAAACAACGGATACAATGCGTGCAACTCGCATAATTTTAAGCAAAGGGTGATCCACACCCAACCTTCTCAACCCGCGCATAATCGTTGTAAAATGTGAGGCAAGGAAGGCATGTACACCACTGTCCAAACCAATAATCGCACAAATGAAGTCTTGGTCAGGGAGAATCATTCTTCTAGCATCATAATTACATGTACAGTGGAGAAACAATTATGCGCCACTCATCAGAAGCCTACTTTTAGAGCGCCAGGCCAAGACCTTCTACAAAAATTTAATGCATGTAGACAAACTATGCCAAATTTATTTGTGCCTGTCACGACCCGCACCCGGGGTAAGGGTACTAGTCGGAAACAACGCCCAGCCTACGCCGCAAAATCGACGGTAGAACGCTGTCTAGAAAGTCTATCTAATATAATGAACCACCAAAAGATAGTGTACTCAATCACAGAACTAAGATAGAATGAACACGAATCAGATAAGAATAGAATAGTCATCAACTCATGAGTTTAAAATAATATATCAATGAGTCTGAAGAGTAACAAAAATAAGCTGGAGACAAATCCAGTACAAAAGAATACTATCATACTACAAGCTACACTCCAGGGTCAACTGTCTCAGTTGGGATAAGTCCCTCTTGAGCCAGGGTCTCCGAATCTAAACCCACAACATCCTGGGGTCCATAATAGGTAGGGTACTCCTCAGTGTCATCTGGAAAAATATATCCAGTCAGGAAAGGAGCAGAGTACATCTCTAACAGCAGTTCTAATCCATGATAAAAACTATGTAACAGTAAATAGCTGTGGATAAACAAGATGCACAAAATAAATACAAGAGATATATAGACAATAAGGAAATACTGGAAAGAAATACAATAATGAACAATATGCCAATGAAACAATAATACTAATGACTAAGTGTGTGAGTACTAGCTTAACATGTGATCGGCTTGGGCAAGATACAATGCGGCCTGGCTAATCATACGTGCGGTGCATGATCAACACTATTCGCTTACCAATACTTTATTCAATAGGGATTTGATCACATATCTATACTAATACTCCCCACCCCCAACTGGTATAATAGATCCAACCACGGTATGCTATGGCACTAGATTCCCCAAGAAGATAGCTAGTCTCCCCGAGAATCGGTGTCTGTACATGTACAAGATAACCAATAAAACAATACTTGCACCATATACACCATATACCAAGGAATAACATCTCATGATGAGATCCGGATATACCAATCCGTGTAACCATAGTATCGAGAGAAACATGTAAATCTACACTAGATACAACGAACATAGAGGATATCATAAATGAGAAACTATCAGAGAATGTACTCGCCTGAAATCCAATGAACAGTCTCACAGATGTCTGACTCGGTACTTCGAAGACCTAGATATGGAATACCACATTAATACAAGGTCCCAGAAAGAGAAAAAGTCAAACTAGTCAACTCCTAGGTCAATAAATAAATTCTAAGTCAAAAGTCAACTATGGTAAACTCTAAAGTCAACTAAAGTCAAACATGGTCAAACCAAGGTCAACCTCACAAGAAATCTATATAAATAATATAGAAATAAAATACAATAATTTAGGAATAAAAATTAGATCCCAAATCATACTCACACAAAGTATACTACTAATACAAATAATATATACCCTAAAATAATATATATACAAACCAATATATAAACAAATAACATAATATATTATTACAAATATTATACCTCACAAAATACATATATATACACACATATATATATATATATATATACAATAATAATATATAAAATATAATTTAAAACTGCCAAAGCGTCACTGAAAACAGGGAGTTAAAAATACAATTTAATTAAAACAGCTTATAGTGACAGTCTCAACTGTCACAGAAAACGTCGCAAAAGCCACTGTGTAATAAAATCCACTGCTGCTGCATTGGTGACAGTTAATCAACTGTCACCGAAAACTGTCGCCACTGCTGCTAAGATCCCGCCTGCAGCATTAATGACAGAACTGTCATTAATGCACAGTGGGCTACAGCGGCTGCTGCTGACCCGCCTATTTAGCGACAGTTTCACTGTCACAAACCCACTGTCACTAAAACACAGAAATATATATATATATATATATATATATAAATATATATATGCAATAATAATCACAATACATATATATAAATAAATAATTATATACTTATATATATATGCACATATAAACTTATAATTAAATACCAATAGTTACAACACATGCACATATTAATGTTCATATTTTACATGGCTAGAAGCACACCTAAAATATATACATTAATATACAAATAATTACATAATAATTATAAATAATATAATTACACAATTAAACACATAAATATATTTTATAAAACATTTATGTATAATTTATGTTATTAACATAAGTACATATATAATTGCATGCAAGAAAGCTACATATTATATTTGTACATCATATTAGCACACACAAAAATATATAGATCTATGCTACAATAATTACTATAATAAATACACAAAATAAATATATAATATCTATATATATTTACTAATTATAATTGAAGAATTTAAACCATACATAATTAGATCTATTCAAAAATCCACACAATTGGAGAGTATCACACCGTATCCCACTAGATCTAGGATACGCATGTGACACGAGTCCAACACACAACCAATTGCACCCCGAAGGATACAAACAAATCACAAATAATATTTATGAATAAATCAAAGTGTCAAAAGTAGATCTATGTGTCCGTGTCAAAATACGACATGTTCAAAGCCCCGTGTCGGAGGGAAAACCCCCAAAATGACTCGTATCACCAAATAGTTGGAATACGAACCACATGTACCAAATTATGGACACGACACTAGCCCCAAACACATAAGCTCATGTCCAATTGATCTATAGGATTAATTGATACACACAACAAAATGTAAATTCGGAATTCCAACAAAATTAACACAAAAAATACCATAACTTTCTCCATGGGTCTCCTATGAACACAAAACAAAGTCCTATGGGTAGTACATACATATAGGTTGATTTTACATGATTAAATCTCAGATTTAGAAGCTATTTAAATGGGAAAATCTGAATTATACCTATTGGGAGATGGATTCCCAATGAAACCTCCAATTGAGAAGAACTTGCTTCCAAATTGTAGATCCTTGCTCCTCTTTGTAGATCCTTGCTTCCTTCTTCTAGATCCTTGCTTTCTCCTTCTCTAATGGTGAATTAGGAAGAATTTGGAATAAATTTGATAGGGAATTGGAATGGAAATGGAGGGAATTTGGGAGTGGAAAATTCTAGATCTAGATTTGGAATGAGAATGAAAGGAGAGAGAAATTTCCCCCCTCTTTTAATAGGCCGGCCTTGCCCCTCTCCCAAGCAATTGTAAAATGTTCAATGTACCCCTTGGGGCCTCTCATGAAGAAATAATTAAGGAAGGAAGCTTCTAGTCTAATCACTTAATTAATTTAATCCATCTCCTTAACTATAGGCTTTCTAAATGGGCCAAATCTAACTATTTAATTCATGTTGGTCCATGGGTCCAAACTATACTAGTTGGGTCCACTAAAATAAGTCCAAAATAATTAAATAACATCCAACAACAATTAAATAATACAACAAAAATTATTTACCATGCACAATATTTATTTAAATAAGAAATTACTAAAATACCCTTTTTCCTAAAATGTGGTAGTGACAGTGCCACATAAAGTGCACCAAGCAGGATCAATCCCTTCACAATATGCTAATTATGCACGTGTACACAAGAGGAATGCTAGTAATAACTTCCTTTCCTCCCTGAAAGGTAAAAACTCGAGATATGATGAATCACTTGCCAATCAAGCCAGTACATCACTCTATACACAAGGGACAAAAAATGTGCATAGAAGATTCAATATATCTCATGTAAAGAGGCAGAGTCTTTCCACTTCCTCTTCTTCTATTCCTTCTTTCGATTTACGTGAGCTTATTGTACAAAAGCGTAAAGAGAGGGACCCTTATGACATTACAACGGTATTTTCTAATGAACATCGTTGCAATTTTTATAGAATTGTAATCGAATGTTATTGTGCATCAGCAAAGCGGTCTGTGTTTGACCGATTGACTTATACTATGTCTTCTAAACCTTGACATACAAAGTAAGTTGACAACTAGGAGCATGATGACGAACCGCTCTTTGCTTCATTATACATGGCTTCGCATATTCCCTGTGGTAGGAGACAATCAAGACTAAGTTCTTCAAGGACACCCAGCCAGAGGAGATTTGACCAACTCGTCGAATCCTTTGAAGGAGTATACCAAAATACTCGTTCTTGAAGACGGGAGCTCGTTAGTCACGAGCATCCCCATTCCTCAAAATCTGAGGCTGGGGGTAGCAATCCCCTCGATTCTAAAATTGACAATGTAGACTCATACTACACGGTTCTTTCTACCAATCCCTCTGTCGTACACATGGATATTAGTGTTTACACTATCGGTTATGAACAATATGCTTCTCCATCAGAAGCCACTTAATAATGTCTTAACTCATTAGAGGCTGCTCTCAGGGACATGTACACCATGATGGAAAATATGCATCAAATAATGACAGCCCAATATTCTGCTACACTAACACCTATCGAATTGGCTTCATTCATACCTGTACAACCTACTCCTCGAACAATACCTCTGCAGGATAACACAAATCCAGAAGCAGTCATAAACCAAGTGTCAGCAGCGACAATACTTAATCCTCTCAATATTGGGGGTGGATCTTCACCGGTGATGATACATATTCAACCAGGATCTTATCACTCTGTCGTACCACTCTGAATCGAAGATCCTCTTGAAGCTATCCAAGAGTTACGTGTGCAGATCGATATTTTAAAGAACAAAGACCAACTACGCAAGCTGGGGGTAAAATAACCTTATCCTCCGCATTGGGATAATGTTACATTCCCTCATAAATACAAACCATAATTGATAGTCTTGTTTGAAGGCAGGTCATCGCTGAGCCAATATATCAATTACTTTAATATGATGATGGCGCATCTACAAAAAGATGATACTCTCCTTACCAGATTGTTCGTGGGATGCTTGGCCGGCATAGCCTACGATTGGTATCGCAGTTTATGTGATAACTACATATCCATATTTGATGACATGAAGTATCTTTTTCTCTCATTATTCTATAAGAGAGGCATGGATATGACGATGTCTTTACTCATCGATATCAAACAGAAGGAGAAGAAATGTGCTCATGAATTCGTTAAGCGTTTCAGGCAGGCAACTCTGAAGTTAGCCTCCGGTATTCCAGACTACGCATTCATTATACTTGCAAAAGGAATCTACTGCCTATAGTAGGGCTCTGGACAAGTCCAACTCAATTTTAAGACTGGACAACACTCATCATCGAGGCCGAAGCTACTGAAGGTAACACGAAGAAGGCATATAATTTGGGGTTCTAAATGACCAATGCTGAAGGGAAGCATCCCTCCAATAGTGAGTATAATCGCAATAGCAAAGAAAGGAGGCCTTGGCGTTAAACCTTTCAAAGTGACCCACCTCTCCTCCAGCACAAAATCCTCCAGAGTCTTCCAGACCTAAGAAAGAATATTCCTTTGACGAGAACGATATCCATAATATTTTTGAATGCTTGATAAAAAGAAATAAGTTGCAGTTGCTTGATATCAAGCGAGCAAATGAGGCTGGTAAAACAGACAACCCAAAATATTGCTTGTACCACCGATATATACATCACCCTACCAAGGCTTGTTATTTCTTTAAAAGAAAGATACATCAGTTGATAGATGCTAAAGCTACCACCCTTCACAATAAAGAGAAGACAGTCACTGCCAATATGATGTCTCTTCAATTCGGTGACTTCCGAGCAGAAGAAGTCCCCAACGACGATGTCCCAATACCGCGAGCTACGATGGAAGTGGTAATCTTTCGCCTCCTAGAAGTCAAACAGAAGAATTGGTGTCTATTATCATAGATCATGGTGAGATTATGTAGATTCATCCTGACCTGCTGCCAGATTGGAATCAGGGAGCAGTATCTTCTAATTCAAAATCCAAGAAGTATAAATTATGGAATATAATTTCTTCGGATCCTCATTGAGATGGAGATCAAGACCCACATTAGGAAGAACTATCTCTCGAGATCATATTTCAAAATCTGAATATTGCCCCACTAAGTTATTCTCGTAAGCTTCGTTTGATGCACCGACAATGGTCCATGATTGGCAGCATTCTGCTATATAGGGCACAACAAATCTTCAGTGGTTTTGAAGGTATTCCGAGAAAAATTTCTCCTCCCCTTTCTACAACCATTTGAGTATTGATCTCAACTCAGATGCTTGAGGAGGATCATCCCCATTTTTATTATTACTGCCAACAATATGTACGCTTAATACAAAACATGGGATATGACTTTCAGAAAGCTGAAGGTTTAAACTTTGGCAAGGGACAACGTATTCCTCTACAACTCAAAGGATAGTCCAAAAAATCCTATAGGGGATTGGGTTACGATAAAACTAGCCCTCAGACTCGCTCCAAGCAGAGACATGATAAAAAGAAACTCAAGTCTTGTAACATGGTACTTCTTTCTCCAATGCCCGAAGAAGAAGGCATGACTGGTACAAGGCCCGACAAATATTATCATAAAACCTACAAATCTATCCCAGAATATGTTCCTGACACTCTTCATACTTTGTCGACCCTTGTTGCTCTGGTCACAACTGAACCTGGTCCTTCGAAGCCTACTACGACATATAAGGAAAAGCAAAAGAAAGTGCGCTTCGACAAATAACAGAAGAAGAATGTTTCCCAAGGACTTGAAAATTCCTACAATTTTGACATATTGGCAAAACTGGCAAATACCCCTGCCCAACTCTCCATATTTGAGTTGCTTCATTTGTTGAAAGAGACTCGTGAATCTTTGAGTAAGGTTTTGATACATGCAGACTCATGCTTAGCTCAACTCAAGACTCCTGATGAAGAACCATTAGCGTGCCCTCAATGCGACAGCGCGAGTGAGAAGATTCTTAACATCTGATGTACGAAAGATGACATGCTACTCAAAGATAATCATCATGGCAGGCCTCTGTATTATACCAGTTACATTGGATCTATTAAGGTGAACCAGATTCACATTGACCCTAGTTCTTCACTCATAATCATTCCTAAAAGTCTACTGAGAGGATTTTAGATACCGATGCACAACATGTCTACTACCAGTACTACCATTTTAGGTTTTAATGCAGGAAGAAGTAAACCACTGTAAAAGATATGCCTAAAAATTCAGATAGGCGATCTACGTACTGAAGTCGCAATCTATATGATTGACTCTGATGTATCCTATATCGTTTTGCTGGGACGGACATGGATACACGAGCATAAAATTGTACCCTCCACCCTACATCAATGCTTCAAATATGTGAACAGTAGATGAAAGGTCAAGATAGAGGTAGCTGACCTCAACCCTTTCAAAGGTATCGAAGCCTATTTCACTGACTCTGTACTCTATACACCAGAGTATATGAAAGATGAAGCTAATCAAGCTATTGATGAAGCTGAAAACACTCGAAAAAAGAGCCTCTGATAATCTGAGTCAAAGGACGTACTACTCGTCCAACCTCTTCAAAGCCTCTCGGCATTGACCTGCTCAAGTCATCTCCATTGGTCATTAACCTTCAATGCAATGAACAACGAATACTAGAGAATGAGCCCCTTGTTATCGACCTTCATCGTAACAAACAATCAACATCAGTGAATCAACCCCTAGGCATCAATATTGCTAAGCCTCCTGTCAAGGCTGAAGATTCTGCCGACTAAGTGGAGGATGAAGAAATCTTGTATTTCATGAATAAAGAAGATACTACTTCGCACTGCATTGATGTCGAACTCTTTGCTGAAAAATTATTAGAGGCTCTTCACCTCTACGAACTTCTGTCCATACCCGTGGCATCTCTATTCCAACATAGTTCGTTATATGAACCATTTGAGGAGGCATACTTCATAGTCACGGCAAGATAGGACAAGCAACGTCAGATAATTTTTGGCAAAGCTAGAAGCAAAAGAGTCACGCAAACTAATAGTTCTGACGAGGATATAGGGAAGATACAACTTTATCGTTACAACCAACCAACCAAAAATATATGCAAGGTATGGGCTACAACTTAAAATTTGGTTTGGGACTCAATTATGGAAAAGGCAGACGGACTCCTATACGTTACCTCTCTCCAAAAGGCAAGCCGGAAATATACTATCAATGGACTGGTCTCTCCAAGACGCATTCTTATTCCTCTGACTCATTATTGTAGGATTTTGACAAAAGTATGGGTGACATATTCAAACAGATTTTCTTTGTAAATATAGTGTCAACTACCCTAGATGATAAAGACATTGGCCTATTGGAACCATTCGAGAATTATCCATGGACACAACAAATGGATACTCAATGGAAACTTTGATTTGAGCAACGTGAACCATCTACAGAGGATAAAATAGTCCAAATTAATATAGGAGAAGAATCATTCCAAGACCAATCTTCATTAGCAAGAGTCTTCCTGAAGAAGATCAACACACTTTACTCCAGCTAATAAAAGAGTATATTGATGTCTTCGTCTGGAGTTACGAGGATATGCTTGGCCTAGATCCTCAAATAGCCACACACAAGCTCAATATTTTTCTGAATGCTAAACAGGTAAAACACACAAGCAAGAGTCTTCCTGAATATACTCATTTATTAGAACCATTTGAGTTACGAGGATATGCTTGGCCTAGATCCTCAAATAGCCACACATAAGCTCAATCTTCATTAGCAAGAGTCTTTTTGAAGAAGATAAACACGCTTTACTCCATCTAATAAAGGTGTATATTGATGTCTTCGTCTGGAGTTACGAGAATATGCTTCGCCTAGATTCTCAAATAGCCATACACAAGCTCAATATTCTTTTGAATGCTAAACCGGTGAAACAACAACAATGGCAATTTTGTCCGGATATGATGGATGCAATTGAAGCAGAAGTCAAATAACTCATAGAATGTGACTTCGTTTGAGAAGAGTAACATCCCAACTGAGTAGCCAATATCGTTCCAGTCATGAAGAAAAATGGAAAGGTCTGAGTCTGCGTAGATTATCGAAATATGAACTCGGCCTGTCCAAAAGTTGAATTTTCTCTTTCCATCACAAATGTCATGATCAACAATATGTGTATCTTTGAACGTATGTCCTTCATGGATAGATTCTTAGGGTACAATCAAATTAAGATATTGCCTGATGACGAAAAACATACATCTTTTTGTACACTATTGGGAGTTTACTGTTGTATAGTCATGCCCTTCGGCTTGAAGAATGCAGGTGCAACATATCAATGAGCCATAAGTATAATTTTTCAGAAGCATTTATGGAAAAAGATATAATGCTATGTGGATGACATCACTGTCAAGAGTCGCTACAAAGATGATCACCTTTAAGATTTGAAGACTGTGTTCGAATTAATGCACCACCAGTTGAAGATGAATCCAACTAAATCCTTTTTAGGAGTCTCCAGTAGCAAGTTCCTTGAATTTGTTATAACTTTCAAAGTTATTCACATTGACCCCGATAAAATTAAAGCTATCCTTGAAATGCAGCCTCCACGTAATCTCATAGAACTTTGTGGTCTGCAAGTCCGTCCGACATACATTAGGATATTTATCTCCAATCTCTCGGGACGATGTCGACCCTTCACTTAGTTAATGAAGAAAGACGTATCCATTGTCTGGAATAAAGTATGTCAACAAGCATTCGACGATATTAAACGATATTTAACAAATCCGACGGTTCTGGTCTCTTCGATCGTAGAAAAATAATTTTTGCTATATGTTCGAGCAATAGATCATTCCTAGGAGCTCTTCTTGCATAGAAGAGTAACAAAGGCTATGAACATGCAATCTATTATCTCAGTCGCATAATGGTCGGCGCTGAACATCGATACAATCCGGTAGAAAAAAATGCCTTACCTTGATGTTTTCTATTCAGAAGACATGATATTAAGTGTCAGGTCAAACCATTCATGTCATATCCAGAGTAAATCTCCTCCGGGTATTGATGACCAAGCCGATCATACTTAATTATCAATTAGCTACATTGGCAATGCTGCTATCGCCTTATGATATGGTATATGTCCCACAAAAAGCAGTGAAGGGTCAAGCGCTAGCTGATTTCCGGGCAGCTCATCCTGTATCGAAAACTTCTAAAGTATACGATGACATCCCAAATGAAGTCTTAGTGTCTAATATGGCAATAGAAGATGACACCTGGCAACTATTCTTTGACGACGCTTCAAGAATAGGACCCAAAGACAACTATTCCTGAGTTACTTAGGGACCGCACTGCATATAAGATAGTTCATTGTGTTGGCTTGATAGAGGATTGCCCCTAGATGTGCATTAGTTGCTAAGATGTGCATTGTCCCTAGAGTCTTTGAGTATAGCTTACGAGACACGCTGCGCACACCCTGATAACAGAATGATCGGCTTGTCTTGCTTGGTTGCTTAATATCGAATATGAACTCTGTTTTCAAAAAGATATTTTTATAACAAAAGTAATATGAATCCGTTCTTCTCCTGCATGTAATGAATATAGGTAAAACTAGAAAGATCACTAGTAATATAATATTTTATAACATGATTACTTAATGTTGGTTTTAGTGAATGTTTGCTTCTGTTCAGTTGTTTTAGACTCACCAGTACTTAAAAAAGTGCTGACCTACCAACAATTTACTTGCTTGCAGGTACTAGATAGTCCGAGGGAGCGATAGGCGTGCCTCATCCCCAAGACCTGGAATTCTAGTTTCGATTGCCTCGAGCTGCTTCCGTATAGAGGGATATAATGTATGGAATGATCCCATTGTATTCAAAAGAACCCAGTCCCTCGATTTGCCCCGAATACTCAGATGGATAAATGCTTGCAACAATGTCCCTCCGCTGCTTACTCGATTGATTCGATGATAGCCAAAAACTTAAACGATGTTGCCTTGTACGGACGCAACCCCAGGCTCGCACGACATCACGTCCTGGTATCAAACGACTATACGTGCCCCGTGGGAGCGCCGAGGCACGGTGATTTACGTCCGGTCCGGCGAGGGAAACAGTGGTCGAGAGGCCTTCGGGACCGGGGCATGACATAATGGTATCAGAGCGATTCGATTATTGGCCTAATCCGTTGCTATGACTCTGAGATGAGATCGATATTGCATTGCAATAGAGCGTTCCATACAATAAGTTCATAGATATTCTCAAAGTTGTGAAAAGTTTTCTAGATTTGATTCGTTGCTCGAGAGTTGTGCTTGTGATTTACATGTGTTTCGATTGAGTACGACGAGGGATGAGGACTATCGCTGCTCAAAATATCGAAAAGTTTATCCTTGAAGTTTCGAAGACGAAACTTTTTATTGGTGGGTAAGTATGTAGTGCACCGCTCCGCGTCTGCACTATGTATCAAGGTGAGTGGGCAGAACTTTGTTCTCTGATTCTTGCACGCCTTAATAATAAATCTGAGTATTTTGAATGCTTGTTTGCTTAAAGAGAATGATAGAACCTGCCTTGCATGCTAATAAGTGAACTCACCTAGCTTGTCTTTGAAATGAATATGTCTGCTTAATAAGAGAAACTGAAACGTTTGTTTAAGAGTAAGAGTTTGCATGAACATGTTTCGCTATCGCTTGTGCTCCTTGAGAACCATACCGTGTGCTTGAATGTGTTAGAGATAAGGCAGCTTGCCCGCAACAAAGAAATATGGTCTGATGGTTAGTCTCGTTTGCATCCTAGAGTTTATTTGATAGTGTTTCATGCATTCGAATCGGTCGGACAATAGCTATTGGTGGAGAGCTGAACTTGGTCACGGCTGCTACAGAGATAGTAGAAAGCAACCATGAGTCACAGCTGCTAACAACATCAGATAAATGAGTCATTGGTTAGTTGGATCAACCGCTACCGATCCTGAGTTACTCGGGGACCGTACTGCATATAAGATAGTTTATTGTGTTAGCTTGATAGAGGATTGCCCCTAGATGTGCATTAGTTGCTCAGATATGCATTATCCCTAGAGTCTTTGAGTATAGCTCACGATACACGCTACGCACACCCTGATAACAGAATGATCGGCTTGTCTTGCTTGCTTGCTTAATATCAAATATGAACTATGTTTTCAAAAAGATATTTTCATAAAGAAAGTAATATGAATCCGTTCTTCTCCTGCATGTAATGAACATAGGTAAAAGTAGAAAGATCACTAATAATGCAATATTTTATAACATGATTACTTAGTGTTGGTTTTAGTGAATGTTTGCTTCTGTTCAGTTGTTTTATACTCACCAGTACTTATAAAAGTGCTGACCCACCAACAGTTTACTTGCTTGCAGGTACTGGATCGTCCGAGGGAGCGATAGGCATGCCTCATCCCCAAGACCTAGAATTATGGTTTCCATTACCTCGAGCTGCTTCCATATAGAAGGATATAATGTATGGAACGATCCCATTGTATTCAAAAGAACCCAGTCCCCCGATTTGCCCCGAATACTCAGATGGATAAATGCTTGCAACAATGTCTCTCCGCTGCTTACTCGATTGATGCGATGATAGCCAAAAACTTAAACGATGTTGCCTTGTGCGAGCATAATCCCAGGCTCGTACGACATCATATCCCGGTATCAAACGACCATATGTGCCCCGTTGGAGCGCCGAGGTACGGTGATTTGCGTCCGGTCCGGCGGGGAAAACGGTGGTCGGGAGGCCTTAGGGACCGAGGCGTGACAAAGCCCGGACACCTCTTCAACGAATGTCGTAGGAGGCTTGGGTTATGCCTCCTTTGTGGTGATCCAAACCACGAAACTCATGACTGTTTGCTCTTCTCTGAACGCTGCTCTCAACATCCAAATCCTGCCACAACACCCCAAGCCAATCGAGCCGCACCCCAACAAGAGCATCGTCAAGCTCAAGGCCGGGTGTATACTATGACACGGGAAGAAGCCTTGACCTCGAACACTGTTGTGTCAGGTATATTGCTTTTCAATAACATATCTTGTCACACCCCAGTCCCAAAATATGAAGGACTAGGAACACGTAAGCATGCCAGCCGTATGTATATGGCAACTCTAATATATGGATACCATAATACACACGTATGCTGTAATATGAATAAAACTCACATGTGGTATATATACTATCACAAGTCACAAAAATACTAATCTCATCCACACAACAAATCACATAAAGGAAATAACTATACTAGAATAAAGAGTGAATAATCCATAAATGATAGTGGGTGGAGACAAATCCACTACCAATGACTATAACAAAACTAAAATGAGGAAGAAGAATAAAATCTCCAATATATATAAGATGATGATATAAAGGTATTAGCGAAGCGATCCATTGCTAGAGATAATCAAAGATGTTTCGAAGGTAAAACCTCCTCGGAAGAGATAAGTGTTAAGTCCTAATCAGTGCTCCTACGAATAGTCATGAACATCTACACCTGAAAAGGGACCAGGTCCTCAGAGGGATGTCACAAGATACACAGAAGCATGCCAATTTGATTACATTAAACATACAATATAGAAAAAATATAAGTACGCTATACAAGACAATCTATATGAATGCAAATGAGGATAACTTTTTGACGTATGGGCAAGGGTAGGCTACTCGATCTAAGTCTCACAACTCACACACCCATCAGGGGACATCAGAAATTGTCATACTTCGGGGGTAGCGACCAGCGCGACTCTACAGAAATTGACATACCTCGGAGGTAGCGACCAGCATGACGCACGCCCGTAGTGCAAGCTATATACTATGGTTTACCAGAGTGGTTAAAGCCCATATGCCTAATGATTGTCCTCTCATGATAATAGGTGTCAAGTATGTGTCAACATATCTAATATATAGTAATGACTGAAAGAAACTACACATGCAATAAATATACAGAAATGCAATAAATATACAAAAATATAATAAACATGCAAAATACTATAAATAATTTGGCAAGGTATCTTGCCTGGTAAGAAAGCTGCAAAGTCCCATCTCAAGGCGTCGTCCGATCTACCCGTCACATAAATTAAATAAGTTAGGTTACAAAAGTGGAGGAATAGTTTCAGCCATTTTAATCTATTTTAATTCTGAAATAAAATAACCTAAAATAGTATTTTTAATATTATTATAATCTGATTTTATTGTTAAATCCTAATTTTGGTCCAAAGAAAGTTAACTTTACGAATTTATGATCCGTAGCACGCAAATCGAGGCAATCCATTTGACAAAAAAGTCAACCGACTCAAATCCTTGATTTTTGTGTACAATTCTATAGATTTCAGTGCTATATAAATATCAAAATCGACGGTTTCATAAAATCACAAGTCGATAAAGAGTTATGTCCACAAGGGTGCACAAATGATAATTTTTGGTGGTTCTCTATTTACCTCTACGTTGCACGAATTTTACAGTAAATTAAACTTATATGTTAAATTCTGAAAATATTATTTTATGTAAGTTTATCATGTCAACTTTCTGAAACTTCAAACGGTTCGTAATTCCGAATTTGGGATCTCCCAAAATCTCAAAAATACGGAAACGCGTCTGATTTTGGACAATTGACACTTTTAGAATTTTTTGGAAAAATAGGTTCATAAATTTTTAAAATAGTTTTTATATTCAGAAAACTAACCTTGATATAGTTCTAACAAAAAATAATTAGAGCACATTTGGAGTCCGGAGCTAGAGATATCATCTTTTTAAGTCGTCATAACTACTATAAAATGAGGCTGAATTTATGACGAATTTTGACTATTTTTGGACGAAAAAGAGGAAAATATGGAGAAAAAAAAATGAAGGATGAGGTATTTATAAAGGTGTACACTACTTAATTGAATACGACTAGGATTGGCTAATTTGGATATGATTAGGATCAGTTTAAATAAGGATATGATATGCATGAAGTTGCTTTCCTAGTAGGCTCAGGATTTGAATTAATTTAAAATAGAGTTTGAGTTTTTCTCAATAATTTATAATCTTAAATAGAATTAAAGATAATACAAATAATTTATATATAATCTTATTAATATCTATTAACACTAAATTAGCATCTATCTAATATTAAGACTATATATATCCAAATAAATCCTGAATAATTTCAAAAATCTAAATAAATTTCTTAAAATTCTAAATAAATTATAGGAAAATATAATTAAATCCTTTAACCTAAAATAAATATTTGGTAGGAACAATATGCAAGTATGATCTCATAATAAATCATGGAAGTCCTAGAAATTTATGTTTCCAATGTTTTACTTACCTAAAAATTCTAGAAAAATCTCAAAAAATCTAAAATAGCCTATATATTTACATAATTAAATATACTAAGAAATTTATTTCTAATTAATTAAGAGAATACTCTAAAGTAATTTAATATTTAAAATAATCTATAATTAATATAATAATATAAAATACACACAAAATACATATTTGGGTGAGGGGGTTTACAACCTACCCAACTTAAAAAAATTTCGTCCTCGAAATTAAAAATAAGAAATAATTTGTTAAATCTTTTACATTTGTGTCTAAGGCAAGTCAACCACAATCTTCTCAAAAATTTAAATGACAAAATCTATTCAAATCCGTCACAATCTCTTCAAAATTAAAATAACAACTATTTAAATCAAAATTTAACATCATAATTTCTTCTAGATTTTTAAATAATTAACATCCAAATTTAATTCAAATCTATATAAAATCTTGAAGATTTAAATATCCCACATCAAATTTTAAATCATGATTTTCAACTATAATAATTTTTTTCCTAGATTTTAAATAATAAAAACTCTAATCAAATTATATTTCTACTTTCAACTTAAGAATTTTTTACTCTTCAAATTTTAAATTCAATTTCTATTATGAATATTTCAAATAGGTGATCCAACAATCAAAATTTAACTTTTAATTTAAATCATCAAATCATAAAATTTTAAATCTAATTCACTAATTGTTCAAGTCTAAAATTACATATTTAGCCTCAAAATTTAAATCGATGATTCAACCTTCAATATCTAAAATTTAAATCATGTGCTCAAATTATAAATATTTGGTTCACAATATCGGGATATCAGAATTCATTAAATCCTCATCGCCTTAATCATTCTTCTAAAAATTTCCAAAATTAAAATGACTTAAATCTCTTTATCTAATCTTACTTGATCACAATATAAAAGAAATTTCTCTCAAGTTGATAATGCAATTTCTCACCAACTTAGAATTTATCCATCTATCGCATAAGGCTATACATTTAAAAAAAATATTCTTTAAATTATTTAATCATGTTATGCAATTCCTCAAAAGTTTTAACACCAAACATATCACCTATGATATGTCCTTAATTACGAAAATAATTATCAAGTAATATGATTGGCCTATGGAGTATATCTAGTACTATCCGTGTATCAACTTATACCAAGCACGAGGTTTCGTCTTTCCGAAATAAAGGAAGACAAAAATAATAATAATAAAGAGTTCAAGGGGGAGGTCATAAAATGGAAGTACGGGGGTCAAGGCGTTTAAAGAATTCAAATGGGAATTGTCAAGACAGTTGTGGATTGAAATCCTATTTGGTAATTTCTTATTCATATGCTTGTATCAGTACAGTTATGTAACCGATACGATACGTTCAGACATGTCTAGAGGGCAAGACATTTGTCTAAAAAGCTAAGTAATTTTTTTATCTCATTCCACGTAAGTAGTCATACGAGGGGCAAACCAAGCGCACTATGGTTGATCAGACTATAATACCCTGATTTTGAAATGTATTAATGTGTATACCCAATAATACATATATCATGATCAAGCTCGATAAAAGAGTAAGCTTGCAAAACTAGGCTATAATAGCAGCATAAGTCAAGGTAGTTCAAAAAATATAAATATGCTGGATTATGATGAAAGAAAGTACATAATAATTTAAGTTCATAAGAAGACAAGACTCTACAGTCTCTACAGTTGTCATACTAGCTCATAGTCTAAGTTGCTAGTTGACCAAATAGGGGTATGGGCCTCTAAGTTCTAAAAACTAACTTCTTATGCAAGTCTATAGTTGGTGTCCTTCAGTTATACTTCATCAATGGGTTAAGAGGACTATGTGATACTATATATGAGGCATACTACCCAACTTAAATGAATTAACTAATATTGTACCGTCTTAAGGATAAAGTAGAAACTCCTGCTAAGGTCTACGAGAAAGGGTCTTGGTACTTATTAGGGTATCCTCTTACATTATATAAGTCATGGTCATCTTAAGTCTTAGTCTTAGTGATCATAGAATAAAAGAGTTAATATTAAGAATGGAAGGGTTAGGTGGCACGAGTTGAAAGAAAAGAAGAACATAATTAGTCGTCGCACAAATAGCAAGCGCTAGGTTTTCAGAGGAACAAGATTGAATTTAAATAGAAAGTCTCTAGATAATATCATGGTTTTCTAAAGGGAAGATGGTATGCTAATCTCTGTGTTCGAGGTATGATCTAAGGAAGTGTTATTTTATTCATCTTGGCTTCCTAGGGTACTATCTGCTAATATCAAGACAAGAATCTAAATGTATAGTTCTATAATACTATCTTACTATAAAAGTTAGGGTTGGTCCTAATATTCCACCTTGGATTTCTATTGGTCCCTCAATACTAGGGTCAAACAATATGGTTAAATTTCTAATTAACTCTAGTAGTGTCTACACCACTCTCAAGTCCTTCATAAATATCTCAAGGGATAATGGTCATCTATTTTATGGGGTACTAGGGTTCATTTGGTGTCCTAAACTTAGGGTTGTGTCTATACTCTAGTTGTATTCTCAGTAGGTGTGTTACCCTAATTATCATCCTAGTAACATGAGTTTCTATACTCTAGGAGAAGGCTATACTCAAGAAACTTTTAGTAAGCACATGAATCAAGCAGGATGCGATTATTTAGATAGAACAAATTGGAAGGAAGATGAGTCATAGTCAATTGTGGATGAGATCCTATACTCTAATCCTAATTGCAGGCTTGCTCGGTACAGTAATATAACTGAGACAATATGCTCTTGACCTGCATGGGCTACCATAAAAATATGTCACGTTCCAGTCCCAAAATACGAAGGACTAGGAACACGTAAGCATGCCAGCCATATGTATATGACAACTCTAATATATGAAATACCATAATACATACGTACGCTGTAATATGAATAAAACTCACATGTGGTATATATACTATTACAAGTCACAGAAATACTAATCTCATCCATACAATAAATCACATAAAGGAAATAACTATACTAGAATAAAGAGTCTGAATAATCCATAAATGATAGTCGGGTGGAGACAAATCCACTACCAATGACTATAACAAAACTAAAATGAGAAAGAAGAGTAAAATCTCCAATATATATAAGATGATGATATAAAGGTATCAGCGAAGCGATCCATCGCTAGAGATAATCAAAGATGTTCCGAAGGTAAGACCTCCTCGGAAGAGATAAGTGTTAAGTCCTGATCCGTGCTCATGCGAATAGTCATGAACATCTACACCTGAAAAGGGACCAGGTCCTCAGAGGGACGTAACAAGATACATAGAAGCATGCCAATTTGAATACAGTAAACATACAATATAGACAAAAAATATATAAGTACGCTGTACAAGACAATCTATATGAATGCAAATGAGGACAACTTTTTAACGTATGGGCAAGGGTAGGCTACTTGATCTAAGCCTCACAACTCACACACCTGTCAGGGGACATCAGAAATTGTCACACCTCAGGGGTAGCGACCAGCGCGACTCTACAGAAATCGACATACCTCGGGGGTAGCGACCAGCGCGATGCACGCCCGTAGTGCGAGCTATATACTATAGTTTACCAGAGTGGTTAAAGCCCGTACGTCTAATGATTGTCCTCTCATGATACTATGTGTCAAGTGTGTGTCAACATATCTAATATATAGTAATGACTGAAAAAACTACACATGCAATAAATATACATAAATGCAATGAATATACAGAAATATAATAAATATGCAAAGTACTGTAAATAATTTGGCCAGGTATCTTGCGTGGCAAGAAAGCTGCAAAGTCCCAACACAAGGCGTCGTCCGATCTACCCGTCACATAAATTAAACAAGTTAGGTTATAAAAGTTGGTGAATAGTTTCTGCCATTTTAATCTATTTTAATTCTGAATAAAATAACCTAAAATAGTATTTTAATATTATTATAATTTGATTTTATTGTTAAATCCTAATTTTGGTCCAAAGAAAGTCAACTTTACGGATTTGTGATCCGTGGCATGCAAATCGAGGCAATCCGTTTGACCAAAAAGTCAACCAACTCAAATCCTTGATTTTTGTGTAGAATTCTATAGATTTCAGTACTATATAAATACTAAAATCGACAGTTTCATAAAATCACAAGTCGGTAAAGAGTTATGTCCACAAGGGTGCATAAATGATAATTTTTGGTGGTTTTCTATTTACCTCTACGTTGCACGAATTTTATAGTAAATTAAACTTATATGTTAAATTCTAAAAATATTATTTTCTGTATGTTCATCATGTCAACTTTCTGAAACTTCAAACGGTTCGTATTTCCGAATTTGGGATCTCCCGAAATCTCGAAAATACGGAAACGCGTCTGTTTTCGGACAACTGACACTTTTATAATTTTCTGGAAAAATAGGTTCATAAATTATTAAAATAATTTATATAATCAGAAATCTAACCTTGATATAGTTCTAAAAAAAAATGGAGCTCATTTGGAGTCCGGAGCTAGGAGATATCATCTTTTTAAGTCGTCATAACTACTAGAAAATGAGGCTGAATTTATGACGAATTTTGACTATTTTTGGACGAAAAAGAAGGAAATATGGAAAAAAAAAATGGAAGATGAGGTATTTATAAAGGTGGACACTACTTAATTGAATACGATTAGGATTGGCTAATTTGGATATGATTAGGATCAGTTTAAATAAGGATAGGATATGCATGAAGTTGCTTTCCTAGTAGGCTCAGAATTTGAATTAATTTAAAATAGAGTTTGAGTTTATCTTAATAATTTATAATCTTAAATAGAATTAAAGATAATACAAATAATTATATATAATCTTATTAATATCTATTAACACTAAATTAGCATCTATCTAATATTAAGACTATATATATCCAAATAAATCCTGAATAATTTCAAAAATCTAAATAAATTTCTTAAAATTCTAAATAAATTACAGAAAAATATAATTAAATATTTTAACCTAAAATAAATATTTGGTAGGAACAATATGCAAGTATGATCTAATAGTAAATCATGAAAGTCCTAAAAATTTACGTTTCCAATATTTTAATTATCAAAAAATTCTAGAAAAATCTCCAAAAATCTAAAATAGCCTAAAAATAATTCTAAATAAATATTTACATAAGTAAATATACTAAGAAATTTATTTCTAATTAATTAAGAGAATACTCTAAAGTAATTTAATATTTAAAATAATCTATAATAAATATAATAGTATAAAATACACACAAAATACATATTTGGGTGAGGGGGTTTACATACCTACACGTGGGCTATTTGATTATGATACAATTTATAGCTTTATATCCACAAATTTGATCGTGGAAAACAATATAGAAATGACGCCGTTGTATCTAGACCTCAGTGTTAGCACCCGTTGGGTACGAAAATACCTGTCCGTTCTGTATATTTGGAGGAAGGAAACTCTCGCTCGATGTTCTAGTCCTTGATGTTCGAGATTGTGACATTATTTTGGGGATAGATTAGCTCGGCGCTAGCTCGACAACTATCAAATGTGCAGAGAAATGACTCATCTTTCGCCTACCTGGAGAAGCCAAATTCTGCTACACGAGTAGTCCAACAACTGATGCGTCCCGGGTCTGTATGGTAATTTCGACGATATCTGCTCGACGGATGTTACACTCTGGCTGCGAGGGATACTTAGCGTCGGTTCGGGACACACAGCTGGATTACAGAAACGTTGAGTCTTCTTACGTTGTGGCAGAGTTTTCTGATGTGTTTTCGAGCGAACTACCCGGTATGCCACCTGACCGAGAGATCGAGTTCACCATTGACACATTCCCAAATACTCAGCCGATTTCCAAGGCTCTGTACAGAATGGCCCCTGCTGAACTAAAGGAGTTAGAGTGCAAACTTCAGGAACTGCTAGATCATGGTTACATCCGTCCGAGGTGTCTCCTTGGGGCACGCAAGATGGAACATTGCGACTCTGCATCGATTATCGGGAGCTAAATAAGGTCACCATCAGAAACAAGTATCCTTTGCCCAGGATAGATGACCTCTTTGATCAGTTGCAAGGAGCATCGGTGTTCTCAAAAATTGATCTTCGCTTGGGCTACCACCAGTTGAAGATTAAGCCCGAGGACATGCCCAAGTCAGCATTCCGAACCCGCTATGGCCACTACGAGTTTTCTGTTATGCCGTTTAGACTGATGAATGATCCTGCCGCTTTTATGGATTTGATGAATCGTATGTTCCGACCATTCCTCGATAAATTTTTGGTAGTTTTTATCGATGATATCTTAGTGTACTCGAAGAATAAGGATGAACATGCAGGATACCTGCGGATGGTGCTTCAAACCCTTCGAGACAATAAGTTGTACGTGAAGCTTAGTAAGTACGAGTTCTGGTTGGACAACATATCCTTCCTTGCACACATTATTTATACAGAGGGCATCTCAGTTGACCCAAAGAAAATAGAAGCCATCGTAAAGTGTAGGAGGCCTGAGTTAGCTAGCGATATTCGGAGCTTTCTTGGTCTAGCAGGTTACTATAGAAGATTTATTAAAGATTTTGCGAGGATCGCCTCACCTCTGACCCAGCTCACTCAGAAGGGAGTAACGTTCGTGTTGACGAATGACTGTGAAGCTTTATTTATGGAGTTAAAGCAACAACTCATTTCAGCACCAATTCTTACCCTTCCAGACGGACTCGATGACTTTAAGATATATAGAGACGCCTCCGAAAAGGGCTTGGGATGTGTCCTTATACAGATGGACAAGGTGATAGCCTTTGCGTCGAGGCAGTTGAAGCCTCATGAGAAGAATTACCCAACACACGATCTAGAGCTTGCGGCGGTAGTGTTCGCGCTGAAGTTGTGGCGCCACTAGCTCTATGGTGTGTCGTGCAAGATTTATACGGACCATAAAAGTTTAAAATATCTCCATACCCAAAAGGATTTAAATCTATGACAACGATGTTGGCTTGAACTCCTTAGAGACTTTGACATGATGATCAGGTACACGTAGGACAAGGGTAATGTTATAGCTGATGCGCTGAGTCGAGTATTCGTTAGGAGTTTGGCTATTGATGAAAAGTTGTGTCGGGATCTTAAAGCTTTGGACACTACACTTAAAATCAGATACAAAAAGGGGGCGTAAGTGGCTCAGTTGTGCCTCGAACCTGACTTATTAGAAAAGGTCAAGTTCGCTCAGAAGGATGATATATTCGTGTAAAAGATGCAAGGTCTTATCTCAGCAGAAAAGGCAACCGACTTTGCAGTAGGCACGGATGGGATGATGCCAGTGAAGGGAAGATTGTGCGTTCCTAACGATGCAGCACTCAGAAAAGAGATACTCACGGAAGCCCACTATGCAAGTTATACTTCACATCCGGGTAGCACAAAAATGTATTGAGATCTCCGTATGATGTTTTAGTAGCACGGCCTGAAAAGAGATGTGACGCTGTTCGTGTCGCAATACATGGCTTGTCAGAGGGTAAAGGCCGAGCACCAGAAGCCGGGAGGAGTGATGTAGAACCTTGCCATATCGGAGTGGAAATGTGAACATATAACGATGGATTTCATTGTTGGTTTGCCGAAGACGCAACGGGGGAATGATGTCGTCTGGGTCATCGTTGATCGACTCACCAAGTTAGTTCACTTTCTGCCTATCAAAAGTACTTGGAGTGTCGACCGCCTGGCCCAGATCTACCTCAACGAGATCGTTCGACTCTACGGCGTGCCCGTATCCATTGTCTCCGATAAAGATGGTCGATTCTTATCGCGCTTATGGGAAAGCCTGCAGTCAGCATTGGGGACGAAGTTAAAGTTCAGCTCCGCCTACCATCCTCAGACATACGACCAAATAGAGTGGGTCAACCAAATCATATAGGACATGCTACGACTCTGCACCTTGGACTTGAAGACTAGTTGGGACATGCATCTACCGTTAGCCGAATTTGCATACAACAATAGCTATTAATCCAACATTTAAATGGCACCGTATGAGGTGTTGTATGGGCGGTAGTGCAGATCCCTGATCTATTGGGATGAAGTTGGTGAACGATAAATTCTTGGCCCTGAACTTGTGGAGCATACCGTCCAAAAGATCCGCTTGATTCGAGAACGGCTAAAGGTAGCTCAGAGTCGCCAAAAAAGCTACTCAGACACGCATCGACGACCTTTTGAGTTTTTGGAAGGTGATCGGGTGTTTCTTAAAGTCTCGTCCATGCGAGGAGTTACCAGATTTGGATTTAAAGGGAAGCTAAGTCCAAGATTCATCAGTCCGTTCAAGATACTAAAGCGAGTTGCCCCAGTCGCAAATCAGATTGCCCTGCCACCGTCACTATCAGAAGTATACGATATCTTCCATATTTCACAACTTAGGAAGTACGTGTACGACCCGAGTCATGTGGTGGATCTTGATTAACTGGACCTAAAGGCAGACTTGACTTATGTTGAACAACCTGTGTGGATCTTGGATCGAAAAGAGAAGCTGCTTCAAAGTCGTTCGGTTCCTCTCGTGCGCTTGCTTTGGAGAAATCATTCGGTCGAAGAATCTACTTGGGAGCTTGAGTTTGAGATGAGGGAAATATTTCCTTTATTGTTTCATAGTGGTAGGTTCTATTCCTAAGTTTTGTGGATGAAACTTTCAATTAGTTGGTTAGGATGTGGTGCCTCGTTCCCCCTATTCGGGGAGCGCGGCTAAGAAATACAATTCGGTATCGTTCGATTGGGATAGATTGAATCAAGAACCCATCCTCGTTATGGATTTGCATCTTCGGAATCGATTTTCATATTCAGTGGATCGTGCCCCGATGATCGACTTAGCAGCAGAGTCAAGAGGGACCTCTCCGTTGTAAGTTTTCTTGCCTAGTTTTCGCTGTCGTTTTGTTGCTTTCGTGCTTTGAGTTAGTTTTCGAATTTTTTTGCTTTTTCTTGAACAATGTTGATGGATTTCATTATTTTTGTTCGTTGAACTGTACTTCAATTCCGAGCTTGGAAAGAGTAAAAGAGGTATTGATCAGCTGTTCGTGGCAATGCAGGTGATCGTGTAGTAGATGACGTACGAGCGGAGTCTTAAAGCACCTCTTTCCTTTTCTTCCTCAACCAACTTGTGAGTGACTTATATTCGATCAGTTGACCCTTCCAAGTCTTTACATCTAAAAATCTTGTATTCTAGCTTGCCCCGATCAAACGATACCAAAATAACTAAAAGATGTCAAGATAAAAAGAAATAGACTTGGACTACTTTATACTTGTCAATCAACTTGTGAACGGTTATCTTATTGCGTGCTAGTTCATTTAGAATGATTGTCCTATGCTTCAATTTTAGTTAGAATGTATACTTCTTCTATAAATTGTGCTATGTGTAGAACATACCTGTTATGCAATAAACTGATCAGGGAGACTATGCAAAATAAATTATGCCATGCTACTTGTCTCGTACTCATGTTGCCTTAAATTGCATCAAATGATAACTTAATGTGAACGCCGTTGATCATGGACAACTTGTGCACAAGGTCATAGTTCCCGTGGACGGTTGCTGGGGCACTGGCACTGATCTGATCCGGACGGAATATCACGTTTAGTCTCATGTACAAGGACAGGATGGCTTGCAGTGCATCATGTGTTCTCGTTGCATTCCATCCTCGTTAATGACTAAAATTGGTCCTTTATGGCATCATGCCAGTGATTTCCTCGTATATTTAAACATGTGCAAGCTAACTTGTGTCTTCATGGCAGGGAAGGACATGGTAAGTATCGTGCAGGTAGTTCAGGAGGGCAGATAAAAGTCACTGAACGGTGGCAAGTTTATCAATGCTTGCTTATAAAATGAACTAAGACAAGAAAGAAAGACCACAAATAAGTTGTATGCTTCATATAAACAACGTGTTGATTGGTATAGTTGGGTTAGCTCGCCTTCACCAGTGCATTTCGATGTACTGACCCTCATTGAAACAGGTTCCCCGCACCAAGGAGATCCTGCGAGGAGCTGAAGTCACTTCCCAATCCAGTCCAGCTGCCAGCACGTCTTGATCGTGCCTTAGTTGAAGCCTTTTGAAGACCCAGGAGCTAGCACACTTAACTCTTACAGCTCAGAGAAAAAGTGATAGTTCCGCCTGGAGGTCTCTTATTTTGAAGCTTTAGTAAAGGATGTAATGTACAGGACGACTATCTCATTTTGTGTCAGCTTTTGTAAGCCCGTACGGCAATTATCTGACTCGTTCAAGAGTTTGTAAAAAGATGTTCATTATCAATAAAGAGAACTTTTCCATGTTTCAATGTTTTGTTTCAATTATCTGCGTACTCTGAATATGTGCTCGTTATGCATAAATACCTGAGCCTTGTGTGTTGCGCAACCTAGGCACGCACGAAGTCACACCCGGGATACGACTATCGATTCCACGGAATCGGGACATGACATAGGCTGGACGTACCCACATACTCGTGTCCGATCATCCGGGTACGGGTCGTGACAATTGTCATGCCCCAGTCCCAGAATACGTAGGACTAGGAATACGTAGCATGTCATCCGTATGTATATGACACTCCAATATGTTGGAAAAATCATAACACACGTACGTTATATATGAATAAATAGTTCACAAGTGGTACATATATTGTCAACATAGTCAGAGGCATCTATATCTCATCCATATATACAAGTAAAGAATACCAAAATAAATAACTGAAAGTCTCAAGTACGAGGTATCAAAAGAAATAATAGTCGGGTGGAGACAAATCCACTACCAAACAACTAAATCAAAACTAAAATGATAGAGGAGAACGGAACCCCAATATAAAATAAATGTCAAATAAAGAGAATAATAACTAACGATCCATCAACTATAAATTAATCATGAATACTCAGAGGGTAAGACCTCCTTAAGAGAGAATGATGCGTCAGGTACCGTTCCGTACTCTTGCGAATAATTCTGATCGTCTATACCTGGAAAGGGGCCAGGTCCTCAAAGGGACGTAACAAGAAACATAAAAGTATGCCAATAAAGTACTGAAAGTAAACATCCAATGTGGTTGCCTAACCGGTTTATGTGATATGCAGTTTAAGAACAGATTTTTCACGTATGGACTATCTGGCTTAAATAATGGGATGGACATAGTTCTTTCGAAGATCCAGGGGCCACTGGCATAACGTCTTTCGATCGTCATAGTCCTACAGTAAATAATGGGGTCATAATGCCTCGCGTCTCCGGCGGAGCTTATGGGCCAAAAAGGTAAGTGTAAAGGAGTCACACACGCTTACTCATTGTTCTTCCCACCCAATGCTACTAACATGTCAATCCATAACACACAAACACCTCTAGTAACTGCTAAGTCTGATAAACATGATATTTTTATTTAGTAGTTATTCCTTATCCGTCGCACGAACTTTACGTAAATGGGTTCAGCCTATCACGCAAGTATGTATCCTACATGAGACTCACACTCTTGAAACAAATGTGTCACGGCCAATAAAACATAATGATGCCTCAACTCATGGGTTGGTATCGTAAAACTAGGTCAACATGCATAATATAATTAAGAGACAAAAGCAACCGTCGTTGCACCCAAGTCTTTCTTAGACGCACAATTTTATATAGCAAAATAAATAAAAATAAATGGCAACAAAATAAATATGTAGCAAATAAATGTAACTAAATAGTATCGTCGCAAGGTATACTTGCCTGGCAAGCAAGCTGTGTAATATAGGCGTCTAGATGTTAAGCATAAGGGATCAGAAATTACTGCCTCCGAATGAACGTATCCGGATGCTGAAATAAATATCACCAATGTGTTCGGAGTTATCGAGATAATAAGATAAGTCAACTATTTCGTCTAATTAGGACACAGGGGCAAAACGGTAATTTTGGGCCAAAGCGGGGTCCATATATGGACCACTTTGTACTGAAATACATGACAGGGGTAACGATCTCTAAATGGGGCAAATTATAGGTTAAACAAATCCTAAACGATGATACGAAGTCAACGATATATCCAATTTTGGATTTTGATGAGTCGATCACAAATTTGCCCTTCAAGTCAAACCGTGGGGCCCGCAAATAGGCGGCTAGGTCAACTGTATCGGAATCGCATGAAACTTGGTCACAAGATCAGCGTGATACCACGAATCCAATGGCATAAGTTTAGTCTCATTCCGACGAGCGTGCACCAACTAATGAAAAATTTGTAAAACGTTGATAGGAAAAACTTTCCACTGATAGGGGTTGATTCCGACGTGTGCACACATCCAAATCAACTTCTAGGAAAGCCCACACGTCAGGATATACCATACACTCCTTCCGATGCAACTGGTACATGATGTGGTGGTCCAGTTTGTCGGAATACGCTCTGTATCAAAATTTTCCAAGTTCTTGGAATTAGTTTTTTCGTGATTTTGGAATAGATTTTAAATTAGATTTTAATGCAAAGTAAAATAAAGTAATTGAAGGTAAATAATGATGTATATGTTGTCTTTAACTAAAAAAAATAAATTCAGGTTTTGGTTCATTCGATTGGGAGAAAATTGCCTTCCAATAGGGGTGTTTGGAACAGTTTTTTGTCAACCTATGAATCAAATGAAATAGTATTTTTTTGATATTTTGGTTGGATTTTTCATATCGATTACAACAGAGTTTCTTCCCAAGAATTATATATTCACATAGTACGTTATGTAGTATCTAACAAGGATAGTATGATCTTTGTTTTTGGGATCTATTTATTTGAGTATACCACCATAACCAATATTACAGGCATATGTTTCAACAATTTTAAACCAGTCAGGGTTGGCAAGGTGTAAGCAAGGTAGGCATTTGACCTTTTGCTTAATAAGCTAAACCGCTTTAGTGTGGTTGATACTCCAAGGAGTAGGGTTTTTCTTCAACCTTTGATATAGAATTTTTGTATCCATATCAATATTTTTATAAAAATCAGAAACATAATTTAAAGCACCCAGAAATCTCTGAAGTTTCTTTATGTCAGTAATTTTATCAGGAAATTTTGAAGAAAATTCGATACTCCTGTCAATGGGTCTAAAAGTGTTATTAACAATGTTATGACCAAGAAATCTTATTTCTGTCTGAAATAACTTCATTTTAGGGGCATAAATAACAAGACCATTTTTAATAGCTAAATGTTTAAAAATATTTAAATGCTTGAAATGCTCTTCAATGGTATTAGAGAATATAAGTATGTCATCGATATAAGAGAGAATAAAATTAGAATATTGAATAAATATTTCATTCATAATATTCTAAAATTCAGAAGGGGCATTTTTTTAACCAAATGTCATAACATTCCATTCATAGTGTCCAAATGGAACTGTGAATGCAGTTTTGTATTTATCCTTTTCTTCAATTTGAATCTGCTAGTATCTTGACTTCAAATCAAATTTAGAGAATATCTTTGCATTAACAATTATGTTCAGCAAGTCTCTTTTATTAGGAATGGGATATCTAATCCATTTAAGGACTTTGTTAAGAGGTTTGTAGTTAATAACTAACCGCGGAACACCTCTTTCTTTTTCAGCATTGTTATTAATATAAAATGTTGTACAACTCCATGGAGAGTATGATTTTCGAATAAGTTTTTATCTAGAAGATCATTGATCTCTTTTTTGCATAATTAAAGGTAATTATTGTTCATTTGACAAGGTCGAGCCTTTGTCGGAACATCTCTTTCATTAAATGATTCTTCATATGGAAGAGAGACAATATGATATTTTCTATCCCAAAAAGTATTAGAAATATTGCTACAAGTTTGACGAACAAATTCATCATTAACTTATTTTATTTTATTTTATTTTTTATTTCATATTTTTCAAGCTGTTCTTTAATAGATAGCTGAAAATTTTCCTCTTTGATAAAGTTTATCTGATTTTTTTTCAGATCAATTTCTTTTATTTCATTAAGAATTTTTATCACAAAATTTGTGATAAATTCAAAGGTAATATTCTTTCCCTTGTAACAAGTAGAAATACCTTGTTTATTTATTTCCTTTATAGGCATAAGTTTTCTAGAAAAGGAGTTCCTAGAATAACATGTTGTGATATTTCTTTTAGAACAAAAAAATGCAAGGGAATGCATGCATCATTTTTACAGATATGAACATCTGTAACCTTAAAAGGTATTGTAAGAGCTTTGTTATTTGCAGCACTCAAAGTTTGAGTTGTACGTTCGTAATATTTTAATGGAATAATCCCTTCTTTGACACAGTTCAAATCAGCACCACTGTCAACTAGGGCAATAAGATTATAAATTAATGATTCATTATTTTTAATTAGATCAATTTTTATATACCATTTGTGGGTAATAAAAAGATCTATTTTGGATAAAAAGGAATGATCAATAGATTTTCCTTTATCTTTTATAACAACAGATTGAACCTGTTGATTTGAGATATTATCATTATTCTCGTTATCACTATTGATTAGTCGGGAATGATCAGTCATTTCTTTATTGAGAATAATCTCATTATAGGATTTAACATCATGTTCAATGAGAGCAAGTCTTTGCTGAGTTATTTCGTCGTTAGACTTTAACTCTTTAATTTCATTCTTCAAAGTTTTTAACTCTCTTTGAAGGTCGTTTACAGAGAGTCTTAGGATTATTCCCTTTTCTTTGGGCTAAGACTTCTGTCATGGTATAAGGAGCAAAACTAGAAGAAGTTTCTTTTGTATCATCTTGCAAAATCTCAATAATTTTTGCTTTCATATTTTGGCTAATTGTATCAGTCAAAAGTTATTCTAGAATTTTTTTTTATCTTGATTGGTCAATACGTTAATAAAGACCATTCATTTCAATAATAGACTTGTAATAGTCAGCTTTGCTGTTGGTGGTACATATTTTACAATCATAATCAGTACCACAATCAGTAGCCGATTTTATAGACTCATCACTTGATGAATCAGATTCATAATCAGAAATGATCATGATTTTTAATAGTTTCTTTTTCAACCCTTCATCTTCGATCATATCTATCTTTTGTTTAGTATTGCATCTGTTCGAATAATGGCCTATTTTGCCACATTTAAAGCATTTAACTTTTTTATTCGAACTAGTATTTTTAGAGAATTTCTTCCTTGTAGGGAATCGTTTTCTTTCATTGGAAAAATCTTTAGGATAACTCCTTTTAGAAGAATAGCTCTTCCTTTTGTAAGATTTTTCTTTAGAGAATTTTATTTTAGTATCAGGCGGAGGTTTGATTGTTTCCATAGCAAATTGGCTACAAAATTCTTCAAATTGTTTTCTCTCAGATAACCTTTGAGATTTCAATTGATTACGTAATTTGAGATCATTACAAAGGGATACCCTTCTTGTATACATGCATTAACTAAGTTACCATAGGTGAAATCACTATATGGTATGATGCCATCATTGTTATTGTGTATTTGCTGTCTAACCTTTTCTGCAAACAGACTAGGTAGACCATCAATGAATTTGGATTTCCAGTGTGCATCATTCGTATCACTTAATTGCATTACTCTATTTAGAAAGGTATCTTTATACCATCTAAAATGAGTAAGAGTAGGACAACGGAGATTTTGGAGTAAAGTCCTGGTGCATTCACCATTGTCAGAGACTAAACCCGTAAAGTGATCACAAATAGTGCTGATCAAAGTCATAACATTATCTTCAGTTTCTTTATTATTTTTAAATTTTATAGCATTAGCAATATCTGCTTTCTGCTCATGTGAGAGACAATGATCAGAGTTGTGTGGAGGAGATCGTTTGGACGAAATACTGAAAGATTTTATTGATAGCACAAGATCGCTACAAGTACTCGCTATAAGTTACAAGTAGATTGCAGAAAGAAGATTACAATAACTGAAAAATAGCACACCCTAAGCAATGGGGGACTCCCCCTATTTATACAAAATAAGAGCTTCAGAATGAAGCATCCAGAGGCCAGCTGCCATCGCACTCAGAAAAAGAAATTGCCACCTGTCATCCACCATAGGCTGTCGGCAAAAAGATTCGCTTTTGCTTTTGGTAAAGTGATAGGGCCGTCCACTAAGTAAAGAAAGATGCTCCCAAAGAGTCTGGTGCAGTCACCAACATGCAACAGTTGAGTGGATAACCCACTACAAAAAGTTATAAAAAGCCATCCTCAATGCATGTGATAAAAGGAGGATGGGGTCTACCTATATCAATTATAATTTTTCGTCATTGATAGGGTCAATAATGGCCTGATAGAAATCATCAGCAGACATGTCATCCAGGTTCGTATCCGAAGTAGTGCTGTAAATGTCCATGTCAAAATTAGCATCAAACTGTGATTTCAAGAATTGAAGGCACTTCTTCTTTAATTCCTCAGCTGATATTTTAGGATTCTTCCTGATTAGGGAATCCTTATGCTTGGTGATCATATTATAACCGAAGAGTTCATTTTGGACACGTTTGTCCATCTTGCTTTTATTATCTTTGATGGATGCCATAATTTCCATCAATTTTTCTTTTTTATCAATTATTTGCCACCATTTCACAAGAAATTTTCATGACAGGATGGAAATATTGTTGGAATTTAATTCGCAGTTAATAGTCCAACGGAATATATATGGGATCTGGAACTGTACATAAAAATATAGTGTACTTTCCCCCAAAAAAGATGATTATCCTGGCATTGTGGATAGGATAAAATCCACTGAGAGAATTATTCTTAAATTATTGGAGGAATAATGTCCAGAGTAACTCCAAGCTGCAACCACCAGTCAAAAAATCAGGAGGGTATCTCATTCTGAAGAATTTCAGGACAGATGCGAATAAACCACGAATGGCTCCTCTGAGAGTTTTTATAGTATAAAAAGTTATAGAATGCCTGTATATAATTCCAATAATTATAGCTACAGACAACCACTTTATCCTTGGAAAGCTGTTGATCTCTGTTAGGATGAAGTCCCCAAGTTTGTGGAGTAAGGATTTTTTTGATGATCACTTTGCTGTAAGCCGTCTCCAAAGAGTTTGGTTTAGCAGAATGCTCAACTGTGATAGATTTAGTGGTAATTAAGATACCTTCATAAATAGTCACAGGTTTATCCAGAACTGAAATAAAGCTATTTTCAAGGTATCGTTTATGAAGTTTTCATTGGATCCTTCATAAGAGGAATATCATATTTTTTAAGCTTGATGATGGACTCAACTTCCATTGCTTCTTTGTAAGATTTAATATTAGCATCAGCAATATCTACAGGCTGCTTTCCCTTGGCCGCTGTGCTGGATCCAGCTTCAGTGGGAGGTAGCTTTCGGCCGATGACATTTTGAATGCCAAAAGAGTCCTGGGGACGTAATGTCCCTTTGGACTTGCCTCTGCCTCGAGAGCTAGTTGACATTTTGTTGCAAAAATTCACGTGTTAGAAAATTAGGAAGAGAATTATTTTTGCCATTAATAAATTCAATATCAAAATCAAATATAGCAAGTTCTACTTGCCATCTAGCAAAAATTTGCTTAGAGGCAAGATTCTTAACATCTTTAATAACACTATTATACCCATTACCAGGAGTATCGAATTTGCTTTAAAATTTTCTGATAAAATTGCTGACATAAAGCAACTTTAGAGATTTCTTGGTGCTTTAAATTATGTTTCTGATTTTTATAAAAACATTGCTATGGATACAAAAATTCTATATCAAAGTTTGAAGAAAAAACCTACTCCTTGGAGTATCAACCACACTAAAGCTGTTCAGCTTATTAAGTAAGAGGTCAAATGCCTACCTTACTTACACCTTGCCAACCCTGACTGGTTTAAAGTTGTTGAAATATATGCCAGTAATATTGGTTATGGTGGTATACTCAAACAAATAGATCCAAAAAACAAAGACCATACTATCCTTGTTAGATACCATTCTGGTAAAAGGGACAATACTCAGATTAATTACTCTACGATAAAGAAAGAACTTCTTTCTATTATCAAATACATTCATAAATTTTAAGATGATTTATTAAATAAGAAATTCTTACTTCGTATAGATTGCAGTTCTGCAAAATCTATGACCAAGAAATCTTATTTCTGTCTGAAATAACTTTATTTTAGGGGCAAAAATAACAAGACCAATTTTAATAGCTAAATGTTTAAAAATATTCAAATGCTTGAAATGCTCTTCAATGGTATTAGAGAATATAAGTATGTCATCGATATAAGAGAGAATAAAATTAGAATATTGAATAAAAATTTTATTCATAATATTCTAAAATTCAGAAGGAGCATTTTTTAAAACCAAATGGCATAACATTTCATTCATAGTGTCCAAATGGAACTGTTAATGCAGTTTTGTATTTATCCTTTTCTTCAATTTGAATCTGCCAGTATCCTGACTTCAAATCAAATTTAGAGAATATCTTTGCATTAACAATTATGTTAAGCATGTCTCTTTTATTAGGAATGGGATATCTAATCCATTTAAGTACTTTGTTAAGAGGTTTGTAGTTAATAACTAACCGCGAAAAACCTCTTTCTTTTTCAGCATTGTTATTAACATAAAATACTGTACAACTCCATGGAGAGTTTAATTTTCGAATAAGTTTTTTTATCAAGAAGATCATTGATCTCTTTTTTGCATAATTCAAGGTAATTATTATTCATTTGACAAGGTCAAGCCTTTGTCGGAACATCTCTTTCATCAAAGGATTCTTCATATGAAAGAGAGACAATATGATGCTTTCTATCCCAAAAAGCATTAGGAATATTGCTACAAGTTTGACGAATAAATTCATCATTAACTTGTTTTATTTTATTCTTTATTTCATATTTTTCAGGCTGTTCTTTAATAGATAGCTGAAAAATTTCCTCTTTGATAAAGTTTATCTGATTTTTCTTCAGATCAACTTCTTTTATTTCATTAAGAATTTTTATCACAGGATTTGTGATAAATTCAAAGGTAATATTCTTTCCCTTATAACAAGTGAAAATGCCTTATTTATTTATTTCCTTTATAGGCATAAGTTTTTATAGAAAATGAGTTCCTAGAATAATATGTTATGATATTTCTTTTACAACAATAAAATGCAAGAGAATGCATGCATCATTTTTACAGATATGAACATCTATAACCTTAAAAGGGGTTGTAAGAGCTTTGTTATTTGCAGCACTCAAAGTCTGAATAGTGCGTTCATAATATTTTAATGGAATAATCCCTTCTTTGACACAGTTCAAATCAGCACCACTGTCAACTAGGGCAATAAGATTATAAATTAATAATTCATTGTTTATAATTAGATCAATTTTTATATACCATTTGTGGATAATAAAAAGATCTATTTTGGATAAAAAAAGAATGATCAATAGATTTTTCTTTATCTTTTATAACAACAGATTGAACCTGTTGATTTGAGATATTATCATCATTCTCGTTATCACTATTGATTAGTCGGAAATAATCAGTCATTTCTTTATTTAGAATAATCTCATTATAGGATTTAAAATCCTGTTCAATGAGAGCAAGTCTTTGCTGAGTTATTTCGTCGTTAGACTTTAACTCTTTAATTTCATTCTTCAAAGTTTTTAACTCTCTTTGAAGGTCATTTATAGAGACAGTCTTAGGATTATTCCCTTTTCTTCGGGTTAAGACTTCTGTCATGGTATAAGGAGCGAAACTAGAAGAAGTTTCTTTAGTATCATCTTGCAAAATCTCAATAATTTTTGCTTTCACATTTTGGCTAATTGTATCAGTCAAAAGTGATTCTAGAATTTCTTTTTTATCTTGATTAGTCAATATGTTAATAGAAAGACCATTCATTTCATTAATAGACTTGTAATAGCCAGCTTTGCTGTTGATGGTACATATTTTACAATCGCAATCAGTACCACAATCAGTAGCAGATTTTATAGACTCACCACTTGATGAATCAGATTCATAATCAGAAATGATCATGATTTTTAATAGTTTCTTTTTCAACCCTTCATCTTCGATCATATCTATCTTTTGTTTAGTATTGCATCTGTTCGAATAATGGCCTATTTTGCCACATTTAAAGCATTTAACTTTTTTATTCGAACTAGTATTTTTAGAGAATTTCTTCCTTGTAGGGAATCGTTTTCTTTCATTGGAAAAATCTTTAGGATAACTCCTTTTAGATGAATAACTCTTCCTTTTGTAAGATTTTTCTTTAGAGAATTTTCTTTTAGTATCAGGCGGAGGTTTGATAGTTTCCATAGCAAATTGGCTACATAATTCTTCTAATTGTTTTCTCTCAAATAACCTTTGAGATTTAATTGATTACGTAATTTAAGATCATTACAAAGGGATAACCCTTCTTGTATACAGGCATTAACTAAGTTACCATAGGTGAAATAACAATATGGTATGATGCCATCATTGTTATTGCGTATTTACTGTCTAACCTTTTCTGCAAACAGATTATGTAGACCATCAATGAATTTGGATTTCCAGTGTGCAACATTTTCATCACTTAATTGCATTACTCTATTTAGAAAGATATCTTTATACCATCTAAAATGAGTAAGAGTAGGACAACGAAGATTTTGGAGTAAAGTACTGGTACGTTCACCATTGTCAGAGACTAAACCCGTAAAGTGATCACAAATAGTGCTGATCAAAGTCATAACACTATCTTCAGTTTCTTTATTATTTTTAATTTTTACAGCATTAGCAATATCTGCTTTCTGCTCATATGATAGACAATGAACCCACTAGCCTTTTAAGACGCCGGTAAAATTGCAAGTAACAAAACTAGAAATAGCTTTATCTGTGTTATTATTTGTACGACAAATCGTAGCAAACATGAGCATTCGATGCATCTGATCACAAATCTGTTTATCAGAACATCCATCTATGTTCCATTCATAGATGTTGCCTCCACTGTAATTATTTTGAATGATATTATCATTCTTTTCATATAAAATATCTATTGGAGTTGGACGTTTATAATAGTATTTTTGAAGATTTGGCTCCTTGTGTTGCTGCTGCTTGGACAGAATCATACTAGAAGTTTGATTTATAGTAGTATTGTTATTTTCAAAAGAATTCTGAATAGCATGTACCTGAGTAGGATCTAATTGATCATTAGAATGCTGAGAATAGTTTGTACTGGATTCAATATCTGAATCATCTGCTACGAAAGAATTTTCGTCAAGAACCGCAATAGTATTTGTAGTGTTCTGAGAAGAACTTTCGCCCTTTTCTTTAGTGGAATATTTTTCACTTAAGGTAGTAGCCTGAAGCTTCTCAATTAAGCTTTTAATGTCTTTCTCAGAACTTCTGGAGATGATAATTTAAACCCGCTAGTATCACTAGTAGATTTTATTGGTATATTGCTTACCTTTTTAGAGGTAGAAGCTTTTGGTATGATTTTCGGTAATTTGAGAATAGAGTTAACCTTGAGAAGAATTTCATCAAGGGCAGTTTCCATTCGAACCAATTGAGAACCAATGGTCTGAATGTAAGCATTAGTATAGTTATTTTGCTTCACAATTTTCTGAAGCTCTTTTATTTGTTCTTCCTTATGATTGATAATTCGAATAAAGGAAATAGTATCAACTTTTTCGGAATTAACCAAAATCTTCAGGGATTCATTTGGTGGATATAAAGCACGGACACGTTTTCCCGTATCAGTTATCCAATTTTTATAACCCTCTTCTAGCATATTAATGCTAGCGAGTTCTTCGTTGATATAGTTCTCAATAAACCATTTATGAAACCATTTTATTTTATTTATCTCTTTGAGATGAGCATAGTATTTATCTTTGAATTCATACCTTTGATCAAGGGTATAATTCTTTTTGAACCAGGCTTTGAATTGAACTTCTTCATCATAAGCCTCGACTATAATTTTTTAAACATTTTTGTCCTGAGTCCAGTCCCAATAATTAGGATCGTCTGTAAGATTATTATTAGTCAAAGTTATAACATTTAGAGAATGAGTGCCAAAACTAGCATCAGAAGAATAAACAGTATCAATGGGATCAACCCATTCTGTTTTATATTCTGGTTTGGCAATGTTATTTTTTATTTTTATATATTTAATTTTATCATCCTTCTTAGATGTCTGAGAAAAATTTTCTTCCTTTTCAATAACTGAAGGGAATCGGAAACTAGAGAATAAAATTTTAGCTTTAATTTGTGGAGTAAATCTAACTTCCACATCTCCATCTGGAGTTTGGATTATCTGATCTAACTCAGTATCCATTATGGGTCTAGGCGGAATAGCCTGATTTAAAATCCATTTATCAGGAAATTGAATTTCATTCCATTTAATAATTTTATTAGCAGCGACATTTGATGTTAACAAATTTGTTTCAATCAAAGTCGTCTTACCAGGTTTGGTAAGATGTCTAGCTTTTGGAGTCAAAGTAGACAATACTTTAAAGTGAATTCGATATAAAATAGCAATGGTTTCAGAGATCTTTTATTGAGTAATACTATTGATATTTTACTCATGATCCTCCAAAATCTAACATGCATGCCCGCAACATGTCCTCTAGCGTCTGAATAGTACGTTATGATTGTCCGTCTGTCTGTAGATGATAGGATGTACTAAACTTCAGACGAGCCCCAAGACTCTCCTGCATGCTCCTCCAAAAGTGAGATGTGAAATACGAGTCCCTGTCTGACATAATGCTAACCGAAACGTCGTGTAATCTCACGATCTGCCTCATTTATAAGTCAACCAAAGCTTCTGTAGACTGGTCAACTCGAAAAGGCAAGAAATGAGCTGACTTGGTAAGTCGATCTACTATCACCCAATAGAATCTCTCTTACTTGGACTCTTCGGAAAGCCCATGACGAAGTCCATAGTGATGTGCTCTCACTTCCACTCAGGAATCAAAAGTGGTTGTAATAACCCTGCTGTCCTCTGGTGTTCAACCTTGACCTACTGACACACTTAACATTTGGCCACAAAGCGAGCTATCTCCCTCTTCATCCATTGTCATAAGTCGCGGTACATCTTGGTGCCTCCAGGATGAATAGAATATATCGAACTATGAGCCTCTACCATCAGCTACCGCCGAAGCTCTCCATTGGGAATATATAGATGATCATCACATCGTAATGTCCTATCCTCTTGAATGCGCAATCATGTCTGCTCTCCAGCCTTGGTCCTCTCTCTCAACCTCCTGAATCTAGCATCCGTAGGCAAAGTTGTCATGATCCTTCTACTAGCGATGCATATAATTGCAAGTTGGCTAGTGTCCCGTCTGATCCGGGTTAGAACCTCTATGCCAAGCTCTTGCAAGTCCTCCAGTAAATCCCTTTGTGTCGTCAAGAATAGTGCCATAGGCTTGCGGCTTAACGCATCTGCTACTACGTTAGCCTTGCCCGGGTGATAATGCAGCTCTATCTCAAAGTCCTTCATCAACTCAAGCCAGCGGCGTTGCCTCATATTCAGCTCCTTCTGTGTGAAGACATACGTGAGACTTTTGTGGTCAGTATAGATCTCCACTCATTCCCCATATAGGTGATGTCTCCATAGCTTCAAGGCAAAAATAACGGCTGCAAGCTCCGAGTCATGAGTTGGATAATTCCTCTCATGTACTCTCAACTATCTAGATGCATACCAATCACCTTGCCATGCTGCATCAATACGCATCACAATTCTTTTTCTGATGCGTCGTTGTAGATCACATAGCCTCCTGATCCTGATGGAATGGTTAGCACTAGTGTTATGGTCAGTCGCTTCTTCAACTCCTCAAAAGCGGATTGACACTCATCCGTCCATATAAACTCTCGGTCCTTGCACGTCAAACGAGTCATAGGCTCTGCTATCCTCGAGAAGTTTTCCACAAACCGTCGATAATATCCCGCAAGTCCAAGGAAACTCCTCACCTCCGATGCTGATGTAGGGACGGGACATGTCTCAACTGCCAATCTTTTCTCCGGATCTACAGAAATACCATTTCCAATGACAACATGCCCGATAAAAGAGACTTTATCCAAGAAGAACTCACATTTGCTGAGCTTTGCATACAATCGCTCTCTCCTTAAGGTCTCTAAGATAATCCGCAAGTGCTTCTCATGCTCCTCGTGGCTCTTCGAATAGACAAGGATATCATCTATGAATACTACCACGAACTGGTCAAGATACTGATGGAAGACTCGATTCATCAAGTCCATAAAGACAATTGGAGCATTGGTTAATCCAAATGGCATGACCAAGAACTTATAGTGTCTGTATCTTGTCCCGAATGCGATTTTCGGAATGTCATATTTCCGCACCTTGGCTCCACTAAGCTATCTTCAAGAACACATTGGCTCCACTAAGCTGATCAAATAAGTCATCAATGCGTGGCATGGGGTACTTATTCTTCACAGTCACATCATTCAAGGTTCTGTAGTTAATGTACATGTGCACTGACACATCCTTCTTGGGTACAAACAACATTGGTGCTCCCCAGGGTGATGCACTCAGTCGAATGAAGCATTTTTCCTCTAACTCCTTCATTTGCACCTTCAGCTCATCCATCTCCTTCTTCACTAGTCTATAAACATGCGATGCTATAGGTGCTGCTCCTAGGGTCAACTTAATCGAGAATTCTACCTCTCTATCCGGAGGTAACCCTGGCAAATCTTCAGGACAGATGTCTTAGAACTCAAAAATGATAGGATGATAAATGATGTCATCCAATGCCATCTGAGCACCATCTAGCATCTTTATAGATCCTCATACAAACTCGAGCTCTAGCTGGCCTGATACTCTAAAGAGAATGCTTCCTTCGTAGCAGTCAAAGAAAGCATGGTACTTGCTTAGCCAGTCCATCCCAAGAACAACATCAAAGTTCGACATGGGAAAGACTAAGAGTCGAGCCTGCATCTCCTTGCCGCGAATCACTATAGAACAAGATCTACAAACATGACTAACAGGTTCAACTCCTCCCCCGGTAAGAATTCTAACACAACTAGGCAAGGGTGTAGTGGCAATATTGTGCTTGGCAACAAAATTAGAAGATAGGAACTAGTGTGTGGCTCCCGTATCAAATAATGTCACAGCAAAAAAATTAGAAATAAGGATAATATCTGCTATAACATCAATCTCCTACTCTGTGTCATCTATCTCCATAGCAAAAGCCTGTCCAGTCCTCTGAGGAGGTCCCTGTAGCTTGGCCCTCGCAAACTGGTCCTCCTGCGTAGGTAGCGATGGTCCTCGCTGAAATCCTCCGCTTATTGGAGGTCGAGGTGCTCCCGCTCCTGGCACTCCTGGTCTCGACATCTGCGGAGCTGGTCATGGTGCCAGAAGTACTGGCCTCTGCATCGGCTGAGGAAGTGCCAAGGCCTGCTGCACCGGACAGTCCCTCACTGAATGTTGTCCCGATCCGTATCTCAAATACTAGCCTAAAAGAACTCGACAATCTCTCTGAATATGTCCTAACTTTCCACAATGATGGCAAATAGGCTTCTCTCGGGGCTGATAAGGCCCTACTCTTTGCTGATGTTATTGATGTGCCAAGGGACATCTAATGGGTCCGTCCTGGGACACTCTAGCGGGTGCTGCTGCTAGTGCGGGGCGTCTCGACATCTGATGTGTCTTCTTCAGAAAGAGCTCCTGACTTCTTTCTTCTTCCAAAAAGGTCGCCTGAGATATCCTCGACTGTGTAGTAATGAACCTCATAATATCCGATGATAGCCCATTATGGAATCTTTTGGCTCTCTCCAACTTTGTAGGAATCAATATCTCACCAAAGTGACTCATTCTGTTGAACTCTGCGTCGTACTGATCTACCGGTATACTCCCCTGTTTGAGATGAAGGAAATGGTTGTAGAGAACATCTCGAACATTGATGGAAAAAAATCTTTCGTTGAAGAGTTCTTAGAACTCCTTCCACGTTTGGTCGGGGCCATACTGCCAGCCCTTCACATAGAAGGCCTACTGCTGAAACATACGACATTTATAGTTTTAGTTAGGTTCATTTGTATAGCATTTTTCTAGGAAAAGCATGTCAACAAAGAGGATTGTCACTCAAATGGAACAGTCATATATGTTTCCAAAAAGAATGTCACAGTCAAGTAGTAACCCATACATGGACATCTACACAGCTTCTTGGTTCTTGGTGTAGTTTCAACTTCTAGCTTTTTTCTAGTGCTAGAAGTATTAACAATAAGATCCCTCTTCAATTTTTTTAGTTTAATATTCTGAACGTTGGAAAATAAATTTGTCCGTTACTATTTAATTTTGAACCGTTAATACATTACGTGTCCAAATTCATTCTCCATGTGTCTGTGTAACGGCTGAATTAATAGCAAATTAATTCAGACCATTATGTATTGGATTGATTCTTATATATGAATGATTTTTCTTTGAAAACAGAATCAGAAATATTTTTCTACAAAAACTTGCTGCCAACATATTATTCAGTCCATTCTTCATCGTTTCACTCGTCTCCAAGCTCTGGGCAGAGCTAAGTCCTGTTCATTCTCTCCGAGTCGTGTGTGGCGACAAGATACCGGTAGTACGGGGGTTTTACCACTAGGAGCTTCGAGAAACGTCTGCACACAGATCCCGAATCAACTCAGGGCAGTGCTTCGTGCACGACTTCCCCAAAGACCGGTAACATCAATCTAATTTTTTTTTCTTTTTCTTTTGATTCACAAAGTTTTCAATAAGAAAACGATAATTTTTCTAGCAATCTAAGAGTTGATTCTTATGTTAGAATTGTTCATCTAAATCTTGCTAGAAAGCTTCAAAAATATTGTTAATATACCATTATTTATTCTCTGCTAAAGAAAAATAAAAATTAACCGTTTATTATATATATACTTCTCAATAGTTAGGTTAATATTTGTTGCCTATTCTTGCTACATAACGAATATTTTTTGTTTGGGCATTGCTTAATTCATAATATTGTAGCAACATATTATTGGCATAGTAACATAAAATTTTCTGGAACAAAGTTGATTAATAAATTAAAAGTTGATAGTTACTGTAGCATAGTTGATAATTTATCATTTGAAAATTTGAAAATTTCTGACTATAGCAAGCTTTAACTTGTAGAAAAATTATTCTTACTGTAGCCAATATTATTAAGTTGCAGTAGTTTAATTTTTATTCTAGAAAATTCAATTTGCTTAATATTTACCATAGCAAATAACCATATTTAATATTTGCTATTTTACCATAATCGTAAACTCAAAACAGTTGTTAGCAATTTGCTTCATTTCTTCAATTGATTTATTTGTTGCTTACTATACTGTCAAATTGCAAATTTGCTTAAAGTGATTTAAAAATTGTTAGCACATTTGATAATTTTGTCAATTGCAATATTTTGATCACAAAATTTCTTTCAATTTTAACATAAATAATCACTTAGTATTTTTGAAAGCAATCTAGGACCAAAAGAAAATAGTTTAGTAAAAAGAAAATTGCAAATAAAATCTTTAAATCTAAAGTTTCAAAGTAGAGGTAAACTCGGGCACAAGCCGAAAGGGTCCTTCTGTCAACCGAGTGTAAATAGCCCTAAGCGACACGGTACTTAAGAGTCTTCGGACCGCCGCTAGTTGGGAACCGGCCCCTACAGCTAAACCTGAGTTGATCAACACTTGAAAAACTAAAGATTTTAAGATTGATTAGCAAAGACCACCTAAACTATTATCTCAGACATTGTTATTAAATAAATTTATATTTTTTAGACAGCAAACATGACTGGTAAGGAGGAATCCTCTACTGCAAAACCTGTTAAGTTTGATGGCTCATACTTTAAAAGATGGCAGAGCCAAATGAAATTTTGGCTCACGACCTTAGGACTTATTTCAGCCATTGATGGGTCCACACCCATCACAAATGATTATGATGAAACTGAGTCTGACATAGGAGTGTCCACCTCCTCGAAACCAAAAACTCCTAAAGAGATAGACTTCCACTGCTTTTATAGAATTCTAAGCACATTATCTGAATCCTTGTATGATATATTTTTTGAATACAAGAGCGCTAAAGAACTTTGGAAAGCCTTGGAAGATGAATACGGCCGTGATGATGCCGGAATAGAAAGATTTAATTCTTCAACCTTTAATAGGTATTTCATGGTAGATAACAAGCCAATGAATGACCAACTCCATGAATTCCAAGAATACCTTAGGTATATTCAAGCCAAAGGCACATCTTTCTCCAATGAGCATAAAATAACATGCCTAATAGACAAATTACCTCCCTCTTGGTCTGATATTACTAAGGAACTTATCCATACCTAAGGAGATCTTACCTACAATCAAGTCCTAAAGAAAATTAGAACCGAAGATCAAATTAGATTGAGATCTAAGCCTAAGACTGAATCTAAAGCGAAGGTAAATCTTGTAGAAGGCCAAGGAAAACCCAAATCTAATTTTCATTATAAATCCAAAAAGAATTTCTTCAAGAAGAAGAAAAACTTTCAGCCTAACCATCAAAACCATCATCACCAAAACTATAAACCTAGAAACTTCAGTCAGACTCAGGATCAAAAGAGATTTTATTTTGTGTATGGTAAAATAAACCATATGGCCACCAACTGCTACCATAGGAAGAAGGAAGCTGTCCAGACCTCCTACAAAGAAAAGGGCTTAGTTAGACCAGAAGTGAACATGCTTCACAAAGTTTCTTCGTCAGGTCTGTAAGATTTTAACCCTTTATTAACCTATCTTACCATTCTGATGATTGGTGGTTGGATTCTGGAGCTAATGTTCATGTTTCATTTGATCGCTCCTATTTTTCAAACTGTCCGAAATCAAATGGAGGAGGTGTGACCCTAGGAGATGGCTCAACGGCACAAATTATTGGAAGAGGAAAAGTTGACCTGAAGATGATATTAGAAATTTTTTTAACTCTTCATGATGTTCTTCATGTGCCGTCTGTCAGGAGAAACCTAGTTAGTGGATCCCTTATTGTAGCCTCAGGATACAAAATTGTAATGGAGGCAAATAAAGTAGTATTTTCTAAGCATGAATCCTTTATAGGAAAATGCTTTGTAAAAGACGGTCTTTTTATTTTAAGCACAATGAATAAAATTTCTGATTGTTCTCTCATTGTCTCTAATATAGAATCTTCAAATGTTTGGCATGACAGACTAGGTCATGTAAACCTAGGTTCTATTAAAATATTGATGACTTTAGATCTTATTCCCAAGACTCCAATAGATGATAAACACAAATGTGAGATTTGTGTTCAAGCCAAATACACTGAATTACCATTCAAATCTGTAGAAAGAAATTCTGACCTTCTAGAACTTATCCATAGTGATGTATGTGACTCAAATAGGATTTTGATCAGAGGCGGTAGAAAATACTTTGTTACGTTTATAGATGATTATTCAAAGTATTGTTATATCTACCTTCTCAAAACCAAAGATGAAGTTCTAAATAAATTTAAGGTCTACAAATCTGAAGCTGAGAATCAATTAGAAAGAAAGATTAAGATCCTTAGATCTGATCGTGGTGGAGAATATACCTCAAACAAAATGATTAACTTCTGTGAAAAACATAGAATAATTCATGAGGTAACTGCTCCATATTCACCTCAGTCTAACGGAGTTACTGAACGCAAGAACCATACTCTGTTAGATATGGTGAATGCCATGCTTCTCAGCTCTGGTGCTCTTGATAACTTGTGGAGAGAAGCCCTTTTAACTACCTGTTACATTCTTAATAGGATTCCTAGTAAGACAAAAGATAAGACTCCCTATGAGCTTTGGAAAGGTAGAGCTCCTAGGATTAATTACCTTAGAGTTTGGGGATGCCTTGCTAAAATCAGAATTTCCGAACCTAAAAAGAGAAAGATTGGTCCCAAGACTGTAGACGCTATTTTCATAGGATATGTCTTAGACAACTATGCCAATAGATTTCTAGTGACTCACTCAGAAGTAAATGAAATCTCTAACAATACCATTATAGAAGCAAGAGATATAGTTTACTTTGAAAACATATTTTTTTTAAGGATAGAAGTTCAATCTCTTCCTCCATACCCTCTACTAGTTCTCATGTCCAAATACTGAGCTCGCAATCTGAACAAGTCTTAGAACCTAGACGGAGTAAAAGGAATAGGATTGAAAAAAAAATTAGGAGAAGGATTCTTCACCTTTTTGATAGAGGGTGATCCCTCAACTTATGAAGAAGCAATGTCGTCTCCTGATGCTCCCTTCTGGAAAGAAGCCATTAACAGTGAATACAACCCCATCATGGAGAATAACACTTGGTTTCCAACAGATCTACCTTTAGGCAATAAACCAATAGGTTGTAAGTGGATTTTCAAGAAGAAACTCAGAGCCGATGGTACTATAGAGAAATACAAATCTAGATTAGTTGCTAAGGGTTTTACCCAGAAGAAAGGGTTAGATTATTTTGATACATACTCTCCTGTAGCTAGGATCATATCCATTAGAACTCTCTTGGCCTTAGCATCCATTCATGATATGCTAATCCATCAAATGGATGTAAAGACATTATTTTTGAATGAAGATCTAGAGGAAGAACTTTATATGGACCAACCTGAAGGTTTCATTGAAAGGTCAAGAAAAGAAAGTTTGTAGACTAGTAAAATCCCTCTATGGCTTGAAACAAGCTCCCAAACAATGGCACAATAAATTTGACAAAGTAATTTGTGAATATGGTTTCTTGTCAAATGAGTATGACAAATGTATATACTCTAAAGGTACATGTAAAAGTTGTGTTATTTTATGCTTGTATGTAGATGAAATCCTTATCCTAGGTTCATCACTGGAATTGATAAAAATTACAAAAAACTATTTATCTAGCCAGTTTGATATGAAAGATCTAGGAGAAGCCAACTTAATTTTAGGAATGCAAGTGACCAAAGGCAAAAAGGGTTATACTCTATCTTTAGCACATTCAATTAAAAAAATGCTAAAAAAGTTTGAGTTATTTGATAAGAAACCTGTCCTTACTCCTTATGACAGCAGTATTATACTAAAAAAGAATGAAGGATCACCTTTGGAACAACATTAATATTCATAGATGATAGGCTCCCTTATGTATATAACAAACAGGACAAGACCTGATATTGCATTTGCTATTGGGAGACTAAGTAGATATACCAGTAACCCAAATCAGTCATATTGGACAGCCTTGGATTGGGTATTTAGATATCTCAAGGGCACCCTAGATTAAAAACTTTATTTTACTAGGCACTCTGATATCATAGAAGGTTATTCAGATGCAAACTGGGTAACTGACTCACATAATATAAAATCTACTACTGGATATGTATTTACTCTAGGAGGAGCTACAATCTCCTGGGGCTCTTGTAAGCAAACTATCATAGCTGGGAGTACAATGGACTCCGAAATGATAGCTTTAGATACAACTTGCACAAAAGCTGAATGGCGTAAAAATCTTATTATGCATATACCTGTTTCTCTTAGTCCTATTCCTGCACTTTCTATAAACTGTGATAATAAAACTGTTATTGAACTACTAAAGCATAATTTTGTGAATGCTAAGATGAACAAGCACCTGCAGCTGCGCTTCAAGTCAATATAAAGCCTACTAGGCAAATATGTGGTTCTTGACTATATAAAGTCAGAAAAGAACCTTGCAGATCACTTGACGAAGGGTCTGTCTAGGACTTTGATCCTAGAATCATCGAGGGGGATGGGGTTAAGCCCATAAGTTAGTCACCAGCAGTGGCAACCCAACCGAGTCTGACTGGAGATCCCAAGAAGCCGGTTCAATGGGTAGAAATAAGCTGAACTTAGGTGACTTTATGGAACACTGACTCGAGATTAAAGTCTCATTAAAATAAAGTCCAAGCAGCTGTACATGTGTACAATGACTCCCCATCCCTATGGTGACAGTATTCCTGTGTGATATGGTTAGGATGAGGTTAAACTCTTAATTGGTCCAAGCTGTAATACTGGGTTGATTCATATAACCAACAATTAAGGACTTACCTATATGAGAGGTCGTGAAGGCCGCAACTATGGGACAGGGCGATCCCAGACAACTCTCATGAATGTAAAAAAGTGCGCATGGCCATTTAAAAGTGCCATCCAATAGACCAAGGACCTCTAGCGTACTATGTGTGCTATTGTTCTAAATATGGTTCAAGAAGTCTGATTCAAGGCATAGTCCATCAAGCACTTCTTCAGATTAAGGCAATAGTCACTACGTGAGATTTAAGGCTGTAGTCCATCTCATCTATGCATATTATTTTACTACCCAGATGCTCTCTCTCTCTCTCTCTATTTACTTCACACTTGTCTCTGTTTCGAAACTTGGTTTTTTTTTGGGGGGGGGGGATTGTTAGAACTATTGCTAAAAAAACCAACTTCACTTTTAGTCCCACATCGGTTGGGGTGTTTGCTCTATGTGTGTATATATTAGTTTGTCTTATTTACTTGCTTGAATGCTTGTAGGGGTTGGACCCTTGGGACATACGCGTGCGCTGCCGCCACTGCCCAACCCACCTCGGCTCGGTTCGGTTCGGTTCGGCGCGCGTAACGGGTGTGGGTACGTGCCCACATTTGCATGTGCCGAATGCCGATTCGATTTTCTCTTCGGGTTCGGGTTGAGACCCTAAAATTCTTTTTGCTCATCTTCAATTTTTTCCATTTAATATTGTAAACGTTGGAAAATAAATTTGTCCGTTACTATTTAATTTTGAACCGTTAATACATTACGTGTCCAGATTTATTCTCCATGTGTCTGTGTAACGGTTGAATTAATAACAAATTAATTCAGACCGTTACATATTGGATGGATTCTTATATATGAATGGTTTTTCTTTGAAAACGGAATCAAAAATATTTTTCTCCAAAAACTTGCTGCCAACATATTATTCCGTCCATTCTTTGTCGTTTCACTCGTCTCCAAGCTTTGGGCAGAGCTAAGTCCTGGTCATTCTCTCCAAGTTGTGTGCGGCGACGAGATACCGGTAGTGCAGTAGTTTTACCACTAGGAGCTTCGGGAAACTTCTGCACATAGATCCCGAATCAACTCTTAGGGCAGTACTTCGTGCACGACTTCCCCAGAGGCCGGTAACATCAATCTAATTTTTTTTCTTTTTCTTTTAATTCACAAAGTTTTCAAATAAGAAAACGATAATTTTTTCTAACACTCTCCCATCGTCTCTTTCTTCGGGCACTTAGAAGATGAGGAGGACGAGAAGAAAATGATGGGTTGAACAAGGAGATGATTGATCAGGAGGAGGAGGAGGAGAAGGTGATGGGTTGAATGAGGAGAAGGGGGAGAGGGGGCACGGAATGGGTTGAATAAGGAGAAGGGGGAGAGGGGGCACGGAAAGGCGAGATGGGAAAGAATGACAGGAAATGAAAAAAAAAGCGGAACTCAAAAAAGAGAGAGCTGGATATGATGTCTTATGCGACACACAAATATCGCCAAATATATTGTATTATTCTGCGACATACAAACATATATCGTCAAATGTATGATTTTGTTCTGTGACACACAAGCATATGTCGCAAAATATATAGTATCATTCTGCGACATATTGATATCGCGATATACAGAGAGTTTTTGATGGAATTGATATTTGGTTTCTAGCTAGTAAAATATGTGTGGATTCTGTGACATATTATAACACATATCGTCAATACATCTAAAAAATTAGCTTTTGGAGACATAAAAGACCCTATGTTGCTAAAGTGTGTTGCTAAAAATGTAATTTCTTGTAGTGAACAATCGACGTTATATCACGGGTTAATTCTCTCAGAGTGCTCATGTCCAAGCCAGGGGAAATAAACTATTGCCTAACTACATGGACGATGTTGCTTTCTCCATATGACATTGTGTTCGTTCTACAGAAGGTAGTCAAGGGCCAAGTATTGGCCAATTTTCTGACAGCACATCCGACGTCGAAAATATTAAAATTTTATGACGATATTCCAGATGAAGTATTTGAGTCAAATATGACATCAAAAGAGTCAATTTGGCGAATGTTCTTTGATGGTGCTTCAAGAACGGGACCCAAAGACATGTTGCAAGAGTGGGGGTAGTATTTGTTTTCCCTGATAATCTTGTCATCTATCGTGCTTATTCCCTCATGGAACCATGTTCCAATAATGTGGCAGAGTATAATGTCTTAATCATCGGACTCCAGTTAGCTAAACAGCTAGGGGTAGACTATCTTGAAGCTTACGGTGATTCTAAGCTGATAGTTAGCTAAATTCGAGGAGAATACGAGGTTCGCCATAAAGACATCATCCCATACTACAAGGCTACTATTGATGTTGCCTCGACTTTCTCAGGGTTCTACATCGAGCACATGCCTCGACTACAGAATATTAAATTATGCTCTAGCTGGGTTAGCAGCTTCCTTAGCTATTCCCATTAAAATTCAATAATCGGTCACAATGATTGGTCGAGAGTTGTTTTGCGTCTGGAATAACTTGCACATCTATCAAAGCTACACTGTAGAAGCAAACTTTGATGTGAAAGACTGGCGGTTACCATTGATAGACTATGTTGTCTATGAAATTCTTCCAGATGATCCGAAGGAGGCCACTTCTGTTAAGAGACGCTCCCTCAAATTTTATTATGATACAACCACTAAAATATTGTATTATCGTTCATACGACGGACTCCTGCTACGATGCTTATCCGATGCAGAAGCAAGCAAGCACTCTATAAATTTCACGATGGTTCTTGTGGTGCACATAAACCAGGTCCTAAGTTACATAATCGTCTCATATGTATGAGTTATAATTGGCCCACTGTGGTAGCAAATGCCACAAAATATGCAAAGAAGTGCAGGGCATGTCAGATTCATGCCGACTTCATCCATTAACCTTCGGAGTTCTTACATCTGACGGCCACGTCATTGTCGTTTGAAGCATGGGACATGGATGTTATTGGTCCAATCAGCCCACCGTAAACCAGAGGTCATCAGTTCATCCTGGCTATAACCGATTACTTCTCCAATTGGTGAAAGCTATACCTCTCATCGAAGTAATAACATAAAACGTGATCTGTTTTGTCAAATATCACATCATCTACCGTTTTGGTCTTCCTCGAAGGATCATTTATGATAATGGTCCATAATTTACGGGTCATGCATTCTATCAGTTTTGTGACAAAAATTAAATTCAGAACATAGCTTCGACAGTATACAATCCAACATGGAATGTATTAACAAAGGCATTCAAGAAAACCATTATCAAGTTACTCAAAAATTTTCTTTCATCTAGAAAATGTGACTAGAATGAGAAACTTGGAGAATGTCTTTGGGCCTACTGCACAACAGTCCAAACTCTAACTGGCAGTATGCCATTCTCTTTGGCTTATGGGAGTTAAGCAGTTCTTCCCCTATGAATCCAGATCCCTTCACTCTAGATAGCCCTCTCCAACGAGTTAACAACCGAATAAAATAATCGTTTATGATTACAAGAGTTGGAAGTACTGGACAAAAAATGTCTATTAGCTCAACAATGTATTAGTTATACCAAGAATGCATTTCTAAGGTCTTTAACAAAAACGTTAAAGAAAGAGTGTTTCAAGTTGGTGACCTTGTCTTAGAAGTGAGAAGACTAATGCTCGTAAAGCACAAATGGGAAGGCCTGTTCGTGGTGGAGTCAGTGTATTCCAACGGTGCATACAAGCTTGCAAAGCCTAATGGAGATTTGTTAATGATGCCGATCAATGCCAAATTTCTAAAGAAGTACTACGTCTAGATCATAATTAGACCTATATTTCTCCATCCCCAACAGATCGCATTAAATGTACAGTGTTTACATTTTTTATTTTCTTCATCAGCAAGATATATTTACTCCCCTACCTGACATGCCAAAAAAACAAAACAAAGCATCAAATAAAGAAAGAAAGAAAAAACAAAAACAAACAAAAGCAAACAAAAAACAAACAAAAACATTTTTTTAATAGAATTTATAATGACTTTTGTTAACGGAAACTTCGAGATAAATTTTGAACTTATCAAGGAATTAGCAGCGATCGTATTTGCATTGAAGTTATGGCGACACTATCTTTATGCTGTGTCGTGCGAAATCTATACCGATCACAAGAGGCTCAAGTATATTTATACGCAAAAAGAATTGAACTTGAGGTAGCGGCGACGGTTTGAACTTATCAAGGATTAGGACCTGACAATAGCGTACACGTCAGGCAAGGCTAATGTTGTGGCAGACGCATTGAGTTATAGATTTGTGGGGTCACTATCGATAGCACCAGGAATATTGAGAGACTTGGAAAGAATGGGTATTGAGTTTCGAATTCGTCGATAGAACGTATAGTTGGCTCAACTCCAGCTTGAATCCAATCTGCTTGAACGAATCAAAGTGGCACAATGATCCGATCAGGCCCTACAAAAAATTTATGGGCAGACAACATAAGGAAGGGCCGCAGAGTTTTTAGAATTTGAAGACGAGATGTTGCGAATGAATGGTAGGCTATGCGTTCCAAACGAAGAAGCTCTCTGGAAGGAAATTTTGATGAAGCCTTATTGTGTGGGATATGTGATGCATCCTGGAAGCACAAAAATGTACAAGGATCTTCGCACAATATTCTGGTGGCACGACATGAAGAGAGATATGGCACTCTTCATGTCGTAATGCATAGCTTGTCAAAGGTTGAAGGCCGAACACTAGAGACCGGGTAGGGAGATGTAGAATCTAGCCATCCCAGAGTGGAAATAGGAGCACATCTTCATGGATTTTATTGTTGGCTTGACAAAGAAGCAACTGGAGAATGACGTTGTCTGGGTCATCGTCGATCGATTAACCAAGTCAGTGCAATTTATTCCCATCAAAGTTGCTTGGAGCGTTGATCGCCTCGCTCAGATTTATCTTGACAAGATAGATCGGCTGCACAGAGTCCCAGTATCCATTGTCTCAGATCGGGATGGGCGATTCTTGTCGTATTTCTGGAGTAGCCACCAGTCAGCTCTGGGGACTAAGTTAAAGTTTAGCTTACCCTATAATCATCAAACTGATGGCCAAACAGAACGGGTAAATCAGATTCTCGAAGACATGCTATGACTCTGCGTGATGGATTCGAAGTTAAGTTGGGACATTCATCTACCGTTGGCAGAATTCGCGTACAACAATAGCTACCAGTCCAGCATTTAAATGGATCTATACGAAGCTTTTAATGGGCAAAAAAGTAGATCTCCTATCTGCTGGGGTGAAGTTGGGGAACGACAGATCCTTGGGCCAGAACTAGTGGAACAGGCCGTCCAGAAGATTCGATTAATTCGCGATCAACTGAAAGTAGCATAAAGCCGACAGAAAAGCTACACAGACACCCATCGATGACCCTTTGTGTTTGTGGAAGGCGACCACGTGTTTCTTAAAGTAATGCCCATGCGAAGAGTCATGAGATTTGGAGAAAAGGGGAAGCTAAGTTCAAGATTTGTTGGTTAGTTCGAAATTCTCAAGCGAGTCGCCCAGTTGCCTATCAAATTTTCTTGCACCCGACATTATCAGATGTGCATAAAATTTTTGACGTCTCACAACTGCGGAAGTACATGCACAATCCGATTCACATGGTAGATTTTGGTCAATTGGATTTGAAGACAGTCTTGTCGTATGTCTAAGAAACCGTATAGATCTTAGATGAAAATGATAAGCTACTCAGGAGTCGTGCGGTCCCTCTCGTTCGCGTGCTCTGGAAAAATCACTCGATCGAGGAGTCGACTTGGGAACTTGAGTTCGAGATGAAGGAATTTTTTTTCATTGTTTTCTTAGTTGTAGGTTCCATTCCTAAGTTTTGAGGATAAAATATTTTCTTAGTTGGTTATGATGTAGTGCCCCGCTCCCCGCATGGGGAGTGCGGCTAAGGAAAACTATCGGTATCGGTTGATCCAAACAGATTGAATCAAGATTATTTCCTTGTTATAAATTGGTTTCTTCCGAATCAAGTCACATTTTTAGAGGATTATGTCTCGAGGAAGGACTAAGCAGCAGAGTCGCAAGATACCTTTCTATTGTGTTGGTTTTCGTTGCCCATTTTTTATGCCACTTTGCTGCTTTCCTGTTGGTTTTATGAATGCGTTTTCTTGAACATTTTTGATAAATTTCATTACTTGCGTTCTTTGAACTTAACATTTCATATAGAATTCCAGGAGAAAGAGAAGAATAAGTATTGATCGTCTGTTCGTGCCAATGCAGGTGATCGAGTAGTCGACGCTCATACAGGAAATTAAAGAACCCTCTTTATCTACGCAATTCACCAACTAGTGAGTGTCTTTATCTTTGGGGGGCCCTTCTTTCCAAGTCTTCACATTAATCAAAATGACTACTGTTGTGTGTTCCGATCAATCGATACCTTACTAAAAGAATCAAGATAAAAGAAGTATGCTTGAGCACTTGATGCATATCACACGAAATTATAAAACAATCATATTGTTGCGTGCTTGTCCGCTATGAATGTACTTATTTTATATTTTAGTTGTATTCAGAATTTATTCATCTATAGTTGTGCAATGAGTAGTACGTACTTTACAATGTGATCATTTAAGCACGTAGACTATGATATCATGTTATGTTGTGTAGTTACATTTTAATCATATTGTCTCACATGCTTCATTTGATAACTTAGTTCTTAGACATTGCGTGGTCATGGACAACTTGTGCACAAGGTTATGGTTCTACAAACGGTCGCCAGAAAACTGGGACCGCTTCGACCTAGGTGGAACGATGCTAGCTAAAGTCCTAGCTTAGGATGAGTTGGGACATCTAGTAAGGGCTAGCTACCTGAACTAGAAAGACAGACGCATCATCCAACGTCCAACCAGTGACCCTCTATATTTTTCTTAAACTATGAAAAGCTAACGATGTTTTCTTGGCAGGGAAGGACATAGTAAGTCTCGTGCAAGTCGAATAACTCAACTGTTGGTAAGGGTCACAGAACGATGACACATTTTATTTTGTCGTTTCATTTCTATCACATGCTTATAACTTGGACTAAGGCAAGATAAAAAGAGCACATAATAATAATGTTGCATGATTCACATGAATACTGTGTCGATTTGGTGAGTTGGGTTAGCTCGTCCTCACTAGTACATTTCAAATGTACTGACCCATGTTGTAATAGATTTTCTGAACCAAGGCGACGCTGCCTTCCCAGCAAGTCCATCATTTGACATGCTCTGTTCGTGTCTTTTGAAGCGTGTACCAATCTTCGGAGCTCGTGTACAAAAATCTTTTGAAGATGCTCGTCGATAGTGAAGACCCGCCTAAAAGGTGTTTTATCTTTTGAATTATAGTAAATGGATATAATATATGGAATGACTAACTCATTTTGCGTCCATTTTGTAAGCCCACACAACAACCCTCTGCTTATTTTCAAGAGTCTGTAATTGATGTTCATTATCAATAAGAGAACTTTTCTTCTGTTCAATGCATGCTACTCAATTTTTGCGTACTCTATTGTTGGGTTCAATGAATCGAACTACCTATGCCTTAACCGAGTGCAACATAGGCTCGCTCGGCATTACGTCATGGGGGCCGACTATCGATTCTATGAAATCGGAGAGTGACATTGTGGACTTGCGGAGTAGCATTAGAATATGGGTTATTTTGTTGTCCGAAAGTGTAAGAAAGTATGAAAGTGTTAAAATAGGATTTGCGTACATGTGGTATACTCATAAGTTGGAAGTGAGAGAATATAGAGTTTTATTTCGTAGATGGTTGAATTGTGAAAGTTGGAAGTGAGGAATATGAGGTTCCGTTGTTTGGATGTTTCGAAGAAGTAGAATTTAAAAATGACAAATACATTATTTCTTAATTGTTATTAATAATTCTTTCTTATTTACTTTTCTATTCCCACTCTATCACATTTTTTCTCTTAAATTCTTTTTCTGTTTCCTTATAATTATTAATTATAATTATTTTTCTATTTACTTATTTAACAGAACATCCATTCTCATAAACCAAAATAGCATATCAGCAGCTAAACTTTCCTATTCTCTCTCTCTCTCTCTCTTATTCTCTCTCCCTTTTTCTTTTGTTCTCTCCCCTTCAACAGTAGGTTAGTTCCAGTTCCTTACGGTGTACGAGAAGCCTGAGTGGTCGTCGTGAAGGTAGACATGCTGGCGCCGGTGATCTTGAGGCACACACAGAGCGTGAGGCAGGTGAGGTTGGGGCATCATCCGAAGATCAGGCCCAGGGCATCATCTCCGATACTATCAGCACGATAGTCGCACTTGAGCGACAACGACGTTCGCACTCAAAGCAGTCGAGGATGGCTGCCACAAGGACATAAATTCCCTCGACCTGATCTCAAGGCAGTCCCAGTCGCCACAAGTGCTTCGCTGTAACTACCACTTTCCACCATAGGGTATTTTGGTAATTTTGCATATTGTTAAATTTTTTATATATTATTTTATATTAATGATTGCCTAGAATTATATTTGTATTAGTTAGTGGCTAGCCAAATTAGAATTTACAAGTGTTAGTTAGTGCTAATTATTATTAGTCATGACTTTAGTAATTAGAATTAATTAAGTTTAGTTATCATGAAGAGAATATTTCTCTTAGTTATAGAGATACCTTCCTTTAGTTAATCAAATTCCATTCATGACAAATGGAGAGAAGCAAACTTGATATTTTAGCATGACCAAACCTTACTATAAGAGATAAGTTCAATTTATGGCTCATCCATTCATTTCATTTCACTAATTAGCCTCATTTTTCCCAAAGCTTCTTCCTTCCCAAGCAAACCCAAATTCCTACCAAATTTACTCAATCAACTTCCAATTCTACTCATTCTCACCATCATGAAGGCCTAGAGCATTGGAGAGCACAAGGGGATCCATATGAGAGGAGCTTACTAGGAGATTGTGTCTGACTCATCTCTTCCGTATCCAAATTCAAAATTCTCCAAAGAGGCTACAAAAATACTTGATAATTCTCTCAATTTTATCAAATTCATGGTTAGGAACACTCCTTGGTCATGTAAAAACCTTATGATGGTTATATTTGACTTTTTAATGGTAGATCTAGGCACTATGAGCCCTCAATTTGGTAAATCTATGTTGGTGTCATAATTTTGGGACTCAATTTGAGAAAAATTCCAATTGTGTCCATTGAGTGTGTGTATTGTGTCCTAATGAGAACTATTAATGTTTATTTAATGGTGTGGATATATTTTTATGTCCAAAATTAGACACGTAGAGCCCATATCATGATATGCCATGATACGTATACATGGATTTGGTAAATTGGGTGTATAGATGTGTCCAAATAGCCCAAATTCGTCATAGTATTCAGCCTTATTTTTAGCAGCCATATCAACTTAGAAATGCCATAACTCCTAACTCAGGACTCCGATTAATCTGCTTTTTCTTAAAGAACCGTATCAAAGTTAGTTTTACAAATATAAAAATTAATAGGCAAAATTTATTCTAAATCTTTTTGTAAAACTGTTTGAGTGCCAGGTGTTCGATAGACAAACATATTTTGGTGTTTTCACAATTTTAGGAGCTTTCGGACACGAAAATGTGATCCATTTAAAGTTTCGAAAAGATGATAGGAAGGCCTACAAATACTTAAATTTTATAATTTATTGAATAGGTATAATAGGTGAAATATTGGTTACAAGTAGAGAACTGACTATATGACATAAGCATTTTGTGTATCTTATGAGCCTAGGTAGTATGGATATCAAGTGAGTGTTGGTATCATAGGTTGTCAAGTGTGTGTGTGTGTGTGTGTGTGTGTGTGTATATATATATATATATATATTAGTTAGGTAATAGGTGTTAGTTAGTACGTGTGTTAGTGTTCATATAAGTGGTTATCAAGTGAGCTAAGTATATGTAAGTTATGCGTCAAGGTATTAGAGTTTGGGACAATGTACTGGTATGATACTTAGGTACCATGAGGATATTGGTATCATGGCATTTAAGTATCATAAGTGAGGGTTAGTGAGTATTGGGGCGTGAGTAAGGTATCCTATTTGGTATTAAGTACTAGTATTAGAGTTAGTTGGGTAAGTGTCACTACCACATTTCTAGGAAAGGATATTTTAGTAATTTTATTTTAATTAAATATTGTGCATGATAAATAATTAATTATTATATTATTTAATTATTGTTAGATATTAGTTATTATTTTATAATTCTGTTAGTGGACCTAACTAGTTAGTTTAGACCCATGGACCAACATGAATTAATTAGTTAGAACTTAGCCCATTTAGAAAGCCCATTGTTAAGGAGATGGATTAAATTAATTAAACTATTAGACTAGAAGCTTGTTTCCTTAATTATTTCTTCATGAGAGGCCCCAAAGGGTATATTGGATATTACATGATAGCTTGAGGAAGGGGAAAGGGGGCCGACCTATTTAGAGGGGGGAAATTATTTCTCTCTCCTCTTTTCATTTAAAAACTAGATATAGAATTTTTTCAACCAAATTTCTTCATTTCCACTTCATTTTCCTACCAAATTTCATTCCAATTTTTTCCCAAATCACCATTGGAGGCTTGAGAATTAATGATATAGAAGGAAGAAGCATGGATCTACAAAGAGGAGCAAGGATCTACAAGTTGGAGCCAATTTTATCTCATTTGGAGGTTGTATTGGGAATCCATCTCCTAATAGGTACAATTCAGTTTTTCTCCTTAATTTAAGTTCTAAATCTGAGATTTAACCATGGAAAATCAATCCATATGCATAGGCTACCCATAGGATTTGGTTTTGTGTTCATAGGAGGCCTATTGAGAAAGTTATGGTACTTTTTGTGTCAATTTTGGGAGAATTCCGAGATTTACATTTGTTGTGTATGTCAATTGATCCTATAGATCAATTTGGCATGTGCTTGTGTGATTGGGGCTATATCGTGTCCATAATTGGGTACGTGTAGGTCGTATCCCAATAATTTGGTGATACGTGTTGATTTGGAGATTTTTCCTCCGACACGGGACTTTGTAAAAGTTATATTTTGACACGGACACGTAGATCTATATTTGACACTTCGTATTGTTCATAAATAATATATGTGACATGTTCGTGTCCTTCGGGGTACATTTAGATGTGTGGTAGACTCGTGTCACATGCGTATCCTAGATCTAGTAGGATATGGTATGATACTCTCTATATGTTTGTGCATATTATATGTAGATCTATTTCTTGTATTCTTAAATCATGGAGAATGTATTTGTACATACATATAGATATTTATATATAGATATGGTATATATAATTATGCTTCTTGTGTCTTAGATCTATGTATTATGTATGTACTATATGTATATATGTTGTACTACATATATGTATGTTATTATTATATGTGTTTAGTATATATATTCTATATAGTTGTAACTAGGTGATACTATATTGTAACTATTTATTATTGTGTTAGAATATATATATTATAGTATGTATATATATATATGTATATTTTAAATGGGTATTTATATTTATATATGGATGTTATATGATTACATACATATATATATATATATATATATATATATATATATATATATATATATATATATATATATATATATATATATATATATATATATATATATATATGTATAGTTGTCTATATATATTAATATGTATGTGTGTGCATGTTACTATATCATAGTTATGTACATAATAATAGGGAGGGTGTATGTATAGTTTTTCTTGGTAATTATGTATATATATATATATATATATATATATATATATATATATATATATATATATATATATATTAGATTATATATATATTATGGCAATAACAGCTATTGGTGACAGCCGCCGTCACCAAAGCAACAACATCAGCCGCTGTAGTAGTAGCAGCAGCAATGGTGACAGTAGCCGGAGCTGTCACCAAAACAGCAGTAGCGGCGGGAACACTAGCAGCAGCGGCGACAACAGATTGGTGACAGCTACAAACCGTCACCAAAGCAGCAGCAGTGGGAACAGTCAGCAGCAGCAGCGACAACAGATTTAGCAACGGTCATAACCGTCACCAAAGGGGCAGCGTATCAGAATATCAGGTTTTCAGCACTGTTTTTAGTGACAGTTGGCAGATTATATATATATATATATATATATATATATATATATATATATATATATTGGTATTTATTATAGATGTAAATGTATTCTTAATTGCTAATTTTTATTATAGCATATATATAATATTTATTATATGTATTATATATATATATACGGGTATTTAATATAACAAGGTATTGGGTTATTACCTTGAGGAAACCAAGGTAAATGGGAATACCCAAAATATTGGATTTGGGTATCAAGTTTGTGAATTTTTATTGAGATACCAAGTTGGTTCAAAACCACGGTACCTATTTAATGTTGTAAATTGTGATTCTATATTATTAATAATTGTTTGATATATATGTATTGATGTTTTAACTTGGATTCACGTATCCGGAGATACGGTATCCTAATATTTAAGATATCGTTTTTATAGCTTAGACTTTAGTATCTTGAACCATATATCCTTGCGTTAGGCTTGTGCAATCTAGTAATAGGTAGTTGACCATAGTTTGACTATAGTTGACCATAGTTGACTTAGAGTTGACCTAGTTTTACTTTTGACTTAGAATTGACTTATTGACCTAGAAGTTGACTAGTTTAACTTATTCTCTTTCCGAAACCTTATATTGATGTTGTATTCCATATCTAGGTCTTCGAGACACCGTATCAGACATCTGTAAGACTACTCTTTGGACTTCAGGCGAGTACATTTTCTGATAGTTTCTCATTTATGATATCCTCTATGTTCATTGTATCTAGTATAGATATCCTTGTTCTCTTGACACGATGGTTACACGGATTGGTATATCCGGATCTCGTCATGTGATGTTATTCCTTGGTATATGGTGTATCTTGTGCAAGCCTTGTTTCATTGATTATCTTGTACATGTACAACACTGATTCTCGGGAAGACTAACTATCTTCTTGGGGAATTTTGTGCCATAGCATACCATGGTTGGATCTATTATACCAGTCGGGGTGGAGAGTATTTTAGTGTAGATATGTGATCATATCCTCCTTGTATCAAGTCTTGCATTGAATAGTGTTAATTATACACTGCAGGTATGATTAGCCAGGACATATATCTTGTATCAAGTTCCCAAGCCGATCACATGTTAAAGCTAGTACTCACTCACTTAGACATTAGTATTCTTGTTCATTGACATATTGCTTATTATTGTATTTATTCCAGTATTTCCTTATTGTATATATATATCTCTTGTATCTATTGTGCATCTTGTATATTCATATCTATTTACTGTTACATAGTTTTTATCATTAATTAGAACTGCTGTTAGAGATATACTCTGCTCCTTTTCTGACTGGATATTTTTTTTTCAGATGACACTGAGGACTGGTACCCTACATATTTTGGACCTCAGGATGTTGTGGGTCTAGAGTCTGAGACCCTGGTTGAGGAGGGACTTATCCCAACTGAAATAGATGTCCCGAGTTTAGTAGCTTCTTAGTATTCTTTGTACTGGATTTGTCTCCAGCTTATTTTGTTATTTCTTTCAGACTCATTGATGTATTATTTTAGACTCATGAGTTATATTGTGACTATTCTATTCTTTATCTGATTCATGCTTATTCCATCGTAGATCTGTGATTGAGTATATTATTATTGTTGATGGTTCATTATATTGTTAGATAGATTACCCAGACAACGTTCTACCACTGATTCTGCGGCGTAGGCTGGGCGTTGTTTCCGACTTGTACCCTTATACCGGGTGTGGGTCTTGACACATTTTTAGTGGTGGTCCATGCAGGTCTAGCTTCGCAAGTTATGCGATATCGTGGTAGTAAGATGATTTTGTTGTACTACTGCGATCCTGCGATAGGATATAGGATAGAGGCTGTAGGCTGAGATACTCAATCACATCTAGGAAAATTCTTTTGATTCAACTATTCTTCTTTGATATTGATATTTGATCTCTTAAACTGTCCTTTCCTTGAGTGTCTTACATCTTGTGCCATATTGATTCTTTCCTTCGCTTTATCTCAGGATGCTGCCTAAGACTAGATCACAGCAGAGGAGAGCAGCTTCTGAGAGGTCTGCGACATCCAGAGGGCCTGCACCAGTCACTTCTCCGGTGATTGGAGTGTCAGCTACTTTCAGAGGTCCACCACCTACTCAGAGGGCTATGCCAGCTGTATCTAAGGGGTTTCCACCTCCACCTCCTGTGCCAGCAGAGGCGACACAGATGTTTACATTGTTTCGTGAGATGCTCGAGGTATAGAGGGCTCAGTTAGAGGCACATCAGAGGCAGATCGACGTTCTACGGTAGGGCATCGAGAGTGCTCATTATCTTGCTCGTGCCGTAGTCGAGAGAGGAGTTACGGTCCAGTAGAAGGTTGTTCCTCAGGTTGCTCAGCTTCGGCCAGAAAACATTCAGGACTTCAAGAAGTTGGAGCCTAGGGTTTTCAAAGGGACGGAGGGCATCGTCTATGCTGATGATTGGCTCGAGGACATTGAGCGTCTTATGAGGGTGTCCCATCTTTCTAAGGATCTGAAGGTTGAGGCGGTAGAACTTTAACTGTTCGACGTCGCTCGCACTTTGTTCAGGAATGAGCCGATTCTGATTGACGCAGGACAGTCTTGGGAGGTATTCAAGGACCTCTTCAAGAAGAAGTTCTTCACTCGGGCAGACAGGCTAGACATGGGGAGGCAGTTCGAGAGTCTCATTCAGGAGAGCATGTCTGTGGAGGAGTACGCTGTGCAATTCGGCAAGTTGAGCCGATTTGCAGAGTATCTGGTGAGAGAGCCGGAGGTTCGAGCTATTCATTTCCGTGAGGGTCTAAACTGGGAAGTAAAGATTCTCATTCCGTCTTTTGATGAGACATACTCGGAGATACTGGGTTTGAAGCCCAAGAGAGATCGTGATTCTTTTCTGGGGGCCAACAGCAGTGCAGTATCTGCAAAGCATCCTCATTTCCAGTCCAGACATTTCTAGCAGCCACAACAGAACCAAACTCCAGCTAGGGCATCTTTTCACCATGCACCACAGCAGCAGAGACAGTTACAGCAAGCTTTCTGCCACTACTGCAAGAAGCCTGGCCACATCTAGGAAGTTTGCAGGAGGAGGTTGGGAGTTTGTTTGTATTATGGAACTGAAGGGCATCAGCCGAGGGAGTGTCCTTCCATTCCTCGTCGTGTAGTTCAAGGAACGGCTTTAGCTCCGAAGGCATAGACGAGACCACCTGCAGTACAGCCGAGGGGACCGCTTCCAACATAGCAAAATGTTTTGTCCAGCATCAGCAGTAGGGAGGTGCAAGTCAGGGACGAGCGTTTGCTATGACCGTCGAGGAGGATGAACCTACTGGAGATGTCATCGCAGGTTCTATTCTTTTTAATTCTATTCCAGCTTTAGCTTTATTTGATAGTGGTACTTCCCACAGTTTTGTATTTATTTTTTTTGCTTTGAAGCATGGTTTGGTAGCTGAGTCTTTGCTTAGGACTTGCAAGATCATGACCGGGGGAGGCATTATCCTGGTTAATGATATTTGCAAGGATCAAAGAGTTACTCTGGGAGGCCGGGAGTTGAGTGCGTGTCTACTTGTAATTCCACTTTCGAGCTACGACATTATACTCGGGATGGATTGGTTGAGTAGGCATCATGCTAGCATAGATTGTAGAGGAGGTAGAGTTTGGTTTGGTCCGCCAGAAGAGCCAGAGTTCGAGTTTCCTAGAGCAGCTGCAGAGTAGGGCGAAGGCATTTTTTGTGGAGCTATGGTTGAAGACAAGGAGTTGTCGAATCCGTTGATAGCAGAGTTCTTGGATGTGTTTCCTGAGGAATTGCCAGGGTTGCCGCCAGATCGAGATGTTAAATTTTCTATAGACTTGGTGCCAAGTGCAGAACCAATTTTATAACATGTCTATAGAGTAAACAACAATGAGCTGGACGAGCTGAAGAAGCAGGTGGACGAATTACAGGATAAGGGGTTTATCAGATCGAGTTCTTCACCGTGGGGAGCACCGGTATTGTTTGTATCGAAGAAGGATGTATCGGTGTGTATGTGCATTGATTACAGGGCTTTGAATAATCTCACTATCAAGAATAAGTATCCTTTGCCACGGATTGATGATCTGTTTGATCAGTTGAGTGGTGCGAAGGTGTTTTCATAGACTTGAGATCAGGCTATCATCAGGTGAAGGTGTAAAACCCCTAATCCTAAAAACCATAATAAGTATTTAATTAACTATTTAATTGAATTATAGTAATTATCAGCTAATTAGAGGAAATAAGATTTATTTAAATTTTTATTTTAGGTATTTGTGCATTTAGGGGATTTATGGAGCAATTATAAATTTTTCCTAATTTATTCCATGTAGGAGACTCTGTGGACAGTTGATAGCTTAATGGTATGCACTAATATAAATTCTAGAATTTTCTATGTATATATATGTATATATATAAAGGCTATTAAAAGGAATTAGAAATTAGAAAAGAAAAAGAAAGAAAAAGGAATTAGAAAAGAAAAATGAAATAGAATTAGAAAAAGAAAGAAAAGAAAAAGAAAATGAATTGGATAATGGATCTAAACCTTAAACCAACCCGCATCCCGCTAGAACCCTACCCGACCCTAAGTGTAATTCTACCCCCACCCGCCCGTATATAAGCAAACTAGCAGCAGCAGCTGCCATATTCCCCAGGCCGCACGTGAGTTCCTTCTCCCCGCCTCTCTCTCACGATCTTTCTCTCTATATAATACCATCTCACCAAACCCTAACTCTAATTCATCGTCCACCACTCCATCCACCGCGCCGAGACGAGCCGAGCCACCTGACCGTCGTGCCACCCAGCCAGTCGTCGGAGAACCGCCCGCCGACGACCGAGTGACAAGCACAACCCCGCGCGTTGCAGTTGGACAATGAAGTACCTGTGTTCACGTGTTGTTTTCTGTCATCTCGCTCAATCAAACTCAACCCCGTCTCCACCGGAAAGTTCACCACTTAACCCCCTTCCATATCTGTATGATAGTTGACCTCGAACAACGCGTAATCTTAGGCAAAAATAACTTCCAAGTTGACGAAAAATGACAACTTTTGGGTACGCAAAAAACTACGATAACTACCTATGTTCACGGACTCGTATCTCCCACCACAGAGATCCGAATTCGGTTTTTCTTTTTGGCGACAACAGTTATTGGTGACAGTCGTCGTCACCAAAGCAGCAGCAACAGCCGCTGTAGCAATAGCAGCAACAATGGTGTCAACAGCCGGAGCTGTCACCAAAATAGCAGCAGCGGCTGGAACACTGGCAGCAGCGGCGACAGCAGATTGGTGACGGCTGTAAACCGTCACCAAAGCAGCAGCTGCAGTGGAACAGTCAACAGCAGCAGCGACAGCAGATTTAGCAACGGTCAGAACTGTCACCAAAGGGGCAGCATATAAGAATATCAGGTTTTCAGCACTATTTTTAGTGACAGTTGGCAGATTATATATATATATATATATATATATATATATTGGTATTTATTATAGATGTAAATGTATTCGTAATTGCTAATTTTTATTATAGCATATGTATAATATTTATTATATGTATTATATATATATATATATATATATATACGGGTAGTTGATATAACAAGGTATTGGGTATTACCTTGAGGAAACCAAGGTAAATGGGGATACCCAAGATATTGGATTTGGGTATCAAGTTTATTAATTTTTATTGAGATACCAAGTTGCTTCAAAACCACGGTACCTATTTAATGTTATAAATTGTGATTCTATATTATTAATAATTGTTTGATATATATGTATTGATGTTTTACCTTGGATTCACGTATCCGGAGATACTGTATCCTAATATTTAAGATATATTTTTTTATAGCTTAGACTTTAGTGATTTGAACCATATATCCTTGTGTTAGGCTTGTGCAATCTAGTAATAGGTAGTTGACCATAGTTGACCATACTTTGACTATAGTTGACTTAGAGTTGACCTAGTTTGACTTTTGACTTAGAATTGACTTATTGACCTAGAAGTTGACTAGTTTAACTTATTCTCTTTCTGAAACCTTGTATTGATATTGTATTCCATATCTAGGTCTTCGAGGCACCGTATCAGACATCTGTGAGACTACTCTTTGGACTTCAGGCGAGTACATTCTCTGATAGTTTCTTATTTATGATATCCTCTATATTTATTATATCTAGTGTAGATATCCTTGTTCTCTTGACACGATGGTTACACGGATTGGTATATCCGGATCTCGTCATGAGATGTTATTCTTTGATATATGGTGTATCTTGTGCAAGCCTTGTTTCATTGATTATCTTGTACATGTACAAACACTGATTCTCGAAAAGACTAGCTATCTTCTTGGGGAATCTCATGCCATAGCGTACCATGGTTGGATCTATTATACCAGTCGAGGGTGGGGAGTATTTTACTGTAGATATGTGATCATATCCTCCTTGTATCAAGTCTTGCATTAAATAGTGTTAATCATATACCGCACGTATGATTAGCCAGGCCATATATCTTATATCAAGTTTCCAAGCCGATCATATGTTAAACCTAGTACTCGCACACTTAGACATTAGTATTCTTGTTCATTGACATATAGCTCATTATTGTATTTATTCCAGTATTTTCTTATTGTGTATATATATATATATATATATATATATATATATATATATATATATATATATATATATATCTTGTATCTATTGTACAACTTGTATATTCACATCTATTTACTGTTACATAGTTTTTATCATTGATTAGAACTGCTGTTAGAGATGTACTCTGCTCCTTTTCTGACTGGATATATTTTTTCCAGATGACACTGAGACTGGTACCCTACACATTATGGACCTCAGGATGTTGTGGGTCTAGAGTCTGAGACCCTGGTTCAGGAGGGACTTATCCCAACTGAAATAGATGACCCGAGTTTAGTAGCTTCTTAGTATTCTTTTTACTGGATTAGTCTCCAGCTTATTTTATTATTTCTTTCAGACTCATTGGTATATTATTTTAGACTCATGTGTTGTATTGTGACTATTCTATTCTTTATCTGATTCGTGCTCATTCCATCGTAGATCTGTGATTGAGTATATTATTATTGTTGATGGTTCATTATATTGTTATATAGATTACCCAGACAGCGTTCTACCACAGATTCTGCGGCGTAGGCTGGGCGTTGTTTCCGACTTGTACCCTTATACCAGGTATGGGTCGTGACAATAAGTATCTAGGAGGATAAGGTATTGGTCAAGATACTAAGATATTGGGTATTAGAACTAGGTAATGGGTAATATCAAGATGTCAAGTGCCAAGAGTAGGGTGAGTATATTGGATGTAGGATAAGTGTAGGTTATGATCATGGGTTAATATCTTGGGGGTTGGTATCATATGATATTTAATATGGTACCATGGTACCATATACAAACAAGTGAGATATGTGTGGGGTAAATTAGAGTGTGGTTTCCTATGATGCATCAAGGTATTTAGAATACCAAGATACGAAAATAATAGAACTAGTATGAGGTAATACTAGGATACTGAGATAATGTTATGATATTAGGTATTGGATTAAGATATCATGGTAATTATAGTGTCTAGCTTGGGTAATAGGTTGGGTACTAAGGTATGAGTTAAGTTATTGGATATTGGTCAAGGTAATGGTATTAGCTAAGGTATTAGTCTAGAAACTATGATACGGGGTAATATGTTAAGGTATTGGTAAGATAATGAGGTAATACTAAGGTAATAGCTAGGTAATGAGGCAATACTAAGGTATTGGCTAGATATTAAGTGTTAGACTAAGTTATTGTATATATTAGTATATCTATATAGTATATATGATATTATTATATCATAGCTAACTAATATGACTTTAAAACCTAGTTTAGCCAAGGTATTGACCCTAGAACTAAGGTATTGACTAATAGTTAACGTATTTGAGATATGTGCTAAGGTATTAGGTAAATGTGTGATACGGGTTAAGATAACGTGATATAGGTTAAGGTAAATAGCTATAGGCCAAGGCATTGCTAGAAATTATAGGTAAAAGTATATATATTAGGGTAATATATACTAGAAACTTATTAGTATAGCCTAGAAACCTAGTATTGGTCTAGTATTAACTAGTATTGACAAGTTTGACATAGTTAGCACCTAAAAATCAAATAGTGACTTGTTAAAACCTAGTATAACTTTATAAACCTTGTAAATAAATAAATCAACCTAGAAACTAGAAAAAAATCTAGTTTGACTGTGTTGACCTAGATTTGACCTAGTTTGACCAAATTTGACCTAGTTTAACCTAGTTTAACTTAGTTGGACCTAGTGTTGACTTAGAGACCTAGTTTCAAGCTAGTATAGCATGTTTGTGATTCCAAAATACTGTTTTGACTTAATATTTCATATTTAGGTCTTTGAGGCACCAATACAGATATCGTTTGATATTTATTTCTCTGGACCACAGGCGAGTACATTCTCTAATATTTTCTATTATTTGATAATTACTATAATATAAGTATTTAAAAATATTTTACTTGATTCCTGATACGATGGTACACGGACTAGTATACACATGGATCTTCAGTCATGGGATGTTATTTCTTGTTTCATTGTTTTCCATGTTCTCGTATGGTTATTAGATAATATTTAATATTAAATAATATTTTAAACTAGATAATTCATTGAGTACCTTGCATTGTAACATGTCTTGGTTTAATCCATTATACTAGTTAAAAAAATGAGAAAGTGCTAGCTAGATATGTGATTAAAGCCTAGACAATGTTCAATGTTTAAGTTAGTAGCTGCAGCTTTAGACCCTTTAGTGCATGAGTGATTACCGGGAGGCCTAGCCAGTATCACTATTTATCCTAGTTATCTTTACTCAGTATTATAGTACTGACTTTGTTTCCAGCATATTAGACTTTTGTAATTTATTATTATTACTCTTAGACTTGTTTAGATTGATGTTGAGGACTATCCAGTTATGACTTGAGACTTCTTTGTTTTATCATATCGTGCCATTTATCCTCCTTATAGATTTTCTTGTGATTGAGTATAGATATTGAATTTATATTATCATCTTGTCCTCCTTATAGAATTGAGATTATCATTGACAGGTTATATATTTTTGTGTGAGATGGATATATAGTATTGTTGACCTAGACAGTATTCTACCGCCGATGCTACGGCGTAGGCTGGACATACACATGTACTCATGCCCGATCATCCGGGTACGGGTCATGACATTCTCCTTCCTCGCCACCATGGCCACCACCACCATCAGCTTTTACTCCCACTTTTGTGTCAACATCTGAGTTTTTAACTCAGATGTGGATCCAAAAAAAACTTTCGTAGCCGACAGGAAGTATAGAGCACAAATCTTGTTGGCAGTTCTGATTCATCCAAACATTGGAATATGATTTTGGGTGCAGTTGAATTTTCCCCCTACTGTACACCCATTTTTTGCAACCAATCAGACCCTAAGGAGCTGTTTAGTTGGAGGGAAATGTGTTGGGTTTGGTGAATTATCTGCCACTCTCACAAACTCAAATGAGTTCATGTGTTTGGTTGTAAAGTTCAAAACTTAACTTTTTAGTCTGAATTGATGAGCCAAAGTTCCTGTCCCCCACCTCCTTGTTCAATTTTACTTTCGCAAAAAAGGAGTGAAACTTCTTTATGGACACGAGAGAGAAGGTTCAGTTTCACATCCAAAAAAATAGTAAAACTCTATTTGTTACGATCTCTCTCTCACCACTCTCGAGAGCAGCAGTAGCAATCGGCACGTCATACCTAGAGAAGCCATCGTGAATTTGACCGGTAGTGGCCACCTGAAATTTGCTCCAATTCTGCAGTTATAGCACAACAGATATTGCAGCACTACATCGACAACTAATTGGTGCGCCGGACCTGGATTCGGCTGTTCTAGTGGGATAGGCGAACCTGGATCCGGCTACCATCAGTAGGGGATTCGTTTGCAGCTATTGGAGGTGATGGTTCATGGCGGATGTAGATGTGGGGATGGTCTCGAGGGAGGAAAGGAAGCAGGAGTGGAGAACTTGAGCTTGCTAGAGAGGCCGAGGCCGGGGAGGGAGAGGAAGGAGGAGAGAGGGTGTGGAATAGGGTTGGTTCCATACTAAAAAATGGTGCAAAGAAAAAATTTATTATTAATATTATTATAAAATAATGATAACGATGATAATGATGATGACGATGATGATGGTAATAAAAGTGTAACTGTAAGTTTAAAGATTAGTCTAATATTTATATAAAGTTGTTAAATGAGTGTAATTTTTTATCCATACACAAAAAAAAAATATTAGTTACGGGTAAGTCTACCTAGGGTTACCATATTATAAACAATATCCACTTTCAATAATCATCCAAACAACTAAACTTATTTTTTTTAATTTCAGCATCCATCCAAACAATGAAACTACTTTTTTCCTCCACTTTTATATCTTCCAATTACACAAATTTCGTTCTTCCACTTCCTACACTTCCCTACACTTCCTATACTTCCTACACTTTTCTATACTTCCTATACTTTCCTGCAACTAGAGAAACCTAAGTGAAAAGAAAGTGCCTATGTATACAGTATGCATCGGGTTTGTAATTTGGATTTAATTAAAATTTTGGATTTATTTAAAAATTTTCACACTCTAACATCATGGCTTCAAATCATCGTAGAAAATATTTTAATAACGTACAGGAAAAATATCGTTAAAATGTGTGAAGTGTGAATCAAGAAATATTGGTACAAATGTGTGAAGCGTGGATTAAGATATTCTAATGTCAACATCTATTATGGTCTTCTACTGTCATTGCTTTGCAGTGTGCATGTCATTGAACAATTTTTAGCGACCAATATTTCATGTAAATATGTTAATATTATATTTGTAATTAAGAGGTATCATGAGATAATGTTGTTAGGGATTTTTAATCAGTTCTCGAAATAAAATAAAAATTATTTAATTAAACAGGATGTATGCAAGTATTTACAACTATATCATTTGTCCAATTTTAAAAAATTACATTTTCCTAGTTAATAAAAAGACGATGAATCCTTATACTAGTTAAGGAAACATCGTGTTATCGTTATCTTATGTTCAATATTATATTTTATACCTAGTATAGTGTCATGTAAATCAGGGAGAATCGTGTCGAGAATTTTATTGATCATTTGGCTTGATGGTGGGGGTCAACTTTGATTCAGTGCAAACCAAACTTCTATGCTGAAGATTTTGGACATGATTGTCCTATGGTGTTAGCTTGGTATGATGTACGTTGGTTGTTGGTTTGAATAATTATAACCTTCTAACATTTCAAATTGTGCCATTATGGTTATTTTTGCCTAATATTTTATTTGCTAATCATATTTATTAGATAACTATTTAATTTGTTAGTATGGAAATAATATTCTATTTCAAATTCTTTCCCAAAGAAGAGCTTCTAGAAGCTTCCACAACTTTCCCTCTCTAACTAAATTGATTTCTTTCTATCCATAACCAATGAAGAGAGAGAGAGAGAGAGAGAGAGAGAGAGCCCAAAATTATTCCCATCCTCTTCTTATCCATCACAAATCCTAAAAATTCCCCCCCTTTTATTTCTCTTCCATTGCATGAAGCCATGGATCCATCCTTGAAAACCTAGGCTCAAGGAGGCATAAAAATATGTGGAGAAGCATTGGTTTTCTTTCCTCAACCTAATTTTGTGGATTGGATTATCACTAGAGCTCATCGCTAGTAGGTAAAAATCTAAATCTTTTATTTACTTGCTCATATGACCAATAGGGAACACTAGGCCACCAAGTGTTTGTATTTTTGCCTCTAAGGGATTTTAGATTCATAATGGGTTGTATAAGTGTTAAATCTATACTAGGTGTGTTAGGAATTATGTAGGTTATGATATTTTAGAATATGAATATATAAATATGGGTTTAGAAGTGTGTGCATATGTGTGCACAGTGTATATTAACTGTCATGCAAGAACTGTGCTTGTGATATGTGTATCAGAATGTGCTCCCTATATAGAGATACATGTGAGTGTTAAAGGGTTTTCTAATGCAAGACCATACGGAAACCAGAGACTGCGTACGAAAGCGATCGGGTCACCTTTGATGGTACCATTCACTTTCATGTAGCCTATTTGTAAAGTCAAAGAATGAGAAAGTGACCCAGTTGTATGTAAACCCCCTTCATCCTATCCTCTTTAGTATAGTAATAGTAAAGAAGGGGTATCTTTTTGGTCTTATTTTATTTCTATCTGACAGGATATACAAATATAAAGGGGTGGTTAGAGTCTGTATCAACTGTGTCTTGTAGAAACTGTGCTTGTTATGTGTGTATCAGAATGTGCTCCCAACAGTAGAGATACATGTGAGTGTTAAGGGGGTTTCCAATATAGGAATTATAGTGTTATCTGTGTAGAGAGTGCAAGTGTGCCCTATAATTGAGTGTGATTTCCAGTGTTTTATGTCGATATTGTGTATCAGAACAGATTCTGTATTTATATGTGTGATCATGGTATGTCAATACATGATTGTGTGTTAATACATTAAATGTGTACATGTGTGTAATTGCATTTGTGAGCAGTATGCATGTGTATGTGAGTGTGGGATGGATATGAGTGTCAAGGAGTAGGTGTTCTTGGATTTCAATAGTGTGTGTGTGGGGGGGGGGGGGGGGGTCCTGGGTGTGCTTTCATCAGTGCACACCAACAGCTGATTTGCTGGACTGCTAGGAGCACAGCAGCAACAATAACTAATTTGCTGGATTGCTAGGAGCACAGCAACAACTGCTGCATTAAAACATAGAGACTGCAAGTGTCTACAGACTAGGGTGGAGTTTCTGCAATTTAGGTATCAGATAATGCATAAGTAAGAACAGAAGTAGCAATAAATATCACAGGTTAGTGTTAAGTGTGCACTACTAAACAATCCAGTAGAAAATAGTATGTATGTACATGTGTGCACATGTAAGTGCACAAGTTTCCATGAGTATTAGTGGTAGTATGGTGTGATAGTATATTTGGTCAGTGTCATGCCCCAGTCCCAAAATACACTAGACCACGCCACGTGACAATGGCCAGGTATGTGTCATGACCCACACCTGGTGTAAGGGCAAAAGTACGTCGGTACGTCTAGCCTACGCCGCAATATCTATGGTAGAACGTTGTCTAGGTCAACAATACTATGTAAACATCTCACATAATATATATATAATATACCTGTCAATATATATCAACTCCCAAATGGAGAACAATATGATAATATGATAATGATAAGCAATATTTAATCACAATAATAAACTAGAGGATGATATAACATGATATGGAATAGAAAGAAAGAAATAAAGTCACAATACATCGCAACTCCAAGTCTAATCTCAAGACAAGATCTCAAATAATAATACAATTTCAAAGTCTGACATATACAATAGTATGAATAACTAGCTAAGTCTCATCGATTGATGGTACTAACTCAACAGGCTCTATGGGTGATAACTCAACTGGTTTGTCATCTTGTGGCCCGTAGTGCGTAGGACACCAATCCTCTAATGAATCATCTAAAAAATATATCCAGTCAGGATTGGAGCGAAGTATAACCCAATAACAGTTGCAATAATTGACAGAAACTATGAAACAATAATAGCAATAAAAATAAATAATAAAAGTAATTGAACTAGCGTATATCACGAGAAGAGTATCATGGTAAATATGGCAAAAATTGAGAACAATATAGTGAGGAACAATCATGTAATAAACTGGAATAAAGGAAACAATATATATAAATATGCTTTAAAATATTAGTAAGATAATGTGATCTGCTTGGGCCTAACAGGACACTATATATAAAATTTTAGCTAGCATGAACACGCGTTGAGTTGCATGATCTGTTAACTATCACAGAAGGTATAATCACATATCCACTAATACTTCCCAAATCCTCCGTCTAGTACACGGATCCAAATTATGACACGTTATAACATTTATATCACACTGTATGGTCTATAATATCATGTACTATGATCATGGTCTATATAATCACTAAGATATTATGGTAATCACGAAGCATGACACGACAATCATTGAGTAACCACGACAATAACATCTCATGACCAAGATCCACGTATACCAATCCGTGAAACCATCGTGTTAAGAATCAAATATCAATACTAAATAAATGAAAGATAGAAACTATCAAATAAAAATACTATTAGAGAATGTACTCGTATGTGGTCCTGAGAAATAAGTATAACTCGGTGTCCAAGTTGGTGTCACACAGACCTATATATGAAATATCATGTCACTTGGGTGTAATAAAGTGATAAAGAAGCTAAAATGGTTTAATACATGCTTTCTAGGTCAATACTAGGTCACATTAGTCAAACTAGGTCAAACTAGACCAAAGGTTGACTTTTAGGGTCAAACTAGTCAATATTAATCAAAACTAGGTCAACATCTTGATTATAGGTCCATACCTAGTCCCTAGGGAGATAATAGTCTATACTAGTAGTTTTTAGGTAATACTAGGTCACATCTAGTTTTCTAGGTTCATAACTAGAAGATACTAGTTAAACTAGCTACTATCACTAAGTATACTAGCTAATAAGGTACTACTAGGTATCATAACTATATATATGTATACTAAATATATATGTACATATGGTCATAATACCTTAGCTATATATCAATATCTTGGTATAACACTAACTCATTCCTAACTAATACCTTACTATTACCTCGAACCTATACTCCAATACCCACTTACTTTACTACTACCTCAAGGTAATACCCAATACCTTGGCACTCACCCAAAACTTACAACACTTAACTTATTACCTTACTTAACCAATACTTCACTTAAACTAGAGTATTTCATGATGCATGATACAACCTCACATGAATGTCTCTCACTACCTTGCCTTCACTTAACCTTATACCGATATACTTCTACCACACCACTAATCAATATCTAACTCACACCTAGCACACATATAACTATACACATACACTCGTATAAAATTGTGTATAGACACATACACTTATTGACGTACATGCACACTCATCAATAAGTGCACTGACACCATACCCCCCACTGTTATTACTGCAACAAACCAATATTGCAACCTCTCCAATACAGACTTCTCTGTAGTTGATCATTGCCCTCCCCTTGTAGATGAACAATGCATCCCCTGAGCACTAGCCGTGCACACTGTACAGACTGCACAACAACATGTGCCTACAGTCACCACCCCTTCCTAATACCAAGATCACTCCTAACACATCGCTTGCTCATATACTTTAATTGTCTACACCTCAGGTACTTAATTCCTATATAAACTGTACATCTACTGCAATTAGAACAACAAGCAGTTGTTGTTATGGTACCTGCTGGAATTGCCTATAACTCCTTCATTCTCTCACACAGTATTAATCATACCCAACACACAACTGGATAAATTATCCCCCAATGCATTTCCTGTACTTCCTAATAGTGCACCATGCATTGCCAATTTGACCTCAGACCTGAGTCTCTACCCAATCACCTATATTGCTTTTGTGCCTATCTAGCAGCAGGTTGTTACTGTAACTGCTACTGTGTTATTCCTTGTCATGACCCGCACCCGGTTTAGGGGCACGGGAGCGTGGGTACGTCCAGCCTACGCCGCAGCATCGGCGGTAGAACGCTGTCTAGGTCAAGTACTATCTAAACAATCTCACGCTAGTATCCAACTCCATAAGGAGACGTGGATATCAAAAAATAAATCTAGAAATACTCAATCACAACTACAGCACGATAGGAAATGAAGAAATAAAAGAATACAACACAAGTCTAATGACACAATAATCATACCTGCAATCAGTAACATCCAATCCCCCAAGTGTGTCGAAAACCAGTCTACTAAGGTCACAGTCTGGAAAAATATTTTCCAGTCAGGAAGGAGCAAAGTACATCTCTAAATAGCAGTTCTATATAAATGACATAAACTATGTAGCAGTTCTAGATGGAAACATACCAGAAGCATGTATAGGTACGAGAATGTACAAGAAAAGAAATATACTGGAAATACTGTAAGTAAATGCAGGAAGAAAAACAATATGTCAATGAGCAAGAAACCTATGACTAAGTGTGTGAGTACTAGCTTTAACATGTGATCGGCTTGGGACTAGTAAACTCATTACATGGGTTAGTAGGGCTAACCGATGTAACAGTGAGGAGGCATGTAAACTCATTACAGGGGTTAGTAGGGCTAACCGATGTAACAGTGAGGAGACATGTAAATGGTCAGGCCGCACCCGACGTGAGATGTGGGGTGAGCTATGGTGCATATAAAGTTGGGTATGATCACATATCTATACTAAAGTACTCCCCAAACCCCCCGACTGGTATAGTAGATCCAATCATGGTACGCTATGGCACAGGATTCCCTAGGAAGGTAGCAAATCTCCTCGGGAATCAGTGTCTGTACATGCACAAGATAACAAGGAAACAAGTCTCGTACAAGCTACACCATGAATAAGGAATAACATCTCATGACGAGATCCGTGTATATCAATCCGTGTAACCAGCGTGTCAAGAGCAATGGATATTTACTCTAGATACAGTGAACATAGGAAATATCATAAATTAGAAACTAATCAGAGAATGTACTCGCCTTGGGTCCTTAGCTGGTAATTATTGATGTCCTGTTCCAGAGTATCCCCTGGGTAAACCAACAGTCCTATAAACATATCACAAGCAAAACCACATTTGCATCAGATGCTACACTAACACAGTCTAAAAATACTGGCCTAAAAATACTGGCCTAGGCCAGTCAGGCAGGGCACTAGTCAACTAGGGTTATCTAGTAGGGATACGTATATAAATATTCACGTTACTCCTAATATATAACCAATTAATTGCATACAATATATATATATATATATCAACATTAATATTAAATATATTAATACTAATACACCAATTGAGTTTATAATATATATATATATAAATATACATACCAATGATATATACTAAGAATATACTAAATACTTATACAAAATATAAATATATATATATACCAATTTAAATACATATACACTATATGTATTCCAATTAATTACATATAATATATACTAGTAGGTTGATTTATAATTAATTGAATTAAGGCTAGCTATACATTGAAATTATTTAATCTTTAAGGGACTTGGAAGAAAGAATACCTCTTAATGAATGTAATATATGCAGCTTCTGGCCACTGTTGTACTTCTCCCCATTTGTTAGAGCACCATCAGACAGCTTCTGTTCTTCCTTGTCACCCATTAATACTAGAAAATCCTTGATCACAGGAAAGGAACAGTCAGCAGTCCCATCCTTGTTTGTTTGTTTGCTTGAAAGCAGGCTGCAAGCCAGAACCCTCCATCCAATCAACAAAACCCCTGTGCTTCCCATGGTCACAAGCATAAATGCTACTGCTGGAATAGGACCTGATGTTACTGCCCTAATGATGATTCCTAGCGGTATTCCGACCGCCCAAGACTTCACGGCCGCAATAATAGCACGATGAGTGCCACTCAGTCCCTTAGCATCACCCCCCATAAGCTCTGAGGAAGTATGCAGATAAGAACCATCCAGCAATGAAAGGGTTAGCAGTACGAAGGGTCTCAAAGTCAAGAACAGGGAATCCATGGCTGAACCTCCCAATTGCTGAGAACACAAGTAGGCCCAAAACATCTCATCCTGCTAGAACACCCACCTGCGCCCAGGAGATGAGCTTGGAGCGGGCTGTTCCGGCTGGCTTGTCGAACTGGATGACGCCTTCGAGAGGGACTCGGGATGAGCAGAGGGAGTTCGGTTCGAGGTGCTCCGGTGGGAGAAACTCGGCTCGCCGGGGTCGGCTCGACTCGGATGGCCGAACTGCGGCAGGCAGCGGCCGGAGCAGGTGCATCAGCGGGCGGAGCAGCAGCAGGCGGCGGCAGCAGCAGGCGGGCGGCGGCAGCGGCAGGCCGGGCTCGAGTTGGAGTTGGGTGGTGAACAGTGTGGCTGGGTGTCTTTCCCCTTCTCCTTAAGTTTTGAAAAAGAAGGAAGAAGAAGAAGAAGAAGGAGGAAGAAAGGAAATTAAAGAAGTGGAGAAAAGGAAGAATGGAGGAGGCTACGGGTGGAGACTCTTGGGGGTTTTTCCTAGGTTAAATTTTTGGGATTAGAGCTTGATAGTACATTAAATAGAGAGAGTGTATGTGGAAAATCAAGGGTGAGGATGCACCCATTTAAAATGGGTGGTCCTGATTTGTCATGAAGAAGATTTTCTACATGTGAGGATGGGGTGTTGACTAGTCAAAATTGGGCTTCTCTATTTGGTTGAACCAATGGGGTGATGACACCTACAATTGGATAATTGCAACTTAGTCCCTTAAATTTGGGAAATTGCACAAACACATAAAATGACACAAAAATTGTGGAGAAAATATATTTAGTAATTTTCATGGTGAGAGGGTGTTGTGCGTTAGGCACGAGTTTAATTATTCGGGTATTAGAATTAAATTAGGATTTATGAAATCAGTCAAAATGTTATCCTCAATTTAATTAGAAATAAAATGCAAGCTGTGTTCAAAATTAATTAGGAGTACAAGGGGCCAAAATCAGGTCAGGTCATCAATACCAATAATGAAGTAGACTCAGAACAGGATATTACCCTAATTTGGGCCGCACGAAAAATAGGTCAAGATTTCCTCCAATTTTCGATTGGAACGCACAACGATAAAATAGGAATTTTATTAAATAACGTCTGCGACGATTTGTGCGGCTAGAAACAATGTACAGAGAGCATAATTATGAGTTGCAAAAATAGCAGAATGGAAGGCGGGCATGTCTAGGGCAAGATTGTAAAATTTGTTGGAAGACAAAAGTCAGGATACTGCTCCAAATATCGGAGCAAATGCAATGCGCAATAATTAAATAAAATACGGTAATTAATTACAGTCTCCAATAAATAAATTCTAGATAAAATAATTAAATACAAAATTCTATAATTCGGACAGGTGTTCGTCTACTGGGCTTCTAGGTCAATTCTGCTAGCAAAAAAAATAAATGAGCACTGCATCTAATACTATATTTAATTACACATCACATATAATTATTTAAATCAAATATACTATCATGAAATTAATAAATTGTAACTACAATAATATTAAATATTGTAAAAAGTCGAAAATACCCCTGTTTTCGGAACGTGGTAGTGACAAGTCTACCCACCTTAAAAGAATTTCGTCCTCGAAATTTAAAATCCTCATATTAGTGTTTAATCATACACATTATTATTTCCCTCAAAATTTAAATTCCTCATCCATGAAATCTTGTAATAATTCACAATGTCCTTTCGCAAATTCAAAATTTTAAAATTGTTGTATAACCTGAAAATCCTCAAAGTAAAATCAAAGTCCATCAAAATTTCCTTGAAAGTTTTTTTTTTTTTTTTTTTGTGAATAATTCAGTACTCGGAATTTAATATTCACTCCTTAAATTTGATGATTTTTTTTTTTTTTTCAATGCACAAGTATAATAATGAAATCTCGTCCCACAAGTTTAAATTTAAACATTTATCCATCTAAATTTTATTTCTCGATTTCCTCTTCCTCAAAATACTCAACAATGCGATACTTGAAGATTCTCTAATTGCAACATCCCATATAACATTTTAAAAATTTCCATAACTTGCAATCAAATAATTATAGTGATAATCTCTCTAAATTTCCTCAAATTCTAATGATAACCTCAATCATATCACATCCTTCCTGGAATTAATACATCATAAATTCCATCATGTTAAATCTTTAGTCCTTTATTTAAATTAGCGTTTATCCTCAAATTTCGATCATACCTCTATCCTTGTAAAACCAATGATCCAGCAATTCTGTTATATCAACTCATGAATGCTTATCCTTGAATTTTTAATCATCTTGTCCCATCTTGTTAAGTCATAACCCCTTCATAAAATACTATGGTCAACCTCAATAATCATGGTCGGAGAAAACTCTACCCACAGTCATACCACCTGTAATCTAAGAAAAATGTGTGCGTTCATGGTGTCTTGTGTCATGGCATATTGCAGTCTCTGTCAGGGTGTACTACTAGCTATATTCTAACAAGAAAAATCACGAATACAACCCACGGTACTAGGGAATCAATCAATCAGAAGACAAAAACAATATGAGAAAAAGAAAGAACCTGCTAACATATTTCTTGCGGTATCTCCTATCTCTAACAAACACTTAACTCTAGCACATTCACTAACAAATTCTTATTCTTGTACACTGGTACCCATATCAACTAGTCATTAGTCCATAACATCCATGATTACATCCTCATTGCATACATCTGCTTATTAATACCTAAATCTGATACCAAGATTCTCTAATATAACCATGGTTCAATAATGCATCCAAGTTTGATACCTCTATCTCTTTAGTACCATACTCTCTGTCGGTTCCCGTTCCTACTACAATTGTTCATACTATTCTTATCACTCAAATACACGTCAAGTGCAACACCATACTAAGTGCTAAGCCCCTTTCTAATACAACTCTAGATGGACACCCAAGTCAGTCTGCGGTGCCATCTCAATCCTGCTCAAGTTATCAGATCCTTACACATGTAGATCATCTACTCATATATTAATATTCATATCTCTCATCTATCATAAAATTAATCCTCAAAATAATCGTCAAGGTTTAACTTCTCGATCAACTTAAAAATGAATTGTATATACCTCCTCAAAATTATATACTCAACATCGAACAAAATTTAATCACTTCTAAAATCTTTGTAGCCTTAACCATGTTTATTGAATTCATATTTGAAATCCCCAAAAATTTTTAATGACAAAATCTCAACTCCTCAATTATTCTAAAAATACAATCTTATTTCCACCTTTTAATTTATAACTCCACAATGTACATATCAGTGCTCACGGTCTCTGATACTCAAGGTGCACTCAATGCATCTAGTGTCTATAATTGTGTACTAAAATTGTACTGCCTGGATCACTTGTACTATTACCTCCAATGATCAAAGTTATCATCAACTGTGTTTTCTTTCATGATTTCAATTTATGTCAACTGGTATATCATCTAATTATCATCACACAGAGTGCTTACTGTTATTAATGTCATCCTCGACTAATCCTCGATATAGAATCATTAGCACTCTTGGTATTATATCACTAGCTTCATTAATGCATCATCTCTTCAAGCTCATTATAACTCATGATTACAGGTATCTACTATAACACTCATGTTTCTTTACTCTCGTGGGTAAGTGTATGGTTCCTCATCTCGATTGTTGTATATGTATTTCCCTGTAATCTTTTACAGCCTGTTAAACTGATCTGTGATACGCCTCACCAATTTTATTACCAATTCCGATATTCCTCCACTCATGACAGCTCATTAACTCTTTTATGCATATACAATTCCTTACCTTTAACACTTCCGATATCAATCATCAAATTGAACATTATGCTCCATTAATCCTTAACACAATTCCTGGATACCTAATTGTTCACATAGATCACTCAATTACATAATCACGATTATCCAGGACGGGTAATTGGCTCTGATACTAACTCTGAGAACTATCACTGATACCCTATACTCTCCTTAACTCTCAGTCTCTAATGACACTACTCCTAAAATTATTGGTACAAGGTACTATGCTAAGGGCTAACTCTAGATTAAAGCCTACTGCTCACATGTCCAACTAAGAAACACTTACAACTCACTAGCAACACAGTCAATACTAATACAAGACACAACAAAATTACAAGTCACTAATTATCATACTTAACAAGGAATCCTCAAGGAATAGGAGCTCAAAGACTGAATTGAGGACAGAAGGTATCTTTACTGCTAGTAAAGAAAGAAGTGATGGAACAAAGTCCTGGAATACCAGAAATAGATAAGTCTTGAGATGATATTTTAAGAACCAATTTAAGATACAACCTGATAATCATACACGTCTATCCAAAATCATGACACTCAGAATCCTCGCCACGCCAGTAAGCATAGATGCGATAAACGACAGGTTCCGTAACTAAGGTATGCAACCCTATAATTATGTCATCTAGAATCCTCGCCACGCCAACCGGTATGGCTGCGAGAGACCCTAAGTTTCATAACTACAGTATGTACATCCAAGTCAGGTTCCTACGTTCTCGTCACGACAGCTAATATGGCTGCGATAAACTCTAGGTTCCATAACCAAAGTAGACATTTTTACCTTTCTCACTGTCCTCATCAATATATGTCATCAGATGATACCGTAAATTTTAGTCCGTAAAATTCATCTCAGTTTGAAATCAACTCAACAACGATACCAGGAATTAAAGTTAACAACTGGTCAACAAGAATCAAACTCAATAATGATACCAAGATTTTAATTTAATAACTGCTCAACCAGAATCAAGTTCAGTAACAACAAGCGAGAGCGGACGGAAACAAGGAAAAGATTTAAATTGGAAATTATAATAAGATTCTCAAGGGGTCGTCCCAGGAATCTCTCAAGAATTTGTGATTGAGTATCCTCTCTCATCCTAGTATCCTATGTCCTATATTCTATAGCAGGCATGCAGTAGTACAACTAGGACGTCGCACTACCACGACATCACACAACTTGCGAAGTCTGACCTGTATGGGCCACCACTAAAAACGTGTCACGACCCGCACCCGGTTTAGGGGCACGAGAGCGTGGGTACGTCCAGCCTACGCCGCAGCATCGGCGGTAGAACGCTGTCTAGGTCAAGTACTATCTAAACAATCTCACGCTAGTATCCAACTCCATAAGGAGACGTGGATATCAAAAAATAAATCTAGAAATACTCAATCACAACTACAGCACGATAGGAAATGAAGAAATAAAAGAATACAACACAAGTCTAATGACACAATAATCATACCTGCAATCAGTAACATCCAATCCCCCAAGTGTGTCGAAAACCAGTCTACTAAGGTCACAGTCTGGAAAAATATTTTCCAGTCAGGAAGGAGCAAAGTACATCTCTAAATAGCAGTTCTATATAAATGACATAAACTATGTAGCAGTTCTAGATGGAAACATACCAGAAGCATGTATAGGTACGAGAATGTACAAGAAAAGAAATATACTGGAAATACTGTAAGTAAATGCAGGAAGAAAAACAATATGTCAATGAGCAAGAAACCTATGACTAAGTGTGTGAGTACTAGCTTTAACATGTGATCGGCTTGGGACTAGTAAACTCATTACATGGGTTAGTAGGGCTAACCGATGTAACAGTGAGGAGGCATGTAAACTCATTACAGGGGTTAGTAGGGCTAACCGATGTAACAGTAAGGAGACATGTAAATGGTCAGGCCGCACCCGACGTGAGATGTGGGGTGAGCTATGGTGCATATAAAGTTGGGTATGATCACATATCTATACTAAAGTACTCCCCAAACCCCCCGACTGGTATAGTAGATCCAATCATGGTACGCTATGGCACAGGATTCCCTAGGAAGGTAGCAAATCTCCCCGGGAATCAGTGTCTGTACATGCACAAGATAACAAGGAAACAAGTCTCGTACAAGCTACACCATGAATAAGGAATAACATCTCATGACGAGATCCGTGTATACCAATCCGTGTAACCAGCGTGTCAAGAGCAATGGATATTTACTCTAGATACAGTGAACATAGGAAATATCATAAATTAGAAACTAATCAGAGAATGTACTCGCCTTGGGTCCTTAGCTGGTAATTATTGATGTCCTGTTCCAGAGTATCCCCTGGGTAAACCAACAGTCCTATAAACATATCACAAGCAAAACCACATTTGCATCAGATGCTACACTAACACAGTCTAAAAATACTGGCCTAAAAATACTGGCCTAGGCCAGTCAGGCAGGGCACTAGTCAACTAGGGTTATCTAGTAGGGATACGTATATAAATATTCACGTTACTCCTAATATATAACCAATTAATTGCATACAATATATATATATATATATATCAACATTAATATTAAATATATTAATACTAATACACCAATTGAGTTTATAATATATATATATATAAATATACATACCAATGATATATACTAAGAATATACTAAATACTTATACAAAATATAAATATATATATATACCAATTTAAATACATATACACTATATGTATTCCAATTAATTACATATAATATATACTAGTAGGTTGATTTATAATTAATTGAATTAAGGCTAGCTATACATTGAAATTATTTAATCTTTAAGGGACTTGGAAGAAAGAATACCTCTTAATGAATGTAATATATGTAGCTTCTGGCCACTGTTGTACTTCTCCCCATTTGTTAGAGCACCATCAGACAGCTTCTGTTCTTCCTTGTCACCCATTAATACTAGAAAATCCTTGATCACAGGAAAGGAACAGTCAGCAGTCCCATCCTTGTTTGTTTGTTTGCTTGAAAGCAGGCTGCAAGCCAGAACCCTCCATCCAATCAACAAAACCCCTGTGCTTCCCATGGTCACAAGCATAAATGCTACTGCTGGAATAGGACCTGATGTTACTGCCCTAATGATGATTCCTAGCGGTATTCCGACCGCCCAAGACTTCACGGCCGCAATAATAGCACGATGAGTGCCACTCAGTCCCTTAGCATCACCCCCCATAAGCTCTGAGGAAGTATGCAGATAAGAACCATCCAGCAATGAAAGGGTTAGCAGTACGAAGGGTCTCAAAGTCAAGAACAGGGAATCCATGGCTGAACCTCCCAATTGCTGAGAACACAAGTAGGCCCAAAACATCTCATCCTGCTAGAACACCCACCTGCGCCCAGGAGATGAGCTTGGAGCGGGCTGTTCCGGCTGGCTTGTCGAACTGGATGACGCCTTCGAGAGGGACTCGGGATGAGCAGAGGGAGTTCGGTTCGAGGTGCTCCGGTGGGAGAAACTCGGCTCGCCGGGGTCGGCTCGACTCGGATGGCCGAACTGCGGCAGGCAGCGGCCGGAGCAGGTGCATCAGCGGGCGGAGCAGCAGCAGGCGGCGGCAGCAGCAGGCGGGCGGCGGCAGCGGCAGGCCGGGCTCGAGTTGGAGTTGGGTGGTGAACAGTGTGGCTGGGTGTCTTTCCCCTTCTCCTTAAGTTTTGAAAAAGAAGGAAGAAGAAGAAGAAGAAGGAGGAAGAAAGGAAATTAAAGAAGTGGAGAAAAGGAAGAATGGAGGAGGCTACGGGTGGAGACTCTTGGGGGTTTTTCCTAGCTTAAATTTTTGGGATTAGAGCTTGATAGTACATTAAATAGAGAGAGTGTATGTGGAAAATCAAGGGTGAGGATGCACCCATTTAAAATGGGTGGTCCTGATTTGTCATGAAGAAGATTTTCTACATGTGAGGATGGGGTGTTGACTAGTCAAAATTGGGCTTCTCTATTTGGTTGAACCAATGGGGTGATGACACCTACAATTGGATAATTGTAACTTAGTCCCTTAAATTTGGGAAATTGCACAAACACATAAAATGACACAAAAATTGTGGAGAAAATATATTTAGTAATTTTCACGGTGAGAGGGTGTTGTGCGTTAGGCACGGGTTTAATTATTCGGGTATTAGAATTAAATTAGGATTTATGAAATCAGTCAAAATGTTATCCTTAATTTAATTAGAAATAAAATGCAAGCTGTGTTCAAAATTAATTAGGAGTACAAGGGGCCAAAATCAGGTCAGGTCATCAATACCAATAATGAAGTAGACTCAGAACAGGATATTACCCTAATTTGGGCCGCACGAAAAATAGGTCAAGATTTCCTCCAATTTTCGATTGGAACGCACAACGATAAAATAGGAATTTTATTAAATAACGTCTACGACGATTTGTGCGGCTAGAAACAATGTACAGAGAGCATAATTATGAGTTGCAAAAATAGCAGAATGGAAGGCGGGCATGTCTAGGGCAAGATTGTAAAATTTGTTGGAAGACAAAAGTCAGGATACTGCTCCAAATATCGGAGCAAATGCAATGCGCAATAATTAAATAAAATACGGTAATTAATTACAGTCTCCAATAAATAAATTCTAGATAAAATAATTAAATACAAAATTCTATAATTCGGACAGGTGTTCGTCTACTGGGCTTCTAGGTCAATTCTGCTAGCAAAAAAAATAAATGAGCACTGCATCTAATACTATATTTAATTACACATCACATATAATTATTTAAATCAAATATACTATCATGAAATTAATAAATTGTAACTACAATAATATTAAATATTGTAAAAAGTCGAAAATACCCCTGTTTTCGGAACGTGGTAGTGACATTCCTCTTTAGCTCCTAGTGCACACTTAATGTCTGATATCAATACACCATGCCCAAGGCCTCACTCCCTTACAATACACTACCTTCCTTATCACCCAATTCATCACTGATGTAGCTACTGCTACTGCTACTGCTATGTGATTATCCCTTACACACAACACCTACACACTGAGCACAGTGAATACAGTTCATCTACTAATACTCATAATACAACTCAATTATATATTAATACAACTAATGTAACTAGTTACAATAGAAATTGAAGAGAGATTGCACAAATCAACCAAAATGAACCCCATATCACACCGTATCATAAAATACTATGATACGCTCTAGTCAAGTCGAATTGTGGACACGTAACTAGTTCTAGAACCCCGATCTAAGTCTAATTAGATATAATTGGTCTCATAACACACACTTGATGTGTCAATATCAGAATTCTTCCTAATTGGACATAAATAGATTCCACAATACAAGTTATATGAACCTAGTTCTTGATCCTTTGGGTAGCCCTAAGCCAAGAAATAATTCCTAATGGTTAAATGTATGAATTCGAGTCTAAATTAAGGGATAGATTCAGAATTTACCTATTGGGAGATGGATTTCCAATAAAATGCTCAATGGACACAATTATGACACAAACTCCTTATTAATTCCTCCTCCTTCAAGTGCTCCTTATAATCTAAGCTCCAATGCTTCTTAGATGATAAAATTGAGAGGGAATGGGTACAAATTGGGTTAAATTTGGTGGAGTTATGAGTCAATTTGGGGAAGAACACAATTGGAGATATCTAATGGAATGAACTAAGGAGAGGAGAGAGAGTGAAGACCCCTCTATAGTGGTCGGCCCCCTCTTTTTCCCCTCCTAAGCAATATATAATGTCTATGGTACCCCTACTAGCTAGTCATAAGGTTTAATTAGGGAGGGCTATATTATGAAGCTTCTAATTCTTCATGAAACCAATCCAATCTCCTTAATTAATTAAGGGAATGGGTCTAATGGGCTTAGTCTAATGTTGGGCTCAATGTGTCATGACAATCCAATGGGTCCACTAATGCCAAGGCCAAATAATTAAGCTAGCCCACTAACTAATAAATAAATAGCACAAAGCACATTATTAATTAATAGCCCAATATAAATAATATTAATTACCAAAAATAAATATATGCAAAAAGACTAAAATATTCTCATATAGAAATATGGTAGTTGTAACGACCCATTCTGCTCAAGCGGAGAGCCGATTCAAACGGCGTTAGTGCGATGAACCGACTCACTTTGCTCAGCAAAAAAAGTCACTTGAGGCAAAGGTGTCACGCCCTAGTCCCAAAATACATAGGACTAGGACACGTAAGCATGCCAGCCGTATGGATATGACAACTCCAATATATGGAAACCAAATACGCTGTAATTATGAATATCAAATCCATAAGTGGTATAAACATATATCACAAGTCACAGAGTATAATCTAAATCTCATCTACTAAAATCAAATATAAATAAATAACCAGTATCTATGAAACTAGATCTTAATACAAAGTATCTAAGGATGATAGTTGGATGGAAACAAATCCACTACCAACTCGAATAGAAAAGTACAACACAATAAACACAATATAAGAATACTAGCTAACAACCACGGGTTCGAAGAGAAGACATCCTCGAAACATATGTAACCATCCGAATCTGCGCTCCTACGAATACTCAAGAACAAATACACCTGGAAGGGGCCAGGTCCTCACAGGGACGTAACAAGATACATAAAACATATGCCAATAAAGTACTAAAATAAATATCAAATGGGTCGCCTAACCATCTATGTGAATGCAGTTAAGAACAACTTTCCCCACAAGTGAGCTATCTGGCTGAAAACTGAGATTTGGCATGGTTCTCTATTGGAGATCCAGGGGCCTACAAAGGCACGTCGTCTTTTGAACGGCGGAGGCCCGCCTGATAATAATATAATATATAGTGGTCATCACCACCCGTATCTCCAACGGAGAATTCGGGCGCATAATAGAAAAAGTGCAAAGGAGCTCAAATACGGTACTTGTTGTTCTCTCCACCCCCATGCTCTAAGCATGTCACATCCATGACACAATTTGGTTCATAGCCTATTCTTAGTACCCTAGCCCAATCCTGCAACCAAACAAGGACAATAATGGGACCACCGTACTACAATAGGCTATGTCCCTAGACCTCTAATAACTGCTAAGTCTACTAGCATGCAAAGTTTCTAACATCAGTTATTCCTAACGTACGGCCCACACGTACAGGAGGCCAGACCTGTCACGCAGGACGTGATCTATATGAGAACCTCACTCGTGTAACAACTAAGTTACGGCCAATGAACCTAATGATACTACATGATAATGGGGTAGTCTCAAAACAAGGTTAATGCAAATACATAAATAAAAACATATCGCCACGACACCGTCGCGCGTATTTTATATAACAGTTAAAATATATGAACTAAAGATAGAAAATAAATATGCATGCAACATATGAAATATAAATAACAATACAATGGCAAGGTATACTTGCCTTCTCTGAAAAAGGATGAAGTCACAACTCAAAGCGTCGTCCGATCTACCCGTCACATAAATTAAACAAGTTAGGTTACAAAAGTGGGTGAATAGGTTCCTCTATTTTAATTAATTTTTAATTCTAAATAAATAACCTAAAATATTATTTTAATCTTATTATAATCTAATTTTATTATTAAACCCTAATTTTGGTCCAAAGAAAGTCAACTTTATGGATTTGTGATCTATGGTACGCAAATTGAGGCAATCCGTTGACCAAAAGTCAACCAACTCAAATCCTAGATTTGTGTGTGGAATCCTATAGATTTTAATGCTACATAAACATTGGAATCGATAGTTTCATAAAATCATAAGTCGGTAAAGAGTTATGGCCACAAGGGCGCACAGATGACAGTTTTCGGTGATTTTCTATTTACGTCTACGTTGCACGAATTTTACAGTAGAATAAATTTATATTTTAAATTCTAGAAAAATAATTTTATGGAAGTACATTATGTCAGATTTTTGAAACTTTAAACGGTTCATAATTCCGAGTTCGAGATCTCCCAAAATCTCGAAAATACAAAAATGCATCTGATTTTGGACAGCTGGCACTTTCGAAATATTCTGGAAAAATAGGTTATGAAATTAATGAAATAATTTATATATTCAGAAAACTAACCTTGATATGATTCTAACAAAAAAAAATGGAGCGCATTTGGAGTCCGGAGCTAGGAGATATCGTCTTTTTAAGTCGTCATAACTATTAGAAAATAAGGCTGAATTTATGACAAATTTTGACTATTTTTGGACGAAAAAGAGAGAAGTTTGGGGATAAAAAAATATGAAAGATGAGTTTATTCCATAAGTCTAATAGGTATTTACAATAGTGAAGATTGTTTAATTGAATAAGACTAGGATTGGCTAATTTGGATATGATTAGGATCTGTTTAAATAAGGATATGATATGCATGAAGTTGTTTTCCTAGTAGGCTCAGGATTTGAATTAATTTAAAATAGAGTTTGATTTTATCTTAATAATTTATAATCTTAAATAGAATTAAAGATAATACAAATAATTTATATATAATCTTATTAATATCTATTAATACTAAATTAGCATCTATCTAATATTAAGACTTTATATATCCAAATAAATCCTCAATAATTCCAAAAACCCAATAATTACTTAAAATTCTAAATAAATTACAAAAAAATACATTTAAATATTTTAACTCTAAAATAAATATTTGGTAGTAACAACATTCAAGTATGGTCTCATAGTAAATCATGTAAGTCCTAAAAATTTATGTTTCCTAAGTTTTAATTACCAAAAATTCTAGAAAATCTCCAAAATCTAAAATAACCTAAAATAATTCTAAATAAATATTTATATAAGTAAATATATCAATAAATTTATTTTCTAATTAACTAAGAGAATACTCTAAAAAATTCAACATCTATAATAAATATAATAATATAAAATACACAAAATATCTATTTTGGGTGAGGGGGTTTACAATCTACCCAACTTAAAAGAATTTCGTCCTCAAAATTTAAAATAAGGCATGGTTTGATAAATCATTCATATTCGTACATAAAGCAAGTCAATCGCAATTTCTTCCAAAAATTTAAAATCTATTCAAATCCATCGCAATCACTTTCAAAATTAAATTAACCATTATTTAAATCAAAATTCAACCAGTCGTAATCTATTCTTGATTTTTAAATCATCAACATTCAAATTTAAATTAAATCCATATAACATCTTTAAGATTTAAATATGCATATAAATTTTACCTCACGATCTCCAACTATCATAATCTCCTCTAGAAAATAATTCTAGTCCAATATTATTCCTATTTTTACTTATAATTTTTGTACTCTTCAAAATTTTAAATTGAATTCACATCCTCAATATTTCAAATACGTAATCCAGCAATCAAATTTTAACTCTTAATTCAAATCATCAAATTATAAAAAAAAATTTAATTTCAATCCACCAATGTTCAAGTCTGAAATTCTATATTTATCCTCAAAATTCAAATTGATGATTTACCTTCAATATTCAAAATTTAAATCATGTACTTAAAGTATAAATATTTGGTCCGACGCATCAAGGTTTCAAAATTCATTAAGTACTCATCATCTAACTCCTTCTTCTAAAATTCTCTATATTTAAAAAAAGACTTAATCTCTTCATCTAATCCTACTTGATCACAATCTGAAAGAATTTAACCTCAAATTAACAATACGACTTCTACCCAACTTAGAATTTATCCATCTATCATATAAGGCTATACACTTTAAAAAAATATTCCTTAATTTATTTACTTATGTCATTCAATCCTCAAAACTTTAACCCCGATTATATCCTATATGATTGGCCCTTAATCAATTATAAAAGGCAGTCACCAAATAATGCGATTGGCCTATGGGTACCTCTAGTACTATCTGTATATCAAACTTATACCAAGCACAAGGTTTCGTCTTTCCAAAATAAGGGAAGACGGAAAACAATGATGAAGAGTTCAAGGGAAGGGTAATATAAATAGAAGTATGGGGATCAAGGCGTTTAAAGAATTCAAATAAGAATTGTCAGGGCAGTTGTGGATTAAAATCCTATTTTGGTAATTCTTTGTTCGCATGCTCGTATTAGTACAGTTATGTAACCGATACGATACGCTCAGATATGTCTAGAGGGCAAGTACATTCATGAACAAGCGCACTAAGGTTAGCTAGACCCTAATACACTGATTCTGAAATATATTATTGTGGCCCCCCAATAATACATATGTCATGAACAAGCTCGATAAAGAATAAGCTTGCAAAAACTAGGCTATAATAGTAGCATAAGTCAAGGTAGTACAACAAATATAAATATACTGGATTATGATGAAAGAAGGTACATAACAATTCAAGTTCAGAAAAAGATAAGACTCTATAATCTCTACATTTGTCATACTAATTCCTTTTCTAAGTCGATAGTCGACAAAGTAGGGGTATAGCCTCTAAGTTCTACAGTTTGAATAAACACTGTCGTCTTAAGCTAGTATACAGTTAATGTCGTTCAGTTACACTTCAATAATAGGTCAAAAGATTATGTGATACTATGTTGTGAGGTATACTACCCAACTTATAACAATTAACTAAATACTGGGACAGTCTTAAGGGGTTTCTATAAAATAACTTTACACTTGTAATTAAAGCAGAAGCTCTTATTGGGGTTTACGAGAAAATATCTTGGTACTCATTAGGGTATCCTCTTATATTACATAGGTCATGGTCGTCTTAAGTCTTAGTCATAACGCTTATAGAGCAAGCATCAATAGTAAGAATGGAAGGTTACTAGGCTTCAAGGGGAAAGGGGATATTACTCGTATCGAGGTGAGGGTACATGTTACGCAATTTGAAAACTAAGGGATAATCATCAGGTTACAATCTACAAGAATAACTCAACTACCAGGTTCTAACTACAAGGCACATAATTCAAATTTCAAGATTAACAACTATAATCCTAGCAACTATATGTCCTTAACACAGAATAAAATCACTTGGCCTACAATCAGAAGTGTCAGGTGGCAGAAGTTGAAAGATGAGAAAAAGAAGAACATAATTTAGTCGTCACACAATTAGTGAATGTTAAGGTCGTAGAGGAACAATATATGAAATTAAAGTAGGGGGCTCTAGATAGCATCATGGTTTTCTAAAGGGGAGTGGGGTGCTAGTTGCTATGTTCGAGGCATGATCAAGAAAAACATGTTGATTACATTCCTCTAGGCTTCCTGAGGTGCTGTCTACTAATAATAAGACAATGATCTAAGTTTATAGTTCTCCAATACTATCTAACTATGAAGGTTAGGTTCAGTCCTAATATTCAATTTTGGTTTTCTATTGGTTCCTCAATACTAGGGTCAAATATTATGGTAAAACTTCTAGCTAACTCTAGTAGTGTCTATACTACTCTCAAATCCTCATAATACATCAAGGGGTAATGGTAAACTAATCTATAGATAAGGAATTATAGAGTTTCCTAGATATTCTAAACTTAGTGGTGTGTCAACACTCTAGTTGTACTCTTAATAGAAAGTTTACCCTACTTATCATCTAACAACAGGGACTTCTATATTCTAGGAGAGGCTATACTCAAGGAATTATCAGGAAAGTACAGGAATCAAGCATGATACAATTGTTCGAATAGAATGGACTGGAAGGAGAGCGAATCATAGTCAATTATGGATGAGATCCTATACTTTATTCCTAGGTGCAGGCTTGCTCGATACAATAACGTAACCGAGATAATATGCTCTCGACCTGCATGGGCCACCACTAAAAACATGTCATGCCCCAGTCCCAAAATACATAGGACTAGGACACGTAAGCATGCCAGCCGTATGGATATGGCAACTCCAAAATATGGAAACCAAAATCCACACGTATGCTATAATTATGAATATCAAATCCACAAGTGGTATAAACATATGTCACAAGTCACAGGGTATAATCTAAATCTCATCCACGAAAATCAAATATAAATAAATAACCAGTATCTATGAAACTAGATCTCAATACAAAGTATCTAAGGATAATAGTTGGATGGAAACAAATCCACTACCAACTCGAATGGAAAAGTACAACACAATAAACACAATATAAGAATACCAGCTAACAACCACGGGCTTGAAGAGAAGACATCCTCGAAATATATGTAACCATCCGAATCTGCGCTCATGCGAATACTAAAGAACAGATACACCTGGAAGGGGCCCGGTCCTCAGAGAGGCGTAATAAGATACATAAAATATATGCCAATAAAGTACTAAAATAAATATCCAATGGGTCGCCTAACCATCTATGTGAATGCAGTTAAGAACAACTTTCCCCATAAATGAGCTATCTGGCTGAAAACTGGGATTTGGCATGGTTCTCTATTGGAGATCCAGGGTCCTACAAAGGTACGTCATCTTTTGAACGGTGGAGGCCCGCCTGATAATAATATAATATATAGTGATTATCACCACCCGTATCTCCAGCGGAGAATCCGGGCGCACAATAGAAAAAGTGGAAAGGAGCTCAAATGCGGTACTTGTTGTTCTCCCCACCCCATGCTCTAAGCATGTCACATCCATGACACAATTTGGTTCATAGCCTATTCTTAGTACCCTAGACCAATCCTGCAACCAAACAACGACAAGGATGGGACCATCGTACTACAATAGGCTATGTCCCTAGACCTCTAATAACTACTAAGTCTACTAGCATGCAAAGTTTCTCATAGCAGTTATTCCAAACGCACGACCCACACGTACAGGAGGCCAGACCTGTCATGCAGTCCGTGATCTATATGAGACCCATACTCGTGTAACAACTATGTCACGACCAATGAACCTAATGATGCTACATGATAATGGGGTAGTCTCAAAACAAGGTCAATACAAATACATAAATAAAAATATATCGCGACGACACCGTCGCACACATTTTATATAACAGTTAAAATATATAAACTAAAGACAGAAAATAAAGATGCATGCAACATATGAAATATAAATAATAGTACAATAGCAAGGTATACTTGCCTGCTCTGAAAAAGGATGAAATCATAACTCAAGGCGTCGTCCGATCTACCCGTCACATAAATTAAACAAGTTAGGTTACAAAAGTGGGTGAATAGGTTCCTCCAGTTTAATTAAATTTTAATTCTGAATAAATAATCTAAAATAGTATTTTAATCTTATTATAATTTAATTTTATTGTTAAATCCTAATTTTGGTCCAAAGAAAGTCAACTTTACGGATTTATGATCCATGGTACGCAAATTAAGGCAATCCGTTGACCAAAAGTCAACCAACTCAAATCCTAGATTTGTGTGTGGAATCTTATAGATTTCAATGCTACATGAACGCTGGAATCGACAGTTTCATAAAATCATAATTCGGTAAAGAGTTATGGCCACAAGGGCGCACAGATGACAGTTTTCGGTGGTTTCCTATTTACGTCTATGTTGCACGAATTTTATAGTAGAATAAATTTATATTTTAAATTCTAGAAAAATACTTTTATGGAATTTCATCATGTCAGCTTTTCGAAACTTTAAACGGTTCATAATTCTGAGTTCAGGATCTCCCAAAATCTCAAAAATACGAAAATGCATCTGATTTTGGACAGCTGGCACTTTCGGAATATTCTAGAAAAATAGGTTCTGAAATTACTGAAATAATTTATATATTTAGAAATCTAACCTTGATATGATTCTAACAAAAAAAACTGGAGCGCGTTTGGAGTCCGGAGCTAGGAGATATCGTCTTTTTAATTCGTCATAACTTTTAGAAAATAAGGCTGAATTTATGACAAATTTTGACTATTTTTGGACAAAAAAGAGAGGAGTTTGGGGATAAAAAAATATGAAAGATGAATTTATTCCATAAGTCTAATAGATATTTATAATGGTGAAGATTGTTTAATTGAATAAGACTAGGATTTGCTAATTTGGATATGATTAAGATTAGTTTAAATAAGGATAGGATATGCATGGAGTTATTTTCCTAGTAGGCTCAGGATTTGAATTAATTTAAAATAGAGTTTGAGTTCATCTCAATAATTTATAATCTTAAATAGAATTAAATATAACACAAATAATTTATATATAATCTTATTAATATCTATTAACACTAAATTAGCATCTATCTAATATTAAGACTTTATATATCCAAATAAATCCTCAATAATTCCAAAAATCCAATAATTACTTAAAATTTTAAATAAATTACAGAAAAATATATTTAAATATTTTAACTCTAAAATAAATGTTTGGTAGTAACAACATTCAAGTATGGTCTCATAGTAAATCATGAAAGTCCTACAAATTTATGTTTCCTAAGTTTTAATTACCAAAAATTCTAAAAAATCTCCAAAATCTAAAATAACCTAAAATAATTCTAAATATATATTTATATAAGTAAATATATCAAGAAATTTATTTTCTAATTAACTAAGAGAATACTCTAAAAAATTCAACATCTATAATAAATATAATAATATAAAATACACACAAAATACCTATTTTGGGTGAGGGGGTTTATAAAAGGATTTCATATTTGGCCCTTTAGGAGTTCAGACTTAGACTTTCAAAGACACGCTCGAAGTATCGCTCGACCGAAGCGAATCATCTCTTAGGTGTGTGGCTATGATGAACTTGTCTTTGTTTAGCCTATACACATAAAATATGGACGATACATGCTAGTCGCTAGTTGAATCACCCCTTGCATGCTAATAAAGAATATAACCCACATAACTAAGGGAATAATCCCATCTTGTATTTCTTGTGTTAGAATATAAAAATAAAACTTGGCTTATAATTGGACCTCGTATGATACCTTAGCTTCGTGCAAGAAGAATCCGCTAATGATTCGATTAGATCATTATATAATCTTTTTAGCATACTCCTTCACATGTTTACACTGATCGTCTCATAGATTATGCCGCCCAATATGCTCTTATACGATTTTACTCCTCGCATTACCCATTAGACCCGTGTTAGCTTAATCGCTTATATTCTAAAGTAGACTATACCTAAAGTTTCCTTATGCTTATGTTTTAATATTGTTTCAATGCTTTCTTGCTTTACATATTCGCTAAGCTTGTGTAATTTTATGCCACAACCAAGTAACACTATCCATGTCCGGCATTCATCTAGTTAGCCGAAAGACTATCGAATAGCTCATTCTATACAATATGAACCTACAAGTATTCGGGACCGTTAGGTTACCAAGGAAGTTCTCGAACTAGGGGAATGAATCAATTCAAGTTGAACTCTGAATGAGAACCATGTCAAGGTAAGCAAGAATCATAGCTCGTGGAGCAATACTCGTTCTAAATAAGAATAAAGATCTTGCCTAGTACCTAACAAGATCTTGAACTAGTACCTGATACTTATACATGTACCTGAGATAATCTGGATACTTGAGGATACGCTCGGTCACGGAGAACTTATGCACAAGGGGATTTTCGAATCCAAGTTTCGCGGACGGTCACTGGGGCACTTGGGCCGATCCGATCTTGACGGAACTCCTGAGGAGTCACCTGTATCGACGGGATGGGTGCAATGCCCTTATTATATTTGTTTGCATACCATATTTGCCTTGTAATACATCATCCATTATGGAAGTCATGCCAGTGACCCCCCTATTATATAGATTAAGTCATCATCGCTTAGCGGCAATTCGTGTGTGAGTCATTGCATCGCATCTGGCAATCTGAAATATCTGAACGGATATGAGTATAAGATATCTATAAATATTTGAATACCTGAGCAATCTATTGCAAACCACCTGAGTATAACATAGTCTGAGTAATCCGTGTAACTTGTGCACCTGAATCAGAACCCGCTCATGACACTTGTGTTCGCTTATGCGATTCCTTGGATTTTATTATATATATATATATATATATTCGTGCTTGGTTTAACTTGGTTTTATCCTTAGACATGGAAGGACGAATTGTAAGTTGGTAAGTCTTGTCGTGTTACTCTTATATCGCACGACGCACTGCCACACGAGTTAGGCTTTACATTATGTCATAAAACTGATCCTAAGGCAATACTCGAAAGACAACTTAATAGATAGTGCACAAAACCTTTAGAACGTATTTGGATTTATCGAGAGGGCGAGAAGCCTCTCCACCAGTGCATTCATGTACAGGTAATCCACCAGATTGCTTACAGGGTGAGAAAGAACCTCGTTCGGTGTAGACAGCCCTTGTGCGCTAAGGCGTACAGTTCACTCTGGAGCTTTGAATTGCTGCATCCGGAGCTGAAGCATATATACAAGACATAATATTGGAGTATCGCTTATGTATTATTTCATGTTGTAAGCCACTTAGCACGCCTTTATTGTTTTGAGAGAGAGGGCTTGAGCGACTTGTAATCTTGGCCTAGCGACGCTTGTAACACTGATTCAATATTAATAAAGTGCTTGTTTTACTTCCATACTTGTGTTATTCGATGCTTCCCCTATGACAACTCTGTGAAATTGTTACCAATTGCCTATTCAATTTCTTATTCCGCTGTATTCGGACTATCTGTGCGACTATATGGCTTAGCTATTTCTTCGTCTATTCGGATTAATAGCCTTGCATGGGCGCAGCTTGTGCTCGTGCGACATCACGTCCTGATGGGCATGATTTTTCCGTCGGAGCGCTGGCATGGTAATTTGCGCTTAACGGGGATGGCCGATCCTGCGGAAGATCGAGGCGTGACATATTGGTATCAGAGCATGACTTTACGTCCTTAGACTTCTTATCGAGTCTCTCAGTTTTGGAAAGCGTGTTTATGGGTTATGTGCATATGCTCTCTCTCGTTGACCTATTGGGATGTTCTAAACAATGAGTCTAAATATTTTTGAAATTGCTTGTGATTGATATGATTGCTTGTACGAGATAGTTATGCAAAGACCCTTGTTTTCACCTGTGTTAGACTTTATAGGAATATATTGTGCTAGAATTGGCAAGTTTTGTGCAAATCTGAATACCTATACATGATTTCCAAGCGGGTTAGTGTATGAGATAGAATATCGTTCGGACGGATTGCTATGTATACAGCCTTTCGGCTAAGTTATGTTGAGTATCACGCGCCAAGAACCTTTGGTGCAAGCTAGTTTGCGAGCGAGTTTGGGATATCATTCAAATGAGGATAAGTCCGACTTAGAATGGCAACTGATAGAAACATTATCAGTTTATCACTAAGTCGACTATAGAGGATCGTGCTTGAATTTTGAGAAATAGTTTGGACGGTATTTCGTATCGACGGATACAAATCAAATATAGTTTACTGGATGACTATAAGTAGGGATATGTAAGAGACTGATATTTATCATATCGATGCTTAGGTATCGTATTGGAGTTCTAAGGAATGAATTGGATATGTGAGTGAGCGAAGGGAACACGATTAAGGAATTAATTAGATGACTCATTTCCTGAGTGGTGTATGGATCATTTTGAAAATATTTAAGTAAATTCGAAGGTCTTGTACGATATAGTTGGTTCAAACAATTGAGAATGTGTTGAACAAGTGATAAGGCTTATATCGAATAGGGATTCAAGGTAATGGGATTAATATATTGGTCGAGAAAACTTGGTGGATTGTGCGTGCGATTTTGAATTAAATCAAAATAAATTGAACTTGAGTATGATATCGGTCGATAGAAGTTAGCTTGAGAATGATATTAGGGTTTCGAATTAATAGACTTGATATGGTATCGATAGTTGAAAGATAGCACAGATTGATACAAGTAAAGGAATATTATGGTTCGATAAAAGAGGTAAGCGGTAACAGATTTGATCTTGAATTGGACGAACGATCTTGAATCTAGTTCGAAAGAAAACACTCGATATTAGGCCCGGATGATAATGATTATTCCGTGGGAGAGCTGGCGTGGTGATTTTACGTCCAGCGGGGATGATCAAACTCACGGGAACATGTTCGGTAATTATTCAGACGAACTCGATGAAATAGAACGTAACGAAGGTAGATAGACTTTGGCTTGAGTATTGAACTTAGTTGTTTGAGGAATGCTAGAAGTAGGCTATTGATTTATTGAACGGTAACACTGAAATTGGACATGGATGAACATAACTTGGTGGATATATATATAACTTGAATAAAACAAAAGTGTCATGATAAGGTATCTCGATCATTTTGATGATAACCATAATGTTCGACATTCTTGTCTTGTGCGAGCTTAATTCCATGCTCGTACATGTGTCACGCCTGGATTAGAATGATTATCCATCAGGAACGTTAGCATGATGATCTCTCATCCAGCAGGGATGATCGAACTTGTGGGAGACCCGAACGTGATAATTAAAGGATCGTCTTAATTTGTGGTTTGATATGATAAGATGAGTTTGAGAATGCAATTAAATCGGAAGTGTTTCATGGATGAGTTAGTCTAGAATATGGAGTAAGACATGCTTGATGGTTTCGTGAACGGATACATGAATCTTGTTGGACGACTTAGAGTTATGATTGAGATCGAAGATTTATAATTGAATCATGGCTTGGTGGTCTAGACTTATAATTGATAGGTGGGTTCTATCAAACATGTTTGAGGAGATAGACTATGAAAATTGCTAGACTTGACATGCAATATGGATATATTATGGATTTGAATGAACGGACCCGGACCCTGTACAAATGAACGTGTTCATGTGAGTAGGATGATCTCTACTTGATGGTTAAAAATCTGAGTGAAACAAGCTTGGGTAGAATACTACGTGTGAAAGAATAATGGTTTGACCCTAGGAATTGGGGCGATCATCGGGGGACGAATTTGCACGATGAATCGTGAGCATGAACTGTACCTATGATCTTGTGAGCTGACCTAGTAATTAGGCAGACAACCCTGAGTCGAGTGAAAGAACTTGTGTGACCGACTTTAGAGTATTGCTTGAGCAAGCCATAGAACCGTGTAAACCCTCTCACCCAAAATTTAGTTATTTTATTTATTATAATTATTTTTAAATTTTTTTAGGAATAATTAGGATTAAGAAAACAAAAGTAACCTTTAAAATATTTTCCAATAGCATAGATACTACACTAGCTGATACCCTAAAATAAAAATTATATTCTTGACCAGGAAAAACTAGACTACTTCCATGACCCTAGTGTCATCACAAATATACACTTTTATATTCTATTTTAGCTACAAAATAGTCGACATTTATGCATCATAAAATCTTAACTTCCCACCTAGTGACCGTAGCTTGGATTTATGACGCACAACAATGACCAGGTTTGTAAAATTGAAAGTCTGATACTAACCTAAATTAGGACTACCCTAACCTGATTCTTTGGGTCATATCTATTTTTATATATTTTATATGTTAATTTAATAGATGTGACATATTGAACCCTTTGAGCTTAATTTGACTAAACCTAGAACCAACCCTCAAACCCAACCATACAAACCTAATTAAGTGGTCAAGTAGAATACTAAACACGCTCTCTAAGTTCACAAAACACCAAACACAATACACCATACACCAAAACCTATTTTTAGAAGAATAATTTCAGCATATAATAATTTGTAACCACAAACCCTTCACCTCCATCTCATGACCAAAACCTTCTAACTTTTTATCTCTCCACTTAAACCAAAGTATGTAAACCCCAACTATAGCCCTTCATTTTCTTCCTAACCCCCCAAACATTCATTTCTTAGTATTATTTCACACTAAATACAGCCATACCCCCCCTTGGTCGAAACCTACTCCACCTTCACCAAATATGTCCAAAATATTTCCTCTCACTTCTTCACCATATCCATCACCTCCGTAGCCCTCAAACTGTCACTACCACATTTTCTAGGAAAAGATATTTGAGTAATTTCCTATTTAATTAAATATTGTGCTTGATAAATAATTATTTTTGTATTATTGTTAGATGTTATTTATTTATTTTGGACTTATATTATTGGACCTAACTAGTTTAGTTTGGACCCATGGACCAACATGAATTAATTAGTTAGACTTAGCCCATTTAGAAAGCCCATAGTTAAGGAGGTAGATTAAATTAATTAAATCATTAGACTAGAAGCTTCCTTCCTTAATTATTTCTTCATGAGAGGCCCCAAGGGGTATAATGGACATTACATGATAACTTGAGGGAGAGGAAAGGGGCCGGCCTATATAAGTAGAGGGGGAAAATTCTCTCTCCTTTTTTTTTATTCCAAATCTAGATCTAGAATTTCCCACTACCAAATTTTCTTCATTTCCACTTTATTTCCCTACCAAATTCATTTTAATTTCTTTCCAAATCACCATTAGAGACTTGAGAAGTAAGGATCTAGAAGGAGAAAGCAAGGATCTACAAAGAGGAGCAAGGATCTACAATTTGGAGGCAATTTTATCTCAATTGGAGATTTCATTGGGAATCCATCTTCCAATGGGTATAATTCAGTTTCTTCCCTTAAAATATCTTCTAAATCTGAAATTTAATTATGGAAAATCAACCCATATGCATATACTACCCATAGGATTTGGTTTTGTGTTCATAGGAGGCCTATTGAGAAAGCTATGGTGCTTTTTGTGTCAATTTTGGGGGAATTCCGAAAATGATTTTTGTTGTGTGTGTCAATTGATCCTATAGATTAATTTGACATATGTTTATGTGTTTGGGGCTAGTGTCGTGTCCACAATTAGGTACGTGTAGGTCGTATCCCAACAATTTGGTGATACGTGTTGTTTTGGGGGTTTTTCCTCCGACACGGGACTTTGTACATGTCATATTTTGACACGGACACGTAGATCTATATTTGACACTTTGTTTTGTTCATAAATATTATATGTGACTTGTTTGTGTCCTTCGGGGCACAATTGGATGTGTGGTGGACTCGTGTCACATGCGTATATTTATGTAGATCTAATTAATTGTGCTTTAATTCTTGAATCATAATTGTGTATATATATATTATATATGTATTATGGTGTATTTATTATAGTATTTATTGTAGCATAGATCTATGTACTAATAGAATATATAGATTATGTAGCTTTCTTCTATATGCATTAGTATATATGTTATAATATATGTTAGGGATATAAATATTTGAATATATTGTTGTAAAATATATGTGTATGTTTAATTAAGTAATTAGATTATTTATAGTTATTATATGATTATTTATATATATGTATAGATGTATATTTATTATATATGTTGTATGTGTGTGTTGTTGCTATATTAAATATGTACATAAGATTAGGAGAGGGATGTATAGTTATTATATATATAGATATATATATATTTATATTTAATTTGATGATATATATATATATATATATATATATATATATATATATATATATATATGTTTTATATATATGTTTTATATATATGTTTTATATATATTAAATATATATTTTTTAGGTTTTTAGCGACGGGGCTATTAATGACAGCAGCCGCTGTCATTAATACAGCAGCAGCCGCTGTAGCAGTGGCGGGCTATTAATGACAGCAGCCGCTGTCATTAAGACAGCAACAGCGGGAAACTTAATGCAGCAGCAGCGACGGCGAAAATGGTGACAGTTGTAAACCGTTACCAAAACAGCAGCAGTAGTGCAGATTCCAAACAACAGTAGCGACGGCAACTTCAGTGACTGCCAGAACTGTCACTAAAAGCTTGGTTTCAGCGTAACAGTATTTTTTAACACTGTTTTCAGCGACAGTTAGGCATATTATTATATATATGTGTTTATATACTATATTTATATATATATGTATATATATATGTATTAATATTGAGATAATATACTATTATTGCTATATTTCTTATTTGTATAATATTAGTATATATTTATATATTATATATAAGGTTATTAGTATATCGAGGTATTGAGTTTTACCTTGTGGAAACCAAGGTAAGTGGGATACTTAAGATACGGGATTTGGGTATCAAGATTGTAATTTTGTTGGGATACCAAGTTGGTTCAAAACTACGGTACCTATTTGATGCTGTAATTAATATTCTATATTATTATACATAATTGTTTGATATATATGTATTGTGATGTTTACCTTGGGTTCACATATCCGGAGATACGGTATCATAATATTTTAAGATGTGGGTTTTATGACTTAGATTTTAATATCTTGACCCAAGATTTTTGTGTTAGACTTGTGCAACCTAGAAATAGAAAGTTGACCTTGGTTTGACCATAGTTGACCATAGTTGACTTAGAGTTGACCATAGTTGACTTTTGACTTAAAATTAACTTATTGAACTAGAAGTTGACTAGTTTAACTTATTCTCTTTTTGGGACCTTGTATTGATGTTGTATTCCATATCTAGGTCTTCGAGGCACCGAGTCAGACATCTGTGAGACTATTCTTTGGACTTCAGGTGAGTATATTCTCTGATAGTTTCTTATTTATGATATCCTCTATGTTCATTGTATCTAGTGTAGATATCCATGTTCTCTTGACACTATTGTTACAAAGATTGGTATATCCGGATCTCGTCATGAGATATTATTCCTTGGTATATGGTGCAAGTATTGTTTTATTGGTTATCTAGTACATGTACAGACATCAATTATCGGGAAGAGTCGCTATCTTCTTGGGGAATCTCATGCCATAGCATACCATGGTTGGATCTATTATACCAGTCGGGGGTGGGGAGTATTAGTATATATATGTGATCAATATCTCTATTGTATCAAGTACTGATTACTGAATAGTGTTGATCATACACCGCACGTATGATTAGCCAGGCCGCATTGCATCTTGCCCAAGCCGATCACATGTTAAGCTAGTACTCACATACTTAGACATTAGTATTCTTGTTTCATTGGCATATTATTCATTATTGTATTTATTTCCAGTACTTCCTTAATGTATATATATCTCTTGTATCTATTGTGCATCTTATTTATCCACAGCTATTTACTGTTACATAGTTTTTACCATTGATTAGAACTTCTATTAGAGATGTACTCTGCTTCTTTCCTGACTGGATATATTTTTCAAGATGATACTGAGGAGTGGTACCCTACCTATTATGGCCCCCAGGATGTTGTGGGTTTAGATTCTGAGACCCTGGCTCAGGTGGGACTTATCCCAACTGAGATAGTTGACCCAGGAGTTGTAGCTTCGTAGTATTCTTTGTACTGGATTTGTCTCCAGCTAATTCCTGTTATTTCTTTAGACTCATTGATGTATTATTTTAGACTCATGAGTTATATTATGACTATTCTATTCTTTATCTGATTCGTGATCATTTCCATCTTAGTTCTGTGATTGAGTATACTATCATTATTGGTGGTTCATTATATTGTTAGATAGATTATCTAGACAGCGTTCTACCACCGATTCTGCGGCTTAGGCTGGGCGTTGTTTCCGACTTGTACCCTTACATCGGGTGCGGTTCGTGACACAAACCTCATCCAAAAATACCCTAACAATCTTTCCTACCATCCTACCATCTTCCATAGTCACCACAGCCCCTAAAACAACTTACACAAGTATCACAAGGAGCTACAAGGAGGAGAAGTCAAATTTAGAATTATTTCAAAGAAGCCGGGATTCGAGCCATTTTTAACATATTTTTCAAAGAGGTTAGTGATCAAAACTCTTCTACTTGAACCCCTTTATATCTCCTAAACAACACTCTTTAGGTTTTATAAATATTTTATCAACTTGATATATGTATTTTGCATGTTACACTAGGAAACCTCAATACCAACCTAGTTTTTATCCATCGTGAACACCAACTTGTAAATCTTAATATATTTGTTAAATAACTCTAAAATCAATTTTTTTTAAATTTAAATTTACTTATCTTTCCAGAATATAAAAATATTTGTTTTGGAATTAAATTATAGAAATTCATAAGGGTAATAGTGTTGAGTATGTGTAAACACAAGATTAACGTAACTAGTTTGTATTTTTTTATCATTAGGATGATTAATTCTCATGTCTAGAAAAGTAATTATATATTATATGTTGTTTAATTTGAGAATTTTAATTGAAGTTTTTGAGGATGAAGTGCATAAGAATTCATGAATTGGTTGTATTGGAAGAATGTGCTAAAAAACTAGTCTATACCAACTAGTTTAATTTTGTTGTTTTGTAACACATAAAATAGTATGTTAAATAGAGAAAAAAAGTAAATTTTTAGTTTAATTTCCAGAACCTATAATCATGTATTTGGAGATGGAACAATTGTATATTTTGGAAAAAAAAGATTAGGTTTATAATGGTATAATTACATGTACTAAACAACTAGTATATTTTGCATGTGCATAAATACTTAAATTTTTATGTTAAATAAGTAAAAAAATAGTATTTTAAATTATATTTTCAGAATATATAAATTAGTTTTTATAATTAAAAATGTGTGATAATCTAGGTTACAAGGATATAAAACTATTCATAAATAGATTGAGATGTTAACTAGTATTGTCATTTATAGTTTGTGATATAGAATATATGATTACAAAGGATATTATACTATTTTGTTAGTAATTAAGAAATAATTCCATAATATTTAAATAATTAATTAAAGATTATTAGCAAGGTGATGCTTGAATAAATCTTGAAAACTTGTTACACAACCAGTTGGGTACATAGCCTAGTTTTGGGTTATATGCATTTTTTTATTTATTACACCATGATTAGAAATATTAAACCAATCTAGATAATGTTTTTTAGAGTCTAGTAAAGTTAATAATATTATGAATACCAATTAGTAATCTAAGTAATAAAAGTTAACTCTAATTAGATAGACGACGTTAGAAAATAAGCAATGTAGCAACCTAAGAACACTAATTAGAACGTTGCGAGTAGATGTGATATTGTACATGTTAGTGAACATAAACCAATTTAAATATATCACTACCACATTTCTAGAATAGGACTTTATTGTCAATTGCCATATTTATTTATTGTGTTAATATATTCCATGATATATTTATTATACACATTATATTGTGTTCATTAATGCTTGGGTTAGTGGACTAGACCTAGAAACCCACTAGATAAACCCCTACCCTTTTTAAATTAGTAATTAGTTTAATCCCTCAATGTATGACTAAACCCCTTAATTAATTAGTTCTTCATGATAAGCCATGAGGGGCAAATTAGGCTTTATGCAATAGAAGCTCTAACCCTAACCCTAGCCTATAAAACAAGAGGGAGCCTCCCTCAAGCTACTCTTCATTTAAGAGAAAAACTCTAGAAAATAGCCTCAAGAAGAAACCCCCTTTCCCTTCCTCAAATTTTATAATTTCTAGCCCTGGATCTCTCATTCTTCCCTCAATCAAGGAGGCCTAGAAGCTTGGGCACAAGGAGACTTGGAGAAGGAGGAGCTAAATTGGGAATCCATCTCCCAATAGGTGAAAATCTAGAAAACATCATTTTAATTCTGTTTTAAATAATTGTTTGGCTATTAGGAGCCTACCCATTGATTTAGGGATGACTCTTTTGGTTTCATGATGATTTCCCATGGTGTCATAGGTGTATTTGGGGATTTTGTGATCCAATGATGCATTTTTCTCAATTTTTTGTATCCCTAATTATATATATATATGTTTTTATGCATGTTTACATCATATACGTAGAGGTTTAATTGCAATTTGCGGATTTATGCATGAAAATTTGTAATGTATCATGAAATTTCTAGATTTGCCCACTAGGTGTTTGTTGATATGCCAAGTAGGATGAATACCTATTTATATGACCTAGTTTATTATGCATTGATATGTATACTTGAATATATATATATATATATATATATATATATATATATATATATATATATATATATATATATACGTATACGTGTTATTGTATATGTATGTCATTGGGGATTTCTGTGCAGTCGGGTTGTGCATTGTGCATACTGTGTCAGTCCTGGTGTGTTGAGGTCAGTCGAGAGAGTGATTGTATGTGAACTTACTGTGGGTTATCACTTTGGGAGGTCGGGTTCATCAATCATGATGTGTATTGTGCAGTGGTGTGGCTTAGTTATGGGAATCGGGATTCCACAGTTCAGTTTCTAGCAATCGGGTTCACTGTGTTCATTAGGGAGATTTGAGGGTGTGTCGATCGAGTATCAGTTTCTTGAGTGTCAGTGAGTTGTGTATCAGTGCATAGAGTGTAGGAGATGGAGTGATGGTATGTAAGTTTTGAAGAGGGTGTTGATACGAGTTTGTGTGAGAGTGAAGGAAGTATTGTGTTTAGGTATCAGTGTCACCGTGTCTGTATATTATGCACACAGTGTCAATGTATAAGTATTAGTCTGCAGTCGTGTGTTTGTTTGTGTGTGGTCGAAGAGTGAGAGTCGGGTTTCCTTAGTCTTGTGCACACTGAGTGCTGTGGTGTACAGCAGATAGGTAATGTGCATCAGTAAACTGTGGTGTACAGTGTTGACATTGTGAGTTTAGGGTACCTGTTTTCATTTGTTTGAGTTTCAGTGAGCCAATAGCTAGTGAAGTATCATGTGTTTGTATGTGCTGTGTCAGTTTCCAGTGTGGGTGCCTTGGTGTTAGTTAGGTTGTAGAGTATCAGTGTCATAGTAATTTGGGAGTGTGCCAGTGCCAGTGTGAGCTTAGAGAATGTCAGTATTAGTAAGAAGGATACAAGGCTAATTTCCCTGCATTAGTTATCAGTGGAATGAATATATACTATAGGATAAGTGTATGTTTGGTCTCAGACTTTTGTGTTAGGGTGCAGCAGATATTGCATTGGCTACAATTGATCTACACTTAAATTTCAGTTGGCAATCCAATATGCACTGTGCTAAGTAGCTCGGGCATCATAGCACCTACAACTTGCAGGCCTGGTTCAGATTCCAGTTGCTATGCTCTATGTAATAGGTAAGGGGTCTGTAGGAACTTGCTGTTAAAACTTGAACTACTGACCTAATATCAGTGTGCAACAGTTCAAAGGCTACTACAGTGGCCTGCAGTCAGGAGATTGGGTATTGGAGTTTAGGATGTGTGCTAGGGTTTAGAGCTCGGGCAGAATAAAGGATTTTGTGGTATAGTAGTAGGGTATTAAGATATCAAGTAAGGATTGAATGTAAGGTAGTTTTGTGTAGCTATAGTTTATGTATTTATGGTTGGGGAAGTTTTTATTTGTGTATCAGTGTGTGATACTCTAAAGTATCAGTGAAGTGATACTTTAGAGGTGAGTATTTTACATGTGCCTAATCTTCTGTCAATGAGGTACTAAATTATCGTTAAGATATCCCAAATAATGCTTGATTTAGGTATTATTACTAATCTAAGGTATCAAGTACGAGTACATAGCTAAGGTAATGGGAGTATTTGGATACTAAGGTAATATTTGAAATATCAAGTTTATGGCCTATAGTATGTTAGATACTAGATAACCCTAATATACATGGATATAAGATAACTTTATACTTTAATCTAGATATATTAACTAGTTTAGCCTGGTAATCAACCTAGAAACCTAGGTATAGATTAGTGCTACCAAGAATTGACTATTTAGACCTAGTTGGACCTAGAAAACACTTATTTGCCTAATTTGACTTAATTATCATTCAAGGACATTATTTTGACATTGATATTTCATAATTAGGTCATTGTGATCCCACCTTGGACGTCGATCCTCACACCTTGCTTAGGACCACATGCGAGTACATTCTCTGACAGTTTTTATTATGTTAATTATTCTATGATTCTAGTTGTATAGTATACTTGATTTCGATACTGTGGATATACGGGTTAGCATCATAGATACCTGTCATGAGGAGTCATGATTGGAGTCCATCGTTCTAGCTGGGGACGGAAAAATATTAGCAGGTTATGTGATCATACCCCACTTTACATGCATCATAGCTCATTCCACACATAACATAGGGTGTAGCCTGACAATTTACATGCCTCATAGCCTGTTATATATAATTAGCCTGACTATTTCTCGCATTAAAGCTAACCATACGGTTAGCCTGACCTCACATGTATCATATCCAATCATATATAAAAAGCCTGATCTCGTCCCAAGCCGATCAAATAGTAAACTGATATTTCAAACACTTAGTTAGAGATTCTATTTCTTTATTCCAATTCACTTATTCTAGCATTCACATATTTTTGTTCATTGCTAGTTCGTACTACTGCTGAATACATATTCTCCAGTATTTCTTATTTTTAATATTTTTTTATCTTGTATTTCCTTACACTGTATTATAGTCTTTGTCAATATAAATGAAACTGCTGTTTAGTGCTTGTGGCTTCGCTCCAATCCAAACTGGATAATATTTTTTAGAGGACCTTGAGGACTTTTGTCCTACTCACTATGGCCCAGGCATAGAGGGAGACTACGTACCGGAGATCTTAGAGGAGTCCCTATCCTTAGAGGAGACACCACCTGCAGTCATTTAGACAGTTCTATCTATGTATTATTTGTTCTACATTCTAAAACCTAAGACTTGGATTGTATTTATGTTGAGACTATTTATGTTGGACAACTAGACTCTAGATTACTGTTATATTTTGAGTTGTTGTGCTTGACTTATGTTAGTACTTCCTTATCTTTATATCTCATCGTGCCAGTTATTTTCTACAGTTTTTATGATTGAGTATATTATGAATTGTTGACCAATGTATTATTCATTGTCTTCCTTATGGAGTTGAGATCATTGGCATGTTATGAGTTATGTTTGGTAGTCTTGAGACCTAGACAATATTCTACCACCGATGCTGTGACATAGGCTAGACGTACCCACGACTCATGCCCAAATTCTGGGTGCAGGTCGTGACAAAATATAATACTTTAGGCTTGCTTGATCTTTCCGAAGAAGAGACAAGAGCGGGCTCTTTACAGTTGCAGCACGCAGTTCCAGGCAAGATACCTTGCCACTTTGTTGTACTGTTTAATCTTATTTATTATAATTATATGATTTTACTTTAAATAATTATGGTATAAATGTTTGCGTCTAATTTTGACTCGGGTGCAGTTGACGAATGCATCAATAAGTAGTTTAATGCATTGACCTTGATATTAGCGACTTACCCAATATGTTGGAGGTATTTTAATATCTTCTAAGACCTTGACATATACTTTCCACGGCACCATATATTATTCATGATGCAAGTTGGCGTATACGACTGGCTATCGGTTCATATGACGTGCATGACTATATAGTGCGTAGTCATAATAGTATTAGTTTATTTATAACCGAACATGATGGATTACAAGATGTGCACGTTGTGTATTCGACTTATACATTTGCATTGAGTGGAGAGGACAGTTATTGGTCGTATGAGATACACACATTGGTGACCGTAGAGGATATACGAAAACTAATGACTCATATATCAGATGCCACTTCCGACAGGGAGTTAGGCTTGTTTATAAATATATTCAGACTACCAGCATTCTTCGGAGGATTATGGTATTTATTTAGCAGAAGCCGCATTCAACAGGACGTTATGGCAGTTATTTATGCCTACGCCTACCTATACGTACCAAGGTTGTCTTCAAATTGCATTTACATAGATGGTTAGGTTGCCCTATTTATTTGTAAAATATTTATATTTTGGCATGTACCATTTGTATCTTGTTACGTCCCACTAAGAATCTGGTTCCCTGCCAGGTTAGCTGAGTTGGACACAGAGATCTTTTGCTGGATGGTTGATGAGTGCTCATTTCCTTACAGGTATTATCCTTTCGTGTATATATATATATATATATATATATATATATATATATATATGATTTCTATCATTTGTACCTTCTTAGTTTTTGTAGACTCATGCTATTTTTTTCGAGTCTATTCGAAAAGTATGATTATTAGGCTGCAGACTAGTAGTCATATTTACCTTTCTTTTATTTATGTTATATGAATTGAGATATAGATAGTGGAAGGAAATAGATAATTAGATTGATCACTTGATCGTTGACAGCGTAAGTGCACTTTGTTAGGTCAATTAAATTGGAAAGCCCTACGGAGTTGTACCAGCTGGCCATTGCCACGTGTCTGGTCCCATAAGTTTTAGGACTGGCGGTGACATGGTTTTAGAGATGGCCCATGCAGGTCAGAGCATATCGTTTCGGTTATGTTACTGTACCGAATGAGCCTGCGAGTTAGGATTAATGTTGAATAAGATCTCAATCCATAACTGATTTTAAAACTCCTTTTTATTTGATTATTGCTCTTGGTTTTCATAATTGTATTCGTTCATTCCCCTCGCTATCATTATCATTGTTTCTCATCTGTCCCTATTTTAGAGAGATGGACATTCGTGCGTGGTGATTTCCTCCAAAAAAAGATTCTCGTCAAGGCATGCTTGAGATAATTTTCTTGAGAAGATGGTTACCCTTAGTAGGGTAGGTAGTATGTTATTTCTTAATGATAGAGCAAGTATAGATTGTTGGCATAAGAATTAGATATAGAATTAAAGCCCTATAACCAATAAAACCCTACCCTTACTTATGGTAGCAATAATTTGGAAGTATTAGAAGTTAGAAAGATAGTTTATTCTAATTCTCTAGAATACTCTATAGAATACATAGATAGATGCTAGGGATTAGTTGTGGCCCATGGTGGTGATATAAGTGAGGGTATTATGATATTAAGAAAATGGTACTTTATGTGGCATGCCATAGTGGTTAAATCTCTAGTTTCCTTATGACTTTTAGTATCAAACCTAAATCTTACTACCGCCTAAATTTATTGATGACTATAGGACTGGATTAAATAGATAGGTAGATTGTTAGACCTAATGTTTGAATAATTAGATAATTTGAGTACTATGGTATAGATTTCAAAATCAGGTTAGGTGTACTTGATTTATTTGGCTTGCCAGCTTTAATTGGACTCGTGAGTTCTACCATTGATAACTTGGATAGATAAGCTAGTATTTGTGACAAAGAAAATAGGTTTAAGGATGAGAGTTTTGATAGATATGTTATAGTCTTGATTTGGATATGATGAATTGACTATAATGGATGGCAACTCGTAATAAGATGGAACCATTGTAGTTTTGGGATGTGGGTATACATGAAATAAACTTGGAGAAACCTCAGGTTCATGGTGAAGAAGGTAGAATAGTAACAAGAAGAGATTCACGAGGAGTAACTGACCTTGAGAATTTTAAATTAAGAGAAGTATATAGAAAGAACTAAAAATTTTATCACTCGATAGTTTCCTAGAAGTTCTATACTACGAAGCAGAAAGTATTATGCCATGATTGGCGAAATATATAGTTGAAAATAAGATTAACATACTAGAAGATATGAAAGTGTGTAGAAAATAAATGATAAGGAAAAGATATTATGGTCGCATAATCCAAGAAGAAGGAATTGTGATATGGACTTGAAGGATAATAATTTTAGTATTTATGAATTGTAATGCTTTTGAAATTTTTAAGAATTTAGTGCGAATAAAAATTGTTAATCAGTCTTGAAGCGGTACAAATTTCAAAGAACTAAATATAGGTTCAGATCACATACTAACTCGTTGAAGAGGATTATCATATGACCCTTAGGTTATAGATTGACACATTGATAGGGGAGTGTAAATGGAAGATATAAGTCTTATAGAAATGATAGCTGGATGTTGTGGGTTTACACAAACTACTTAGGGCCAAGGATTTAGATTTTTTTTTCTAATAGGGTAAGCTACTGGACCTAATCCTTAGTAGTAGGTGATGATATGAGAACCTATTTCTAATTTACCCTAGTCGATGGATTTTCGGATTTTAAAAATCTTATTCTCATTATTGTATTGGTTATATTTTATCTAGGGTATTTAGAATGATTACCTAATTTATATATTTTATTTTATTTTGTACTACGTATTTGAATAGGGAATCATGTCATATTTTATTATATGTATTTTTCGTAGGAATCGTTGAGTTGAGCTTCTAGACTATGTATGACTGACTGACTGACTGACTAGATTAGACTTATTGCTGCTAAGAGCAATTATAAGAAGTTAGGTTAGAGGATTTTATTAGGGATATTATAGGCTGATGATGTTGTACAAAGGAAAGAATGATGAAATAGTAACAGTCTTAGCTGCAGAATAAATGATTTAGATACTACACAAGTGGCCTTGAAGATTTTGTGCTTGTAAGATTTAGTGCTTAACCCATGCACTCCTTTGAGAGTAAAGGTATGAAATTATTTTCTTTATAGATATTGGAAGATTTAAATTGAGATTGTGTTGCGACATCCTTAAGTAACGTAGGCTTATAGGTGGTAATTTTCTAGATGATGATTAGCAAAATAACAATGATATAGAAATACATGGATGGCAAAATATGATTAGAGGACCAAATTCCTTAGACGTAAACTATATGTAAATGACAGTTTAAGATTAAGAGAGTGGTAGTGATAAGTACCAAGTTGTGTTTATATATTTAGAGATATGTTAAGTTCGTTGTAGGCGAGATTGATTTTTAATTTCAAGGACAAATTTTTTTTTAAAGAAGGGTAGGTTGTAAACCCCCTCACGCAAAATTTAGTTATTTAATTTATTTTAATTTTTTTTAATTTTTTTACGAATAATTAGGATTAAGAAAACAAAAGTAACCTTTAAAATATTTTCTAGTAGCTTAGATAACTAGAGCACAACACCAACTAATACCCTAAAATAAAAATCATATTCTTGACCAGGAAAAACCAGACTATTTCTCTGACCCTAGTGTCACTCACAAACTTACACTCTTGTATTCTATTTTAGCTACAAAATAGTCGACACTTATGCATCATAAAATCTCAACTTCCCACATAGTGACCGTAGCATGGATTTTTGATGCAAAACCATGACCAAATTTCTACAAATGAAAGTCTTACACTAACCTACATCGAGACTAACCTAACCTGATCCTTTGGGTCATATCTATTTTTATATATTTTACAGGTTAATTTAATAGATGTGACATATTAAACCCTTTGAGCTTAATTTGACTAAACCTAGAGCTAACCCTCAAACCCAACCTTAAAAACCTAATTAAGCGGTCAAGTAGAACACCAAACACCCTCTCTAAGTTCACAAAATACCAAACATAATAAACCATACACCAAAACCTATTTTTAGAAGAATAATTTTAGCCTATAATAATTTGTAACTACAAACCCTTCACCTTTCTCTCATGACCAAAATCCCCTACCTTTTTATCTCCCCACTTAAACCAAAGTGTGTAAACCCTAGCTATAGCCCTTTATTTTCTTCCTAACCCCCAAAAATTCATTTCTTAGTATTATTGCACATTAAATTCAGCCATACCCCCCTTGGTCGAAACCTACTACACCTTCACCAAATCTGTCAAAAAATTTCCCTCTCACTTCTTCACCCTATCCATCACTTCCATATCCCTCAAACCTCATCCAAGACCGCCCTAAAACTCTCCCCTACTATCCTACCATCTTCCATAGTCACCATATCCCCTAGAATAACTTATACAAGTATCACAAGGAGCTACAAGGAGTAGAAGTCAAATATGGAATTGTTTCAAAGAAGCAGCGATTCGAGCCATATTTAACATATTTTTCAAAGAGGTTAGTGATCAAAAATATTTCTCTTGAACCACTCTAGATTTCCTAAACAACACTCTTTAGGTTTTATAAATATTTCATCAACTTGATATATGTATTTTGCATGCTACACTAGGAAACCTCAATACCAACCTAGTTTTTACCCATAGTGAACACTAACTTGTAAATCTTACTATATTTTTAAAATAAATATAAAATCAATTATTTAATTTTGTTTTAGATTTAAATTTACTTATTTTACCAGAATATAAAAATATTTATTTTAGAATTAAATTATAGAAATTTATAAGGGTAATAGTGTTGAGTATGTGTAAACACTAAATTAACGTAACTAGTTTGCATTTTTTTATCATTAGGAGCATTAATTTTCATGTTTAGAAAAGTAATTATATATTATATGTTGTTTAATTTTAGAATTTTAATTAAATTTTTTGAGGATGAAATGCATAATAATTCATTAAGAGGTTTTATTGGAAGGATTTGCTAAAAACCTTGTCTATACCAACTAGTTTAATTTTGTTATTTTGTAACACATAAAATAGTATGTTAAATAGACAAAAAAGTAAAATTTTACTTTAATTTTCAGAACCTATAATCATGTATTTGGAGATGGAACAATTTTGTATTTTGGAAAAAAAAAAGTTTAGGTTTATAATGGTATAGTTATTAGTACTAAACAACTAGTATATTTTGCATATGGATAAATACTTAAATTTTTATGTTAAATAATTAAAACATAGTATTTTAAATTATATGTTTAGAATATATAAATTAGTTTTTATAATTTAAAACGTGTGATAATCTAGGTTACAAGGATATAAAACTATTCATAAATAGATTAAGATGTTATCGAGTATTGTCAGTGATAGTTTTTGATATAATACATGATTACAAAGGATATAATACTATTTTGTTAGTAATTTAGAAATAATTCTAGAATATTTAAATGATTATTAAGAGATTATTAGTAACGTGACGCTTGAATAAATCTTGAAAACTTGTTATACAACCAGTTGGGTACATAGCATAGTTTTAGGTTATATGAATTTTTTATTTCTAACACAATGATGAGGAATATTAAACCAATCTAGATAATGTTTTTTTAGAGTTGAGTATTGAAGTTAATAATATTATGAATACCAATTACAAAGTTCACAAAATACCAAACACAATACACCATACACCAAAACCTATTTTTAGAAGAATAATTTTAGCCTATAATAATTTGTAACCATAAACCCTTCACCTCTCTCTCATGAACAAAATTCCCTACCTTTTTATCTCCCTACTTAAACCGAAGTGTGTAACCCCCAACTATAGCCATTTATTTTCTTCCTAACCCCCAAATATTCATTTCTTAGTATGTCACGACCCGCACCCGAAAAATCGGGCATGAGTCGTGGGTACGTCCAGCCTACGCCGCAGCATCGGCGGTAGAACGCTGTCTAGGTCAACTATCTAGCTAACAATCTCACGCAATCAATATATAAACCTGTCAAGATCTCAACTCCAAACGGAGGAGCAATATCATAATGATAACCAAGTACTCAATCACGAATCTAAGTACGATAAGATAACACAGAAGACTAACAACTACAAAGACTAAACAACTGCTACTAAAAACCACCACAACATCAATAATAATAATACATCATCCAAAATAATATACAATACAAGATCTCAATCCAAAACCGGAGACAAATCCGGTGCTAAAAGCTAATAAAAACAATAACAAGGTCCTAGTGATCCCGGCTACCAACCCGAAAATCACTCCTAAACTGGAGGGTCCCTGTTTGCACCATCGACAGGCTCAGGTCCATAAAATATTGGACACCACTCCTCCGGATACTCTGGAAAAATATGCCCAGTCAGGACTGGAGCAAGTACATCTCTAACAGCAGTTCCATTAAAATAATAAAAACTATAAAACAGTTATAGCAAGTAGCAAGGTGAATAAAATAAAGAATGGAACAAGAAAATATACATATCACTGGTGCATAAAGGTAAAGATGCATGAATATCAGAGCAAGATAGTAATGACTGTAGGATATAAAAAATCTAAACTAAGAGTAAGACTGTGCACATGAACGTGTAGTGAGTCCAGCATAAAATACATGTAGTGAGTCAAGTCCAGAAACATGTAAGTGAGACCAACAAGATATACAAGAGAGTCCAGACTATAAAGAATAAACTCGGTGTCTTTGAAATACTTGTTTTGACATGTAAACGGCTAGGGGTAAGTACGGCTCACCGCGCACTGGGTGCGCGGCTGCTATCATTCCAGATTAGACCAGAGGGAGTGATTCCTGATGATTCCAGATGGAAATATTTACATGTCTACTCGAGTATTTCTCCGCCTCGACTAGTACAAGTGAATCCAAGACCCAAAACGTAAATCACGATGAGTCTAGCCTGAAACATGTGTGATGCCTGTAGTGATGCCTGTAGGTGATGCCAGTAGTGATTCCATAATAGAGGCCAGAAATATGAAATGTACGTATCGCAAGTAAATAAATCCAGAAATACCAGTTCGTGTCCCGTGTTGTGCCAGAAAAATCAGATGATACTATACTAGAAGATGAATCATAATAATCATCAGATAATGAAAACTATCAGAGAATTTACTCGCTTGACGTCCTGAGCAACTGGCGATCTGAACTGGTATCGCAAGGACCTATTGCGAAAAGCAAGGTTAAACAGGTTTCTAATAAGTTAAACAGATATAAAATAACTAAAAATAGGCTTGTAGGGTCGTTCTAGGTCGAACGGGTCAAACCGGTGAAATCTGGGTCAAAAAGTCAACCAGGGTCAAAAAGTCAACCCTAGGTCAAAACTAAGTCAAAAGTTGACTTTGGCGGTGAACCGAGTCAACTATTGTCAAGTCTAGGTCAAACTAGGGTGCCCCTGAAATTCTAGGCCAAAACTAGGTCATTAAGCTAATAAACCCTCAAACTCGCCTCCTTGAGATACCGGGATACCCTCGGTATCTGATACCTCACCCTACGCTATATGCCCCGTCTATGTCCTCTAAAACCTATGCTAGCACACGTAAATATATACACATATACATAAAAATCTATCTCTAAACTCAAACCTAGGCAATTGCTCAAATACCCCGCTCGAAACTCAATACGTTGGATATCTCAAGGTATTGAGATACCTTGGTATCTCAAGGTATTGAGATACCTCACTAAACCCTCGCTAACTACCCCTCTAGTTAGCTATCTAGGCTAATAGATATGCTCCTAGTTAATAATCTACGGTAGAAAATATATATCTATCATATATTATACATATCTAAGTATCTACGTATATATATATATATAGGTATCCACAACCACAACATATACATACCTTACCTAAACTCATATATATGTATATATATATCTATCTAGATATCTATAGATATATATAGCTATAGGTATATATATATATATATATATATATATATATATATATATATATATATATATATATATATATATACCTTAGATAGATATAACTATCTATCTATTCATTACCTACCTATCTATAGATATATCTATCTAATCTATCTAACTATCTATCTATTAATCTATATATCTATCTAGCTATATAACTATATATCTATCTATCTTTCAATCTATATCTTATCTATTTATCTATGTATCTATCTATGTATATCTATTTATATACCTAGATATCTATCTAGATATATATCTATCTATGTATTTAACTAACTATCTAACTATCTAGTATCTATCTAACTAGTTATCTATATCTAGTATGTATTTACCTATCAATCTATCTATCTATATATCTAGTTAACTATCTATCTACCAATCTATCTCTCTAACAATCTATCTAACTATTGATCTAACTATCAATCTAGCTATCTATCTAACTATATATCTATCTATTTACCTAACTTTTTATCAATCTATCTAATTATATATCTATATATATATACCACTCTCTCTCCCTCGCTCTGCTGCTACCCCCGCTGCTTGCTGCTGCTACTAGCGCTGCGTATGCTGCAGGAGCTGCTGCTACTAGCTGTACTGCTGCTGCTGCTACTGTGCACAGCACAGCACAGCAGCTGTTGTGCAGCCCGCTGCCCCCGCTTTGCTGCACGCCTCGCTCTGCCACACGCACACACATAGACACGCCCACACACACACACACACACACATATATATATATATATATATATATATATATACACACAAATCTCTCTCTATATATATATATATATACACACACACACACACTAACATATCTACTAACACACACACACACAAACACAAGCACACACACACTAATACATATATAGACACGTATATATATATATATATATATATATATATATATATATATATATATATATATATATATATATATATATATATATATATATATAAACACACATATATCTATATATATATATACACACACTAATATCTATATACATATACACACACACACTAAAACATATATATATATATACACTCACTCACACATACTCACTCTCTCACACCCTCACACACACACACTCTCACACACACTAGCACACACTCTCACAACCACACAACCACACACACAAATATACATATATATATACACGTACACACATACATATATAAATATATATATATATATATATATAGAAACACACACACAAATATGTATATATATACATATATATATATATAAATACAACACACACACAACACACAACACAACGCACAACGCACGTCCAACGACCCCGACACGCACAAACACCTATAAATATATAAAATATAGCCCGAGAATTCTAGCACACAATCCCCGAAGCTAACCCAATGCGCGCACAAGTCCGAAACTAAGAAACTACGCCGAAATGGCCGTTCGATCATTTTGACGAACACGCGGTGTGTGGTTCAGAAAACCTCCTGAAACGCACACCAAACCAACTCAGAATTGGCCCAAAATTTACCCACAGGTCCTAAACGATGTCTAGATCCTAGAAAAAATGCTATCCTGTCGATTCTAGGCCCGTGGCGAAAATGCGTACGTACTTAGAACCGGCGACGACGAAAATCCCAAATTCGCCCGAAACGCCCGTTTCTCTGCGACACGGCTTCACGTGTCCGAACAGAGACACGCACTAACCCTCTAGACACCCGACAATGCCTACCTAGGTCCGTCTAACCTAGGACATCACCCAAAGTTGGGCCAATCTCGGATTTTACCCGAAATTGACACAAAACCTAGTGCTAAAGTCTCCAAACACAACCAAACTAGTTCCAACTTCCTCCCACGGGTAGCCCTAAGGTCTAGGAAGATTCTAAATTATTAATTACACTATATAAGAGTAATTACAAGGGGGAAAATTAGGATTTACCTCTTGGGAGTTAGAATCCCAAGCCAAAGTCTCCAAAAAGCTCCAAATTCACCACAACAAGCTTCTAAGCTCCCAATCCAAGCTCCAACACCAAATCTAAGCTCTACCCACCTAGGTTAGGGAAGAATGTAAGGTTAGGGTTCACATAAAAAAGAAGGAAGGAAGAAAAATGAAGGAGAACTTACTTGGAAGAAGGAAGAAAGAAGAAAGAAGGAGTGGGGTAGAAGAAGAAGTGAAGAAAAAGGAAGGAATGGGGGTGGATGTGTTGTGGCTGCTGTTTCACGGGAATGGGGCTGTGGGAAGGCCGGCCAAGCAATTAAAAGGGTTCACTAATTCTCCAAATTTCCAAAATGCCCTTCCCTAAATTGGTTTTGGGTTTCGGGTTCCAAAAGCACTCAAACTAACTCCAAATCTCTCCAACTAACCCACAAAAAATATAATAAATATTCTAAACCCCAAAAATAGGTCTCATAGGGGTGTGGGCTGGGTCGGACATGGGTCTACTAGGGTCTGACATGGGTCTAGGCTAGCCAAAACCCTAAAATAATCAATATAAAAAATAATACAATCATTAATTAAATATAAATACAATTAATTATAAATAATACACAATTAACTAAATTAAAAATAAAAAATACCCGGCTCTGGAAATGGGGTGGTGACAAGCCTATCCTCCTTAGAAAATTTTGTCCTCCAAATTTAAAGTCAATCACACTCCCTCTAGGTCAAACCCCCAACAATCACAGTCAAGAAATTCTACCTAAACAACATACAAGATCAGGGTCCTACTGGTCGTGTTATCATAGTCTCAATCAGGGTCACTACACTATCTACCACAACACAAAGAAAAGTATAACAGATACTAATGAAGCACACCACAAGGAATGGAAAAGGACAGGAAGAAGAATAAAGAGACAGACCTGCTAACCCGACACCCGTAGCATCGGCCTCCTCGACCGTCAATGCATAAGCCCTGCCCTACTGGGATATATCCCTCTGCTGGTGCGGGGCATGATGTTGTGCCACAGGTGGCCTAGCTCCAACTCTCCGATCTTGTGCTCCACCAAATGGAGGTGCAGTGGGGCAATCTCGCATCTGGTGAGCAGCGGATCCATAGAACAAACACACCTTCAGCCTCCTCCTACAAACATCCCAAGTGTGTTCTGCCTTCCTGCAGTAGGCACAAGTGGGCACCCTCTGATCCTGGCCCTGCTGCGCTGTCTTCTGCACATAGGGACGCTTAGCTAGTCCCGCACTACCACTCGTACTGCCTGAATCATCCCTGCCTCTCTTAGACTTGAGCTCCAAGTTATCCTCTGCTCTCTGAGCATCTCCTACTATCTGCTCGAAAGTCGCCTAGCGGTCGCTCCTGGTCAAAGACTTGACCGCCATGACCAAGCCCTTGCGAAACTTCCTCGCCTTTGCTGCCTCACTCAAGCCATCCACAAATCTGCCCAGACGGCAGAACTTTGCTGTGTACTCGTCCACCGTCATGCTCCCTTGGACGAGTGACTCAAACTGGCTCTCCAAAGCATTGAGCGCCACATTTGGGAAAAACTTTTCCTTAAAAAGCCTCTTGAAAGCCTCCCAAGTAAGCCCTGGTGCTGCAATCCTCGTATTTGTGCGATACCATGTCAAGGCAAGGTCAAACATCTGACTGCCCGCTGCCTCTATCTGCATGCTGTCTGGAATCTGCACTAGCCTGAAGATGCCCTCAATCTGCTCTATCCAGTCATCCGCGTACAGGATCCCTTCTGTACCCCGGAACTCCTTGGGCCGCATCCTCTGAAAGTCAATGATACTGCCCGATCTCGGGCGCTGAATCTGATATGCCTGTGGCTGAATCTGTGCCACCCTATCCGCTACCGTCATGGCCACCTAGTGGGCGTTCTCAATACCCAGCCTCATCACATCCACCTGACGGTGCTGCACGTCCATCATCTCCCTGAAGAACGCAAACAACTGCGCTGCGTCTAATGGAGCAGGAAGTGGTGGAGGAACCACCGGAATGACTGGGGTAGTCCTCGGATCGACAGGTGAAGGAGGATCCCCGAGAGAAATAGATGCTCCCTCGACCGCAGGAGTGGTGAGTGGAGCGGTAGCAGCTGCCTGAATACGAGCTGGACGAGAGGTAGCAGACCTCTCGGTAGCAACTGCTGGAATGGTATGATGGGATCGTGTCTTCGGAGGCATCCTGAACACAGATCAAAAGAAGTCAATACGGCGCAAGATACGATATCATCAAAGAATGGCAGTAATATTTCAAAAGAAAAAATTTCAGAATAATTAGATTGGAATTGTTCCTAGTCGTGATTGAGTACACTCTCATCCTAGATCCTATATCCTAGAGCAGGCTCATAGCAATACAACTAAATCGTTGTACCACCACGATATCGCACTAATTGTGAATCGAGACCTGCATGGGGCCGCCACCAAAAATGTGTTACGACCCGCACCCGAAAAATTGGGCATGAGTCGTGGGTATGTCTAGCCTACGCCGCAGCATCGGCGGTAGAACGCTGTCTAGGTCAATTATCTAGCTAACAATCTCACATAATCAATATATAAACCTGTCAAGATCTCAACTCCAAATGGAGGAGCAATATCATAATGATAATCAAGTACTCAATCATGAATCTAAGCACGATAAGATAACACATAAGACTAACAACTACAAAGACTAAACAACTGCTACTAAAAACCACCACAACATCAATAATAATAATACATCATCCAAAATAATATACAATACAAGGTCTTAATCAAAAATCGGAGACAAACACGGTGCTAAAAGCTAATAAAAATAATAACAAGGTCCTAGTGATCCCGGCTACCAACCCGGAAATTACTCCTAAACTGGAGGGTCCCTGTCTGCACCATCGACAGGCTCAGGTCCATAAAATGTTGGACACCACTCCTTCGGATACTCTGGAAAAATATGTCCTGTCAGGACTGGAGCAAGTATATCTCTAACAGCAGTTCCATTAAAATAATAAAAACTATAAAACAGTTATAGCAAGTAGCAAGGTGAATAAAATAAAGTATGAAACAAGGAAATATACATATCACTGGTGCATAAAGGTAAAGATGCATGAATATCAGACCAAGATAGTAGTGACGTCAAGATACAAGAAATCTAAACTAAGAGTAAGTCTGTGCACATGAACGTGTAGTGAGTCCATCATGAAATACATGTAGTGAGTCAAGTCCAGAAACTTGTAAGTGAGACCAACAAGATATGCAAGAGAGTTGTCACGCCCCAGTCCCAAAATATATGGAACCAGGCCACGTGGCATTGGCCAGCTGACACGACTCCGAGGATATCCCAATTTAATGGATCCTGACGAAGTGTGCTACGCTGTCCTAAATCTAACAAGTCTAATAACAACCACAGGCGATGTCTAATCTCATCCACAGATAACAAGTATATACTGAAATGAAAGACTGGAATATAAGAAACATATTCGACTGACATAGTACAACTGAAATAAGTCTGGTAGGAACAAATCCACTACAATGTACTGATAGTCTGAAATAAAGTACTGAATATCTGAAATGAAAGTACTGATAAGGAGAGACTGGAACAACATCTAACTAGGTAAGGAGCTCCAGTCATAGGCGGAAGGCCTACCAATCTGATCAGGGGTACTCTGATGGAAGTACCTCCAGCTCCTCGTCCAGAACAAACCTCGTCTCTATGCCTGGCCCGTAAACTGTGGGATAAAAGGCCTCGTCCAGATCTGGAAGATAACCAGGTCCTCAGAGGGACGTAACAAGATACAAAATACATGCTGGATATAGTACTGAAATAAAAGTAAAGAGGGGTGTGCTAACCATCTAAGTGAATGCAATGTAAGGACAACCTCGGAACGTATAAGTAGGTGTAGGCATAACATCTAACATCCTCTAGAGTGTGGTATCTGCAACATCCATCATTCCGAAGAATGAGGTATCTGTAAGTAACGTCCAACACTCTAAGGGACGTGGTATCTGCAATGATATATACATCCGTATCACTCCGAAGAGTGGGGTATCTGAATAAAGGAAATTATCGAATCCGTGGCTCCTCTGGATACTACGGAGTCCGATGGGTGTATCCCATACGTCCATCAATTGTCCTCCCCGCCCAATGTAGATACGCAAGTCGAATACACGACTTGAGTGTACCGTATCTAGATGTCAAGTCTCAATTAAATATATTACTCTAGAATACATGCTAGTCCGTGATGCATGTCGTACGTACCGATAGCGAATCGGGTACGCGGACCCGCATCCCAATATGAATGTACCATCGCGATACGTGTATAGTGTCATGGTCAAGGAAGATATCAAAATATCCTCACAGTCGAAGGTGAGTCAGCTAGCATCTAGGTCTAGTACACTACTCATCGATGCAATGTCGACCGCACCCGAGTCATTCTCGGACGTGCACAGTTCATGTATATCTGAAATATTCAACATTTAAATTTAAAGCAGTAATCTAGCAAGGTATACTTGCCTGCCCCGGGTAGCTGCGATATCCAAAGCCTTGCTCCTGATGCCTCGGCAATAGTGTCCAGCAATCCTATATAGGATATGGTAATGTCTAAAATTAGTCGCTACAATAGTACGACTAGGACACACGGTTTGTATCTACAGCTGTCAAGGGTCGGAACTGTATGTATATATAGCTAACACTATTTATATATACACTAAACATTTTTAAATATATTAAATAATATACATGTTTAATAGTACAAAAATAGTGCTTATGTATTAATTAGGATATACTAAATAATACACATATTAAATACGTATACCTAATTGGTAATATCACAAAATCATATATATACATATATATATTTAGGTAACAATTTTGTACATAATTTAATATATATACAACATAATGAATGGTTTATATAAAAAATATCTCCACATACTAGTAGGTACCTATATATATACATACATATACATATACATATACATACTAGAAGGTTAATACGCATAAGCATTTAATATATATATAGTAATACTTCATATAATATACTTAACTTCCAGAAATTATATTTAACACAATAAATATTATACACTTAATATTTATCTTATATTTTTAAAATACTTACATACATACATACATGCGTACATACATACATACATACATGCATACATACATATATAATATAAATTAAAAAGAAATGATTATAATATATAATAGGAAATTTTTTACAGGAATATAATAAATGTAAATACTGTTAAATACAAAAATATATTATATAGTATAGAATACGTATATAAATACGATATATAAGAGACTCTTAAATATATAAACTTGCAACTCTAAATACATGTATAAATCTCAACAATTACACATAAAATATTATACCTATTTGTTCGACAGGTCGAGGGGGTCGAGCTGGTCGGTCGTCGCCGGCGGGGGTGGCCGGGCGGCGCTCCGGCGAAGCTCGGGGAGGTCGCGGGCAGCAGCAGCCGTTCTGGATCGTCGACGCTGCGGGGGAGATTTCAGGTGGCTGGGACGTCGATCGGCGGTGAGGCTCGGCGGGGAGGAAGGGGACTGGCCGGGGAAGAGCTCGGCGGATTTTGGTGGCCGTAGGTGTAGGGGTGGCGGAGCACGGGCCAGCGGGGTCGTCGGCTATGAACGCGGGCTGGGGAGGTGACGACCGGTGCGGGCGGTCGTGCGGGCTGCTCCGGCGTCGTGGGGGCCGGAGACTCCGGTGGCAGGTGGGGTGGGGACTGGCGACGGTGGTCGTGAAGTATGGCGGCGGTCGGTGGAGGCTGGTGGCGGTGGTTGAGCTCGGGGTGGTCGGGTAGTATCGGGCTGGTGGCTGGGGGGATTTGGGTTTTGGGTATTTTAGTGTTTAGGTTTTTGGTTTTCTCATTTAATGAGTGAATAGTGTGTATAAGTAGGAGAGAGAGTGAGGGGGGGCTGCCTAGGGGTTAGGGCCGGCTGGATACCCATTTTTTTTGGGGAGTGGGGTGGCTCATCAAGATGGGTGGAGGGCTAGGAATAGGCCAATTTAAATGTTGGGCCAAGATGTGCCCTACATAAAGTGTTGTAGGTACATGTAAAATAGGGGGAAACCAAATGCCTACGGTTGGGCATTCCAATGCTTTTCTCCATGATGGTTTGGGCCAATGAGAGGGGGACACCACATTGCCATTTTGCAATTTAGCCCCTGAATAAATTGGTATTTGCACAATAACTAGGATTTGGGATTTAATGCAAGCAAACACCATGTTTGGTGTTCCTCATTGGTCGATGATAGTGTTGGGTGTTTTGTATGAGGCTTGGGGGTGTGGATGTGGGTTTGGGTTGAATTTGGGTCCAATTTCATCTAGGTTAGGTCTCCACATTAATTAATTCATAATTAATGTAACGGCGTTTCTAATTTAATTTAATTAAAAACCGGGAGTCTAAATTTGGTTGGACAAGGGTCCTTGGTATAGTAGGCTCAGTGTATAATATCATCGTGGTCTGGGTTGGTCAAAACTGGTTGAGGTTGGGTCTCAATGTTAATTGGAACGGGCAGCGAACGTAATTACGCAATTTAATAATTCGCGCGCGGACGTTTGTAACAACTTTTGTGCGTCTAAAATCAGGCACGAAAATCGGTACCCGGGGTTTGTTCCTGGTTTAATATGATGGGTTTACGTGTCTAGGTCAGATACGTGGAATTGGTTTTAGGGCAACAGCTAAAGTAGTGTCCTAAAACAATCAATCATTTCACATGTATCATAATACTATAATTAAATCTTAATTAAATCTAGTAAACCCTAATCAGGTCATTTAAATAACTAACCCTAATTTCTGGTCGAGGGGGTTTACAACATACCCTCCTTAGAGCATTTCGTCCTCGAAATTAAAAACAGACATATAGAATAACTGCTGAATGAAATAAATACTATCACATACCTAGGCCTTCGAAGAGATGGGAAAAACGTTGCCGAATATCGTCCTCACGTTCCCAGGTTGATTCACCTGGTGCATGATGCCTCCATGCGACACGAACTAGAGGGATAGTCTGGCCTCGCAGTACCTTCTCGCTTCGGTCTAGGATCTCTACCGGCTCCTCCTGGTATGACAAGCTGGGACCAACGGTGATCTCCGAGTGGTCAAGTACATGACTCAGATCCGGTTTGTATCTCCTCAGCTGAGATACATGGAAGACGTCGTGAACTCCTTCCAGTGTCTGCGGCAAGGCCAATCTGTAAGCAACTTCTCCGACGCGCTCTAGCACATCGAAGGGTCCGATGTACCTCGGACTCAGCTTCCCTCTGCCTCCGAATCTGATGGTTCCCCTGGTAGGAGAAATCTTCAGGAACACATATTCTCCAACCTGGAACTCTAAGGGTCGTCGATGCGCATTAGCCTAATGCTTCTGCCTGTCCTGCGCTGCTCGTAGATGCCCCTGAATCTTCTTCACCTTCTCCACTGTATGAACGATCAACTCTGGCCCTAGAATCTGCCTCTCGCCTACATCGCTCCAACATACGGGGGAACGACACTTCCTACCATACAATGCCTCATAGGGAGCCATCTGAATGCTCGCCTGATAGCTATTGTTGTAGGAAAATTCGACCAAGTGCAAATGGTCCTCCCATGAACCGCTGAAGTCAAGCATGCAAGCCCTCAACATATCCTCCAGCGTCTGTATGGTGCGCTCGGATTGTCCATCTGTCTGCGGGTGGTACGAAGTACTGAACTTAAGGCGGGTACCAAGACTCTCTTGCATACTCCTCCAAAAGTACGATGTAAACCTCGTATCCCGGTCAGACACGATACTGACTGGCACTCCATGCAATCGTACAATCTCCCTCATGTACATGTCTGCCAAGACTTTCGTAGATTGCCCTACTCTGAAAGGTAAGAAGTGGGCAGACTTGGTGAGTCTATCTACGATTACCCACACGGCATTTCGACCACTAGGACTCCTCGGGAAACCCGTGACAAAGTCCATGGTGATGTGCTCCCATTTCCACTCCGGTATCGGGAGCGGTTGAAGTAATCCGGCAGACCTCTGATGCTCAGCCTTGACTTGCTGACACACCAGACACTTAGCCACGAAGTGGGCTATCTCTCTCTTCATCCCGTGCCACCAGTAGTACTGCCTCAGGTCTCGGTACATCTTCGTGCCTCCCGGATGAATAGAATAGGTCGAACTGTGGGCCTCCGTCATCAGCTCCTAGCATAGCTCTCCATTCGGAACATAGAGACGATCTCCACATCTCAAAGTCCCGTCCTCGAACTTAAAATAAGGCATAATCTGTTCTCCCTTTACATAACTAGGGCAAGTAAATCGCGATATCTTTGCGATAGTTAAATTTTAATCCTTCCTTCAAAAATTTCTTAAAATTTAAAATGACTTGAACCTCTACATCCAATCTTTCTCGATCCCAACTAAGAGGAGTTTCTCTTGAGTTGACAATGCCACTACTACCCAACTTAGGGTCTACCCCTTATCACATAAGGCTCTTATATTTCAGGAATCTTATTCCCCCACTTTTACTTAATCCTGTTACTCAATCCTCAAAAAGTTTTAACCCAAATATTACATGGGATATGCCCTTGGTTACAAAATAATCGTCAAATAATGTATTCGACCCATAGGGTACATCTAATACTATCTGTGTATTATGCTAAGCACGAGGTTTCGTCTTTCCGGAACAAGGGAAAACAGAAAACAATAATAAGGAGTTCAAGGGGGAGCTAATAGATTAGAAGTATGGGGATCAAGGCGTTCCAAAGAATTCAATGGGAATTATCAAGGCAGTTATGGATTGAAATCCTATTTTGGTAATTCCTTTTCACTTGCTCGTATCAATACAGTTATGTAACGGATACGATATGCTCAAGCATATCTAGAGGGCAAGTACATTCGTACTCTTCACTATATATCTCAATCCACGTAAAATAGTTATACGAAGGGCGAACCAAGCGCACTATGGTTGATCAGACCGTAGTACTCTGATTCTGAAATGTATTAGTGTACGCGTCCAATAATACATATGTCGTGAACAAGCTTGATAAAAGACTGAGCTTGCAAAGCTAGGCTGTAACAGCAACATAAGGCGAGGTAGTATAAGTACGCTAGATTTTTGGTGAAAGGAGGCACAAAAATAATTTAAGTTCATAAAACCAAACAAGGACAAAATTAAGATTTTTTCAATCTCTACAGTTGTCATACTCACTCCTTATCTCAGTCGCTAGTCGACCCAATAGGGGTTTGGGCCTATAATTTCTACCGTCTGAATAAACACTATCTTCTTATGCAAGTCTTAAAGTTGTGTCACCCTATTATACTTCATCAATAGACACATAATAATCTATAAATTTTCAAGCAATGCAACGAACATACCTAGGACTGGTGGAGCTGGCCTTGCACTATCTGTTTGGCCCTATTGACGTACTGGGGACACTCCTGAGCCTGATGCTGGTTTGATCCACACCTAAAATACTGTCCTGACCTTTTTCTGCAATCTTTCTGAATATGTCCCCTCTTCTTGCAATAGTGACATGTCGGCATCTTTCTATGCGGATACGGCACAACCCTCAGTTGCGACTGTACTCCTGGATGCCGGATCGATCCTCCTACTCCCGGTTGTGCCTGAGCTGGTGTAGCTACACTGGAATGCCTCGATCCTCTGCTAATAGCCTCTTGGATCCTAGTCTCTGACAGAACCTTCTCGTAAGAGATCCTCGCCTGGGTGGTAGTGTACCTCTGTAGCTCATACGTCAGACCATGATGGAACCTCCTGGCATTCTCTAGATCTGCCATCAAGCTCCGTCTCAAAGTCTCGGTCTGATGCCACTGCGCTTGTATCATAGTCTGGTGGAACTGGAACATCTGCGACTGTTCCTCTGGATGTGGCATCTGGGGTGGTAAGGGTGGAGGTGAATCCTCTGGTTGTGTTGCAGGTGTCTCCTGAGACGTCGGCCTCTCGGTCTGCGATATCGGCGTAGTCCTCGAAGTCTGGCCCTCAAAGTGCTGCATCGGGATAGTTTGAGAAGTTTGACCCTCATGCTGCTGTGTCGGATCGTCAGAAGAAGTCTGGTGCCAATATATCATCGGGGCCTGGGGGATTACCGGTGCCTGTGGCTGAGGCTGCTCTTCGGGTGGTCCCTGGGTCGTCTCCTCCCTCGGTGGGGTGGTGGATGGCACTACGGCACCGTATGCCTCGCGGTCGCTACGTAAGTTCATCTTGCTGTAAAAGATGGAACTTCATTAAAAGAGTACGGAATCAAACAGGATGCAGATATTCAAATAATTAGATACGAAAGAGGTTCAAAGGCGATGATCAAGGTGGATGAGACCTAATAATTTCTATCCTATTGCAGGCTCGCTGGGCATGTTACCATACCACAAGCGATAGATGTTTGATGTTTTGACCTGTATGGGCCACCACTAAAACCATGTCACGCCCCAGTCCCAAAATATATGGAACCAGGCCACGTGGCATTGGCCAGCTGACACGACTCCGAGGATATCCCAATTTAATGGATCCTGACGAAGTGTGCTACGCTGTCCTAAATCTAACAAGTCTAATAACAACCACAGGCGATGTCTAATCTCATCCACAGATAACAAGTATATACTGAAATGAAAGACTGGAATATAAGAAACATAGTCGACTGACATAGTACAACTAAAATAAGTCTGGTGGGAACAAACCCACTATAATGTACTGATAGTCTGAAATAAAGTACTGAATATCTGAAATGAAAGTACTGATAAGGAGAGACTGGAACAACATCTAACTAGGTAAGGAGCTCCAGTCATAGGCGGAAGGCCTACCAATCTGATCAGGGGTACTCTGATGGAAGTACCTCCAGCTCCTCGTCCAGAACAAACCTCGTCTCTATGCCTGGCCCGTAAACTATGGGATAAAAGGCCTCGTCCAGATCTGGAAGATAACCAGGTCCTCAGAGGGACGTAACAAGATACAAAATGCATGCTGGATATAGTACTGAAATAAAAGTAAAGAGGGGTGTGCTAACCATCTAAGTGAATGCAATGTAAGGACAACCTCGGAACGTATAAGTAGGTGTAGGCATAACATCCAACGTCCTCTAGAGTGTGGTATCTGCAACATCCATCATTCCGAAGAATGAGGTATCTGTAAGTAACGTCCAACACTCTAAGGGACGTGGTATCTGCAATGATATATACATCCGTACCACTCCGAAGAGTGGGGTATCTGAATAAAGGAAATCATCAGATCCGTGGCTCCTCTGGATACTACGGAGTCCGATGGGTGTATCCCATACGTCCATCAATTGTCCTCCCCGCCCAATGTAGATACGCAAGTCGAATACACGACTTGAGTGTACCGTATCTAGATGTCAAGTCTCAATTAACTATATTACTCTAGAATACATGCTAGTCCGTGATGCATGTCGTACGTACCGATAGCGAATCGGGTACGCGGACCCGTATCCTAATATGAATGTACCATCGCGATACGTGTATAGTGTCATGGTCAAGGAAGATATCAAAATATCCTCACAGTCGAAGGTGAGTCAGCTAGCATCTAGGTCTAGTACACTACTCATCGACGCAATGTCGACCGCACCCGAGTCATTCTCGGACGCGCACAGTTCATGTATATCTGAAATATTCAATATTTAAATTTAAAGCAGTAATCTAGCAAGGTATACTTGCCTGCCCCGGGTAGCTGCGATATCCAAAGCCCTGCTCCTGATGCCTCGGCAATAGTGTCCAGCAATCCTATATAGGATATGGTAATGTCTAAAATTAGTCGCTACAATAGTACGACTAGGACACACGGTTTGTATCTACAGTTGTCAAGGGTCGGAACTGTATGTATATATAGCTAACACTATTTATATATACACTAAACATTTTTAAATATATTAAATAATATACATGTTTAATAGTACAAAAATAGTGCTTATGTATTAATTAGGATATACTAAATAATACACATATTAAATACGTATACCTAATTGGTAATATCACAAAATCATATATATACATATATATATTTAGGTAACAATTTTGTACATAATTTAATATATATACAACATAATGAATGGTTTATATAAAAAATATCTCCACATACTAGTAGGTACCTATATATATACATACATATACATATACATACTAGAAGGTTAATACGCATAAGCATTTAATATATATATAGTAATAATTCATATAATATACTTAACTTCCAGAAATTATATTTAACACAATAAATATTATACACTTAATATTTATCTTATATTTTTAAAATACTTACATACATACATACATGCGTACATACATACATACATACATACATGCATACATACATATATAATATAAATTAAAAAGAAATGATTATAATATATAATAGGAAATTTTTTACAGGAATATAATAAATGTAAATACTGTTAAATACAAAAATATATTATATAGTATAGAATACGTATATAAATACGATATATAAGAGACTCTTAAATATATAAACTTGCAACTCTAAATACATGTATAAATCTCAACAATTACACATAAAATATTATACCTATTTGTTCGACAGGTCGAGGGGGTCGAGCTGGTCGGTCGTCGCCGGCGGGGGTGGCCGGGCGGCGCTCCGGCGAAGCTCGGGGAGGTCGCGGGCAGCAGCAGCCGTTCTGGATCGTCGACGCTGCGGGGGAGATTTCAGGTGGCTGGGACGTCGATCGACGGTGAGGCTCGGCGGGGAGGAAGGGGACTGGCCGGGGAAGAGCTCGGCGGATTTTGGTGGCCGTAGGTGTAGGGGTGGCGGAGCACGGGCCAGCGTGGTCGTCGGCTATGAACGCGGGCTGGGGAGGTGACGACAGGTGCGGGCGATCGTACGGGCTGGTCCGGCGTCGTGGGGGCCGGAGACTCCGGTGGCAGGTGGGGTGGGGACTGGCGACGGTGGTCGTGAAGTATGGCGGCGGTCGGTGGAGGCTGGTGGCGGTGGTTGAGCTCGGGGTGGTCGGGTAGTATCGGGCTGGTGGCTGGGGGGTTTTGGGTTTTGGGTATTTTAGTGTTTAGGTTTTTGGTTTTCTCATTTAATGAGTGAATAGTGTGTATAAGTAGGAGAGAGAGTGAGGGGGGGCTGCCTAGGGGTTAGGGCCGGCTGGATACCCATTTTTTTTGGGGAGTGGGGTGGCTCATCAAGATGGGTGGAGGGCTAGGAATAGGCCAATTTAAATGTAGGGCCAAGATGTGCCCTACATAAAGTATTGTAGGTACATGTAAAATGGGGGGAAACCAAATGCCTACGGTTGGGCATTCCAATACTTTTCTCCATGATGGTTTGGGCCAATGAGAGGGGGACCCACATTGCCATTTTGCAATTTAGCCCCTGAATAAATTGGTATTTGCACAATAACTAGGATTTGGGATTTAATGCAAGCAAACACCATGTTTGGTGTTCCTCATTGGTCGATGATGGTGTTGGGTGTTTTGTATGAGGCTTGGGGGTGTGGATGTGGGTTTGGGTTGAATTTGGGTCCAATTTCATCTAGGTTAGGTCTCCACATTAATTAATTCATAATTAATGTAACGGCGTTTCTAATTTAATTTAATTAAAAACCGGGAGTCTAAATTTGGTTGGACAAGGGTCCTTGGTGTAGTAGGCTCAGTGTATAATATCATCGTGGTCTGGGTTGGTCAAAACTGGTTGAGGTTGGGTCTCAATATTAATTGGAACGGGCAGCGAACGTAATTACGTAATTTAATAATTCACGCGCGGACGTTTGTAACGACTTTTGTGCGTCTAAAATCAGGCACGAAAATCGGTACCCGGGGTTTGTTCCTGGTTTAATATGATGGGTTTACGTGTCTAGGTCAGATACGTGGAATTGGTTTTAGGGCAACAGCTAAAGTAGTGTCCTAAAACAATCAATCATTTCACATGTATCATAATACTATAATTAAATCTTAATTAAATCTAGTAAACCCTAATCAGGTCATTTAAATAACTAACCCTAATTTCTGGTCGAGGGGGTTTACAAGAGTGCAGACTATAAAGAATGAACTCGGTGTCTTTGAAATATTTATTTCGACATGTAAACGGCTAGGGGTAAGTATGGCTTACCGCGCACTGGGTGCGCGGCTGCTATCATTCCAGATTAGACCAGAGTTAGTGATTCCTGATAATTCCAGATGGGAATATTTACATGTCTACTCGAGTATTTCCCCATCCCGACTAGTACAAGTGAATCCAAGACCCGACACGTAAATCAAGATAAGTCCAGCCTAAAACATGAGTGATGCCTGTAGTGATGTATGTAGGTGATGCCAGTAGTGATCCCATAATAGAGGCCAGAAACATAAAATGTACGTATCACAAGGAAATGAATCCAAAAATACCAGTTTGTGTCCCGTGTTGTGCCAGAAAAATTAGATGATACTATATTAGAGGCTGAATCATAATAATCATCAGATAATGAAAACTATCAGAGAATGTACTCGCCTGACGTCCTGAGCAACTAGCGATCCGAACTGGTGTCGCAAGGACCTATTACGAAAAGAAAGGTTAAACAAGTTTCTAATTAGTTAAAAAGATATAAATAACTAAAAATAGGCTTCTAGGGTCGTTCTAGGTCGAACGGGTCAAACCGGTAAAATCTGGGTCAAAAAGTCAACTCCATGTCAAAAAAGTCAACCCTAGGTCAAAACTAGGTCAAAAGTTGACTTTGGCGGTCAACCGAGTCAACTACGGTCAAGTCTAGGTCAAACTAGGGTGCCCCTAAAATTCTAGACCAAAACTAGGTCATTAAGCTAATAAACCCTCAAACTCGCCTCCTTGTGATACTGGGATACCCTCGGTATCCGATACCTCATCCTACGCTATACGCCCCGTCTATGCCCTCTAAAACCTATGCTAGCACGCATAAATATATACACATAGACATAAAAACCTATCTCTAAACTCAAACCTAGGCAATTGCTCAAATACCCCGCTCGAAACTCAATACCTTGGATATCTCAAGCTATTGAGATACCTTGGTATCTCAAGGTATTGAGATACCTCACTAAACCCTCGCTAACTACCCCTCTAGTTAGCTATCTAGGCTAATAGATATGCTCCTAGTTAATAATCTAGGCTAGAAAATATATATCTATCATATATTATACATATCTAAGTATATATATATATATATATATATATATATATATATATATATATATATATATATATATATATATATATATATATATATATATATATATATATATATAGGTATCCACAACCACAACATATACATACCTTACCTAAACTCATATATATGTATATTATATATATATAGGTATCCACAACCACAACATATACATACCTTACCTAAACTCATATATATGTATATATATATCTATCTAGATATCTATATATATATATAGCTATAGGTATATATATATATATATCTATACCTTAGATAGATATAACTATCTATCTATTCATTACCTACCTATCTATAGATACATCTATCTAATCTATCTAACTATCTATCTATTAATCTACATATCTATCTAGCTATATAACTATATATCTATCTATCTTTCAATCTATATCTTATCTATCTATTTATGTATCTATCTATGTATATCTATTTATATACCTAGATGTCTATCTAGATATATATCTATCTATATATTTAACTAACTATCTAACTATCTAGTATCTATCTAACTAGTTATCTATATCTAGTATTTATTTACCTATCAATCTATCTATCTATATATCTAGTTAACTATCTATCTACCAATCTATCTCTCTAACAATCTATCTAACTATTGATCTAACTATCAATCTAGCTATCTATCTAACATCTATCTATCTAACTATATATCTATCTATTTAACAAACTATCTATCAATCAATCTATCTAACTAACTATATATATATATATATATATATATATATATATATATATATATATATATATATACCACTCTCTCTCTCTCTCTCTCTCTGCTGCTGCTACATAAAACTGTTGCTGCTGCTAGCTGTGCAGCTGCTGCTGCTGTGCACAGCACAGCAGCTGCTGTGCAGCCCGCTGCCCCCGCTTCGCTGCACGCCTCGCTCTACCACACGCACACACACAGACACGCCCACACATATATATATCTATATATATATACACATACATATATATATATACACACAAGTCTATATATATATATATATATACACACACACACTCTCACACACACTAGCACACACTCTCACAAACACACAACCACACATACAAAAATACATATATATATATACACGTACACATATACATATATAAATATATATATATATAGAAATATACACATAAATATGTATATATATACATATATATATATATAAACACAACACACAACACAACGTACAACACTCACAACGCACGCCCAACAACCCCGACACGCACAAACACCTATAAATATATAAAATATAGCCCGAGAATTCTAGCACACACTCCCCAAAGCTAACCCAACGCGCGCACAAGCCCGAAACTAAGAAACCACGCCGAAATGGCCGTTCGGTCATTTCGACGAACACGCGGTATGCGGTTCGGAAAACCTCCTGAAACGCACACCAAACCAACTCGGAATCGGCCCAAAATTTACCTACGGGTCCTAAACGATGTCTAGATCCTAGAAAAATACTACCCCATCGATTCTAGGCCCGTGGCGAAAACACGTACGCACTTAGAACCGGCGACGATGAAAATCCTAAATTTGCCCGAAACGCCCGTTTCTCCGCGACACGGCTTCACGTGTCCGAACAGAGACATGCACTAAATCTCTAGACACCCGACAACGTCTACCTAGGTCCATCTAACCAAGGGCATCACCCAAAATTGGGCCAATCTCGGATTTTACCCAAAATTGACACAAAACCTAGTGCTAAAGTCTCCAAACCCAACCAAACTAGTTCCAACTTCCTCCCACGGATAGTCCTTAGGTCTAGGAAGGTTCTAAACTATTAATTACACTATATAAGAGTAATTACAAGGGGGAAAATTAGGGTTTACCTATTGGGAGTTGGAATCCCAAGCCAAAGTCTCCAAAAAGCTCTAAATTAACCACAACAAGCTTCCAAGCTCCCAATCCAAGCTCCAACACCAAATCTAAGCTCTACCCACCTAGGTTGGGGAAGAATGTAAGGTTAGGGTTCATATAAAAAAGAAGGAATGGAAGAAGGAAGGAAGAAAAATGAAGGAGAACTTACTTGGAAGAAGGAAGGAAGAAGAAAGAAGGAGTGGGGTAGAAGAAGAAGTGAAGAAGAAGGAAGGAATGGGGGTGGCTGTGTTGTGGCTACTGTTTTACGGGAATGGGGCTGTGGGAAGGCCGGCCAAGCAATTAAAAGGGTTCACTAATTCTCCAAATGCCCAAAATGCCCTCCCCTAAATTGGTTTTGGGTTTCGGGTTCCAAAAGCACTCAAACTAACTCCAAATCTCTCCAACTAACCCACTAAAAATATAATAAATATTCTAAACCCCAAAAATAGGTCTCACAGGGATATAGGCTTGGTCGAACATAGGTCCACTAGGGTCTGACATGGGTCCAAGCTAGCCAAAACCCTAAAACAATCAATATAAAAAATAATACAATCATTAATTAAATATAAATAAAATTAATTATAAATAATACACAATTAACTAAATTAAAAATAAAAAAAATACCCGACTCTGGAAATGGGGTGGTGACATAGTATTATTTTACACTAAATTCAGCCATATCCCCCATTGGTCGAAACCTACTCCACCTTCACCAAATCTGTCCAAAATTTTCCCTCTCACTTCTTCACCCTATCCATCACCTCCATAGCCCTCAAAACTCATCCAAGACCACCCTAAAACTCTCCTCTACCATCCTACCATCTTTCATGGTCACCACATCCCCTAGAATAACTTACACAAGCATCAGAAGGAGCTAAAATGAAAAGAAGTCAAATATGGAATTATTTCAAAGAAGCTGCGATTCGAGCCATTTTTAAAATATTTTCTAAAGATGTTAGTGATAAAAAATCTTCCTCTTGAACCCCTCTAGATGTCCTAAAAAACACTCTTTAGGTTTTATAGATATTTCATCAACTTGATATATGTATTTTGCATGCTATACTAAGAAACCTCAATACCAACCTAGTTTTTACCCAGAGTGGATACCAACTTGTAGATCTTAATATATTTTTTATATAACACTAAAAATAATTATTTAATTATGTTTTAGATTTAAATTTACTTATTTTTCCGAAATATAAGAATATTTGTTTTAGAATTAAATTATAAAAATTTATAAGGGTAATAGTGTTGAGTATGTGTAAACACTAGATTAACGTAACTACTTTGTATTTTTTTTATCATTAGGAGGATTAATTCTCATGTTTAGAAAAATAATTATATATTATAATATGTTGTTTAATTGCAGAATTTTAATTGAATTTTTTGAGGATGAAATGCAGAAGAATTCATGAAGAGGTTGTATTGGAAGTATGTGCTAAAAAATTAGTCTACACCGACTAGTTTAGTTTTGTTGTTTTGTAACACATAAAATAGTATGTTAAATAGAGAAAAAAGTAAAATTTTAATTTAATTTTCAGAACCTATAATCATGTATTTGGGGATGGAACAATTGTATATTTTGGAAAAAAAGATTAGGTTTATAATGGTATAGTTACTAGTACTAAACAACTAGTATATTTTGCATGTACATAAATACTTAAAATTTTATTTTAAATAAGTAAAAAATAGTATTTTAAATTATATTTTAAGAATATATAAATTAATTTTTATAATTAAAAATGTGTGATAATCTAGGTTACAAGGATATAAAACTATTCATAAATAGATTGAGATGTTAACTAGTATTGTCAGTCATAGTTTGTGATATAGAATACATGATTACAAAGAAGATTGTACTAATTTTTTAGTAATTTAGAAATAATTTCATAATATTTAAATGATTATAAGAGTTTATTAGCAAGGTAACACTTGAATAAATCTTAAAAACTTGTTATACAACCAGTTGGGTACATAGCCTCGTTTTGGGTTATGTATGTTTTTTTATTTATAACACTATGATTAGGAATATTAAAGCAATCTAGATAATATTTTTTTTAGAGTTTAGTAATGAAGTTAATAATATTATGAATACCAATTCGTAATCTAAGTAAAAAAAGTTAAGTCTAATTAGATAGACGATGTTAGAAAGTATGCAACATAGCAACCTAAGAACACTAATTAGAATGTTGCGAGTATATGTGATCTTGTACATGTTAGTGAATATAAACTAATTTAAATATCATACTTTAGGCTTGCTTGATCGTTCCGACGAGGAGACAAGACCAGGATCTCTACAGTTGCAGCACGAAGTTCTAGGCAAGATATCTTGCCACTTTGTTGTACTGTTTAATCTTAGTTATTATCATTATATGATTCTACTTTGAATAATTATGGTATAAATGTGTTCTTCTGAGTTTGACTCAGGTGCAGTCGACAAATGCGTCGATGAGTAGTTTAATACTTTGACCTAGGTATTAGTGACTTACCCAATATGTTGGAGGTATTTTAATATATCCCAAGTCCTTGACACATACTTTCTACAACACCATATATTATTCATGATGCAAGTTGGCGTACCCGACTAGATATCGGTGTGTACGATGTGCATGATTGTATAGTGCGTAGTCATAATAGTATTAGTTTATTTATGATCGGACATGTTAGTTACAAGATGTGCAGGTGGTGTATTCGACTTGTACATTTGCATTGGGCGGAGAGGACAGTTATTGGTCGTATGTGATACACACGATCTACGAAAACTAATGACTTATTTATCAGATGTCACTTTCGATGGGGAGTTAGGCTTGTTTATAAATATATTCAGATTACTAGCGTTCTTCGGAGTATTATGGTATTTATTCAGCAGAAGCCGCGTTCGACGGGACGTTATAGATGTTATTTATGCCTACACCTATCCATACGTAACAATGTTGTCCTCAAATTGTATTCACATAGATGCTTAGGTTACCCTATTTATTTGTACAATATTTATAGTTTAGCATGTACCATTTGTATCTTGTTACGCCCCACTGAGGACATGGTTCCCTGCCAGGTTAGTTGATTTGGACACATAGATCTTTTGTTGGATGGTTGATGAGTGCTCATTTCCTTACAGGTATTATCCTTTCGTGTATATATATATGCTTCTATCATTTGTACCTTCTTAGGTTTTTATATTTATCTTTCTTTTATTTATGTCATATGTATTGAGATATAGATAGTAGAAGAAAATAAATAATTAAATTGATCACTTGACCATGGACAGCATAAGTGCACTTCGTCAGGTCTATTGTTTGATAATAAACGAAAGAAATTGAAACTAGGTTTATACGAAACCCTTTCTTTGGTTTACAAACAAGAAAAAAAAGTACAATTAATTCTATATGAGGATGTTGAGTACAAAAATTTGATTCTGGGGAAATATTGCTATAGGAGTTTGATCTGCGGTCGATCACTTTGTCCCTTGGACCACACGATGACGAAGAAGTATTACAGAAGACGAAAAAGAAGCTTCAAAGACTACAGGAGGGATTAAACTCTCGTTGCCACAGCTCTCTATATGTGCTCTCTTGACCTTAACCTTTGTTGTTCTCCTCTCTTTCGCTTACTGTGTCTCTACCACCCTGGACCTCCGTGATCGGAAGTCTCTATTTATAGAGTTCATCTACAGTCGGCGTAGAAACCGAACAGCGGAGAGAACTGCACTTTTTACACGGCGGTTATAATAACTGCTACCCACGTATGAATGATCTCTTGAATTGGTGTGTGACGCGTATCCCATTATGAGGTAATGCGTATAATCGCTCATCGAAGATCACGGCATGTAAGCCACATAGATAACTGCTTCTCGCGTAGAGATGGTTGGCATAAAAGCCAAATAACTGTCTCGTTGGCGTAAAAGCCAAATAGCTGTTCTGATGGCATAAAAGCCAAGTAGCTGTCATATTGGCGTAGAAGCCAAATAGGTGTCAAAATAGGCGTAGAAGCCGAATAGTTGTCAGGTTGGCGTAGAAGCCAAATAGGCGTAGAAGCTGAATAGTTGTCAAGTTGGCGTAGAAGCCAAGTTCTGTGTAAAGCTTGATGCTTTGCAAATATAGCCCGAGTCGGCGTATTTCAAGGAGATAGCGTATGGCGTGCTCCTATAGCTGAAAATAGCCGGGTTGGCATAATATGCGGGGATGGTGATGTGGACATATTAGCCCTAATTATAGCTCACCCAGTCTTTGAAAGTAGAACCAAATCTCGTGCATTAAATGCAGAGATCTGCCCCTATCTCGTGCATTAACTGCAGAGACGTGCCTCGAGTTCTGTACAAAGAACAGCTTTTGATGTGGCAGTTGGTTTCGTCTCTTCCTTAGCGTAAAAGCTCATCTCGGCCTATATAAAACAGGCAGCGTATCCCTTGGATGCGTAAATGACATCTTATATCAAGGATTGTATCACTAAACGATAGTTTAGGGCTTTGTGCAGAATTATCATAACACCCGTCCTTTCGATCGTCGTGCAGTACTCTTTGTCAGGAGTCAGGTTCACTACTTCAACTGACAGGTTCATTCGAGGAATACGAAGAGATCCTCGTACAAATTCTCGCTGCATTAAAAGCAGATAGGTTATACGCTGAAATGGCGATGTAGCAACCTTTTTACGCCAAAGCAGTCTGGAAATATTGTATTACGCGGGTTGTTCCGGAGCTATATTTTACGCTGAACTAGCGTTGAAGCTCTGCTATACGCCAATGGCTCTGAAGTTATGTTTTATGCCACCCAGTGCTGGAACTCTATTTTACGCGGGCTTCCTGCATATCGAGGGTTTTAAACGTATGATTCTCCAGCGTATTTTTGGTGCTTCTACAAGACTCCCTTTAAAGTTTTCAAATTCCTCGTAATTTGAAATACTTTGAATGAAGCATGAAATGGTCAAGTTTGACTCGTTCCTCGAGGCTGATTTCTCGGCAGATTTTTGGGAGTTTATTGGGATTCAGTACGTTCTCCTCTGCCTATATAAAGGCGGATGGGTTAACCAGTTTTTCCTATACTTCCTTCACCTCAAAGAGAGAGATGGTTGCCGAGCTTCGTCGGGTTGACTTAAGGAAGAAGAAGATCATGTTCTTCCAGCATGTAAGGAGCCGTAAAAAGAGACGTCTTCGAGCAAATATCCTCCGCAATGATGGATCTTGGAAGGATACCATAGCTTTCTTTGCTCGGGATAATCGGCAATTTCATATGGTGATTCGTCTAGGAGGGAGGAAGGTTCTCATTTGGCCACACGGCTTACAAGCTGTATTTTCTCCCGTTATGGCGCTGGACGAGGATAGGCAGTTTGGCCCTGTCTTCCAGTATTGAGTTGGATCTGAACACCCAACACAATTTCTAGGGCATGCCTGTCATGGCGTTTGTTGGATGGGCTCTGAATAATTTAGACAGGCCTAGTTCTGTATCCTCCCGCCATTAATCATTTTCTTGTTAATCGGCCGCGGAAGCCGATTAACTGCTGTAGAAGACGGGACAAAGATTTACACCAATATAAGAACCTGGCACAACAGATTCTTGGTGTGATCTTAAATGAAAATGAGAAATCCTTTGTAGAAAAAGAATTTCCATCATATGTAATCATGAAGATAAAAAACCCTTTATAGACTGGATTTCCATCATATGTAATCATGATTAATAAAATTGTCTTCTTTTACGCATCTGATGATTTGCCATATTTGTTGTGAGGAAGTCTGAATGGTGTGCAGCTTTGATATGTCTGAATAATTTTATGCCGACTCTGATAAAATAATATCTGATCTCGTCTCGTCTTCTACGCATAACAGAAGACGTGTAGAAAACTCTTTAGCATTCAAGTTGAAGATCCAAACTATCGTGCTAGTTTAGACGGGGAGTCACGTAGAATTTTTGAACTGTCACTTCTTTGATACAAAGAATTCTTGTTCAGATCATCATCTTTACGAATGGTTTTCCCAAAAATCCCTTGGAAAAGGCGAGAAATTTCTATCGACAAAGCCATACTTGAACTTTTGTAAAGTATTCTGACTGGACTTTGGATGAACTTCCAAATGACCCAAGAAGAAGAGTCATCTTTAATGCTGAACTCTGTATATTTCAGGTACTTGGAATGTTTTACAGCCAAAAATGAGCATCTTCTGCGTAAACCCTTGTAATTGGCCGTCTGTAGCTTTCGAGTATAGAATCGTAGATTTGTAGCCTCTGAGCGTAAAAAGCTTCCGAGCGTGAAATCATGGATTTGTAGCCTCTGAGCGTAAAGTCGTAGGTTTGTAGCCTCTCGAGCATAAAATCTACTAAGCGTAAAAGCATCTGGGCGTAAAACCAGACTTATATCCTCTTAGCATAAAACCGTAGATTTGTAGCCTCTCGAGCGTAAAATCTCCTTAGCATAAAAATCATAGATCTGCTCTGTACGTAAATTCTGAATCCACTGACTGTCTATCTTCCCTAAATGATAGGCTGATGTGGTCCCAAATCATAACAGAATATTAAATATCGGATTTGGTTAGGGATTCGAAGAGTCATCCAAACTTTATAAATTGTCCGAAGTCCTGAGAGAGAAAACTTTTATCTGTCTTCACAAAACCCTTGCTTTCCAAGAACCCTTCTTCTTCGTCTCTTTCTTGAGAACTCATAATCGCCATGGCACCTAAACAGACTTCCACAGCTAAGGAAAAGAAGGTCGCTTCCTCTTCCCGCTCCGTTGCTCAAGAGCGAGCAACTCCCATTAGGTTGAATGAACCACGATAGGAATGCAGCGCTCCACCGTTGAGCTGTGCTCCGGATATTACAGGTAGAGACTTTGGGAGAATACAAAATCCTTCGCACACATTGTACGTGCACGCGCAAGGTCCTCTTTCGTACTGAGAGCCTCTTCGAGGAGGATGATGTACGAAGATATTTTATTATTATGCACACATTTCTAATGTATTGGCGTAAAAACTCCAAATTTTTGCAGTCTGGCGTAAAAACTTAGACTGTCGAGATTTGATGTTTACTACAAACTTTGAGTTTTATGCGCTGGATATGAATATCGGCGTACAAATTACAATTTTGTCAATCTAGCATAAAAGCTCAGATTGTTAGATACTGCCAATCCTGAGTTTTACGTAATGGAAAATAGTTTCCAGCGTAAGACTCAAATTTTTGTAGTCTTGGCGTAAAAGCTCAGACTGATGATCTTTGACGTTAAAAGTAAGAGTGTAGCGTCTAGTGTAGAAACTGACTTGTTCTCTTGTATTTTGTAGTGGACTTGCAGATTTCTTCTTTGGTTGAAGTTATGGGCTCTGCTGCCGGAATGTTGAGCTCAAACTATTTGGAGGACTTGTCCCATGTGACATTCCCTATTTCTGGAGCCAATTAACCTGAAGAAAGGGGAACCCTCATTGCGTCTCAGGGAGAACGCATGCTGCTGAGTATGATCAGTGGGGATCCCTTGACATACATAGACGGGATAGAGTATAAGAAGCCTGGTTTCTTATTCGGGGATGTTATCGACAAACAATCCCAGACCAAATCCAAGAAGGAGGATTGGGTGTTTACTGCTGAGGGCACGATGATGTATCTGCCCAGGATGCCCAGGGATTACCCCATCTCTGCATTCTTCCATGCCACACATCCTAGGAAGATGTTGTGGGTTCTGACTCCCGATATTCATGGACGTCCGGGAAAGATCTTATATAACAAAGGATTGAACCAAGGAGCCTTTATGAGCAGACCTTCTGGCCCAGTTATGCCCTTTAGGGGATTATTGCCGGGTAGTGTCCCTAGTGAGGATACATCGCTGATCCAACCGATTCAGATGTCGACCTTCTGCAATAACTTTATGGGGCAGGGAGGAATGTACCCCAGGGTCAACCCTCGGACAAGCGGATGGCTTAGCCCGAGGAATCTTCGATGGGCCAGTTTAACTGCCTGGGCCCTGAAGCACTTCCAGGCAGAGCTGGAAAGTATTGGCTTGTTAGCTACTGTGAGCGCCACAAGTGTTGGGCTGCCTGTCAACCCTAACTTGTTTTTAGCTTTGATGGAGCGATACAACTCGCTCACTGGGACTTTTGCCACTCCGCTGGGTGAGTTGGGCTTAGCCCTTCATGAGATGGCAGAGATTTTAAAGCTGCCGATGGGGGACACTCTTTATGAGGAGTATGTCCCTACAAATAGGGAGTTATGGGATACAAATCCTCGTGCAGTGGCAGTATATCAGGAGCTGATGTGCCATTATCTTGCCTGCACCACTTTCTACAAGGAGCATTCTGATTTGGCTCACTTTAACAAGTGGGCCACCTATCTTTTCTTCCAACATGCCAGAAATGTTAAGCTAGACAAGGTGGTAGATAGCCGAGATAGGCCCTTGAACCTCCTGAGCATGCTGAATGCTAACACGGTCGATGACCTTATCGAAGACACAGGGGCTTCAGATCATATTTTTGACGAGGAGATAGAGGGTTACCCTACAGGAACAAAAGCCTTCAGTTATATGAGGCATTGTCGTAAGCCTCTTTCAAAGGAAGCTCAATTGGCTGGCTTCCTCTCCGTTTGGCTTCACCGCTGGGTAGTGCCTGGCATAGCGTCTGCAGATCGTATCCATCGCAATACCTTATGGCCTGCAGTGTATTTAGTGTTCGGAGCAAGATTGGGCCTGCTTCCTGCAATGGTATGTAGAATACAGGCAGGCCTGAGGGCCCTTACTGATGGGTTGCTCGCAGATGAGACGCAGCGTGAAGGATTTCCTCGAATGGAATTACCATTCCTGTACTTGATGGGATGGTTAATTCTTCACAACCCTAGGGTGATGTCTTCCGGTCCTGTCAGCGGTTCAGGAAATAACTTCTTATTGAATTAAAATAATTCCTCTTGGAACGTGGCGACCGTCACAGATTGCCAGCGGGCGTTAAACGTTGCCTACAGCTGGAAGATCTTTTGTATCATCCCCCTGTACATATCAATCAACAGGGGAAGAAACTTAAGGATGAGGTCCATGGGAGGACCATTCTTTCTCCTGAATCCTTTTACTGGTTGGTCTGCATTAGACCTTCCCATTTGCTGTACAGAAGTGATGACCACTGCTACCTGGAGCCTTATTTGCCCAGTCGGTTCGCCAGGAAGTTTGGGTACGATCAGCTGTATGTGGGGAATGCCATTACCAGCTTCAAGTCCAAAGGTGGACTTATTGATGGAGCCAGGGGATGACGGTACTTCATCACGGGCTGTACTGGTACAACTTTTGCAGTGCCCGCGACTTCCCTTTCTATGGAGTTGCGCATCCTTCACTCCTATGCGCAGTTCTACGAGTCCATAAATACCTTCCATCGTAATTTTGATGTGCATAGAAGTTTTAGGATGCCCTCCCATAGGTCTACTGCCAGGGAGGAGGTTCCGTCTGTTTCCTCGGACGAGAATGAGGATACTGCCGGGGCAGACGAGTTCTTGACGACAATACCGAGAGGCATAATAACTCCGCCAGCTGAGCCTCTCGTTATCCCCCAGAAATGGAAGGCTTCGACTCTGAAAGAGCCTTCCCCTCACAAGAAGAAGACTGTCAGAGGTCCGAAAAGGGCTTCCACCAGGGGGCTCCTAGGAGCGAGCCTGTCATTTCCCCTGTTGGGGATGATTCTTTAGTTAGAGGTCTTTCGCCTTTTAGAGAGGGAGCCTCCATAGTTTCGGCTGACAGTGCCTGAGATTCTTTGCTCGAGGTCGTTGCTACTATTGCTTCTAGTAGTGCTACGAGATCGCCTCCGAGGCCGAGCATAATAAGATTCCATATACCTTTATCCAGACCAATAATGGGAGTAACCCCTACTTCGTCTGTAAGTATTTCTATCGAGATTCCACCCGATGAGCCTCGAGTGGATCTTGGTAAAGACTGGGAAGACTATCCGCCAGTGTCAGTTGGTTCACCCTCTTCTCCAGGCATGACAGCTCGCTTAGCATTATTAAGAAATAATTTAGCTGTACTGGCTGCAGACGCGATATATATACCATCGGCCATGGGTAAATGTTGTCTTTACGCCTCTTTTAGGAAAATTAACATCAGTTTGATATTAACTTTCTCTTGTCTTCTTTGCTGGTGAAGACATCTACGGGGAGGGCAGAATTGACGCAACCTTTGATTTTGTTACGAACCCAACATATGAAGTGGCGGTGTCCGACGTTGAGGGAGCAAGCTTTAACGCTGCCGATCTTTTATCCGCAACATTCTCGAATGTTGTTCCGCCAGTACCAGTCTAAATAATATCAGAGGAGGATGAGCCGATTGTCTCGACTATGCCTCCTTTGTCGAGCATGCCAACAACTTCGACCGTTGTTGGTGCCTCTTCTTTTGTCGCGCCATCTATTGAAGCAACGACTGTGGCGACATCCTCTGCCATTATTCCTGGAGGGGGATTCACCGATATCGCAGCCACTCCCAGCGTCCATTCGAATTTTGCCATGCTAGTTGAGCAGTATACTAGCATTTTCTATGTCACTTTGAAAATGCTAATATCGATGGTTCTGGAGAAGAATCTAGGCTTCGAGGCTCTGAATATGTCCCCCAATCTTATTATAGCACAAATTAGAAACTTCAGTGACACTGAAAGGGCTAATACGCTAGAGAAAATAGTTAATGGTTTAGAATAACCCATTAATGAGTATTTGTAACTATATCGAGGCAGCATTGATGACCTGATTCAGGCTGAGTATGACTCCATGACAGCAAAGTTTGCTGAACAGATATAATGCTTAAATAAATCCATCCAGACACAGCAGCAGGTGATGGATGAAAGGAAGGCCATCTTGGAGGAGGTTATTCCTCTTCAAACAAAGTGCAAGGCCGAACATGAGGGAAATGAAGCGAGGGTCCGCAAACTGGAAGCTAAGCTCGCTCAGGCAAATGAGTGGGCTCTCCAGTCATCGGCAGCTCTAGATGTGGTGAATGGCCGACTGGATACAGCTCAGCGGAACTTGGCACGTACAGGAGTCACCTGCGCCGGTTTTGTTCAGGCTCGGTCCGAACTGTCCCTCCTAAGTGATAATAAAGTACGACTGGAGCGGGCTCGTGCTAACGTCTTGAACTCCAGGAATGAGGGGATGCTGCTTTGGCACGACATATTCGCGATTTAACTACTCCTCCCCAATGATGTACTTTTTTGCTTCTTTATGTAATTTGATCTTCTCGGAGATAATAAAAAAACTTTATCTGACTTTGTGGACCCATCATTTTTGAATATAAATGATAGGCTAGGGTGAAAGTGATATAAGAGGTAATATGGACGTGATATACTTTCGGTAAACTTCAGTTGTATATATCTATTCAGAGGTTATTTGGACATGATAGAATATGATCCAACTAAATTTGTGTACAAAACACTATCAGAGGTAATATGGATATTATAGGTTTTGATATTTCAACTTAGTTAAACATATATATTCAGAGGTTATATGGATATAATAGAATATGATCCAACTAGTTCTTTGTACGTATTATTGTCAGAATGAGATCTTCACCATACTCCGTTTTAAGAAAGGAAGATTAAGCATAGTACCTCTTCAGGAATTTGCTGTTGATAGGAGCCATTATCAGATCTCCGTTAGGCTTGGCTAATTTGTAGGCGCCATTTTAAAATGTTGTTTCAATCACATAAGGGCCCTCCCATTTGGGCTAGAATTTACCCTTACTTTTGTGTGTAATAATCATTGGCCTTTTCACAGCTAGAACTAGCTCGCCAACTTTGAACACTCTCCTTCACTTTTCGATTAAAAGCTCTGGAAATGCGTGTCTGGTAGAATGCAATACGCTGTTGATCTTGAAGGCGTTTCTCGTCTAATCCTTCTAGCTCTTGAAGCCGTAGTCGATCATTATTTTCCTGAGTCAACTCATTAGCAACTGCTATTCTGAGTGATAGAATTTGGATTTTAATGGGGAGAACTGCTTCACACCCGTAGACTAATGAGAATGGGGTACAACCCGTCGGTGCTCGTACCGTTGTGCGGTATGCCCAGAGGCACTCTCCCAGCTTCTCATTCCAATCTTTTTTGTTCGAAGAGACAAACTTTTTCAAGAGATTGATAATGGTTTTGTTGAAAGCTTCCGCCAAACCATTAGCAGCAGGATTGTATGCCGTAGAGGCCATATTTTGTATCCGATTTTTATCGCAAAATCGGTGAAACGCTTGGCTGATGAATTGAGGCCCATCGTTATGAATTATCCTTCGGGGATCCCAAAGCGATAAATGACATGATGCTTGATAAAGCTGATCACGTTGGATGTCTTCACCTGGGCAAGAGGGATCACCTCTGCCCATTTGGAGAAATAATCCGTGATGGCCAATATGAATCGATGTCCTCTAGAAGAAGACGGATGAATAGGACCAATGATATCCATACCCTGTGCTTCAAAAGCCCATGATGCAATCGTATGATGTAAATATTTAGAAGGCTGATGTATAAAATCTGCATGAACTTGACAGGCTTTGCATTGTCTTGTATATTTTACTACATCTGCGACATAGTAGGCCAGTAGTAGCCCATCCTCCTGATACGATCCTGTAACTTAGGACCGGGTTGATGTGCTCCACATATACCGTCGTGAGCTTCTCGGATAACCCATTTTACATCATCATCGGAGAGACATCGTAATAGCAGTCCATTGTATGTTCGGCGATATAGACATTGTGAAGATGCATCAAAATAGAAGCGTAATGATCGTCTTCTGATGGATACTACTTCCTTAGGATCCTCTAGTAAGATTTCGTATGATACGAAGTCTATAAAGGGACTTCTCCAGTCTCTCTTAGGAGGAATCGTGTTTACAGCGTAGCTTTGTTCTATGTGAAAGTTATTTTTTACACAGAACAGATCTCTGTTGAGAAGAATCACCGAATTCTGCCTCCTTATAGAAATAGTTAGATCTATAGCTAGACTGGCTAGGGCATCAGCTTCCAAATTTTGAGATCGAGGCACATGCTCTAGGAAGAACCCTTTGAAAAATATGGCTATCTCGATCGTTGCTTGGTGATAAGGAATAAGGTCTAGATTGTGGACTTCATATATTCCTCTGATCTGATTGACGATCAACAGAGAATCACCAAAAGCTTCCAGGTATTCGACGTCCAATTCTTTAGCGACTTGGAGCCCGATTAGTAGAGTGTTATACTCTGCCACATTATTAGAACATGGTTCGCTAAGAGAATATGCATGATAGATGACGAGTTTATCAGGAGTGACCAGGACAATTTCTACTCTTGAAACCATATTTCCCCTGGGACCATTTCTGGAGGCACCATCGAAGAATAGCTGCCATGTATCACCTTCTATTGCGGAATTATATTTTACAACTTCGTCAGGAATGTCCTCGTATAGTTTGGAGGTTTCCGGAATCGGATGAGCAACTAAGAAATCAGCCAATGCTTGGCCTTTGATAGAATTCTGAGAGATATATACCATATCATACGGTCTTAATAACATCGCCCAAGTCGCGAGTCGGGAATTAAGAACGCTCGGCTTATTTATCAATACCTGTAGAGGATTGATTCTGGAGATGATATGAATAGTCTGGCCCGTAACGTAATGTCGCATTTTCTGAATGGCGAACATAAGGGCTAAGCATTCTTTTTCCACTGGATTGTACCGGTGTTCAGCTCCGACCATCATCCTGCTTAAATAGTAGATAGCCTGTTCATGACACTCACTGTTCTTCTATGCGAGGAGAGCCCCTAAAGAATTATCCATTGCTCGAACATACAGCAAAAATGGTGTTCCTATGACGGGAGGCACCAGAACTAGAGGATTGGTGAGGTAGCGTTTGATATCATTAAACGCTTGCTGACAGGCTTTATCCCATATGAATGACACATCTTTCTTCATCAGGCGAGAAAAAGGCTGACATCTCCCAGAGAGGTTGGATATGAATCTCCTGATATAAGCCAGACGACCTTGAAATTCCCTGAGTTCCCTCAGATTACGGGGTGGTCGCATTTCTAAGATGGTCTTTACTTTATCAGGGTCCACTTGAATGCCTTTAGCGGTAATGACAAATCCCATGAATTTGCCACTGGATACACCAAGAAAGGACTTTGTAGGATTCATTTTGAGTTGATATTGGCGCATCAACTCGAATACTGCCTTCAAGTCTTAGATGTGATTATCCTTGAGGCAGCTTTTGACAGCAATATCGTCTACGTAATATTCCACTATTTTCGTAAAAGCTCATGGAATATGTTACTCATAGCTCGTTGGTACGTAGCCCCGGCATTCTTCAGTTCGAAGGGCATGATCGTATAGCAATATAACCCCAATGGTGTCCGGAAGGTAGTATGCTTCTCGTCTTCATGATGCATCTTGATTTGGTTGTATCCTAAAAATCCATCCATGAAAGACATGCGCTCAAAACCGCACGTATTATCGATCATGACGTCTGTAATGGGAAGAGGGAACTCATCTTTAGGACAGAATGCATTCATATCTCGAAAATTGATGCAAATACGTACTTTCCCACTTTTCTTCATGACTGGGACAACATCGGCGACCCAGTCAGGATGTTGTTCTTCCCGGATGAACCCACAGGCTATCAGCTTCTTGATTTTAGCTTCGATGGCATCCATCATATCCGGACGAAACTGGCGTTGGTGTTGCTTTACCGGCTTCGAATTGGGCAATATATTGAGCTTATGTGTAGCCACTTTTGGATCAAGACCTGGCATATCCTCATAATTCTATGCAAAGACATCGATATATTCTTTTATCAGTTGGATTATTTCTTCCCTTTCTTCTTCGGAAAGATTGTTGCTGATAAATATCGGCTTTGGTGAAAGTTCATCCCCAACATTGATTTGGATAACTTTATCTTCAGTGGGTGGTTCTCTCTGTACGAACTGGAGTTCCCATTATGTATCCATTTGCTGGGCCCAAGAGTCATTCTCAAATGGTTCAGATTCTTGTTCGTCTGCTTCGAGAGAATCTGTCAATACCGTATTTACTGATGATGCTTGTTCGAGAACAGCATATGAGCCAGAGGTCGACGAGTCATCTTGAAAATAGGAAAAGATATCCTCACTTGACTCAGAAGTTGCAAGAAAAATGGTATACCCTAACCCAAAACGAGTTCAGTGACAGTAGGGATCACCATGCAACGGCATTCGCCTACCTTTCCCATAGTTGAGTCCTGGTTCTATCTTCAAGTCATAACCCATACTTTGCATAATTTTCAAAGCTTGTGGGCTATATCTGTGAACCTGTATTTTTTTAACATCGGACTCGTGAGAGTCTTCTTGTATAGTCGGTCTGCTGCACATGCGACCGAAGACTATTGGATGCTGATTGCTGCGAGTAGGTGGGATAATAAAGATAGAATCTTCATGTGGCACGTATGTCATGATGACATTAGATGTTGACGCCACTTCCCGCACATACGGATGATAGGAGTCTATAGTTTCTAAGAATTTTTGTGCTATAGGTTCTATATCGTTATGGGGGGAGGATTCCTAATTTGGAATTTGAGAATCAATATACTGGAAAGGAGAATCTTTATTATCGTCAGAAACCACGTTCCCGGTTATATTTACATCAGTTGGCTGCTTATTGCGCCGGAGGGTTGATGACCAAAGGTGGAGGCTTCTTGTTTAAAGTGATCACTAGGGGATCCCTTCCTCCTTCAGATTTGGTTTTGTTCAAGTGGATAGCCATGGGTTCCAGGACTTTCGGACGGGTAGTCTGCCCTTTCACTTGGATCGACATGGGTTGCTCGACAGAGGGTTCTTCTGGCTCCCGGTGGGATTCCTCTTCCGTCTTACCTGACACCTCTTTCATGTAGTCTTGGGTGTACAATATGGCATCAGAATAGTAGGATTCTACTCCTTTGAACGGGTTAAGGTCATCAAACTCTATTTGTACTATTCCTTGGACGTCTACATATTTGAATCATTGATGTAGGGTCGAAGGAACAATGTTGTGTTCGTGGATCCATAGTCTGCCCAGCAGAATATTGTAGGACACCTCTGAATCAATAAAATAACATGTAGGCACTGATCTAAGGTCCCCGATCTGGATCCTCAGACGAATCTTCCCCAGCGGCTTACTTTTCCTGGTGTTGAAGCCTACGATTGTAGTGGTGGTGTAAGCCAGTTCGCTGGTAGGAATCCTCAGCGGTTTGAGCAAGCTATGAGGGATGATACTGATCGATAATCCCGGATCTATGTGAATCCGGTCTACCTCCATGGAACCGACGTATCCGGTGTAATATATGTGCTTGTCATGCTTGTTATGTTTCAATAATATCTCATCTTGAGTGAAAGTGATGTTAGGGACCACTTCCATCACACTATGGCATTGAGGACATGCCACAGGTTCTTTATCGGGGGACTTAAGCTGAGTCAAGCATACATCCGCCTGCATTAACGCTTTACTTAAGGCTTGACGAGTGTCTTTGGATAACCTTAAGAGCTCAAAAATGGACAATCTGGCTGGTGTATTAGCCAACTGGGCCAGGATGTCGAAGTTATATGGTTTCTTCAAACCTTTGTTTTGAATATTCTTTAAAGGTTTATCAAAACGCACTTCTTTTTGCTTGCCCTTGTCCGCCGAAGTTGGTCTAGAAGGACCCACCTCTGGTATGACAGGTTCAGGCTCTAGAAGTCTGGCAGCTGAAGTGTCTGCCATTGCATCTTTCTGATTTTCTCCATAGTCCTTGAGGTAGGCTTTCCCTGAACGGGTTCTGGTAGCTAAAGCCTCTTCTTCTGATATCGAGGATATTGCAACCATATGGCATGGTTTATGCCTCGAGTTCTTTTTAGACCTAGCCTTAGCAGCTTGAGTCTTTTCCTCGATCTCTAACACCAGATCAGGATGAACCCACATAATCTCACCACGCTGGGTAGTTAGGGGTACCAGGTCATGATTTTGACCCCTGGCCGGAGGGAGATTAACAATGTTCATCATTGTCCGGGAAATAGGTACGACCCCATCCAGAACTTCTTGAGGAGGCAGATTGCCGAATTGGAGAGAGATCATGTTGGCAGTGACCGTCTTTTCGCTATTATACAGAGTGATGGCCTTAGCATCGATCAACTCCTGGATTTTCCTCTTTAGTACAAAATATGCCTTTGTGGGGTGATGTATGTACCTATAAAAAATGCAGTACTTAGGGTTATTGGTACTACCGACTTTATTAGGCCGCTTTACCTCAGGGTGGGTAAGCTTGCTGCTTTTGACTAGACAATCGAATATGCTCGTAATATCATCGTCGTCAAAAAAATATGCTTCAATGGGCCTGGAAGTCCCAAGTTTCGTCTGTGTGGTTGCCGAAGTATTTTGCCTGGATGTATTGATCGCCAAAGCTTCTTTTCCTTTGGAACCACGAGGATGGCCGCTGTTGGATGATGACCTCTTCCCTCTATCAGAGGTAGAGATCATGATTCCATTGTCACGCGCCTTTCGACTGTTGTCTTCAGCGGCTACCGCTGAGATGATAAACGAGGGCCAATCATGGAACTGATATGGTCCTGTGAACACCAAGATTAGTGGAAGAAGGTTTTTTCTACAAATATCTACCAAGGTTCCGGGACTCCGTGAGGCATTTGGAAAGTGGCCTGACAAAAACGTTCGATGAAAGTGCGAACGTTCTCTTTCTCCTTCTGCTTTACTTCGATGAGAGAGGACATAGACATGTCCATCCCTCCTTCGTAGAATCGCACGAAGAATAGAGTCTTAAAATCTTTAAAGGAAGTAATGCAGTTGTCCACAAGACTATGGTACCACTGATAAGCTACTCCCTAGAGACAGCCTTTAAACACTCAAGTGAGAAGGGCGTTATTCCCTTGCAATAACACCGTCATTATGCTGAAGTAGTTCATGTACTGGCTCGGTGATGTCTTTCCCTCAAACAAAACCATAGCCTGTGGTTTATATTTAGGTGGAAAAGGGATCTCATCCCAGATAGCTGGATATGGTTTATTGATTCCTAATTTCTTGAGCTGATCTTTATGCTTCAAGGTATCAAATTGGGCTTTCAATTCTCGTACTGCTTGCAGCGGATCTTCAGCTGGTAAAGGAACCGCAGAGTGGTGAGAGATCGGTTCTATCGTAACTCCAACATGAGGCAATACATTCTCCATGTTAGGAAGTGGAGGAGCTGCTGACTCTTGATTTAGAGCAGGCTCCTGGTTTGCATTGGATGGTGGTAGGTCCACCCCCACACGTATTTGAGTTGGAGGGACCGATGCTTAAGCTATAGCAGTTGTATGTTGAGTCAGCATCATCTGGTACATATTCTCCATCATGGAATGCATCTCTTTCAGTGATGTCTCCAATATAGTGATGCCTTGCTCAGTACTTCCTGATGGGGAAGCCTCTTCGCGTTTATCTCTAATGGCATAGACTCCCATTTCTCTGGATGATATGTAAGGATCAGTATAGATCTCCGTAGAGATTGAATCTATACTTTCAGCATCCGATTTGGGGAATTGGCGACCCCCAATGTCGGAATCAGAAGAATATGAAGTTGGTTGCCGTGACCTTGAACGAGTATTTCGAAATATGCCAGCTTCAATATTCTCAAGGAGTCTGTTGAATCTTCTTTAGCTTGGAGTCCTAGAGGGATGACGTCTTGAATTTGACCTTTCTCTAGGAATATGTGAAGCCATGTTCACTAATGCGAATGTAGGCTCTTCTTCCTGTAAAGACAAAGAGTAGTTCAACCGGTCGAAAACTGACCATTTTGCTTTAGAACAACAATAGTTAACTACAACTTTAGAAGATTACCTATCTTTGCGCTTCTGAATCAAGAAATTATGCAAGTCAGGAGGATTAACAAAAGAAGAAGAAGAAGGCTTATTCTGCCTTTTTACATCAATTGGAATGCGGATATTGGGAACCATAACTCTCTCCCTGCTATACGAATACAGCAGTTCAACCATGTGAGTAGCACATGATCCATGAGGAGCGTATCTATCCACAAATGGGCCTTCTTTACGCTGAAAGGCTTGTCCTGGTGTAGTCTGGAACTTTGTACAGGTTGGCGTAAAACTGAGGAAGTCCTCAATCGGCCATCAGCATTCTGTGTAATCTGAAGAGCGGACAGATTCTTCTCTTGATGGCGTAAAAGCCGAGAGGTCAGAAAATCCGCCACTTGTTTTCCCTTGCGACGATTGCAAGGACCATCTACCTCATTGTAGAGGTAAGATATATTTTTATGCAAGGGGCACTTTTGGAATTTCTGAATTGGCGCTGAGGCCTTATCAAAATTTTTGTCTTCCACGTCACAGACGGGATACTGCATTTTACGCACAGGGTACGGAGTAGACTTATGGATTGGCACTGAGGCATTGCCAGATGCTTTGTCTGCCACGTCACAGACGGGAGACAGAGTTTTACGCGCAGGGCACGGAGTGGACTTCTGGATTGGCACTGAGGCATTACCAGAAGCTTTGTCTGCCACGTCACAAACGGGAGACAGAGTTTTACGTGCGGGGCATGGAGTGGACTTCTGGATTGGCACTAAGGCATTGCCAGAAGCTTTGTCTGCCATGTCACAGACGGGAGACAAAGTTTTACGCGCGGGACGTTCAGGTTGAGATGCTACAACCTTGTTGGTCAGAGAAAGAGAGTCTGCAGGAATTATAGAGGATGTTTGGGGAATCCATAATTTACACAATTTCCTGTTGTCTTGGACAGAGAGGGAATGAGAGCTACCCCCTGCTCGAAGCATGTCTTCGTAAGCCGATTGGTCGAATTGGACGACCAAAGTCTTCTTCGTTGATCCTGCGGATACAACATCGTGTTGAGCAATGGTTTTCTCGTCAGATGAGAAAGTAGTCCCTAACAGAGTCGCCATCTTGTGTTTGATAATAAACGAAAGAAATTGAAACTAGGTTTATACGTAACATTTTCTTTGGTTTACAAACAAGAAAAAGAAGTACAATTAATCCTATACGAGGATTTTGAGTAAAAAAATTTAATTCTGGAGAAATATTGCTATAGGAGTCTGATCTGCGGTCGATCACTTTGTCCCTTGGACCACATGATGACGAAGAAGTACTAAAGAAGACTAAAAAGAAGCTTCAAGACTACATGAGGGATTGAACTCTCGTTGCCACAGCTCTCTATATGTGCTCTCTTGACCTTGACCTCTGTTGTTCTCCTCTCTTTCGCCCGCTGTGTCTCTACCACCCTGGACCTCCGTGACCGAAAGTCTCTATTTATAGAGTTCAGCTACAGTCGGCGTAGAAACTGAACAGCGGAGAGAACTGCACCTTTTATGCGGCGATTATAATAACTGCTACCTACGTGTGAATGATCTTTTGAATTGGCGTGTGACGCATGTCCAATTATAAGATAATGCGTATAATCGCTCATCGAAGATCATGGCATGTAAGCCACATAGATAACTACTCCTCACGTAGAGATGGTTGGCATAAAAGCCAAATAACTATCTCGTTGGCGTAAATGCCAAATAGCAGTTCTGATGGCGTAAAAGCCAAGTAGCTGTCATATTGGCGTAGAAGCCAAATAGGTGTCAAAATAGACGTAGAAGCCGAATAGTTGTCAGGTTGGCGTAGAAGCCCAATAGGCGTAGAAGCCGAATAGTTGTCAAGTTGGCGTAGAAGCCAAGTTCTGTGTAAAGCTTGATGCTTTACAAATATAGCCCGAGTCGGCGTATTTCAAGGAGATAGCGTACGGCGTTCTCCTATAGCTGAAATAGCCTAGTTGGCGTAATGTGCGGGGATGGTGATGTGGACGTATTAGCCCTAATTATAGCTCACCCAGTTTTTGAAAGTATAACCAAATCTCGTGCATTAAATGCAGAGATCTGCCCCCATCTCGTGCATTAACTGTAGAGATGTGCCTCGAGTTCTGTACGAAGAACAAATTTGACGTGGCAGTTGGTTTTGTCTCTTCCTGAGCATAAAAGCTCATCTCGGCCTATGTAAAATAGGCAGTGTATCCCTTGGATACGTAAATGACATCTTATATTAAGGATTGTGTCACTAAACCACAGTTTGGAGCTTTGTGCAGAATTATCATACAGTCGTCCTCTCGATCGTCTTGCAGTATCTTTGTCAGGAGTCAGGTTCACTGCTTCAACTGACAGGTTTATTCGAGGAATATGAAGAGATCCTCGTTCAAATTCCTGCTGCATTAAAAGCAGATAGGTTATAAGCTGAAATGGCGATGTAGCAACCTTTTTACGCCGAAGCAGTCTGGAAATACTGTATTACGCGGGTTGTTCCAGAGCTAGTTTTATGCTGAACTAGCGTTGAAGCTCTGTTGTACGCCGATGGCTCTGAAGTTATGTTTCATGCCACCCAGTGCTGGAACTCTATTTTACGCGGGCTTCCTGTATATTGAGGGTTTTACGTGTATGATTCTCCAGCATATTTTTTGTGCGTCTATATCTATTAAATTGGAAAGCCCTACAAAGTCGTACCAGCTAGCTATTGCTACGTGTCTAGTCCCACAAGTTTTGGGACTGTGGTATGACAAACTGGGGCAGTAAGACTTAGAGTTAGACTTGGAATGATAAGTGTGTGCTTTGTTTGACACAGACAGAATGGAAGATAGGACATGGACGCTAGTTGTTAGATTGGATAGATTGTGCTTGACGGTAATGCAATGCTTGGTTGAGTGGGATTTGGAAATGACTTAGATTTTAGTTGACCCAGTTGGAGGTATCATTGTGATTTGTAAGACAAGAACCCTTAAGACTTTCCTGAGTAACTTGTCTGACTTCACTATCGCTAAGTTGGTTGAAATATATGTGTATCGGGGACGCCGATAATATATGTACGATCCAAACTCAGTGATGTGCTGAACTCGAATGTTGTTACAAGTGAATGGTTAGACACTCTTGGACGAGTATAATGATTTGGATAAGTTTGCCTCAGCCTTAGATCATTATTTAAAATGGATTATAACGTACCCCGCATTAAGCGATATATGTTTCGCGCTAAGGCAAAGTAGAAACCGAGTCAGATCTTGGATTAATTGATAGAGTCATTCAATGAGACAGACCCAGCACACACGCGACACAAATTGTTATGCTTGAGAAAGATTAATTAGTATGCGAAAGAATGGTTTTTGCTCAGGAAGTCTCGAGGACGAGAATTATTCTGAGTGGTGTACAATGTAATGACCCGTTCCGTTCAAGCGGAGAGCCTATTCAAACGACGCTAGTGCTACGACCCAACCCGATTTGCTCAGCGATAAAACTCACTTGAGGCAAAGGATTTCAGATTTGGCCCTTTAGGAGTTCAGACTTAGACTTTCAAAGGTGCGCTCGGAGTATCGCTCGACCGAGGCAAATCATCTCTAAGGTGGGTGGCTACGATAAACTTGTCTTTGCTTAGCCAGTACACATAAAATATAGATGATACATGCTAGTCGCTAGGTGTATCACCTCTTGCATGCTAATAAAAAAATAAAACGCACATAGCTAAGGAAATAATTTCATCTTGTATTACTTGTGTTAGAACATGGAAATAAAACTTGGCTTATAATTGGACTCTCACATGCTACCTTAGCTTCGTGCAAGTAGACTTCACTAATGCTTCGAGTAGATCATTATATACTCTTTGTAGTACACTGCTTCACATGTTTACACTGCTCATCTCATAGATTATGCCGCTCGATATGCCCCTGTACGGTTTTACTCCTCGCACTACCCCTTAGATCCGTGCTAGCGTAATCACTTATGTTCTAAAGTAGACTATACTGCAAGTTTTCTTGTGCTTATATTTCAACATTGTTTCAATGCTTGCTTAATTTACATATTCGCTATGCTTGTGTAATTTTATGCCACAACCAAGTAACACTATCCATGTTTTGCATTCATCTAATTAGCCAGAAGACTATCGAATAACTTATTCTGTGTAATATGAACCTGCAATTATTCGGGACCGTTAGGTCGCTAAGGCAGTTTCGAACTAAAAAAATGCATCCAGTCAAGTTGAACTCTGAAAGAGAACCATGTCAAGGTAAGCAAGAATCATAGCTTGTGGAGCAATACTCATTTTGAACAAGAATCAAGATCCTGCCTAGTCCCTAACAAGATCTTGAAGTAGTACCTGATATATCCTGACTTCTACCTGTACCTATACCTGCCCGAATCTGGAATTCATGAGGATACGCTTGGTCACGAACAATTTATGCACAAGTGGATTTTCGAATCCAAGTTTTGCCAACGGTCGTCGGGGCACTGGGGCCGATCCAATCTAAACGGAACTCCTGAGTAGTCGTCTGTATCGACAGGATGGGTACAATGCCCCTGTTATATTTACTTGCACACTATATTTGCCTTGTACTATATTATCCAATATGTAAGTCATGCTAGTAACCCCCTTGTCATATTGATTAAGTCAACCTCACTTAGCGGCAATCCACGTGTAAGTCATTGTATTGCATCTGGGAATCTAAAATACCTGAACGAATATGAGTATAAGATATCTCTACATATTTGAACACCTGAGCAATCTATTGCAACCCACCTGAGTATAACACAACCTGAGTAATCTGTGTAACTTGTGCACTGAATCAGAACCTGCCCATAACACTTGTGTTCGCTTATGCGATTCCTTGTATTTCATTATATATATATAGTCGTGCTTGGTTTAACTTTGTTTTATCCTTAGATAGGGAAGGATAAATGGTAAGTTGGTTAGTCTCGTCGTGTTACTCTTATATCGTATGGCACACTGCCACACGAGTTAGGCTTTACATTATGCCATAAAACTGATCCTAAGGCAAGACTAGAAAGATAGCTTATATATGGTGCATGAAACCTTTATAACGTGTTTGGATTTTTCAAGCGGGCGAGAAGCCTCCCCACCAGTGCATTCATATACTGTTAACCCACCAGCTTGCTTGTACGGTGTGGGAGAATCTCGTTCGATACGGACACCTCTCGTGCGCACTAAGGCTTGGAGTTCACTTTGGAGCCTTGAAGTACTGCATCCGGAGCTAAAGCACATATGCAAGACATAATGTTGGAACATCACCTATGTATCATTTTATGTTGTAAGCTACTTGGCACGTCTTTATTGTTTTAAGAGAGAGGGCTTGAGCGACTTGTAATCTCGGCCTAGTGCCGCTTGTAACACTGATTCACTATCAATAAATTTTTTATTTTCCTTCTAAACTTGTGTTATTCAATGCTTCCGCTAGACAACTCTGTGAACTTGTTACCAATCGCTTGCTAGATTTCTTATTCTGCTGCATTCGGACTATCTGTGCGACTTTGTGGCTTAGCTATTTCTTCGCATGTTCGAATTTATGGCCTTATTTGGACGCGGCTTATGCTCGTGCAGCATCACGTTTTGATGGACACGATCATTCTGCGGGAGCGCTGCCACTATGATTCGCGCCTAGCGGGAACGGCCGATCCTGCGGGAGATCGAGGCATGACAGTAGTGACACTACGTATCAAGTAGACTCCAGTCCAACCCAAATATGTATAAGCTGTACATTGAGGGTCACTATCTAAATAACTCAATAAATATATCTCTGTCTCAATCCACAAGAAACAAAATAAAAGAATGGACAACATATATCATGATGTGCACCCTGTACTACACATGTCCGAACATACTCGAAAGAAATAACATGAGTCTACAAATACTAGGCTATATTAGCAGAAAATAAAAAATAAAAAATAATAGATGAACACGAAAGACTTGATACAAATACCTAATAACGATAACTATATACTGAGATAATACTCATAAGCATCTCCAATAGAACTCAACGTTTATCAACACTACAAATCTGGCAGGCGACCAGGTCCTCAGAAAGATATAACAAAATATAAAAAGTATATGCCACAATGTAAATAGTGATTTGTCACACCCCAGTCCCAAAATACGTAGGACCAGGAATACGTGATACGCCAGCTACGCATTCGACCAGACTCTGGTCTGACTCGAATACGTATAAGCTATAAAATATAAAGGGTACTAGCTAGATATCCCATAAATGTAAACCTCTATGTCTCAATCTACAATGTAAAGCAGTATACAAGAAAGAGCTATATGTGCTAGAGTCGGCCGCCCAATAACACACTAACTCGAATAGACTCGAGAAGAAGCATAAGTCTATAAAAACTAGGCTACAACATCAGATGAATAATCAATGTAAAATAACCATAGTGCCGGTAGATAAGATATGAGTACCTGGTACCATGCTCGTAAGACATGCAACTCCAATAGTATCTCCAAGTGCTCCGTAATCATCTATGCTGCAAAACTAGCAGGGAACCAGGTCCTCAGAGGGACGTAACAAGGTACAAAAATACAGCATGCCAAGTAAACAGAAAGTACAAGTGCATCGACAGGGTACTCTATCATAACCAAACAAGTGTGACACAGTTTAAACAAAATATTCGACGCGTGGGCTATCCAAAATAAAATCGTAGCTCCGAACACGGAAACACACGGGACGTACCGCATCTCCTGGCAAAGAGTCACACGGGTGATACCACTACACTAGATACAGGATCACTACAGGTACAGTACATATACATATATATAGGCGCATATAGAGGAGCCCAAATGTCTAGTAACTGTCTTCCCCTTCCCAAACGGTCAACGATGGTGCGCTGAACCTGAACCTTTATCTAACAGTCTCGACACACAGAAATAACTCAACAGACGCGACCCTAAGGTCTTCCCAGTCTCTGGTCATGATGTCAGTATCATGATACATGAATCTGGCACGATCACAGTATATGAGTGTGTCCTGGGGTGTCGATGTACTCAGGTACGTGTATCGAGGTACTACGAAGCATCTATCAATTAATCTAAGACGTTACGACGAACGTCAGCACCCAGTTGTGATCCGGACGCGAAGTATCGAATGTCAAAATAAATACTCGCACAATATACATAAAGAACAATAAATATCTGTAATCTGAAATACAGGGTGGCAAGGTACACTTGCCTGCGTCCGGCTGCTGATAACGGGGATCCGGTACCACATCCAAGTCCTCAGGTCCCGTAGTACCTAGAGATGAGATACAAACTAGTAATCAATAATCTATTCCACGACAGACAGGGATGCTACACACCTCTACACCTAAACTCAGTCTCAGCTACGACTCACAGGGACATGACACTAGGGGGGTTTGACCACAGTTGACTATCGGTACGATAGTCAAAATATCTAGTCATCAGTACCATATCATCAAGCCATCCTCAAAATACAGTTTATGATTTTAATTTCTTCGTTTAATATCATTGTTACTAATCACCAGGTGCCTCCCTAAATTAATCACTTTAAGTTTCCAGTTTCTAAATTACCGATCACACTAGTCCTCAATCAGTCATTCACCTACTATCCTTACTAATCATACATTTAAATTGAGCATTTTATACTACATTCTTCAAAGACAAGTTTCCTCTACCTAACATCCACTGTCCATTGGATCACCAAATCTTACCATTCCTTAATATGAATTCAACCACGCCATAACTAACAATTCTATATAGGCTGTATAAGCAATGCTCCTCTTCCAAATTAAACACAAAAGTATAAATTATCAACCCATGCTCCTAAGCCCTAGCTAATACACACAACCATAAGTATCAAGAATCCTCATTCTTATTTATATAATGTGTTAAAAAGAACCCTAACTAACCACATATAAAAACCCAAATCTCATAACTATAACGATACAAATAAGAGACAAGGCGAGAGGAGAGTTGTACCTCGACTGCGAGGTGGGTCGCTGGCCGGAGCGAGGTATCGATGGTGGTGGTGATGGTGTAACCGGACAGGAAAGAGATAAGGAAGTCGGCCGGATGGGGGTGCACAGATCGGACGGGGAAGCGCCGGACACGGAGTTGCACTGACCGGACTGGGGGAGATGCACAGATCGAACGGGGAAGCGCCGGACAGGGAGTTGCACTGACCGGACAGGGGGAGATGCACAGTGGATCGGGGGGGAGGAGAACTGCTCAGCCGGAGCGATACGGGAAAGAACAGCGGGGGATTCTGCACAGTTGCTGCGGGTCAGCCGGCCGGATGAGTCTGCATAAGCCGGAGAGTCGGCCGGAGCAGGGGGGAATGGCTGCACAGTCTGGAGCCTTCAGTCAGCCGGACGGGGCTGCACTACCGCTGCGGGGGGAGGAGTGTATAGCCGGGCGGGGGATCACTGCACTGTCGGCGGGGAAAGTGCACTACATAGTGGGTCGATGTCGGGTGCGCAGGCCGGGCGGGGGAGGAATTATTGACTAAGTCAAAGGTTTGAAGGCTCTCCATTTAATCATGGCCAATAAGGTGAGGACACCTAAATTAATAAATTGCAACTAAGCCCCTTAAATTTGAGAAATTGTACGAACACATAAAATAATGCAAAAATTATGGAGAAAATTATGTTTGGTGATTTGCATGGTGAGGGGGTGTTGGATGTTTGGCACGAGTTTAATTTAATGGCCATCGGGATTAATTGAGGATTAAAATAGGATTAGGCAAAATCGGTATCCTCGAGTTAAATATGATTTTAAGTGTCCTGCGCTTTTAAATTAAATGGGGGCACTTGGGGTCAAAATTCGGAAATGACACAAAGGTCAAAAATGGTGGGGACTTGGAGTCAGTCTTGGACCCTTTAGTTGGTCCGGCTCAACGGGTTAAGTTGGTATCTCAAAATTGAGGGTAACGACACAGGTGTCCGACACGGAATTAAATATGGACTACGGTTACGGAAAATTATGCAATTAATTTAGTGCACAACGAAATTGATTTTTGTGTGACGGAAAAGTCCAGTGCCTAAATTGATGAGTCAAGGCAGAAGTATAATAGTCCGATAGAATTTATGGGCTGATATTGGACTCCGAATAATTAAACAATGCTAGGGCGCACCAAGGGTTTAATTAAATAAAATAAAATAACTAACAACACTACTCTAAACCTCAATATCTGCTGCGAATCCAAGATTTTCCAGATCCATACCTGACTATCTATAGAATTTATCGAGGGGGTTTACATGATTAAACCTAAGGGTAAACTAACCAACTAAGTGAATGCACTTTCATGACAACTTTGAAGTATTTGGGTAGGTCAAACCTAAATAGGGAAATTGACATAGCATAGAGCTAGAAGCCAATATATATGCCGACATATATCATCAATCAACATAGCGCGCAACTAGTGACCACTTACTAATATACCGACAAGCATATATGCCAATAACGGGGTAACTTTGAGCCTAAAACCAGGTAACTCTGAGGCTCATAATCCCGTAGTTCCTTCGGAGACTACGATAAACTAATATGTCTGTCCCATACGCCTATTACTTATCTTCCCCACCCAATGTCAATGTACAGGTCATGGCTACGACATGAATATCTCATAACTACAATGCCAGGTCACAAGTAAACTAGAGCTATCTCAACTACATAATGTACCGTCACACGTGCTACTCGCACTGTTAGCTAGTCGAGTGCATAAGCTCGTTTACTAACATAAACTCTTTCTGTGTCGTGAGATGGTACATGTCAAGGCCTTAGAAGATATTATAATAACTCCACAACTTCAGGGATGTCCACTAGTGACTAGGTCTATACATAAGACTAAGTATCGCTAGGTCTATACACAAGACTAAGTATCGACGCCTTCGTCGACTGCACCCGAGGAATTCTCAAACGTGCACAAATATATATTATATATAGAGCAGAAGCATATGAACAATATTAATTAAATTTAAATAGTAAAATAAGGCAAGGTATACTTGCTTTGATCTCCAAGATGAGTATATTGTAATCTTGATCCTATATCTAAGTTTGAACTGTCCTAAGAGCCTCTAAATATAATAATTTTAAATCAGTCACTATTATATGGTTTTATATGCATGCACAATATCACTATCTATCTACATATATTGTTTGTTATGTAATTAGGGTTTATCATAAATTAAAAAGGGAAAGTTGGTTTCAAGGAAAATACTAACTAGGTTAACTAAATAGTTTATCTAGATAGGCTAAATAAGCGACAAGAAAAGTAGTATAACTTTCCAATCCTCTAACAACTCAATAACCTCAAATATTAATATAACCCTTGTTAAACATGACTTCTAAGTTTCTACTCAACATATGGACACTAGGTGTTCTTCCTACTAGGATTTTAATTTACAAGTGTAACATAATATTATTCTTAAAATCTCATGAAACAAGTGTCAACCTATCTAATAGTATATACTACTGTTCATCCTAGCATTTTTATGGATTAAACACCAACCTACGAGATCCTACTTGCACTATTCTCATTCCATTCTAACCTATGCAATAATACCGTCCAATTTGGGGATGGTTATCTACATATACTTCTACAACTTGCTAGGTGGATCTTTGTTTACTAAATAAGAACCGTCAACCTATTCACCTACTCATCATAACACCTCTATACATAATAAATAACTCCTTGAACTACATATTATCAAATGTGCAACATGTAATATAATGACCTAAATCTGAATACTAACTGAACATGGTACCAAACAAGTTCTATGAATAGGACTTTAACATGTTCTTGCACTAAACTAGGTGCTAAAATTCTGTCATAAAGGTGTAAAGTTTGGCATGGTTAAAAATAATTCTATAAGGGTTTCTAGTATGGTTTCAAGGGTATACAATGTGGCAATGTGTGAGTATCATTCCATATAAGTTTCATGTACAAGAAGGAAGAGTAACAAGTAATTTATGGGCATAACACAACATGTGTTCAATTCTGGAATCCAGAGTTTAAGTAGGTATAATCATGGTTTAAACATGATTTTTCTTGAGCTAATTATGGTTTCTACCTATGTCAATGAAGTGAAAACTTAGTTCTTAGGTTTTGACTACAAAGGAAGAGAGATTAGGGCGTAGTACCTCTTTGGAAAAATAAAGACAAAACCTATGTAAAGAGGAAGTAGGTGCTGTACTGGATGGAAGAAGGTCTGCGTACAAGGGAAAATAGCTCCAAAAGTCTCACCAAATCAACCCCAAGATTCACCACATCTTGGACATTATCTCGGACATCTATCATAGTCATAGCACCACCAAATTTAACTACGAAAGTAGATTGAACAACAGTTGAATTTAGCAGCAACCCAAATAAGGTTCAGCCAGATTTCGGTGGAATAAGAGGAGAAGAAGATGAATAAAAGGTGGAAGAATAATTGATATGATTGTGTTAAATGTTAAGGAAGTGGGGTCACTTGATTATAGGAGAGGGATGAGTGCGAGAGTGGTGGTAACTGCCCAAGGTTAGGTGCATCATTTGGGTCCAATACTACTTAATATGTGTTGGCTAACACCCTTACACATTGGGCTTAATTTGGGTCTTAATTGGGTTGGTGTTTTTAGTCTAAATGAACCATACTAAGTCGACTATACTATGATGGGTTTGACTACTTGTCCTGCCCCTAGTCTTGCCCAATCAATGGTCACACATCTCTTTGTCAAAGAGTGTTCAATACTAACACTATATATATATATATATATATATATATATATATATATATATATATATATATATATATATAGTTTAAGACCACGATTGGACTATGTTACTATTAGCTATACACACAAACCCACATACAATATCAAAGTTAGCCATAAAATTCTAACAAAAATATTTAAATTAATTATTATAAATTTTGGGAGTGGGGGCTAACATTCTACCCAACTTGCAAAAATTTTGTCCTCGAAATTTAAAATAAGATTGGTAGAGAAGAATAAGAGAATTCACCTTTGAAGGAAGTTAAATACACTTGTCGTATTGGGTTTTTCGAAAGGATAGGAGACGCATTTACTATTAGGATCCTAGTGGATGGCACACTCTAAGAGATAGGGTACACTTATTTCAAGACATATCCAACTTACAAAAATTACATCGGCAGTGAAAACTCTAGTCACGGTCCTATTTACAAGGTTTCTGGGATGATCTAATTCTAAAGAGAGATATGAGGATATTAGACACTTCTAAACTTAATTAATGGCTATCTAAAGAAACCTAGATACTCATAGTACTCTTGGTCAATAACTCTTTAAGAAAAACTATTACCAATTTAACTTTACTCCTATATAAGTCATGTCTTCAACAAGACAATAAAAATGACTAGGTCGAATATAACTAGGGCGAGGTGGTACAGAGGGATTCGATCATTGCATGACATGGATGACAAGATCGAGAAAATCATGAAAAGAAGAATTGGAAACCAATATAAGAGAGTTACAATAAGTTCAAGAAGTATTTGCACATGAATTTGATTTAAAAATAAGGCATAATTTAGGTAGGCACATGGAGAATTAAGCCATAGTGACTAGGTCAAAGAAATTGGAACAGAAGAAACTAGTAATCTATAGTGATATGGATATTATACACAAGGAGAGGTTCCAATCAATGAGTTGGTTTTTAAAATTTTAGCACTACTAGGGAAGGAGTAAAGTGTTTACTCAATTACATAATTAGAATAATTTGCTACGGCAAAATCACAAGATTACAATTGAGAAATAAGATAAGTAATCAAAATTTAAAATGATGTGGTACGGTCGATGACAAATTACAACTTCTGGTCATAAAATCAATATTGGATTTCAAATGTTCAAATGGACTGGAGAAATTGCATAACTACTCCTGCTAGAATATAGTCTATCTATTCTGGTTTTCTAGGATAACATTTGGTTCTTAAAAAAATACAACTAACAAGACTGAAAGCCAAAATATATCTTATTCAATCTTATGATTCCTATATCTTAACTCCATCGAGTTCACTCGCTTCTGTGACTGGATTTCTTTTAGTGTCGCTATCAACAAAATAATATTTAAAATAATAAGAATGTAATCTATCAAGGTCTTCAACTATCACAGATCCTTGAAAATTATACCTAACATTTAATTTCTCGTCCTTTTCTCTATTAGAATGCAACTTCATTTTCGAGAAAAAATTCCATAATTTGCAACTCAACCATAGATATAATTTACCAAACTATTTAAGGATACCCTACTTCCAATTTTGCTCATATTCCAATCTTGAAATTGTATTTCTCTTCTTTCCTCATGCCTTTTTACCTCTTGTTTGGTTTCTGAAAGTCTTCTAACACATTCATAATTATGATTGTCGAATACTCATGGTACTACCATTGTCGTTGTATGATCATAACCATATATATAATATGTCCATTCCTGTCCTTCATCACATAAAGTGCATCATCTATTTTCTCGCTCTAACTTCTTATTCTTTTCTTGAGTCTCAGCCTTTTGGATTTGATTGCATAGTCGTACAACTTGTGTAAGTCATATATTTCCCGTAATTCATATTACGTCATTATGGTTAATCCCTATTGTAGTCATCATCTCAATTTACTTTATGCCACTTCTTGATTTCTATCTTATTCAAATCAAAAATTTCTTGTGATTCCATCCTTGCATCTCCTCAATTATTTTCCTTAAATGTAATACTTCTCCTATTATTCTTTCCTCTTATACCCACTATGTGTATCTTAATTCAAGCATATTGTTCTAGTTATAATCTTTTGGTATTTCTAGCTAACATGTACTAATCAAGTATTTATATAACTATGGGTTACTAGTCTCTTCAAGGTAATATCTATAACCCTAATCTCCATTTCATATTTATAACTATCCACGTAAAATAAAAAAAATCACAATCAATGCCTAAACCTTATACTATACTCCTATAAGTTATATCTTAACTCTCCTTAACAGTATAATTAATATTCTACCCTTTATAGCTATATCAAGCTATACAATTCGTATAAGTACGTCTATCTCTTTATATACCTAACTTATCTGGTAAGGTCGAGGGTAAGTTAGGCAGCAAACAATTCTATCCATAAATTTTTTCAGTCATACTTTCTAAGGTCTTCCATAAGGGTGGTCCAATTTTTATTTAGGGAGCTATAACTAATCCCAATGGTTAACTGTATATTCTCCCAATCGTATCTCAAGTCATTTTATTCATTATAAAAATCTATCTTATCTTTTAGCCAATCTTCACTAATGTCTAACCTCTACCCAATTCTATTTACTTAAGTAAATGGATTGATAAAAGGAAAATTCCCCATTAAGGCTAAACCTTACATATAAAGTCTAACTGCCACTCCGTTCTAATAAGTCTATCTAATAGAGATGTCTATAATAATTCTTTCTATCTTAGATAATCACCCTTATATTCTATCAACCTTTGTTTTACCCTACAACAAAACATTTAACTAAAAGGATTCATCAAGCAAGAGTGTTCGCCTTCTCGAAATAAGAGAAGACGAGTTACAACAATAAAGAGTTCAATAAAGGTATAATTGATTGCAAATACAAGATTCAAATGAGGTATTAGAAATTAAAGAAGTTTTAATAATTGTGGATTGAGTCCTAATACACTTATCCTAACGCTGACTCGTTAGGTACAGTAACGTAACCGAAATAATATGATCAGACCTGTATCGACCACCATTAAAACCATGTCACGCTCCAGTCCCAAACTATACGGGACCGACTACGTGACAATGGCCAGCTACGTATCAAGTGGATTATAGTCCAACCTAAATAAGTATAAGATGTACAGTGAGGATCATTATTTAAATAACTCAATAAATATATCTATGTCTCAATCCACAGGAAATAAAATAAAAGAATGCACAACATATATAATGGAATGCACCCCATACTACATATGTTATAACAGACTCGAAAGAAATAACATGAGTCTACAAATACTAGGCTATATCAACAAGAAAGAAGCAGTAAGAACATAATAGATGAATATAAAAGATTTGATACAAATAACAAATAATGATACTTATATACCGAGATGGTATTCATCAATAGCGAACTTAACGTCAATCAATACTATGAATATGGCAGGAGACCAGTTGCTCAGAGGAACATAACAAGATACAAAAAATATATGCCATAATATAAATATTGATTAACATAATGGTGAACTGACCAACTAAGTGAATGCACTTTGAAGACAACTTTGGACCATATGGGTAGGTCAAACATAAATAGGAAAACTGGCATAACAAAGAGCTAGAGGCCAAATATATATGATGACACATATCATCAATCAACATAGCATGCAGTTAGTACCCACAGCTTGATATACTGAAAAGTATATATGCCCATAACCGGTAACTCTGAGCACATAACTGGGTAACCATTATGTAAACCCCCTCGATTTATTCTGTAGATAGTTTGAGTGGATTTGGAAAATTTTTATAGCAGATGTCGAGGTTTAGCGTAGAGACAATTTATCTGAAAATTTAAATTCAATTAATTAAAACCCTTGGCGCACCCTGTCATTCCTATTTTAATCGAAGCCGAATATCAATCCATAAATTCCATCGGGCTATTGTACTTTCGACTTGACTCGCCAATTTTGGCACTGAACTTTTCTGTCTTATAAAATCAGTTTTTGTGTGCTCTAAATTAATTGTGCAACATTCCAAAAATCGTAACCCATATTTAATTTCGTGTCGGACACCTATGTCGTTACCCTCAATTTTGAGGTACCAACTTAACCTGTTGAGCCGGACCAACTAAAGGGTCCAAGACTGACTCCAAGCCCCCACCATTTTTGGCCTTTGTATCATTTCCGAATTTTGACCCCAAGTGCCCCCATTTAATTTAAAAGCGCGGGACACTTTAAATCTATTTTAATCGAGGATACCGACTTTGCCTAATCCTATTTTAATCCCTAATTAATCCCGATAGCCATAAAAATAAACCCGTGCCTAACGCACAATATCCCCTCACCATGAAAATTACTAATCATATTTTTCTCCATAATTTTTGTGTCATTTTATGTGACCGTGAAATTTCTCGAATTTACGGGGCTAAGTTGCAAATATTAAAAATTATGTGTCGTCACCCTATTGGCCATAATCCATGGAGAGGTCCCAAAATGGGGTCCTATTCTCACCATCCACTCACCCCCTTCATGAAGAAACTTACTCCCCTTCATGACATATCACAACCACCCATTTGGATTTGGGTCAATCATCACCACACATTCCTACCAACACCTCCCCTTATTTAATGTCTCTTCCTACACACATACCAACCGGCCCTAATCCCCAAAACCTTGGGAAAAACCCCCTCTATCTCTCTCCTCCCATTTCCTGTTACATACACAGCCATTTTCCCATTCTCTTCTTCTTCTACTACTTCCTCTCTTCTTCTTCTTCCTCTCTTCTTGAAAAGGAGCCCGACTACTGTACAGTCTCTCCCCCGGCCGGCGAACTCACTCCGGACGGTAGTACCGTCGTGTAGTCTTCTCCTCCGCCCGACTGACTCGCTATGAACTACAGCCGCTGTACAGTCTTCTCCCCCGAGTCTGACCCCGCACTCCGACCCAGCCATGCGAGCCTCCCGCAGCCGACTCCGGCGCTGTGCAGCCCTCTGTCCCAACAGCTGACCACCCGCATGCCGACTCTACTCCGGTCCCGACCCAACTGTGTACTCCCCCGCCGGCTGTGCATCTGCCGACTGACCCCTGTGCATCCTCCGCCCGAGCTGCTCAGCGGCGGCAAGCCGCGAGCTCCTCCGCCCGATCTGCTGCGTCGGCGAGCCGCGAGCCTCTCCATCTGAGCTACTGTGCCGGCGAGCCCCCCTAAGCTGCTGTTTCCCCGACCGGTCTTCCTTTATTTCCGGCCAGCGAGCTCTGCTCCGGCGAGCTATCCCTCTACGACCCGGCCAGCGCTACATCCCCCACCTCACTGTCGTTTTCCCTCCGGGCAACCACCCTAGGGATCGTTGCCTCCACCACCTCCAGTTGTTCTCCGGCCATCACCCCTCTGGCCAACGAGCCTCGTCGAGGTATCGACTCCCTCCCCCTCTCTTTGTTTATATTCTTGTGAGTTGTTTAAGCTAGGTTTTTTATATATTGTTGATGAATATGTAGGTTGATGATGAGCATGGAATAATAACTAGAGGTTAGGGTTTAATATGTTTTTAAGGTTTATGTTCATAATATATAATTTAATTGGTATACTTGAATTTTTGTTGAATGAAGGATTTAAAACATATATTTGAAGGTTTATAAATTTGTTGATAGTAAGGAAATGATGATTTTAAAATGTATACGTTGAGGCTTGAGAATAAAATGGATCCTTCGTTAGGGTTGCATAGTCGCATTGAGATCTAAGGGTTAGTTATTTTTATGTTATGCATTGAGGGTAAAAATGCATGGTTATAAATTAGAGCTTATATATGTAAGGTTTGAGAATGGAACGGGCTAGTTAAGGGTACGTATATACAATGAGATTTTGTGGGTAAGTGTCATGTGAAATCTTAGGGTTTGTTACATTTTAGTATATGAACTTGATGGACATTGAGAAGCAGGAGATTGATTGTGTAATAGTGTAAAAAATTGAACCCTTAGCCTTTTATTGAGGATTGCTGATTTAATGATGAACAAAATTAAGTAGTAGCTTTTATTGTGGAAAGGAAAAGATTGTATATTCGAGGGTTTAATAAATAAATGATAATTTATTTGAGGATGAGATATGTCAATATGCATGTTAAGATCATGGCTTTAACTACTGAATGGCGTGATAAATGTAGTATGATGGAGGATCTGTCTGATGATATTATACAGGTGATTGAGATAGGTATTATTCGGATCAAGGATCAGAGATTGAGGACTGTGAAATTAGTAGTTAACTATTTGAGTTTGAGACTGAGTTTAGATGTAGATGTGTGTCACATCCCTGTCTATTGTGGAAAGAGATTATTGATTATTGGTTTGTATCTCATCTCTAGGTACTGCGGGACCCGAGGACTTGGATATGGTACCGAATCCCCGTCATCAGCAGCCGGACGCAGGCAAGTGTACCTTGCCACCCTGTATTTTAGATTTTAGATATTTGTAGTTCTTTATGTACCTTATGCACGTACTTATGTTGACGCTCGATACTTCACGTCCGGATCACAACCGGGTGCTGACGTTCGTCGTAACATCTTAGAATAATTGTTAGATGCTTGTAGTACCTCGATGCACGTACCTGAGTACATCGACATCCCAGGACACACTCATACACTATGATCGTGCTAGATTCCTGTATCCTGATACTGACATCATGACCAGAGACTGGGACGACCTTAGGGTCGCGTCTGTTGAGTTATCTTCCGTGTGTCGAGACTGTTAGATAGAGGTTCAGGTTCCGCGCACAATCGTTGACCGCTTGGGATGGGGAAGACAGTTACTAGACGTTTGGGCTACTATGCACGCGCTTATATATGTATATATAGTGATCCTGTATTCTAGAGTAGTGTATCACCCATGTGTCTCTGTGCTCGGAGCTACGGTACGCCCCGTGTGTCTCTGTGTTCGGAGCTACGATTTTATTTTGGACAGCCCACGCGTCGAACATTGTCTTTAAACTATGTCACACTAGTTGGTTATGATAGAGTACCCTGTCGTGCACTTGTTCTTTCTGTTTACTTAGCATGTTATATTTCTGTACCTTGTTACGTCCCTCTGAGGACCTGGTTCTCTGCCAGTTTTGCAGCATAGACGATTACGGAGCACTTGGAGATACTGATGGTGTAGCATATCTTGCGAGCATGGTACCAGGTACTCACATTATATCTACTGGCATTATGGTTATTTTAAATTGATTATTTATATGCTATTGTAGCCTAGTTTTGTAGACTCATACTTCTTCTCGAGTCTATTCGAGTTAGTGTGTTATTGGGCGGCCGACCTTAACACATATAGCTCTTTCTTGTATACTGCTGTACATTGTGGATTGAGACATAGAGGTTCACATATATGGAATATCTATATAGTGCCCTTTATATTATAGCTTATACGTATTCGAGTCAGACCAGAGTCTGGTCGAATGCGTAGCTGGTGTGTCACGTATTCCTGGTCCTACATTTTGGGACTGGGGCGTGGCATGTTTTTGTGGTGACCTATGCAGGTCCGTTTTAAATCGTCTTGGTCACCTAACTGTGCCAAGTGAGCCTGCAAATTAGGAATAGATGTTATGATTGTTGAATAGGATCTCAATCCATAATCAATTTTAAAAATTCTTTGTATGTGATTATCGCCCTTGGACTTCCGCTTGCATTCGTTCAAACTTTGTTAATATCGCTATCCTTGTTTCTCGTCCCCTATTGTTCGGGGAGACGAATGTTTGTGACGGATGGTTACCCTCATGAAGAAGATCGAAGACCAGACGACAGAAGACATAATTCTTATACCTTTCTCGAAGAAGATTGTTACCTTATCAGGATAAAATGATGGGTCCTTTGGATTCTAGATATAGTATGGACGGTTGGCAAGAGAGTTGGACCCACTAGTACACTACCCGTGCTTGAGGTAATAGTGATCTTGGAAGTACTGAGAGTTAGAAGGATTGTTGATCATGACCTAGAATAATTTATAGGAATGTATCGCCCGATGATAGAAACTAGTGGTTGGATACGACAGCAATGATAGGAACGATGATATTATGAATTGAGGAAAAAAAAAATTATTATTTCACTTAGAAAATAATGATCGGATTCCAGAAATTCTAGTATGTACTTGAGTGATAACATCATTGTACTTGTGACTTGGATAGATAAATAACGAAAAGAAGGAATTTGAGGAATATAATTTTTGGGAAAACTTTGAGGAGAAGAGAATTATACATTAGGCAAGAATTTTTTTTTTCTTTCTTTTGAGAATTGATGTTGTAAACAGAACGAGAGAAATTATTTTTGAGGTTAAGTCTGGAAGATGACACCGTCCTAGCATGAGTAAATTGAGCCAATACCACGCGATACTAGATTGTCGACGTAGTTGCAATTATATTTTTAGGCCACCTGGTTACCCTGAGTTGAGTTCAGAAAGCCCAGGAGTATGGTGCCCATCTACTTTAGGGGTATACAATGCAGGAGGTGAACCAGTGTACCAGCATGTTATATCAGAGTTTGAGGATGTGATTCTAGATAATTTTTTTGGCCTGCCACATGACAGAGAGATAGAATTTGCTATAGAGTTGACTCCAAGAGCGGAGCCAATTATTTTCCCGTCTTCAGACTAGCACCGAAAGAGTTGGTTGAGTTGAAGGTCCATACTAGAGAATCACTGGGACAAGAGTTTCAGTCGGGCTAGTGTTTCTCTATGGGGGGAAAACCTATCTTAATTGTGCTGAAGAAAGATGGGACAGTACAGTTGAATCAGCTAAGTAGCGCATATGTATTCTCGAAGATGGATCTCAGATCAGGCTATCATCAGATCAAGGTACGGAGAGAACACATTCCGAAGACGACGCTTCGGACGAAGTATGTGCTCTATGAGTTTCTAGTCATGACCGTTTCATTTGATCAACATGCCGACAGTATTTATGAGCTTGAAGAACAAGGTTTTCCACCAGTACTTGGATAAGTTCGTAGTGGTGTTCATCGACGTCTTGATATATTCAGAAAACCAGAAGAAGCACGAGAGACATCTCAAGATTTTGTTGGAGATATTGAGAAATGAGAGGCTGTAAGCCAAGCTCAACAAATACGAGTTATGTTCAGATAGAATAGATAGTCTACACATCAGGACAGCTTAGAGTTCTTGAGAAGAACTATCAGACACACGATCTAGGGCTAGCTGTAGTGCTATTTGCACTAAAGCGATGGCGACACTACCTTGATGTAGAGCAGATGTTGAGATTTATACAAAACACAGAAAGTCTGAAGAATGCCTACACGCAGAAGGAACTTAACATGAGACAAAGGCACTGGCTAGAATTTATGACAGATTATAATATCGAGTTGCAGAACCACTCTGGCAAGACGAATATAGTTTATGACTCATCGCCAGTTGTTAGAGGATTTTCAGGAACTCAGGATTGAGATTGTATTGCCAGGCATGGATGGACAGATGGCCAGTCTTGAGGTTCAGTCTACTATGGTTGAGAGAATCAAGGCAGCATTGCCTACGGACACGAGATTTAGACGACTGTAAGAAAGGACAGAGGCCGACATGCAAACGGGATTCAAGATTCATGAAGACGGAACATTGAGGTATCGAGATCGCCTATACGTTCCGAGTGGCAAGCTACGCCTAGAGTTGATGACCGAGGCTCATAGCTTGATTATTCTATTTCATCCCGAGGGTACGAAGATGTACCGAGATGCGAGGCAATATTACTGGTGGCATGGGATGAAGAGAGAAATTACATGATTCGTGGCAAAATATTTAGTTTGGCAGCAAGTTAAGGCCAAACATCAGAGGACTGCAGGATTATTGCGGCCACTTCCCATTCCCAAGTAGAAGTGGGAACACATTACCATGGACTTCGTCACAGGATTCCCACGAAGCCCTAGCGGGAAGGATGCAGTATGGGTTGTCATAGACAGACTCACCAAGTCTGCATATTTTCTTGCCCTTCAGAGTTGGGCAATCCACAAAGATATTAGCTGACATGTATTTGAGGCAGATAGTATGACTACATAGAGTGCCGGTCAGTATCATATCGGATCGTGATTCCAGATTCATGTCACATTTTTGGGAGGGTATGTAGGAGAGCCTAGGAACTCGCCTAAAGTTCAGCACTGCATATCATCCACAGACTTATGGACAGTCAGAGCACACGATACAGATATTAGAGGATATGTAGAGAGCGTGCATGATTGATTTTGGAGGATCTTGGGAGGACCACCTACACTTGGTGAAATTCTCCTACAATAACAGTTACCAGGCCAGCATACAGATGGCACCTTATGAGGCACTGTACGGCAGGAAATGTAGGTCGCCAGTTTATTAGAGTGACATGGGAGAGCGTCAGATACTTGGTCCCGATTTGGTAACACAGACAGTGGAGAAGGTCAAGAAGATTCAGAGCCACCTGCGTGCAGCACAAGACAGACAAAAATATTGGGCAGATGCGCACCGCAGACCATTGGAGTTCAAGGAGGGTGACCATATATTTTTGAGGATATCGCCCACTCGTGGTACCATCAAATTCGGAGGCAGAGGCAAGCTGAGTCTGAGGTAAATCGGACCTTTTGACATTTTGGAACGAGTTGGCAAAGTGGCTTACCGTCTTGCATTACCTCCATCATTAGAGGGAGTACATAACGTATTTCACGTATCGCAGCTAAGGAGATATGTCACAGACCCTAACCACGTGCTTGATCATTCGGAGATTACACTCGGGCCCAGCCTGTCTTACGTAGAGCAGCCAGTTGAGATCCTCGATCGCAGCGAGAAGACTCTGAGAGGGCAGACGTTTCGACTGGTCAAAGTGGCATGGAAGCTCCATTCACCAGGCGAGACTACTTGGGAGCGCGAGGATTCTTTTCGACAGCGATTTCCGTACCTATTCGAGGAGCAAGGTACGAATTTACGTACGACATTTGATTACTAGACTATTTTAAAATTCTGTTAGATATTATCGTGCTTTACTTTTAATTTCGGGGACGCAATTTTTCTAAGTTGGGAAAAATGTAAACCCCCTCGATTTATTCTGTAGATAGTTTGAGTGGATTTGGAAAATTTTGATAGCAGATGTCGAGGTTTAGCGTAGAGATAATTTATCTAAAAATTTAAATTTAATTAATTAAAACCCTTGGCGCGCCCTGTCATTCCTATTTTAATCGGAGCCCAATATCAACCCATAAATTCCATCGGGCTATTGTACTTTCGATTTGACTCACCAATTTTGGCGCTGGACTTTTCCGTCTTATAAAATCAGTTTTTGTGTGCTCTAAATTAATTGCGCAACATTCCAAAAATTGTAACCCATATTTAATTTCGTGTCGGACACCTGTGTCGTTACCCCAATTTTGAGGTACCAACTTAACCTGTTGAGCCGGACCAACTAAAGGGTCCAAGACTGACTCCAAGCCCCCACAATTTTTGGCCTTTGTGTCATTTCTGAATTTTGACCCCAAGTGCCCCCATTTAATTTAAAAGTGCGGGACACATTAAATCTATTTTAATCGAGGATACCGACTTTGCATAATCCTATTTTAATCCCTAATTAATCCCGATGGCCATAAAAATAAACCCGTGCCTAACGCACAATACCCCCTCACCATGGAAATTACTAATCATTTTTTTCTCCATAATTTTTGTGTCATTTTATGTGACCGTACAATTTCCTGAATTTACGGGGCTAAGTTGCAAATATTAAAAATTATGTGTCATCACCCTATTGGCCATAATCCATGGAGAGGTCCCAAAATGGGGTCCTATTCTCACCATCTACTCACCCCCTTCATGAAGAAACTCACTCCCCTTCGTGACATATCACAACCACCCATTTGGATTTGGGTCAATCATCACCACACATTCCTACTAACACCTCTCCTTATTTAATGTCTCTTCCTACACACATACCAACCGGCCATAATCCCCAAAACCTTGGGAAAAACCCCCTCTCTCTCTCCTCCCATTTCCTGTTACATACACAGCCATTTTCCCATTCTCTTCTTCTTCTACTACTTCCTCTCTTCTTCTTCTTCCTCTCTTCTTGAAAAGAAGCCCGATTGCTGTATAGTCTCTCCCCCGGCCGGCGGACTCACTCCGGACGGCAGTGCCGCCGTGCAGTCTTCTTCTCCGGCCGACGGACTCGCTCTGAACTGCAGCCGCTGTACAATCTTTTCCCCCGAGGCTGACCCAGCACTCCGACCCAGGCATGCGAGCCTCCCGCAGCCGACTCCGGCGCTGTGCAGCCCTCGGTCCCAACAGCTGACCACCCGCATGCCGACTCTACTCCGGTCCTGACCCAACTGTGTACTCCCCCGCCGGCTGTGCATCCGCCGACTGACCCCTGTGCATCCTCCGCCCGAGCTGCTCAGCGACGGCGAACCGCGAGCTCCTCTGCCCGATCTGCTGTGCCGGCGAGCCACGAGCCTCTCCATCTGAGCTACTGTGCCGGCGAGCCCCCCTAAGCTGCTGTTTCCCCGACTGGTGTCTCTCTATTTCCGGCCAGCGAGCTCTGCTCCGGCGAGCTGTCCCTCCACGACCCGGCCAGCGCTACCTCCCCCACCTCGCTGTCATTTTCCCTCCGGGCAACCACCCTACGGATCGTTGCCTCCACCACCTTCAGTTGTTCTCCGGCCATCACCCCTCCGGCCAACGAGCCTCGTCGAGGTATCGACTCCCTCCCCCTCTCTTTGTTTATATTCTTGTGAGTTGTTTAAGCTAGGTTTTTTATATATTGTTGATGAATATGTAGGTTGATGATGAGCATGGGATAATGACTAGAGGTTAGGGTTTAATATATTTTTAAGGTTTATGTTCATAATATATAATTTAATGGGTATACTTGAATTTTTGTTGAAGGAAGGATTTAAAACATACATTTGAAGGTTTATAAATTTGTTGATAGTAAGGAAATGATGATTTTAAAATGTATACGTTAAGGCTTGAGAATAAAATGGATCCTTGGTTAGGGTTGCATAGTCGCATTGAGATCTAAGGGTTAGTTCTTTTTATGTTATGCATTGAGGGTAAAAATGCATGGTTATAAATTAGAGCTTATATATGTAAGGTTTGAGAATGGAATGGGCTAGTTAAGGGTACGTATATGCAATGAGATTTTGTGGGTAAGTGTCATGTGAAATCTTAGGGTTTATTACATTTTAGTATATGCACTTGATGGACATTGAGAAGCAGGAGATTGATTGTGTAATAGTGTAAAAAATTGAACCCTTAGCCTTTTATTGAGGATTGCTGATTTAATGATGAACAAAATTAAGTAGTAGCTTTTATTGTGGAAAGGGAAAGATTGTATATTCGAGGGTTTAATAAATAAATGATAATTTATTCGAGGATGAGATATGTCAATATGCATGTTAAGATCATGGCTTTAACTACTGAATGGCATGATAAATGTAGTATGATGGAGGATCTGTCTGATGATATTATACAGGTGATTGAGATAGGTATTATTCGGATCAAGGATCAGAGATTGAGGACTGTGAAATTAGTAGTTAACTATTTGAGTTTGAGACTGAGTTTAGGTGTAGATGTGTGTCACATCCCTGTCTGTCGTGGAAATAGATTATTGATTATTGGTTTGTATCTCAACTCTAGGTACTGCTGGACCCGAGGACTTGGACGTGGTACTGGATCCCCGTCATCAGCAGCCGGACGCAGGCAAGTGTACCTTGCCACCCTGTATTTCAGATTTCAGATATTTGTAGTTCTTTATGTACCTTGTGCACGTACTTATGTTGACGCTCGATACTTCAAGTCCGGATCATAACCGGGTGCTGACGTTCGTCGTAACATCTTAGAATAATTGTTAGATGCTTGTAGTACCTCGATGCACGTACCTGAGTACATCGACACCCCAGGACACACTCATACACTGTGATCGTGCCAGATTCCTGTATCCTGATACTGACATCATGACCAGAGACTGGGATGACCTTAGGGTCACGTCTGTTGAGTTATCTTCCGTGTGTCGAGACTGTTAGATAGAGGTTCAGGTTCAGCGCACAATCGTTGACCGCTTGGGATGGGGAAGACAGTTACTAGATGTTTGGACTACTATGCACGTGCTTATATATGTATATATAGTGATCCTGTATTCTAGAGTAGTGTATGACCCGTATGTCTCTTTGCTCGGAGCTACGGTACGCCCCTTGTGTCTCTGTGTTCGTAGCTACGATTTTATTTTGGACAGCCCAGGCGTCGAACATTGTCTTTAAACTCTGTCACACTAGTTGGTTATGATAGAGTACCCTGTCGTGCACTTGTACTTTTTGTTTACTTGGCATGCTATATTTTTGTACCTTGTTACATCCCTCTGAGGACCTGGTTCCCTGCTAGTTTTGCAGCATAGACGATTACGGAGCACTTGGAGATACTGATGGTGTGGCATATCTTGCGAGCATGGTACCAGGTACTCATATTATATCTACCGGCATTATGGTTATTTTACATTGATTATTCATATGCTATTGTAGCCTAGTTTTGTAGACTCATACTTCTTCTCGAGTCTATTCGAGTTAGTGTGTTATTGGGCGGCCGACCTTAGCACATATAGCTCTTTCTTGTATACTGCTGTACATTGTGGATTGAGACATAGAGGTTCACATATATGGAATATCTAGATAGTGCCCTTTATATTACAGCTTATACGTATTCGAGTTAGACCAGAGTCTGGTCGAATGCATAGCTGGCGTGTCACGTATTCCTAGTCCTACGTTTTGGGACTGGGGCGTGACACATTAACCCATAACCAGGTAACCATCAGCCCATAACTGGGTAACCATCATCTCAAAACTGGATAACTTTGAGGCTCATAATCCCGTAGTTCCTCTGGAGACTATGGTAAACTAATATATCTGTCCCATACGCCTACTAGTTGTCTTTTCAGAACAATGTCAATGTATAAGTTGTGTCTACGATGTTGACATATCAACTATAATTCTAGGTCACAAGTAAACTAAAGTTATCTTAACTACATGATGTACCGTGACATGTACTACTCGCACCGATAGCCTATCGAGTGCGTAAGCTCATATCCTAACATGAACTCTCTCTGTGTCGTGAGATGGTATGTGTTGAGGCCTTGGGAGATATAATAATAACTCTAGACATGGATTTCCATTAGTGACTAGGTCTATACATAAGACTAAGTATCGACGCCTTAGTCGACTATACTAGAGGCACTCTCAGACGCGCACAAATATATATTATATATAGAGCATAAGCATATGAACAATATTAATTAAGTTTAAACAGTAAAAAATAGCAAGGTATACTAGCCTAGATCTCCTAAATGAGAATACTACAATCCTGATCCCTTGTTCAAGTTCGAACTGTCATGAGAGCCTATAAATATAATAATATTAAATCAGTCACTATGATAACTAAATAGTTTGTCTAGATAAGCTAAATAAGTGTCAAAAAAAGTAGTCTAACTTTCCAATCCTCTAACAACTCAATAACCTCAAGTATTTATATAACCCTTGTTAAACATGACTTCTAAGTTGCTACTCAACATATTGAAACTATGTGTTCTTCCTACTATGCTTTTCATATAAAAGTGTGTATTCATATTATTCTCAAAATCTCATGAAATAAGTATAACCTCCGATTTCCAAATTTCCAAAATAATTAGATTTTTAATTTATTTTAAATATCAAGTTTATAAATTATTTTCTCCTTGAATTTTTAGTATTAGATTTTCGAACAATGTTTGATTTTAGAAGGTGATTTAAAATCTTTTATAAAAATCATTTTCCCTAAATGTCGATTTATTATAAAATAAATAGATAGATAATGATGTAAATATAATACTATAGCTTCGAATATTTATTGGCTTGAAATTATGAAATTATTTGTTTAATAAATTTTTTTTTGAAGGACTAGTTGTTTTCATAATAAATTTTCATATCCATTTTGGAATAGTAAATAAATAAATTACATAATTTCAAGGATTTTGAAATATGGATTAATTAGTAGCTAATTTGGAATCAGTTAGCCTTGGAAGCCTCTTAAAACATTTTCTTAAATTATATTTTTCTATTAAATTTTCCAGTTTACCGTCTCCCATTCACACCCTCATTTTTCCCACGTGAAAACTCATTCATACCTAATCTGGGCCATTCATTATTTGGGCCAATCCTCACCCTTTATCCCACACCTCTCTCCCTATTTAAGTCTCTCATCACCATTCCGAAGAAACCCTAGCTAGCCCTCACAAATTCCCACAAGCCAACAACTACCACCATTTTGTGTGCTCGTGTCCGTGTGTCCAGCATTACCGTGTCAGCCATGTTGGCCTCGGGTCCGACCCCGGGTGTCCTACCGTATCCATTCATTTCCTGTGTCCGGTTACAATATTACAACCAGATTCTTCGTGTCCGACACACTCGGACACATCCACCCACACCACAGTACATTATTTCTGTGTCCAACACCCGGACACGTCCACCCCATTACCACAACACCACCATCGTGTCCAGCCTCGGACACGATCTACCCCGACACAGCAAACCCTAACCCTAACGTTAATCACCGTTCTGTCCATCTCGATCCGCCGCCTGCAACCACCATCTGGAACCTCCACTGACCACCGGGCCTCTATCGTATTCTGATCCGCCACCTTCTTCCTGAGCGCGCCGATGTGCAGTTCTCGAGCCTCCTCCTCTTGATTGGCGACTTACGCTCGACCAGATCCGATCTGTACGACATCTGAGTCGTTCGACAGAAGCAGAGCACCGCCGCCTCAGATTCGTCGAGCCTCGCCGCCGCGTTGAGCCGAGCTTCACCGGAGCCGACGCCGCCGCTCTCGAGTTCCACCGCCGCCGACGAGAAGAACGGCGAGACCCCCGTGCCGACGCCTTGCCGGCCCGACCCCGGCGAGACCCCCGTGCCGACGCCAGAGAAAAACCCCAACGTGAGCCCTTTCTCTTTCTCCTTTCTTCTGTCTATGTGTTAGGTTAGTTATTTATTAATCAGTTAATTAAGTTATTAATCAGTATTAATTTATTAATCAATTAGTTAATTTGTAATTAGTTTAGTAATTAATGTAATTTGTTTAGTAATTAAATATAGTTAATTTAGTAATTTCATGTAATTAGTTTAGTAATTAAAATATAATTAGTTTTATTGTTTATAATGTATGAATTTAGTTATTTATTATGTGTATGAAATTAGTTATGTATTATATATAAGGACTTGGTTATATCAATATGCAATTAGTTAGTTTTTATGTAATCAGTAATTTCGGAATAATTATAAGGGTTTTGACTATGTAAAAATAATAATTTTTGGTTTATGTTATTAATTAAAAATATAGTTTCAATCATAAAAATAAGATCAAAATTTGTTTAATTGGGCTGGTAACCAATTTTACTATAGATATAAAAATATATGATGGCTTTTACATAAATTCTAAATTGTTATAAATAAACTTTTATTTGTAATTATCGCTCAAAATAAATTCAAATAATTTTCATTAAATTAAGGTGTTACCTTAATTATAAACAAACGACCCTTCCCCTATTAGCCTGGTATCCTTATCTCGATTTTCGTGCCGAACTCCGATCTTGAACTTCTTTATATAGTTTCTAGCTATTTGGACTGCTCCGGACTCATTGGAGCGAACTGCTACTTTATTTGGGATCACCTTGAGAATTGTGGCATTATATACATTCTTTGATTAGTTATATATATATAAAATGTTTGATTGATATATATATATACAAATATGTAGTTTGATATAAAAATATATATTTATATACATCTATTAGTGTATATACACATATACGTATTTTTGTACAATTACTAATAGACACTTATATATATATTATATACGTTTTTATTGGTATATACCCTGAGTGTAAATGTGTATTATATACATATCCCTTGTGTATTATATACATATCCCTACTAAATGACCCTAGTTGACTAGAGCCATGCCTGGCATAGCCCTGAGGCCAGTGTATTTCTATAGTGTGTTAGTGTAGCATCTGATACAAGTGATATTATTATATGTTTATAGGACTGTCGGATTCGCCAGACGATACTCTGGGACAGGACATTGGTATTGACAGCTAAGGACCCAAGGCAAGTACATTCTCTGATTAGTTTCTAATTTATGATATCTCCTATGTTCACTGTATCTAGTGTAGATATCTATGCTCTTGACACATTGGTTACACGGATTGGTATACACGGATCCCGTCATGAGATGTTATTCCTTATTCATGGTATAGCTTGTACAAGACTTGTTTCCTTGTTATCTTGTGCATGTACAGACACTGATTTTCGGGGAGACTTGCTACCTCCCTAGGGAATCCCGTGCCATAGCGTACCATGATTGGATCTACTATACCAGTCGGGGGTGGGGAGTATTTTAGTATAGATATGTGATCGTACCCAACTTTACATGCATCATAGCTCACCCCACATCTCACGTCGGGTGCGGCCTGACCATTTACATGCTTCATAGCTGTTACGTGTGATTAGCCTGACCTCTACATGCATCATAGCTAACCAACGGTTAGCCTGACCTTACAAGAATCATAGCTAATCACATGTAACCAGCCTGATCAAGTTCCCAAGCCGATCACATGTTAAAGCTAGTACTCATACACTTAGTCATAGGTTCTTGCTCATGGACATATTGTTTCTCTCCTGCATTTACTTACAGTATTTCCAGTATTTCTTTTATTTCTCGTATCTATACATGCTTCTGGTATATTTCCATCTAGAACTGCTACATAGTTTATATCATTAATATAGAACTGCTATTTAGAGATGTACTTTGCTCCTTTCTGACTGGAAAATATTTTTCCAGACTGTGACCTTAGTAGACTGGTTTCTGACACTTGGGGATTGGAAGTTAATGATTGCAGGTATAATTATTCTGTCGTTAGATTTGTCTTGTATTTCTTGCTTGCCTGGATATCTCATCGTGCTTTAGTTTATGTGATTGAGTATTTCTAACATTATTTTATGATATCCACGTCTCCTTAAGGAGTTGGGTATTCACGCAAGTTTGATTAGATAGTTACCTGACCTAGACAGCATTCTACCGTCGATGCTACGGCGTAGGCTGGACGTACCCACGCACTCGTGTCCCTAAACCGGGTGCGGGTCGTGAAACGTTTTTAGTGGTGGCCCATGCAGGTCAGACTTCGCTAGTTGTGCGATGTCGTAGTAGTACGACGTCATAGTTGTACTACTACGTACCTGCTATAGAATATAGGACATAGGATACTAGGATGAGAGTGGATGCTTAATCACAAAATTCTTGAGAGATTCCTGGGACGATCCCTTGAGAATCTTATTATAATTTCTAATTTTGAATCCTTCGCCTTATTTCTGTCTGTCCTCACTCATTGATATTGAATTTGATTATTGTTGATCAATTATTAAAATTAAAATCTTGGTATCATTATTGAGTTTGATTCTTGTTGACCAGTTGTTAAATTTAACTCTTGGTGTCGTTGTTGAGTTTGATTTTTTATTTCATATTGAGCTGAATTTTACGGGATAAAATTTACGGTATCATCTGATGACATATATTGATGAGGACAGTGAGAAAGGTAACGTCTACTTTGGTTATGGAACCTAGAGTTTATCGCAGCCATATTAGCTGTCGTGACGAGAACGTAGAAACCTGACTTGGATGTACATACCTTAGTTATGAAACTTAGAGTCTCTTGCAGCCATACCGGTTGGCGTGGCGAGGATTCTAGATGACATAATTATAGAGTTGCATACCTTAGTTACGGAACCTATCGTTTATCGCATCTATGCTTACTAGCGTGGCGAGGATTCTGAGTGTCATGATTTCAGACAGACGTGTATGATTATCAGGTTGTATCTTAAATTGGTTCTTAAAGTATCATCTTAAGACTTATCTATTTCTGTTATTCCAGGACTTTGTTCCATCGTTTCTTTTCTTTACTAGCAGTAAAGATACCTTCAGTCCTTAACCCAGTTCTTTTGAGCCTTATTTCTTTAAGGATCCTTGTTAGTGTGATAATTAGTGACTTGCAATTTTGGTTGTGTCTTGTATTAGTTTGACTGAGTATGACTTATGAGTTTGTAAGTGTTCTTAGTTGGACATGTGAGCAGTAGGCATTAATCTAGAGATACCCATAGCATAGTACCTTGTAGCAATAGTTCTATGATAGGTGTTATTATAGTTAATATTGGTACTATAGGTAGAAGAAGGAGTAAGAGTATCAATGATGGTTCCAAGAGTTAGTATCAGAGTCAGCATACCCGTCCTGGATAGTCATGAATTTATGTAATGGGATGATCTATGCAAACAATTAAGTATCAAGGAATTGTGTTAAAGATTAATGGAGCATGATGTTCAATTTGATGATTGATTACTTGGGTGTGTCAAGAGTAAATAAATGTATATGAATAAAGGGTATTAATGAGATGTCATGAGAAAAGAAATATCGAAATTAGTAATAAAAATAGTGAAGCGTATCATGGACTAGTTTAACAGGCTATAAAGGTTAAAAGGAAATACATATACAACAATCGAGATGAGGAACCATACACATACCCATGAGAGTAAAGAAACATGAGTGTTATAGTAGATACATGTAATCATGAGTTATAATGAGCTTGATGAATAATCCATTAATGAAGCTAGTGATATAATACCAAGAGTGCCAACGATTCTATATCGAGGATTAGTCGAGAATGACGCTAATCACAGTAAGCACTCTGTGTGATGATAATTAAATGATATACCAGTTGACATAAATTGAAATTATGAAAGAAAATACAGGTGATGATAACTTTGATCATTGGAGGTAATAGTATAAGTGATTCAGGCAGTAAAATTTTAGTACATAGTTATAGACACTAGACGCATTGAGTGCACCTTGAGTATCAGAGACCGTGAGCACTGATATGTACATTGTGGAGTTATAAATTAAAAGGTGGAAATAAAATTTTATTTTTAGAATAATCGAGGAGTTGAGATTATGTCATTAAATTTTTGAGGATTTCAAATATTGATTCAATAAACATGGTCAAGGCTACAAAGATTTTTGAAGTGATTAAAATTTTTATTTCGATGTTGAGTATCTGACTTTGAGGAGGTATATGCAATTTATTTTTAAGTTGTTCGAGAAGTTAAACCTTGACGATTATTTTGAGGATTAATTTTATGGTAGATGAGAGATATGAATATAAATATACGAGTAGATGATATACATGTGTAAGGATCTGGTGACTTGAGCATGATTGAGATGGCACTGCAGACTGACTTGGGTGTCCATCTAAAATTGTATTAGAAGGAGAAGTATTTAGTATGGTGTTGCACTTGACGTATATTTGAGTGATAAGAACGACTAGTATGAACAATTGTAGTAGGAACGGGAACTGACAGAGGGTATGGTACTAAAGAGATAGAGGTATCAACTTGGATGCATTATTGAATCATGGTTATATTCGAGATTCTTGGCATCAGATTTTGGCATTAATAGACAGGTGTGTGCAATACAGATATATTCATGGATCTTGTGGATTAAATGATTAGTTGAGATGGGTACCAGTGTACAGGAATAGCAATTAGTTAGTGAATGTGCTAGAGTTAAGTGTTTGTTAGAGATAGTAGATACTACAAGTAATGTTAGCAGGTTCTTTCTTTCCCTCCTAATGATTCCTTCTTCCGTCTTTCGATTGATTGATTTTCCTAATACTGTAGTTCGTATGCATGATTTCTTGTTAGAATATAACTAGTAGTACACCCTGACAGAGACTGCAATACCATGACAAAAAGATACATGACCTATATATTTTTTAAATTGTATGGCTGTAGGTAAAATTTTCTTAAACCATGATCATTAGGGTTTTGACCATAGCAAAGATCTATGACAAGGTTATGACCGACAAAAAGGGACAAGATGATTAAATTGTGGATGAGCATTAATTTAAATAAAGAATTTAGGGGTTGTTATAACAGAATTGATGGATCATTGATTTTACGAAAATCAAGGTATGATTGAAATTCAAGGATAAATATTAACTTAAATGAAGAATTAAGAAATTCACAGGGCAAAATTTGGAGATTTATTAATTTTAGGAAAGGTCTTGATATGATTGAATTGGTTATTAAAAAAATTAAGAAAATTTGGGAAATTATCATTATACCTAATTGATTGCAAGATAGAAATTTTATATTTTATATTATGAATGTTGCATTGAAGATTCTGAAAGTATCGCATCGTTGAGTATTTGAGGAAAAAGAAAATTCGAAAATAAAATCGTTAATGGAATGGTGTCGAATTCAATTCTCGGAGGAGAATTTAGATTTGAATAAGCATCAATTGAATTTGAGTTAGAGGAGTAAGATGATGGATGGATTAGTGTTTAAAATTTAAATTTTGAGATACGATATTATAAATATACATTGATTGGAATTCAATTGGAGGATTGGATATTAAAATCCTTGAGTTTTTAGATACGAACTTAAATTGGAGGAGATTATGATAAAAATTTGAATTTGATTTTAAACTTGAAGATTTTCAGGAATATGATGTTATAAAATTTTTGAAAGGTTGTGAAATAGCAATATGGAATTACTTCATGATTATTTGGTTTGAAATTTAAATTTTGATAGAAACAATAAAATGTGTAAATGCAATTATTGAGGACCTTAAATTTCGAGGACGAAATTTTTCTAAGGTGGGTAGACTTGTAACCTCCGATTTCCAAATTTTCAAAATAATTAGATTTTTAATTTATTTTAAATATCAAGTTTATAAATTATTTTCTCCTTGAATTTTTAGTATTAGATTTTCGAACAATGTTTGATTTTAGAAGGTGATTTAAAATCTTTTATAAAAATCATTTTCCCTAAATGTCGATTTATTATAAAATAAATAGATAAATAATGATGTAAATATAATACTATAGCTTCGAATATTTATTGGCTTGAAATAATGAAATTATTTGTTTAATAAATTTTTTTTGAAGGACTAGTTGTTTTCATAATAAATTTTCATATCCATTTTGGAATAGTAAATAAATAAATTACATAATTTCAAGGGTTTTGAAATATGGATTAATTAGTAGCTAATTTGGAATCAGTTAGCCTTGGAAGTCTCTTAAAACATTTTCTTAAATTATATTTTCTATTAAATTTTCCAGTTTACCGTCTCCCATTCACACCCTCATTTTTCCCACATGAAAACTCATTCATACCTAATCTGGGCCATTCATTATTTGGGCCAATCCTCACCCTTTATCCCACACCTCTCTCCCTATTTAAGTCTCTCATCACCATTCCCAAGAAACCCTAGCTAGCCCTCACAAATTCCCATAAGCCAACAACCACCACCATTTTGTGTGCTCGTGTCCGTGTGTCCAGCATTACCGTGTCAGCCATGTTGGCCTCGGGTCCGACCCCGGGTGTCCCACCGTATCCATTCATTTTCTGTGTCCGGTTACAACATTACAACCAGATTCTTCGTGTCCAACACACCCGGACACATCCACCCACACCACAGTACATCATTTCTGTGTCTAACACCCGGACACGTCCACCCCATTACCACAACAACACCATCGTGTCCAGCCTCGGACACGATCCACCCCGACACAGCAAACCCTAACCCTAACGTTAACCACCGTTCTGGCCATCTCGATCCGCCGCCTGCAACCACCATCTGGAACCTCCACTGACCACCGGGCCTCTATCGTATTCTGATCTGCCACCTTCTTCCTGAGCGCGCCGATGTGCAATTCTCGAGCCTCCTCCTCTTGATTGGCGACTTACGCTCGACCAGATCCGATCTGTACGACATATGAGTCGTTCGACAGAAGCAGAGCACCGCCGCCTCAGATCCGTCGAGCCTCGCCGCCGCGTCGAGCCGAGCTTCGCCGCCGCTTTCCTCACCGGAGCCGACGCCGCCGCTCTCGAGTTCCACCGCCGCCGCCAAGAAGAACGGAGAGACCCCGTGACGACGCCTTGCCGGCCCGACCCCGGCGAGACCCCCGTGCCGACGCCAGAGAAAAACCCCAACGTGAGCCCTTTCTCTTTCCCCTTTCTTCTGTCGATGAGTTAGGTTAGTTATTTATTAATCAGTTATATTTATTAATCAGTTAATTAAGTTATTAATCAGTATTAATTTATTAATCAATTAGTTAATTTGTAATTAGTTTAGTAATTAATGTAATTTGTTTAGTAATTAAATATAGTTAATTTAGTAATTTCATGTAATTAGTTTAGTAATTAAAATAAATTAGTTTTATTGTTTATAATGTATGAATTTAGTTATTTATTATGTGTATGAAATTAGTTATGTATTATATATAAGGACTTGGTTATATCAATATGCAATTAGTTAGTTTTTATGTAATCAGTAATTTCGGAATAATTATAAGGGTTTTGACTATGTAAAAATAATAATTCTGGTTTATGTTATTAATTAAAAATATAGTTTCAATAATAAAAATAAGATCAAAATTTGTTTAATTGGGCTGGTAACCAATTTTACTATAGATATAAAAATATATGATGGCTTTTACATAAATTCTAAATTGTTATAAATAAACTTTTATTTGTAATTATCGCTCAAAATAAATTCAAATGATTTTCATTAAATTAAGGTGTTACCTTAATTATAAACAAACGACCCTTCCCCTATTAGCCTGGTATCCTTATCTCAATTTTCGTGCCGAACTCCGATCTTGAACTTCTTTATATAGTTTCTAGCTATTTGGACTGCTCCGGACTCATTGGAATGAACTGCTAATTCATTTGGGATCACCTTGAGAATTGTGGCATTATATACATTCTTTGATTAGTTATATATATATAAAATGTTTGATTGATATATATATATACAAATATGTAGTTTGGTATAAAAATATATATTTATATACATCTATTAGCGTATATACACATATACGTATTTTTGTACAATTACTAATAGACACTTATATATATATTATATACGTTTTTATTGGTATATACCCTGAGTGTAAATGTGTATTATATACGTATCCCTACTAAATGACCCTAGTTGACTAGAGCCATGCCTGGCATAGCCCTGAGGCCAGTGTATTTCTATAGTGTGTTAGTGTAGCATCTGATACAAGTGATATTATTATATGTTTATAGGACTGTCGGATTCACCAGACGAAACTCTGGGACAGGACATTGGTATTGACAGCTAAGGACCCAAGGCAAGTACATTCTCTGATTAGTTTCTAATTTATGATATCTCCTATGTTCACTGTATCTAGTGTAGATATCCATGCTCTTGACACATTGGTTACACGGATTGGTATACACGGATCCCGTCATGAGATATTATTCCTTATGCATGGTGTAGCTTGTACAAGACTTGTTTCCTTGTTATCTTGTACATGTACAGACACTGATTTCCGGGGAGACTTGCTACCTCCCTAGGGAATCCCGTGCCATAGTGTACCATGATTGGATCTACTATACCAGTCGGAGGTGGGGAGTATTTTAGTGTAGATATGTGATCATACCCAACTTTACATGCATCATAGCTCACCCCACATCTCACGTCGGGTGCGGCCTGACCATTTACATGCTTCATAGCTGTTACGTGTGATTAGCCTGACCTCTACATGCATCATAGCTAACCAACGGTTAGCCTGACCTTACAAGAATCATAGCTAATCACATGTAACCAGCCTGATCAAGTTCCCAAGCCGATCACATGTTAAAGCTAGTATTCATACACTTAGTCATAGGTTCTTGCTCATGGACATATTGTTTCTCTCCTGCATTTACTTACAGTATTTCCAGTATTTCTTTTATTTCTCGTATCTATACATGCTTCTGGTATATTTTCATCTAGAACTGCTATATAGTTTATATCATTAATATAGAACTGCTATTTAGAGATATACTTTGCTCCTTCCTGACTGGAAAATATTTTTCCAGACTGTGACCTTAGTAGACTGGTTTCTGACACTTGGGGATTGGAAGTTAATGATTGCAGGTATGATTATTCTGTCGTTAGATTTGTCTTGTATTTCTTGCTTGCCTGGATATCTCATCGTGCTTTAGTTTATGTTATTGAGTATTTCTAACATTATTTTATGATATTCACGTCTCCTTATGGAGTTGAGTATTCACGCAAGTTTGATTAGATAGTTACCTGACCTAGACAGCGTTCTACCGTCGATGCTGCAGCGTAGGCTGGACGTACCCACGCACTCGTGTCCCTAAACCGGGTGCGGGTCGTGACAATAAGTGTCAACCTATCCAATAGTATTTACTAATATTCATCCTCACATTTTTAGGAATTAAACACCAACCTACGAAATCCTACTTGCACTATTCTTATTCCATTCTAACCCATGCAATCATAGCTTCCAATTTGGGGAGGGTTATCTACATATATTTCTATAACTTGCTATTGGATCTTTGTTTACTACATATGAACCGTCAACCTATTTACCTACTCATCATAAAACCCTCTATACATAACATATAATTCCTTGAACTACATGTTACCAAATGTGCAACATGTAATATAATGACCCAAATCTGAATACTAACTGAACATGGTACCAAACAAGTCCTATGAATAGGACTTTAACATGTTCTTGCACTAAACTAGGTACAGAAATTATGTCATAAAGGTGTAAAGTTTGGCATGGTTAAAAATGATTCTATAAGGGTTTCTAGCATGGTTTCAAGGGTATACAACTTGACAAGGTGTGAGTATCATTCCATGTAAGTTTCATGTACAAGAAGGACGAGTAACAAGTGATTTGCAAGCATAACACAACATGTGTTCAATTCTAGATTTCAGAGTTTAAGTGGGTATAATCATGGTTTGAACATGCTTTTTCTTGAGCTAATCATGGTTTCTACCTTTGTCAATGAAGTAGGTACTTATTTCTTAGGTTTTTGACTATAAAGCAAGAGATATTAGGACATGGTACCTCTTTGGAAAAGTATGGGCATCAACTATGTAATGAGGAAGTAGGTGATATACTTGATGGAAGATGTCACGACCCGCACCCGGGGTAAGGGTACTAGTCGGAAACAACGCCCAGCCTACGCCGCAGAATCGGCGGTAGAACGCTGTCTAGAAAGTCTATCTAATATAATGAACCACCAAAAGATAGTGTACTCAATCACAGAACTAAGATAGAATGAACACGGATCAGATAAGAATAGAATAGTCATCAACTCATGAGTTTAAAATAATACATCAATGAGTCTGAAGAGTAACAAAAATAAGCTGGAGACAAATCCAGTACAAAAGAATAATATCTACTACAAGCTATACTCCAGGGTCAACTGTCTCAGTTGGGATAAGTCCCTCTTAAGCCAGGGTCTCCGAATCTAAACCCACAACATCCTGGGGTCCATAATAGGTAGGGTACTCCTCAGTGTCATCTGGAAAAATATATTCAGTCAGGAAAGGAGCAGAGTACATCTCTAACAGCAGTTCTAATCCATAATAAAAACTATGTACAGTAAATAGCTGTGGATAAACAAGATGCACAAAATAGATACCAGAGATATATAGACAATAAGGAAATACTGGAAAGAAATACAATAATGAACAATATGCCAATGAAACAATAATACTAATGACTAAGTGTGTGAGTACTAGCTTAACATGTGATCGGCTTGGGCAAGATACAATGCGGCCTGGCTAATCATACGTGCGGTGCATGATCAACACTATTCGCTTACCAAAACTTTATTCAATAGGGATTTGATCACATATCTATACTAATACTCCCCACCCCCAACTGGTATAATAGATCCAACCACGGTATGCTATGGCACTAGATTCCCCAAGAAGATAGCTAGTCTCCCCGAGAATCAGTGTCTGTACATGTACAAGATAACCAATAAAATAATACTTGCACCATATACACCATATACCAAAGAATAACATCTCATGACGAGATCCGGATATACCAATCCGTGTAACCGTAGTGTCAAAAGAACATGGATATCTATACTAGATACAGTGAACATAGAGGATATCATAAATGAGAAACTATCAGAGAATGTACTCGCCTGAAATCCAAAGAACAGTCTCACAGATGTCTGACTCGGTGCCTCGAAGACCTAGATATGGAATACCATATTAAAATAAGGTCCCGGAAAGAGAACAAGTCAAACTAGTCAACTCCTAGGTCAATAAATAAATTCTAAGTCAAAAGTCAACTATGGTCAACTCTAAAGTCAACTAAAGTCAAACCAAGGTCAACCTCACAAGAAATCTATATAAATAATATAGAAATAAAATACAACAATTTAGGAATAAAAATTAGATCCCAAATCATACTCACACAAAGTATACTACTAATACAAATAATATATACCCTAAAATAATATATATACAAACCAATATGTATACAAATAACATAATATATTATTACAAATATTATACAAAACACATATATATACACATATATATATATACAATAATAATATATAAAATATAATTTAAAACTGTCAAAGCGTCACTGAAAATAGTGAACAAAACAAGATAAAATAAAAACAGGTTTAATAGTGACAGTCTTGATTGTCACTGAAAATTCGTCGCAGAAATTCCATATACAAAACCGCTGCTGTCACAGTTTGCTGACAGTTTCAAACTGTCAAAAAAAACGTCGCTGAAAGGTTGCCGCTCAAAACTGCCGCAGCATTAATGACAGATCTGTCATTAATGCTGACCACTGTACAGCGGCTGCTGTTCAGACCAAATAATGACAGTTTCACTGTCATAGAAACCACTGTCACCAAAACAAATAAAAATATAAAAATATATATATATATATATATATAAATATATATATGCAATAATAATCATAATACATATATATAAATAAATAATTATATACTTATATATATATGCACATATAAACTTATAATTAAATACTAATAGTTACAACACATGCACATATTAATTTTCATATTTTACATGGCTAGAAGCACACCTAAAATATATACATTAATATATAAATAATTAGATAATAATTATAAATAATATAATTACATAATTAAACACATAAATATATTTTATAAAACATTTATGTATAATTTATACTATTAACATAAGTACATATATAATTACATGCAAGAAAGCTACATATTATATTTGTACATCATATTAGCACACACAAAAATATATAGATCTATGCTACAATAATTACTATAATAAAGACACAAAATAAATATATAATATCTATATATATTTACTAATTATAATTGAAGAATTTAAACCATACATAATTAGATCTATTCAAAAATCCACACAATTGGAGAGTATCACACCGTATCCCACTAGATCTAGGATACGCATGTGACACGAGTCCAACACACAACCAATTACACCTCGAAGGATACAAACAAATCACAAATAATATTTATAAATAAATTAAAGTGTCAAAAGTAGATCTATGTGTCCGTGTCAAAATACGACATGTTCAAAGCCCCGTGTCGGAGGAAAAACCCCCAAAATGACACGTATAACCAAATAGTTGGGATACGAACCACATGTACCAAATTATGGATACGACACTAGCCCCAAACACATAAGCTCATGTCCAATTGATCTATAGGATCAATTGATACACACAACAAAATGTAAATTCGGAATTCCAACAAAATTAACACAAAAAGCACCATAACTTTCTCCATAGGTCTCCTATGAACACAAAACAAAGTCCTATGGGTAGTACATACATATAGGTTAATTTTACATAATTAAATCTCAGATTTAGAAGCTATTTAAATGAGAAAATCTGAATTATACCTATTGGGAGATGGATTTCCAATGAAACCTCCAATTGAGAAGAACTTGCTTCCAAATTGTAGATCCTTGCTCCTCTTTGTAGATCCTTGCTTCCTTCTTCTAGATCCTTGCTTCCTCCTTCTCTAATGGTGAATTGGGAAGAATTTGGAATGAATTTGGTAGGGAATTGGAATAAGAATGGAGGGAATTTGGGAGTGAAAATTCTAGATCTAGATTTGGAATGAGAATGAGAGGAGAGAGAAATTTCCCCCCTCTTTTAATAGGCCGGCCTTGCCCCTCTCCCAAGAAATTGTAAAATGTCCAATGTACCCCTTGGGACCTCTCATGAAGAAATAATTAAGGAAGGAAGCTTCTAGTCTAATCACTTAATTAATTTAATCCATCTCCTTAACTATAGGCTTTCTAAATGGGTCAAATCTAACTATTTAATTCATGTTGGTCCATGGGTCCAAACTACACTAGTTGGGTCCACTAAAATAAGTCCAAAATAATTAAATAACATCCAACAATAATTAAATAATACAACAAAAATTATTTACCATGCACAATATTTATTTAAATAGGAAATTACTAAAATACCCTATTTCCTAAAATATGGTAGTGACAGAAGAAGGGCTGTGTACAACAGGAAAAAAGCTACAAAAGCCTCACCAAATTAACCCTAAGAGCCACCACATCTTGGACATCATCTCGGGCATCTACCAGAGTTGTAGCACCACCAAATTTGACCATGGAAGTAGAATAAATAGCAGTTAAATTCAACAGCAACCCCAACAAGGTTCGGTCAAATTTAGGTGTAGTAGGAGGAGAAGAAGATAAAGAAAAGGTGGAGAAATAAGGGAGGAGTGTGTCATAACTCGCTCCGGGATAGTCAGGTATGAATCAGTCATGTCCAGCCTATACTGTCATTGACAGCGGTAGTCAGATGTTTAAACCATCTAAATCATCAATATGTGAATATCAATCATCATCACAGCTTGCTATAAATGTTCCCGAACACTACAATCACCATATTTTACTACTTTATTAAAAAACCTTTTACAAATAATGTCTGAAAACAAATTCGGTGAATGGTAAATGCAATATCCTTAAGTACACCTCAACTACATAACATATCAACAATCACCATACGACATATGAAAGGAAATCTAAACAAATGGTCAAAATCTCCTCGAAAATAAACCCTGGGTCTTGAGCTGCCTCCAGGCCAGTCTCTTCTAATGTGTCTTCTTGAGGACCATAATAGGTTGGGTACTCATCATCATCCTCACCTGCCTCGGTATCCTGTCTGGATAGAGCAAAGTAGACTACACAATGCTATGGAGTAACAAAATATGAAATAGACAAGAAAGTACAATAATCAAGTACAATGACAAATAATATGCATGCACAAAAATTGTACATAACTACTAAGTGTGTGAAATATTTGAATGTACGTATGGACGACTATGGACTAAATCTGGCACCTCGCATATGTGGTGTGTGACAACTATTATGTAATAAAGACAATGGATAGAAATGTGGTAGCCCACACGACACACATATACTTCCCCTTCCGACACTAATAGGATACAATAAACGATGGAACAATGAAACGATGAACAATCAATAATACTGTGTCCTACCGTGTCACAAAATATGCAATGGAATTGAAATATAGCATTGAGTAGAATACTTGCCTCAAACTCGTAGTGGATTGTGGGAATGGTATGGCCCTTGTTAGGACTTGCACCCGGATGATCGGACACGAGTATGTGGGTACGTCTAGCCTACGCCACATTATCTGCGGTAGAATGTTGTCTAGGTCATCAATACTATCTATCCATCTCACACAATAATATATGTAACCTATCAATGATATCTCAACTCCATAAGGAGGACAAGAATGTTAATATAATGACAATATCAATACTCAAGCACAAAGATCTATAAGGAATAGGAAACACACTATAAGATATAAAATAAAAGAAGTCACAAAGTCACAATATTAATAATCCTCAAAATTGACATCAATCCAAATAAGTTAAGCAATACTACATAAGTCTAAGAGTAATAATGATACATCTCAAAGTCTAAGATGTTGGAGACAAATCCAATACCAAAATACTAAGTAAATAAAACTAAGAAAACTGGTGACACCGACTAGACCTCCCGATAATCACTCTTGAATGGCAGGGTCCATGGCTGCTACTCCCTCCTACGGTCCATAGTTTGTCAGACACCAATCATCTAAATCAACTAAAAAATATATCCAATCAGGATGGAACGAGTACACCTTTAACAGAAGTTTTAGTTAATTGATAAAGACTATAAAACTATAATAGTAAAGTAATACATAATGAACAGATAAGTAATGAACTATGCTACAGAAATAGAATTAAACAGATAAATATAGAAGCATGAAAATATAAATAGGGTAAACATGTAAATATGACAGTAAAGACTGGAAAATTTACAAATCCAGCAAGCACGATGAATAAGAATATAACCAACAGATATAGAGTGAAACTAGAAAGTCTAGAGTGAAACCAGAAACTCTAGAGTGAAACCAGAAAGTCTACACCTAATTAGTGTATTAAAATACCACTTTCGACATGTAAACAACTAGGGATAATATACGATAACTCATACGTGAAATGTGCGAATGCTATCATTCTTAATTAGACCTGAGGGAGTGGTTCCATATATTGGAAATATTTACATGTCTACTAAGGTATTTCTTTGCCTGACTAGTACAATAAATCCAAGTCCCAATACGTAGATCAATATGATATCAGCCAATATAAGTGATGCCCGAATAGTCCTGATAAATGTGGTGCCAGTAAGAGAGCCCTATTGGGCCAGCAAGTATAATAACGTATCTCAAAATGAATCCATAATACTACTTCGTATATCCATTGTGTCAATAAATTAGGTAAAGCAATAGTAGAAACAAGAATCATAGTAATTACCAAATAATAAAAACTATCAGAGAATGTACTCGCCTGTCGTCTCGAGCAATGAATATCAAACTGTGTCCGTATTAGAGTCCAAGTGACCTATATATATGAAATTCCATATCAAACAGGTGTTTCAAAATGAATAATAAGCTAAATTGACTCTAAAAGAGGTTTCTAAGTCCAAAATAGGTTTTTAGAGTCAACTAGGTCATTTGTTCAAAACTAGGCCAATATCTAGTTTCTAGGTCATAACTACCTATAAAGTTAGTTTTTTAAGTTATACTAGTCATATTAACTCAATACTAGGTCTATTCTAGGTAATAGTAAGACATACTAGTCAATACTAGGCTTATATATATATATATATATATATATATATATATATATATATATATATATATATATATATATATATATATATATATATATATATATATATATATATATATATATATATATATTGTACTAATACGTAGCCATACTCTCATATATAGGTAATACCTTACCATACCTTAGCATATTACCCAATACCTACTCATATACTTATACTTGTGCTAATACCAATATCCTAGCTTATCTTAGTACCAATACTGATTATCTATTGGAATCTTGAATACCTCAACCATATCAATATCAACACTTATCAAGTGGGATATTCTAACTAATCCAACTCATGACACCTCCAACCTCAACTCCCAAACTCTAACACTACTCTAACCCTCGCATACATATTCCCCTTTTATATCTGTACCCATGACACTTAACTAACCAATACATCGTCACACACACACTATCATGACCTGCACCCGATGTAAGGATACGAGTTCGTGGGTACGTCCAGCCTACGCCACAACATTGGTGGTAGAACGATGTCTAGGTCAATAATACTATCTAAATTTCTCACACAATATATATAAGGTACTTGTCAAGATATATCAACTCCAAATGGAGGACAATATGATAATCAATACTCAATCATAATAAATATAGAAGAAGATGTAGCACGATATGTAATAGAAGAATGAGTCACAAAGTCACAATATAATCCAAATAATGTCTAATAGTCTAAGAACAAATAATCTCAACATAATATAACATGCTAAATGTCTAAGATGGAGTCCAGTACAATAATCAAACTATCTGCAACTAGCTGATTGTCTTCCTCAACCGGTATCAGCTCCTCATGAGCCACTGTCTCCAAATCTACACCCATTACATTATGAGGTCCATAGTGTATAGGATACCAATCATCTAAATTATTTGAAAAAATATATCCAGTCAGGATTGAAGCGAAGCACACCTCTAACAACAGTTCCAAATAAAGGATAAAGACTATGAAATAGTAAATAGTAAAGAATACATAATATAAAATAAAGCAGGGAACAAAGATAAGAACTAATAAATAGAAATACAGAATATAAATGAGCAGGTAATGAAATATCATATACTGGGAATTGTGAATAAGAAACTACACTAAGTGCGTGAGTACTAGCTTTAACATGTGATCAGCTTGGAAAGATGAACAGGGATCATGGCCTGGTTAGTCATACGTGAAGTGTATGATTAATACTAACATGATATTTGTACAGGAATACTTGTACAAGGTGGGTATGATCACATATCTAATTAACACTTCCAAACCACCAACTAGTATAGTGTATCCAACCATGACACGTTAAGATACATGATTCGTAGAGCATGGGGACAACCTTCTCAGGGATCATTATCTATACATATACAGAAATCATAGGACATATACATGGTCCAACAGAAAATAACATCTCATGACCGAATCCAAAATATACTAATACGTGTAACATCGTGTCAGGAATCATATATAGCTATACTAGATACATGTAACATTTAAGCTACCATAAATTAGAAACTGTCAAAGAATATACTCACCTCTGGTTCTGAACAGATGATGCAACTCGGTGCCCAACCTGGTATCACACAGACCTATATATGAAATAGCATACCATTGGGTGTAAAGAAATAATAAATAAGCTAAAATGCACTAAGTATGATTTATAGGCCAAAACTAGGTCAAAATAATCAAACTAGGTCAACTATAAGTTAAACTAGTCAAACTTGGTCAAACTAGCCATTTCTAGGTTGTACTAGTCTATACCCAAGTTTCTAGGTTGATATCTTGAGGATACAAGTTATATTAGCTCAAACTAGGTATTAAGATACTCTATAATATCAATGCCAATACTTACCTTGCACTAGCTATTAATGCTAGGTAATACATACATATTACCTTATACTAGTCACCATATATCTAATTTACTTAGTATCACTAATGCAACAAATAAACTTATGATGACCAATATTGATAATACCTTAGCTATCACAATAAAATAATACCTTAACATATACCTTAGTCTACCATTAATACTCTATCTCAAGTCTAGTACTAATATATCACACTAACACAACTTACTTGACAAATACCTAACTAATACCTTGATATCTAAAACTCCTCATGAGTCCTTAATGTTAGGATACCCTCATGTATCATATGATACTTACCTTGATACTAATAACCCATCTAACTTCAGTTACACTCAAAACCCTCACTAAGGCACTTACCTACACCTAACATTCAAGTACTCATAAATACTAAAAACTTGCACATGGTCCTACACACTGAATTAGTACCTATTGTAGAACCATAGCTGAACCTTGCTCTTTCCCCCATCTACTGTTACCCTTACTATTGCTGCCCTGCCTTGCCATTGCACTACTCTCATATGTTACCTACTGCAGTAAGACACATGGTCTGCAAGTCCTCTAATACAGCTCCTGCAGTAACCACTGACCCCAACTCGAGCGACCACTGAAGCATATGATGCTGTCATCAGATCCTCTCCCACTGGCATACTGTAATACAACAGTCACACACTGATATGCACACAGCAGTCACACAATTGTGCATATTGTTCAAACTGCAGTACATTCAGAGGTGCACACTACAGTGCAAGCTATATTGCACACTACAGTGCAAGCTATATTACATCCAGACCTCCCCTTTGCTCTGAACACCGGGCCCTTCACACTTATTCACTGTAATTTACTGCAACAGAGCCACCAAGTCACTCTGTCACAACCACAACTACACCATCACAGTTAACCCCTAGTCCCATATTCCCTTATACTTGCTGAACCTATTCCCCCCTACTCGAGTACCGCTACTGCTACTAAGTGTTTACACACCCACACAGTCACACACTAACATTTCTCTAGTACTACACAAACCCAACTAATGCTCACACTGCCATAATAACAGCCCACACAAGAGTATTTCCCCCATACACAACACTATTTAGTATATATATACACCTATATATATATATATAAACACTAGAAGTATTTAAACAAACACTTGGCATGCAATAATGCGATACTCTATAATACTCTCTCAAATGAATACCAAAATCCCCCAATACTTGACAAATACTAATTATACATATCAAATACATCTATACACAACTAAAGCAATGATTTACAATGGAAATTGAATAAAAATTATACTAATATGCACAAAACTCCAAAATGAGTTCCCGTATCATGGCGTATCAAAAAGTGCCATGATACAACCTACTCGTATCCAGTTGTGGACATGTAGCTAGCCACGCACACTCAATCTAAGTCTAATTAGTCCTAATTATCCTAATGATAAATACTTGGTGCACCGATCTCAAAATTCCCCTAAATTGGGTACAAATCTCAATGTAAAAATCATAATATAGGTCACATGAACTTAGTTCTTCTTCCAATGGGTAGTCTTAGGCCATAAAAGGGTTCCTAATGGTCAAATGCAAGAATTAGAGTCTAATTAAAGAGAAAATTCATAATTTTACCTTTTGGGAATGGATTCCCAATATAAAAAATCAAATAGACACAATTAGGGCACAAGCTCCTAGCCAATCCCTTCTTCTCCAAGTGCTTATTGTAATCCAAGCTCCTAAGCGCCTTAGATAATAAAAATGGAAGAGAATGAGAGTAAATTGAGGTAAAATTGGTAGATAGGTGAGTAAATTTGGAAAAAAATATAATTGGGAATCTAGATTGGAATGAGTTATAGAGAGGAGAGAGAATAAATCCCCTTTATGTGGCCGATCCCCTATGTCTTGGGTCTCAAGCAATGTGAAATATCAAATATACCTCCAATGGTTGTCATGAAGAGGTTTAATTAGCAGGGTTAATTAGGGAAGCTTCTATTCTTAATAAAGGTCATTCTAATCTCTCATTAATAAATGGAAATGACCTAATGAGTCTAAGAGTCTAGTCCAAATATTGGACCCAATGAGTCATGACTAGCCGAACTCTAATCAATAAATAGGCTAGTCTAACTCTAATCAATAAATATTAAACACATATATTATATAAATATAACACTATCTATAATAAATGCAAAATAAAAAGATTATCCCTATCTAGAAATGAGGTAGTTATAAGTCTACCCTTCTTAGAAAAAATTTATCCTCGAAATTTAAGGAAGAGCTAGCACTAGAACAATACAAGCACGATCAAGAAAGAAGGAATACCCACGACTCTAAGATAAAGTAATGCTCACACATCTTCTCTCCTTGGAATATCACCTAATCCTCATATTTTTATAAAATCTTTATTCTTTATTACACTGATCTTGAAGCTTCCAGTTCAAGTCCTTACATCGCCCTTGATATATTAACCTCTATCATATCTTTCTGATCTGTCATCCTTAATATTTTAACTTTTTTATGAACTATGTGGTAATAACTTTCCTTTATCCATTAATATTTTCTCTATATCGTTTCTAATTACTCTTATGATCCTCTATCATCAATCACAAACTCTTTTACAATCGCAAACTCTTTTAAGATATAGTTACCTCAGATTTTTAGTCTATTCCATAAGAGAGTCCATCTTCCGAAATTCAATTCCCCTTCGAGTTTCCAAATCTATCGTATCGATTTCAAGATTCTATCTACTGTGTATGTTCCTCCAGTCAAATATCTCATACCTCATTTTATTTGTCATTCATCTATTATTCTCCAGTATGTGGTATTCTCGTCCCGATTCACTATTTTTACCACTAATGTTCTCCTCTTGTAGTTTAACCCCCAATTTACCTTAATTCGTATTTTTAAATCTGTTTATCTCATTATATAATTCCTACCACTTCAAGGTGTTATTTTGTTCCATCCAGTCATGTTTGAAATCCCAATTCATTGTTTGATTATAATACTGTTTCTATCATTACCCTCGAATATTCTCATTATTTCCATTCACATCTAGTTTGTATCCAACATAATTCCTCTCTCACTTGAATATGTATATATTAAAATCCATTAAAGTTTACCAATTTCTATTTGATCCAAAACTTATCTTAGTTATCCTTCATATTTTTCTCAACCTGTAAACCATTGATACTAAATATTCACCACAATTTTTAGCACCATAAAATTTGAATCCTCGATTGTATTCATTATCCTTCATCACTAGATTTACTAAAATAGGATTCTAAAGATCAACATCATCCTTTTACTTTGTTAATCCTCAATACCACCTCAATTTGCACCACTTACTAATAAATAATACCTCCTTTCTTCAAGGTTCTTATTTTACGTCCTCTATTACTTCAACTTAATTCCTCGCTTTCAATCTTCAAATTTATATTGATTCGATTCCCAATATCATTATTTCAAAAAAAATAACTCTAGTGATCTCATCCAGTTCTCTTCAGAGTTCCAACTCTCAATACTCATGACCTATGAAGTTCTATCATCAATATTCATGAATAAGGTTCCATTGTCAAATCCTTCTTTGTTATCCTTTATATTTATTTATGATCTCTATTTGTCATAGATCTTTCAGTCTCTACCAAGAGTTCTACCTATGAACTGTTCCTCAATACCCTAACCAAAATAATACTACTAGGATAGATAATAACATAGTCAAACAGGTATAGCAAACTATTATAATGAACCTGGTACAAATTAATACAATAATGGGGTTACAGAAAGATATGATAGATGATGGAGAACTTTGTTCTAGAATATCTGTTCGATCTCCCTCAGAAGTAACTATTCCTCAAATCTTGTCTTTATACTTCCATATAATCTTATGATCCTTTATTATATTCTATAATCCACCATCAATCCAAAATATTCCACTCCCCATAATTTATGCCTCTAGCTAATCCATAATCTTAAGTCAATTTTGCATCCTCTCATCAAATTCATTCCTTCCATTAAATCTCAAAATACTCTTTGCATTCCTCAAGTTTACTAAATTCTCAATATTAATGTTTTTTTCAAATTCTTATATCTTTCCTCAATAACATATGCCCACTAAATTAAACCTTGACTTCGAAATATTTATAATCTTCCAATCTTCCTCTACCAATTTAACCTTATGATATAAAAAGAATCTCCTCAATTCATAACTTTTTTGTTGATTATCTTTTTTAATTTAAATTTATATCCATAAATCAATGATATCATGTCCCCTTTTATTTACTAATCCTTGATTTTATTATTCAGCTTTATACCATATTTCATTAATTCTAATTCATAAAATTTAATTTGCCATAATCCTCAATACTTCCTCAATCCTTAAAATATAAATTTAATCCCAATATATTTAAAGTGTATCCTCTATTAAGTTCTCGATATTCATACTCCCAAAAGATCTTTATATAAGGAGACAGAAAATCCTCAACCTAACCTTCATTTTTTTCTTTTTTCTTTTTTAGTTTTTGCTAGCATTCACCATTAACGTAATACCACCAATTTCAAGATCCTCCTCTGTTTGTTTTAGTGATCCTCAACATCATATTATAAATATTCACACTATTTTGCACATAACCACTTAGAAATTCAAATCCTTATTTCGCCATCTTCCTTAAAATCTCCTATTCGGTATTTATCGATTTATCTTTACAAGTTATAACCTTAAAGTATTGGCAATCCAAAAATCAGTCATCAATCCTTTTAATTCATTCTATTGTCCCCCTTGATCATCATTCTAAGCTTTATTTATGCAACCCCTATATATATTTCTCCGATTTCCTATGTTATTTTTGCTATCATTCTCCATTCACTATATATTATTAGCATCATACTATCATCGTCAATTTACTCTTAAGAGTATCAAAATGCCATCAATTTTATTCATTATTATAACTAAGATATTATTCAAAAGGGTATATCAAAATTCTAAATTAATCACTTTCCTCTAGCCAATATTGGATGACTGGGCTCTCCTTTCATTGTTCCACTCGAGTGCAATTTTCTTATTTTATGCTCGTTAGATCCATAATAGAGGTACTATATCCTCTGAGGCTCCTTTCATGCACCCTCTTGCTTGCAACCCCTTCCATCATATTCAAAGTCATTATTTTTTAGGATATAGATGATCAGATAATGAGTTTCAAGGGATTAAGAATCCAAATGTTTATAAGGAAAAATAAATATTCAAGAATCAAATGAGTATAAAAATTTCCTTGATGTGATTGAGTATACTCTCACCTTATATTCTATATCTTATAGCATGCTTGTAGTTGTACTCCAAGTCTGACCACTACTATGCTGAGACCTGCATGGGCCACTACAAAACAGTATCACAACCAACACCCACTGTAAGGGTACGAGTACGTGGGTACATCCAGACTACCCCGCAGCATCGATGATAGAACGTTATCTAGGTCAATAATACTATCTAAATATCTCATACAATATATATAAGGTACTTGTCAAGATATCTCAACTCCAAATGGAGAACAATATGATAATTAATACTCAATCACAATAAAACTAGAGAAAGATTTAACACGATATGGAATAAAAGAATAAAGTCACAAAGTCATAATACAATCCAAATCATGTATAATAGTCTAAGCAAAAATAATCTCAACATAATATAACATGTCAAATGTCTAAGCTGGAGACATATCCAGTATAATAATCTAACTATCTGCAACTAGATGATCATCTCCCTCAACCAGTATCGGCTTCTTTCGAGCCACCGTCTTTAACTCTTCACCCACTACATTTGAGGTCCATAGTGTGTAGTATACCAATCATCTAAATTATCTAAAAAAAATCCAGTCAGGATTGAAGCGAAGCACACGTCTAACAGAATTTCTAAATAAATGATAAAGACTATAAAACAGTAAATAGTAAGGAATACATAATATAAAAAAAGTTGGGAACAAAGATATAAACTGATAAATAGAAACACAAAATGTAAATGAGCAGGTAATGAAATATAATGTACATGGAATCAAAAATAAGAAACTAAGTGTGTGAGTACTAGCTTCGACATGTGATCGACTTGGAAATATGAACCTGGATCATGGCCTGGTTAATCATACGTGAAGTGTATGATTAACACTAACATGGTACTTGTACATGAATACTTGTATAGGGATACTTGTATAGGGTGGGTATGATCACATATCTAACAAATACTCCCCAACTCCCAACTGGTATAGTGGATCCAACCAGGACACGTTATAAAATATGATTCGCAGAGCAGGGGACCAACCTTCTCAGGAATCAGTATCTATATATGTACAGGAATCACAGGGACCATACAGGGACCAACAAAAAATAATATCTCATGACGTGATCTAGAATATACCAATCCATGTAACACCGTGTCAGGAATCATGTATAACTATACTAAATACATATAACATAGAAGCTATTATAAATCAGAAACTGTCAGAGAATGTACTCGTCTCTTGTCCTGAGTAAATAATGCAATTCAGTGACCAAGTTGGTATCACACAGATCTATATATGAAATATCATGTCATTGTGTGTAAAGAAATGATAAATAAGCTAAAATGCATTAAGTATACTTTTTATGACAAAACTAGGTCAAAATAGTCAAAATTGGTCAACTCTAAGTCAGACTAGTCAAACTTGGTCAAACTAGCAATTTCTAGGTTGTACTAGTCTATACCCTAGTTTCTAGGTTGATATCTTATGGATACAAGTCATATTAGCTCAAACTAGGTATTAAGATACTCTATAATATTAATGCCAATACTTACCTTATACTAGCTATTAATGCTAGGTAATACATACATATTACCTTATACTAGTCACCATATATCTAATTTACTTAGTATCACTAGTACACCAAATAAACTTATGATGACCAATATTGATAATACCTTATCTATCAATATAAAATAATACCTTAACATATACCTTAGTCTACCATTAATACTCTATCTCAAGTCTAGTACTAACATATCACACTAACACAACTCACTTGACAAATGCCTAACTAATACCTTGATATCTAAAACTCCTGATGATACCTTAATGTTATGATACCCTCATGTATCACATAATACTTACCTTTGATACTAATAACCCATCTAACTTCAGTTACACTCAAAACCCTCACTAAGGCACTTACTGTTTCGGGATAATATAAACGAGAAAAGATTTGATGAATGCGAAAAACGAGGTATTGTACGAAGACCCGCCCTTCTTTTATGTTTACAAACAAGATTGTACAAATTTGATCCTACACGAGGATTTCTAAGTACAATTTATTTAATCTGGGTGAATATTGCTATAGGTGTCTGATCTGCAGTCGATCACTTTAGCCCTTGGACCACACGATATTGAAGAAGTGCCATGGAAGACAGGTAGCAGCTTTGAGGGTTGCTGAAGAGGGTGGATGCCCAATGCCAAAGTCGTCAATCCCTTCTTTTTGCCTGAGCTCTGGATTCTCCTCTCTCTCTCTCTCTCTCGACCGTTGGATCTGGTACTGGATGTCTTGATCAATTTTCAGACCTAACTTCTTCGACCCTCCAATTTGTTGACCTTGTTCCTCATTAATAGAGGTCTCTATTTATAGAGTTTTAGTGACAGTGACCACTCAATCGGTAAAAACAGAGTAGTGGAAAGTAGAACACCCTTTTACACAATGGTTAAAATAACCAAAGCCTGCGTATAGATGATCCTTTGAATGAGCGTGTGACACGGGTCCAACTAAGGGACAAAACGCGTATAATCGCTACGAAGATCTTGACGTAAAAGCCACGCAGGTAGGTATCCCTCGTGTAGAAGAGGTTGGCATAGAAGCCAATGTCTGTCACCAGGGCATAGAAGCCAAATAGTTATCAAACCGGCATAGAAGCTGAATAGGCGTAGAAGCCGAGTGGTCATAGAGGCCGAGTAGGCGTAGAAGCCGAGTGGTCATAGAGGCCGAGAGGGCGTAGAAGCCGAGCAGGTACCGAAGCTGAATGGGAGTAGAAGCCGAGTAGGCACCGAAGCTGAATGGGCACAGAGGCCGAGTGGATATGGACATTTTAGCCGGAATTACGACTTTTGGAGATATAATCAAATCCCCAGTATTAATTGTGGAGATTTGCCATCATCTGGTGCATTAAACGTAGAGGCATATTTTGAAGGTCTGTCACTTGGCCTGCGCATGGTGTAGAGACGTGTTACAGGCATCTGTCAGTTTTTGGTGCTTCAAATGCAGAGACGTGCCTCGAGAACCTGTCACCGCTCTGTGCATAAAAATGTAGAGATGTGCCTCGAATCTCGTATGAGGTGCAACTTTTGACGTGGCAGGCGATTTATCTTCCGCGGAGCATAAGGAGCTCTCATCTGCCTTTGTAAAATAGGCAGCGTATCCCTCCGTGTACGTAAAAGCAGTTTACGCAAGGAAAATGGCAGTAAATGATAGCCTGGGTTGCAGTGCCTCGCCATTATTATAGCCATCGCCTGGGTAGTCGAGCAGTATCCCTTTGTCCGAAGTCGAGACGTCAGGTTCATTGCAGGATCTGACAGGTTCATTGCTGGCTCTGACAGGTTCATTGCAGGCTTTGACAGGTTCACTTCGGAGAATACGAAGCGTCCCTCGTATACTTCAATGCTGCTTTGAAAAGAGGATGAGTTTTTCGCCATAAAGATGATGAAGCCCCTATTTACGCTGAGGCAGCCTGGACGTACTGTCCTACGCGAATGGTCCTTGAGCCTGTATTTCTCAATGTACTCTGGCGGAGAAGCTCTGTTTGCACGTTTGAAGGCTCTGAAGTCCTCTGTTTACGCTGCTTTGCATCAATATGCTGCGTAGAGCTTCCAGCGTATTTTTTATGCTTCAACAAGACCCCCTTCAAAGCTTTTAAATTCCTCGTAATTTGAAACGCTTTGAATGAAGCATGACCCGCTCCTCGTAACTCAAAATGTTTCTGAATGGAGTTTTGAAATGGTCGAGGCTGACTTTATGGCAGATTTATTGGGGATCGGTGCTCTCTCTCGCCTATAAAAAGGCTGAGGAGTTCTCCTGTTCTTCCCACACTTCCTTTATCATACAGAGATGATGGCCGAAGTTCGTCGGGTCGACCTGAGAAAGAAGGAGATCATGCTCTTCCAGCATGTAAGAAGCCAAAAAAGACGACGTCTTCGAGCAAATATCCTCTGCAACGATGGATCATGGAAGGATATCATAGCCTCCTTTGCTCGGGATAATCAACAACTTTTTATGGTGGTTCTTCGAGAGAGACAAAAAATCGTATTTCACCACGCTGCTTGCAAGTGGCACCTTCTTCCGTTACCCCCGGTGACGAGAGGCAGACAGACTAGCTCTGTCCCGGCTTGAATGGCGGTGGTCTATAGGTATGCAGATTTACCCTGCTTTCTTTCTGTTGGAGGATGGGTCTATGTCCATTTTTGTATCCTCCCGCCACTGATCATCTTCTTGGAAGAAAAGGAAGATCTCCACCAATGCGAGAACCTGTCAGAACAGATTCTGGGTGCGATCTTCTGCGGACGATGAGGAACCCCTTTGTCGATGGGATTTTTCTCATATGTAGTCATGAAAATGAAGAAAAACCCTTGTAGACTGGATTTTCCTCATATGTAATCATGACTTTAATCTTAATAAAATCATCTTTCTTCTTCATATGATCATCTTGCCATACTTTATTGTGAAGTCTGAATATGTGTAGCTTTGACACGTCTGATTCTTTACGCCGACTCTGTTTAGAAAGAGTGCTGGGTCCTGTCCTGTCTTTTACGCATAACTAGAGATGCGTAGAAAGCCACTTTAGCATTCGAGTGTTCGAACTGTCCTGCTATTTTGGAGTGAGGAACCGCGTAGAATCCTGAACTGTTACTTCTGATAGACAGAATTTCTTTGTTCAGACATCATCTTCAAGAATGATTTCTCAGAAATCCCTTGGAACAGGGCGAGAAACGGCTCTCAAACTGATTTGCCATCTTGGTAGATAAAATATTCAGACTGGAGTCTGGATGAACTTCGAATCGACCCGTGAAGAAGAGTGATTTTTCAATGTTGAACTATGTATGCTTCGGGTACTTGGGATATCTTAAGGTCAAGAAGAAGTATCTTCTGTGTGAACTCCTGTAATTGACCGCCTTGAGGATCGTTCAGATGTATGCGTACTCTGGCCTGCATATCTTTCAGATGTGCGGGAAGTCATGGAGCGCGAAATCATAAGTTGGCAACCTCTGAGCATAAACTAAACACCATCAAGCATGAAATCATAGACTTGTAGTTCCTGAGCATGAAGTCGTAGGTTTGTGGCCTCTCGAGCATAAAAGCTACCGAGCACAAAGGCATCCGGGCGTAAAACCCGACTTGTAGCTGTCGAACGAAAAGTCTTAGATTCGTAGCCGTCGAGCATAGAAAGCTCTTTAGCGTAGAACTGTGGATTTGTTGCTTCTGAAAAGAAAAGCCTTCCGAGCGTGAAGTCATGGATCCGTCGCCTTCGAGCATAAACTAAGCGCCACCGAGCGTGAGATCGTCGATTTGGTATCTGCTGAGCGTGAAGTCGTAGGTCTGTAGCCTCTCGATCATAAAAGCTACCGAGCACAAAGGCATCCGGGCGTAAAAACCATGGACTTATAGCTTGCGAGCGTAAAACCGTAGATCTGTAGCTGTCGAGCGTAGAAAGCTCCTTAGCGTAGAAGCCATGAACTTGCTTTACGCGAAAAACTGTTCGAATTCGCCGACTGTCCGCCTTCTCTGAATAAATAGGCTGACGTGGGACCCAATCATAACCGAATATTACTTAGGAGATTTGGCTCGGGGTCTGAGGAGTCCATCCGAACTCTATATATATCCAAAGTTTCTGAGGGGAAGAACTTTCCATCCATCTTTTGCGAGAGAAAGCTTTTGACTGTTCGAGTTCTTCTCCGTTTCTTCTTCGAGTCTTCAAAGTTTTCAGTAATGGCTTCGAAACCAACTTCATCCGCCAAGGGAAAGAAGGCTGATTCTTCTTCTCGTTCCTCGGCCCAGGCAAGAGCATCTCTGGTTGGACAAGGCAAGCTTCATTCTGAGCGGAGCATCCCGCTGACGAGTAGTGCACCCGGCCTGGAAGGTAGAGCTTTTGGGAAAGAAGAGAATGACTGAAAATCTTTCGTACATGTTGTACCTGACCGCGCTAGGTCGTCTTCTGTGCTGATAGCCTCTTTGAGGAAGATGATGCACGGAGACGATTCATATTTTTACGCCCATATTCCTAATATGTCCGCATAAACACTCTATTTTTTCACAGTCGAGCGTAAAACCCTTGACCGTCGAAAACTTAGTATTTTATAATTTGAGTTTTATGCTCGTGGATGGAAATCCTTGCATAATAACTCAATTTAATCAATCTGGCGTAAAGTACAGACCGTATACTGGCAATCTTGACTTTTACGTTAAGAAAATGGATTCCAGCGTAAAGGTTCAAGTTTCACAGTCTCGGCGTAGAGCACGGACTGTTGATTGGATGCTGCAAGTCCCGAAATGTCTAGTTTTAGGAACAGACGTGTTTTTCCTGTGCTTTTGCAGTTAACTTGTATGAGTCTCCGCTAGCTGAAGTGATGGGCTCCGCCGCCGGGATGCTGCACTCCAACTATTTGGAGGATCTGTCACACATAACATTTCCTATCTCCGGGCCCCACTATTCCGAAGGAAGGGCAATTCTGATATCGGCTCAGGGCGAGCGAACGCTGCTGAATTTGATCAACGTGGAGCCCCTAACGTATGTAGACGGGAAGCAATACCTGATGCCTGCTTTCCTTTTCGGGGATATAATTGACAAGTAGTCCCAGACAAAGCCTAAGAGAGAACTCTGGGATTTCCCTGCCGGGGATTTGGTCTTGTATCTACCCAATATGCCGAGAGACTACCCCATCTCGGCCTTCTTTTATGCTACGCATCCCAGGAAGATGTCATGGACGTTGACCCCCGATCTTTATGGCAAGCCAGGGAAGATCTTTCATCTAAGAGGAGCTGACCAGGGGTCGTTTGTCAGCCGCCCTTCTGGCTCTGTGACGCTGTTCAGGGGGCTGTACCCGGGCAGTGTCCCAAGTGAAGATAATTTGGTGATCCAGTCGGTCAAGTTACCAACTTTCTGTAATGATCTTATTGGGCATGGGGGAGTATACCCTAAGGTGAACCCTCGGTGTGGCGGGTGGATCACCCCTTCAAACCTTCGATGGGCTCGCTTGGTTGATTAGGCCCTGAAGCATTTTCAGACCGAGTTGGAGAACATCGGTCTGTTTGCAGCTGTGAGTGCGACCAGTGTTGGGTTACCTCCTAACCCTAACCTATTTTTGGCACTGATGGAGCGATATATTTCGCTTACCGGGACTTTTGCCACTCCACTGGGGGAGTTGGGATTGGCCCTGCATGAGATGGCAGAGATCTCAAGACTGCCGATGTGGGATACTCCATACGAAGAGTATGTTACCACGAACCAGGAGCTGGGGGGTTCAGACCCTCGAGTAGTGGAGGTCTATCAGGAGCTGATGTGCCACTACCTCGCCTGTACCGCTTTTTATGATGAGCCCTCAGATTTGGCTCACATCAGCAAATGGACGTCCTACCTCTTCTTTTACCGGTCAGGGCTGCTAAGCCAGAGAAGTTATTGGAGGGCAAAGATCTGCCTGTGAATCCCCTGAGCGTGCTTAATGCTCAGGTAGTCGACGATCTCATAGTGGATGCTGGGGCTCCGGACCGGTTCCTCGACGAAGGGAGAGGAAAGTATCCTGAAGGCACTAAGGCCTATAGTTATTTGAGGCACTGTCGCAGGCCTCTGTCCATGGAGGCTCAACTGGCTGGCTTCCTCTCCATATGGCACCACCGAGTAGTAGTGCCTGGCATTGCATCTGCGGACCGCATTCACCGCAACACGCTATGGCCTGCAGTGCGTCTGGTGTTCGGGGCAAGACTGGGCTTGCTCCCTGCCATGGTGTGCCGTATACAAGCTGGCCTGAGGGCCATAATTGACGGGCTGCTCGTCGATGAAATTCGGCTGGATAGCTTTCCCCGGATAGAATTACCATACTTGTATTTGATGGGGTGGTTAATTATCCATAATCCCCGGGTGATGTCTCCCGGTTCCGACAGTAGTTCGGGGGGTAGTTTCTTGTTGAACTACCAAAAGTCTTCCTGGAACATGAGCACGGTTATAGACTGTCGGCGGGCGCTAGGCTTCAGCCATAGTTGGAAGCTTTTCTGCACCGTCCCTCCTGTACATCGCAATCAGTCGGGGATTAGGCTCGAGGATTCGGGTAGAGAGAAGACCATTCTTTCTCCCGAAGCTTTTAATTGGTTGGTCTGTATTAGACCATCCCATCTGCTGTACAGAAGCAAAGATCATTGCTTCTTGGAGCCCTACTTGCCCAGTCGGTTTATCCGGCAGTTTGGGTATGATCAGTTGTACGTGGGCAATGCCGTCACCAGCTTCAGGTCCAGAGGTGGACTCATTGATGGAGCACGAGGATGGCGATATTTTATCATGGGCTGTACTGGGGCAATTTTTATCGTGCCCGTCATTACACTATCCACGGAGCTGCGCATCCTGCATTCGTATGCCCAGTTCTATGTGGCAACGAACACCTTCCATCGTAATTTTGATATGCATGGAAGCTTTAGGGTGCCCTCTTCCAAGCCCGGGGGAAGAGTTGAAGTCCCCTCGGTTTCTTCCGATGAGGGTGAGTCCGTTACTCCGGATGAGCCTCTGGTGTCGGCCCCTAGGGGTGAAGTACCTCCGCCTGCAGGGGCTTTGGTAGTTTCTGGGAAGCGAAGGGCTCCTGCTTCCAAGGAAGCTTCCCCTCGTAAGAGAAAGAAGAAGATGGTAAATCGTTCTCTCCGGATTCCTGGCATTGATGCTTCTGGAGGTGAGCTTGCATCTCCCCGTGTTGGGGACGATTCTTTGATTGGAGATTCCTCGCCTTTTAGAGAGGGATCTTCCACAGTTCCGGCTGGTAGTGCCGGATAATCTCAGCTGGATGCCGCCGTCGCTGCTACTGCTTCAGGTAGTGGAACGAGGTCGCCTTCGGGGCTGAGTATAATAAAGTTCCGTATACCTCTAGCCGGATCGGCATCGGGAGGGACTTCTGCCGTGCCTGCGAGCATACCTAGCGCAATTCCAGCCGATGAGCCTCGGTTGGATTTTGAGGAGGACCTGGAAGACTACTTGCCAGTGTCAGTTCGCAGACCCCTTTCTCCAGGTATGACAGCTTGGCTAGCATTTTTAAGAAATGATTTAGCTGTACAGGCTGCAGATGCGACGTATATGCCGCCGGCCAGGGGTAAATTTCATCTTTTATGCCTCTTCTTTGGGAAAATTAATATTACGTTGATATTAACTTCCTTTTGTCTTCATTGCAGGGGAAGACCTCTTCGGAGAGGGTGATATAGACGCGCCCTTTGGCTCTGTGTCAGGTCCTAGTGCTGACACGGAGGTACCTGATTTTGAAGAGAAGACCTCTTCGGGTGTTGGCTTGCCTGTCGAGGAGACTCCGGTATCTCAAGAGGAGGACGAGCCTGTCATTGCGACAATGCCTCTTTTGAGCACGCCGGTCACTTCGTCCGGTGTTGGCGATTCTTTCTTCGTCGTTTCTCCTGTTGAGGCGACAGCCGTGGCGATATCGTCTGTGGTTATTCCTGGAGGGGAAGTTGCCACAATCGCAGACACTCCCCGCGTTCATGCGGACCTAGTTACGCTGACCGAGCAGTACACCGGGATCTTCTACACCACTTTGAGAACGCTGATGTCAATGGTGTTGGCGAAGAAGCTAGATTTTGTGCAGCTGAAGAGGTCCTCTCGGTTCTCTATAAAGGCGATCCGGGAATTCGGTGATGCCGGTGTAGCTGATGCGCTGGAGGCGATGGTTAATGGTTTGGAACAACCCATTAACGAATACCTGCAGCTAGCTCGAGGCAATATTGGAGCTCTGGTCCAGGCCAGATACGACTCCTTGACTGCGCATCTTGTTGAAAAGAGGGAAGGTCTGAATAAATTCATCGAGACTAACCAGCAGGAGATGGATAAAGGAAAAGTTGTCTTGGAGGAGACTCTTGCCCTTCAAACGAAGTGCCAGGACGAGCATGATGGCAATGTAGCGAGGGTCCGCAAACTGGAGACAAAGCTTGCTCAGGCAAAGGAGTGGGCTTCTCAGTCGTCGGAAGGTCTAGATGTGGTGAATGGCCGACTGGTCACAGCACAACAGGACTTGGCGAGTGCAGGAGTCGCCCGTGCCGGTCTTCTTCGGGCTAGAGTCGAATTGTCCCTCCTGATAGATGATGAGGCACGGTTGGAGCGGGTCCGCGGTGATGTCTTGGATTCTGGGGCAGAGAGGATGGCCGTACTGGCGCAGCAGCTTCGTGACCTGACATCTCCCCCTTCCTGATGTACTTTTGCTTTTTGCTTTTCAAATATACTTTCGCTCTTTTCTAGGAATAATAAAAAGGCCTTTTTATCTGACTTTTGTAGACCCATCATTTCGGAATGTAAATGACAGGTTTGGGTGAAAGTGATATCAGAGGTGGTATGGATATGATATACTTTGGGTAAGTTTTTAGCAGAGCATATCTATTCAGAGGTCATATGGACATGATAGAATATGATCCAACTAGTTTCATTTTGGAAGTAGTTTTGTCAGAATGAGATCACCTTATTCCACTTGAGTAGAGGAGGTTTAAGCATAGTACCTTTTTAGGAATTTACCATTGATAGAAGCCATTAGCAGGTCTCCATTAGGCTGGGCTAACCTGTAAGCACCGTTTGAGAATGTTGTCTCGATCACGTAAGGGCCTTCCCATTTGGGCTGGAATTTGCCTTTACTTCTGTGAGTAAGAATCATCGACCTTCTTACAGCTAAAACCAGCTCGTCGACTTTGAACACTCTTTCCTTTACTTTTTGATTAAAAGTTCTGGAAATGCGTGCTTGGTATAGCGCAATGCGCTGCTGAGCTTGGAGGTGTTTCTCGTCTAATCCTTCTAGCTCTTGAAGCCTTAAAAGGTCATTCTTTTCTTGCGTTAACTTGTTGGCTATGGCTATCCTGAGTGACGAAATTTGAATCTCGATGGGGAGAACTGCTTCACTCCCGTAGACCAATAAGAATGGCGTGCAACCTGTCGGTACTCGTACCGTTGTGCGGTATGCCCAGAGACATTCTCCCAGCTTCTCATTCCAATCTCTTTTGTTCGAAGAGACGAACTTCTTCAAGAGTTTGATAATGGTTTTGTTGAAGGCTTCCGCCAACCCATTAACAGCTGGATAATATGCCATGGAGGCCACATTTTGTATTCGATTTTTATCGCAGAATCGGTGAAACACATGGCTGATGAACTGAGGCCCTTTGTCATAGATTATCCTTCGGGGAACCCCGAAGCGGTAAATAATGTGATGCTTGATGAAGCTGGTCACGTTAGATATCTTTACCTTAGCAAGAGGGATCGCCTCTGCTCATTTAGAGAAGTAATTCGTGATGGCCAGTATGAACCGGTGACCTCTGGAAGAATATGGGTGAATAGGGCCAATGATATCCATACCCCAAGCTTCGAAAGGCCAGGATGCAATCGTAGGATGTAGATGTTCGGACGGTTGATGTATGAAGTCTGCATGGACCTGACAGGCCCTGCATCATCTGGCATACTGGATTGCGTCTGCGATCATAGTGGGCCAGTAATAGCCCATCCTCCTAATACGATCCTGCAGCTTAGGACCGGGTTAATGCGCGCCACACACGCCGTCGTGAGCATCACGAATAATTTGATGTGCTTCATCACCAGAGAGACATCATAATAATAGCTCGTCATAAGACCGGCGGTATAGGCATTATGACAATGCGTCGAAGTAGAAGCGTAATGATCGTCTTTTGACAGATATTTCTTCTTTAGGATCTTCTGGCAGGATTTCATATACTACGAAATCTATAAAGGGACTTCTCCAGTCTCTCCTGCGAGGATCTGTGTCCACCGTATAGCTGTATTCGATGTGAAAGTTGTTTTTCACACAGAATAGGTCTCTGTTAAGAAGGATTACCGAATTCTGCCTTTATACAGGGGTGGCTAAATCTGCAGCTAGACTGGCTAGGGCATTAGCTTCCAGATTCTGAGATCGAGGTACATGCTCAAGGAAGAAACCTTTGAACGTCATGGCTATCTCGACCGTTGCCCGGTGATAAGGGATGAGGTCGGGATTCTGGACTTCATATATTCCTCTGACTTTATTGACGATCAGCAGAGAATCACCAAAGGCTTTCAAAGAATCGACCCCCAGCTCTTTAGCGACTTGGAGCCCGATTAGTAGAGCGTTGTATTCTGCCACATTATTGGAACAGGGCTCGCTAAGAGAGTACGCTCGATAGATAACGAGCTTACCCGGAGTAACCAAGACGATCCCTACTCCTGAAACCATGTTTCCCCTGGGACCAGTTCTGGAGGCGCCATCGAAGAACAGTTGCCATGCATCGCCTTCCGTTGCGGAATTACACTCTACAACTTCGTCGAAAATGTCCTCGTATAGTTTGGAGGCCTCCGGGATGGGATGAGCAGCGAGAAAGTCAGCCAATGCTTGGCCTTTGACGGACTTCTGAGGGACGTACATCATGTCATATGGCGTTAATAACATCGTCCATGGTGCTGCTTCACAGGCTTTGAATCGGGCAGTATGTTGAGTTTATGAGTAGCCACCTTTGGATCAAGACCTGGCATATCCTCATAATTCTACGCAAAGACGTCGATATATACTTTTATCAGCTTGGTTATTTCTTCCCTTTCTTTTTCGGAAAGGTCATTACTGATAAATATTGGCTTTGGTAAAAGTTCATCCCCTACGTCAATCTGGATAACTTCATCTTTAGTGGGAGGTTCTCTCTGCTCGAAGCAGAACTCCCATTGTGTATCCATCTGCTGAGCCCAAGCATCATTCTCGAATGGTTCGGATTCTTGTTCGTCTGATTCAAAGGAATCCGTTGCTACCATATTTGTTGATAATGTTTGCTCGAGGGCATGAGATGAGCCGGAGGGCGATGAGCCGTCTTGAAAAGAGGAAAAGATATCCTCGTTTGACTTGGAAGTCGTAAAAGAGGTGGCGTACCCTAACCCGAAACGGGTTTGTTGATAGTGGGGATTGTCGAGCAGCGGTGTTCGTCTGCCTTTCCCGTAGTTGAGACCTGGTTCCATCCTCAAGTTGTAAGCCATATTTTGCATGATCTTCAAGGCTTGCGGGCTGTACCTGTTGACTTGCATTTTGTCAGAATCGTCGTCAAAGGAATCCTCTTATATAGTCTGTTCATTGCGCATGCGGCCGAAGACTATTGAACGCTGATCGTTGCGGGCAGGTGGAACAATGAAGATAGAATCCTCATGTGGTCCATACGTCGTGGTGACATTGGATGATGATGCCACTTCTTATATGTGCGGATGATAGGAATCTATAGTTGCCAAGAATTTTTGTGCTATAGGCTCTATATCATCATGGAGAGAGGATTCCTGATTTGGAATCCGAGCGTCGATATACTGGAAAAGAGGTCCTTTATTATTATCAGAAACCACACTTCTGGTTGCATTTACATCACTCGGCTGCTTGTTGCGCCGAAGGTTGATGATTAAGGGCGGAGGCTTCTGGTTTAGAGTGACCACTAGAGGATCACACCCTTTCCCTGACCTGGTCTTGTTCAGGTGGATAGCCATAGGCTCTGTGGCTTTTGGACGGGTAGTCCGTTCTTTCACCTTGATTGACAGAGGTTGCTTGGCAGAAGGTTTTTCAGGCTCCCGGTGGGATTCCCTCTCTGCTTGGGCTGACACCTCTTCCGTGTAGTCTTGAGAGTATAACACGGCGTCGGAGTAGTAGGATTCTACTCCTTTAAACGGGTTTAGGTCAGCATCCTTCGTTTGTACTGTCCCTTGGGCGTCTATATATTTGAAGCATTGATGTAGAGTCGAAGGAACGATATTGTGGTCGTGGATCTACGGTCTTCCTAGCAGGATGTTGTAGGACACCTCTGAATCGATGACGTAGCATGTAGCCACCGATCTGAGATTGCCAATCTGGATCCTCAGGCAAATTTTTCCCAACGACTTACTTCTTTCGGCGTTGAAACCCACGATAGTAGTCGTGGTGTAAGCCAGTTCGCTGGTAGCAATCCTCAGTGGTCTGAGCAGACTATGAGGAATCCGGTCGACCTCCATGGAACCGATGTACCCGGTGTGGTAGAGAGGTCTGTCATGCCTGTTATGTTTTAACAGCATGTCGTCTTGAGTGAAAGTGATGTTTGGGACCACCTCCATCACACTGTGGCATCGGGGATACGCTGCAGGTTCTTCGTCGGGGGACTTGAGCTGGGCCAAGTATGTATCCGCCTGCATCAATGCTTCACTCAGGGCTAGACGAGTGTCTTGGGAGAGCCTGAGTAGCTCGAAGATGGACAACCTGGCCGGGGTATTAGCCAGTTGGGCCAAGATGTCGAAGTTATACGGCTTCTCTAAACCTTTGTTTTGAATGTTTTTTACAGGTTTATCGAAGCGCACTTCTTTTTGCTTCCCCTTGTCCGTCGAAGTTGGTCTCGAAGGACCGGCCTCTGGTACGGCGGGCTCTGGTTCCGGAGGCTTGGCAGCTGAAGCATCTTCAGGTGCATCTTCCTGACTTGCTTCGTAGTCCTTGAGGTAAGCCTTCCCTGAACGGGTTGATGTGGCCAAGACCTCGTCTTCGTCTGATGTTGAAGAAGTTGTAACCATATGGTATGGCTTGCATTTGGAGTTCTTTCTGGACTTAGCTTTAGTAGTATTAGTCTCTTCTTCGAGCTCCAATACCAAGTCTAGGTGAACCCACATAATCTTGCCTCTCTGGGTAGTTAGGGGTAACAGGTCATGATTTTGACCCCTAGCTGGAGGGAGATTAACGATGTTCATCGTTGTCCGGGAAATAGGTGTAACACCGTCCGGTACTTCTTGGGGAGGCAGATTGCCAAATTACAGAGAGATCATGTTGGCCATGACCGTCTTCTCGCTATTGCACAGGGTGATGGCTTTAGCATCGATCAGCTCTTGGATCTTCCTTTTCAGTATGTAACACGCCTTTGTTGGGTGGTGTACGTATCTGTGGAAGATGCAGTACTTGGGGTTGTTGGCGCTGCCGGCCTCACTAGGCCGCCTCTCCTCCGGAAGGGTAATTTTGCCACTTTTGACGAGACACTCGAATATACTCGGAATATCATCGTCGTCGAAAGAGTATACCTCTAAGGGCCTGGAAGTCCCTGGTTTTGTCTGTGTGGTTGTCGCAGTCTTCTGTCTGGACGTATTGATCGCCAGAGCTTCTTTTCCTTTGAAACTGCGAGGATGGTCGCCGTTGGGGGATGACCTCTTGCCTCTGTCAGAGGTAGAGATCATGATGTCGTTGTCACGCGCCTTGCGACTGTTGTCCTTGGTGGCTACCGCTGAGATGATGAACGAGGGCCAATCATGGAACTGATATGGTCCTGTGAACACCGAGATCACGGGAAGAAGGTTCTTCCTGCAAATGTCCACCAATGCTGAGTCTGGAACTCCTGGAGGCATCTGTAAGGTGGCCTGACGGAAATATTCGACGAAGGTGCGAACGTCCTCCTTCTCCCTCTGCTTGACTTCGATGAAAGAGGACATAGACATGTCCATTCCTCCCTCGTAGAATCGTGTGAAGAATAAAGCCTTGAAGTCTTCAAAGGAAGTAATGTAGTTGTCTGCCAGGCGGCGGTACCACTGGTAAGCTACTCCTGAGAGATAGCCCTTGAATACCTAGGTGAGGAGGGCGTCATTCCCTTGTAGTAACACCGTCATCATACTGAAATAGTTCATGTACTGACTTGGTGATGTTTTTCCCTCGAACAGGGCATTAGTATGAGGTTTGTACCTCGGAGGAAAAGAGGCCTCTTTCCAGATAGCTAGGTATGGCTGGTTGATTCCCAATTTCTTGAGCTGATCTTTGTGCTTCAAGGCATCAAATTAGGCTTTTAACTCCCGTACTGCTTGCATCGGATTTTTAGCTGGTAGCGAGACTACAGAATGGTGCGGAGTTGGTTGGATCGTGACTCCCGCAGGAGGTAGTACATTCTCTAGGTGAGGAAGTAAAGGACCAGCTAACTCTTGATCTAGAGCAGGCTCTTGGATCGTGTTGGATGGTGGCAGGTCCACCCCCACACGTATCTGAGTAGGCGGGACCGACGTTTGAGCCATGGCAGCCGCCTGTTGAGTTAGCATTATTTGGTACATATTCTCTATCATGGATTGCATTTGCTTCAGAGATGTCTCTAGTGTAGTAATGCGTTGCTCAGTGTTCCCAGATGGTGAGGCTTCCTCGTGTTCATCTCCAACGGCATAAACTCCCATCTCCCTGGGCGTCATTAAAGGATGAGTATAGGTCGCTGCAGAAGTTGACTCTATACTCTCAGTATCTGATTCGGGAGACTGGCGACCCCCAGCATCGGAATCAGAAGAGCACAAAGTCAGTTGTCGCGACCTTGAACGAGTGTTCTAGAATACTCCAGCTTCGGTGTCCCTAAGGAGCATGTTGAATCTTCTTCGGCTCAGAGTTCTAGAGGACGGACGTTTGAGTCTGAGCTTCCTCCAGGTATATGTGAAGCCATGTTTACAGATGCATGCGCGGGCTCTTCTTCTAGGAAAGATGGAGAGTAGCTCAGTCGATCGAAAACTGGCCGTTTTGCTTTAGAACAGCAACAATTAATTATAATCCTGTGACTTTTACAGCAGTGCTCACTAGGAGGCGTAATAGCCATGCTGGCAGATCCCCTCTCCTTGCGCTTCCGGATTAGATATTTGTGCAGGTCAGAAGGACTTGCAGAAGAAGAAGACGATGGCTTGTTCCTTCTGTTCCCGTTGGTGGGCATGCGGATGATGGGAACCGTAGTCTTCCCTGTGCCACCCGTATACAACAGGTTGGCCATCTGTGTGGCGGATAATCCCCGAGGAGGGTGTCTTTCCGTGACTGGAGCCTTTTTTACGCCTAGGGACTTCGCCTGGCGTAATTTGGAGCTTCGCTCTGGTTGGCGTAAAGCTGAGGATGTCCTCAGTCGGCCATCAGCGTCTCGCATAATTCGAAGGGCGTGAAGATTGTTAACTTGCTGGCGTAAAGGTCGAGAAGTTGAGTAGTCCGCCGCTCGCTTTCCCTTGCGGAGATCACAGGGATTATCTGGTTCTCCGTAGAGGTCAGATATTATTTTATGCGCGGAGCGTGTCTTGTACTTCTGATTTGGCGCTGAGGCTTTATTAGAAACTTTATCTATTCTGCCAAGGATGGGAGACTGAATTTTATGCGCAGAGCACGGAGTATAATTCTGGGTTAGTGCTGAGGCATTGCCAGAAGTTTTGTCTATTTCGCCACCGACGGAAGACTGAATTTCACGCGCAGAGCGTAGAGTATACTTCTGGTTTAGCGCTGAGGCATTGCCAGAAGTTTTGCCGGTCCTTTTAGAGACAGGCGACTGAATTTTACGCGCAGGACGCGGAGGGAGCAAGGCTACAACCTCATTGGTCGGAGAGATCGGAGAGTCCACAAGAATGGTAGAGGATGTCTTGGGCATCCAGACTTTACGTAGCTTCCTGTTATTTTGGTGAGAGAAAGAGTGAGAGCTGCCCTTTGTCCGGAGCATATCTTCGTAGGCAGATTGGTCGAACTGGACGACCAGTGTCTTCTTCACGGATCTCACGGATATCGTATCGTATTGAGCAATAGCTTCCTCATCAGAAGAGAAAGATGTCCCCAGCAGAGTCGCCATCTTATTTTGGGATAATATAAACGAGAAAAGATTTGATGAATGCGGAAAATGAGGTCTTGTACGAAGACCCGCCCTTCTTTTATGTTTACAAACAAGATTGTACAAATTTGATCCTACACGAGGATTTCTAAGTACAATTTATTTAATCTGGGTGAATATTGCTATAGGTGCCTGATCAGCAGTCGATCACTTTAGCCCTTGGACTACACGATGTTGAAGAAGTGCCGTGGAAGACAGGTAGCAGCTTCGAGGGTTGCTGAAGAGGGTGGATGCCCGATGCCAAAGTCGTCAATCCCTTCTCTTTGCCTGAGCTCTGGATTCTCCTCTCTCTCTCTCTCTCTCTCTCTCTCGACCGTTGGATCTTGTACTGGATCTCTTGATCAGTTTTCAGACCTAACTTCTTCGACCCTCCAATTTGTCGACCTTGTTCCTCATTGATAGAGGTCTCTATTTATAGAGTTTTAGTGACAGTGACCACTCAATCGGTATAAAAACCGAGTAGTGGAAAGTACAGCACCCTTTTACACAACGGTTAAAATAACCAAAGCCTGCGTATAGATGATCCTTTGAATGAGCGTGTGACGCGGGTCCAACTAAGGGACAAAACGCGTATAATCGCTACGAAGATCACGGCGTAAAAGCCACGCAGGTAGGTATCTTTCATGTAGAAGAGGTTGGCATAGAAGCCAATGTCTGTCACCATGGCATAGAAGCCAAATAGTTATCAAACCGGCATAGAAGCCGAATAGGCGTAGAAGTTGAGTGGTCATAGAGGCCGAGTAGGCGTAGAAGCCGAGTGGTTATAGAGGCCGAGTGGGCGTAGAAGCCGAGCAGGCACCGAAGCTGAATGGGCGTAGAAGCCGAGTAGGCACCGAAGCTGAATGGGCACAGAGGCCGAGTGGATGTAGATGTTTTAGCCAAAATTATGGCTTTTGGAGATATAATCAAATCCCCAGCATTAATTGTGGTGATTTGCCATCATCCGGTGCATTAAACGTAGAGGCGTATTTTGAAGGTCTGTCACTTGGCCTGCGCATGGTGCAGAGACGTGTCTCAGGCATCTGTCAGTTTTCGGCGCTTCAAATGCAGAGACGTGCCTCGAGAACCTGTCACTGCTCTGTGAATAAAAATGCAGAGACGTGCCTCGAATCTCGTATGAGGTGCAGCTTTTGACGTGGCAGGCGGTTTGTCTTCCATGGAGCGTAAGGAGCTCTCATCTGCCTTTGTAAAATAGGCAGCGTATCCCTCCGTGTACGTAAAAGCAATTTACGCAAGGGAAATGGCAGTAAATGACAGCCTGGGTTGCAGTGCCTCACCATCATTATAGCCGTCGCCTGGGTAGTCGAGCAGTATCCCTTTGTCAGAAGTCGAGACGTCAGGTTCATTGTAGGATCTGACAGGTTCATTGCAGGCTCTGACAGATTCATTGCAGGCTTTGACAGATTCACTTTGGAGAATACGAAGCGTCCCTCGTACACTTCAATGCTGCTTTGAAAAGAGGATGAGTTTTACGCCATAAAGGCGATGAAGCCCCTGTTTACGCTGAGGCAGCATGGACGTACTGTCCTACGCGGATGGTCCTTGAGCCTGTATTTCTCACTGTGCTCTGGCGGAGAAGCTCTGTTCGCACGTTTGAAGGCTCTGAAGTCCTCTGTTTATGCTGTTTTGCATCAATATGCTGCATAGAGCTTCCAGCGTATTTTTTATGCTTCAACACTTACCTACACCTAACATTCAAGTACTCATAAATACTAAAAACTTGCATATGGTCCTACCCACTGAAGTAGTACCTATTGTAGAACCCTTCACCTGAACCTTGCTCTTTCCCCCACCTACTGTTACCCTTACTGTTGTTGCCCTACCTTGCCATTGCACTGCTCTCATATGTAAATTACTTCAGTCAGACACCTGGTCTGCAAGTCCTCTAATATAGCTCCTATAGGAACCACTGACCCCAACTCGAGCGACCACTGAAGCATATGATGCTGTCATCAGATCCTCTCTTACTGGCACACTGCAACACAATAGTCACACACTGATGTGCACACAGAAGTCACACAGTTCTGCACATTGTGCAAACTACAGTGCATTCAGAGGTGCACACTATAGTGCAAGCTATATTGCACACTATATTGCAAGCTACATTACATCCAGACCTCCCCTTTGCTCTGAAAACCCGAGCCCTTCACACTTGTTTACTTTAATTTACTGCAACAGAGCCACTAAGTCACTCCCTCACAACCAAAGCTACACCATCATAGTTAACCCCTAGTCCCACATTCCCTTATACTTGCTGAACCTATTACCCCCTACTCGAGTACCGCTATTGCTACTAAGTGTTTGCACACCTACACAGTCACACAGTAACATTTCTCTAGTACTACACAAACCCAACCAATGCTCACACTGCCACAATAACAGTCCACACAAGAGTATTTCCCCATACACAATATTATTTAGTATATATATATATATATATATATATATATATATATAGAAGTATTTAAACAAACATTTGTCATGCAATAATGCGATACCCTATGATACTCTCTCAAATAAATACTAAAATCCTTAATACTTAACAGATACTAATTTTACATATCAAATACATCTATATACAACTAAAATAATGATTTACAATGAAAATTGAATAAAAATTATACTAATATGCACAAAACCTCCAAATTGAGTTCCAGTATCATAGCGTATCATAAAGTGCTATGGTACAACCTACTTGTACCCAGTTGTGGACATGTAACTAGCCTCGTACACTCAATCTAAATTTAATTAGACCTAATTATCCTAATGACAAACACTTAGTGCACCGATCTCCGAATTTCCCTAAATTGGGCACTAATCTCAATGTAGAAGTCACAATATAGGTCACATGAACCTAGTTCTTCTTCCTATGGGTAGACCTAGGCCATGAAAGGGTTTATAATGGTTAAATGCAAGAATTAGAGTCTAATTAAAGAGGGAATTCATAATTATACCTTTTGGGAGATGGATTTCCAATACAAAAAACCCAATTAGACATAATTAGTACACAAGCTCTTAGCCAATTCCTTCTTCTCCAAGTGCTCCTTGCAATCCAAGCTCCTAAGCTCTTAGATAATGAAAATGGAAGAGAATGAGAGTGATTTGAGATAAAATTGGTAGATGGATGAGTCAATTTGGAAAAAAATATAATTAGAGATCTAGAATGGAATGAGTTATAGAGAGGAGAGAGAATGAATCCCCTTTATGTGGCCGATCCCCTCTGGCTTAGGTCTCAAGCAATGTGAAATGTCAAGTATACCACCAATGGTTGTCATAAAGAGGTTTAATTAGTAGGTTAATTAAAGAAACTTCTATTCTTAATAATGATCATTCTAATCTCTCATTAATAAATGGAAATGACCTAATGAGTCTAAAAGTCTAGTCCAAATGTTGGGCTCAATGAGTCATGACCAGCCAAACTAGGTCCACTAGGGTCAAGTCAACATTAATAGGCTAGTCTAACTCTAATCAATAAATATTAAACATATATATATTATATAAGTATAACACTATCTATAATAAAATAAAAAAATTACCCCTAACAAGAAATGAGGTAGTTATAAGTCAACCCTCCTTAGAAATTTTTTATCCTCAAAATTTAAGGAAGAGCTAGCACTAGAATAGTACAAGCACGATAAAAAAAGAATGAATACCCACGAATCTAAAATAAAGTAATGCTAACACATCTCTTGTCCTTGGAATATCACCTAATCCTCATGTTTTTACAATATCTTTATTCTTTATTACACTGATCTTGAAGCTTCCAGTTCAAGTCCTTACATCGCCCTTGATACATTAACCTCTATTATATCTTTCTGATCTGTCATCCTTAGTATTTTAATTTTCTTCATGAACTCTATAGAAATAAATTATCTTTATCCATCAATATTTTTTCTATATCATTTTCAATTACTCTTATGATCCTCTGTCATCAATCATAAACTCTTTTAAGATATAGTTACCTCAGATTTTCAGTCTCGTCCATAGCATAGTCCATCTTCCAAAATTCAATTATCCTCTATCGTATCGATTTTAAGATTCTATCTACTGTATATGTTCCTCCAGTCAAATATTTCGTACCTTATTTCATTTTCCATTCATTTATTATTCTCTGGTATGTGGTATTCTTGCCCCGATTCACTATTTTTACCACCAATGTTCTCCTCTTTTAGCTGAACCCCCAATTTATGTTAATTCGTATTTTTAAATCCATTTATCTCATTATATAATCCCTACCACTTCAAGGTGTTATTTTGTTACATCCAGTCTTGTTTGAAATCCCAATTCATTGTTTGATTATAATATTATTTCCATCATTACCCTCGAACATTCTCATTATTTCCATTCTTATCTATTTTGTATCCAACATAATTCCTCTCTCACTTGAATATGCACATATTAAAATTCATCAAAGTTTATCAATTTTTATTTGATCCAAAACTTATCTTAGTTATCCTTCAGTTTTTTCTCAACCTGTAAGCCATTGATACTATATATTCACCATAATTTTTAGCACCATAAAATTTGAATCATCGATTTTATTCATTATCCTTCGTCCCTAGATTTACTATAATAGGATTCTCAAGATCAACATCACCCTTCTACTTTGTTAATTCTCAATACCACCTCAATTTGTACTACTTACTAATAAATAATACCTCATTTCTTCAAGGGTCTTATTTTATGTCCTCTATTACTTCAACTTAATTCCTCGCTTTCAATCTTCAAATTTATATTGATTCGATTCTCAATATCATTCTTTTGATAAAAATAACTCTAGTGATCTCGTCCAGCACTCTTCAGAGTTCCAACTCTCAATACTCCTGACCTATGAAGTTCTACCATCATTGTTCATGCATATGGTTCCATTGTCAAATCCTTCTTTGTTATCCTTTATATTCATTTATGATCTCTATTTTTCATAGACCTTACAGTCTCTACCAAGAGTTCTACCTATAAACTATTCCTCAATACCCTAACCAGAATAGTACTACTAGGATAGACAATAATATAGTCAAACTGGTATAGCAAACTATTATAATAAATCTGGTACAAATCAATACAAGAATGGAGTTACAGAAAGATAGGATAGATGGTGGAGAACTTTGTTCTAGAATATCTGTTCGATCTCCCTCAAAAGTAACTATTCCTCAAAGCTCGTCTTTATACTTTCATATAATCTTGTGATCCTTTATTAGATTCTATAATCCACCATCAATTTAAAATATTCCACTCCCTACAATTTGTGCCTCTAGCTAATCCATAATCTTAAGTTAATTTTGCATCCTCTCATCAAATTCAATCATTTTATTAAATCTCGAAATACTCTTTGCATTCCTCAAGTTTACTAAATTCTGAATTAACGTTTCTATCAAATTCTCATATCCTTCCTCAATAATATATGCCACTAAATTAAACTTTGTCCTCAAAATATTTATAATCTTCTAATCTTTCTCTACTAATTTAACCTTATGATATAAAAAAGAATCTCCTCAATTCATAATATAATTCCCTTGATTTTTCAAGAAATTTTAATTTAGATTTTTCACAATTTTCCTAGAATTTTCAGGAATTTTCTGTAATTAAAATCTAACTATTTTTTAATTAAAATGATTTTTAATTGCTATTAATTAATATTAAAATATTATGGAAATAATATTTTATGGTGTAAAATGGAAAACCGGACATAGGGTAATTTTTTGTGAATTTATTGGACTCCGAAAACCCGTTTAAAGCCCTAAAAACTATTAAATAAATAAACCAATTTAAACCCAGAAATAAACCGGGTTTATTTCAAATAAACCGAACTAAACCAAATCGACCCGACCGGTCTAAGCAAACCCAAACCCAATTCTTTATTGGGTCGGATCCTGGCCCAAACCCGACCCGACCCGCTGACAACCCGACCCGACCCGAACTGAGCCCTAATCCCCAACCGGGTCGGAAATACTGTTCCGACCCGGCGGCGCTGTATATAACCCCCTCTCTCGACTTATGTGCCACCGCCGCAAACCCTAACCGCCCGCGCCGCCGTCCCCTGCAATCGACTCCGCCGCAACTCTCCTTCCCCCGCTCCACGCCTGAACCCTAGTTCAACCCGCCTCCTTCATCGAACTCGCCAACCCGCTGCAACCGTCCTAGCCCCGCTCGCCTCACCGGAACCCTAAGATCTCCCGCCGGCTTCGTCCAGCCAACCCCTCCACCTTGACTCCCCTTCTATCCTCCGCCACTCGCCTCCTCCTTGACTCCCCGTTCAGCTTGCTCTCTCACCGACCTGACTCCACGGCCCCTATCCCCGCCGTCGACCAAGCCCCCGCTCCACCCGAGTCCACAGCCCTTGACTCATCATCTCCGTTCACCCGCGCAGCACCCAGATCCCCCGTCGGCTACTTTCCCCTCCAGCTCCTCCTCCGCTTGCAGCGCCGCACCGGATATCTCCACCACCCTAACACCTCCTCCCGTCGTCCTCCCCCGTTCAAATCGCCACCCCGACCAGAACATCTCACAGCCTCCCCTCCCCGAGCGCCTCCACAGCGTCCCCTCCTTGCTCCGCCCTAGCTCCGACGACTCCGCCTCCACCGTGTCCGCCGGGCAGCCCTGACTCGGATACCGTATCCCCTGACCCGGATACAGCGGAAACCCTAGACCGGACACAGTTTACCCGTGTCGCATCTTCTCTCGGACACGTAAAAATTGGCCTTCACGGAGCCCTGTTCAGGTAACAATTTCTCTCACCTCGTAACTTCGTTTTTGATTCCGTCAGTTGCTACGCGTAGACTGTATAACCCTCTCGGTGCCCGTGCAACTCGCTTGGTGCATCACGTCCTGTGGTGATCGTACACCGCGATCCAAAAACAGGAAACAACAATGCCCTGTTTTACCCCGGAACTTAGTGCGCCCCGCCAAACGGGACGACTTGGTCGTACGTGATCTTTACCGAAATGTGCGCGACATTGATACGGTTGTGTGGGATTTCGCAGAAGTCAATTCGGATGTGCGTGCACACCGGAATCAACGCATATCCGTGGACACCGTCCCGTATCCGTCAGTTCTGGAATGTGTCCTAACTTTGTGTACACACGTCGGATCGAAACGAAACTTGCGCCATCGGACTCGTAGCGATATGCTGGTCCTGTGACCCAAGTTTGGTTTGATTCTGAGAACGTTGACAGAATCGCGTATCGTGGGCCCCACAGGCTCCACTTGACGGGCGATTTTGTGATCGGCTCATCGGAATCCAATTCTGGAAGTTCCGTTGGATTTGAATCATCGTTCCTGACCTGTTGACACTAAGTTTGGCAAATTTGGAGACCTTTGACCCTGACACATTTTTTGGTGCAAAGTGGCCCACATGTGGACCCCGCTTTGGTCCGAAAATGTCATTTTTGCCCCTGTGTCCAAATTGGACGTAAGGACAGGCTTTTCTAGCTATTTGATATTTTCTGAATCTAATGGTGATGTTTATTTTAGCAACTGGAGTAGTACCTGCAGATCACACTGAGACAAGAGCTACAGTTGGAGCCAGGACCCCAGGCAAGTATACCTTGCCAAACTTTGCAGTCTTATTACATATTTTTCTTAATTCTTTTACATTGTTGTGCATGCTTAACCTAGGACCGTGTGACTTACTTAGCGTCCGATTATAGTCGGGTGCCAATATCGTACGCGATGTTGTGTATTATCATCTAGAGATGGACATCCGTGACCCTTTACATTCTCGTACTTGTCGTATCAAGTACATTATACCCAGGATACTTGACACTGTTCATGAGACAGAATCTTCCTGAGATATTCATGGTGATTCTGTATAGGATACAAGTTTATGACATATACAGTTTACATGCTTAGATTATCCTGACTTGTTGCATTAGTATTGATCCTGCGTGTCATGGACATGAGACGTGAGATTTCATTGGGTGGGGAGAGTATTACCATATCAAGGCTGATTATATTATATATATTGTAATCTGGATGTGTCTTAGTCTCTGATACAGAGCTATGGCACCAGTTCTGGCCCTTCGAGAAAATACTGCTATGGGTTTCTCCGACACTGATCCTGTAGTAGCCTCAGCCCGAGTATGACTAAAACTCTCAACTTGCATATCACATAGCTGGTTATATATTTACCCTACTGTTCATTTATTGCTGCACTGTATACATTTTAGCTTGTATTTTCTCTACCTTGCTGTCCCCTGAGGACCTGGATCCGGACTATGTCCCCAGGTATAGCTGATGAGATCTATCCCGAGGTATACGGGACCGGAGCATTAGCATTAGCAGGAGCAGGTGCCTACCTTGGAGAAGAACCGGGATCTGAGGACGAGATTGTACCAGAGGACTTCTCTTGAGTATTGGCTTGAGATACTCATTTATTTCAGTTTATAGTTATTTTATTTCCAGTCTATTTCATTGATGTACCAGACTTGTACTCGGATTATTCTCTGAGACACTTTTATTCATTTTTGTTAGTTTATTTTATTTACTTTATTCTGGCATTAGATCTGTGTTTATCTGTTGTGGATGAGATTAGTAGAGACTGCGACTTATATCATTGGACCTACTTATTCTTATATTACAGCTTAAGCATGCCCCGATGGATCCAATAAATTAGGTTTGTCCATCGGTGTGTGCTGCTGGCCATTGTCGCGCGTCTGGTCCCTCGGTATTTTGGGACTGGGGCATGACATAGTTTTTGTGGTGGCCCATGCAGGTCAACAACTAAATTGTTCGGTTTCAACTTAGGGACCGAGCTAGCTTGCAATAAAAATAGGATAAGTTTTTAGGATCTCATCCACTTGCTTGAAAACGTTCTTGATATCTGTATTGTATTCGAATTAAATTTTCTTGCATCTTGCCTTGATTCCTGTGCGCCTCTTATAGTTTATTTTTGATGCAGAGTAATGGATTCAAGAGCAAACGACGAAACTCCAGCAAACACACCAATAGGTACGGTAGCCACCTACGAAGAAGATGAAGTGGCACCATTGAGTGGAGATCCCTCGACTCACCAAGGCAGCCAAGCAGATCAGCAGGCTTCTAGATTTCGGGGTGACGACATCCCACCGCCTCCGCAGTTCGTTCCACCAATGCCTGTATTCCCACCAGGACAGCCTATGGACGGACAGCAGATGTTCCAAATGATCTACGCAATAATGTAAGCCCAACAACATATTTATCAAGAAGCTCAGCGTCGCGAAGCGGATTACTTGAGGAACAGCATAGTAAATGCACTGGATCAGGCCAACCTACCAACTCGACGGCAACCGACGGGCTCTATTACCGACTTCCGCCAGCTGAAGCCCCGTACCTTCTCAGGCAAGGAGGAACCTACAGAAGTTCATGAGTGGCTTACCAACATACGACATCAATTAGAAGCAGCAGAGCTACAAAAGGAACGTTGGATGACTGCCGTCAGAATGCAATTGACAGATAATGCACATCACTGGTGGCTATCCGAGGAGACCCAGCTCGGACCAGACCGAGTCACCTGGGAGGAGTTCTCCAGACTCTTTCAGGAAATGTACATTCCAGCTACCGCTCGATCAGAACTCAGAGATAAGTTCAATCGCCTTATCCAAGGCAATATGACAGTGGAAGAGTACAACGCGGAATTTATTCGTCTGAGTCACTTCGCCCCTACCTTGATTCCGACAGAAGAAGAGAAGGCCGAGAAGTTCTTCGATGGACTAAACTTCGAGCTACAGAAACTAATTGGATCCATTGCGCCCACATCTTACTCGGACGTCCTTGCTGCAGCCCGACGCATGGAGCACGTCACCAGGAGAGAGACCAGTCTGAAGCGGCCTTCCACATCAGCAACAACCAGAGCACCACAAGAAGAAGCTGCAAAGAGACCTCACCTACAGCAACAGCAGAACACATCTACACCACAAGTAATAGTCCTCTCTACTTGTCACTACTGTGGCAAAGCAGGCCATCTCGCCAGGGAATGTCGATGCAGGTTAAGACTATGCTTAGGTTGCGGATCCAGACAGCATGCAGTGAGGGACTGCCCTGAGCGTAGAGAAGGAGCACCAAGGGCAACCCAACAAGCTCTACCAGCACCAGGAGGATATCAACCAAGGCCACCTTTGGCACCTCGAGCAGCACCCTTCCAACAGGCCCAGCAACAACAGAGGGCACCCCCTCAAGGACGAGGACAGGCTTTTGCTATGACTTTGGAGGATGCGCAGATTCATGGAGTAGCTAATGCACGTAAGTTTTATAGTTTTTCTGTTTCTAGTATTGTTTTATCTCGTGTTTTTTGGTTTGTGACCCTAGCCTTAACCTAGTAATGTTGAACTTGCTAATAACCTAGTATGCTTTTATAATTGATAACTTAGTAAGATCTTAAGTGATAACCTAGTTTTCTAAATTATAGCCTTCTAGATTTTCTTCACCCGGAAAATTGCATAACTTTTAATGCTTAGGAAAATAATTTTTCCTATGTATTATTCTTACACTCTCATCCTTGAATCTCCTTGATCGTGATGTGCTTCAAACAATATTTGCAATTGTGTCATCTCTGTTGACCGGTTATTCTTTTGATTGCGAGGACGCAATCCTCTTAAGGGGGTAGATTATAATCCCCCTGATTTTCAAGAAATTTTAATTTGGATTTTTCACAATTTTCCTGGAATTTTTAGGAATTTTCTGTAATTAAAACCTAACTATTTTCTAATTAAAATGATTTTTAGTTGGTATTAATTAATATTAAAATATTATGAAAATAATATTTTATGGTGTAAAATGGAAAACCAGACATAGGATAATTTTCTGTGAATTTATTGGACTCCGAAAACCCGTTTAAAGCCCTAAAAACTATTAAATAAATAAACCAATTTAAACCCAGAAATAAATCGGGTTTATTTCAAATAAACCGAACTAAACCAAACCGACCCGACCGGTCTAAGCAAACCCAAACCCAATTCTTTATTGGGTCGGATCCGGGCCCAAACCCGACCCGACCCGCTGACAACCCGACCCGACCCGAACTGAGCCCTAATCCCCAACCGGGTCAGAAATACTGTTCCGACCCGGCGGCGCTGTATATAACCCCCTCTCTCGACTTCTGTGCCACCGCCGCAAACCCTAACCGCCCTCGCCGCCGTCCCCTGCAATCGACTCCGCCGCAACTCTCCTTCCCCCGTTCCACGCCTGAACCCTAGTTCAACCCGCCTCCTTCGTCGAACTCGCCAACCCGCTGCAACCGTCTTAGCCCCGCTCGCCTCACCGGAACCCTAAGATCCCCCGCCGGCTTCGTCCAGCCAACCCCTCCACCTTGACTCCCCTTCCATCCTCCACCACTCGCCTCCCCCTTGACTCCCCGTTCAGCTTGCTCTCTCACCGACCCGACTCCACGGCCCCTATCCCCGCCGTCGACCAAGCCCCCGCTCACCCGAGTCCACAGCCCTCGACTCATTATCTCCGTTTACCCGTGCAGCACCCAGAGCCCCCGCCGGCTACTTTCCCCTCCAGCTCCTCCTCCGCTTGCAGCGCCGCGCCGGATATCTCCACCACCCTAACACCTCCTCCCGTCGTCCTCCCCAGTTCATATCGCCACCCTGACCAGAACATCTCACAGCCTCCCCTCCCCGAGCGCCTCCACAGCGTCCCCTCCTTGCTCCGCCCTAGCTCCGACGACTCTGCCTCCGCCGTGTCCGCCGGGCAGCCCTGAGTCGGACACCGTATCCCCTGACCTGGACACAGCGGAAATGCTAGACCGGACACAGTTTACCCGTGTCGCATCTCCTCTCGGACACGTAAAAATTGGCCTTCACGGAGCCCTGTTCAGGTAACAATTTCTTTCACCTCGCAACTTCGTTTTCGATTCCGTCAGTTGCTACACGTAGACTGTATAACCCTCTCGGTGCCCGTGCAACTCGCTCGGTGCATCGCGTCCTATGGTGATCGTACACCATGATCCAAAAATAGACAAAAATAACGCCCTGTTTCACCCCGGAACTGAGTGCGCCCCGCCAAACACGATCTTTACCGAAACGTGCGCAACGTTGATACGGTTGTGTGGGATTTCGCAGAAGTCGATTCGGATGTGCGTGCACACCGGAATCAACGCGTATCCGCGAGCACCGTCCCGTATCCGTCAGTTCTGGAACGCGTCCTAACTTTGTGTACACACGTCGGATCGAAACAAAACTTGCGCCATCGGACTCGTAGCGATATGCTGGTCCTGTGACCCAAGTTTGGTTCGATTCTGAGAACGTTGACAGAATCGCGTATCGTGGGCCCCACAAGCTCCACTTGACGGGCAATTTTGTGATCGGCTCATCGGAATCCAATTCTGGAAGTTCCGTTGGGTTTGTATCATCATTCCTGACCTGTTGACACTAAGTTTGGCAAATTTGGAGACCTTTGACCCTGACACGCTTTTCGGTGCAAAGTGGCCCACATGTGGACCCCGCTTTGGCCCAGAAATATCATTTTTGCCCCTGTGTCCAAATTGAACGTAAGGACAGACGTTTCTAGCTATTTGATATTTTCTGAATCTAATGGTGATGTTTATTTCAGCAACTGGAGTAGTACCTGCCGATCACACTGAGACCAGAGCTACAGTTGGAGCCAGGACCCCAGGCAAGTGTACCTTGCCAAACTTTGCAGTCTTATTACTTATTTTTCTTGATTTTTTTACATTGTTGTGCATGCTTAACCTAGGACCGTGTGACTTACTTAGCGTCCAATTATAGTCGGGTGCCAATATCGTACGCGGTGTTGTGTATTGTCATCTAGAGATGGACATCCGTGACCCTTTACATTCTCGTACTTGTCTTATCAAGTACATTATACCCAGGACACTTGACACTGTTCATGAGACAGAATCTTCCTGAGATATTTATGGTGATTCTGTATAGGATACAGGTTTATGACATATACAGTTTACATGCTTAGATTATCCTGACTTGTTGCATTAGTATTGATCCTACGTGTCATGGACATGAGACGTGAGATTTCATTGGGTGGGGAGAGTATTACCATATCAAGGATGATTATATTATATATATTGTAATCTGGATGTGTCTTAGTCTCTGACACGGAGCTATGGCACCAGTTCTGGCCCTTCGAGAAAATAATGCTATGGGTTTCTCCGACACTGATCCTGTAGTAGCCTAAGCCCGAGTATGACTAAAACTCTCAACTTGCATATCACTTAGCTGGTTATATATTTACCCTACTGTTCATTTATTGCTGCACTGCATATATTTTGGCTTGTATTTTCTGTACCTTGCTGTCCCCTGAGGACCTGGATCCGGACTATGTCCCCAGGTATAGCTGGCGAGATCTATCCCGAGGTATACGGGACCGGAGCATTAGCATTAGCAGGAGCAGGTGCCTACCTTGGAGCAGAGCCGGGATCTGAGGACGAGATTATACCAGAGGACTTTTCTTGAGTATTGGCTTGAGATACTCATTTATTTCAGTTTATAGTTATTTCATTTCCAGTCTATTTCATTGATATACCAGACTTGTACTCGGATTGTTCTCCGAGACACTTTTATTCAGTTTTGTTAGTTTATTTTATTTACATTATTCTGGCATTAGATCTGTATTTATCTGTTGTGGATGAGATTAGTAGAGACTGTGACTTATATCATTGGACCTACTTATTCTTATATTACAGCTTAAGCATGCCCCGATGGATCCAATAAATTGGGTTTGTCCATCGGTGTGTGCTGCTGGCCATTGTCGCACGTCTGGTCCCTCGGTATTTTGGGACTGGGGCGTGACACATAACCTTTTTGTCGATTATCATTTCTAATTTAAATTTATATCCATAAATCAATGATCTTATGTCCCCTTTTATTTACTAATCCTTGGTTTTATTTTTCAGCTTTATACAATATTCCGATAATTCTAATTCATAAAATTTAATTTGCCATAATCCTCAATACTTCCGCAATCCTTAAATATAAATTTAATCTCAATATATTTAAAACGTATCCTTTATGAACTTCTCGATATTCATACTCTCAAAAGATCTTTATGTAAGGAGACTGATAATCCTCAACCTAACCTTTATTTTTTTCTTTTTTCTTTTTGATTTTTGCTATCATTCACCATTTATGTAATACCACCAATTTCAAGATCCTCCTCTATTTGTTTTAGTGATCCTCAACATCATATTGCAAATATTTAAACCATTTTGCATATAATCACTTAGAAATTTAAATCCTTATTTTGCCATCTTCCTTAAAATCTCCTATTCGGTATTTATCAATTTATCTTTATAAGTTATAACCTTAAAGTATTGGCCATCCAAAACTCAGTCATTAATCCTTCCAATTTATTCTATTATCCCCCTTGATCATCATTCTAAGCTTTATTTATGCAACCCCTATATATATTTCTTTGATTTTTTATGTTATTTTTTCTATCTTTCTCTATTCAGTATATATTATTAGCATCATACTATCATCGTCAATTCATTCTCAAGAGTATCATAATGCCATCAATTTTATTCATCATTATAACTAAGATATTATTCAAAAGGGTATATCAAAATTCTAAATTAATCACCTTTCTTTAGCCAGTATTGGATGACTGGGCTTTCCTTTCATTGTTCCACTCGAGCACAATTCCCTTATTTTATGCTCGTTAGATCCACAATACAGGTTCCTTCCATGCACCCTCTTGCTTGCAACCCCTTCCGTCATATTCAAAGTCATTATTTCTGAGGATATAGATGAGCAGATAATGAGTTTCAATGGAATAAGAATCCAAATGTTTACAATTAAAAATAAATATTCAAGAATCAAATGAGTATGGAAATTTCCTAGATGTGATTTAGTATACTCTCACCTTATATCTTATATCCTATAGCAAGCTTGTAGTTGTACTCCAAGTCTGATCACTACTATGTTGAGACCTGCATGGGCCAGCACAATATGGTGTCACGACCCGCACCTAGTATAAGGTTACGAGTACGTGGGTATGTCCAGCCTACGCCGCAACATCGACGATAGAAAGTTGTCTAAGTCAACAATACTATCTAAATATCTCACATAATATATATAAGGTACTTGTCAAGATATCTCAACTCCAACTGGAGGACAATATGATAATCAATACTCAATCAAAATAAAATTAGAGAAAGATTTAGCATGATATGGAATAGAAGAATAGAGTCACAAATTCATAATAAAATCCAAATTATGTATAATATTCTAAGCACAAATAATCTCAAAATAATGTAACATGCCAAATGTCTAAGCTGGAGACATATCCAGTAAAATTATCTAACTATCTGCAACTAGATGATCATCTCCCCCAACCAGTATCGGCTCCTTTTGAGCTACCGTCTCTAACTCTACACCACTATATTCTGAGGTCCATAGTGTGTAGGATACCAATCATCTAAATTATCTGAAAAAATATATCCAATCAGGATTGAAGCGAATCACACCTATAATAGCATTTCCAAATAAATGATAAAGACTAAGAAATAGTAAATAGTAAGAAATACAAAATATAAAATAAAAGCTGCGAACAAAGATATAAACTGATAAATAGAAATATAGAATGTAAACGAGCAGGTAATAAAATATAATGTACAAGGAATCAGGAATAAGAAACTACAATAAGTGTGTGAGTACTAGCTTGGGAACATGAGCATGGATCATGGCCTGGTTAATCATACGTGAAGTGTATGATTAACACTAACATGGTACTTGTACAGGAATACTTGTATAGGGATACTTGTATAGGGTGGGTATGATCAAATGTCTAACAAATACTCCCTAACTCTCAACTGGTATAGTGGATCCAACCATGACACGTTATGAAATAGGATTCGCAGAGTAGGGGGCCAACCTTCTCAGGAATCAGTATCTATACATGTACAAGAATCACAGGGACGGTACCGGGTCCAACAAAAAATAATATCTCATGACGGGATCTAGAATACACCAATCCGTGTAACACCATGTCAGGAATCATGTATAACTATACTAGATACATGTAAAATAAAAGCTATCATAAATTGAAAACTGTCATAGAATGTACTCGCCTATGGTCCTTAGCAAATGATACAATTCGGTGCCCAAGCTGGTATCACACAGATCTATATTTGAAATATCATGTCATTGTGTGTAAAGAAATAATAAATAAGCTAAAATGCACTAAGTATAATATTTAGGACAAAACTAGGTCAAAATAGTCAAAATAGGTCAACTCTAAGTCAAACTAGACAAACTTGGTCAAACTAGCCATTTCTAGGTTGTACTAGTCTATACCCAAGTTTCTAGGTTTATATCTTGAGTATACAAGTCATATTAGCTAAAACTAGGTATTAAGATACTCTATAATATCAATGGCAATACTTACCTTACACTAGCTATTAATGCTAGGTAATACATACCAATTACCTTATACTAGTTATCATCTATCTAATTTACTTAGTATCACTAGAACACCATATAAACTTATGATTACCAATAATGATAATACCTTATCTATTACTATAAACTAATACCTTAGTTTACCATTAATACTCTATCTCAAGTCTAGTACTAACATATCACACTAACACAAGACAAATACTTAACTAATACCTTGATATCTAAAACTCCTCATGATACCTTAATGTTAGGATACCCTCATGTATCACATGATACTTATCTTGATACTCATAACCCATCTCACTTCAGTTATACTCAAAACCCTCACTAAGGTACTTACCTACACCTAACATTCAAGTACTCATAAACACTCAAAAATTGCACATGGTCCTACCCACTGAAGTAGTACCTATTGCAGAACCCTTCACCTGAACCTTGATTTCCCCTTCACCTACTGATACTCTTACTGTTGCTGCCCTGCTTTGTCGTTGCACTGCTCTCATCTATTATCTATTGCAGTCATACACATAGTCTGAAACTCCTCCAATACAGTTCCTACAACAACCAATGACCCCAACTCGAGCTACCACTGAGGCATCTGATGCTGTTATCAGATCCTCCCCTACTAGCACACTGTAACACAACAGTCATACACTGATGTGCATACTGCAGTCATACAATTATCCATATTATGCATACTGTAGTGCATTCAGAGGTGCACACTGCAATGCAGGCCATATTACATCCTGTCACGTCCCAGTCCTAAAATACGTAGGACTAGGTATACATACACATGCTAGTTGTATGAACAAGTATAGGAACCCAATTTAATGGACCTAACCAGTCGTAGTATGCTATAAAATATATCTAAGTTACAGTATTCTAGGCAGATAAAATCTAGTATCGTCCACAAATATCACAGAGTAAGAACTAAATGAATAGATAAGTCTCAGAATCAAATACAAAATAAAATCTACTATAGAATAATCAACGAAAATGAGTAAAAAAGAATACTAAAATAATACAACTAAGCAATAAAGAATGGTTCGGACATCAGTTAACTAGATAAAGACACCCAAGACACTAAGCAACTATCGTCCATGAATGCTCAAGGAAACTCCTGTGGCTCCACCTTAAAGTCCTCGTCTGCAAAATCTTTAACTCTGTAGTCCATTGGGTACAAGTGCTCATCTGAATCTGGAAAAAAGGTGCCAGGTCCTTAGAGGAACTTAACAAGTACACAAGAAATTGACATGCATGAAAGTAAAGTAGTAAATAATAAATAAGGTAACTAGCCATCTAAGTGATATGCACTCGAGACATCTCTAGTGGCGCATGAGGGGGGAGAAATAGAAGAACAGTCATCCCACCAGGCGTCCAAAAGGACTTGGGGGTATGTCAGTCACACCATATACACAGTAAGAAACAGAAATCACATACACTAACTAGTAGATTCTTTCCTCCCATTGTATTCGAACCGTATACGCGGTGTAGACATAATCAAACGACATCAATAAATACAATCAACTAGCCCAACACTAACTACCATCACTAAACATGAACTAACGTGTCGATAATCAATCGACACGCTAGTCCATGCACTCACTCACTCAGTAATTATGTTGAACATGTGTCAGGTCAGAAGATACTACATACCTTCATAATATACCAGGTAAATCGGCTACTCTAAGATGTGTGCACACAACTAGCAAATAAAAACTAGGCATATGTATACTGAACAATAAAATCAAGGAAGGTGTACTTGCCTTCCAAGCTAAGCTGCAATCACAACAAATCTGGTCCGGAGCTCTCCACAGAAACGTCACGAACACCTACAAATTAATTAATACTCTAATTAGACTCTTATTTTCTAGTTACACTAAGTTATTATCTAGTGATTAATCCTACGTTGGTTGCACATGCAAGTAACTATACACAAAATTATTACTAGCCATCCAACATTACCAAAAATCATTTTTAAAATATTATTTATTAAAATATTAATTCTGGAATTAATTATAAAAATTTAGCAAATAATGATTTTCAACTCACAAGGAGTTTCTACGAAGGCTGGTAACTAGTCATGCAATTATGGTTGCTAAATAGGGTTTTCTTGAGATGCAAGTTCTCAAAAGATGAATTCATAAAAAATTTAAATTCTGGAATTAATTCTTAAATACTAGAAAATAATTATTTAATGAGTTCCTACATGCATAATTATCAATTCTACTTATTGGTATTTTCGTTGGACACATACTAGTCTTCTAGCAATAGTATTGGCAAAATTTTGCCATTATAAACCTACTATTTTGCTTTGCATGAAAATCCTAAATCATATTTAATTCTAGAAAAATAAGTTCACAAATAATAGGGATAACATTCATATATGGCCAAAGAACAAGTTACAAAAAGTTTACATGCAAAGTACATCAACTATGTGTCTTTTTATACATAAAAATTCATTTAAATCAAAAGTAATATTTTTGGAAAAATAATTAAAAATGAATTTAATATAGGTTAATAACAACATAATTTAATTATTTATAAAGTTTTAGAAGGGTTCGATACGGGATTTCGGATAAAACACTAAACTAGGTCACCCTATACATTGTACTTGCAATTTATTCCAAAATAAATTTTTTAACTAATATTATAAAATAAACAGTAAAATATATGGATACAAATAATTTAATCATCATATTTCTTTATTCTTAACATGGTTTAATTAAGGTTTCTACCTATGGGTACATACATGCATTCGTGGGTTCAAAACTCTACAATCAACAACATAGGTTTAAACATACAATATATTTATCAATCCACCATACTATATAATTCTTGATTCTTAATACATCAAAGACAACTTAGTTTATCATTAACCGAAAGAAGATTAAGGTATGACTCTATATATATTATCATGCAAATTAGGGATTTACTATAATATAGAAAATAAGGTTTACATCAATCATACAAATTAGAGTTTACATCAACATGCAAGTTAGGATTTTTTTCATCAACATACAATTTTAGGTTTTTTACAATAAATCTATGAAAAGAAGATGATTAAGTGAAAGGAGAATAGGAGGATTGAAGAAATAACTTACTACAAAGTGGAGGTAGAAGATGAACTAGGGTTCTTGAATGGAGGAAGCCTCGGGGTATCCGTGTGGGGGATGGGGTCGGCAAAGTTAGGGTTAGGGTTTAACATGAGAGGTTGTTATATATATATATATATATATATATATATATATATATATATATATATATATATATATATATATGGATAGATGGATAAAGAGAGAGGGAGAGAGGTAGGCGTAAGAGGGGGTGCACATGGGTATGGGGGCCGCAGGTTTAAGGGAGGGTAGGAATATGATTAGGAGTTTCCTAATTTGGAGGTTTTCTAATTTGGTTGTTAGTTAATAAATAGTCAACAACTAATCAAATAAGGTATTAATGATTATGATTTAATTTAGAATTCTAAAGGATAAAATAATAAATAAATAAATAAATAAATAAATAAATAAATAAATAAATAAATAAATAAATAAATAAATCCTACAAAAAGACGAAAGTGGCCTAAATTGACATGGATGAATTATGTGTTGCTTATTGAAGAAGGTTGGATTAGAAAATAATTATAAATAAATTATTTATATAAAAAATATCTAAATATTATACAAAGATACTACGGTTGTTACACTAGTTCCATACTAATACTAAATAATCGAATTTTGTGTCACGCGAAGATCCTACTGGTAGTGTCTTCAGTGTAGGCTACTTCCTACAAAAGGATCTTATTTTGATGTTGCCATCAAGGTCTGGAGGATTCAATATCTATGGTGATGCATCGGGAAAATGTCTTGGTTGTGTTCTTCAGCAGAATGGGAAGGTGATTGCCTATGCATCCATGCAATTGTGTTGGCATGAGAAAAACTATCCTACCCACAATTTGGAGTTGGTAGAGGTCATCTTTGCTTTGAAGTTATGGACACACTATATGTACGGAGAGCGTGTGGAAATCTTTACAGACCACAAGAGCTTGAAGTACATTTTTACTCAAAAGGAGCTGACCATGAGGCAACGTCGGTGGCTGAAACTGATAAAGAATTTTGATATATCCTTACAGTATCATCCAGGGAAGGCCAATATAGTTGTTGATCCTTGAGCAGGTATCTGGTAGCTATATTTTTGATGAGAGACCGATATTTATTAGAGGATCTGGAGAGCTTGGGCATTCAGGTGATAGTTTCTGGAATTGTAATACAGATTTCGGGTTTGCAGATACATTCAGAGTTGATAGACAGGATCAAGGCAGCCCAGTATGAAGATGTGTCTCCGAGGATCATCAGAGCTCAGGTGAGAGTAGGATTGGAGGATGATTTTACTATTATTGAGGATGGTTCTTTGTGGTATGGTACTAGACTATGTGTGCCTAGTGGAGAGCTGCGTGAGGAGGTGTTACAAAAAGTGCATCGCTCTCAGTATTCCATGCATCCAGATACCAAAAAGATATATCGGGATATGCGAGAGAGTGTATGGTGGTATGGCATAAAGAGGGAGGTGGCACAGTTTATATCCATATGCTTAGTGTGCCAGTAGGTGAAAGCCGAAAGGCAGAGGCCAGGCATTTACTTTAGCCATTACCCATTCCAGAGTGGAAGTCGGAGCATACTAATATGAATTTTGTGTCCGGACTTCCACGATCTCCAGGAGGGAAAGACGTAATTTGGGTCATCGTTGATAGGTTGACCAAGTCGGCCCACTTTTTGCCTTTCAAGATGGATTTGTCTACGGGGAAGCTGATAGAGATGTATGTGAGGCAGATCGTCAAGATACATGGGGTTCCTGTTAGCATAGTCTCGGATCAGGATAGTCATTTCACTTCTTATTTCTGGAGTATTTATAGGCGAGCTTGGGTACCCAGCTCATGTTCAATACTGCATATCACCCCCAGACGGATGGGCAGTAGGAGATGACCATTCAGACTCTCAAGGATATATTGCACACATATGTACTAGATTTTGGGGGATCTTGGAAGGACTATCTCTATTTAGTAGAGTTTGCTTACAATAACAACTACCAGGCCAGTATAGAGATATCACCATTTGAGGCTCTATACGGTTGGAGATATCGTACTCCCTTGTCGTAGGATGATGTTGGAGAGAAAGCTTTGCTAGGGCCAGAGATAGTGGTGGATGCAGCGAAGAAGGTTAAGCTAATCAGAGATAGACTTCGGGTGTCGCAGGACAGACATCGACATTGGGCCGATAGCCACCGGAGGCCCTTTGAGTTTGATGTATAGTTTTAGATTTTATTTTGTGCTTGATATTGGTTGCTTGTAATAGATTAAGTTCTTAAGGTTGTGTTTGTTCTCGTTTTGAGGTCTGGTGTTTCTGAGGATTTTTCTTACACGAGGCACGATTCGCTTCGGTGTAGGCAGGAAGCTTAGTCCACGATTCATCGGACCCTTCAGTATTCTTGATAGGGTCGGTGTAGTTGCCTACAGACTAGACTTGCCACTAGCATTGGAGGGAGTGATACCGTGTTTCATGTGTCACAGTTAAGACAGTAAATGGCAGATCCTAGTCATGTATTGGATCACTCGGAGATAGAGTTGGGCCCTACACTTAGTTATCCAGAGCATCCAGTTGAGATTCTGGATCGGAGAAAGAAGGTGTTGAGGAACTAGACCGTTCTCTTGGTATGCGTCACATGGAGGCATCACTCTCCGGGGGAGTCTACCTGGGAGAGAAAGGATGAAATACGAGAGTGGTACCCGTATCTGTTGTGCCTTGAGGTATGTTCTTTCTTATTCTTTTTTGCTTTTCTTGGGATTATTTTGTCTTTGAATTTCGAGGACAAAATTATTTTAAGAGGGGTAGACTTGTCACTACCACATTTTCTGACTGGAGATATTTTGGTCATTTTATAATTAATTAATTATTATGCATGTTAAATATTTATTTATTTATTATATTATTTAGTTATTATTAAATATTATATTATATTTTGGACTTGTGTTAAGGGACCTAACTAGTTTAGAATTGACTCTTGGACTAACATTTATTTTAGTTACACTTGAGCCCAATAACTAGCCCAAATTATTAGTTAGTAATTTAATTAGTCAAACCATTAGGAATAAAACCTTCCTTCCATAATTCTTTTCTTCATGACAAGCCCATAGGGATATATTGGATATTATACATTGCTTGGAGGCCAAGTAGGAGGGCGGCCGGCCATAAGAAAAGGAATTCTCTCTTTCCTCTTTCCTTTTCCATTCCAAATTTAGATTTACAATTAATCTTCCCCAAATTCCCTTTCCTCCACCAAATTCTTACCAAATTCCTTCCAATTTCTTCCCTATTTCACCATTAGAAGCTCTAGAAGGAAGGAGGAGGCAAGGATCTAGAAAGAGAAGGAGACTACACAAGTTGAGGGCACTTTACATCCGATTGAAGACTTGCATTGAAAATCCATCTCCCAATAAGTATAATTCAGATTTTTCTTACTAATTAGACTCTAAATCTGTAGTTTAATCATTAGGAACCCTCCCATGTACTACGACTACCTATTGAAAGAAGAATTGACTACTAGGGACCTCTATTTTAGAAGTTATAGCTTTTTGTGTGCCCAATTTGGAGAAAATCCTAGATTGGTGCACCATGTGTTTATCAATAGGTCCAGTGGACTAAGTTAATATGTGTATGATTTTGTGAGATTAGTGTCATATCCAAAATTGGATACGTGTAGGCCGTATCATGGTAATTTGGTGATACATGTTGATTTGGGGATTTTTTTTCTTCGACACGGGGGTCTACACATGTCATATTTTACCACGGACACATAGATGGCTAGCTAGCACTTTGTATTACTTCTAAGTATGATTTTAGACTTGTTCATATCATTTATGGATATTTGGACGATGTTTGGATAGAGTATCAAGGGCGTATCACAAGAGTATTGTGGATCTAGTACGATATTTGGGTAATTTACTCCTTGTGTTTGTTGTATTATCTTTTGAAGTGTATTAGATACCATATGATAATAGATAATACTTTAGTGTATATATATGAACATATATAAGTTCATTTTTAGTTCATATATTTTAGGATGAGATTGTATGAGTGTATTTGGTATTCATTAGTATACAAGTGGGAGGTATCAAGTGATGGATTAGTTAGGTAGTGTATATTAGATATCAGTTAGGAAGTTAAGTTATCAACTAATAAGATATTAGATATAAATTGATGTATGTAGTTGAGATATCAGGTATTGCCATTAATTTAGGATAAGGTATTGGTCATTTGTAGGAGGTTGTAGTGTGGAAGGTTGGCTTGTCATTAATTTAGGATAAGGTATTGGTCATTTGTAGTATAATTATGTCACGCCCCAGTCCTAAAATACGAAGGAATAGGAACACGTAAGCATGCCAGCCATATGTATATGACAATTCCAATATATGGATACCATAATACACACGTACGCTATAATATGAATAAAACTCACATATAGTGTCTATATTATCATAAGTCACAAAAATACTAATCTTATCCACACAACAAGTCACAGAAAGGAATATAACTAAACTAGAATAAAGAGTCTGAATAATCCATAAATGATAGTCGGGTAGAGACAAATCTACTAGCAATGACTATAACAAAACTAAAATGAGAGAGAAGAGTAAAATTACCAATATAAAATAAGGTGATGATGTAAGTGTCAGCTAAAAGATCCAGCGATAGAGATAATCAATGATGCTTAGTGGGTAAGGTCTCCTCGGAAGAAAGTAAAGCATCAGGTCCGGGTCCGTACTCCAGCAGATACTCATGGTAGTCTATACTGGCAAGGGACCAGGTCCTCAGAGGGACATAACAAGATACTATAAACCCCCTCGACCAAAAATTAGGGTTAATTAATTTAAATAGCCTAATTGGGGTTAACTAGATATAATTGACATTTATTATATAGTATTATAATAACTGTGCAGTGATTTGTTATTTTAGGACACTACCCTAGCTGTTGCCCTTAAACAATTTCCACATACCTGGCCTAGACATAATAACCTATCATTTTGAGCCTAGAACAAACCCCGAATATTGATTTTCGTGCCTGATTTTAGTCGCACAAAAGTCGTTACAAACGTCCGTACGCAATTTAAATAAATTGCGTAATTACGTTCGTTGTCCGTTCCAATTGAAATTGAGCCCCCATCTCGATCCAAATTGACCAACCCAGATCCTGACATTATTGTACACTGAGCCTACCACACTAATGATCCTTGTCCAACCCAATTTAGACCCCCGGGTTTTTATTAAATTTAATTAGAAACACCCAGTACATTAATTATGAATTAATTAATGTGCGACCTAACCTAAATTAAATTAGACCCTACTCCAACCCAAACCCACACCCACACCCACAAGCCTCATACAAAACACCATACACCATCCTAGCCCAATGAAGAACACCAAACATGGTGTTTGTTTACATCAAATCCCCAAATTCAGAAACTGTGCAAATACCAAATTGTTCAGGGGCCTATTTGCAAAATTGCAATGAGGTGTTCCCCCCTCATTGGCCCAAACCTCATGGAGAAAAGAATGTCATGCCCTAACCGTATCCATTTATTTTCCCCCCATTCCTATGAACTTGCACCCCCTTTATGAAGGGAACATCATGGCCCTTCATTCAAAATGCTACATTCCTAGCCCTCCACTCATCTTTATGGACATCCCCAACTCCCCAAAAACTATGTCCAGCCGGCCCTAATCCCTAGGCAGCCCCCCCATTCTCTCTCCTACTTATATATCAAGTTACATCCCATTTAATGCACAAACCCCAAGAAATACACTACCAAAACCCTTTTTCACTAAAGGCCTTCAGCTCAGCCCGACCCCTGCCTTCCATCACCCGACGCCTCCTCCCGGCCAGCCACCGTGTCCGGCGACCCCCACAACGACCAAGAACCCTTCGTCGACCTCCTCTCCCTACCTCCAGCCACCGCCACCCGCCGCCTTGCCTCCGGAGCAACCCCCCCCAGCAGCCGTCCTCAACCCGAGCATCCCCCTCCCGTACACACAGCCGACCACCCGACCAGCTCTTACTCCGCCACCTTAGCACCGCCGACCGCCAAAGTCCGCCGAACCCTCCCCCGGCCAACCATCTCCCCCTCCGTCAACTCCCAGCCCCGGCCAACACCGGAGCAGACCGCCATCGATCCCGCAGCACCGGCAGCTCCTGACGCGCGGCTGTAGTCGACGAACACCCTGATCTTCGCCGGAGCTTCGTCCGGCCACCCTCGCCGTCGACGGCCCGCCACCGTGACCCCCTCGACCTCAGCTTCAATACTGTACAATATTTTATGTATAATTGTTAGTATTTATGCATGTATTTTAGGTTGCAAGGTTTAGATATATATATCCCATATTTCTTTGTATTTAATACGTATTTTTTGAATTATATAAATACCCTATATATATATATATATACCTGCTGTATTTCCTTGTATACTGTGTATATATCAGTAAATATAAACATATGTTACACTAATAATAATACTGATATTATTTATAAATACCAATTTCGTATTTATGTGTAAATGTATATATAAATACATAGAAGTATGTATATATATTGTATTACAAAATAGTATGTAGTTAATATAAATCAAAGTTAAATAATGTTTTTCTGTGATTTAGTATTATATATATATTTATATGTAAAATAATACTGTATATTTATATATATATATTATATTCTTCATATTAAAAATGTATACCTATGTGGCATATATAATATATATATTTATATGTATGTATGTATGTATGTATGTATATTTTAATATATGAAGAATATTAAATATATAATATTTATTGTGGTTAAATATATTTTCTGGAATTAAGAATATTATATGTAATATAATATTATATATTAAATACTTATACGTATTAAACCTCTAGTATGTATATGTATATATATATATATATATATATATATATATATATATATAGATATCTACATGTATGTATATATATTTTTATATACCTTTCATTATGTTGTATATATTAATTTATGTACATAATTTCTATCTAAATATATGTATATGTATAAATATATGAATTTATGATATTACCAATTAGGTACATATATTTAATATTTGTATTATTGCTAAATAATACATAAATACTATTTTTGTACTACTAAACATATATATTATTCTAATATATTTAATTATGATTAAGTGTATAAATATATATATATATATTTTTGATATAGCTATATATATATATATATATATATATACAGTCCAGACCCTGTGTTTGTTGTAGATACAAGCAGTGTGTCTTAGTCGTGCTATTGTAGCGACTAATATTGTCATTATTATATCATATATAGGACTACTGGACAGTACCGCCGAGGCATCAGGAGCAAGACTTTGGATTTCGTAGCTACCCGGGACAGGAAAGTATACCTTGCTGATTTACTGCTTAAAAATTAAATGATAAATGTTGCAAATATACATGAACTGTGTGCGTCCGAGATTGACTCGGGTGCAGTCGATAATGTGTCGATGAGTAGTGTACTTGACCTAGTTGCTTGTTGACTCACCTACTACTGTGAGGATGTTCTGATATCCTCCTAGACCGTGACACTTGACACGTATCACGATGGTACATTCATATTGGGATGCGGGTCCACGTACCCGATTCGCTATCGGTACGTACGACATGCATCACGGACTAGCCTGTATTCTAGATTAGTATAGTTAGATGAGACTTGGCATATAGATGCGAGACACTCATGTCGTGTATTCGACTTGCGTATCTACATTGGGCAGGAAGGACAACTAATAAACGTATGGGATACACCCATCGGACTCTGTGGTATCCAGAGGAACCATAGACCCGGTGACTCCCTATATTCAGACACCTCGCTCTTCGGAGTGTTACGGACGTATATACATTACAGATACCACGCCCCTTAGAGTGTGGATGTTATATATATACAGATACCTCATTCTTCGGAATGATGGACGTTGTAGATACCACACTCTAGAGGACGTTGGACGTTATGCCTACACCTACCTATACGTTCCGAGGTTGTCCTTACATTGCATTCACTTAGATGGTTAGCACACCCCTCTTTGTTTTATTCAGTACTATATCTAGCATGCATATTGTATCTTGTTACGTCCCTCTGAGGACCTGGTTATCTTCCAAATCTGAACGAGGCCTTTTATCCCACAGTGTACGGGCCAGGTGTGGAGACGAGGTTTGCTCTGGACGAGGAGCTAGAGGTCCTTCCATCGGAGTATCCCTGATCATATTGGTAGGCCTTTCGCCTATGACTGGAGCTCCTTACCTAGTTAGCAGTTGTTCCAGTCACTCTTATTATCAGTACTTTATTTCAGACTATCAGCACTTTCTCTCCAATATTTGTAGTGGGTTTGTTCCCTCCGGACATATTTTAGTTGTACTATGTCATTCGAATATGTCCTTATATTCCAGTCTTTCATTTCAGTATTTTACTTGTTGTCTGTGGATGAGATTAGTCACTATATGTTGTTAATATTAGACTTGTTAGATTTAGGACAGCGTAGCATGCTTCGCCAGGATCCATTAAATTGGAAAATTCTCGGAGACGTGTCAGCTGGCCAATGCCACGTGGCCTGGTTCCATATATTTTGGGACTGGGGCATGACATGGTTTTAGTGGTAGCCCATGCAGGTCAGTAACATTAAATGTTTATCGCTTGTGGTATGGCAACGTGCCCAGCGAGCCTGCAATAGGATAGAAATTATTAGGTCTTATTCACTTGATTACGCCTTTGAACCTCTTCCGAATTTTAATATATCTGCATCCTGTTTGATTGTTTCTGTAGTCTTTCTAATAAAGTTCTATCTCTTACAGCGAGATGAACCTTCGTAGTAGACGTAAGATAGTTGGTGCCATATTGCCACCTGCAGCACCGAGGGAGGATACGACTCAGGGACCTCCCAGAGAGAAGCCTCGGCCAGAGGCGCAGGTGATCCCTCAGGCCCCGATGATGCACTGGCATCAGGTCTCTCCCGACGAAGGGACGCAGTAGCCAGAGGGCCAGACATTGCAGACGATCCCGAGGCAGTACTTCGAGGGGCAGACCTCGAGGGCGACACCGATGCCGCTGTACGAGAGGCCGTCACCCGAGGAGACACCAAAGAGACAGCCGAAGGAACCTCTTCCTCCACCTCCACCATTTCTACCTCAGATGCCACCTGCGGAGGGACAGCCCCAGATGATGCAGTTCTTCCAGATGATGATGCAGGCCCAGTGGCAGCAGACGGAGACCCTCAGACAGGGTCTGATGGTAGTACTGGAGAGGGCACCTGCCCAAGCAGCAGCACCAGCACCTGCACCTGTCCAGTAAGCGGGCACGGTACGAGGCTTCAGACAGATGGGCCCGGGAACCTTCTCGGGCAAGGAGACGGCAGAGGAGATCTCAGACTGGGTCTCCAACACTGAGATGCTGTTAGAGGGTTCACAGCTATACCCCGACCTCTGGATGACCGCGGTGAGGGCCCAACTTACAGGCAACGTCCATCACTAGTGGGACTCTATGGAGCACAACATCGGCATACAGCAGACTTGGGAGGAATTTCTGGAACACTTTAATGCGAAGTATTTCCCCGCTACGGTGAGGAACGCCCTGTACCCTCAGTTCCTGCACCTGGAGCAAGGGAACCTGACTGTGGACGCCTACGACGGAGAGTTCAGCAGACTCAGCCGATTTGGTGCAGCCCTGATCCCCAACGACCTGGAGAAGGCCAGGAGATTCCACCATGGCCACTCTCACGAGCTGCAGAGGTACACCACTACCCAGGCGAGGATCTCTTATGAAGAGGTCCTATCAGAGGCGAGGATCCAGGAGGCTATAGGAGGAGGAGCGAGATGTTCCAGTGCGAACGTACCCGCCAGGACCCAACAAGGAGCAGGAGGACCGATCCGCCATCCAGGAGCGCAAGCGCAGCAGAGGACAGCACCGTACCAGCAGAAGGAGCTTTCGACCTGTCACTTCTGTGGCAAGAGGGGACACATCATCAGAAACTGCCGAAAGAAGCTCTGGCTCTGCATGGTCTGTGGAGCCAGCCAGCACCTTGCTAGAGACTGCCCTCAGCGCAGAGATGGAGCACACCAGACTGGACAGAGACCACCAGCAGCACCACTGAGGATACTACCCTCAGCAGGAGGTCAGCGTCCACCAGCTACCGGAGGACAGCAAAGAGGACCACCCTTGGTCCCACAGGAGGCACACTTCAACCAGGCCCGATAGCAGGCAGGAGGGCAGAGGCGCGGGCAAACCTTTGCTTTAGCATCTATCGAGGAGGAACCAGAGGAAGAGGCTATAGCAGGTACAATTCTAGTTGCATCATTACCTGCAACTGCACTATTTAATTCTGGAGCTACACTGTCATTTATATCTAGTAGCTTCGTAGCAATGCATAGAGTAGCAACTTCCCCTTTACCTAAGAGTTGGAGAATACTTACCGGAGGAGACATCGTACCGGTTACCAGCACCATTAGAACGTGCTCGGTAGTAGTTTGTGGTAGAGAGATGAGAGCGTGATTGTTGGTACTCCCAATGCCAGCTTTTGACGTAGTTCTGGGCATGGACTGGTTAAGCCAGTACAATGCCGTACTAGATTGCCGGAGGGATAGGATTACTTTTAGACTACCAGGACACCCGGAGTTCGAATTCATGTGAGGCACCATCGAGCGAGGAGTAGGACACACAGCTGGAGCTTACATGGCGATGGAGACGGCACCCCCAGAAATCGTTGCAGAGTTTAAGGATATTTTCCCAGAGGAGTTGCCAGGCCTACCGCCTGATAGAGAGGTGGAGTTCACCATTGAGCTAGTACCTGGAGCAGCACCGGTATCATCAAATGTGTACCGGTTGGCAAAGAAGGAGCTTGACGAACTGAAGCTACAGCTAAAGGAGTTGCAGATCAAGGGATTCGTTCATCCTAGTGCATCACCCTGGGGAGCACCAGTGCTGTTTGTACACAAGAAGGACGGGACATTCTGGATGTGCATTGATTACAGAGCCCTTAATGCTCTGACTATCAAGAACAAGTACCCTCTATCGCGAATCGATGATCTGGTCGACCAGCTGACAGGAGCAGTGGTGTTCACGAAGATCGACTTGAGATCGGGCTATCATCAGGTGAAGGTGCGAAGGGAAGACATTCCGAAGACAGCATTTAGGACTCGTTATGGTCACTACGAGTTCTTAGTGATGCCTTTTGGATTAACAAATGTGCCTGCTATGTTTATGAACCTGATAAACCGAGTCTTCCATGAGTATCTGGACCAGTTCGTGGTAGTCTTCATCGACGACATATTAGTGTATTCGAAGAGCCACGAGGAGCACGGAGAGCACTTGAGGCTAGTGCTAGAGACGCTGAGACGAGAGAGGCTTTATGCCAAGCTGAGCAAGTATGAGTTTCTTCTAGATCGTGTCGTATTTCTTGGACACGTTATCTCGGGAGATGGTATTTCAGTAGATCCCGCGAAGATTTCATCAGTAGAGACGTGGCCGACCCCTACCAACGTCTCAGAGGTGAGGAGTTTCCTAGGACTTGCCGGATATTACCGGAGGTTCGTAGAGAACTTCGCAAGGATCGCAGAGCCGATGACCCGCTTGACCCGCAAGGATCAGGAGTTCACTTGGACAGAGGAGTGTCAGACGTTATTCGATGAGCTGAAGAAGCGTCTGACTACAGCACCTATCTTGACCATACCTTCTGGACCCGGAGGATTCGTGATCTATAGCGGTGCGTCTGGGAAAGGATTAGGATGCGTCTTGATGCAGCACGAGAAGGTTGTGGCCTATGCCTCTAGGCAGCTGAGGACCCATGAGAAGAACTATCCTACCCACGACTTGGAGCTTGCCGGAGTGATCTTTGCTTTGAAGATTTGGAGGCACTACCTGTACGGAGAGCGCGTAGAGATATTCATCGATCACAAGAGCCTAAAATATGTCTACACATAGAAGGACCTGAACCAGAGGCAGAGACGTTGGCTCGAAGTGATGGCGGACTTCGAGATTGAGCTGTAGTACCATCCGGGAAAGGCTAATGTGGTAGCCGATGCTTTAAGCAGGAAGCCCATAGCATTTTTCCTGACTACCCAACAACATCTGTTGAGAGATCTAGAGCAGTTAGGTATCGAAGTCATTATGCCCGGAGTAGACGGCCAGATATCAAGTTTCCAGGTGCAATCGACATTGGTGGAGAGAATCAAGGCTGCTTTACCGACGGACGGCAGATTTCAGAGGTTTCGACAGAGGACAGAGGCTGGAATACAGACGGGACTGCGTATACACGAGGATGGGACTTTGAGATGTGGAGATCATCTCTATGTTCGAAATAGAGAGCTACGCCAAGAGCTGATGATGGAGGCGCACAGTTCGACCTATTCTATATATCCCGGAGGCACGAAGATGTACCGAGACCTGAGGCAGTACTACTGGTGGTACGGGATAAAGAGAGAGATAGCCCGCTTCATGGCTAAGTGTCTGGTGTGTCAGCAAGTCAAGGCTGAGCATCAGAGGTTTGCCGGATTACTTCAACCGCTCCCGATACCGGAGTGGAAATGGGAGCACATCACCATGGACTTCGTCACGGGTTTCTCGAGAAGTCCTAGTGGTCGCAATATAATATGGGTAATCGTAGATAGACTCACCAAGTCTGCCTACTTTTTACCCTTCAGGGTTGGGCAATCTACGGAAGTCTTGGCAGACATGTACATGAGGGAGATTGTATGATTGTATGGAGTGCCGGTCAGTATCGTGTCTGACAGGGATACGAGGTTCATATCATACTTTTAGAGGAGTATGCAAGAGAGTCTTGGTACCCGCCTTAAGTTCAGTACTTCGTACCACCCGCAGACAGATGGACAATCCGAGTGCACCATTCAGACGCTGGAGGACATATTGAGGGAATGCATGCTTGACTTCAGCGGTTCTTGGGAGGACCACTTGCACTTGGTCAAATTTTCCTATAATAATAGCTATCAGGGTAGCATCCAGATGGCTCCCTATAAGGTATTATATGGTAGGATGTGTCGATCTCCAGTATGTTGGAGCGATGTTGGCGAGAGGCAGATTCTAGGGCCAGAGCTGATCATCCATACAGTGGAGAAGGTGAAGAAGATCCAGGGGCATCTGCGAGCAGCACAGGACAGTCAGAAGCATTGGGCTAATGTGCATCGACGACCCCTAGAGTTCTAGGTGGGAGAATATGTGTTCCTGAAGATTTCACCTACCAGAGGAACTATCAGATTTGGAGGCAGAGGGAAGCTGAGTCCGAGGTACATCAGACCATTCGATATGCTAGAGCACGTCGGGGAAGTTGCTTACAGATTGGCCTTGCCGCAGACACTGGAGGGAGTTCACGGTATCTTCCATGTATCTCAGCTGAGGAGGTACATACCGGATCCGAGTCATGTGCTTGACCACTCAGAGATCACCGTTGCTCCAAGCTTGTCATACCAGGAGGAGCCGGTAGAGATCCTAGACCGAAGCAAGAAGGTACTGCGAGGCCAGACTATCCCCCTCGTTTATGTAGCATGGAGGCATCACGCACCAGGTGAATCAACCTGGGAACGAGAGGACGATATTCAGCAACGCTTTCCCCATCTCTTCGAAGGCCTAGGTATGTGATAATATTTATTTCATTCAATAGTTTTTCTATATGTCTGTTTTTAATTTTGAGGACGAAATGCTCTAAGAAGGGTATGTTGTAAACCCCCTCAACCAGAAAATAGGGTTAATTAATTTAAATAGCCTAATTAGGGTTAACTAGATATAATTGACATTTATTATATAGTATTATAATATCTGTGCAGTGATTTGTTATTTTAGGACACTACCCTAGCTGTTGCCCTAAAACAATTTCTACATACCAGGCCAAGACATAATAACCTATCATTTTGAGCCTAGAACAAACCCCGAATATTGATTTTCGTGCCTGATTTTTGTCACACAAAAGTCGTTACAAACGTCCGTACGTAATTTAAATAAATTGCGTAATTACGTTTGTTGTCCGTTCTAATTAAAATTGAGCCCCCATCTCGATCCAAATTGACCAACACAGATCCTGATATTATTGTACACTGCGCCTACCACACTAATGACCCTTGTCCAACCTAATTTAGACCCCCGAGTTTTTATTAAATTTAATTAGAAACACCCAGTACATTAATTATGAATTAATTAATGTGGCGACCTAACCTAAATTAAATTAGACCCTACTCCAACCCAAACCCACACCCACACCCACACCCACAAGCCTCATACAAAACACCATACACCATCCTAGCCCAATGAAGAAAACCAAACATGGTGTTTGTTTACATCAAATCCCCAAATTCAGAAATTGTGCAAATACCAAATTGTTCAGGGGCCTATTTGCAAAATTGCAATGAGGTGTTCCCCCCTCATTGGCCCAAACCTCATGGAGAAAAGAATATCATGCCCTAACCGTATCCATTTATTTCCCCCCCCATTCCTATGTACTTGCACCCCCTTTATGAAGGGCACATCATGGCCCTTCATTCAAAATGCTATATTCCTAGCCCTCCACTCATCTTGATGGACATCCCCAACTCCCTAAAAACTATGTCCAGCCGGCCCTAATCCCTATGCAGCCCCCCCACTCTCACTCCTACTTATAAATCAAGTTATATCCCATTTAATGCACAAACCCCAAGAAATACACTACCAAAACCCTATTTCACTAAAGGCCTTCAGCTCAGCCCGACCCATGCCTTCCATCACCCGATGCCTCCTTCCGGCCAGCCACCGTGTCTGGCGACCCCCACACCGACCCAGACCCCTTCGCCGACCTCCCCTCCTACCTCCAGCCACCGCCACCTGCCGCTTAGCCGCCGGAGCAACCCCCCCAGCAGCCGTCCTCAACCCGAGCATCCCCCTCCCGTACACACAGCCGACCACCCGACCTTCTCTTACTCCGCCACCTTAGCACCGCCGACCGTCAAACTCTGCCGAACCCTCCCCCGGCCAACTACCTCCCCCTCAGTCAACTCCTAGCCCCGGCCAACAGCGGAGCAGACCGCCATCGATCCCGCAGCACCGACAGCTCCCGACGCGCGGCTGTAGTCGACGAACACCCTGATCTTCGCCGGAGCTTCGTCCGGCCACCCTCGCCGTCGACGGCCCGCCACCGTGACCCCCTCGACCTGAGCTTCAATACGGTACAATATTTTATGTATAATTGTTAGTATTTATGCATGTATTTTAGGTTGCAAGGTTTAGATATATATATCCCGTATTTCTTTGTATTTAATACATATTTTCTGAATTATATAAATACCCTGTATATATATATATATACCTGCTGTATTTCCTTGTATACTATGTATATATCAGTAAATATAAACATATGTTACACTAATAATAATACTGATATTATTTATAAATACCAATTTCGTATTTATGTGTAAATGTATATATAAATACATAGAAGTATGTATATATATTATATTACAAAAAGAGTATATAGTTAATATAAATCAAAGTTAAATAATGTTTTTTGTGATTTAGTATTATATATATATTTATATGTAAAATAATATTATATATATATATATATATATTATATTCTTCATATTAAAAATGTATACCTATGTGGCATATATAATATATATTTTTATATGTATGTATGTATGTATGTATGTATGTATGTATATTTTAATATATGAAGAATATTAAATATATTATTTATTGTGGTTAAATATATTTTCTGGAATTAAGAATATTATATGTAATATAATATTATATATTAAATACTTATACGTATTAAACCTCTAGTATGTATATGTATATATATATATATATATATATATATATATATATATATATATATATATATATATATATATATATCTACATATATGTATATATATTTTTATATACCTTTCATTATGTTGTATATATTAATTTATGTACATAATTTCTATGTAAATATATGTATATGTATAAATATATGAATTTATGATATTACCAATTAGGTACATATATTTAATATGTGTATTATTGCTAAATAATACATAAATACTATTTTTGTACTACTAAACATATATATTATTCTAATATATTTAATTATGATTAAGTGTACAAATATATATATATTTTTGATATAGCTATATATATATATATATACAGTCCAGACCCTGTGTCAGTTGTAGATACAAGCAGTGTGTCTTAGTCGTGCTATTGTAGCGATTAATATTGTCATTATTATATCATATATAGGACTACTGGACAGTACCGCCGAGGCATCAGGAGCAGGACTTTGGATTTCGCAGCTACCCGGGACAGGCAAGTATACCTTGCTGATTTATTGCTTAAAAATTAAATGATGAATGTTACAAATATACATGAACTGTGTGCGTCCGAGATTGACTCGGGTGCAGTTGACAATGCGTCGATGAGTAGTGTACTTGACCTAGTTGCTAGTTGACTCACCTACTACTGTGAGGATGTTCTGATATCCTCCTAAACCGTGACACTTGATACGTATCACGATGGTATATTCATATTGGGATGCGGGTTCGCGTACCCGATTCGCTATCGGTACGTACGACATGCATCACGGACTAGCCTATATTCTAGATTAGTATAGTTAGATGAGACTTGTCATATAGATGCGAGATACTCATGTCGTGTATTCGACTTGCGTATCTACATTGGGCGGGAAGGACAACTGATAAACGTATGGGATACACCTATCGGACTCCGTGGTATCCAGAGGAACCATAGACCTGGTGACTCCCTATATTCAGACACCGCGCTCTTCGGAGTGTTACGGACGTATAAACATTGAAGATACCACGCCCCTTAGAGTGTGGACGTTATATATATACAGATACCTCATTCTTCGGAATGATGGACGTTGCAGATACCACACTCTAGAGGACGTTGGACGTTATGCCTACACCTACCTATACGTTCCGAGGTTGTCCTTATATTGTATTCACTTAGATGGTTAGCACACCCTTCTTTATTTTATTTAGTACTATATCTGGCATGCATATTGTATCTTGTTACGTCCCTCTGAGGATCTGGTTATCTTCCAGATCTGGACGAGGCCTTTTATCCCACAGTGTACGGGCCAGGTGTGGAGACAAGGTTTGCTCTGGACGAGGAGCTAGAGGTCCTTCCATCGGAGTACCCCTGATCATATTGGTAGGCCTTCCGCCTATGACTGGAGCTCCTTACCTAGTTAGCAGTTGTTCCAGTCACTCTTATTATCAGTACTTTATTTCAGACTATCCGCACTTTCTCTCCAATATTTGTAGTGGGTTTGTTCCCACCAGACATATTTCAGTTGTACTATGTCATTCGACTATGTCCTTATATTCCAGTCTTTTATTTCAGTATTTTACTTGTTGTCTGTGGATGAGATTAGTCACTATATGTTGTTGATATTAGACTTGTTAGATTTAGGACATCGTAGCACGCTTCGCCAGGATCCATTAAATTGGGAAATCCTCGGAGACGTGTTAGCTGGCCAATGCCACGTGGCCTGGTTCCATATATTTTGGGACTGGAGCGTGACAGATACATAGAAGCAAGCCAATTGAATACAGTAAACATGTATAATGTTGAAAAATATATAAGTACATTGTACAAGATAATCTATATGAATGTAAATGAGGACAACTTTTTGACGTATGGGCAAGGGTAGGCTACTCGATCTAAGCCTCACAGCTCATACACCCGTCTAGAATATCAGAAATCGACATACCTCGGGGGTAGCGACCAGCGCGACTCTACACAAATCGACATATCTCGGTGGTAGCGACCAGCGTGACACACTCCCGTAGTGCGAGCTAGATACTACGATTTACCAGAGTGGTTAAAGCCCATATGCCTAATGATTGTCCTCTCATGATACTAGGTGTCAAGTGTGTGTCAATATATCTAATATATAATAATAACTGAAAGAAACTACACATGCAATAAATATAACTGAAATATAAATAGCATACAAAGTACTGTAAACAATTTGGCAAGGAATACTTGCCTGGCAAGAAGCTATGTAGTCCCAATATCTAGCTCCAGAAGTCGCGTAGAATTTATCCAATATCCTCGGGTCAGCGTGCACAGGCACGGGAATCTGGGATAACTGCTACAGGTTATCTTAGACGAGGGTGACGGGTCCACGATAACGAGGGTAATAAGGATGATGATGATAAGGATTAAGGTGATAATGATAATTATGTTTAAGGTGGTAATTAGGTCAATGATTAGGGTGATCATGGTGATGATTATTATAATGGAGATGATGATGGCAATGACGATGGAAATGATGATAATGGTGATGATGTGGAGGGTGATTGGGATGATGGTGATGATGATAATAATATTGATGATATAATAATGATGATAATGATGATAAGGTATTGATGATGATGGTGAGATGATGAGGATGATAATATGGATGATGGTGATGACGAGGAGGATGATGTGGATAATGGTCATGATTAGGTGTTGATGTGCTCCGGCCAATGGGGGGGAGGTCCGGCCAGTGGGGGAGGTTCGGCCAGAAGGAGGAGGAGGACAAGAAGGAGAGGAGGCTCGGGCGATGGCAATGGGGGGTTATGAACGGTGGTGGTGGCTGGGAGTAGTGGCTCAGGGAGAAAGGTGGAGGACGATCAGGCGGAGAGGTCGGGGAAGAGAAACTCGGCATTGAGGGGGAAGGAGATGGAGGTGGTGCTGGTCGATGCAGGTGGTGCTGGTGGTATAGAGTGGTGGTGATGTACTAGTAGTATGGTCCTGGTGCCGGCGGCGTTCAGGCGAGGAGGTGGTGAACGTGGGAACGATGGTGGTGGTGTTCCCGTTATAGAGAGGAAGGAGAGGACGGCGGGCTGCTCGGTCGAGTCAGGCGGTGGCCGCGGCTCTGTGTTGTCGAGGAAGAGGAAGTTGGAGAAGAGGTGGTGTGCTCCGGCGGTGAGGGGAGTCGAGGGAGGCTGAGGGAGATGATTGGGAATGGCCGGGGAAGTGGCCTGAGGAGAGTCGTGCGGGGTCGGATGGCAATGGTGGTGGGAGGGTGTTGGCCTGGGTGGCTGCTGGAGGTGTGCATCAGGGTTCAACGAGGGTGGACGTCGAGGAGAGTCGAAGGCGGTGGGGAGGAGACAGTGGGCAGTGGTGGAGGCCAGTGTTAATGGTAGTGGTGGTGGAGAAGTCCGGCGGGGAGGAGGTTGACGAGATGAGGTCGGGGAAGGAGAGATCAGGGAGGAGAGGAAAGGCGGTGTTGTGTGCAGGCGTTCTCAGGCGGAGGGATGGCGAGGTTCACGGCGGAGGGGTTCAGTCCGGCGGGGCTGGCTCTGGCGAGGGTGAAGAGGTGGCTCCGGCGGTGAACATGGAAGGAGGATGCACAGGAAGGGGTGATGAATAGTGGAGGGTCGGCTAGGTTAGATTCTAGGTATTTGTGTTTTGTAATGTAAAAAAAAAAGGAAAAGGGATTATTTATACATGTAGATTTTTTGGGTTTTTGTTGACCTAGGAAGTTTGGGCTTGGTCAACACCTCTTGGGATGGGCTTGGCCTTATATGGGGATGCTTGGAGGGCTATAATTTATATTGTTTAAAATGCAAAGATATATTTAATGAGGGGGCGATGTTGTGCATTTGCACATTCCGAAAAATTATGGGAAAAATTCATATGAAGGAAAAATGAGTTTCTTCATGTATTGTCCAATGGTGTGGATATCCTAATGCATTTTCGCGTAAAAGTGCCTAACAATTGGAAAAGTGCAACACAAAGATGGAAATTGGGTTTAAATTAATTAAAATTAATGCGCAAGGTGTTCTTGAATTAATTAGAAGTACATAGGGATAAAATTTGGTGGGACACAAGTGTCATGGACATAGGGGGCTTAGAGTCAAATATTATCATTAATTGGGTTGCACAAAATGGGTCAAGATTGTGTCTCCAATTTCGATTAGAACGCACAAGGATACAAAGCCGTATTTTATTTAGAATTAAATATAAACATCTGTGACGAATGTTGTGCGACTAAAATGTAGCACAAGAGAGTATAATTATAAGTTACACCAAGGTCAGAATAGAAGGCGGTCATGTCTAGGGCAAGAGTATAAAATTTGTAGAAGGGTAATGGCTAGTGTAGTGCTCTAATTATCGAAGCAACAGTAAGGTGCGCTATGTGATATAAATATTGTAAAATAAAATAAAATATCATGCTCTATTTCTAATTGGATTAAAACTAACCCTAGTCTCTCTATCTAGGTCAAGTAGGCCAAATTTTGGGTGAGAGGATTTACAATCTACGCAACTTAAAATAATTTCGTCCTCAAAACTAAAATAAGGCACGGTTTCTCTCTATCTAATCTCACTTGGTTACAGTCTAAAATAATTTACCTCATGTTTTAACAATGCAGTTTCTACCCAACTTAGAATTTACCCATCTATCACCTAAGGCTATACATCTAAACAAATATTCCTCTAATTATTTAATCATGTTATTCAATTCTCAAAGTTTTAACACCAAACATATTACCTATGATATGTCCTTAATCAATTATAAAAGAGAGTCACCAAGTCATGTGATTATCCTATGGGGTATATCTAGTACTCTCTTTGTATCAACTTAAACCAAGCATGAGGTTTCGTCTTTCCGAAATAAGAAAAGATGGAAAACAATAATAAAAAGTTCAAGGGGGAGGTAATAGAATAAAAGTATGAAGGTCAAGGCATCTAAAGAATTCAAATGGAAATTGTCAAGGCAGTTGTGGATTGAAATCTTATTTGGTAATTTCTTATTCGCATACTCCTATCAGTACAGTTATGTAACTGATACGATACGCTCGGACATGTCTTAAGGGCAAGTACATTCGTCTAAGAAGCTAAGTAAATTTATCTCAATCCACGTAAGTAGTCATACGAGGGGCGAACCAAGCGTACTATGGCTGATCAGACCATAATACACCGATTCTAAAATGTATTACTATGTATACCCAATAATACATATATCATGATCAAGCTCGATAAAAGAGTAAGCTTGGAAAACTAGGCTATAATAGCAGCATAAGTCAAGGTAGTTTACAAAATATAAATACGCTGGATTATGATGAAAGAAGGTGCAAATAATTCAAGTTCACAAGAAGGCAAGACTCTACAGTCTCTACAGTTGTCATACTAGCTCCTTGTCTAAGTTGCTAGTTGATCAAATAGGGGTATGGGCCTCTAAGTTCTAAACACTAACTTCTTATGCAAGTCTAAAGTTGTGTCATTCGGTTATACTTCATCAATGGGTCAATAAGACTATGTGATACTATGTGGTGAGGCATACTACCCAACTTAAAATATTTAACTAATATTGTACCGCCTTATGGATACAGTAGAAACTCCTGTTAAGGTATACGAGAAATGATATTAGTAATTATTAGGGTATCCTATTATAAACTCCATAGGTAATGGTCATCTTAGGTCTTAATCATAGTGCTCATAGAACAAAAGGGTTAATTTTAAGAATGGAAGGGTTAGGTGGCACGAGTTGAAAGAAAAGAAGAACATAATTAGTCATCGCACAAATGCGAGCGCTAAGTTTTCAGAGGATTAAGATTGAATTTAAATAGAAAGGCTCTAGATAATATCATGGTTTTCTAAGGGGAAGGTGGTTTGCTAACCTCTGTGTTCAGGGTATGATCTTGGAAAATATTATTTTATTCCTCTTGGCTTCCTAGAGTACTGTCTGCTAATATCAAGACAAGAATCTAAATGTATAGTTCTATAATACTATCTCACAATACTATCTCACTATAAAAGTTAGGTTTGGTCCTAATATTCAACCTTGGATTTCTAGTGGTCCCTCAATACTAGGGTCAAACAATATAGTTAAGTTTCTAATTAACTCTAGTAGTGTCTATACTACTCTTAAGTCTTCATAAATACATCAAGGGGTAATGGTAAACCAATCTGTAGATAAGGAATGCTAGGGTTCACTAGATATTCTAAACTTAGTGATGTGTCAATACTCTAGTTGTATTCCTGGTAGGATTATTACCCTAAATATTTTTCTATCAACAAGGGTTCCTATGTTATAGGGGAAGGCTATACTCAAGGAACTATTAGGGAAGCACAGGAATCAAGCATGATGCGATTATTTAGATAGAACTAATGGGAAGGAAGATGAGTCATAGACAATTGTGGATGAGATCCTATACTCTAATCCTATTTGCAGGCTTGTTCGGTACAGTAACGTAACCGAGACAATATGCTCTCGACCTGCATGGACGACCACAAAAATATGTTATGCCCCAGTCCCAAAATACGAAGGACTAAGACCACGTAAGCATGCCAGCCGTATGTATATGACAATTCCAATATATGGATACCATAATACACACATATGCTGTAATATGAATAAAACTCATATGTGGTATCTATATTATCACAAGTCACAGAAATACTAATCTCATCCACACAGCAAGTCACAGAAAGGAATATAACTAAACTAGAATAAAGAGTCTGAATAATCTATAAATAATAGTCGGGTGGAGACAAATCCACTACCAATGACTATAAGAAAACTAAAATGAGAGAGAAGAGTAAAATCACCAATATAAAATAAGGTGATGATGTAAGTATCAGCTAAAAGATCCAGCGCTAGAGATAATCAATGATGCTCATTGGGTAAGGTCTCATCGGCAGAAAGTAAAGCATCAGGTCCGGGTCCGTACTCCTACGGATACTCATGGTCGTCTATACCTGGCAAGGGACCAGGTCCTCAGAGAAACATAACAAGATAGATAGAAGCAAGCCAATTGAATACAGTGAACATGCATAATGTTAGAAAATATATAAGTATGCTGTACAAGGCAATCTATATAAATGCAAATGAGGACAACTTTTTGATGTATGGGCAAGGGTAGGCTACTCGATCTAAGCCTCACAACTCATACACCCTTCTAGAACATCAAAAATCGACATACCTTGGGGGTAGCAACCAGCGTAACTCTACAGAAATCGACATACCTCAGAGGTAGTGACCAGCGTGATACACTCCAGTAGTGTGAGCTAGATACTACGGTTTACCAGAGTGGTTATAGTCCATATGCCTAATGATTGTCCTTTCATGATACTAGGTGTCAAGTGTGTGTCAACATATCTAATATATAATAATAACTGAACGAAACTACACATGCAATGAATATAACTAAAATTTAAATAGCATACAAACTACTGTAAACAATTTGGCAAGGTATACTTGCCTGTCAAGAATCTATGTAGTCCCAATATCCAGCTCCGGAAGTCGTGTAGAATCTATCCAATATCCTCGGGTCAGCGTGCATAGGCACGGGAATCGGGGATGACTGCTACAAGTTGTCTTCGACAAGGGTGACGGGTCCACGATGACGGGGGTAATGAGGATGATGATGATAAGGATTAAGGTGATAATGATAATTATGGTTAAGGTGGTAATTAGGTCAATGATTAGGGTGATCATGGTGATAATTATTATAATGGAGATGATGATGGCAATGACGATGGAAATGATGATAATGGTGATGATGTGGAGGGTGATTGGGATGATGGTGATGATGATAATGATGTTGATGAGATGATGATGATGATAATGATGATGAGGTATTGATAATGATGGTGAGATGACAAGGATGATGATATGGATGATGGTGATGACGAGGATGATGATGTGGATAATGGTGATAACGAGGAGAAGGATATAGATGATGGTGATGATGAGGTATAGATGTGCTACGGCCAGTATGGGGAGGTCCGGCTAGGGGGGGAAGGTTCGGCCAGAAGGAGAAGGAGGACAGGGAGGAGAGGAGGCTCGGGTGATTGCAATGGTAGGGTTGTGAACGGTAGTAGTGGCTGGGAGCAGTGGCTCAGGGAGGAAAGTGGAGGAAGATCAGGCGGAGAGGTCGGGGAGGAGCTACTCGGCGCTGCGGGGGAAGGAGATGGAGGTGGTGTTGGCCGATGCAGGTGGTGCTGGTGGTGTTGGTGTAGAGTGGTGGTGATGTGCTGGTGGTGTGGTTGTAGTGTCGACGGCGTTCAGGCGAGGGGGTGGTGAACGTGGGAACGATGGTGGTGGTATTCCCATTATGGTGAGGAAGGAGAGGACGGTGAGCTGCTCAATCGAGTGATGCGGTGGCCGTGGGTCTGTGTTGTCGAGGAAGAGGAAGTTAGAGAAGAGGTGGTGTGCTCCGGCGCTGAGGGGAGTCATGGGAGGATGATGGAGATGGTTGGTGAATGGCCGGGAAAGTGGCCGGAGGAGAGTCGAGCGGGGTTGTATGGCAATGGTGGTGGGGTGGTGTTGGCCTGGGTGGCTGCTGGCGATGTACAGTGGGGTTCAGCGAGGGTGAACTTCGATGAGAGTCGAGGGCGGTGGAGAGGGGATGGTGGGCAGTGGTGGAGGCCGGTGTTAATGGTGGTGGTGATGGAGAAGTCCGAAAGGGAGGAGGTTGACGAGATGAGGTCGGGGAAGGAGAGATCAGGTAGGAGAGGAGAGGTGGTGCGGCGTACAGGCGTTCTCAGGCGGAGGGATGGCTAGGTTCGCGGCGGAGGGGTTCAGTCCGGCGAGGCTGGCTTCGGCGAGGGGGAAGAGTTGGCTCCAATGGTGAACAGGGAAGGAGGACGCACAGGAGGGGGTGATGAATAGTGGAGGGTCGGCTAGGTTAGATTCTAGGTTTTTGTGTTTTATAATGTAAAAAAAAAATAGGAAAAGAGATTATTTATACATGTAGATTTTTTGAGTTTTTGTTGACCTAGGAAGTTTGGGCTTGGTTAATACCTCTTGGGATGGGCTTGGCCTTATATGGGGATGCTTGGAGGGCTATAATCTAAATTGTTTAAAATGCAAAGATAGATTTAATGAGGGGGCGATGTTGTGCATTTGCACATTACGAAAAATTATAGAAAAAATTTATATGAAGGAAAAAATAGGTTTATTCATGTATTGTCCAATGGTGTGGACACCCTAATGCATTTTTTGCGTAAAAGTGCCCAATAATTAGAAAATTACACAAAGATGGAAATTGGATTTAAATTAATTAAAATTAATGTGCAAGGTGTTCTTGAATTAATTAGAAGTATATGGGGTAAAATTTGGTGGGACACAAGTGTCATGGACATAGGGGGCCCGGAGTAGAATATTATCATTAATTGGGTTGCACAAAATGGGTCAAGATTGTGTCTCCAATTTTGATTGGAACGCACAAGGATACAATATCGTATTTTTTTAGAATTAAATATAAACGTCTGTGACGAATGTTGTGCGACTAAAATGTAGCACAAGAGAGTATAATTGTAAGTTACACCGAGATCAGAATAGAAGGCAGTCATGTCTAGGGCAAGAGTGTGAAATTTGTAGAAGGGTAATGGCTAGTGTAGTGGTCCAATTATCGAAGCAACGGTAAGGTGCGCTATGTGATATAAATATTGCAAAGTAAAATAAAATGCCGTGCTCTATTTCTAATTGGATTCAAACTATCCCTAGTCTCTCTATCTAGGTCAAGTAGGCCTAATTTTGGGTGAGGGAGTTTACTAATTGGTAAGGTAGTGTATGCATGTTAGAGTAATATAATTTAGATATTAGTGGTTAGTTTGTATAAGTATCATGGTTAGTTAGGTGATAGTTACTGTTAGCTAATACATTAATAGTATATGTTAGCATGTAGCATTAGTAGTTAATAATACATGTTATTTAGTTATGATATGAGTTAGTATATATGTTAGTATATATATATTAGTTAGAAGATATGAATATTAGTTAATATTAGTTCTTCTTTACCTTAGGTTATACCAAGGTAATGAGGGTGTGGTATCATGGGGTCTTGGTATTAAATACCAAGAGGGCAATTAGGTGGTGATACCAAGATGGCTCAAAGCCAAGGTATCATATAGAGTTAGTATTAACTATAGGGTAACTAGTATATAATGTATTATTCTATATCTTATGATACTATATAGCTATGATACTCTAGTATCCTAATATAGCTAATATGGCCTAGATAAGTGGTGTAATAACCCAATAACCAAGAGATGGACTAATACAACATAGAAATAGTTAGTTTGACAAAGTTTGACTAGTTTGACCTAGAGTTGACTTAGTTTGACTATTTTGACTTAGACTTGGCCTAATGACCTAGATTTTGACTAGTTTAATTTGTATTAATTCCAAAACCTTATATTGATGTAAATTCTATATTTCGGTCTCTGAGGCACCGTTCCTGACATCTTTGATACTGTTTACCGTATTCCAAGCGAGTATATTCTCTGATAGTTTTTCTTTTATGATATCCTCTAGGTTTCTTGTATTTAGTGTTGATATCCTTGATTTTCTGATACTTGGTTACACGGATTGGTATTCCTGGATCCCGTCATGAGATATTATTTTTGGTAGTTTCTGGCGTATTTCTTATGCGAGTTCTATTATTCTTGTACATGTATAGATACTGATTCATAAGAAGATTAGCTCCCTTCTCAGAGAATCAAGTGTCATAGCGTGCCATGGTTGGATCCATTATACTAGTCGGGACGGGGAGTATTTAGTGTAGATATATGATCATACCCCCGTAGTTCTTATTTTTTTTGTATAGTGTTACTCATACACCGTACGTATGATTAACCAGGCCCGTGGTTCTTGAGCAGTACCCAAGCCGATCATATGTTGAAGCTAGTACTCACTCACTTTGATAGTTGTATCTCTTTATTTATATATATGATGTTCGTACCTCTTGTATATATTTCTCGTATTTCTTTATTTTAGTACATTACTGCCATGCCCTATTCATCAGGTATATGTTATCTATTTATTGTTACATAGTCTTTATCATTTATTGGAACTACTATTAAAGGTGTACTTTGCTCCTTTTTTGACTGGATATATATTTTCCAGATGGCACTGAGGAGTGGTATCCCACTCACTATGGGCCTCAGGACATAGTTGGCTTAGAGCTAGAGACTGTGTCCTAGGAGGGACTCATCCAGGTTGAGATAGACGATACTTTGCCAGTAGCTTAGTAGATAGGCTTATATTGTACTAGATTTGTCTCCAACTTTGACAGTTAATACTTTATTATATTTGAGACTAATTGGATATTATATTCTGTCTTGTGAGTTGTATTTTGACTCTTCAGTTCTTTACATCATATTTATGCGTTGTTCTATCTTATAGTTCTGTGATTGAGTATTCATATTTCGTTAGTGGTATTATATATCTTGATGATCATTATTGTTAGATAGTATAGTTTACCCAAACACCATTCTACCGTTGATACTGTAGCGTAGGCTGGGCATCGTTCACGTACTCATGCCCCTACATCGGGTGCGGGTCATGACAGTCCTACCGACTGAAGCAGTACCTATTGCAGAACCCTTCACCTCAACCTTGCTCTTCCCATCACCTACTAATACTCTTACTATTGGTGACCTGCCTTGCCATTGCACTGCTCTTATATGTTACCTATTGCAGTCAGACACATGGTCTGAAACTCCTCCAATACATCTCCTACAATAACCACTTACCCCAACTTGAGCTACTACTAAAGCATCTAATGCTGTCATCAGATCCTCCACTACTAACACATTGTAACACAGCAGTACACACTGATATGCATATTGCAGTTACATAGTTATGCACACTGTAGTGCATTCAGAGGTGCATACTACAATGTAGGCCATTTTATATCCTGTCATGCCCCAGTCCCAAAATACGTAGAACTAGGTATAAGTACACATGTCAGTTGTATGAACAAGTATAGAAACCCAATTTAATGGACCTAACCAGTCGTAGTATGCTGTAAAATATATCTAAGTCACAGTATTCATGGCAGGTAAAATCTAGTCTCGTCCAAAATATCACAGAGTAAGAACTAAATAAATAGATTAGTCTCAGAATCAAATACAAAATAAAATTTAGTGGAGAACAAACCACGAAAATGAGTACAAAAGAATACTGAAAGAATACAACTAAGCAATAAAGAAATGGTTTGGACGTCAGTTAACTAGATAAAGACACTCAAGACTCTAAGCAACTGTCGTCCATGAATGCTCAAGGAAACTCATGTGACTCCACCTCAAAGTTATCGTCTACAAAATCTCCAAATCCGTAGTCCGTCGGGTACAAATGCTCGTCCTATGGGTACATACATGCATTCATGGGTTCAAAACTCTACAATCAACAACATAGGTTTAAACATACAATACATTTATCAATCCACCATACTATATAATTCTTGATTCTTGATACATCATAGACAACTTAGTTTATCATTAACTAAAAGAATATTATGGTTTGGATCTATATATATTATCTTGTAAATTAGGGTTTTACTACAAAATAAAAAATAAGGTTTACATCAATCATACAAATTAGAGTTTACATCAATATGCAAGTCAGGTTTTTTTTATCAACATATAATTTTAGGTTTTTATAATAAATCTATGAAAAAGAAGATGATTAAGTGAAAGGAGAAGAGGAGGATTGAAGAAAGAAAATACTAGAAAGTGGAGGTGGAAGATAAACTAGGGTCCTTGTGGGGGATGGGGTCGGCAGCTTCGAGGGAGAAAGTGAAGAGAATTTTAGATTAGGGTTAGGGTTTAAAATGAAAGGTTGTTATATATATATATATATATATATATATATATATATATATATATATATATATGGATCGATAAAGAGAGAGGGAGAGAGACATCAGCGGAAGAGGGGTGCGCATGGGTATGGGGGCCATGGGTTTGAGGATGGATAGGAATTGGATTGAGAGTTTTCTAATTTGTTTGTTAGTTAATAAAGAGTCAACAACTAATCAAATAGGATATTAATGATTAGTATTTGATTTGAGATTCTAAAGGATAAAGTAATAATAAATAAATAAATAAATAAATAAATAAATAAATAAATAAATAAATAAATAAATAAATAAATTCTACAAAAAGAAAGAAGTGGCCTAAATTAGAATAGAGGAATTATGAGTTGTTTACTGAAGATGGTTGGAGTGGAAAAGAATCACAAATGAATTATTTATATAAAAAATATCTAAATATTACACACAAGAAACTACGATTGTTACACTAGTGCCATAAAAATACTAAATGATCAAACTTTGTGTCACGCCAAAATACTACGAGTAGTGTCTCCAGTGTAGGCTACTTCCTACGAAGGGTGATGTAGATTTTGGGGTCGTCCTATGTCATTAATATTCAAACTACGGTGAAGTATCTTATAACAACCATTAGATTTAAATTAATTTTAAAATAATCTAAATAAACACAATAAATATAGAATACACACAAAATACCTATTTTTGGGTGAGGGGTTTTACACATCCAGACCTCCCCTCTTGCTCTAAAAACTCGATCCCTTCACACTTGCTCACTGTAATTTACTGCAACAGAGACACCAAGTCACTCCCTCGCAGCCTCAGCTACACCATCACAGTGACCCCCTAGTCCCACATTCCCTTATAATTGTTGAACCTATTTGACCTACTCGAGTACTTCTACTGCTACTAAGTGTTTGCACACCTACACAGTAACATACTAATATTTCTCTAGTACTACACAGACCCAAACATTGCTCACACTGCCACAATAACAGTCCACAAGAGTATTTCTCCCATACACAACACTATTTAGTATATATATAAAACACACTAGAAGTATTTAAATAAATACTTGGCATGCAATAATGCGATACTCTATGATACGCTCTCAAATGAATACCAAAATCTACCAATACTTAACAAATACTCATTATACATATCAATAACATCTATATACAACTAAAGTAATGAGTTACAATAAAAATTGAATAAAAATTACACTAATATGTACAAAACTCCCAAAATAAGTTTTCGTATCATAGCGTGTCACAAAGTGCCATGATACAACCTACACGTATCTAGTTGTGGACACCTAGCTAGCCTCGCATACTCAATATAAGTCTAATTAGGCATAATTATCCTAATGATAAACACTTGTTGCACCAATCTCGGAATTCTTCTAAATTGGCCACAAATCTCAAATGTAGAAGTCACAATATAGGTCACATGAACCTAGTTCTTCTTCCTATGGGTAGCCCTACATTATGGAAGGGTTCATAATGGTCAAATAAAAGAATTATAAAGGTCTTATAATGAATTATGGAGAGGAGAGAGAATGAATCCCCCTCTATGTGGTCGGCCCCCTATGGCTTGGGTCTCAAGAAATATAAAATGTCAAGTATACCCCCAATGGTTGTCATGAAGAGGTTTAATTATGAGATTTAATTAGGGAAGCCTCTAATCTTAATAAAGGTCATTCTAATATTTTATTAATGAATGGAAATGACTTAATGAGTCTAAGAGTCTAGTCCAAATATTGGGCTCAATGAGTCATGACTAGCCTAACTAGGTCCACTAGGGTCAAGTCAACATAAATAGGCTAGTCTAACTCTAACCAATAAATATTAAATACATATATATTATATAAATATAACACTATATATAATAAATATAAAATGACAAAATTATTTCTATCTAGAAATAAGGTAGTTACACACACCATATTGACCAAACCTTGCACTCATTGAACTGCAGACACTGATACCTGAACCAAAATACTTTATGGCACTACCTAGTGTATCATACTGGATAAACCGTATCCAACACTCCTAGGTAACCCCAACTAAGGCTTGAACCCAATACCCTCTAATGCAAAGATACCTCCCAACACCACAAACTCCAGTAGCAACACACCAATATCAGACTCCAATCACAACCTGGACACACATAATACCCCGACTACACAACCAAGTGCAACACTCCAACAACAGCAATAATACCAATTCCCAAATGCCATACGTAACTAAAACTTCCCCCAAAGCCAATATACCCGGTTACCTACTGTAATAGCTTGCATTGCTTAACCCAAAATAGCCCGAACTACACATAACCTAAAACCCAAGTTTGTAACACTCTTTCCAGTTATAGATTGTACTGCACTCTTCTAATTATGCACCAATACCCACATATATTACACTAAATCATACCTGATATACCACCCCACCTGAACATAGCAGTCCAAAAGCTAATACCCAACTCATTCACTACCTGACCCTTACCCTCAATAGTTATTTGGATAATTATACTCAAACACTAAGACATTCTAATAAAAGTTTCAGTCACAGTTGTTGTGCGTAGATGTGCACATACTTGCGCTCTCCCTTACATTCATTGCATATTCATATCTTACCTAGTTCCCCTCCACCTACTATGTATTTATGGCCGGCCTACACATGCATACAGTCCTCCCACAAGGCACTCCTAAACTACAGTGCACTGACTTGAAGACTACACACCTCCAATTATTCCATACTTGCAACTATTGATGCACAACTATCTATACTTAAGCACACAAACTGGAAAATTCAGATACACAGATACTTCACCCTCTCACCTACTGGACGCTCACATACACAGGTTCACTCCCTACGGCCAAATCAACACGGACGAAGTGCAATGAACCCTTCGAATTAATCGAACGGCTTCTATTGAAATGAGTCCAAGGGTTTTTGTTGGTTGCTTTGCTTCTTGGTTTTGTGTTTCTTTGTGTTTTGAGTTGCTTTCGATGACTTAGTTTTCATGATTTCGTCTTCTCGCTTGCGCGTTCTTTTCGAATCGTAAGGGAAAGAGATCGAAGTATGCTAACCAAGTATTGTTGCATTTTCAGGACGCATAACCAAAGAGTGAACGTCGCTTAAGGCTTCCCCATTCTCTCGTTCGATTCATTCGGTGAGTGGCTTAGGCCCTTCGATGAATCTTTCAGTTCATATGCCTAAATAAAATGATCTCTAGTTCACTAAATGTTGCCTCACTAAAAAGATAAGATAAAGAAATGAACTGCATGCGAATATACATAAAGTTTCTGCTTTATTTCAATTAAATGTTGCCCCTTACTCACTTATTTGCATCACTATATCATGCATAAACCTTCATGGTTAGTATTGTGTCATGTGTAAAAGAATAAATTGGAATAGTCTAGTGGTCCGCCCTGATGTTCCGATCCTATGGGATCTAGGGGGTGTGGCTATTAGATTGTTATATGCTTGCTAATATTGTGCATCCTAAGAGTTTGGTTTATAAATGTTGCTTGACATGCATAGGTCTCGGACAACTTGTGCACAAGGTAATAGTCTCTTGATCGGTTTATGGGACAATGGGAATCGGTCGGTCCGGAAGGGATTGTAAGAGCACCCTGATGTCCCGTTCCTACGGGATCTAGGGGGTATTGTTGTCCATCAATGGGGAAACTCATGGACCGTCATATAGATAGAGCGCATGCTAGGTTTACCTTCTTGCATACCTATCATTTGTGACACCAACAGATTGATACATAAGTTTATGCATATATGCAAATTGCGCTTAACTTGTGTGTTTGCTGCAGGAATAACCGTTCGGCCGTGGGTAAGATTATCATATGTATATGCTATATATCGTCTATGTTTCCTTGCATAAATTGTTGAAAAGAAACTAGACAACCAGAAAGACCATCTAATAATGCTAGCTTTATATGCTTACTTAGTGTGGATTTCTAAGGTGAGTTTGGCCACGGTCGCTCACCAGTACATGTGGTAGTACTGACCCACGTTTGTGGGCAAATATCCAGGTACTGGAAGCGAGAGTTTGGCAAGCATCCTGAATCTGAATTAGCGTGTGTGCACCCTTCCATAGGACTGTGTTCGTGCTGCTTCCTCCGTTGCTTTTTACTCCAGTGGGCTACTCCTCTTTTGCTAGATGATTTGCTATTTTGGTCCTACTACAAGGACGTAATGTAATGGGCGTTGTGGCTAATTTTGGGAATGTAAAAAGAGTTATAAGCCTTCTAAGGCATATTTTATAACTCAGCCAAGCAAGCACTTTGTAATCCAAATCTTCCGTATTCAATAAAATAAAAGTATTTTGTCTGCTATCAAATGTGTTCAACTTTGGTTCTCTGCATTTTTACTCTGTGCCTATATATGTATATTTTCGTCTATCTTGTGTCTTATGCAGGTACGTTGCCTGGTGCAAGCGCAACTTAGGCTTGTACGGCATCGCGCCCAAGCAAGGACGAACAGTTTCGTAGGGACCAAGCGAGGACGATCGGCCCCTACGGGATCGGGGAGCGACACAATAACCCTCACTGCCTGGAAGTAACCGACTCCAAAATTTACCTGTGTTGCTCGTTCCCTTCATCACTGCCTGCACTCAGTTACTCTATGTTACAACTGCTACAACCACACGATATTCCATACTGGCCCTCCTACATCTCCCATATATCCAATTGTGGATACGTAAACCCCAAAATTTTATGAATTAAAGCTTCTAATAACCCTTAGACCTATTATCAAATACTTGGTGCACCAAATTTGGATTTTCTCTAATTTGGCCCCAAAACTCAAAGTAACGTTCAAAAGAAAGCTAATAGAACCCAATTTTTCTTTCTATGGGTAGTCCTTAGCCATGAGAGAGTTCTTTTAGGTCTAATACATCAATTAATTTATAAGAAAATAGAAGTTTTACCTATTGGGAGATGGATTCCTAATGTATAACCACCAAATGGACACAAATGAAGGTTGGACACAATCCCTAGCCAAATGCTTGCCTCCAAAGCTTCCTCTGGCAATGCCAAGCTCCTTATCCTCCTTTATAATAAAATTGGATGAGATTTTAAAGTGGGAAGATTAGGGTTTGCTCTTAAATTTGGAAGAAATTTGGGAATAAACTAATAAGGAGTAAATAAACAAATAACGAGCTAAGAGACTATTAATACTCCTTCCTTAAGTGGCAGGGCCCCTCCTTAGGATTATGGTTAGGTTTCAATGTCCAATGTGCCCTCTTGATTATCATGACAAGATATTTAATTATGAGGGTTAATTATGGGAAAACTTCTAATATAATGATAGGAATATTCCATTCATTCACCTTAATCTAATGAGTCAAACCATGACTAACTAATTGATTCAACCAATAAGTCAAGTCAAGTCTAGTTGGGTCCACTTGGGCTTACTTGCACTAAGTCTAATCAATAGGCTAACCACGAACAAACTAATCACATAGCCTACCCTAATTATCTAGTACACAACCAATGCATATAATAATAAATATTATTATCACTAATATAATTATCAAGCAATTATTGAAATAAAAAAATATCCCTCTCCCGAAATTAGGTCGTTACAGCCCTCCTATGAAGATATTATATAATTGTTAGTCTGCAGCTCAAAAATGTTTTTCTAGAATTTTTCTAAAGGTTCTATCCAAATTGTATAACTAATTGATCCTAGCTAACTAACTTAACATTATTCTTGATTTTTAATTATCACTAACTAATTTTTTATAGTATTTAAGTATTAGATCATTTTATCGCTAAGCTGCTACTTTTATTAATTTAATTATTGTTATTAACAACTACGATATTCTCCATTTAACTTATTATTCTATAGATAGTATGATTCCTGGCCCACTTCAATTGCTATTTAACCTAGTGAACCAGCTTACTAAACCTGACCTGAGTGATGGCCTAGCTCTTAACAGAGTTGTACCACCCAACTGATTGCCTCAATATGAATACTAGGCCAAAAATTGGTCGCTGAGTTCAACAACAAAGTAAAATATTCAAATTTGAATGTTCAGGAAAACCTATTGTCATGACCCGCACCTGGTGTAGGCGTACGAATAGTGAACAACGTCCAGCCTACGTCGCAACATCAGAGGTAGAACGTTATTTGGATAAATTATCTATCTAGCAATTAAGATATAATAATGCCACAAAAAAAATATGAATACTCAATCACAGATCTATAAGATGGAACAATCGCACTGTGAGCACCCTAATTTTTTATAGGGTTAGTTCGGTAATTATTAATAATTTTTTTATTTTAATATTTATTCGATAATTTAATCGAACTTTGGAAACCAACCTCCTTGGTTTTAAGATCTTGAGTGCAACACTAGCCTTTTTCTTTCAACCAACCTAGCATGCTTGACTTAGACGAGTCAAATTAGGCTCCTGTCATGACTGCCCCTCACAAATTTGCAATCACGTACATTATTTTGGTCGCACAACTTTCACGACTAAATTACGAGAAAACGATGATTAATTAACCATTTAGTCGTGTATTACGATTTTAACACACCACACCATCCCATTGATCCTATTTAAATTCATGCAATGAGCCTAACTGGTCTTTTTAAGCACATGACCCTTGAGTTGCGTTATTTGAACCCCCTGCACGCTCCCAATTAATATTATATAGAAAATATAATTTATGAATTTATTTAATTATTTAAATATTTATTAATATTTAGTAAATATATATTTTTAATTAATATAAATTGGTTGTAGATTATTTATTGGAGGAAATATAAATTTTCTAGATTTTTTACAAGTGCCTAACTATTTTTGAGAATTTACTGCATTTAATTATTAAATAAATAAAAGAATAAAATAAAATAAAAAGAAAATAGAATAGAATTAATCCTAACCCAAATCCTACCCAATAACCCAAAATCCATTAGCAAATCCTAATACGAAAACCATTCCCCCTTCTCACGTACAGGGAACTTCCCCCCCTCTACTATACATATACATATATATATATATATATATATATATATATATATATATATATATATATATATATATATATATATATATATATATATGTGTGTGTGTGTGTGTGTGTGCGTGTGTGTGTGTGTGTGAAAACCCAAACCCTAACTCTAATCCTACCACCCTAACCATCACCACCGTCGGAGCCGCGCCGCCGCCGCGAACCACCGCCTCCCGCCGGTCGCGACCCCTACTTCGCCCGTAGCCACCACCCTTCTCGCTCGTTCGATTTGCGTCCTGTCTTTGCTGGTACGTTCACAACCTAACCCTCTAGGATTCCCTTCATGTAGATCGAATTTAGGCACCCTGGTTTGATCGAAAATTGATCGAAAGTTGGCCAAAAAACTGTTCGAAAATAGTTCAGAATTTTGATCCAAACTCCCATGTTTATGTCCAATTTTCTACCATCTCGTTAATTATTTTCAAAATATAATTAAAGGGACTTCTTCACAATATAACCAATATTTTTACTGTTCTTTTAGTTTTTATTAGTTTGCTATAATGGTAAAATTATTCTTGTTCCAAAATGACCAAATACTTATTTTTAAAACATCCAAAATCTCGTGATACGGGGTGCGTCCTGCCAAACGTGGCAACTTTGTCATGTGCAAGTTGCATCAAAAGGCTTGTAACGTAAATACGGATGTATGGGCTTTTGACAAACATGATTTGGATGTGCATGCACACTGGAATCAACGCGTATCCGCCAAAAAATACCGTATCGGCCTATTCTGACACTCGCCATAACTTCGTGTGTGCTTGTCATTTTGCAACAAAACTTGTGCCATCGGATTTGCAGCGTTACGCTGGTCCTGTGACCCAAGTTTGGTTCGATTATGAGAACATTGACGAAACGTCATTTTGTGAGCCCTACGGTTTTACATGACGGGCAATTTCGTGATCGGCTCATCGGAATCCAGTTTTGGATGTTCCGTTGGGTTCGTATCGTTGTTCTGGTCTTATAGACACTAAGTTTGACGAATTTGGCAAATTTATCTCCGACACATTTTTTGGTGCAAAGTGGGCCACATATGGACCCCGCTTTGATAAAAAACTGTCAATTTTGCTCCTGTGTCCAAATTGGACTTATGGATAGTCAATTCTAGCTATTTCAAGTATTCTGAGAAATTGGTGATATTTGTTTCAGCATCCGGAGGTGTACGTGCAATTCTACTTTTCCAGGAGCAGTTGACGGAGTTCAAAACCTAAGCAAGTGTACCTTGACAAACCTGCAGAGATCCTGTTATATTACTTGCTTGTGTTCTTTTATTATATATACTTCTGTGATGTATCATGTTCAACCTAGGACTGTGAGACATTGCTTAGCGCCCGAACAAGATTCGGGTGTCGACGCCGTACGCAGAGTCGTACAATATCACTTAGAGAGTTGATTCTGCGATCCTATATTTTTACGTGCTTACAATGCCCCATACCGTAGGACGCTTGACAGAATTTCGTGTGACATAATCTTTTTTGAGATATTCATGGTGATTCTGTATAGGCTTACGAGATTCGTGACATGAGACTTGCATATTACATGGATATTACTATGATTCGTTATATAGCTTGAGGTCATAATCTTGCGTGTTATGTACATGAGACATCGTGAACATGAGATATGAGATTACATTGGGTGGAAAGAGACACACAGGCTACAGGTTGATTACATACATATATATTTATTATTGTGGTGCTTTAGCCTTTATTCCAGAGTTTGGCCCATTACTTGATATTCCTGCTACTGGCTCCCCGACACAGAGCCTGTAGTGGTCTCAACCTGAGTACTAGTGATGTTCTTATTTACATTTTACTTAGTTGGTTACATAGCTTGCCCTGAGGATCTGTTTATATTTACTTGTTATATTTTCTTTGGTTTGAGTGTTTATTGTACCTTGCTATATCCCTTGAGGAACTGGATTCAGATTATATCCCCAGGTGTAGACATGGAGAGCTATCCCGAGGATTATGGGGCACGTGCTACTATTGGAGACGTATAGGTTGCAGAGGACGAGGTTGTTCCGGAGGACTTCTCTTGAGCACACAGTATTCTTACTATTCATTATTTATGCTTAGTGTTCTTGGATATTTGATCTTTTAGTGACTTCTGGATATTGTACTTGGATTTATTTTCCTTTCCATTTTGATGACGAGTTGTTCTCCGTGACATTATTTATATTGCTTTGATTGGAGAGATCATTTTATATTATTATGACTGGATTTGTCTCTTTGTGATTTTGTTACTTATTATGGATGACATTAGATATATATACTGTGACAGGTATTCGTAGACCACATTTTTTATGTATTATAGCTTAAATGCACTCTAACGGGTCCATTAAATTGGGGTTGCCCATTGGAGTTGTGTTGCTGGCGATTGCCATGTGGCTAGTCCCTCAATATTTTGGAAATAGGGCATGACACGCACGAAAGATAAAAGAACTGAAGAGACAATATAACTCACAAGATAAGATTATATCCAATGAGTCATCTAAAAGAATAAGAATACTAATAACAATGCTGGAGACAAATCCAGTACAAAAAGATCTCTCTACTGAGCTACGAGTCCTGGGTCGTCTGTAATGCCCCGCAACCGCACGGTGCTTTACGCTGAGTCAGATTGAATGAGGCAATAGCTGGTTATATTTTGATTTATTGGAACAAGTATTGATTTGAGTTGGTTTCATGTGAAGATCGCTAGTGAAGTTCGTTGGAAATTAGGTGTTCGTTCAAAGCAGTACTGAGATAGCTGGATTTGAGCGATAATGCCATCTTCCTTAGTCCGATTGGTCGGATGATTTGGAGAGCATGGCCTGCTCGCATGGTCATACCAATTTAGTAGATCGTACTCCGTATCAGACCACGGGTTCAAGGGATCGGTCATATTGGCAGGACATGATGCTTAACGAAATCAAACTTGGTGAGTGGGTTCTGTCCCTTCTCCTCTTCTCCTTCATGCCTAATAATATAGAAAATACGTAAAGGCTTGAACACTTTGACTGGAACTTGGGAATCACTACACTATGGCATGCATAGGGTGTACATCGTTTCCTTGGATAGGATTGTGGCTTGAATTGGTTTTTGTGTTGGATAGTTGGAGCTAGAGTTAGATTATATATATTTGGGGAAGTTGGAGAAACAAATAGAATTATGCTTGGACAGTTAGAATCATATACCTTGGTTGGAACATCGAGAATTCAGGCGAATGAACATGCATCTGTGCACGAGTATTACTTGGTTTCTTTGTCAAGCAAACCATATAGTTGTGGTTCAAAATCGAACAACTACATCGGAGAGGACATTGTACCACTGTTGGGGCATTGTGCCATGGGATTGTTTGAGCAAGGGTATTGCACCAATTGGAACACTGTGTCGAGAAGTGGCATTGTGCCTATAGGAATAACTTGAGATTTGTGCCTTGGGCAATATGTTGGAAGAATGGTTTGGATTGGTTGGATATTTGGTTGAATGAGTCTAGGATCGCTTGGTGGGGCAAAAATGTTCCATCCTCTCGTCATACCTACTTGGTGTCTATATGTCACAGACAACCTATGTTTCACGGGGTTTGATCTCCTTGAACGGGAAGGCTCCGTGACACCGGGACCGTTCGACCATGGGGGAGACAATTGGATAATGTGCCTCGGGCGTGGAGTCGGCGGTTTAATACGATTCAGGTGGGCTCGCTACTTGGCGCTGTTTCGAGTAGAACTGTACTTGATCAGTCCGATCAACATCCTTTATATCCTGGCCAGTGACTTCATATAGATAAGGCTTGGTTTGCTTTACTTTGGTTTGGTTTGTGCTTTTTGCGTAGGCGGCGGCCACCTTGCCTCGGCAAGAGTGTGCATATCAAGATTGGATTATACGATTTAGTTTTAGGATGGAAATTGAGGCTTGGAAATGGTTCGATAGGTTCACGTGTTGCTTGGGTTTGAGTAGGATGGGTTGCATGCTAGTTTCCTTCGAGTTGGTTATATATTGCTTGTCGATTGGCTTGAGTTGAATGCTTGCATGCTTAACTTGATTTACAGCTTTCCTTAACATGTCATACCCTATGCCATGAAATAAATCTAGGATTCAACTAGAAAGATCACCATATAACTGTTTGTATTCACTATTTTACTTAGTGTCGGCTTAGACGAGTGGGTTATCCCGCTCACCAGTTTGTATATGTACTGATCCACGTTTGTGGGCATTATTTCAGGTACGCAGGTGTAGTGGCGCTGCTTGGATATATGGGACATAATGTATGAACGGTAAGTACCTTTCTGGGCTTGAGAAAAGAGCAAGAGTATTACATCTCCTACGTGGCATTAGCCTTTGTGGCATCACCTTTGTGGTATTTTATTTGGACCCTATCGAGAGATTCGCTGCGTATACTCTGATGTGTGCTTGGTACACAAAACTTGACTTTCGCTACAACTTGGTCGTTTGGATGATAACTTTGGTGTTTGATAACATCGCCTTGTACGAGCGCAACTCCAGGCTCGTACGATATCACGTCCCGATGAGAACGATTATCCTGCGGGAGCACTACAACATAGTGATTCACGTTCAGCGGGGACTATTGAGCCTGCGGGAGGTTGGGGCATGATATATTGGTATCAGGACGCCAGGTTCATTTACTTGGACTTGGTCCTTCGCTTCATCACAAACTCTAAATAACTTTTGCGTGTCATTTAGCTCATGGCTCTACTCGGTGCCGTATTAGATATTTCATGCAATAAGTCTATATATTGCTGGTTGTGGCTGCATGTTGTTCTTGGTTGCGTTACTTTTATTGTTTTTCGGTAGATAGCTTAGCATCGTTAGGCGTTGTTGCATTCGTGCAATAAGTTGTTGCATTTATACAGCAGGTTGAGAGGTGTGTCGTTGCTTTGGTTGGCTTGGCTTGTCGTTAGGGGAGTTTCTGATTGTATCAGTGGATCAGTTGGTTGGCAGACGAGATTGGTTATGCGAAATATTGTGAGTAGAAGCATTGGATTAAGAATGGAATATTGCACGAGTGGCTCGTGTGGTGCATTGAGTTGAGCAGGTTTGAGTTTGGCTTGGGAATATCAAGAGTTTGTACGAGTTGCTCGTACAACAATTGTAAGAAACAGTTGGGTTTTGGGTTTGATTACTTGGAAAAGAGCTCTTTGTATGGGATTGCTCGTGTTGCGAAAGTATCAGACGATTTGAGAATAGCTGGAAGTATCGAGAATGGAACCAGGTACAAGTTGCATAGCAAGATTGATGGAAAGAGTTGGATGGTTACAGAATTGGCTAAGTTTCGTGTCAGATTTAAGTTGGGAATGGTAGGATCACACATAAGGATGGCTCAAACGGATCCTTGATTTGTGCAAAAGAATCATAATATGAGTAGCGACTTAATTCGGAGTGGTATATGGGATACCACATAGTGAGCAAGGCATTGAAAGTATTTTGGATAGACATCAATAAAAATTGCCTAAATGGACTCGGGTAACAGGAATATAAGTTGGTTGGTGCACATCGGCTTAGTTGGGAAGAAAGAAAAAATAGAGCAAGCGAATATTGAGTTGAGCAATCGAGAACGGACTTGTGCAAATGGAAGTATCGTTGGACTAGAGAGATAGACGAGATCGGAACAAGCAATGGGAATGAGTGTTCAGAATTTGAAGGATTGAGGCAGATAAAGTATTGGAAACAATTGATATAATCAGATTGAAAGATGAATATCAAAGTTTTCTTGCACGATTTGGAAGTTTGGTAGAGCATTCATTAGATGCGAAGTGAGAGTTGAGCATAAGGAACAAACAATTGGGATAAGCTTTAGCAGAGCAATGGGTGAATTGAAGGATAGCGAGCATGGACTATGAATTTGGACAACAGATTTGAGCTGTTGGTTGAGCAATAAAACACGATCTAACTTGGAGGGGCAATGCGATGGATTCGAACAGACTTGAAGGATTTTGGATATTGCTACTCAAGAAATTGACTCAGGTTTAGCGGAAGTGTAATTTGGAAAAATAGGGCGATGGTAAACAGATTCTCCGGAAGACGTGAATGGGCATGAGGCAAGTCTACTTGATGTTAAGTCGGATTGCAAGTTAATACTTGCAATATTGAGACGAATTGAGGCAACAAGTATAGGCAATATGGATTTGAGATTTATATTGGAACTGATGCACGAGGCAATGAAAGTGTGTGGATTAATCAGACATAGAGAAAAATTGAGACGGCCTAAGGGATGGAACGAGCGCAAGGATTGTGGCAGATGGACTTTTAAAGATAGCTAAACAAAAGAGCAACGATGGAGCAAATCACTATATTGCCGAACAAGTTGGACGTGCATTGTGAAGTTGGCATACGGATAAGAAATTGGAGCAAGTCTTTGGTTTCGGGAATAATTACAAGTGGTAGTGTGAGAAGTCGAACATGGCAGTTCAAAATTTTTGATGGATTCAGGGCAGATCGACGGATTGATGGAAGACGGTTTCAACGAACATAATTCTTGAATTATGTCTTGGATAGATAGCAAGACTCCAGGTGGTTAAGCGGCGTTTGGTGGACAGATCGTTAGAGGTAGTGCATGAAGTGCTTGAATTCAGAAGTTTGTTCAGATGGAATGGTTAGATTATGGCTCAGATTTGCAGATGAGATATAGCATGGTTCGTAGTAACTATCCATCACGATGAATTACAATTATCGAGCGTAGCTTTGGGACAACTGACCATAGCGACTTTACCGCCAAATCAGAGCTGAATATTGTCGACCCATAGAACAACCATTGCGGCTGCGCATTTGGGAATGCGTCGAGGGCAGATGTGAGTAGTGTGTGTTGGAGATTGGCCTATTGACTGAGTGTTGGATTTGAGATATCCTTGGGATAGCCTTCAGCTGAAGATGCAGCCGGAAGACCGAAGCGATGGTGGAAATAGCCTAGTCAACTGATGAGATTCGGAGTCACAGATTTTTGAAGATAGCATCGCCTCTGACTCGTCGTGCCCCAGAAAAGAATAATATTCATATGAATTGATGACTGTGAAACTAGCTTGTGAAGTTAAAGCAGCGCCTCGTTCAGATCAAATCATTGCGATACTGGAAGGGACAAATGTGCCTCAGATTTATAAGATGCATCAAAACTTACTCTGGGATGCGTGCTAGTTGTAAACTCCCTCGATCAATTTAGGGTTTAATTTGAATTAAATTGAGAGACTCAGATTTATTTGGTTACAATTAGAATTGATGTGCAATAATTATGTGACTTATTACACCTCACCGTTGCTTCGATGTATGGAGCGTTACATTAGTAGTTACCTTCAAACAGAGTTTATACACATTTCCTAGACATGCCAGGCTACCCATCCGACCCTTGTATAACTTATAGATACCCAATATTTTGCTTCATTTTAGCTGTGCAATATGCGTCACAAACGTTCATGTATTATTTCAATAAATCCAATTTTCCTTAATTGTCCATTCATACTTGAATTTGAGGCACAAACCACAACCCAATTCCCTATAACCCAAATTAGGGTATCAGCCTACACCGAGCATACTACGCCCATGACTCTTGTGTTCCACTCGAATTTGACTCCATGAGTTCCCAATGGGCAACTGAACGCCGAGTGCATTATTTTAATTTAATTAAATTAAAGGCCAAGTTCACCCAAAATAGGACCTAACCGAGCCCACGTGCACACTCTCATGTGGACCAGCCCCTCCCGAAAGAGTCCGGGCAGGCCCAAATTCTGAGGGTAGCCCATAATTTCCCTTCCATATAAATACACATATTCCATACTACAAACCCTAAAAATTAAATCCATCACCACCAAGGAGTAAACCCTAGCTGAATTCCCTATACTAACCGAGCACCTCCCCTTCCCTTCCTCCGACTTCCCAACACCCACTACCGTAAGCCGCCACTATCTCCGCCTCATCCCCTCGCCTGACCACCGACTACACCACCCCAACATCACCGCACCATCACCTGCACTGACTGCCATCCCCATCCCCACCACCCTCAAACCCGAGCATCAAACCCGACGACGAATCCTGACTGCCCCCAGCCGCCTCCAGCACCGCCAACCACCCCTGTCCGGCCGACCCTGACCTCCCCCATGTTCTGATCCCCGACCAGCATCACCCCAGGCCGCCTGCCGCCGTTGCCAGGCTACTGCTGCCGCCGCTGCACCACTGCAAATACTGTCGCCGCTATTTTTGACTGTCGACCGGAGCTCCGCCGATCGCCGAAGGACTCATCGACGAGACTGAACCCCCCCCCCCCCCCCGCTCGACCACGACTAGGTAAACATTGTATTACCTCTTTTATTCATTGGCATTGTGTTGTCGTATCATGTATCAAAGAGTTGGACACAAGTTATGCAATAAGAAACCCTATATGTTTATGTATGAGTGTTAATTAGATTAGAGAGTAATTAATAAATAACAATTACCCTAATGATATGACCTGTGATTAAAGACTTATATATTTCACCAATAGAAACGTAGACATAGACCTAGTGCACTTAAACATGAGGAATAAGGACATGAAATTATACAGAACAAATAGTTCCGAAAAACCTATAACTTAGTCATTTATTATCCAAGAGACACGGTAATCAAGGGCAGGACGCGTGTGCACCTTAGCTACGTGCACACGAGACTCTGTAGTCGACCTGCCGTTATCTTGTGCCAGTACCTAAGAGTAGTATCGTAGTCGTGTGTTTATTGCTTTAATGTCTGATGCTAGAATTGCTATATTATATTGTGTGTTTAGGGTCACTGGACCAGCCAGGAGACACTGCAGGAACCAGCTTCTGGCATTCACAGCTTGAGGACTCAGGCAAGATACCTTACCATATTTATTGTTTAATTTAAATTATGCATATGTTGTATTGTTATCTTGTTGCTTTCTTTATACAACTGTGCGCGTCCGAGATTGACTCGGGTGCAGTCGACGAATGCGTCGATGATTAGTGTACTTGACCTAGTCACTGGAAGACTCACCACATTGGAAGGATACTCTGGTATCTTTCGAAGACCTGACACTCTTACACGTTTCACAGTAAAAAATTTATACTGGGATGCGGGTTCGCGTACTTGACTAGCTATCGGTACGTGTGACATATATCATGGTTAGTACGTAATTTAGTATTTTATATTAGTAGAGACTTGACATATAGATACATGGTATGCACGTCGAGCATTCGACTTGTGTATCTACATTGGGCTGGGAGGACAATTAGTAGGCGTATGGGATACACACATTGGAATCCGTAGTATCCAGAGGAGCCACGGATCCAATGACCCCCTTTATGCAGATTCCCTGTTCTTTGGAGAAGTATGGACGTTATATACTATACAGATTCCCCGTTCTTCAGAGTGGTATGGACGTTATATACTGTGCAGATTCCCCGTTCTTCGGAGCAGTATGGACGTTATGCCTACGCCTACCCATATATACCAATGTTGTCCTTACATAGCATTCACTTAGATTGGTTAGCACACCCTTTATTTATTTTATTTAGTATTTATATATATGGCATACTTCTATGTATCTTCTTACGTCCATCTGAGGACCTGGTACCTTTCCAGATTTGGACGAGGCATATTACCCCACAGTGTACGGCCCAGGACAGGAGACGAGGTTCGCTACCGCGGAGGAGCTAGAGGTGTTACCGTCAGAGTTTCCGTGATCACTTGGTAGGTCTTCTGCCTAAGATTGGGAGCATCATTATCTAGTCAGCCTATGCCCTAGTTATTACTCTTTTATCTATCAGTACTTTTATTTCGTCATAGTAGTTTATTTGTTCCCACCAGAATTTCTTAGTTGTACTATGATATTTTGAGACTGGCGTTTATCTTCCAGCATTTATTATTAGTACATTCTTGCTATTTAAATTATGGATGAGCTTAGATTACTTGTTGTGATGTATATGGGACATGTTAGTATTTAGGACGACGTAGCACTCTTCGTTAGGATCCATTAAATTGGGTTATCCTCGGAGATGTGACAGCTAGCTATTGCCATGTGGCCTGGTCCCCTATATTTTGGGACTGGGGCGTGACATGATTTTAGTGGTGGCCCATGTAGGTCTACTTTATCGCTTGTAGCATGGTAACATGCCCAGTGAGCCTGCAATAGGATAGAAAATTACTAGGTCTCATCCACTTTGATTACGTCTTTAAACTTCCTTCGTGTTACTTCTAAATATCTGCATCTTGTTTGCTTCATTTCGTACTCTTTCTAAATGAAGTCCTATCTCTTACAAGATGAACTTGCGCAGTGCACTGTTGTTTGATAAATAAATAAAAGATATGGAAACAAGGTTTTTATACGAAAACACGTTCTTATGTTTATAAATAAGAAGTACAATTAATCCTATACGAGGATATCTAGTACAATTTTTTAATCTAGATAAATATTGCTATAGGTGTCTGATCTGCAGTCAATCACTTTATCCCTTGGACCACACGATGATGAAGAAGTGCCGTAGAAGACAGAAAGCAGCTTCGGAGGTTGCTAAAGAGAGTGGACGCTCGATGCCAAAGTCGTCGATCACTACTCTTTGCCTGAGCTCTGGATTCTTCTCTTTTTTGACCTTTGAATCTTCGACCAATTTTTTGACCTTAGTCTTCTCGACCAATTTTTTGACCTTGGAATCTTCGACCAATTTTTCGACCCTGGAATCTTCGACCAATTTTTCGACCTTGGACCTCTGTCAATAGAGGTCTCTATTTATAGAGTTTTAGTGACAGTGACCACTCAGTCGGCGTAGAAACCGAGTAGTAGAAAGTACATCACCCTTTTACACGATGGTTAAAATAACCTTTGCCCGCATATAAATGACCTTTTGAATGAGCGTGTGACGCGTGGCCAATTAAGAGACAACGCATATAACAGCTGCGAAGATCATGGCATAAAAGCCACGTAGGTAGTTATCCCTTACGTAGAAAAGGTAGGCGTAGAAGCCAATAACTGTCACCATGGCGTAGAAGCCAAGTAGGCATAGAAGCCGAGTAGGCGTAGAAGCCAAGTAGGCATAGAAGCCGAGTGAGCGTAGAAGCCGAGTAGGCATAGAAGCCGAGTAGGCATAGAAGCCGAGTGGGCGTAGAAGCCGAGTAGACGTAGAAGCCGAGTGGGCGTAGAAGATATCTGATCCTCCTCCCTTGACTATGGCCTGAGTTGGCGTATTCCAAGGAAATAGCATACAATGTGCTCCCATAGCTGAGAATAGCCTGATGGCGTAATGTACCAAAGTGATGATGTGGACGTTTTAGCCAAAATTATGGCTTCTGGAGATATAATCAAATATCTTGCTTTAAATATAGAGATCTGCCCCCATCCTGCGCATTAAATGCAGAGGCGTGTTTTCAAAGATTTGCCATCATTCTGCGCATTAAATGCAGATACGCGTCTCGAACCCTGTACGAAGAGCAACTGATGACGTGGCAGTCTGTTTGTCTTCTACGGAGCGTAAGAAGCTCACGTCTGCCATTATAAAACTAGGCAGCGTATTCCAGAGGCGTGTCTCGAATATCGGCCATCATTCCGCGCATTAAATGCAGAGGCATGTTTCGAAGATCTACCATTATTCTGTACATTAAATGCAGAGGCGTGCCTCCAGCTCTTCCATCACTCTGCACATTAAATGCAGAGACGTACCTCGAGCTCTGCCATCACTCTACGCATTAAATACAGAGACGTGCCTCGAGCTCTGTACGAAGAGCAGCTTTTGACGTGGCAGTCTGTTTGCCTTCTGTAGAGTGTAAGAAGCTCACGTCTGCCTGTGTAAAACTAGGCAGCATATTTCTTTGTATGCGTAAAGGCAGTTTATGCCAAGGAAATGGCACTAAACGACAGCCTGGGTCGCTGTGCCGCGCCATTATTATAGCCGTCGTCTGGGTAGTCATACAGTACTCTTTGTCAGAAGTTCAGACGTCAGGTTCACTACACGATTTGATAGGTTCATTTTGAAGAATACAAAGCGTTCCTCGTACACTTCAATGCTGCATTGAAAGCGGATAAGTTTTTATGCCATAAAGGCGATGTAGCACCCTTTTTACGCTGAAGCAGCCTAGACATACTGCTTTATGTGGACGGTCTTTGAGCTTATATTTTACGCTATGCTCAACAAAAAAGCTCTGTTTGCACGTCGAAGGCTCTGAAGTCATCTTTTTACGCTGCCCAACATCAATATGCTGTGTATAGGTATCTAGCGTATTTTTTATGCTTCTACAAGACCCTCTTCAAAGCTTTTAAATTCCTCGTAATTTGAAACGCGTTGAATGAAGCATAAAATGGTAAAGTCTGACACGTCCTTCAAGGATGACTTTATGGTAGAGTTATTGGGGATTCGGTGGGCTCTCTCTTGCCTATAAAAGGCTGAGGAGTTTAACCTCTTCTTCCCATATTTCCTTCACCACACAGAGATGATCGTCGGAGTTCGTCGGGTCGACTTGAGTGAGAAGAAGAAGGCCATTCTCTTCCAATATGTAAGGAGCCGAAAAAGATGGCATCTTCGAGCAAATGTCCTCTGCAATGATGGATCATGAAAGGATATCATAGCCTCCTTTGCTCGGGATAATCAGCAACTTTGTATGGCGGTTCTTCAGGAGAGAGGAAGGGTTTCATTTGACCACACAGCTTGCAAGCTGTATTTTCTCCTGTCATTCGTGGACAAGAGCAGACAAATTAGCTCTGTCCTCGAGTATTGAATTGGGTGAAATACCTCAACTCAATCTGTCATGACGTACGGAGCATGGGATCTGTATAATTTATACAGGCCCAGTTTTGTATCCTCCCACCATTTATCATTTTTTTGTTAGTCGGTTGTGAAAATCGACTAACTGCTGGAGAAGATGGATGAAGAATTCCACCCATGCGAGAACCTGGCAGAACAGACTCTTGGGGTGGCCTTCCGACAACGACGAGAAAATCCTTTGTAGACGGGATTTCCCTCATATGTAATCATGAAAATAAAACAAAAAACCCTTTGTAGACTGGATTTCCCTCATATGTAATCATGATTATAATAAAATCAACTTTCTTCTGTACATATGATTATTTGCCATATACTTTGCTGTGAAGTCTGAATATGTGTAGCTTCGACACGTCTTGGTAACTATACGCCGACTCTAATAGAAAGAGTATTAGGTCCCGTCCTGTCTTTTACGCATAACTAGGGATGCGTAGAAAGCCGCTTAGCATTCGAGTATTCGAACTATCCTGCTGTTAGGAGTGAGAAACCGCGTAGAATTCTGAATTGTCACTTCTGATAAACAGAATTCTTGTTCAGACCATCATCTTTAAGAATGATTTCTCGAAAATCCCTTGGGAACAGTGCGAGAGATAGATGTCAAAAACTGAGTCGCCATCTTGAATTGTAGATAAAATATTCAGACTAGATTCTGGATGAACCTTCAACCGACCCAAGGAGAAGAGTCATTTTCAATGTTGAACTCTGTATGCTTCGGGTACTTGGGATATTTTAAGGTCAAGAAGGAGTATCTTCTGTGTGAACTCTTGTAATTGACCGCCTTGAGAATCGTTCAGATATACGCGTACTCTGGCCTGCATATTTTTAGATATGCGAAAAGTCATAGATTTGTAACTGTATATGAGCGTAAAATCATAAGTTCGTAGCCATTCGAGCATAAAAGCTGTTTAGCATGAGAGCATCCGGGCATAGAACTGTAGATTTGTAGCTTCTGAAAAGGAAATCTTTCGAGCGTGAAGTTGTGGATCAGTCGCCTCTGAGCAAAAAAGCCACCGAGCATGAAATCATAGATTTGTAGCTGCTGAGCATGAATTCTTAGGTTTGTAGCCTCTCGAGCATAAAATCTACCGAGCATAAAAGCATCCGGGCATAAAACCATAGACTTATAGCCTGTGAGCGTAAAACCGTAGATCTGTAGCTGTCGAGCGTAGAAAGCTCCTTAGCGTAAAAACCACGAATCTGCTTTGCACGAAACTTTTCGAATTCGCTGACTGTCCGCCTTCTCTGAGTAATAGGCTGACGTAGTCCCCAATTATAACCGAATATTAAATATGAGATTTGGTTCAGGATTCGAGGAGTCCATCCGAACTCTATATATACCCCAAGTTTTTGAGAGAAATTTTTTTTATCCGTTTTCTGTGAAAGAAAGCCTTCGACTGTTCGAGTTTTTCTTCGTTTCTTCTCCGAGCCTTCAAAGTTTTCAGTAATGGCCCCGAAATAACTCCCCTTCTTCAAACTTTTTATCCGTCTTCTGCGAAAGAAGGTTGATTCTTCTTCTCGCTCTTCTGCCCAAGCGAGAGCGACTTCGGTCGGGCAAGGCGAGCTTCATTCTGAGCGAAGTGTCCCGTCGACGAGCAGTGCACCCGGCCTTAAAGGTAGAGCTTTTGGGACGAAAAAAATGACTAAAAATCCTTCGCACACGTTGCACGTGAACGCTGTAGGTTGTCTTCTGTGCTGGTAGCCTCTTTGAGGAAGATGATGCACGGAGACGTTTTATCTTTTACGCCTATATTTCTAATGTGTCAGCGCAAAAACTCCATATTTTTTCAGTCGGGCGTAAAAGCACAGACTGTCGAAACTTGGCGTATACTATAAAATTTGAGTGTTACGCTTCTGGATGAGAATTTCGGCGTAATAACTCAACTTTGACAGTCTGGCATAAAACACAGACTGTATACTGCCAACCTTGAATTTTACGTCTAGGAAATGGATTCCAGCGTAAAAGTCAAGTTTTTACAGTCTTGGCGTAAAGCACAGACTGATGATTTTTTGGCATATGCTGCAAGATTTGTAATAGGAACTGACGTGTCTTTCTTGCTTGTTGTAGTCAACTTGCATGCGTCTCTGCTGGCTGAGGTGATGGGTTCCGCTGGATGGATGCTTCATTCCAACTACCTGGAGGATTTGTCCCATGTGACATTTCCCATCTCTGGACCCCAATATCCTGAAGGAAGGGGAATCCTGATATCGGCTCAAGGCGAGCGAACGCTGTTGAACATGATCAACGGAGAGCCCCTGACGTACATAGACGGGGACCAATATATAAAGCCGACTTTCCTCTTCGGGGACATGGTTGACAAGCAGTCCCAGACGAAGCGCAAGAAAGAACTCTGGGTTTTCCCTGCCGGGGGCTTAGTTCTGTATCTGCCCAAGATGCTGAGAGACTATCCCCTCTCGGCATTCTTCCATACTACACATCCCAGGAGGATATCGTGGACGCTGACTCCCAATCTTCACGGCCGGACGGGGAAGATATTTTATCTGAAAGGAACTAACCAGGGGTCGTTTGTCAGCCGCCCTTCCGGCTCTGTGATGCTGTTCAAGGGACTGTACCCGGGCAGTATCCCGAGTGAAGACAGCTTGGTGCTCCAACCGGTCTAATTATCGACTTTCTGCAACGATTTTATGGGGCACGGGGGAGTATACCCTAAGGTGAACCCTCGGACAAGTAGGTGGATTACCCCTACAAATTTTTGATGGGCTCGTTTAGCTGACTGGGCCCTGAAGCATTTTCAGACCGAGCTGGAGAGCATTGGTCTGTTCGCGGCTGTGAGTGCTACCAGTGTTGGGTTACCTCTCAACCCCAACCTATTTTTGGCACTGATGGAGCGATATATCTCGCTCACCGGGACTTTTGCCACTCTACTGGGGGAGTTTGGATTGGCCCTCCACGAGATGGCAGAGATCTCGAGACTGCCGATGGGGGATACTCCATATGAAGATTATGTTCCCACGAACTGGGAGTTGGGGGATTCAGACTCTCGAGTAGTGGCCGTATACCAGGAGCTGATGTGCCACTACCTCGCTTGTACCGCTTTTTATGGTGAGCCTTCAGATTTGGCTCACATCAATAAATAGGCGTCCTACCTCTTCTTTCACCGGGCCAGGACTGCTAAGCCGGAGAAGGTCTTGGATACTGGGGCCTTTGAATTTTCTGAGCGTGCTTACTGCTCAGGTAGTCGACAATCTCATGGAGGATGCTGGGGCCCCGGACCAGATTCTCGACGAAGGGATAGGGAAATATCCCGCAGGCACTAAGGCCTATAGCTATTTGAGGCATTGCCGCAAGCCTCTGTCCAAGAAAGCTAAACTGGCTGGCTTCCTCTTCATATGGCTGTGCCGATTGGTGGTACCCGGCATCGCATCTGCGGACCGTATTCACCGTAACACGCTATGGCCTGCAATGCGTCTGGTGTTCGGGACAAGATTGGGCTTGCTCCCTGCCATGGTGTGCCGCATACAAGCTGGCCTGAGGGCCAAGACTGATGGGCTGCTCGCCGATAAAACTTGGCGTGATAGCTTTCCCAGGGTAGAATTACCATACCTGTATTTGATGGGATGGTTAATTCTCCATAACCCCAGGGTGATGTCTCCTGGATCTGGCAGTAGTTCGGGGTGTAGTTTCTTGTTGAACTACAAGAATTCCTCCTGGAACGTGACCACAGTTTTAGACTATCGGCGGGTGCAGAACTTCAGTCACAGCTGGAAGCTTTTCTGCACTGTCCCCTCTGTACATCTCAATCAACAGGGTATCAGACTTCAGGATATGGGCGATGGGAAGACCGTTCTTTCTCCTGAGGCTTTCAATTGGTTGGTCTGCATTAGAACTTCCCATCTACTATACAGAAGTGAAGACCATTACTTCTTTGAGCCCTACCTGCCTAGTCAGTTTGCCAGGCAATTCGGGTACGACCAGTTCCACGTGGGCAATGCCGTCACCAGCTTCAGGTCCAGTGGCAGACTCATTGATAGAGCAAGAGGATGGCGATACTTCATCATGGGTTACACTGGAGCAAGCTTTACCGTGCCCGTTATTTCACTCTCTACGGAGCTGTGCATTCTCCACTCGTATGCCTAGTTCTATGTGGCAATCAACACCTTCCATCGTGATATTGATATGCGTGGAAGTTTTAGGATGCCCTCTTCCAAGCCTGGGGGAAGAGTCGAAATCCCTTCATTTTTTTCTGACGAGGGTAAAGAGTCCGTTAATCCAGATGAGCCTCTGTTGGCGGTACCGAGGGGTGAAGTACCTCCGCCTGCAGGGCCTCTGGTAATCTCTGGGAAGCGAGCTCCTGCTCCGAAGGAGGCTTCCCCTCGCAAGAGGAAGAAGAAGACGGTTACTCGTCCTATACGGATTCCCGACAATAAGGCTCCTGAGCTTGCGTTTTCCTCAGTTGGGGATGATTCTTTGATTGGAGGTTCCTCGCCTTTTAAAGAGGGACCCTCTAATATTCCGGTTGGTGGTGGCGGAGAATCTCTGCTAGAGGCTGCTGTCGCTGCTACCGCTTCAGGTAGTGGAACGAGATTGCCTTCGGGGCCGAGCCGAACAAGGATATCTTTATCCAGGTCAGCATCGGGAGAAACCCTTGCCGTATCTGTCGGTGCGCCCAGCGAGATTCTACCTGGTGAACCTCGAGTAGGTCTCGGGGAAGATTCGGAAGAGTACCTGCCGATATTAGTTAGCACACCCCCTTCCCCAGGTATGACAGCTTGCCTAGCATCATTAAGACATGATTTAGCTGTACTGGCCGCAGACGCGATATATATGCCATCGACCATGGGTAAATGTCGTCTTTACACCTCTCTTTAGAAAAATTAACATCATTTTGATATTAACTTTCTTTTGCCTTCTTTTCAGGGGAAGACCTCTTCGGGGAGGGTAGTGTAGACGCGCCTTTTGGCATTATTTCAGGTCCTGGCGGCGACACGGAGGTGTCTGACTTTGAAGAGGAGACACTTTCGGGTGCTGGCTTGCCCGTCGAAGAGATTCCGATATCTCAAGAAGAGGATGAGCTTGTTACTGTGACAATGCCTCCTTCGAGTACGCCAGTCACTTCGTCCGGTGTTGGCGCATCTTCTTTTGTCGCACCACCAGTGGAGGCGACGACTGTGGCAACATCGTCTGCGGTCATTCCTGGAGAGAGGTTCGCCAATATCGTAGCCACTCCCAGTGTTCATTCGGATCTGGCTATGCTGACTGAGCAGTATACTGGTATCTTCTACACCACTATGAAAACATTAATATCAATGGTGTTGGAGAAGAATCTGAGCTTTGAGTCTCTGAGGTGGTCCTCTCAGTTTGCGATAGTGCCGATCAGAGCATACGACGATACTGGGTAGCTGATACACTGGAGCAGATAGTTAATGGGTTGGAGGAACCCATTAACGAATATCAGCAGCTATCTCGAGGCAGCCTCGATGACCTGGTCCAGGCTAGGTTTGACTCCTTGACTGTAGAGCTTGCTGGGCAACTAGAATCTCTGGACAAATCCGTCCAGGAACAGCAGCAGGAGATGGATCAGGAGCGTGGCCAACTGGAGTACGTTATTCCTCAGCTGACTTAATGCAAAGTCGACTATGAGGAAGTGACAGAAAGGGTCCGCAGATTGAGAGATGAACTCGCCCAAGCGGAGGAACTGGCTGTCTCTTTGTCGGCAACTCGAGATGTGCTGACGAATCGGAAGGAGACCGCCCAGCAGAATCTTACGCAAGCGGGTATTGTCCGTACGGGTTTCGTACGTACTCGGTCCGAGCTATCCGCTTTGAACAATAATGCAGCAAGGTTGGAGCGTGCTCGCGCTGACGTCTTGAACTCTAGGGATGAGAGGATGGCTGCTTTGGCACGGCAGATTCGCGACCTAACGGCTCCTCCCAAATGATGTACTTTTTTGCTTTTCAATGTAATTTTGCTCTTTTTGGGAATAATAAAGAGGCTTTCATCTGACTTTGTGGACCCATCATTTTGGAATATAAATGACAGGTTTGGGTGAAAGTGATATCAGAGGTAATATGGACATGATATACTCTCGGTAAGTTTTAGTAGGACATATCTATTCAGAGGTTATATGGACATGATAGAATATGCTTCAGCTAAAATTTGTACACAAAACACTATCAGAGGTAATATGGACGTGATAGGTCTTGAAGTTCCAAATTAGTTAAACAAATCTATTCAGAGGTTATATGGACATGATAGAATACGATCCAACTAGTTTTGTTTTGGAAGTAGTTTTGTCAGAATGAGATTTTTGCCATATTCCACTTGAGCAAAGGAGGTTAAGCATAGTACTTCTTCAGAAATTTGCCATTGATAGGAGCCATTAACAAGTCTCTATTAGGCTTGGCTAACCTGTAAGCGTTGTTTGAGAACGTCGTCTCGATCACATAAGGGCCTTCCCACATGGGATGTCCGCCTTCTCTGGATAGCGAACATCAGAGCCAAGCATTCTTTTTCCACTGGATTATACCGGTGTTCGGCTCCGACCATCATCCTGCTGAGGTAGTAGATAGCCTGTTCGTGACCCATATCATTCTTTTGTGCGAGAAGAGCTCCCAAAAAATGATCCATCCCTCGAACATACAACACGAATGGTCTTCCTATGACGGGAGGCACCAGAACTGACAGACAAATGAGGTAGCATTTGATATCATTAAACGCTTGCTGACAGGCTTCGTCCCATACGAAGGATACACCTTTCTTCATAAGACGAGAAAAGGGCTGACATCTCCCAGAGAGGTTGGATATGAATCTCTGGATATAAGCCAGACGACCTTGAAATCCCCTGAGTTCCTTCAGATTGTGGGGAGGCAGCATTTCTAAGATGGCCTTGACTTTGTCAGGGTCCACTTGAATGTCTTTGGCGGTAATGACAAATCCCAAGAATTTGCCACTAGATACCCCCAGAAAGGACTTTGTAGGATTCATTTTGAATTGATGTTGGCACATCAACTCAAATACTGTCTTCAAGTCTTGGATGTGATTATCCTTGAGGCGGCTTTCGACAGCTACATCGTCCACGTAACACTCCACTGTTTTGCGTAAATGCTCATGGAATATGTTACTCATAGCACGTTGGTACGTAGCCCCGGAATTCTTCAATCCGAAGGGCATGACTGTATAGCAATATACCCCCAATGGTGTCCTGAAGGCAGTATGCTTCTCGTCTTCAGGATGTCGAGTGTACCGTAACCGTGTAACATAGTTTACGTTTTGAGTTTTTCTTAGACTTAGCTTTAGCAGCTTGAGTCTCTTTCTCGATCTCTGGTACAAGATCTGGATGAACCCATATGATCTTGCCCCGCTGGATAGTTAGGGGTAGCAAGTCATAATTTTGATCCCTTACTGGAGGGAGATTAACGATGTTCATCGTTGTCCGGGAAATAGGTGTAACACCGTCCGGGACTTCTTGGGGAGGCAAATTGCCAAATTGCAGAGAGATCATGTCGGTTGTGACGGTCTTCTTGCTGTTGCACAGAGTGATGGCCTTAGCATCGATCAGCTCCTGGATCTTCTTTTTTAGTACATAACATGCCTTTGTAGGGTAGTGTATGTATCTATGGAAGATGCAGTGTTTGGGGTTGTTAATACTGCCAACTTTATTAGGCCGCTTCTCCTCAGGAAGGGTAATCTTGCCGCTTTTGATGAGACACTCGAATATGCTCAAAATATCGTCGTCAACGAAAGAGTATACTTTAATGGGCCTGGAAGTCGCAGGTTTTGTCTGCGTGGTTGCCGCAGTCTTTTGCCTGGACGTATTGATTGCCAGAGCTTCTTTTCCTTTGGAACCGCGGGGATGGTCGCTGTTGGGGGATGACCTCTTGCCTCTATCGGAGGTAGAGATCATGATACCATTATCACGTGCCTTCCGACTGTTGTCCTCGGCGGCTACCGCTGAGATGATGAACGAGGGCCAATCATGGAACTGATATGGTCCTGTGAACACCGAGATTACGGGAAAAAGGTTCTTCCTGCAAACCACTAATGCCGAGTCTGGAACTCCGGGAGGCATTTGCAAAGTGGCTTGACGAAAACGTTCGATGAAGGTGCGAACGTCCTCTTTTTCCGGGAGGCATTAGCATTTATTTTGAGTTAATTATGAATAAACTGAATTAAAAACTAATTTTTGAAAAAGAAAACCCAAAAAGTAAATAATTCTGCCCAGTCAGCAAACAGGGGGCCCACCTGTCAGCCTCCCACAGCGAACAGTGCCAGGCCCGCCTGTTAGTGACCGCGGGGTGAAGCCGAGCCGACCTCGAGCCGAGCCGAGTCAGAGTTCGACTCGGACTCAGCTGAGCCGAGCCGCGTCAGATTCGGACCGTCCGATCTGAGCGGAGAGCAACGAATGGCTGCCACGTGTCAGATCCGAGCCGCGGCTGCTCTCTCTCTCCTCTATATATATATAATAGTTTAAGTTATTTTCTAGGGTTTTTCTTGAACCAATTTTTGGAGAATTGCCATTTAGGGTTCCTTCATCTTCCAGAAGCTATTGTGCATAGCTTCGGACTCAAAATGAGGCCTAGTTTTTGTGTTAGAAAGATATTGAGGTTAGCTTTCTGATTATATAATTTTTTTCGAAATTATTAGTATTAAATTCTGGAAAATTCGTAGAGCACAGCATATCCGAAAATAGACGTATTTTGATGTTTTTGCAATTCCGGGAGAACCAGGAATCAGAATCATGAACCGTTTAAAGTTTCAGAAAGCTAATGTCGAGATCATTGACTTATATTTTTCCTAGAATTTAATTCCAAATATTTCATACTGTTAATTCTGTAGAACTTCTAGGTTAGAATTTAACCATCGGTACACGATACGAAATTTGTATGTGCCATAATTCCCAAACAAATTCGAATTCGGACGAGCCATAAATTCCAGCATGTTTTTGATGCTAAAATCTACAAGAAATCATGCATAAAAGTCAAGTTTGTGTCGGTTGACTTTTCGGTCAACAGATCGGCTCGATTTGCGTGCCATGAGTTTCGAGTCGATAAAATTCAGTTCCTTTGGACAAAATTTAGGCATTAACCTAAAAATCAGAATAATAAGATTAAAATAGGATTTTAGAGTAATTATTCCAGAATTAAATAAATTAAAATAAATTATCTTTTGATATGGTAAATTTGTAATACATAGGCTATTTGGACTGTAACTTGGACTCTGATTCATACCAGCAGTAGGAACCCAAGCGAGTATATTCTCTGACAGTTTTTATTATATTGATTATCTCTATAACTCTTGTTGTATAGCATACATGACTCTGACACTATTGTTTACACGAGTTGGCATCATTGAGACCTGTCACGAAGAGTCATAATTGGAATCCATCGTGCTAGTAGGGGAAATAGGGAAATATTAGTAGCTTATGTGATCATACCCAACCTTACATGCATCATAGCTCACCCACACCTCACGTCGGTGCAGCCTGACCCTTACATGCCTCATTGCTGTTACATATGGTTAGCCTGACTTGTTGGGGATGACCGCTAATCAATGTAATGAGTTATATAGTCCCAAGCCGATCACATGATATGTTGATGTTTCACACACTTAGTTAGATGATTCTTGACATGCATCTCTAGTATATTGATCTAGCATCTCTACATGTTTAGTTATTTATCTTATACACACTTACATACCAGTTCATTGTTCTTGCGTGTACTTGTAGTTCTATTCATTGCTAGATGTATATTGATGATGATATTCCAGTATTCTTTATTCCAGCATTCCCTTATTCCAGTATTTCTTATTGCCAGTATTTCCTATCTGTCTTGTATTTCTTTACACTGTGTTATAGTTTTTGTCAATATGCATGGAACTGCTGTTAGAGGTGTATTTCGTTCCAATCCTGACTGGATATTTTTCCAGACTATGACATAGAGGACTTGTTTCCGACATACTTGGAGATATGGATGTTATTGATTGCAGGTTAGACTATTTATTGTTGTTTAGACTTCTCTTGTATTTTATTTATTCTCTTTGATATCTCATCGTGCTTTAGTTTATGTGATTGAGTATATTCCATATTATATTATGATATCCGTGTCTTCTTATGGAGTTGGATATTCATATGAGATTGATTATATAGTTACATGACCTAGACAGCGTTCTACCGTCGATGCTGCGGCATAGGATGGACGTACCCACGCTCTCGTGCCGCTATACCGGGTGCGGGTCGTGACACGTTTTTAGTGGTAGTCCATGCAGGTCAGACTTCGCAAGTTGTGCGATGTCATGGTAGTGCGACGTCTTAGTTATACTACTGCGTGCCTGGTATAGAATATAGGACATAGGATACTAGGATGAGAGAGGATACTCAATCATAAATACTTGAGAGATTCCTGGGATGACCCCTTGAGAATCTCATTATAATTTCCAATTTAAATATTTTCCTTGTTTCTGTCCGCTCTTGCTTGTTGTTATTGAACTTGATTCTTGTTGGTCAGTTATTAAATTAAAATATTGGTATCATTGTTGAGTTTGATTCTTGTTGACCAGTTGTTAAATTTAAATTCTTGGTATCATTGTTGAGTTGATTTCTTATCAAGATAAAATTTTACAGGCTAAACTTTACGGTATCATCTGATGACATATGTTGATGAGAACAGTGAGAAAGGTAAAACGTCTACTTTGGTTATGGAACCTAGAGTTTATCGCAGCCATATTAGCTGTCGTGACGAGAACGTAGGAACCTGGCTTGGATGTATATACTGTAGTTATGAAACTTAGAGTCTCTCGCAGCCATACCGGTTGGCGTGGCGAAGATTCTAGATGACATGATTATGGAGTTGTATACCTTAGTTACGGAACCTGTCGTTTATCGCATTTATGCTTACTGGCGTGGCGAGGATTCTGAGTGTCATAATTTCTGACAGACGTGTATGATTATCAGGTTGTATCTTAAAATGGTTCTTAAAGTTTCATCTCAATACTTATCTATTTCGTTATTACAGGACTTTGTTCCATCGCTTCTTTTCTTTACTAGCAGTATCAATACCTTCAGTCCTTAATCCAATTCCTTTTTTACCTTATTTTCTTTGAGGATTCCTTGTTAGTATGATAATTAGTGACTTACAATTTTAGTTGTGTCTTGTATTAGTTTGACTGAGTGTGACTTGTGAGTTTGTAAGTATTTCTTAGTTGGACATAGGAGCAGTAGGCATTAATCTAGAGATACCCATAGCAAAGTACCATGTAGCAATAGTTCTATGATAGGTGTTATTATAATTAGTATTGGTACTATAGAAAGAGGAGTAAGAGTATCAGTAATAGTTCCAAGAGTTAGTATCAGAGTCAGCATACCCGTCCTGGATAGTCATAAATTTATGTAATTGGACGATCTATGTAAACAATTAAGTATCAAGGAATTGTGTTAAAGATTAATGGAGCATGATGTTCTATTTGATGATTGATTACTTGGGTGTGTCAAGAGTAAATAAATGTATATGAATAAAGGGTATTAATGAGTATGCCATGGGTAGAGGAATATCAAGATTGATCATGAAAGGTATGAAGTGTATCACAGATTAGTGTAACAGTCTGTAAAAGATTAAAAGGAAAATACATATACATCAATCGAGATGAGGAACCATATACTTGCCCATGAGAGTAAAGTAAAACATGGGTGTTATAGAAGGTGCAAGTAATCATGAGTTCTAATAAGTTTGATGAGATGATCCAATAATGAAGCTAGTGTTATCATACCAAGAGTACTAATGATTCTATATCAAGGATTTGTTGAGCAAGGTGCTAATAACAGTAACTACTTTGTGTGATGATAATTAGATTGGTGTATCAGTTAATATAGATAGAAAATCATTGGAGAAAATATGTGTGATGATAACTTTTATTATTGGGAGTAATAGTGCAAGTAATCCGGGTAGTGCAAATTTTAGTACACAGTTGAAGTTGTAGATAATTGGTGTATTTGTGTGTACCTTGAGTATTAGAGATTGTGAGTATTTATATGTATACTTGTGGATTTAAATTTATAATTTGAAGAGTGGAAATAAATTTTAATTTTTAAGAATTTCAAGGAGTTGAGATTTTATGTTATTAAAATGTTTGAGGATTCAAAATTTGATTCAATAAACATAGTCAAAGCTATAAAGATTTTTGGAGGTAATTAAAATTTTATTTCGATATTTGAATATTTGACTTTTGAGGAAAGTATATGCATTTTATTTTAAATTATTCAAGAAGTTAAATTTTGATAATTTTATTTTGAGGATAAAATTTTATGGTGAGTAAGATATATATATTAGTATATGAGTGGTTGATGTGCATGTGTAAGGATCTATTGGCTTGAGAATGTTTGAGATGGCACTGCAAACTAACTTTGGTGTCCATCTAGAGTTGTATTAGAGATAATAGTACTTAGTATGGTATATTGTACTTGGTGTGCACTTGAGTGATAAGAGCAACTAGTATAAACAGTTGTAGTAGGTAAGATAGATAGCAGTGAGTATGCTTTTAGTAGAAACAATGGTACCTAAAGAGATAGAGGTATCAAACTTTGGGTGCATCATTTGACTGATGATTGTGTTAGAGGTCCTTGGTATCATATTTTGGTATTAAATAGACAGATGTGTGTAATGTGGATGTATCCATGGATATCTTGTGGACTAGAGATTAGTTGATATGGGTAACAGTGTATAGAGACAAGAATTTATGAATAAATGTGCCAGAGTTAAGTGTATGATAGAGGTTGAAGATGTCCAAGTAATGGGTTAGAAAGCTATGTTCTGTTCTTTCCTCATATTTCTTTTCCATCTGTTTGTTTGATTGATTGATTCCTTAGTACCATAGCTTGTATCAATGATATTTTTGCTAGAATGTAGTTAGTAGTACACCCTGACAGAGACTATAATACCATGACAAAAGAGACTATGACCATGAATGTTTCATCTAGATTGCATATTTTATCTAGATTGCGTGTTGTATTGCGTATTGTATGACTATAGGTAGGATTCTCTTAGACTTTGATTGTTGTGGGTTTGACTGTAGTGAAGATTTATGAAGAGGTTATGATTTGACAAAGAGAGAAAATGTGCCTTAAATTTTGAGGATAAACATTAATTTAAATAAAGAGTTAAGAATTTAATATGGTAGAATTGACGATTTTGTTAAATCATTAATTTTTATGAAGATTACGATATGATTGAATTTATCATTAAAATTCGAGGAAAGTAAGGAGATTATCATTATATTTATTTGATTGCAAGATATGAAATTAAAAATTATTTTGAATCTTGCATTTGAAGATCTTGTAAGTATTATATTGTTTGAGTATGATGTGGAAAAAGAATCAAGGAGTAAGATCATTAATGGATTAGTATTTGAATTCAAATTTTGGGATGAGAATTTAAATTTATAAATATACATTGATTGGATTTAAAAAATTAGAGGATTGGATATTAAGTTTTGTATTTAGTGATTAGCATAAATTTTTTGAGGAGATTTTGATAAGAATGGAATTTGATTTTTAATTTTAACGGTTTGCGGGAATATGATACATATAGAATTTAGAATTTTTTTTTGTGACATAGCAATATGTATTCACTTCATGATTATGGGATTCGATGAATTTAAAATTTTGATGGAGAAATAATATAAATGAATACATATAACTATTGAGGATCTTAAATTTTGAGGACAAATTTTTTTTAAGGTGGGTAGACTTGTAACCTCCGTATCCTGAAATTCGTTCTTAAATGTTGTTATTAGGTTAATTTGGGACTATTGAGATTTTTTCATAATTTGTAGTTAATTAAAAAACTAGTAATCCTAATTTTTTAGGAATTTTAAAATTTTATTTTAGGGATAAACTTAATTAAAAATATCCCAAACTTTTATTTTAGGTTCTAAATAATAAAATATATTTTTTAGAATTTTTTGGGAATTTTCTAATTATTTTTAGCATTTATTTTGAGTTAATTATGAAAAACTGAATTAAAAACTAATTTCTTAAAAAGAAAACCCAAAAAGTAATTAATTTTGCCCATTCAGCAAACAGGGAGCCCACCTGTCAGCCTCCCGCTGCGAACAGTGCCGGGCCCGCCTGTCAGTGACCGCGGGGTGAAGTCGAGCCGACCTCGAGCCGAGCCGAATCAGAGTTCGACTTGGAGCTGAGCCTAGCCGCGTCAGATTCGGACCGTCCGATCTGAGCGGAGAGCCATGGATGGCTGCCATGTGTCAGATCCGAGCCGCGGCTGCTCTCTCTCTCCTCTCTATATATATAATAGTTTAAGTTATTTTCTAGGGTTTTTCTTGAGCCGATTTTTGGAGAATTGCCATCTAGGGTTCCTTCATCTTCCAGAAGCTATTGCACATAGCTCCGAATTCCAAACGAGGCCTAGTTTCTTGCGTTAGAAATAAATTGAGGTTAGCTTTCTGATTATATAAACTTTTTTTGAAATGATTAGTATTAAATTCTGGAAAATTCGTAGAGCATAGCATGTCCGAATATAGACGTATTTCGATGTTTTCGTAATTCCGGGAGAACCAGGAATCAGAATCATGAACAGTTTAAAGTTTCAGAAAGCTAATGTCAAGAAATTCAACATATATTTTCCCAGAATTTAATTCGAAATATTTTATACTGTTAATTCTATAGAACTTCTAGGTTAGAATTTAACCATCGGTGCACGATACGAAACTTTTATGTGCCATAATTCTCAAACAAATTTGAATTCGGATGAGCCGTATATTCTAGCATGTTTTTAATGCTTAAATCTACAGGAAATCATGCATGAAAGTCAAGTTTGTGTCGGTTGACTTTTTGGTCAATAAATCGGCTCGATTTGCGTGCCATGAGTCTCGAGTCGATAAAATTCAGTTCCTTTGGACAAAATTTAGGCATTAACCTAAAATCAGAATAATAAGATTAAAATAGGATTTTAGAGTAATTATTCCAGAATTAAATAAATTAAAATAAATTATCTTTTGATATGGTAAATTTGTAATACATAGGCTATTTGGACTGTGACTTGGACTCTGATTCATACCAGCAGCAGGACCCCAGGCGAGTACATTCTCTGACAGTTTCCATTATGTTGATTATCTCTATAACTCTTTTTATATAGCGTACATGACTCTGACACTATTGTTTACACGAGTTGGCATCATTGAGACCTGTCACGAGGAGTCGTGATTGGAATCCATCTTGCTAGCGGGGGAAATAGGGAAATATTAGTAGCCTATGTGATCATACCCAACCTTACATGCATCATAGCTCACCCACACCTCACGTCGGTGCAGCCTGACCCTTACATGCCTCATCGCTGTTACATATAGTTAGCCTGACTTGTTGTAGATGACCGCTAATCAATGTAGTGAGTCATATAGTCCCAAGCCGATCACATGATATGCTGATGTTTCACACACTTAGTTAAATGATTCTTGACATGCATGTCTAGTATATTAATCTAGCATCTCTACATGTTTAGTTATTGATCTTGTACACACTTACATACCAGTTCATTGTTCTTGCGTGTACTTGTAGTTCTATTCATTGCTAGATGTATATTGATGATGATGTTCCAGTATTCTTTATTCCAGCATTCCCTTATTCCAGTGTTTCTTATTGCCAATATTTCCTATCTTTCTTGTATTTTTTTACACTGTGTTATAGTTTTTGTTAATATGCATGGAACTGCTATTAGAGGTGTATTTCGTTCCAATCCTGACTGGATATTTTTCCAGACTGTGACATAGAGGACTTGTTTCCGACATACTTGGAGATATGGATGTTATTGATTGCAGGTTAGACTATTTATTGTTGTTTAGACTTATCTTGTATTTTATTTGTTCTCTTTGATATCTCATCGTGCTTTAGTTTATGTGATTGAGTATATTCCATATTATATTATGATATCCGTGTCTTCTTATGGAGTTGGATATTCATATGAGATTGATTAGATAGTTACATAACCTAGACAGCGTTCTACCACCGATGCTGCGACATAGGCTGGACGTACCCACGCTCTCGTGCCCCTATACCGGGTGCGGGTCGTGATATGTCCATCCCTCTCTCGTAGAATTGTCACTACCACATTCCGAAGACAGGGGTATTTTCGTATTTTTACAATATTTGATATTATTATAGTTACAATTAATTAAATTGTATGATAATATTTTTATTTTAATAATTATGTGTGATGTGTAACTTAAATATAATTAGATACAGTGTTCAATTGTTTTGAGCTAGTAGACTTGACCTAGAAGCCAGTAGATGACCACCTGTCCGAATTATAGAATTCTGGATTTATTATTTTAGTTAGAATTTAATTCTTGGAGTTTGTAATTAATTACCATATTTTTATTTAATATTTTTGCGCATTGCCTTTGCTTCGATAATTGGAGCGCTACCCTAGCTTTTGTCTTCCAACAAAATTCATAATCTTGCCCTAGACATGCCCGCCTTCCATTCTGCTATTTTTGCAACTCATAATTATGCCCTCTGTGCATTATTTCTAGCTGCACAAAAATTATCGCGGACGTTATTTAGTAAATCCCTAATTTATATCGTTGTGCGTTCCAATTAAAATTGGAGGCCATCTTGACCTATTTTTCGTGCGGCCCAAATTAGGGTAATATTCTGTTCTGAGTCTTCTTCATTATTGGTATTGATGACCTGACCTGATTTTGGCCCCATGTACACCTAATTATTTTTGAACAACTTGCATTTATTTCTAAAAAAATTGAGGATACTATTTTAAAGCAATTCTGAAAATCCTAATTTAATTCCAGTGCCCTGCAAAATTTAGCCCGTACCAAACCTACAGTGCCACCTGACCCTACAAAACACCGGACACAGAATCGTCCGCCAAATTTTCGTCATTTTATGTGTTTGTGCAATTTCCCGAATTTAAGGGGCTAAGTTGCAATTATTCAATTGTAGGTGTCATCACCCCATTGTCCAAGACCAAATGGAAAGGTTATTTATTGGTGGACCAAATTACATTTTTCCCCACATGAAATTTCTTTCATGAACAATCTGGACCACCCATTTAATTGGGTGCATTCTCACCATTAGATTCACAAACCCTCTTCCCTATATAATGTCTTGTCACATCATCAAACCCTAATCCCTAGACTACCTAGGAAACACCACCCTCCTCAAGCCTCCTCCCTCTCTCCTACGTATGTAAAATTTCCTCCATTCTTTTCTTCTTCTTCTCTTTCTTCCTTTCTCCTTCTCTTTCCTTCCTTCTTCTTCTTCTTCTTCCTTTCTTCTTCTCCTTCTTTTATTTATTAGTTTGAAATTCAAATTCAAGGGAGGGAGGGAATACTGTGCACTTCTTCCCTTACTGTGCAACCGGCCGACATCTCCAGCGCTCCTCCCTCCATCTCCTCCTCCCATCATCCATCCATCCATCCATCCACTGCAGTCGCCAACAGCCCGGCCTTCGGCCATTCCAGTCCGGCCCGGCGGCCCTCTGGCCACTCCGGCGGATCCGCCAAGCCGAGCCCCGGCTGCTGCTGCTCACCCCGACCATCAGCATCCGACCAGCCATCTCCGGCTCGTCCCTACCACTACACCCCTCCCTCTGATCTACTCCATTTCCGGCCACACTCCGGTGGCCGAGTCCCGAGCTCCTCCCTCCATTCTCACCGACCCGGCCAGACTCCACCACCATCACCATTCAACTCCACCACCATCACCATTGGAACCTCCACCACCATCTCCACCGTGCTCCTCCCCACAGACGGCTCCCTCTCCCTCTGCTCTTCCCTACACCGGCCCTCACGAGCTCCCCCTCCGGCCATTTTCCGGCCAGCCGACTTCCCCCTCTGTAAGTTTCCTTCTCCCCCTCTTTCCTTCTTCATGTATATATATATATGTATGTATAGATAACTAATGTAATGTATTAATGTTAATATAACTAATGTATAAGTATTTGTATATAAATTAATTAATGTGTATAGTATAGTGTATGTTTAATATATATTGTATGTATTTGATAAATTGGTATATACACATTTAAATGATACATATTAAATATTGTATTGTATTTTTCATATAGACTATGTGTATTAAATATGTATATGTATAATTATTTATTAATTAATGTTTAATATATGTATTAGCATAGTATATATGTTTTAGTATAATTAGTATAAATATATATATATATATATCTTGTACATACAATTAATGTATTGCATATGTATCTAATGTGATGTACTAGTATTAGTATATATGTGTATGTATATATGTTCGTGTATTTCTTCCTATATATTTATATATGTATTCAATATATATTTTGCGTGTACATATTAAATAATAAATATTAATATGTAATATTGGTATATGTATATGTACATATTTTATATACTTAATATATTTCAATATATAAATTGGTATGTACGTATATCTGTATTTCAGTTTATGTTGGTAATTGTTAATTTGGTATATATATAAATAAATATATGTATATTTATTTTGATATAAGTGCTAATTTGGTAATATATATATATATTTGTTTTGGTATTTGGTTTATATATATGTACTTGTATACATAGTATAATTTAATATAATTAGTATTTTGGCACATATATATATATTGTATATGTATTTATATTGGTGCATGAATAAATATTGTAAGTATTAATAAGTGTAATGTGGTTTATGTATATCCTACTAGATGACCCTAGTTGACTAGTGCCCTGCCTGGCATGGCCCTGAGGCCAGTGTTTTTGTCTGTGTTAGTGTAGCATCTGATGCAAATATAGTTTTGCTTTATGATGTGTTATAGGACTGTGGTACCCAGGGGATACTCTGGAACAGGACATCCATAAATACCAGCTAAGGACCCAAGGCAAGTACATTCTCTGATAATTTCCAAATTCTTGATAATTTCTATAAATTCAATAATCTTGAAATATTACAACTGAATCTTTGACACTGTGCTACACGGACTAGTATAGCTTGGATCTGCAGTCATGAGATGTTACCTTGATTATCGTATTGACATTGTACACGACATGTATATTAGACATCGTACATGATAGACTGGACTTGCTCGTGTATCGTGACGTGTCATGGTTGGATCCACAGTACTAGTTGGGGGCGGGGAAGTAGTTAGTAAGAAATGTGATCATAACCTCTTATTGTAGTATAGAACAATGTAAGCGTTAATCATGCTCTTCACCCATGATTAGCCAGGCCCTGTAGCTATCGTACATGTTCCCAAGCCGATCATATTTTGAAACTACTATTTCAAACACTTAGAATAGATTACTGTTTCCCTATTTAAATCATATACTACATCACCCGTATATGATACTGTTCCTTGTTCTTCATTTTCATACATGTACTGACTGTATTATATTGCCTGTCTCTTTACATTGCCTGTCTCTCTTTAATTGCCATTGCATTTATTTCACTGTCTTCTCAGTAGCTAGCATGACATGTTTATTACTTTATAGTCCTTATCAATTAAATGAAACTGTTATTTGAGATTGTGCTTTGCTCCTTCCTGACTGGAAACATTTTTCCAGACTATGCCTTAGAGGACCGCTGTCCGACACTTTATGGACCATATGGTGAGTAGCTGCAGACTTGGTAGTAGTTGTGATTCTGGGAGGTCTAGCCGGAAATCACTAATTCTTCTAGTTTTCTAATTAGTTCTTTAAGTAGACTATTGGTACCGGATTTGTCTCCGGCATTTTTTATTGAGACTTGGATATTGTTGAGTTAGATTATTACTTTTGACTTGTGTTGTATTTAATTTCTGTTCATTATCTTATCGTGCTGTAATCCTGTGATTGAGTATGTGCTCGTTTATTTGTGTCATCCGTGCCTCCTTATGAAGATTGGATGTTGTGTGACATTAGCTAGATAGTATCAAGACCTTGACAGCGTTCTACCGCCGACACTACGGCGTAGGCTAGACGTACCCACGCACTCGTGCCCCTAAACCGGGTACGAATCGTGACAAGAATCGTGCGAAGAATAAAGCCTTAAAATCGTTGAAGGAAGTAATGCAGTTGTCCGCCAGGCTGCAGTACCACTGATAAGCCACTCCCGAGAGACAGCCCTTGAACACCCGGGTGAGGAGGGCGTCATTCCGTTGTAATAACACCGTTATCATACTGAAGTAGTTCATGTACTGACTCGGTGATGTTTTTCCCTTGAACAGAGCCATGGTCTGTGGTTTGTATTTAGGAGGGAAAGGGGCCTCTTCCCAGATAGTCGGGTAAGGCTGGTAGATTCCCAATTTCTTGAGCTGATCTTTGTGCTTCAAGGCGTCAAATTGGGCTTTCAACTCCCGTACTGCCTGCATCAGATTTTCAACCAGTAGCGGGACCACGGAGTGGTGAGGAATCGGTTGTATCGCGACTCCAATGGGAGATAATACATTCTCCGAGGGAGGAAGCGGAGGAACTGCTGACTCCTTATCTAGAGCAGGCTCTTGGATCACGTTGGATGGTGGTAAGTCCACCCCTACATGTATCTGAGTTGGAGGGACCGATGCTTGAGCCATAGCATCTGTGTGTTGAGTCAGCATTATCTGGTGCATGTTCTCCATCATGGATTGCATCTCTTTCAGGGATGTATCCAGTATAGTAATGCGTTGCTCAGCGTTCCCTTATGGGGAAGCTTCCTCGCGTTCATCTTCAATGGCATAAACTCCCATCTCCCTGGGTGTCATTGAAGGATTAGTATAGGTCTCTGCAGAAGTTGACTCTATACTTTCGACATCTGATTTGGGAGACTGGTGACCCCCAGCATCGGAATCAGAAGAGTACGAAGCCGGTTGTTGTGACCTCGAACGAGTGTTTCGGAACACCCCAACTTCAGTGTTCCTAAGGAGCATGTTGAATCTCCTTCGGCTCAGAGTTCTAGAGGGATGACATCTTGAGCCCGACCTTCCTCTAGGTGCAAGTGTAAAGCCATGTTCATAGATGCATGCATGGGCCCTTCTTCCTGAAAAGACGAAGAGTAGCTCAACCGGTCAAAAACTGACCATTTTGCTTCAGAACAACAAAAATTAATTATAATCCTATGACTATTACAATAAAGCTCGTTAGGAGGTGTAATAGACATGCTGGAAGATCCCCTATCCTTGCGTTTCTAGATCAGATACTCACGCAGGTTAGGAGGATTTACAGAAGAAGAAGAAGATGGATTGTTCCCTCTGTTCACATCAGTGGACATGCGGATGTTGGGAACCATAGATTTCCCTGTGCAACCTATATACAACAGGTTGGCCATCTGGGTGGCGGATAATCCCCGAGGAGGGTGTCTTTCCGCAAATTGAGCCTTCTTTACGCTGAGGGGCTTCCCCTGGCGTAATTTGGAGCTCTGCTCAGGTTGGCGTAAAGCTGAGGATGTCCTCAGTCGGCCGTCAGCCTCTCGCGTAATCCGGAGGGCAGGCAGATTCTTCCCTTGCTAGCGTAAAGGCCGAGAAGTTGGGCAGTCCGCCACTTGCTTTTCCTTGCGTAGATTGCAGGGATCATTTGCTTTTCTGCGGAGGGCAGATGCATTTTTACGTACGGAGTGCATTTGGAATTTCTGATTTGGCGCTAAGGCATTGTCAGAAATTTTGTCCGCCCTGTCAGGGACAAAAGACTGGATTTTATGCACAGAGCGTGGAGTAGGCTTCGGGACTAGCGCTGAGGCATTGTCCGAAGTTGTTTCTATTCCGTCAGGGATGGGAGATAGAGTTTTACGCGCAGAGCACGATGTATACTTCTGGATTAGCACTGAGGCATTGCCAGAAGTTTTATCTATTCCGTCAGTGACGGGAGACTAAATTTTACGCGCAAGGTGCGGAGGGAGCGATGCTACAACCTCGTTGGTCGGAGAGGTCGGAGAGTCGACAGAAATGGTAGGGGATATCTTGGGCATCTAGACCTTACGCACCTTCCTGTTGTCTTGGACAGAGAGAGTGAGAGCTACCCCCTATTTGAAGCATATCTTCGTAGGCAGACTGGTCGAACTAGACGACCAGGGTCTTCTTTACGGATCCCACGGATACCGCATCGTGTTGAGCAATTACTTCCTCATCAGAAGAGAAAGATGTCCCCAGCAGAGTCGCCATCTTATTGTTTGATAAATAAATGAAAGATATGGAAACGTGGTTTTTATATGAAAACCCGCTCTTATGTTTACAAACAAGAAGTACAAATAATTCTATACGAGGATGTCTAGTACAATTTTTTAATCTAGGTAAATATTGCTATAGGAGTCTGATCTGCAGTCGATCACTTTGTCCCTTGGACCACACGATGATGAAGAAGTATCGTAGAAGACAGAAAATAGCTTCGGAGGTTGCTAAAGAGAGTGAACGCTCGATGCCAAAGTCGTCGATCACTACTCTTTGCCTGAGCTCTGGATTCTTCTCTTTTCGACCTTCGAATCTTCGACCAATTTTTTGACCTTAGTCTTCTCGACCAATTTTTTGACCTTGGAATCTTCGAACAATTTTTTGACCCTGTAATCTTCGACCAATTTTTTGACCTTGGACCTCTGTCAATAGAGGTCTCTATTTATTGAGTTTTAGTGATAGTGACCACTCAGTCGGCGTAGAAACCGAGTAGTGGAAAGTACAGCATCCTTTTATACGATGGTTAAAATAATCGTTGCCCACGTATAAATGACCTTTTGAATGAGCGTGAGACGCGTGTCCAATTAAGAGACAACACGTATAACTGCTGCGAAGATCACGGCGTAAAAGCCACGTAGGTAGTTATCCCTCGGGTAGAAAAGGTTGGCGTAGAAGCCAATAACTGTCACCATGGCGTAGAAGCCAAGTAGGCATAGAAGTCGAGTAGGCATAGAAGCCGAGTGGGCGTTGAAGCCGAGTAGGCATAGAAGCCGAGTAGGCATAGAAGCCGAGTGGGCGTAGAAGCCGAATAGGCGTAGAAGCCGAGTGGGCGTAGAAGATAGCTGATCCTCCTCCCTTGACTGTGGCCTGAGTTGGCGTATTCCAAGGAGATAGCATACAACGTGCTCCCATAGCTGAGAATAGCCTGATGGCGTAATGTGCCAAAGTGATGATGTGGACGTTTTAGCCAAAATTACGGCTTCTGGAGATATAATCAAATCTCTTGCATTAAATGCAGAGATCTGCCCCCATCCTGTGCATTAAGCAGAGGCGTGTCTTCGAAGATTTGCCATCATTCTGCAGATTAAATGCAGATACGCGCCTCGACCCTTGTACGAAGAGCAACTGATGACGTGGCAGCCTGTTTGTCTTCTGTGGAGCGTAAGAAGCTCACGTCTGCCTGTGTAAAACTAGGCAGCATATTCCAAAGGCGTGTCTCGAAGATCTGCCATCATTCCGTGCATTAAATGCAGAGGAGTGTCTCGAAGATCTACCATTATTCTGTACATTAAATACATAGGCGTGCCTCTAGCTCTGCCATCACTATGCGCTTTAAATGCAGAGACGTGCCTCGAGCTTTGCCATCACTCTGCGCATTAAATGTAGAGACGTGCCTCGAGCTCTGTACGAAGAGCAGCTTTTGACGTGGCAGTCTGATTGCCTTCTGCGGAGCGTAAGAAGCTCACGTCTGCCTGTGTAAAACTAGGCAGCATATTTCTTTATATACGTAAAGGCAGTTTACGCCAAGGAAATGGCACTAAAAGACAGCCTGGGTCGCTGTGCTGCGCCATCATTTTAGCCGTCGTCTGGGTAGTGGTACAGTACTCTTTGTCAGGAGTTTAGAGGTCAGGTTCACTGCACGATTTGACAGGTTCATTTTAAATAATACGAAGCGTTCCTCGTACACTTTAATGCTGCATTGAAAGCGAATGAGTTTTTACGCCATAAAGGCGATGTAGCACCCTTTTTACGCTGAAGCAGCCTGGACATACTGCTTTACACGGACGGTCCTTGAGCGTATATTTTACACTGTACTCAGCGAAAAAGCTCTGTTTGTACGTCGATGGCTCTGAAGTCATCTTTTTACGCTGCCCAATATCAACATGCTGCGTATAGGTATCCAGCATATTTTTCATGCTTCTACATGCATGAGGAGCACCAAGTGCCGTGGTGCCAATCGACACCACCCAAAGAGAGAAGGTACCCCAGGGACTACCTAGAGGGCCACAACCACTACAGGCCCCGCTAATACATTGGCACGAGACCTCTCAGGGCGATCCTACCCCGCAGCCCGAGGGACAGACTTCCCAGACGATCCCCACGCAGCATTTTGAGGGCCAGACTTTAAGAGCTACACCGATGCCGCAAACTGAGAGGCCGACATCTGAGGAGACACCTACTGCACAACTAGAGGTTCCATTACCACCACCTCTACCCTATCCACCCCAGATGCCACAATCAGATGGACAGCCACAGATGCCTCAGTTATTCCAGACCATGATACAAGCGCATTGGCATCAGACGGAGACATTGAGACAGAGTTTGATGGCAGTACTAGAGAGGACACTTGTCACGGCACCAGCACCAGCACCTCCACCAGCTAAGACAGGTGGAACTGTACGATGGTTCCGCCAGATGGGGCCATATACTTTTTCAGGAAACGAGACTGTAGAATAGATCTTCGATTGGGTTGCCAACACAAAGATGCTAACTAGAGGCTTCACAACTACATCTAGACCTTTGGATGACCGTAGTGAGGGCCCAACTAAAAGGCAACGCCCATCACTGGTGGAATTCTATTGAGCGTAGTATAGGCAAGAACCAGACTTGGGAATAGTTCTTAGAGTACTTCAATACGAAGTATTTCCCAGTTACAGTCAAAAATGCACTGTACTCCCAGTTCCTATATCTAGAACAAGCGAATATGACTGTTGACGCATATGACGCAGAGTTTAGCCTTCTTAGCAGATTTGGTGTCGTCCTAATACCCAATGATCTAGAGAAATCCTTGAGATTCTATCACGACCTCACCTTCGAGCTACAGAGGTATACCACCACACATGCGAGGTGTCACGACCCGCACCCAGAATTTGGGCATGAGTCGTGGGTACGTCCAGCCTATGCCGCAGTATCGGCGATAGAACGCTGTCTAGGTCTCAACATATAATATATCCTGTCAATAGTCTCAACTCCGTACGGAGGGCAATGATAAATAATCCACAGTCTATGATATACTCAATCACAAGCTATAAGAATAATGGCACGATGAGAATAGAAAAGAGTTCTATTAAAAACCAACCACAAAAAATCTAACTCAAATCCTGGGTCTAAATGACCTCACAAAGTCACAAATAAGAAATACAACTTAGTCTCAGTCTAAAACAATAATGCAGAAAAAAAGTAGTCTAAGAGCAGCCATGTACATTCTCCTCTAGGCTAGGCAACTCCTCTGGGATTTCCGGGGTGAAATCTCCCTCTAATCCTGGGCCATAATGAGTGGGGCAAAGATCCTCCAGGTCCTCTGAAAAATGTTATCCAGTCAGGATTGGAGCGAAGCACAAGCACTAACAGCAGTTTCATTAAATTGACAAAATCTATAAACAGTGTAAGAAATACAAGATGGAAATAAATGCTGGAAATATAAATACTGGAGAAAAATGGAAATAGGCAATAGAGCATCTAGCAATGAACAATAAATAGTGAATGCTAGACAATAAGTAGTGAATGCTGGAACAGGTGAATCTGAATAAAATAGACATCTAGCTAAGTGTTTGAATTATTAGTTTATCATGTGATCGGCTTGGGACTTGATCAGGATGGTTATATATGATTAACTATGATTCTTGTAGGTCAGGCTAACCATATGGTTAGCTATGATGCATGTAGTGGTCAGGTTAATCATATATAACAGCTATGATGCATGAAAGATGGTCAGGCCGCACCCAACGTGAGAAGTGGGGTAAGCTATGATGCATGTAAAGGATTTGGATATGATCACATAATCTACTAATAGTTCCCCATCCCCCAGCTAGCACGATGGATTCCAATTACGACTCCTCATGATGGAGATCTAGGGTGCTAACCCGTGTATCCATAGTGTCGGAATCAAGTATGTAATACACTACAATTTATAGAAGTAATCAACAATGAAAATTGTCAGAGAATGTACTCGCCTGTGGTCCTGAGCAAGGTGTGAGGATCGATGTCCAAGATGAAATCACAGTCACCTAAAAATATCAATATCCATATCAAAAAAATGTATTGAAAAGGCTACATGCATACCTAGTTCTATGCTAGGTACAGGGTCATTTCTAGGTCTTTGATAAGCTGACTATGCACCACCTAACTGCACTAGTCAATATTAACTATAATTGTCATTTATACTAGGGTACCCACTTATACTAGTTAGAATTTATAATTCGTTTCTATTTTAGTAATAATATAGTATCTAACTTATTTTACCTTAGTTATATAACTATAGGTGATATATGCACAGGTAAACTGAAATCTGAAACACACCTAGGACACACACACAGTTAAACTATCACCTAACTGATACACATACATAGGCACACATTGGTAGGGACACACAGTTATATTGACACAGGTTCCTCACAACTACATCTACACATACTGATACTCATCCCTCACTGCAATCATACAGGTTCTGAACACTGAACACCAACACACTGAGACATAAACACATAGTTAGGAACTGGTACTCCTACAATACACAGGTACACTCTCATATACTCTTACTGATACTGCTATGTCCCAAAACCACACACACAACTGTGTGCACAGCACAACACACTAGTTTTCACTGCATATACCTCACCCTGATATTGGGATACACACAGGCATCTTAAATACCTACACACTGTCACATCCTGACTAAACTGATACACAATTCCCCCAATACTGCTCAGTTGTTTATATTGAACCCAATGCACCTCACTCACACAGTCTACACACTGATACACATTCATCTCACAGTAACTTACCTGTCTGTTGGGGCTATAGATGCCTAATACTTGAGCCACTGAGGTTATCCCTACTGACCCCCAGTATCAGTCCTCCTGCCACACACAGACACACTGATGCAACACACAAGCACACATATTCATACACTGTCATTTACTGATACATAATCTTCCCTATGCACAAACACACTGATCAGGGTCCTCACTGCACACACATACTCAGATTTTTGGAAAAATCTGAGACACACTCTAAGTTCTGAACTGACACACAGGTTGCACTCACTGATACTCAAGATGCTGGGGTTCTAGGATACATGCTGGATAGACTACACAGCATCAGTTAACACACACACATATGTGCACACGGCACAGCACAGCACAGCACAGTTTCCCATTACTGATACACATCCAGTTAATCTAATTTGCACAGCATACTGATACATACACACAGTTCACAGTTCAAATACTGAACATAAAACCTTATACACACACTCTGAATTAAATGCCCAGTTATGTTCAATACTCAGAAATCTTAATCCTAACCACACTCAAACATAGGTTGACACAAGGCAACATTCTCAGAATTCACATACTGGCACATAGGGATCACTAGATACACTCACGGTTTCTAACATACTGAATCACTAACCTACAATCTGCACAGTTCACACACAAGAAAATCACTCACATACAGATTTCTGATACTCGACACAGTATACTGCTACTGATGAATAAAAACTTGGGATACTCTTAAAACAGGGTCACACAAAACTCCCCACCATGTCCGATACACTGAGACACGAGCACCAAACTCATATTGGTCAAGAACACCAACACACAAATACCCGACTGCACACTGGTTTCCCCCAAATCCTACTGTACGTTGAATGTCCCCAAATTAAACCCTAAAAATTGAGATCCAACTACAAGTTGGAGATAAAATCAGTCTACATACAATACCTAGGGTTAGGGTTCCTGAAAAATTGGGGAAAACACCCGTAGGTCACCCAAAATATAATTCGACCTAGGTTTTCATGTAGAATCCCTAGAAATCGAGATCTACACAAATAGGGGGTTTCCTAATGGGCAATAATCACAGAAGACAGAATATAAATGAATTAAAAATCGGTTTTTACCTATAGGGAGATGGTTTCCCTATAAAGGTTCTTCTTCCCCAAGGTTCCTTGACCCAAGTTCCTTGCTTCCCTTGCTTTGGAGGAGGAGGATGGAATCCTAGGGCTTAAATTCCAAAATGGGGTGAGGGAGATGGCTCTCTTGATGGAGGCTAGGGTTTCTTCTTTCTACATGAAGAAAAAAGAGGGTTCCCTTTTATAATAAACCAAGTTAGGGTTTCTAATGTATAGTTTTAGGTTAAACCCCCAGGTTAGGTCATGTAGAGCCCAAAAACTCAGGTTTAGCCCTTCTAGGGTTTGAGGTTCAACCTACAAATTTGAATTCTAGGGTTTTCTCTAGAATTAGGTTTACAAATTAGGGTTTTCTCATTAGGGTTGTCCTAATGAGTTCTAGGGTTGGACCTAAACCAAACATCACTAACAATATATAAATAGTTTATAAAACTCAGCAATTTAATTAATACATAATTATTCAGAATAGTGAAATTACCCAAATGCCCTTATCTGAATATGTGGTAGTGACAAGTCTACCCTCCTAAAAGAAATTTCGTCCTCGAAATTGGACTGAACTAGAACAAGAATAAGATCAGAAAAGGAAATACCTCAAGTCTAGAAGAGGTACGGGTATTGCTCGCGCATTTCGTCCTCTCTCTCCCAGGTCGACTCCCCTGGAGAGTGATGTCTCTATGCAACACGAACCAAAGGGATAGTTTGGTTCCGCAACACCTTCTCTCTGCGGTCCAAGATCTCTACGTGCTGCTCGGGGTAGCTGAGCGTCGGACCAACCTCAATCTTCGAGTGATCAAGTACGTGACTAGGGTCTGCCACGTACCGTCTCAACTGCGACACGTGGAATACATCATGCACTCCCTCTAATGCAGGCGGCAAGTCTAGTCTATACGCCACTGCACCTACCCTTGCAAGAATAACGAAGGGTCCGATGTAGCGTGGGCTAAGCTTTTCGCCTCTACCAAAATAAATCGTTCCACGCGTCGGAGAAATCCGTAGGAATACTAGATCGCCAACCTAAAACAAAATAGTCTCAACACGCAGTCTAAACAAACAGCACAAACCAGAAAATAACAATCTATACCTGAAACTCAAGGGGTCTACGGTGGCTGTCGGCCCAATGCCGCTGTCTGTCCTGCGCCACTCGTAGTCTGTCTCTGATGAGTTTCACCTTTTCTGCTGCATCCACGACCATTTCTGGTCCTAGCAAGGCTCTCTCTCCAACGTCGTTCCAAGATAACGGTGTACGATACCTCCGTCCATAAAGAGCCTCAAATGGTGACATCTCGATGCTGGCCTGGTAGCTGTTATTGTAAGCAAACTCTACTAGGTGCAGATGATTCTCCCAAGAACCTCCAAAATCTAGAACACAAGTGCGTAGCATATCCTCGAGAGTCTGAATAGTCCGTTCAGACTGCCCGTCTGTCTGGGGGTGATATGCGGTACTGAACTTGAGCTGAGTGCCCAAGCTAGCCTGCAGACTCCTCCAGAAGTGGAAAGTGAAACGACTATCCCGATCCGAGATAATGCTCACAGGAACTCCATGAAGCCTAACAATCTGTCGTACGTACATCTCTGCTAGCCTCTCCGTCGATGTGCCCACCTTGAAAGGTAAGAAATGGGCTGATTTGGTCAACCTGTCCACGATGACCCAAATCGCGTCCTTCCCTCCTGGGGAACGTGGAAGCCCTGAAACGAAATCCATGGTCACGTGCTCCCATTTCCACTCTGGGATCGGTAAAGGTTGAAGCAAACCACCTGGCCTCTGCCGGTCTGCCTTAACCTGCTGGCACACTAGACACCGAGATACGAAGCGTGCTACCTCGCGCTTCATTCCATACCACCATACGTGCTCCCTCAAGTCTCGATACATCTTGTTGGCACCGGGATGCATCGAGTACTGAGAGCGGTGTGCCTCCTGCAAAACCTCCTCGCGCAGCTCCCCGCTCGGCACACACATCCTCGTGCCGTACCGTAAGGAACCATCCTCTGCGATAGTAAAGTCGTCCGACAACCCTATCCGAACCTGTGCCCTGATACTCCTCAGAGCCTCATCCTCGTACTGCGCCGCTCTGATCCTGTCCATCAGCTCGGACTGTATCTGCAATCCCCATATATGAATCTCTGTACCGGGAACTAACACCTCAATCTCCAAGCTCTCCAAATCAGCCAACAAATGTCTATCTGTCGTCAAGTACATAGCCATCGGATACCTGCTCAAGGCATCGGCGACTACGTTGGCCTTCCCTGGATGGTACTGCAATGAAATGTCAAAGTCCTTCATCAATTCTAACCACCTCCTCTGCCTCATGTTCAGCTCCTTCTGTGTGAATACGTACTTCAAGCTCTTGTGGTCTGTAAAGATCTCCACACGCTCTCCGTACAGGTAATGTTTCTACAGCTTTAGAGCGAAGATAACTACTGCTAACTCAAAATCGTGGGTGGGGTAGTTCTTTTCATGAGGGCGTAACTGCCTAGAAGCATAGGCAATTACCTTTCCGTGCTGCTGAAGAACACATCCCAGACCCTTCCCTGAAGCATCGCTGTAGATGGTGAAACCACCTGTCCCTGCTGGCAACGTCAAAATTGGAGCTGTCGTCAACCTCTTCTTCAGCTCATCAAATGCGGCCTGGCACTCTTTCGTCCAGACAAAATCCACATCCTTCCTAGTCAGTCTAGTCATCGGCGCTGCAATCTTGGAGAAGTCTTGTACAAACCTCCTGTAGTATCCTGCTAGCCCGAGAAAACTCCTGATCTCAGCTACCGAACTGGGGGTAGCCCACGACTCTACTGCCTTGATCTTCTTTGGGTTTACCGAGATTCCGTCACCCGATACCACATGCCCAAGAAATTCGACCTTGTCAAGGAAGAATTCACACTTAGAGAGTTTTCCGTACAGCTTCTCCCTCCTGAGAGTCTCTAAGACCAACCTCAGGTGCTCTTCGTGCTCCTCCGAGGTCTTGGAATACACAAGAATATCGTCGATGAACACCACCATGAACTTGTCAAGGTACTGGTGGAACACCTTGTTCATCAGGTTCATGAATACTGCCGGTGCATTGGTTAAACCAAATGGCATCACCATGAACTCAAACTGGCCGTATCTGGTCCGAAAAGCTGTCTTCGGCGTGTCCTCCCTCTGCACCTTCACCTGGTGATAGCCTGATCTCAAATCTATCTTTGAAAACACCCTCGCCCCGCTCAACTGATCGAAAAGATCATCTATCCTCGGCAGCGGGTACTTGTTCTTGATAGTGATATTGTTCAAAGATCTATAATCAATGCACATGCGCACCATGTCATCCTTCTTCGATACGAATAATACCGGAGCTCCCCATGGTGATGAACTGGATTTGATGAAGCCTTTGTCCTGCAGCTCCTCAACTTGCTTCTTCAGTTCTGCCAGCTTGCTGTTGTTGACTCTATAGACATGTTGCGAAATGGGCTCCGCTCCTGGAACCAAGTCTATAGAGAATTCAATATCTCTGTCTGGCGGCAAGCCTGGCAACTCCTCTGGAAATACATCCAGGAACTCCGCTATCAGAGGATGTGGCAACTCCTCTTCTTCTGCCCTGGCTCCGCAAAATGTGCTCCTGCTCTATTCCGCTGCTCCTCTGACAACCTCAAACTCCGGCTCTCCTGGTGGTCTAAATAATACTCTGCCTCTAAAACAATCTATAGTAGCATGATGCCTACTCAACCAGTCCATTTCGAGTACAATATCGTACCCCGGAAGTGGCATGACGAGTAAGCTCACGCTCAACTCTCGGCCACCTACTGACACTCTCCGGTCCTTACAGTGATCACGGACTAGGATAATACCTCCACCAGTCGTGATCTTGCAAGTCCTAGCTAATGGTTCTGTGTCTAAATGATGTCGAAGTGCATAAGATACAGACACTAAACTATGGGAAGCGCCAGAGTCGAATAAGGTAAATGTGGGAATACAATCGAGAAGAACCGAACCTGTGATCAAGTCTCCTGCTGGCTCGATCTCCTCGACTGCCATGGCGTACGCTCCCCCCTGGGGTACACCTCTCTGCTGCTGGTGCTGGGCAAACTTCTGATATTGTGGTGGAAGTGGTCCCCTCTGTTGTTGGCCTCCTGGTACGGTAGGTACCCTGTCTGGTCCTCTCTGGGCGGCTGCTCCACCCTGACCTGAACGAAAGGTAGGACAATCCTTCAGCTGGTGTGTCGTCGATCCGCAGGACAGACATGAGCCCAATCTCTTCCTGCAGATATCTCTAGTATGTCCCATCTTTTCGCAGTACGCACACTGGATGGCAGGCTGGTTCTGTCTCTGTTGCTGCTGCTGGACCTGCCCTCTGGCTGGTGCCTGATGCTGCTGCTGAAAGGATCTCTGCTGTTGCTGCTGAAAGTGTGGACGTTTGCCCGGTCCCACACTACTGTTTGCTCCTCCGGAACCATCGCGTCCCCTCTTGGGCCTGAGGCCCAAGTCATCCTCGGCTATCTGGGCATCCATCAATATGCCCTCGTAGGTAGCTGTGCTACGTCCCGACGTGCGAGACTTGATCTCCCTTGTCAGCCCCTTTCTGAACTTCCGGGCCCTGTCCCTCGGATCTCTAATCATCGATGGCGCGAAGCAGCTCAGGCAGGAAAACTCCGCGGCATACTCATCGACGGACGAGCTACCCTGGGCTAAGTTATGGAACTGACTCTCCAAAGCTCCCAGGGCAACATCAGGAAAGAACTTCTCCTTTAAGAGCTCCTTGAAATCATCCCAAGTGAGTCCCCAGCGCAAGAGTCTCGGCTCCGTGCGAAACCACGTCAAGGCAATGTCGAACATCTGGCTGCCAGCGGCCTCGATCTGGAGGGCCTCTGGAAGCTGCGCCAAGCGCAAGTTCCTCTCGATGTCCTCTAGCCAATCATCGGCGTAAAGTATCCCTTCTGTCCCCTTGAATTCCCGAGGCATCATCCTCTTGAAATCCACAATGGTGCCCGGCCTCTGGTGGTGCTGATCAGGACGCTGCTGCTGCTGAGTAACTCTCTCCACAGCCTGGCGAGCCACTTGGTGAGCATTCTCCATGTTCACCCTCATTATCTCTGTCTGGGCCTGATGTGCCTCAGCCTGCACTCTCTGGGCCTCTGCCGACGTCCTCTGGGCATCGACCATGCCCTGAATCAAGGCGAACATCTATGCCCCATCGACGGGCACACCTCCTGGATGCTGAACTGGTGGTGGTGGAGGTGGTGGTGCCGTCGTAGCTATGGGGACCCTCTGAACAGGTGGTGGAGGACCCCCGATTGCTGCAGACACTCCCACATGTACTGGAGATGTAGGAGGTGCTGCGGATGTCTGTCCGGCAGGGCAAGAGGTGGCAGACCTCTCTGAATCTGCTGCTCCAAGTCTCTGGGACCTCCTCGGCGGCATCCTGAAGACAGATCGAAAGATTAAATTAAGGCAATAGATACGATATCATCAAGGAAGGACAGAAAATTTCTAAAGGAAAAATCATTAAGAGTAATGTTATAAGAATCAGAATTTCCTAATTGTGATTGAGCATATCCTCGGCCTAAACCCTATTTCCTAAAACAGGCTCGTAGTAATTCTCTAAGCGAGCACCACTACGATATCGCTCTAATGCGAATCTAGGACTCGACCTGCATGGGCCACCACTAAAAACGTGTCACGACCCGCACCCGAAATTTGGGCATGAGTCGTGGGTACGTTCCAGCCTACGCCGCAGCATCGGCGGTAAAACGCTGTCTAGGTCTCAACATATAATATATCCGGTCAATAGTCTCAACTCCGTACGGAGGACAATGATAAATAATCCACAGTCTATGATATACTCAATCACAAGCTATAAGAATAATGGCACGATGAGAATAGAAAAGAGTTCTATTAAAAACCAACCACAATAAATCCAACTCAAATCCTGGGTCTAAATGACCTCACAAAGTCACAAATAAGAAATACAACTCAGTCTCAGTCTAAAACAATAATGCAGAAAAAAAGTGGTCTAAGAGCAGCCAGGTACGTTCTCCTCTAGGCTAGGCAACTCCTCTGGGATTTTCCGGGTAAAATCTCCCTCTAATCCTGGGCCATAATAAGTGGGGCAAAGATCCTCCAGGTCCTCTGAAAAATGTTATCCAGTCAGGATTGGAGCGAAGCACAAGCACTAACAGCAGTTTCATTAAATTGACAAAATCTATAAACAGTGTAAGAAATACAAGATGGAAATAAATGCTGGAAATATAAATACTGGAGAAAAATGGAAATAGGCAATAGAGCATCTAGCAATGAATAATAAATAGTGAATGCTAGACAATAAGTAGTGAATGCTGGAACAGGTGAATCTAAATAAAATAGACATCTAGCTAAGTGTTTGAATTATCAGTTTATCATGTGATCGGCTTGGGACTTGATCAGGCTGGTAATATATGATTAACTATGATTCTTGTAGGTCAGGCTAACCATATGGTTAGCTATGATGCATGTAGTGGTCAGGTTAATCATATATAACAGCTATGATGCATGTAAGATGGTCAGGCCACACCCAACGTGAGAAGTGGGGTGAGCTATGATGCATGTAAAGGATTTGGATATGATCACATAATCTACTAATAGTTTCCCATCCCCCAACTAGCACGATGGATTCCAATTACGACTCCTCATGATGGAGATCTAGGGTGCTAACCCGTGTATCCATAGTGTCGGAATCAAGTATGTAATACACTACAATTTATAGAAGTAATCAACAATGAAAACTGTCAGAGAATGTACTCGCCTGTGGTCCTGAGCAAGGTGTGAGGATCGATGTCCAAGATGAAATCACAGTCACCTAAAAATATCAATATCCATATCAAAAAAATGTATTGAAAAGGCTACATGCATACCTAGTTCTATGCTAGGTACAGGGTCATTTCTAGGTCTTTGATAAGCTGACTATGCACCACCTAACTGCACTAGTCAATATTAACTATAATTGTCATTTATACTAGGGTACCCACTTATACTAGTTAGAATTTATAATTCGTTTCTATTTTAGTAATAATATAGTATCTAACTTATTTTACCTTAGTTATATAACAATAGGTGATATACACACAGGTAAACTGAAATCTGAAACACACCTAGGACACACACACAGTTAAACTATCACCTAACTGATACACATACATAGGCACACATTGGTAGGGACACACAGTTACATTGACACAGGTTCCTCACAACTACATCTACACACACTGATACTCATCCCTCACTGCAATCATACAGGTTCTGAACACTGAACACCAACACACTGAGACATAAACACATAGTTAGGAACTGGTACTCCTACAATACACAGGTACACTCTCATATACTCTTACTGATACTGCTATGTCCCAAAACTACACACACAACTGTGTACACAGCACAACACACTGGTTTTCACTGCATATACCTCACCCTGATATTGGGATACACACAGGCATCTTAAATACCTACACACTGTCACATCCTGACTAAACTGATACACAATTCCCCCAATACTGCTCAGTTGTTTATATTGAACCCAATGTACCTCACTCACACAGTCTACACACTGATACACATTCATCTCACAGTAACTTACCTGTCTGTTGGGGCTATAGATGCCTAACACTTGAGCCACTGAGGTTATCCCTACTGACCCCCAGTATCAGTCCTCCTGCCACACACAGACACACTGATGCAACACACAAGCACACATATTCATACACTATCATTTACTGATACATAATCTTCCCTATGCACAAACACACTGATCAGGGTCCTCACTGCACACACATACTCAGATTTTTGGAAAAATTTGAGACACACTCTAAGTTCTGAACTGACACACAGGTTGCACTCACTGATACTCAAGATGCTGGGGTTCTAGGATACATGCTGGATAGACTACACAGCATCAGTTAACACACACACATATGTCCACACGGCACAGCACAGCACAGTTTCCCTTTACTGATACACATCCAGTTAATCTAATTTGCACAGCATACTGATACATACACACAGTTCACAGTTCAAATACTGAATATAAAACCTTACACACACACTCTGAATTAAATGCCCAGTTATGTTCAATACTCAGAAATCTTAATCCTAACCACACTCAAACATAGGTTGACACAAGGCTACATTCTCAGAATTCATATACTGGCACATAGGGATCACTAGATACACTCACGGTTTCTAACATACTGAATCACTAACCTATAATCTGCATAGTTCACACACAAGAAAATCACTCACACACAGATTTCTGATACTCGACACAGTATACTGCTACTGATGAATAAAAACTTGGGATACTCTTAAAACAGGGTCACACAAAACTCCCCACCGTGTCCGATACACTGAGACACGAGCACCAAACTCATATTGGTCAAGAACACCAACACACAAATACCCGACTGCACACTGGTTTCCCCCAAATCCTACTGTACGGTGAATGTCCCCAAATTAAACCCTAAAAATCGAGATCCAACTACACGTTGGAGATTAAATCAGTCTACATACAATACCTAGGGTTAGGGTTCCTAAAAAATTGGGGAAAACACCCGTAGGTCACCCAAAACACAATTTGACCTAGGTTTTCATGTAGAATCCCTAGAAATCAAGATCTACACAAATAGGGGGTTTCCTAATGGGCAATAATCACAGAAGACAGAATATAAATGAATTAAAAATCGGTTTTTACCTATAGGGAGATGGTTTTCCTATGAAGGTTCTTCTTCCCCAATGTTCCTTGACCCAAGTTCCTTGCTTCCCTTGCTTTTGAGGAGGAGGATGGAATCCTAGGGCTTAAATTCCGAAATTGGGGTGAGGGAGATGGCTCTCTTGATGGAGGCTAGGGTTTCTTCTTTCTACATGAAGAAAAAAGAGGGTTCCCTTTTATAATAAACCAAGTTAGGGTTTCTAATATATAGTTTTAGGTTAAACCCCCAGGTTAGGTCATGTAGAGCCCAAAAACTCAGGTTTAGCCCTTCTAGGGTTTGAGGTTCAACCTACAAATTTGAATTCTAGGATTTTCTCTAGAATTAGGTTTACAAATTAGGGTTTTCTTATTAGGGTTGTCCTAATGAGTTCTATGGTTTGACCTAAACCAAACATCACTAACAATATATAAATAGTTTATAAAACTCAGTAATTTAATTAATACATAATTATTCAGAATAGTAAAATTACCCAAATGCCCTTATCTGAATATGTGGTAGTGACACGAGGATTTCTTATGATGAGGTTCTTGTAGAGGCAAGGATCCAGGAGGCCATTGGAAGAGGAGCAAGACGTTCCAGCACGACAACACCAGCCAGAGCCCAGCCCAGAGCAGAAGGACCGATCCGCCATCCCGGAGCGCAGACACAGCAGAGGATAGCACCATACCAACAAAATAAGCTTCCGTCTTGCAACTACTGTGGTAAGAGAGGACATTACTAGAAGGACTGTCGAAAGAGACTAGGAATATGCATGATTTATGGAGCGAGCCAGCACTATGCCCGAGACTGCCCATAGTGCAGAGAAATAAACCACAGACAGGACAGAGGCCAGCAACACCAGTTCCGAGGATACTACTCCCGCTAGGAGGACAGCATCCGCCAGCACCTAGAGGATTTCAGAGGGGACCACCCTTGGCCCTACAGCAGGCACAGTTTGATCGAGCTCGATAGCAGAAAGGAGGACAAAGGAATGAACAAGCCTTTGCTTTAGCAGCTACTGAGGAGGAAACAGAAGGGGAAGCTATCACAGGTACCATTTTAGTTGCATCATTACCTACGACTGCATTGTTTGATTCTGGTGCTACGCTATCATTTATATCTAGTAGATTCGTAGCAATGCATAGGGTAGCAACTTTCCCCTTACCTAAGAGTTGGAAGATTCTTACCGGAGGAGGTATCGTGCCAGTTACCAGCACTATCAGAACGTGCTCGGTAGTCGTATGTGGCAGAGAGATGAGAGCGCGATTCTTGGTATTTCCCATGCCATACTTTGATGTTGTGCTAGGCATGTACTGGTTAATCCAGTATAATGTTGTACTGGACTGCCGGAAGGGTAGTGTCACTTTTAGACCGCAAGATCAACCGGAGTTCGAGTACATACGAGGGATCGTCGAACAAGGAGTAGGATAGATAGTTGGAGCTTACATGGTTATGGAGATGGTACCCCCACCAATAGTTACAGAATTTGAGGATATTTTTCCTGAAGAATTGCCAGGCTTACCGCCAGATAGAGATGTGGAGTTCACCATTGAGCTAGTACCCGGAGCAACACCAGTATCTTCTATTGTATATCGATTGGCGAAAAAGGAACTAAATGAGCTGAAGCTACAATTAGAGGAGTTATAGAGCAAGGGATTTATCCGTCCTAGTGTATCACGCTGGGGAGTACCAGTATTGTTTGTACCTAAAAAGGATAGAACAGTACGCATGTGCATTGATTACAGAGCCCTTAATGCTTTGACCATCAAGAATAAGTTACCCTGCCCCGAATTAATGATTTATTTGACCAGTTGACAGGAGCAGTGGTATTCTCAAAGATCGACTCGAGATCGGGTTATCATCAAGTAAAGGTGCGAAGAGAAGACATTCAAAAGACAATATTCAGGACTCGTTATGGTCTCTACGAGTTCTTGGTGATGCCTTTTGGACTGACAAATGCGCCTGCTGTATTTATAAACTTGATGAACAGGGTATTCCACCAATAATTAGATCGGTTTGTGGTAGTCTTCATCGATGACATCTTGGTGTATTCAAAGAGCCACGAGGAGCACAAAGAGCACTTGAGACTAGTGTTAGAGACACTGAGAAGAGATAGTCTTTATGCCAAGATGAGCAAGTATGAGTTTCTTTTAGACCGTGTCTCTTTTCTTGGACACGTCATCTTAGGAGATGGTATTTCAGTAGATCCAGTAAAGATTTCATCAGTAGAGACATGGCCAACCCCTGCCAATGTCTCAGAAGTGAGGAGTTTCCTAGGACTTGCCGGATATTATCGGAGGTTCATGGAGAACTTCGCGAAGATCGCAGAACCGATGACCCGCTTGACCCGTAAGGAGCAGGAATTCACTTGGACAGAGGAGTGTCAGACAGTATTCGATGAGCTGAAGAAGAGTTTGACTACAACACCTATCTTGACCATACCTTCTGGACCCAGAGGATTCGTGATCTATAGCGATGCATCCGGGAAAGTATTAGGATGTGTCTTGATGCAGCATAGAAAGGTTGTGGCCTATGCCTCTAGACAGTTAAGGACCTATGAGAAGAACTATCCCACTCACGACTTGGAGCTTGCCGCAGCGATCTTTGCTTTGAAACTTTGGAGGCACTACCTATACGGAGAAAGAGTAGAGAGATTCACTGATCACAAAAGCCTAAAGTACGTCTACACCCAGAAGGACCTTAATCAGAGGCAGAGACGTTGGCTCGAGGTGATGACAGACTTCGAGATCGAGCTACAGTACTACCCGAAGAAGGCCAACGTAGTAGCTGACGCATTAAGCAGAAGACCTATAGCATTTTTCCTGACTACCCAACAATATCTGTAAAGAGATCTAAAGCAGATGGGTATAGAGGTCATTATGACCGAAGTAGACGGACAGTTGTCGAGTTTTCAGTTGCAATCGATATTAGTGAAGAGGATCAAGGCTGCTTTGCCGACAGATGCCAAATTTCAGAGGCTTCGACAGAGAACAGAGGCTGGAATACAGACAGGACTGCGTATACATGAAGACGGAACCTTGAGATACAGAGACCGTCTCTACGTTCCAAATATAGAACTTCGTCAGGAGTTGATGACAGAGGCACACAATTCGACCTACTCTATTCATCCAAGAGGCACGAAGATGTACAGAGACTTGAGGCAGTACTACTGATGGCATGGAATGAAGAGAGAGATAGCACGCTTTGTGGCAAAGTGCCTGGTGTATCAGCTAGTCAATGCTGAGCATCACAGATATGCATGATTATATCAACCGCTCCCGATACCGGAGTGAAAATGGGAGCATATTACTATGGACTTTGTTACGGGCTTTCCAAGGAGTCCTAGTGGTCGCAATGTAGTATGGGTAATCGTGGATAGACTCACTAAGTCTGCTCACTTTTTAACCTTCAAAGTTGGGCAATCTACAGAGGTCTTAACAGATTTGTACATGAGGGAGGTTGTGCGACTACATGGAGTACCAGTTAGCATAGTATCTGACAGGGATACGAGGTTTACATCTTAATTTTGGCGGAGTATACAAGAGAGTCTCGGTACCCGTCTGAAGTTTAGCACGTCATATCACCCACAGACAGATGGCCAGTCAGAGCGCACCATTCAGACATTAGAAGATATGTTAAGAGCGGGCATGCTTGATTTTGGAGGATCTTTGGAGGAACATATGCATTTGGTCAATTTTTCCTACAATAACCGCTATCAGGCGAGCATCCAGATGGCTCCCTATGAAGCATTGTATGGAAGGAAATGTCGTTCCCCAGTATGTTAGAGCGATATAGGCGAGCGACAGATCCTAGGGCTAGAGTTGGTTGTTCGTACAGTGGAGAAGGTGAAGAAGATCCAAGGGCACCTGCGAGCAGCACAGGACAGGCAGAAGCATTGGACGAATGCGCACCGCGACCCCTAGAGTTCCAGGTTGGAGATCACGTATTTCTAAAGATCTCACCTACTCGAGGGACTATCAGATTTGGAGGCAGAGGAAAGATGAGTCTGAGGTACATCGGACCATTCGATGTGTTAGAACACATCGGATAGGTTGCTTACAGACTAGCCTTACCACAGACTTTGGAAGGAGTCCATGACGTCTTCCATGTATCTCAGCTGAGGAGGTACATACCAGATCTGAGTCATGTGCTTGACCGTTCAGAAATCATAGTTGGCCCGAGTTTACCATATTAAGAGGAGATTATTGAGATTTTGGACAGAAGTGAGAAGGTATTACGAGGTCAGACTATCCCCCTAGTCCGTGTGGCATGGAGGCATCATACACCAGGCGAGTCGACCTGGGAACATGAGGAGGACATCCGACAGCGCTATCCCCACCTCTTCGAAGGCATAGGTATATAGTAGCTTTTAAATTTCAATCAGTAGTTTTTACCATGCGTATGTTTTAATTTTGAGGACAAAATACTCTAAGGAAGGTAGATTGTAAACCCCCTCGACCAATTTAGGCTTTAATTTGAATTAAATCGAGAGACTCAGATTTATTTGGATACAATTAGAATTGATGTGCAATAATTATGTGACTTATTACACCTCACCATTGCTTCGATATCTGGAGCGCTAAATTAGTAGTTACCTTCAAACAGAGTTCATACACATTTCTTAGACATGCCAGACTACCCATCTGACACTTGTATAACTTATAGATATCCAATATTTTGCTTTATTTTAGCTGCGCAATATGTGTCACGAATGTTCATGTATTATTTCAATAAATCCAATTTCCCTTAATTGTCCATTCATACTTGAATTTGAGGCACAAACCACAACCCAATTCCCTATAACCCAAATTAGCGTATCAGCCTACACCGAGCTTGCAACGTCTATGACTCTTGTGCTCCACTCGAATTTGACTCCATGAGTTCCCAATGGGCAACTGAATGCCAAGTGCATTATTTTAATTTAATTAAATCAAATGCCAAGTTCACCCAAAATAGGACCTAAGCTAGCCCACGTGCACACTCTCATGTGGACCAGCCCCACCCCAAAGAGTCCGGGCAGGCCTAAATCCCGACGGTAGCCCATAATTTCCCTCCTATATAAATACACATATTCCATACTACAAACCCTAAAAAATCAAATCCATCACCACCAAGGAGTAAACACTAGCCGAATTCCCTATACTAAACGAGCACCTCCCCTTCCCTTCCCCCGACTTCCCAACACCCTCTACCGTAAGCCGCCACCATCTTCGCCTCAGCCCCTCGCCTGACCACCGACTCCACCACTGTCATGCCCAGCCCCAAAATTTGACGTTCTCCTACATCACTCCAACATACCGTATATATACGAACTCCAATATATGGAAATCATATACACACGTACGTTGTATATGAATATGCAAATCCATCCGTGGTAATATACTGTCATAACTAGTCACAAAAAATCTATATCTCATCCATAACACAAATAATCAGTAGGAATAAACGCTGAATAATAACTGGATATCAAAGATAGTATCAAGTCTGTTAGTCGGGTGGAAACAAATCCACTACAAAGCGACTATACTGAAGTAGCAAAAAAATCTCTAAATAGCGGTAAAAATCACAGATACTCCGAGGGTAAGACCTCCTCAGTCTGGTAAGTGGAGTCAGGTCCCGGTTCATACTCCTATGGGTACTCCTGCCCGTCTATATCTGGAAAGGGACTAGACTCTACTTACCAGACTGAGGAGGTCTTACCCTCCGAGTATTTGTGATTTTTATCGCTGTTTAGAGATCTTTTTGCTACTTCAGTATAGTCACTTTGTAGTGGATTTGTTTTCACCTGACTAACAGACTTGATACTATCTTTGATATCCAGTTATTATTCAGCATTTATTCCTACTGATTATTTGTGTTGTGGATGTGATATAGATTTTGTGTGACTTGTTATGACAGTATATTACCACGGATGGATTTGTATATTCATATGCAGCGTATGTGTGTATATGATTTTCATATATTAGAGTTTGTATACATACGGCTGGGCGTGTTACGTATTCCTAGTCCTACGTATTTTGGGACTGGGGCATGACAACCACCCCAACATTACCGTACCATCACCTACACCGACTGCCATCCCCATCCCCACCACCCTCAAACCCGAGCATCAAACCCGATGACGAATCCCGACTGCCCCCAGCCGCCTCCAGCACCGCCAACCACCCCTGTCCGGCCGACCCCGACCTCCCCCATATTCTGATACCCGACCAGCATCACCCCAGTCCGCCTGCCGCCGTTGCCAAGCTACTGCTGCTGCTGCTGCTGCACCACTGCAGTTACTGTCGCCGCTGCTTTTGACTGTCGGTCGGAGCTCCGTCGATCGTTGGAGGACTCATCAACCAGACTGAACCCCCCCGCTCGACCACGACTAGGTAAACATTGTATTACCTCTTTTCTTTATTGGCATTGTATCATCGTGTCGTGTGTCATAGAGTTGGACACAAGTTATGCAATAAGAAACCCTATATGTTTATGTATGAGTGTTAATTAGATTAGATAGTAATTAATAAATAGTAATTACCCTAATGATATAACCTGTGATTAAAGACTTATATATTCACCAATAGAAACGTAGACATAGACCTAGTGCACTTAAACATGAGGAATAAGGATATTAAATTATACAGAACAAATAGTTCCGAAAAACCTATAACTTAGTAATTTATTGTCGTAAGAGACACGGTAATCGAGGACAGGACGCGAGTGCACCTTAGCTACGTGCACACGAGACTCAGTAGTCGACCTGTCGTTATCTTGTGCCAGTACCTAAGAGTAGCATCGTAGTCATGTGTTTATTGCTTTAATGTCTGATGCTAGAATTGCTATATTATATTGTGTGTTTAGGGTCACTGGACCAGCCAGAAGAGACTGCAGGAACCAGCTTTTAGCATTCATAGCTTGAGGACTCATGCAAGATACCTTACCATATTTATTATTTAATTTAAATTATGTATATATTATATTATTATCTTGTTGCTTTCATTATACAACTGTGCGCATCCGAGATTGACTCGGGTGCAGTCGATGGATGTGTCGATGATTAGTGTACTTGACCTAGTCACTAGCAGACTCAACATATTGGGAGGATACTCTGGTATCTTTCGAAGACCTGACACTCTTACACATTTTACAGTAAAAAATTCATACTGGGATGCGGGTTCGCGTACTCGACTAGCTATCGGTGCGTGTGACATATATCACGGTTAGTATATAATTTAGTATTTTATATTACTAGAGACTTGACATATAGATACGTGGTATGCACGTCGAGCAATAAACTTGTGTATCTACTTTGGGAGGAGAGGACAACTAGTAGGCGTATGGGATACACACATTGGAATCCGTAGTATCCAGAGGAGCCACGGATCCAATGACCCCCTTTATGCAGATTCCCTATTCTTTGGAGCAGTGTGGACGTTATATACTATGTAGATTCTCCGTTCTTCAGAGCGGTATGGACGTTATATACTGTGCAGATTCCCCGTTCTTCGTAGCGGTATGGACGTTATGCCTACGTCTACCTATACGTACCAATGTTGTCCTCATATTGCATTCACTTAGATTGGTTAGCACACCCTTTATTTATTTTATTCAGTATTTATATATATGGCATGCTTCTATGTATCTTGTTACGTCCCTCTAAGGACCTGGTACCTTTCCAGATTTGGATGAGGTATATTACCTGACAGTGTATGACCCAGGATAGAAGACGAGGTTCGCTACTGCGAAGGAGCTAGAGGTGTTACCGTCAGAGTTTTCGTGATCACTTGGTTGGCCTTCTGCCTAGGATTAGGAGAATCATTATCTAGTCAGCCGATGCCCTAGTTATTACTCTTTTATCTATCAGTACTTTCATTTCCTCATAGTAGTGGTTTGTTCCCACCAGACTTTCTTGGTTGTACTATGATATTTTGAGACTGGCGTTTATCTTCCAGCATTTATTATTAGTACATTTTTGCTGTTTATATTGTGGATGAGATTAGATTACTTGTTGTGATATATATGGGACATGTTAGTATTTAGGACAACGTAGCACTCTTCGGTAGGATCCATTATATTGGGATATCCTCGGAGATGTGACAGCTGGCTATTGCCACGTGGCCTGGTCCCGTATATTTTGGGACTGGGGCATGACACTCGTACAGAAGACAAAAGGTGATATCTTGTGCTTCGAGACAGTATAAGCAGCACGAAGAATCTATTCCATACGCAACCTAGGAATTGTGGTGGTGTTCATGTTGAAATCGTGGCGACACTATCCCTTTGGCGTAGCGCCGCGTGGATCACACGAACTTCAATATAGATGTTCACCTAGTGTGGAATTGAGATAAAGAAAAAGGTGTTGGGCTGAGCTGATCTAAGAACAAAGTTTGATATTTGGGTAAGTCATCTAGCTGGGGTAGTATCAGTTGTGATGATCGTTCGGTGCAAGAGATAATATTTGGAGATGGCGCTAGTATGGATTCAGAAATAGTTGGATGGATTGAGTTGGAATACGAACTGATTTGAGTCGGCTGGGAAGATCGTCGGTGGAAAATCATCTTACTTGAGGATAGCACTTTTGCGAATATGTTGGAATAAAAATCAGGATTGGTTTGATCGAGAGTAAAGAGAATGAATGCCTCGGACATAAAGATACCCTTGTAACTTGTTCAAATTTGCTATCGCTAAGCTCGGCTGAAATGCATGTATTTCAGGGATGCCTTAAATATGTGTATGATCCAAAACTAAGCGATATGAGGAATTAGTATTGAGCTGTAAGGAGGATGTGGAAATATGGAATTTGTACGAGCGTTCAGTGCGAGTGAGGTACTGAGTCTGGAACAAGAGAATGTGTGCTGCATGGAGTACAGTTATGAATTGGGCAAGCGGCATGCTAGCAAAGAATAAATACTAGTATGGTTCGGGGACGAACCAAATTTTTAAGTGCTATATTATGTAATGCCACACAACCGCACGTTGCGTTATGCTGAGTCGGATTGAATAGGGCAATAGCTGGTTACATTTTGATTTGTTGGATTTGGAAACAAGTATTAATTTGAGTTGGTTTTATGTGTAGATCGCTAGCGGAGTTCGTTGGAAATCAGGTGTTCGTTCAGAGCAGTACTGAGATAGCTGGATTGGAGCGATAATGTCGTCTTCCTTAGTCCGATCGGTCGGATGATTTGTAGAGCACAGCTTGCTTACACGATTATACCAATTTAGTAGATCGTGCTCCGCATCGGACCACGGGTTCAAAGGATCAGCCGTATCGGCAGGACACGATGCTTAACAGAATCAAACTTGGTGAGTGGGCTCTATTCCTTCTCCTCTACTCCTTCATGCCTAATAATATGGAAAACACATAAAGGCTTGAACACTTGGACTGGAACTTGGGAATCACTATACTGTAGCATGATAGAGTGTACGTCATTTGCTTTGATAGGATTATGGCTTGAATTAATTTTCGTGTTGGATAGTTGGAGCTAGAGTTAGATTATATATATTCGGGGCAGTTGGAGAAACAAATGGAATAAGCTTGGACAGTTGGAATCATATATCTTAGTTGGAACATCGAGAATTCGAGCGAGAGAGCATGCATCCGTGCATGAGTATCACTTGGATGCTTTGTCAAGCAAAGCGTGCAATTGTGGTATGAGCATGTTTAAGCAAGGGTGTTGCACCAATTGGAATACTGTATCAAGAAGCGGCATTGTGCCTAAGGGAATAACTTGAGATTTGTGCCTTGGGCAATATGTTGGAAGAATGGTTTGGATTGGTTGGATATTTGGTTGAATGAGTTTAGGATCACTTGGTGGGATGAGAATATTTGATCCTCTCGTCATACCTATTTGGTGTCTGCATGTCACGGACAACCTGTGTTGCACGGGGTTTGGTCTCCTCGAACGGGAAGGCTTCGGGGCACCGGGACGTTCGACCATAGGGGAGACAATTTAGAAACGTGCCTCGGGCACGGTACCAGCGGTTTAATGCGATTCAGGCGGGCTCGCTACTTAGCGTTATTTCAAGTAGAATAACACTTGATCAGTCCAATCAACGTCCTTTATGGCTTGGCCAATGACTTCATATAAATAAGGCTTGGTTTGCTTTATTTTGGTTTGGTTTATGCTTTTCGCGTACGCGACAGCCACCTTGCCCCGGCAAGAGTGTGCATATCGAGATTGGATTATACAATTTGGTTTGAGGATGGAAATTGAGGCTTGGAAATGGTTCGATAGGTTCACGTGTTGCTTGGGTTTGAGTAGGACGGGTTGCATGCTAATTTCTTTTGAGTTGGTTATATATTGCTTGTTGATTGGCTTGAGTTGAATGCTTACATGCTTAACTTGATTTACAGCTTTCCTTAACATGTCATACCCTATGCCGTAAAATGAATCTAGGATTCAACTAGAAAGATCACCATATAACTGTTTGCATTCACTATTTTACTTAGTGTCGGCTTAGACGAGTGGGTTACCCCGCTCACCAGTACGACTGTGTACTAACCCACGTTTATGAGCATTATTTCAGGAACACAGGTGTAGTGGCGCTGCTTGGATATATGAGACATAATGTATGAACGGTAAGTACCTTTGTGGGCTTGAGAAAAGAGCAAGAGTATTACATCGCCTTCGTGGCATTAGCCTTTGTGGCATTTCATTTGGACCCTATCGAGAGCTTCGCTGCGTATACTCTGATGTGTGCTTGGTACACAAAACTTGACTTTCGCTGCAACTTGGTCATTTCGATGATAATTTTGATGTTTGACAACATTGCCTTGTACGAGCGCAACTCCAGGCTTGTACGACATCACATCCCGATGAGAACGATTATCCTGCGGGAGCGCTGTAATATGGTAATTCACGTTCAGCGGGGACTATTGAGCTTGCGGAAGATTGGGACGACATCGTCTGTCTTAATCGGGATGAGGCCCTCCTGAGCCAAAGTCTCTGGCTCTATGCCAACTATGTCGTAAGGCCAGTAGTGAGTGGGATACCACTCCTTAGTGTCATCTGGGAAAAATATATCCAGTCAGAAAAGGAGCAAAGTACATCTCTAATAGCAGTTCTAATAAATGATATAAACTATGTAACATTAAATAGAGTGAATATACAAGATTTAATATATAGGTACAAGAGATATGTATAAAAGAAATACTGAAAATAAATACAAGAATGAGCATCATATAAATAAACAAGAGATACTACTACTAAGTGAGTGAGTACCAACTTCAACATGTGATCTGCTTGGGAACTTGCACAAGAATTATGGCCTGGTTAATCATACTTACGGTGTATGATTAACACTATTTAAGGAACAAGACATGCACAAGAAGGGTATGATCACATATCTACACTAACCCTATCCGCCCCCGACTGGTATAGTAGATCCAACCATGGTACGTTATGACACGGGATTCTCTGGATAGGTAGCAAGTCTCCCCAAGAATCAATGACTATATATGTACAAGAAGAACATGGAACAAGGCTTGCACAAGATACACCATAAATACCAAGGAATAATATCGCATGACGAGATCCGGATATACTAATCCGTGTAACCATCGTGTCAAAAATTAAGGATAAATACACTAAATACAAGAGACATAGAGGATATCATGAATAAAAAACTATAAGAGAATATACTTGCCTGAAATCTGGTGAACAGTATCAAAGATGTTCGGTACGGTGCCTCAGAGACCTAAATATAAAATATTACATCAATATAAGGTTTTGGAATGAAAATAAGTTAAACTAGTCAAATTCTAGTTCATAAATCAATTTCTAAGTCAAAACAGTCAAAATAGGTCAACACTAGGTCAAACTTGCTATTTCTAGGTTGTATGAGTCTATCTCTAGGATATTGGGTCCATACACTATGTAACTAGGCTATACTAGCTATACTAGGCTACTAGGATACCAATAAAATACCGTATCATAAGATACGCAAGTTATTAGTTATGAAAATACAATAATACATGTACAAGATACAAATATATAACACTTCTAGCTAAACTAATGCTAAGTGGATAACTTGTCTTTAAACCAAATGCGGTATCACACCACCTATACATCCATCTTGATATACAAACTCAATACATTGAGTATAAACCAATACCTTGACGTTATCTTAGTAACACAAGGTAATACAATATCTAACATTAACTAACCAACCAACATACCTCACTATACACTAATATGCATTTATACTTATAACAATACTATACTAAACTAACATACCCCTTCGGATATTCAATACCAATATCCAAGATACCCTCACTATACACTAATATGTATTTATACTCATAACAATACTATACTAAACTAACATACTAATATACCCCTTCGGATATTCAATAACCATACCCAAGATACCTTAACTCTCATTACCTTGGTGTAACTCAAGGTAATCTAGAAATAATACTAACCAATGCTAACTAGTGCTTATATATATATATATATATCATATTTATATAGTTAACTCACTAACAATATATATAACTAACTATAAAAAAAACTAACTTAGCTTATTAACTAGCTTATCTTAACTTATCCACAACATAATTTCTAAGCACTCAAACTACTGCTGCTGCTTCTTGCTACTTACTGCTTCTGCTGCTGCAGCTTGTTGCTTCTGCTGTTGTAGCTTACTGCTTCTACTACTGCTTCTTGCTGCTTCTACTGCTACTTCTCGCTTCTTCTGCTACTGCTTCTCGCTGCTGCTGCTTTTGTAACTGCTTCTCGCTGCTGCTGCTTATCACTACTTCTGCTACTGCTTCTCGCGGATTATTGGCCTGCTTATTGCTCCCCCCTAGCTCTCTCTCTCCCTCTCTCTCTCTCTCTCTCTCTCTCTCTCTCACACACACACACACACACACACATATATATATATATATCATGCACACATCTATACACACATACACTCACTCACATACCTATATATATATATTGCTCCCCCTAGCTCACAAGCACACATCTATACACACATACACTTATATATACACATACACTTATATATATATATAGATAAATATGTGAGTGAGTGTATATGTGTATATATATATATATATATATATGAGTGTATGTGTGTATAGATGTGTGCATGAATATATATATATCATGCACACATCTATACACACATGCACTCAATCACATATTTATTTATATATATATATATATATATATATATATATATATATATATATATATATATATAAATAAATATGTGATTGAGTGCATGTGTGTATAGATGTGTGCATGATATATATATATTCATGCACACATCTATACACACATACACTCATATATATATATATATATATATATATATATATATATATATATATATACACATATACACTCACTCACATATTTATCTATATATATATATCTATATATATATATATATATATATATATATATATATATATACCCACACTAATGATGCACATAAACTCTCATATTCTCCTATGACCATCAACACATCAAATAAAATATAGAACATACACATAATTATATATATACATATATATCATATAACAATTATAATTTTAATATTTTAATAGCTATAATGAAGGTAAATTGATTTAAAATACAAGAAAACAAATACGTTGAGTGCACCGCACCCGTATCACACTCATTCTATGATACACTTGCGATACGGCTCCACCACACCACCAAACGTACGTCGAAGGATACGAACAAGCTACTCAACTACGTGCCCGTGTCAAAATATGACATGCTCATACCTCCGTATCGGAAGAAAACCCCCAAATCAATCCGTATCACCAAATTATCGGGATACGCCCTACACATATCAAATTATGGATATGACACTAGTCATACACAACCAAATACATGTCAATTTGGTCTAATTGACCTATCGACAAACACAAGTTGTGTCAATCTCGAAATTCTCCCAAAACTGACCCAAAATACTATATAACTTTCTCCATAGGCCTCATATGAATCTAATTCTAATTCCTATGGGTAGTCTTAGTACATGGGAGGGTTTCTAACGATTAAATTACATATTTAGAGTCTAATTAGAGAGAGAAAACTAAATTATACCTATTGGGAGATTGATTCCCAATGAAATCTCTAAACCGAGTGTCAAGAGCCTTCAACTTATATATCCTTGTCCTTCTTGCAGATCCATGCTTCCTCCTTATAGATCCTTGCTTCCTCCTTGTTCAATAGCCTCCAATGATGAATAGGAAAGGAATTGGAAAGAAATTTGGGTAGAGATTGGTGTAAGGATGAAGGAATTTGGAAGAGAAAAATTATATATCTAGATTTGGAATAAAAATAAAGTGAGAGAGTCTCTCCCCATTCCTATGGTGGCCAGCCACTAACCCCTCCTCCAAGCTATTATGAAATATCCACAATATCCCTTGGTGCTTGTCATAAAGGAATTAATTAAGGAGGGAAGGTTCTAGTCTAATTGGTTTAACTAATTAATTTATCCTCCTAATGAATGAGCTTACTATTGGGCTCAATTCTAACTAGAATTAAATATTGGTCCATGGATCTAATCTAAACTATTTAGGTCCATTAACACAAGTCTAAAATAAAATCTAACATCTAAAAATAAATAAATAATACAATAAATTAATTACAATATGCATAATATTTAATTAATTATGAAATAACCAAAATACCCTTTTATGGAAAATGTGGTAGTGACAAGTCTACCCCCCTTAAATTAATTTTGTCCTTGAAATTCAAACACGAAACTACCCCTAAAAAATAAAACAGAACAAAATCAGGAAAGAACATGCCTCAAGGCACAAACAAATATGGATAACGCTCTCGCATTTTATCATCTCTCTCCCAGGTAGACTCACCCGAAGAGTGATGCCTCCATGCAAAATATACCAAGGGAATGGTCTGGTTCCCCAGCACCTTCTCTCTCCAATCCAGAATCTCAACTGGCTGCTCTGGATACCTAAGAGTAGGGCCCATCTCTATCTCCGAGTGATCCAATACGTGATTAGGATCCGCCACGTACCGTCTCAACTGCGATATATGAAATACGTTGTGCACTCCCTCCAATGCAGATGGCAAGTCTATTTTGTAAGCAACTGCACCGACCCTCTCAAAAATAGTAAAAGGTTCGATGAATCGTGGGTTTAATTCCCGTCGTTCGTCTATCACATTATTTCGGACTAAGCTTTCCGCCTCCACCGAAATAAATCGTATCTCGTATCAGAGAAATCTTCAGAAATGCCAGACCACCAACCTAGACCAAAATACAACCTTAAGAACTTAATCTATAACAAACAACCAATATCAAGCATAAAACAAAAATCAAAAACTATACCTCAAACTCTAAAGGTCTCCGGTGGCTATCAGCCCAATGTCGTTGTCTGTCCTGTGCCACTCAAAGTTTGTCTCTGATCAACTTAACCTTCTCTGCTGCATCCACAACCATCTCTGGCCCTAGCAAAGCTCTCTCTCCAACATCGTTCCATGACAAAGGAGTACGACATCTCCGACTGTTTAGAGCCTCAAATGGTGACATCTCTATACTAGCCTGGTAGCTGTTGTTGTAAGCAAACTCTACCAAATAGAGATGGTGCTCCCAAGATCCCCTAAAATCTAATACACAGGTACGCAGCATATCCTCGAGAGTCTAAATGGTCCTCTCTGACTGCCCATCCGTCTGGGGGTGATATGCAATACTGAACTTGAGTTGGGTGCCCAAACGCGCCTGCAAACTCCTCCAAAAATAAGAAATAAAACGACTATCCCGATCTGAGACTATGCTGATGGGAACCCTATGTATCCTAATAATCTGTCTCATATACATCTCTATCATATTCTCCATAGGCAAACCTACCTTAAAAGGCAAAAAGTGGGCCGACTTGGTCAACCTGTCAACGATGACCCAAATTACATATTTCCCTCCTGGAGATCGTGGAAGTCAGGACACAAAATCCATAGTAATATGCTCGCACTTCTATTCTGGAATGGGTAATGGCTGAAGTACCTCTGCTACTCAGCTTTCACATGCTGGCACACTAAGCATCTGGATACAAACTGTAATACCTCCCTCTTTATGCCATACCACCACACACTCTCTTGTATATCTTGTTGGATCCTGGATGCATGGAATACTGAGAGCGATGCGCTTCTTGCAATACCTCCTCACGTAGCTCCCCACTAGGAACACATAATCTAACACCATACCGTAAAGAACTATCCTCAGCAATGGTGAAATCATCCTCCAATCATGCTCTCACCTGAGCTCTGATGCTCCTCAGATATACATCCTCATACTGAGCTGCCTTGATCATGTCCATCAATATATCTGCAATCCCTATATCTGCATGGCAAAACCAGAAACTATCACCTCAATGCCCAAGCTCTCCAAGTCCTCCAATAAATACCGATCATGCATCAACAACATAGCTATCGGATACCTGCTCAAGGCATCAGCAACTACAATGGCTTTCCCAAGATAATACTATAAAGATATGTCAAAATCCTTCATCAATTCCAGCCACCGACCCTGCCTCATGTTCAACTCCTTCTGAGTGAAATATACTTCAAGCTCTTGTGGTCTGTGAAGATCTCCACACACTCTCTGTATAAATAGTATTTCCATAACTTCAAGGCAAAGATGACTGATGCCAACTCTAAATCGTGGGTAGGATAGTTCTTCTCATGAGGACGCAATTTCCAGGATGCATGGGCAATCACTTTCCCATTCAGCTGAAGAACATAACCCAGCCCTTTTCCTGATGCATCACTATAAATAGTGAAACCTCCAGACCCTGATGACAACATCAAAATAGGAGCAAACATCAACCTCATCTTCAATTCCTCAAGAGCAACCTGGCACTTCTTTGTACAAACAAACTCTGTATCCTTCCTGATGAGTCAAGTCATCGGCTCGACAATCCTTGAAAAATCTTGCATAAACTTCCTGTAGTAGCCTGCTAGACCCAAGAATCTTCTGATCTCTGCCACTGAACTTGGGGTCTTCCAGGATTCTACTGCTGCAATCTTTTTCAGAACCACTGAGATTCTATCTCCAGTCACAACATATCCTAAGAACTCTACCTTGTCCAAGAAGAACTCACCCTTAGATAACTTCCTATATAGCTTCTCCTTCCTTAGCACATCTAACACAATCCGCAAATGCTCGTCGTGCTCCTCCGGTGTCTTCGAGTATATGAGTATGTCATCGATGAACTCCACCACGAACTTGTCAAGGTACTGATGGAACATCTTGTTCATCAAATTCATAAATACCACCGGGGCATTAGTTATCCTAAACGGCATCACCATGAACTCATACTGGCCATACTGAGTCCTAAAAGCAGTCTTCAGAATGTTCTCCGACTTCACTTTCACTTGGTGGTAGCCTGATCTCAAGTCTATCTTAGAAAATACCTTGGCACCACTCAACTGATCGAACATATCATCAATCTGTGGCAACAGGTATTTATTGTTGATAGTGAGATTATTCAATGCCCTATAATCGATGCACATGTGCACCAATCAATCCTTCTTCGGTACAAATAATACCGGGGCTACCTACGGTAAAGAACTGGATCTGATAAATCTCTTATCCTGCAATTCATCCACTTGCTTCATCAGCTCGACCAGCTCATTGTTGTTCACTCTATAGACATACTGTAAAATTGGTTCTGCACTTGGCACCAAGTCTATAGAGAATTCAATATCTCGATCTGGCGGCAATCCTGGTAATTCCTTAGGAAACACATCCAAGAACTCTGCTATCAAAGGATGCAGCAACTCCTTGTCTTCCACCATAGCTCCACAGATAATGCCTTCTCTTTGCTTTGCAGCTCCTCTAGCACACTTAAAGTCTAGCTCTCCTGGCAGGCTAAACAAAACTCTACCTCATTTGCAATCTATACTAGCATGGTGCCTACTCAACCAATTCACCTCGAGTACAATATCGTAGCTCGAAAGTGGCATTACAAGAGATGCACACTCAGCTTCCAGCCACCTAGAATAACTCTTCGATCCTTGTAAATATCATTAACCAGAATAATTTCTCCCCAGGTCTTGATCTTGCAAGTCCTAAGCAAAGTCTCAGCTACCAAATGATGCTTTAGAGCAAAAGAACAGATACAAAACTATGGGAAGCACCACTATCAAATAAAGCTAAAGCTGGAATAGAATCCAGAAGAACAGAACCTGTGATGACATATCCAATGGGCTCGACCTCCTCGACCGTTATAACAAACGCTCGTCCCTGATGTGCACCTCCCTAATGTTGGTGCTGGATATAACACTGCTGCTGGATCGGAAGCTACGGTCCCCTCAGTTGTACTATAGGTGGCCTCGCCTATGTCCTCAGAGCTAGAGCTGCTCCCTGAACTACACGATGAGGGTTGAAAGGATAATCCCTCAACTGATGATCCTCGACACCATAATATAGAAAAACTCCCATCCTCTTTCTGCAAACTTCCCAGATGTGGCCGAGTATCTTACAGTAGTGGCAGAAAGTTTGTTGTGACTGTCTCTACTGTTACGGTACCTGGTAAAATGGCACCCTAGCTGAAGTTTGGTGCTGTTGCGACTGCTAAAAATCCTTGACTGTAAATAAGGACGCTTAGCAGTCCCTGTGCTGCTACTAGCCCCCAAAAAAGAATCGAGGTTTCTCTTGGGTTTCAAGCCCAACTCCCACTCGACCTTTCGTGCCTCCGAAAGTATATTTGAATATGTCTCATAGAAGGACGGAATAAGGATCTTCACTTTCCAGTTCAGACCCACGCAAAAACGGATAGCTCGAACCTCTGGCTCCCTCATCAAATACTCCGTAAATCGGCTCAGCCTATCGAACTCTATGGCGTACTCCTCCATGGACATGCTCCCCGGAGTAAGGTCCTCAAACTGCTTTCCCAAGTCCAATCTGTCCGCCCAAGCAAAAAACTTTCTCTTGATGAGGTCCTTGAACACCTTCCAAGACTACCCCGCATCAGCAAGAAGTGGTTCATTCCTGAACTAAGTGTAGGCAATGTCGAACAGCTGAAGTCCTACTGCCTCAACCTTTAGATCATCAGCTAGACGAGACACCCTTATGAGACGCTCAATATCCTTGAGCCAATCATCAGCGTAGATGATGCCCTCAGTCCTCTTGAAGACCCCAGATTCTAACTGTAGAAGCATAAAAAATACGCCGGATGGTTATACGCAGCATATTGATGCAGAGCAGCGTAAACAGAGGCCTTCAGAGCCATCAAGCGTGCAATAAAGCTTTTTTCGCTAAACACAGCATAAAATATAAGCTCAAAGGACCATCCGCGTAAGTGCAGTATATCCAGGATGCTTCAGCGTAAAACAGGATTCTTCGTCGCCTCCTGGGCGTAAAACCCATTCTCTTTCAACGCACGAGAGACACTTCGTATTCTCTGAAGTAAACCTGTAAGATCCTGTAATGAACCTGACATCTGGACTTCTGACAAAGGGATACTGCATGGCTACCCAGACGACGGCTATAATGATGGCACAACACTGCAACCCAGGCTGTCATTTACCGCCATCTCCTTTGCGTAAACTGCTTTTACATGCACAAAGGGATATGCTGCCTTATTTTACACAGGCAGACATGAGCTATTTACGCTCTGCAGTAGACAAACCGCCTGCAACATCAAAAGCTGCACTTTGTACGGGGCTCGAGGCACGTCTCTACGTCCAATGTACAGAGCGATGACAGTTGCTCGAGGCACGTCTCTACATCTAATACACAGAGCGGTGACAGTTTCTCGAGGCACGTCTCTACGACTGATGCACAGAAGGGTTCCAGACCTTCAAAAACATGCCTCCGCATTTAATGCACAGGATGATGGCAAATCTCGACATTTAATGCAAGAGATTTGATTATATCATCAAAAGCCATAATTTTGGCTAAGACGTCCACATCAGCACTCTGGCACGGTATGCAGCGGCTTCTACGCCCATTCAGCTCCTGTGCTCACTCGGCTTCTACGCCCATTTGGCTTATACGCCCACTCGGTCTCTACGACCACTCGGCTTCTACGCCCACTCGGCCTCTACGCCCACTCGGCTTCTACGCCCACTCGGCCTCTATGACCACTCGGCTTCTACGCATATTTTGGCTTCTATGCCATCTTGGCTTCTACGCCATGGTGACAGAGATTGGCTTCTACGCCCACCTCTTCTACACGAGCGATACCTACCTACGTGGCTTCTACGCCGTGATCTTCGTAGCGATTATACGCGTTTTGTCCCTTAGTTGGACCCGCGTCACACGCTCATTCAAAGGATCATCTATACGCAGGCATTGGTCATTTTAACCGTTGTGTAAAAGGGTGTTGTACTTTCTACTCCTCGGTTTCTACACCGACAGAGTGGTCACTGTCACTAAAACTCTATAAATGGAGACCTCTATCAATGAGGAACAAGGTCGACAAATTGGAAGGTAGAAGGAATTAGTCTAAAAGCCTCCAAAAAGATTGAACCAGAGGTCAAGAGAGAAAGAGAGAAAGAGAGAGAGAATTCGGAGCTCAGGCAAAGAGTAGGGATCGACGACTTTGGCATCGTGCATCCACCCTCTTCTGCAACCTTCGAAGCTACTTCCTGTCTTCTACGAAACTTTTTTATCATCGTGTGGTCTAAGGGCTAAAGTGATCGACTGCAGATCAGACACCTATAGCAATATTTATCCAGATTAAATAAATTATACTCCCATATCCTCATATAGGATCAAATTGTACAAGTTTGTTTGTAAACGAAAGAGGGCGGGTTTCGTTTAAACCCTATCTTGAATACATTTTCATTCTTTCGTTTTCTACCACAAACAAGATGGCGACTCTGCTGGGGACATCTTTCTCTTCTGATGAGGAAGTAATTGCTCAACACGATATGGTATCTGTAGGAACCGTGAAGAAGACACTGGTCGTCCAATTCGACCAGTCTGCCTACGAAGACATGCTTCGAACCGGGGGTAGCTCTCACCCTCTCTCCGTCCAAGACAACAGGAAGCTGTGCAAGGTCTGGATGCCCAAGACCTCCTCTACCATTCCTGTGGACTCTCCGATCTCTCCGACCAATGAGGTTGTAGCATTGCTCCCTCCGTGCCCCGCACGTAAAATTTAGTCTCTCGCTACGCGCGGTACAGACAAAACTTCGGGCAAAGCCTCAGTGCTAACCCAGAAGTATCCACTACGCTCTACGCGTAGAAACCAGTCTCCCGCTACGTGCGGTACAGATAAAACTTCGGGCAAAGCCTCAGCGCTAACCCAGAAGTATCCACTGCGCTCTACGCGTAGAAACCAGTCTCCTGCTACATGCGGTACAGACAAAACTTTTGATGATGTCTCAGCGCCAAATCGGAAGTACAAATGACGCTCCGTGCGCAAGACAACATCTGACCTCTACGGGGAACCAGATGAGCGATGTGATCTTCGCAAGGGAAAGCAAGCAGCAGAGTACTCAACTTCTCGGCCTTTACGCCAGCGAGGGAGCAATCTGCCTACCCTCCGGATTACGCGGGAAGCCGATGGCCGACTGAGGACCTCTTCAGCTTTACGCTAGTCTAAGCAAATCTCCAAATTACGCCAGGCGAAGTCCCACGGCGTAAAGCAAGTTCAGGTTACGGAAATACACCCTCCCCGGGTATTATCCGCCACCCAGATGGCCAACCTGTTGTACACAGGTGGCATAGGGAAAACCATGGTGCCCAATCTCCGTATGCCCACTGATGGGAACAGAAGGAACAAACCGTCGTCTTCTTCTTCTACTCCTCCTGACTTGCGCAAATATCTAATCCAGAAGCGTAAGGAGAGGGGACCTTCCAACATGTCTATTACGCCCCCTGGCGAGCAATGTTGTAATAGTCATAAGATTATGATTGACTGCTGCTGTTCTAAAGCAAAACGGTCGATTTTTGACCGATTGAGCTACTCTCTGTCTTTCCAGGAAGAAGAGCCCGCGCATGCATCCGTGAACATAGCTTCACACATACCTAGAGGAGGGTCGAGCTCAAGACGTCCGTCCTCTAGAACTCCGAGCCAAAGGAGACCCAATATGCTCCTCAGAGACACTGAAGGTGGGGTATTCCAGAATACCTGTGCAAGGTCACAGCAACCAGCTTCGTACTCGTCTGATTCCGACGCTGGGGGTCGCCAGTCCCCCGGATCAGATGCTGAGAGTATAGAGTCGACTTCTACAGCGACCTATACTAATCCTTCAATGACGCCCAGGGAAATAGGAGTTTATGCCATTGAAGATGAGCGCGAGGAAGCTTCGCCATCAGGAAACGCGGAACAACGCATCACTATACTGGAGACATCTCTGAAACAAATGTAATCCATATTGGAGAACATGTACCAGATGATGCTAACTCAGCACGCAACTGCCATGGCTCAAGCATCGGTCCCGCCAACTCAGATAGGTATGGGGGTGGACTTACCACCATCCAACCCGAGCCAAGAGCCTACTCTAGATCAAGAGTCAGCAGTTCCTCCGCTTTCTCACTCGGAGAATATATTACCTCCCGTTGGAGTCACGATACAACCAACTCCGTACTACACCGTAGTCCCGCTTCTGACTGAAAATCTAATGCAGGCAGTACGGGAGTTGAAAGCCCAGTTTGACGCCTTGAAGAACAAAGATCAGCTCAAGAAACTGGGAATCAACCAGCCTTACCCAGCTATCTAGGAAGAGGTCCCTTTCCCTCCGAGGTACAAACCTTAGACTATGGCTCTGTTCGAGGGAAAAATATCACCAAGTCAGTACATGAACTATTTCAGTATGATGACGGTGTTGCTACAAGGGAACGATGCCCTCCTTACTCGGGTGTTCAAAGGATGTCTCTCAGGAATAGCCTATCAGTGGTACCGTAGCTTGGCGGACAACTGCATTACTTCCTTTGAGGACTTCAAAGCTTTATTCTTCACGCGATTCTACGAGGGAGGAATGGACATGTCTATGTCCTCTCTCATTGAAGTCAAGCAGAGAGAAAATGAGGACGTTCGCACCTTCGTCGAACATTTTTGTCAGGCCACCTTACAGATGCCTCCAGGAGTTCCAGACTCTGCATTAGTAGACATTTGCAGTAAGAACCTCCTTCCCGTAGTCTCAGTGTTTGCAGGACCATATCAGTTCCATGATTGGCCCTCGTTCATCATCTCGGCAGTAGCCGCCGAAGAAAACAGTCGCAAGGCGCGCGACAATGGCATCATGATCTCCGCCTCTAACAGAGGCAAGAGGTCATCTCCCAGCAGCGACCATCCTTGCAGCTCCAAAGGAAAAGAAGCTCTGGCGATCAATACGGTCAGGCAAAAGACTTCTGCAACCGCACAAGCGAGACCCGGGACTTCCAGGCCCGTCGAAGTTTACTCTTTCGACGATGACGATATCCCAAGTATATTCGAGTGTCTCGTCAAAAGTGGCAAGATCACCCTTCCGAAGATAAGACGGCCCCAAGAAGTCGGCAGTACTAACGACCCCAAATACTGCATCTTCCACAGATACGTGCACCACCCGACAAAGGCGTGTTACATACTGAAAAGGAAGATCCAGGGTTTGATTGATGCTAAGGCCATCACTCTGCACAACACCGAGAAGACGCTCACGGCCAACATGATCTCTCTGCGGTTTGGCAATCTGTCTTCCCAAGAAGTCTCGGACGGTGTCACATCCATTTCCCGGACCACGATGAACATCGTCAATCTCCCTCCAGCCAGGGGTCAAAATCATGACCTGGTACCCCTAACCACCCGGCAGGACGAGATTATATGGGTTCATCCGGATTTGGTGTCAGAGCTCGAGGAGGAGACTAAAGCTACTAAGGCTACGTCTAGAAAGAGCTCCAAATGCAAACTATGCCATATGGTCGCCACTTCTTCGGCATCAGACAAAGACGAGGTATTTGTTGCAACCCGTTCAGGGAAAGCCTACCTCAACGACTATGGAGCAAGTCAGGAAGATGCAACGGCGGACGCTTTAACTGCCAAACCTTCAGGACCAGGCCCCGTCGTACCAGATGCCGGTCCTTCAAAACCAACTCCGGCGGACAAGGGGAAGCAAAGAGAAGTGCGCTTTGATAAACCTGTGAAAAATATTCCAAACAAAGGTTTAGAGAAGCCATACAACTTCGACATACTGGCCCAACTGGCTAATACACCAACCAGGCTGTCCATCTTCGAGCTACTCAGGCTCTCCCAAGACACTCGTCTAGCCCTGAGTGTATCACTGATGCAGGCGGAGGCATGCTTGACCCAACGCAAGACCTCCGACGAAGAACCGATGGCATGTCCTCAATACCACAGTGTAATGGAAGTGGTCCCAAATATCACTTTCACTCAAGACGACATGCTGTTAAAATATAACAGGCATGACAGGCACCTCTATTACACCGGGTACGTCGGTTCCATGGAGGTCGATTGGATTCACATAGATCCGGGATCGTCGATCAGCATCATCCCTCACAGTCTGCTCATACCGCTGAGGATTTCTACCAGCGAATTGGCTTATACCTCCACTGCAATCGTGGGTTTCAACGCCGGAAGAAGTAAGCCGTTGGGGAAAATTCGCCTAAGGATCCAGATTGGCAACCTCAGATCAGTGGCCACATGTTACGTCATCGATTCAGAGGTGTCCTACAACATTTTGCTGGGAAGACCATGGATCCACGACCATAACATCGTTCCTTCAACTCTACATCAATATCTTAAATATGTAGACCCCCAAGGAACAGTACAAATGGAGGTTGCTGACCTAAACCCGTTTAAAGGAGTAGAATCCTACTATTCCGATGTCGTGTTGTACTTTCAAGACCACACAGAAGAACAACTTTCATATAGAACACAGCTACGCTGTGAACACAGATCCCCCTAGAAGAGACTGGAGAAATCCCTTCATAGATTTCGTCGTATACGGAATCTTGCCGGAGGACCCCAAAGAAGTAGTATCTGTCAAAAGACGATAATTACGCTTCTACTTTGATGCATCTTCATAATGCCTATATCGCCGGACCTACGACGGACTGCTATTAAGATGTCTCTCTAACGACGAAGCACAGTAGATTATCCGGGAAGCTCACAACGGCGTGTGCGGAGCGCATCAGCCCGGTCCTAAGCTACAAGATCGTATCAGGAGAATGGGCTATTACTGGCCCACTAATCGTAGACGCAATCAACTATACAAGACAATGCAGAGCCTGTCAGGTTCATGCAGACTTCATACATCAACCGTCTGAATATCTACATCCTACGATTGCATTCTGGCCTTTCGAAGCATGGGGTATGGATATCATTGGTCCTATTCACCCGTCTTCTTCTAGAGGTCACCAGTTCATACTGACCATCACGGATTACTTCTCCAAATGGGCAGAGGCGATCCCTCTTGCTGAGGTAAAAGCGTCTAATGTAATCATCTTCATCAAGCATTATGTCATTTATCGCTTCGGGGTACCCCGGAGGATAATTCACGACAATGGGCCTCAGTTTATCAGCCAAGCGTTTCATCAATTTTGCGATAAAAATTGGATACATAATATTGCCTCTACGACATATTATCAAGCTGCTAATGGTTTGGTGGAAGCTTTCAACAAAACCATTATCAAACTCTTGAAGAAGTTCGTCTCTTCAAACAAGAGAGATTGGAATGAGAAGATGGGCGAATGTCTCTGGGCATACCGCACAACGGTACGAACACCGACAGGTTGTACCCTATTTTCACTGGTCTATGTGAGCGAAGCAGTTTTTCCCATTGAAATCCAGATCCCGTCACTCAGGATAGCCGTGACTAATGAGCTGACTCAAGAAAAGAATGACCTATTAAGGCTTCAAGAGCTAGAAGGATTAGACGAGAAATGCCTCCAAGCTCAACAGCGCATCGCGCTCTACCAAGCACGCATTTCTAGAGCTTTCAATCATAAAGTAAAGGAAAGAGTGTTCAAAGTCGGCGAGCTAGTTTTAGCCGTAAGAGGGCCGATGATCCTTACTCACAGGAGTAAAGGCAAATTCAAGCCCAAGTGGGAAGGCCCTTATGTGATAGAGATAACGTTCTCAAACGGCGCTTACAGGTTAGCCCAGCCTAATGGAGACCTGTTAATGGCTCCTATCAACGATAAATTCCTGAAAAGGTACTATGCTTAACCTCCTCTGCTCAAGTGGAATATAGCGAGAATCTCAATTCTGACAAAACTACTTCCAAAACAAAACTAGTTGGGTCATATTCTATCATATCCATATAACCTCTGAATAGATATGTTCGACTAATTTGGAAAATGCGATACCTATCACGTCCATATTACCTCTGATAGCGTCTTTTCTACCAACTTTAGTCAAAGCATATTCTATCATGTCCGTATGACCTATGAATAGATATATCCTACCAAAGCATATTCTATCATGTCCGTATGACCTCTGAATAGGTATATCCTACTAAAAGTTTATCGAGAGTCTATCACGTCCATACTACCTCTGATATCACTCCCGCCTAAACCTGTCATTTATATTCCGAAATGATGGGTCCACAAAGTCAGAAAAGATTCGCTTTATTTATTCCCAAAAAGAGCAGAATTATATTTGGGAAGCAAGAAGAAGAAAGGGTACATCATTGTGGGGGAGCGGTCAGATCGGGAATCAGCTGTACCAGTGCAGCTATCCTCTCATTCCTGGAAATCAAGGCATCAACGCGGGCCCGCTCCAGCCGTGCCTCAGGATTATTCATAAAGGACAGTTCGGCCCTTGCCCAAAAAGAGACAGCACGGGCAGCTTCTGCACGCTCCAGATCCCGTCGTGCTGTGCTCAGTCGACCAGTCGCTACATCTAGACCTGCCAATGACTGAGAACCCACTACTCTGCCAGAGCGAGTTTTTTCTTCAACTTGCGGGCCCTCGCTACGTTCTCTACATGCTCGGATTGGCACTTCGTCTAAAGAGCAAGAGCCTCCTCCACGACAGCTTTTCTTTCATCCATCTCCAGCTTATGTGCTTTGATGGAGTTATCTAGGCTTTCCAGCTGTTTAGTAAGTCGCGCAGTCATGAGGTCGTATTTGGCCTGGACCTCAGCTTCAAGGCTGCCCCGAGTCAGCTGCAAGTATTCGTTAATAGGTTGCTCCAAACCATTAACCATCGCCTCCAGGGCGTCAGCTACCCCAGAATCGCCGAACTTCCTGACCGCCCCGATCGAAAACTTAGAAGCCTTCTTCAGACGCTCGAAGTCTAGATTCTTCGCCAACACCATTGATATCAGCATTTTCAAACTGGTCTAAAAGAGGCTGGTATATTGCTCGGTCAGTGCAACTAGATCCGATTGGACGCCAGGAGTGGTCGCGATATTGGCGAGTCCCCCTCCAGGAATGATTGCAGACGAGGTGGCCACAACCGCCGCCTCGACGGGTGGTGCGATCGAAGGAGGTGCGACAACGACGGTCGAAGTCATCGGCATACTCGCGAGAGACGAGGTCACGATAACGGGTTCGTCCTCCTCTTGAGATGACGAAACCACTCCGGGCGAGCTGGCCCCCGAAGATATTTCCTCCTCGAAGTCGGGCGCCTCCGTATCATTGCCAGGAGCCCGAGCAGAGCCAGAAGGCGCTTCAATGCTATACTCCCCGTGGATGTCGTCCCCTGAGAAGAGGACAAGAAAGTTGATATCAAAATGATGGTAATCTTTCTAAGAGGAGACATAAAGATGACATTTACCCGTAGCCAACGGTATATATGTCGCATCTGCAGCCGATGTAGCTAAATCACGCCTTAATGACACAATACGAACTGTCATACCTGGAGAAGGGGGTGGGCCCATCGATATCGCCAGATGCTCTACCGAGCCTTCACTAAGACGCGGCCGAGGTTTGTCAGCTGGAATCTCGCCAGGCATGCTCACGGATAAGGCAGGAGTTTCATCCGTTGCTGGTCTAGGGAAAGATTCTCTCATTTGCCTCGACCACGCAGACGATTTCGTTCCACTACCGGAGGCGGTGGCAGCAACGGCAGACTCAAATAGGGGTTCTTCGGCACCGCCAGCCGAAACTGAGAGTCCCTCTCTGAAAGACGAGGAACCTCCAATCAAAGAAACATCCCCGACAGGAGAGACAGCAGGTTCCTCTCTAGGAGCCTCAATACCAGGAATCCGGAGAGAACGATTAACCGTCTTCTTCTTCCTCTTGCGAGGGGAAGTCTGCTTCGAAGCAGGAGCCCTTCGCTTCCCAGAGACTGCCAAAGCCCCCGCAGGCGGAGGCACTTCACACCTCGGCACCGATACTAGAGGCTCATTCGGAGTGACAGACTCCTCACCCTGGTTAGAAGAAATCGAGGGGACTTCAACTCTTCTCCCAGGCTTGGGAGAAGGCACCCTAAAGCTTCTACGTATGTCAAAATCGCGATAGAAGGTGTTGATCGCCACGTAGAACTGGGCATACGAATGGAGGATGCGCAGCTCCGTGGAGAGTGTGACGACCGGCACGATAAAGATTGCTCCCATGCAACCCATCATAAAATATTGCCATCCTCTGGCTCCATCAATGAGTCTTCCCCTGGACCTGAAGCTGGTGACGGCATTGCCCACGTGCAACTGATCGTACCCAAACTGCCTGGCAAACCGACTAGGCAAGTAGGTCTCGAAGAAGCAATGATCTTTGCTCCTGTACAGCAAATGGGAGGGTCTGATGCAGACCAACCAATTAAAAGCTTCCGGAGAAAGATTGGTCTTCTCTCCACCTAAATCCTCAAGCCTAATCCCCGACTGATTACGATGTACAGAGGGGACAGTGCAGAGGAGCTTCCAGCCGTGACTGAGGCTCAGCACCAGCCGACAGTCTAAAACTGTGTTCACGTTCCAGGGAGAGTCCTTGTAGTTCAGCAAGAAACTACCCCCGAGCTACTACCAGGGCCGGAAGATATCACCCGGGGGTTGTGGAGAATTAACCATCCCATCAAGTACAGGTATGGTAACTCTACCCGGGGAAAGCTATCACGCCGAGCTTCATCGGCGAGCAGTCCATCAGTCATGGCTCTCAGGCCAGCCTGTATACGGCACACCATGGCAGGGAGCAAGCCCAGTCTTGCCCCGAACACCAGACGCACGGCAGGCCACAGGATATTTCGGTGAATGCGGTCCGCGGACGCAATATCGGGCACCACTACTCGACGCAGCCATATGGAGAGAAAGCCAGCCAGTCGGGCTTCCTTAGACAGAGGCCTGCGGCAGCGCCTCAAGTAACTGTAGGCCTTAGTGCCTTTAGGATACTTTCCTACCCCGTCATTGAGAATCTGATCTGGAGCTTTATCATCCTCCATAAGGTCCTCGACGACCTGGGCACTGAGCACGCCCAAACAGTTCACGGGCTCATTCTTGCCCCCCGAAACTTTCTCCAAATAGTGGTGTGAGCCAAATCAGAAGGCTCATCATAAAAAGTGGTGCACGCGAAGTAGTAGTACATCAGCTCCTGATACACCTCTATAACCCGAGGGTCCGAGTCCTCCAACTCCCGGTTGGTGGGAACATACTCTTCATATGGGGTATCCCCCATCGACAGTCTCGAGATCACTGCCATCTCATGGAGGGCCAACCCTAACTCCCCCAGTAGAGTGGTGAAGGTCCCAGTGAGCGGAATGTATTGCTCCATCAGTGCAAAAAACAGGTTAGGGTTGGGAGGCAACCCGACACTCGTCGCACTCATAGCAGCATACAGTCCAATGCCCTCCAACTCTCTCCGAAAATGCTTCAATGCCCAGTAAACTAGGCAAGCCCATCGGAGGTTTGTTGGGGGTGATCCACCCATTGCACCGAGGATTCTCCTTGGGGTATACACCCCCTCGCCCCATGAAGTCGTTACAGAAAGTCGGCAATTGGACTGGCTGGATCACTGAACTGTCTTCACTCGGGACGCTGCCCGGGCACAGTCCCCTGAACACTGTCACAACGCCGGAAGGGCGGCTGACAAACGACCCCTTGTCAGCTCCTTTCAGATGAAATATCTTCCCCGACTTGCCATAAAGATCGGGAGTCAGAGTCCACGACATCCTCCTGGAATGTGTCGCATGGGAGAAAGCCAAGATGGGATAATCTCTCGGCATCGTCGACAGATACAAGACCACACTCTCGACGGGGAAAACTCAGGGTTCTCTCTTGGGTTTCGTCTGGGACTGTTTGTCAATCATGTCCCCAAAGAGAAAAGCCGACTTTATGTACTGGTCCCCGTCTATGTACGTTAGGGGCTCCCCGTTAATCATGTTCAGCAACGTCCGCTCGCCCTGAGCCGATATCAAGATCTCTCTTCCTTCAGGATACCGGGGTCCGGAGATAGGAAATGACACATGGGACAGATCCTCCAGATAGTTTGAGTGCAGCATCCCGGCAGCGGAACCCATCACCTCGGCCAGTGGAGACTTATGCAAGTTAACTGCAAAAGTGCAATGAAAATGTGCCATTACAAATCTTGTAACATAAAGACCAAGAAACGACAGTCTGCGCTTTATGCCAAGACTGTACAAAATTTGTCCATTTTACGCCGGAGGTCCCATCCACAAGCGTAAAACTAAAATTTTATAGTATACACCAAGTTTTCGGCAGTCAGAGCTTTTATGCTCAAAACTGCAAAAATATGGAGTTTTTACGCTGGCACATTAGAAATGTGGGCGTAAAAGATAAAAACGTCTCCGTGCGTCATCTTCCTCAAAGAGGCTATCAGCACAGAAGACGACCTAGCGCGGTCACGTTCAACGTGTGCGGAGGATTTTTTGTCATTCTTTGTCATCCCAAAGGCTCTACCTCTAAGGCCGGGTGCGCTACTCGTCGGCGGGATGCTTCGCTCAGAAGAAAGTTCACCTTGCCCGACCGAAGACTCTCGCGCTGGGGCAGAAGAACGAGAAGAAGAACCTATACTCTTTCCCTTAGTGGAGGGGATTTGTTTCGGCGCCATTTCTGAAAGCTCGGAGTGCTCGGAGAAAGAACAAGAGGAAAAAAACTCACACAGTCGAAGGCTCTCTTTCGCAGAAGACGGATGAAAAGTTTTGCTCTCAAAAGTTTGGGATATATATAGAGTTCGGGTTAACTCCTCGAATCCTCGGACGGACTCCTCGAAACCGCAACCAAATCTCATAATTAATATTTGGTTATGATTGGGTCCTACGTCAGCCTATTATTCAGAGAAGGTGGACAGTCAGCGAATTCGAAAAGTTTTTTGCGCAAAGCAGGTCAGCGTTCCTACGCTAATGAGCTTTCTATGCTCGACAGCAGTAGATCTACGGTTTTATACTCGCAAGCTATAAGTCTATGGTTTTATGCCCGGATGCCTTTGTGCTCGGTAGCTTTTATGCTCGAGAGGCTACAAACCTACGACTTTACGCTCAGCAGATACCAAATCGATGATCTCACGCTCGGTGGCGCTTAGTTTACGCTCAGAAGCAACAGATCCGCAACTTCACGCTCGGAGAAATTTTCTTTTCAAAAGCTACAAATCTACAGTTCTACGCTAAGGAGCTTTCTACGCTCGACAGCTACGATTCTACGGCTTTACGTTCGACGGCTACAAGTCGGGTTTTTACGCCCAGATGCCTTTGTGCTTAGTAGCTTTTATGCTCGAGAGGCTACAAACCTAGGACTTCACGCTCAGGAACCACAAGTCTATGATTTTACACTCGATGGTGTTTAGTTTATGCTCAGAGGCTACAGACTAATGATTTCACGCTCTACGACTTCCCGTACATCTGAAAGATACGCCGGCCAGATTACGCGTACATCTGAACGGTCCTCAAAGCGGTCATTTAGAAAGAGTTCACACAGAAGATACTCGTTCTTGACCTCAAGATATCCCAAGTACCCGAAGCATACAGAGTTCTACATTAAAAAATTACTCTTCTTCATGGGACGATTCGAAGTTCATCCAGACTCCAGTCTGAATATCTCGTCTATCAAGATGGCAACTCAGTTGACAGCCGTTTCTCGACCCTGTTCCAAGGGATCTTCGAGAAATCATTCTTGAAGACAAAGTCTGAACAAAAATTATATTCATCAGAAGTAAAAACAACAGTTCAGAGCTCTACGCGGTTCCTCAGTCCTAGCAGCAAGATAGTTCTAAATGTTCAAAATGCTCAACAGCGTTATATGGACTATTCGCTATGCGCAAAAGACTGGACCTAACACTCTTTCTATACAGAGTCGGCGTAAAGAATCAGACGTGTCGAAGCTACACATATTCAGACTTCATAGCAACATATGACAAGACGATCATATGCAGAGAAGAAGACGATTTTATTAAAGATTAAAGTCATGATTACATATGAGGGAAATCCAATCTACAAGGATTTTTCTCTATTTTTCATGATTACATATGAGGGAAACTCCGTCTACAAAGGATTTCCCCATCGTCGTCTGAAGATCGCCCAGAAGCTGTTCTGACAGGTTCTCAATGGGCTTCAATTCTTCATCCATCTTCTCCAGCAATCAGTCGGTTGCCGCAAACCGACTGACATGGCAATGATCAACGGCAGGAGAATACAGAGTTGGGGCTTGCATAAATTATGCAGATCCCATGCTCCGTGCGCCGTGACCGATTGAGTTGACATATTCCATCCAACTCAATCCTGGACAGCAGCCAGTTTTGCTTGCCTTCGTCCACCGGTAACAGGAAAAGGCACCACTTGCAACCAGTGTAGTCTAATACGACCCTTTCCTTTTCCTGGGAGAACCGCCATATAAAGTTGCTAATTATCCCGAGCAAGGGAGGCTAAGATATCCTTCCATGATCCATCGTTGCAGTGGACACTTGCTCGAAGATGCCATCTTTCGGCTCCTTACACGCTGGAAGAACATGATCTCCTTCTTCCTCAGATCGACCCGAAGAACTTCGGAGATCATCTCTGCGTGGTGATGGGAATGTGGGAAGAACGGGTTAACCCCCCAGCCTTTTTATAGGCGAAAGAGATCACACTGATCCCCAATAAATCCGCCATAAAGTCAGCATCGACCGTTTAAATGCTCCATTCAGAAACGTTTCGAGTTATGAGGAGCGGTTCATGCTTCATTAAAAGCATTCCAAGTTCCGAAGAATTTGAACGCTTTGAAGGGGGTCTTGTAGAAGCATAAAAAATACGCAGGATGGCTATACGCAGCATATTGATGCAGAGAAGCATAAACAGAGGCCTTCAGAGCCATCAAGCGTGCAACAAAGCTTTTTCCGCTAAATACCGCATGAAATATAAGATCAAAGGACCATCCGCATAAGTGTAGTATATCCAGGATGCTTCAGCGTAAAACAGGGTTCTTCGTTGCCTCCTGGGCGTAAAATCCATCCTCTTTCAACGCACGAGAGACGCTTCATATTCTCCGAAGTGAACCTGTCAGATCCTGCAATGAACCTATCAGATCCTGCAATGAACCTGACGTTTGGACTTCTGACAAAGGGATACTGTACAGCTACCCAGACGATGGCTATAATGATGGCACAGTACTGCAACCAAAGCTATCATTTACCACCATCTCCTTTGCGTAAACTGCTTTTACGTGCACAAAGGGATACGCTACCTTATTTTACACAGGCAGATATGAGCTATTTACGCTCCGCAGTAGACAAACCGCCTGTCACATCAAAAGCTGCACTTCGTACGGGGCTCGAGGCACGTCTCTACGTCCAATGCACAGAGCGATGACAATTGCTCGAGGAACGTCTCTACGTCTAATGTACAGAGCGGTGACAGTTTCTCGAGGCACATCTCTGCGACTGATGCACAAAAGGGCTACAAACCTTCAAAAATATGCCTCCGTATTTAATGCACAGGATGGTGGCAAATCTTGGCATTTAATACAAAAGATTTGATTATATCTTCAAAAGCGGTAATTCCGGCTAAGACGTCCACATCAGCACTCTGGCACGGTACGCAGCGGCTTCTACGCCCATTCAGCTCCTGTGCTCACTCGGCTTCTATGTCCATTTGGCTTCTACGCCCACTCGGCCTCTACGACCACTCAGCTTCTACGCCCACTCGGCCTCTACGACCACTCGGCTTCTACGCCCACTCGGCCTCTATGACCACTCGGCTTCTACGCCTATTTTGGCTTCTATGCCTACTTGGCTTCTACGCCATGGTGACAGACATTGGCTTCTACGCCCACCTCTTCTACACGAGGGATACCTACCTACGTGGCTTCTACGCCGTGATCTTCGTAGCGATTATACGCATTTTGTCCCTTAGTTGGACCCGCGTCACACGCTCATTCAAAGGATCATCTATACACAGGCATTGGTTATTTTAGCCGTTGTGTAAAAGGGTGTTGTACTTTCCACTCCTCGATTTCTACACTGACGGAGTGGTCACTGTCACTAAAACTCTATAAATAGAGACCTCTATCAATGAGGAACAAGGTCGACAAATTGGAAGGTAGAATGAATTAGTCTAAAAGCCTCCAAAAAGATCGAACCAGAGGTCAAGAGAGAGAGAGAGAATCCGGAGCTCAGGCAAAGAGTAGTGATCGACGACTTTGGCATCGTGCATCCACCCTCTTCTGCAACCTTCGAAGCTGCTTTCTGTCTTCTACGGCACTTCTTCATCATCGTATGGTCCAAGGGCTAAAGTGATCGACTGCAGATCAGACACCTATAGCAATATTTAACCAGATTAAATAAATTATACTCCCACATCCTCGTATAGGATCAAATTGTACAAGTTTTTTTGTAAACCAAAGTAGGCGGGTTTCGTGTAAACCCCATCTTGAATACATTTTCATTCTTTCGTTTTGTACCACAAACACCAACTTCTTGAAGTTCTGGATATTATCCAGCCGAAGCCGGGCAACTTGCAGAGCAACATGCTGCTGGATCGGAGCTCCTCTCTCTATTACAATAAGGGCAAGCTGATGAGCACTCTCAATATCCTATCGCAATACGTCGGTCTGCCTTTGGTGAGGCTCTGACTGGGCCCTCTAAGCCTCCAACAGTTCTCTGAACTGGTGGTGGAAGTCCATCAGACATTGCAAAAACTTGAGTCGTATCTGTCGGCACAGAAGGTGGAGGTGGAAGTCCATCAGACATAGCCAAAACTATCCTCTGAACTGGAGGTGGACCCCCGAACGCAGATGATACGCCAATTACCGGAGAAGTGACTTGTCCAGGCCCCCGGGAAGTCGTATATCTCTCAGAAACTTCTTCCCTCTGTTGTGATCTAGTCTTAGGCAGCATCCTGAGGCAAAGCGAAAGGAAACAATCAATATGGCATATGATGTAATACATTCAAAGAAGGACAGTTAAAGATTAAATATCAATATCAAGAAAGAACAATTAAAATGAACAATAGAGATTTTCCTAGACGTGATTAAGTATTCTCAGTCTATATCCTATATCCTATATCTGGGAACAAGCTCGTAATAGCACTCAAATCAGAGCACTACTACTAATCGCAATAATTGTGACCTCGAAGAGCTGCATGGGTCATGAATAGCACTCAAATCAGAGCACCACTACAAAAAATGTGTCACGACCCGCACTCGGTGTTGTCATGACCCGTACCCAGTATAAGGGTATAAGTCAGAAACAACGCCCAGCCTACGCCACAGAATCGACGGTATAATACTGTCTGGGTAATCTATCTAACAATATAATGAACCACCAATAAGATAATATACTCAATCACAGAACTAAGATGGAAATAAGCACGAATCAGATAAAGAATAGAATAGTCATAATACAACTCATGAGTCTAAATAATACATCAATGAGTTTGAAAGAAATAACAAAATAAGCTGAAGAAAAATCCAGTATAAAGAATACTAAGAAGCTACTACTCCCGGGTCTACTGTCTTAGTTGGGATAAGTCCCTCTTGAGTTAGGGTCTCGTACTCTAGACCCATAACATCCTGAGGTCCATAATAGGTAGGGTACCACTGCTCAGTGTCATGTGGGAAAAATATATTCAGTCAAGAAAGGAGCAGAGTATATCTCTAACAACAGTTCTAATCAATGATAAAAACTATGTAACAGTAAATAGATGTGAATATACAAGATGCACAATAGATATAAGAGATACATACAATAAGAAAGTACTGGAATAAATACAATAATGAACAATATGCCAATGAACAAGAGTACTAATGTCTAAGTGTGTGAGTACTAGCTTTAACATGTGATCGACTTGGGGCATGATACAATATATATGGCATGGCTAATCATACGTGCGGTGTATGATCAACATTCAGTAATAGTACTTGATACAATAGGGGTATTGATCACATATCTACACTAAAGTACTCCCCACCCTTGATTGGTATAATAGATCCAACCATGGGATGCTATGGCACGAGATTCCCCAAGAAGATAGTTAGTCTTCCGAGAATCAGTGTCAGTACATGTACAAGATAACCAATAAAATAATACTTGCACCATATACACCATATACCAAAGAATAATATCTCATGATGAGATCCGAATATACTAATCCGTGAAACCATAGTGTCAAGAGAACATGGATATCTACACTAGATACAATGAACATAGAGGATATCATAAATAAGAAACTATCAGAGAATGCACTCGCCTGAACTCCAATGAATAGTCTCACAGATGTCTGACACGGTGCCTCAAAGACCTAGATATGGAATACAATATCAATACAAGGTTCCAAAAAGAGAATAAGTTAAACTAGTCAATTCCTAGGTCAACAAGTAAATTCTAAGTCAAAAGTCAACTATGGTCAACTATAGTCAACTATGGTCAAACTATGGTCAACTATGGTCAACTATGGTCAACTACCTATTTCTAGGTTGCACAAGTCTAACACAAAATATTGGGTCAAGATACTAAAGTCTAAGTCATAAAAACAACATATTAAATGTTAGGATACCGTATCTCCGGATACGTGAATCCAAGGTAAAACATTAAAATAAAAATATCCAACAATTATTTATAATATAGAAACATAATTACAAATATTAAATAGGTACCGTGGTTTTGAACCAACTTGGTATCTCAACAATAATTCACAAACTTGATACCCAAACTCAATACCTTGGGTATCCCCAATTACCTTGGTTTCCTCAAGGTAATTCCCAATACATTGTTATATTAACTACCCGTAATATTTATATACATATATACTACACTAATTATTATATATACACAATAGTGAAATTAGCAATTTAGGAGATACATCCATATATATATTAATACTAAAGTATATATATATATATATATATATATATATATATATATATATATATATATATATACATATAAACTGCCCAACTGTCGCCAAAAACCATTCTGATGTCACTGAAACTGCTGATTATATAAATATACTATTATTTTAGTGACAGTTTCCTGTACTATCGCTAAAATCTGTCACTAAAGTCCTGATACGCTGCTGATACGCTGCTGTTTCAGCGACAGTTTTCCTGAACTGTCGCTGGCTGCTGTCCCGATTTCCCTACTGCTGCTGCCCTTCAGCGACACTGTTGCTGCTGTTATCGCTGATTTGTTATTGCTGCTGCTGTGCTGTTTTGCTGCGGATGTCGCCATTTGGCTGCTGCCGTCGCTGATTTGCTGTCCCTGCTATCACTATAAGCATATATCTATATATATAATATATTATATATATAACCCTCATATATATATATATACATCTATATACAAAATAACTACTAATAACTATACATACACCCATTCCTAGTATTATGTACATAATTACTATTTAGCAACAATACACACACATAAAATATATTAATAATTATACATATATGAATATATATATATAATCATATAACATCCCTATATAAATATAAATATCCACTTATATATACATATATATATATATATATACATGCTACAATATGTATATACTTACACAATAACACCTATAATCAACATAGTATCATATATATGTATAGTTACAACCATATAGAATATATGTACTTAACAAACACATATAATAATAATAATATACATCTATATATTGTAACAACATATATACATATTTACACATAACATATATACTATAATATATATATATATATTATACGTGTAGAAGAATGACTACATAATATATACTCATATAGTACATACATAATACATAGATCTAAGACACAGGAAGCATAATTATATATACTATAATATATATAATATCTATATATATATATTTGCACAAATACAATCTTCATGAATTTATAACACACGAAATAGATCTACAAATAATTCATACACACATATGGAGAGTATCACACCGTATCCCACTAGATCTAGGATACGCATGTGACACGAGTCCACCACACATCCGAATATATCCAGAAGGACACAAACAAGTCACATATATTAATTTAAACAATACGAAGAGTCAATTATAGATCTACGTGTCCGTGTCAAAATATGCCATGTACAAAGTTCCGTTTCGGAGGAAAAAATCTTCTAATCAACATGTATCATCAAATTATTGGGATATGACCTACACGTACCCAATTGTGGATACGACACTAGCCCCAAACACACAAGCACATGCCAAATTGATCTATAAGATCAATCGACACACACAACAATTGTCAATCTCGGAATTCTCCCAAAATTGACACAAAAAGCACCATAACTTTCTCAATAGGCCTCCTATGAAAACAAAACAAAATCCTATGGGTAGTCTATGCATATTGGTTGATTTTCCATAATTAAAACTAAGATTTAGAACCTAATTTAAGAGAAAAAACTGAATTGTACCTATTGGAAGATGGATTCCCAATGTAACCTCCAAATGAGATGAAATTGCCTCTAACTTGTAGATCCTTGCTCCTCCTTGTAGATCATTGCTTCCTCCTTCTAGATCCTTTCTTCTCAAGCCTCCAATGGTGATTTGGGAAGGAATTAGAATAAAATTTGGTAGAGAAATGATATGGAAATGAAGGAATTTTGTTGAGGGATATTCTAGATCTAGTTTTGGAATGGAAAGTGGAGAAATAATTTTCCCTCTTCTTTTAAATAGGTCGGCCCCTATTTCCCTCCCTCAAGCTACTATGAAATGTCTATTATACCCCTTGGGACCTCTCATGAAGAAATAATTAAGAAAGAAAGCTTCTAGTCTAATGGTTTAATAAATTTAATCCATCTCCTTAACAATGGGCTTTCTAAATGGGCTAAATTCTAACCAATTAATTCATGTTGGTCCATGGGTCCAAACTAACTAGTTAGGTCCACTAATACAAGTCCAAATTAAATAATTAATATCTAACAATAATTAAATAATACAACAAATAATTATTTATCTTGCAATTTTTAATTAAATATGAAATTACTAAAATATCCTTTCCTAGAAAATATGGTAGTGACAAGTCTACCCTCCTTAAAATAATTTTGTCCTCGAAATTCAAAGATGAAAACTACCCCCAAAAATAACAGAACAAAACTAAAGAATCACAACTAACTATGGAAGAACATAACAATGAACAGAACATAACTAGGAAATAACATACCTCAAGGCACAAACAAATATGGATAACGCTCTCGTATTTCATCCTCTCTCTCCCCGGTAGACTCCCCCAGAGAGTGATGCCTCCATGCGATGTGCACAAAAGGAATAGTCTGGTTCCTCAGCATCTTCTCTCTCCGATACAGAATCTCAACTGGCTGCTCTGGATAGCTAAGAGTAGGGCCCACCTCTATCTTCGAGTGATCCAATATATGACTAGGATTTGCCACGTATCGTCTGAACTGCGACACGTGAAATACGTTGTGCACTCCCTCCAATGCATGTGGCAAGTCTAGTCTATAAGCAACTGCACCGACCCTCTCTAGAATAGTGAAAAGTCCGATGAATCGCGGACTAAGCTTTCTGCCTCCACCGAAACGAATCGTGCCTCGTGTCGGAGAAATCCTCAAAACACCAAACAACCTACCTAGAACAAAACACCACCTTAAGAACTTTAATCTATAATAAACAACCAAGAACAAGCATAAAACAAAAAACTAAACTATACTTCGAACTCCAAAGGTCTCCGGTGGCTATCGGTCCAATGTCGCTATCTGTCCTGTGCCACTCGAAGTCTGTCTCTGATCAACTGAACCTTCTCTGCAGCATCCAGACCCATCTTTGGCCCAAGCAAAACTCTCTCTCCAATATCGTCCCAAGACAAGGGAGTACGACACCTCCGACCGTACAGAGTTTCAAAAGGTGATATCTCTATACTAGCCCGGTAACTGTTGTTGTAAGCAAACTCTACCAAATAGAGATGGTCCTCCCAAGAACCCCCAAAATCTAGTACACAAGTGCACAACATATCCTCGAGAGTCTGAATAGCCCTCTTTGACTGCCCATTTGTCTGGGGATGATATGCAGTACTGAACTTGAGCTGAGTGCCTAAACTCTCCTCTAAACTCCTCAAGAAATAAGAAGTGAAATGACTATCCCGATCCAAAACTATGCTGACGGAAACTCCATGTATCCTAACGATCTACCTCACATACATCTCTGCCAGCTTCTCCGTAGACAAACCCACCTTGATAGGCAAAAAGTGGGTCGACTTGGTCAACCTATCAATGATGACCTAAATCGCGTCTTTCCCTCCTGGAGATCATGGAAGTCCGGACACAAAATCCATAGTAATGTGCTTCCACTTCCACTATGGAATGGGTAATGGCTGAAGTAAACCTCCTGGCCACTGCCTCTCGGCTTTCACCTGCTGGCACACTAAGCATCGGGATATAAACTGTGTCACTTCCCTCTTCATGCCATACCACCACATACTCTCTCGCATATCCCAATACATCTTGTTGGCACCTGGATGCATGGAATACTGAGAGCGATACGCTTCCTGTAATACCTCCTCACGAAGCTCTCCACTAGGCACACACAATCTAACTCCATGTCTCAAATATCCATCCTCAGCAATAGTAAAATCATCCTCCAATCCTGCTCTCACCTGAGCTCTAATACTCCTCAGATATATATTCTCATACTGTGCTGCCTTGATCCTGTCCATCAAATTTGAATGTATCTGTAATCCCCACATCTGTATAGTACAACTAGGAACAATTGCCTCAATGCCCAAGCTCTCTAAATCCTCCAACAAATATCGATCCTGCGTCAAGAGCATATCTACCGAATACCTGCTCAAAGCATCGGCAACTACATTAGCTTTCCTAGAATGATATTGCAAAGATATATCAAAATCCTTCATCAGTTCCAACTACCGACGCTGTCTCATATTCAACTCCTTCTGCGTGAAAACATACTTCAAGCTTTTGTGGTCTGTGAAGATCTCCACACGCTCTCCGTACAAATAATATTTCCACAACTTCAGGGCGAATATGACTGCTACCAACTCCAAATCATGGGTAGGATAGTTCTTTTCATAAGGACGCAATTGCCTGGATGCATAGGCAATCACTTTCCCATTCTGCTGAAGAACACAACCCAAACCTTTCCCCGATGTATCACTATAAATAGTGAAAACTCCGGACCCTGATGGCAACGTCAAAATAGTAGCATACGTTAACCTCTTCTTCAACTCTACAAAAGCAACCTGGCAATCCTCCGTCCAAACAAACTCCATATCCTTCTTGGTGAGTCTGGTCATCGGCTCGGCAATCCTCAAAAAATCTTGTACAAACTTTCTGTAGTAGCCTGCCAATCCCAAGAAACTCCTGATCTCTGCTACCAAACTCGGGGTCTTCCAAGATTCCACTGCTGCGATCTTCTTCGGATCTACTGATATACCATTACCAGTCACAACATGCCCCAAGAATTCTACCTTGTCCAGAAAAAACACAAACTTGGACAACTTCCCATATAGCTTCTCCTTCCTCAGCACATCCAACACAATCCTCAAATGCTCCTCATGCTCCTCCGGTGTCCTCAAGTATATGAGTATGTCATCGATGAACACCGCTACGAACTTGTCAAGGTACTGATGGAACACTTTGTTCATTAAGTTCATAAATACCGTCGGTGCATTAGTCAAACCAAATGGTATTATCATAAACTCATACTGACCATATCGAGTTCTAAAAGCAGTCTTCAGTATGTCCACTGGCTTCACCTTCACCTAATGGTAGCCTGATCTCAAATCTATCTTAGAAAACCCCTTCACACCACTCAACTAATCAAACAGATCATCAATCCGTGGCAAAGGATACTTATTCTTGATAGTAAGATTATTCAAAGCCCTGTAATCAATGCACATGCACACCAATCCATCCTTCTTCGGTACAAACAATACCGGGGCTCCCCATGGTGAAGAACTCGATCTGATAAACCCTTTATCCTGTAATTCGTCTACCTGCTTCTTCAGCTCGACCAGCTCATTGTTGTTTACTCTATAGACATGTTATAAAATTGGTTCTGCACCTGGCACCAAGTCTATAGAGAATTCAATATCTCGATCCGGCGGCAAACCTGACAATTTCTCAGGAAACACATCCAAGAACTCTGCTATCAATGGATGCGGCAACTCTTTGTCTTCCCCATAGCTCCACAAATAATGCCTTCTTTCTGCTCTACATCTCCTCTAGCAAACTCGAACTCTGGCTCTCTTGGCGGACGAAACAAAACTCTACCTCATCTATAATCTATGCTAGCACGTGCCTACTCAACTAATCCATCCCGAGTACAATATCGTAGCTAGGAAGTGGCATTACAAGTAGACAAGCCCTCAACTCCTGGCCTCCCAAAGTAACTCTCCGATCCTTACAAATATCATTAACCAGGATAATGCATCCCCCGGTCATGATCTTGCAAGTCCTAAGCAAAGACTCAGCTACCAAACCATGCTTCAGAGCAAAAGAAATAGAAACAAAACTATGGAAAGCACCACTATCAAACAAAGCTAAAGCTGGAATAGAATCAAGAAGAATAGAACCTGCGATGACATCTCTGGTGGGTTCATCCTCCTCGACGGTCATAGCAAACGCTCATCCCTACCGTGCACCTTTCTGTTACAGATGCCGAACAAAATGCTGCTGCTGTGTCGGAAGCGGTCCCCTCGGTTGTGCTGCAAGTGGTCTCGTCGGTGCCCTCGGAGCTGAAGCTGCTCCCTGAACTGCAAGACGAGGACACTCTCTCGATTGATGCCCTTCAGTACCACAATACAAACAAACTCCCAACCTCCTCCTGTAAACATCCCAGATGTGGTCGGGCTTCTTGCAGTAGTGGCATGTAGCTTGCTGTAACTGTCTCTGCTGTTGAGGTGCCTGGTGAAAAGGTGCCTTAGCTGGAGTCTGGTTCTGCTGTGGCTGCTGGAAAGGTTTGGACTGGAAATGAGGAAATTTTGCAGTTACTACATTGTTGTTGGCCCCCAAAAAAGAATCACGGTCTCTCTTGGGCTTCAAACCCAACTCCCGCTCAACCTTGCGTGCCTCCGCAAGTATCTTCAAGTATGTCTCATAAAAGACAGAATGAGGATCTTTATTTCCCAGTTTATACCCTCACAAAAATGAATAGCTCAAACCTCCAGCTCTCTCACCAAATACTCTATAAATTGGATCAACCTACCGAACTCCGCAGTGTACTCCTCCACAGACATGCTTCCTAAACGAGACTCTCAAACTGCCTCCCCAAGTCTAGCATGTCTACCCGAGCGAAGAACTTATTCTTGAAGAGATCCTTGAATGCCTCCCAAGACTATCCTGCGTCAACCAAAATTGGCTCATTCCTGAACCAAGTACGAGCGACATTGAACAGTTGAAGTCTTACCGTCTCAACCTTCAGATCCTCAGAAAGACGGGACATCCTCATAAGACGCTCAATGTCCTCGATCCAATCATCATCATAGACGATGCCTTCCATCCCCTTGAAAACCCTAGGCTCCAGCTTCTTGAAGTCATGAATGTTGCCTGGCCGAAGCTGCGCAACATGAGGAATATCCTGTTGCTGGACCAGAACTTCTCTCTCAACTACAGCACGAGCAAGCTGATGAGCACTCTCGATGTCCTGCCGTAGAACGTCAGTCTACCTCTGATGTGCCTCTGACTGAGCCCTCTGTGCCTCGAGCATCTCAACAAATTGTGTAAACATCTGTGTCGCCTCTGCTGGCACAGGTGGTGGAGGTGGAAGCCCATCAGATACAGCTAGCACAGTCCGCTGAGTAGGTGGTGGACTTCCGAAAGTAGCTGACACTCTAATCACCGGAGAAGTGACTGGTGCAGGCCCTCGGGATGTCGCAGACCTCTCAGAAGCTGCTCTCCCCTGCTGCGATCTAGTCTTAGACGGCATCCTGAGACAAAGTGAAAGAAAGAATCAATATGGCACAAAATGTAAGACATTCAAGGAAAGGACAGATTAAGAGATCAAGTATCAATATCAAAGGAGAATAGTTGAATCAAAAGAATTTCCTAGATTTGATTGAGTATCTCAGCCTATATCCTATATCCTATCGCAGGCTAGCAGTAGTACAACTAAATTATCGCACTACCACGACATCGCATAACTTGTGAAGCTTGACCTGCATGGGCCACCACTAAAAATATGTCACGACCCGCATCCGGTATAAGAGTACAAGTCGAAAACAACGCCCAGCCTACCCCACAGATTTGGTGGTAGAACGTTGTCTGGGTAATCTATCTAACAATATAATGAACCACCAACAAGATAATATACTCAATCCCATAAGTAAGATGGAAATGAGCACGAATTAAATAAAGAATAGAATAGTCATAATACAACTTATGAGTCTAAATAATACATCAATGAGTCTGAAAGAAATAACAAAATAAGCGGGAGACAAATCCAGTACAAAAAATACTAAGAAGCTACTACTCCCGGTTCAACTGTCTCAGTTGAGATAAGTCCCTCCTGAGTCAGGGTCTCGGACTCTAGACCCACAATATCCTGAGGTCCATAATAGGTAGGGTACCACTCCTCAGTGTCATCTAGGAAAAATATATCCAGTCAGGAAAGGAGTAGAGTACATCTCTAACAACAGTTCTAATCAATGATAAAAACTATGTAATAGTAAATAGATGTGAATATACATGATGCAAAATAGATACGATAGATACATACAATAAGGAAATACTGGAATAAATACAATAATAAACAATACGCCAATGAACAAGAGTACTAATGTCTAAGTGTGTAAGTACTAGCTTTAACATGTGATCGGCTTGGGGCATGATACAATATATATGGACTGGCTAATCATATGTCCAGTGTATGATCAATACTATTCAATAATAGTACTTGATACAATAGGGTTATTGATCACATATCTACACTAAAGTACTCTCCACCCTCGACTGGTATAATAGATCCAACCACGTTATGCTATGGCACGAGATTCCCCAAAAAGATAGCTAGTCTTCCCACGAATCAGTGTCTGTACATGTACAAGATAACCAATGAAACAATACTTGCACCATATACACCATATACCAAGAAATATTATCTCATGACGAGATCCGGATATACCAATCCGTGTAACCATAGTGTCAAGAGAACATGGATATCTACACTAGATACAATGAACATAGAGGACATCATAAATGAGAAACTATCAGAGAATGTACTCGCCTGAAGTCCAATAAATAGTCTCACAGATGTCTGATACGGTGCCTCGAAGACCTAGATATGGAATACAACATCAATACAAGGTTCCGAAAAGAGAATAAGTTAAACTAGTCAATTCTTAGGTCAACAAGTCAATTTTAAGTCTAAAGTCAACTATAGTCAACTATAGTCAACTATGGTCAAATTATGGTCAACTATTGTCAACTACCTATTTCTAGGTTGCACAAGTCTAACACAAAATATTGGGTCAAGATACTAAAGTCTAAGCCATAAAAACCATATCTTAAATGTTAGGATACCGTATCTACGGATACGTGAATACAAGGTAAAACATTAATATAAAAATATCCAACAATTATTTATAATATAGAATCATAATTACAAATATTAAATAGGTACCGTGGGTTTGAACCAACTTAATAACTCAACAATAAATCATAAACTTGATACCCAAACTCAATACCTTGGGTATCCCCAATTACCTTGGTTTCCTCAAGGTAATTCCCAATACTTTGTTATATGAACTACCCATAATATTTATATACATACATACTACACTAATTATTATATATATACAATAGTGAAATTAGTAATTTAGGAGATACATCCATATATATATTAATACTAAAGTATATATATATATATATATATATATATATATATATATATATATAAACTGCCTAATTGTCACCAAAAATCATTCTGCTGTCACTGAAACTGCTGATTATATAAATATACTGCTATTTTAGTGACAGTTTCCTGTACTGTCGCTAAAAACTGTCATTAAAGCCCTGATATGCTGCTGATACGTTGTTGTTTCAGTGACTGTCGTTGGTTGTTGTCCCGGTTTCCCTGCTGCTGCTGCCCTTCAGCGACACTGCTACTGCTGCTGATGCTGCTGCGGTCGCTATTTGGCTGCTGCCATCGCTGATTTGCTGTCCCTGCTGTCACTATAAGCATATATCTATATATACAATATATGTGTATAACACATATGTATATATATAACCCTCATATATATATATATATATATATATATATATATATATATATATATACATCTATATACAAAATAACTACTAATAACTATACATACACCCCTTTCTAGTATTATGTACATAATTACTATTTAGCAACAACACACACACATAAAATATATTGATAACTATACATATATGTATATATATAATCAAATAACATTCCTATATAAATATAAATATCTACTTATATATACATATATATATATATATATATATATATATATATATATATATATATATATATATATACATGCTACAATATGTATATACTTACACAATAACACCTATAATCAACATAGTATCATATATATGTATAGTTACAACCATATCGAATATATGTACTTAACAAACACATATAATAATAATAACATACATCTATATATTGTAACAACATATATACATATTTACACATAACATATACACTATATTATATATATAGTATACATATAGAAGAATGGTTACATAATATATACTTAGATAGTACATACATAATACATAGATCTACGACACAAGAAGCATAATTATATATACTATAATATATATATATATATAATATATATATATATATATGCATAAATACAATCTTCATGAATTTATAACACAAGAAATAGATCTACAAATAATTCATACACACATATGGAGAGTATCACACCGTATACTACTAGATCTAGGATACGCATGTGACACAAGTCCACCACACATCCAAATATATCCAAAAGGACACAAACAAGTCACATATATTATTTATGAACAATACGAAGAGTCAATTATAGATCTACGTGTCCATGTCAAAATATGCCATGTACAAAGTCCCGTGTCGGAGGGAAAAATCTCCAAATCAACACGTATCACCAAATTATTGGGATACAACCTACATGTACCCAATTATGGATATGACACTAGCCCCAAACATACAAGAACATGTCAAATTGATCAATAGGATCAATTGACACACACAACAATTGTCAATCTCGGAATTCTCCCAAAATTGACGCAAAAATTACCATAACTTTCTCAATAGGCCTCCTATGAACACAAAATTAAATTCTATTGGTAGCCTATGCATATGGGTTAATTTTACATGATTAAAACTTAGATTTAGAACCTAATTTAAGGGGAAAAACTGAATTGTACCTATTGGAAGATGGATTCCTCCCAATGTAACCTCCAAATAAGATAAAATTATCTCCAAGTTATAGATTCTTGCTCCTCTTTGTAGATCCTTACTTCCTCCTTCTAGATCCTTGCTTCTCAAGCCTCTAATGATGATTTGGAAAGGAATTAGAATAAAATTTGGTAGGGAAATGAAATAGGAATAAAGGAATTTGGTTGAGGAAAATTATAGATCTAGTTTTGGAATAAAAAGAGGAGAGAGAATTTTTCCTCTTCTTTTAAATAGGTCGGCCCCTATTTCCCCTCCCTCAAGCTACTATAAAATATCCATTATACCCCTTGGGGCCTCTCATGAAGAAATAATTAAGGAAGGAGGCTTCTAGTCTAATTGTTTAATTAATTTAATCTATCTCCTTAACAATGGGCTTTCTAAATGGGCTAAATTCTAACCAATTAATTCATGTTGGCCCATGGGTCCAAACTAACTAGTTAGGTCCACTAATACAAATCCAAATTAAATAACTAATATCTAACAATAATTAAATAATACAACAAATAATTTTTATCATGCACAATATTTAATTAAATATAAAATTACTAAAATACCCTTTCCTAGAAAATATGGTAATGACAGGTGTAGGGGCACGAATAGTGAACAAAGCCAAGCCTATATCGCAACATCGATGGTAGATCGATGTTTGGGTAAACTATCTATCTAACAATCAAGATATAATAATGCCACCATATGAATACTCAATCACAAATCTATAAGATGGAACAATCGCACGAAAGATAAAAGAACTGAATAGACAATACAACTCACAAGACAAGATAATATCCAATGAGTCATCTAAAAGAATAAGAATATTAATAACAATGTTGGAGACAAATTCAGTACAAAAAGATCTATCTACTGAGCTACGAGTCTTGGGTCATCTGTCTCAATCGGGATGAGACCCTCCTAAGCTAAAGACTCTGGCTCTAAGCCAACTATGTCCTGAGGCCCATAGTGAGTGGGATACCACTCCTCAGTGTCATATGGAAAAAAAAATCTAGTCAGAAAAGGAACAAAGTATATCTCTAACAACAATTCTAATAAATGATATAAACTATGTAACAATAAATAAAAAGAATATACAAGATGCAATATACAAGATGCAATATACAGGTACAAGAGATATGCATAAAAAAATACTGGAAATAAATACAAGAATGAGCATCATATAAATGAACAAGAAATACTACTACTAAGTGAGTGAGTACCAGCTTCAAAAAATCAAAGATATCTACACTAAATACAAAAGACATAAAGGATATCATGAATGAGAAACTATCAGAGAATATACATGCCTAAAATCCAGTGAATAGTTTCAAAGATGTTCAGTACGGTGCCTCAGAGACCTAAATATGGAAGATTATATCAATACAAGATTTTGGAATAAAAATAAGTTAAAGTAGTCAAATTCTAGGTCATAAAGCCATTTCTAAGTCAAAAAGTCAAACTAGGTCAACTTTAGGTCAAACTAGCTATTTCTAGGTTGTATGAGTCTATCTCTAGGATATTGGGTCCATACACTATGTAACTAGTCTATACTAGCTATACTAGGATACTAGGATACCAACAAAATACCTTATCATAAGATACACAAGTTATTAGATATGAAAATACGATAATACATATACAAGATAAAAATATATAGTACTCCTAGCTAAACTAATGCTAAGTGGATACCTTGGCTTTGAACCAAATATGGTATCATACCACCTACAAACCCATCTTGATATACAAACTCAATACCTTCAGTATAAACCAATACCTTGACATTACCTTGGTATCACAAGGTAATACAATATCTAACATTAACTAACTAACTAACTAACCAACATACCTCACTATACACTAACATGCATTTATACTCATAACAATACTATACTAAACTAACATACTAACATACCCCTTCGGATATTCAATACCCATACCCAAGATACCTCAACTTTTATTACCTTGGTTTAACTCAAGATAATCTAGAAATAATACTAACCAATGCTAACTAGTGCTTATATATATATATATATATATATATATATATATATATAAACTATCAATAAAAACTAACTTAGCTTATTAACTATGTTATCTTTACTTATCCAAAACTTAATTTCTAAGCACTAAAACTAATGCTGCTTATTACTACTTCTTATGCTTCTCGCTGCTGCTGCTTCTCGCTGCTTACTGGTTCTGTTGCTGCTGTTGCAGCTTGCTGCTTCTACTGCTGCTTCTCGCTGCTTACTGCTTCTGCTGCTGCAGCTTTCTGCTTCTGCTGCTGCTTCTCATTGCTGCTGCTTCTCGCTGTTGCTGCTTCTCGCTGCTGCTACTTATCCCTGCTTATTGGCCAGCTTATTGCTCCCTCATAGCTCACATGCACATATCTATACACACATACACTCACTCATATATATATATATATATGTTACCACATACCCACACTAATTATGCACATGCACTCTCCTATTCTTCCATGACCACCAACACATCAAATAAAATATAAAAGATACACATAATTATATATATATACATATATATCATATAATAATTATAATTATAATAATACAATAGCTATAACCAAGGTAAATTGAATTAAAATATAAGAAAATAAATACGTGGAGTGTACTGCACCCGTATCATACTCATTCTATGATACGCTTCCGATACGGCTTTACCACACCACCAAATATACCTAGAAGGACACGAGCAAGTCTAAAATTATAATTATGAATAACATGAAGAGCTAGCTACTCAATTAAGTGCCCGTGTCAAATTATAATTGAGCTAGCTACTCAATTACGTGTCCGTGTCAGAAGAAAACTCCTAAATCAACCTGTATCACCAAATTGTCGGGATACGGCCTACCCGTATCCAATTATGAACATGACACTAGTCACACATAACCAAACACATGTCAATTTGGTCTAATTGACCTATTGACAAATACAAGATGTATCTGTCACGACCCGCACCCAATTTAGGGGCACGAGTGCGTGGGTACGTCCAGCCTACGCCGCAGCATCGGCGGTAGAACACTGTCTAGGTCAAGTACTATCTAAATAATCTCACACTAGTATCCAACTCCATAAGGAGACACGGATAACACTATAAAAATGAACAACATACTCAATCACAACTACAGCACGATAAGAATTTGAAGAAATAAAAGAATACAGCACAAGTCTAACGGCAACATAATCATACCTGCAATCATTAACTTCCAATCTCCAAGAGTGTCGGAACCAGTCTACTAAGGTCACAGTCTGGAAAAATATTTTCCAGTCAGGAAGGAGCAAAGTACATCTCTAAATAGCAGTTCTATATAAATGACATAAACTATGTAGCAGTTCTAGATGGAAATATACCAGATGCATGTATAGGTACGAGAAATGTACAATGAGAGAAATACTGGAAATACTGTGAGTAAACGCAGGAAAAGTAAATAATATGTCAATGAGCAAGAATCCTATGACTAAGTTTGTGAGTACTAGCTTTAATATGTGATCGGCTTGGGAACTTGATCAGGCTGGTTACATGTGATTAGCTATGATTCACGAAGGTCAGGCTAACCGTTGGTTAGCTATGATGCATGTAGGGGTCAGGCTAATCACACGTAGCAGCTATGAGGTACTGAGATGGTCAGGCCGCACCCGACGTGAGATGTGGGGTGAGCTATGATGCATGTAAAGTTGGGTATGATCACATATCTACACTAAAATACTCCCCACCCCCGACTGGTATAGTAGATCCAATCATGGTACGCTATGGCACTGGATTCCCTAGGAAGGTAGCAAATCTCCCCGGGAATCAGTGTCTGTACGTGCACAAGATAACAAGGAAAACAAGTCTTGTACAAGCTACACCATGAATAAGGAATAACATCTCATGACGAGATCCGTGTATACCAATCCGTGTAACCGATGTGTCAAGAACATGGATATTTACACTAGATACAGTGAACATAGGAGATATCATAAATTAGAAACTAATCAGAGAATGTACTCGCCTTTGGTCCTTAGCTGGTAAAACCAATGTCCTGTCCCAGAGTATCGTCTGGAGGAACCAACAGTCCTAAAATATATCAAATACAACATTTGCATCAGGTGCTACACTAACACATCACAACTACAAGAACTCAGGGGCTCTGCCAGGCATGGCTCTAGTCAACTAGGTCATCTAGTAGGGATACGTATATAACACACATTACACTTATTAATACTTACTATATTTATACATGCACCAATTTAAATACATATACAATATATATATATACCATTTAATTTATGCATAATATATATATAGGTTGAACAATATAGTTACCATATATATAAATTTTATAACTATAAAAATATGCTAAGTAGGTTTACAAATACATAAATATACATATACCAATTTACATATATTTTATACAGGTAAAAATACCAAATTACATTTATATATACAAACCAATACAACATATATATATATACATATACCAATACGAAAATATAAATCTACATACATATATATATTTACCAAAATACGTATTAAATTAATATGTATATTACCAATATATTTTTATACCAATAATAAGAATTATACTATATACAAATTTTAGAATTTACGTAAAAGTCAATATATTTTTATATCTATAATAAAAAATCGGTTACTAGTCCAATAAACAATTTTGAACTCATTTCTATTTATTGAAACTATATTTTTAATTAACAAATATAACCCAGAAATTATTACTTTTGCATAATCAAAACCTTTTCATATTAACATAACCAAATCCCTATATATATAATACATAACTAAATTTACACATAAAATAACTAATTTCATAAACAATAAAACTAATTTAAATTCTAATTAACTAAACTAATAAAATTATATTACTAATGAAATTAACTCACTAACTAATATAATTTAACTAATTGGTTAAATTAATTCACTGATTAATTACTCACTGATTAAATAAACTAACTACTGATTATAATTTAAATTACTGATTAACAAATTAACTAACTGATAAAAACTAACTGATTAAAATTAATTAACTGATTAAAATAATTAACTGCTAAAAATTAATTAACTGATTAATCAGACTAATTAACTAATCTAATTTTACTAACTAATCTAATATAAACTAACTTAACACAGAGAACAGAACTGAAGAAAGGAAAATGAAGAGGAAAGGGGGACGGGGACTCACCGGAGTTTACTCCGGCGTCGGCGTTCGTCTCTGGCGGGATCGGGGAGCTCAGGGCGGCGGCGGTCTGCTCGACGCGGCGGATCTGCGTCGGATCTCTGAGCTCGACGCGGCGGTCGCCGGATCTACAGCGGCGGGGCTCGACTCGAGGCGGTGGCTGGATCTGCAGCGGCGGCGGCGCTCTGTTCGAGGAGGCGGCGCTTGGATCGAGGGGGCAGGCGCTCTGCTCGAGGGGGCGACGGCTTCGAGGCGGCTGCGGCTGCGTCTGGTCGGCCACGGCGATGCTCGACTTCAGCGGTGGAGGTCTCGGCGGATCTGGGCGGCCACGGCGATCGCCGGAGTTAGGTTAGGGTTAGGTTTAGTGGGTGTGTCGGGGTGTACCGTGTCGGCTGGACACGAGGATGATGCTCTGTGGGCGTGTCCGGGTGTTGGACACGGGGTGGGTGTTCGCTGTGGTGTGGGGGTTGTGTCCGGGCGTGTCGGACACGGAAATCAGGTTGTAAAGTTGTAACCGGACACAAGAAATAAATGGATACGGTGGGACACCCGGGGTCGGACCCGAGGCCATCACGGCTGACACGGTGATGCTGGACACACGGACACGAGCACACAAAAAATGGTGGTGGCTTTGGCTTGTGGGAAAATGTGGGGGCTAGCTAATAATCTGGAGATTAGGGTTTCTTGGGAATTGTGAGAATGAGAACTTAAATAGGGAGAGATGGTGTGGGATAAAGGGTTGCGGGTTGGCCCAATAATGAATGGCCCAGAATTAATTAAACGGGTTTCTTACGTGGGAAAAAATGAGGGTGTGAAGGCTAGTTGATGGAAAATGGCAACTTGTAAAAATAAAAATAAAGATTATAATTTTAGAAAATATTTTTAGGAAAGCTAGCTAATTTCCAATTAGCTACTAATTAATCCATTTTGCAAAATCTTAGAAAGTATGACATTTATTTATTTACTATCCCAATAAATAAAAATTTATTTTATTTTATCAACTAGTCTTTTAAATAAATATTTAGTTAAAACAATAATTTTTATGATTCAAGCCAATAAATATTTGAAACTAGAAATATATATATATTATTACTTATTTACTTATTTTGTAAGAAAGCGACATTTAGGAAAAAATGATTTTTACACAAGATTATAAATTACCTTCTACAATCAAACATTGTTCAAAAATCAATACAAAAATTCAAGCAGAAAATATTTTATAAACTTGGTATTTAAAATAAATTGAAAATCTAATTTTTTTTTTTTTTTTTTTTTCGGAAATTTGGAAATCGGAGGTTACAAGTCTACCCACCTTAGAAAAATTTCGTCCTCGAAATTTAGGATCCTCAATAATTGCCTTTATTCACCACATTATTTCTATCAAAATTTAAATCTTAACCCAATAATCATGAAGTAATTTCACGACCTTTCAAAAATTATACAACATCATATTCCTGAAAAATCTTCAATTTTAAAAATCAAATCCCCTTTGTCATAATCTCCTCCAAAATTTTAAGTTCGCATCTAAATACCCAAGGATTTAATATCCAATCCTCCAATTGAAATCCAATCAATGTATAATTATAAAACTTAAAAATCTGCATCCCAAAATTTTAAATTTTAAACACTCAGCAATCATCTTACTCCTCTAGCTCAAATTCAATTGATGCTTATTCCAATCTAACTCCTCATCCCAAGAATTTAATTCGACACTATTCCATTTACGATTTTTTTTTTCCTGATTTTCTTTTTCCTCAATACTCAACGATGCGATGCTTCCAGAATCTTCAATGCAACATTTATAATATATAAAATTTCTATCTTGCAATCAATTAGATAAAAAGGTAATCTCTCAAATTTCTCAAAATTTTTTTTTTTTTTTTCAATTTAATCATACCAAGACCTCCTTAAAATTAATAAATCCTCACATTTTTGACTCTGTGAATTTCTTAATTCTCCCTTTAAGTTAATGTTTGTCCTCGAATTTCAATCATACCTCGATTTTCATAAAATTAATTATCCATCAACTCCGTTATAACAACCCCTAAATCCTTTATTTAATTTAATGCTCATTCACAAATTTAATCCTCTTGTCTCTTTTTGTCAGTCATAACCTCGTCATAGATCCTTGCTATGGTCAAAACCCTAATGATCATGGTTTAAGAAAGTTCTACCTACAGCCATGCAATTTAAGAAAATATATAGGTCATGTATCTTTTGTCATGGTATTGCAGTCTCTGTCAGGGTGTACTACTAGCTATGTTCTAACAAGAAAATCACGAATATAAACCACGTTACTAGGGAATCAATCAATCAAAAGACGAAAAAGAACATTAGGAAAGAAAAGAAAGAACCTGCTAACATATTACTTGCGGTATCTGCTATCAACCACTTAACTCTAGCACACTCACTAACTAATTCCTATTCATGTACACTGGTACCCATATCAACTACTCATTAATCCACAAAATCCATGAATACATCCGTATTGCACACACCTGTTTATTAATACCAAAATCTGATGCCAAGGACCTCTAATATTGTCATGGTTCAATAATGCATCCTAGTTGATACCTCTATCTCTTTAGTACCATACCCTCTGTCAGTTCCCGTTCCTACTATAATTGTCCATACCATTTGTTCTCATCACTCAAGATCACACCAAGTGTAACACATCATACTAAATACTAAGCCCTTTCTAATACAACTCTAGATGGACACCCAAGTCAGTCTGCGGTGCCATCTCAATCATGCTCGATCACCAAATCCTTACACCTGTATCTCATCTACTCATATATTAGTATTCATATCTCTCCTTTACCATAAAATTAATCCTCAAAATAATCGTCAAGGTTTAACTTCTCGGTCGACTTAAAATAAATTGTATATACTTCCTCAAAATCAGATACTCAATATTGAAATAAAATTTAATCACTCCTAAAATCTTTGTAGCCTTAACCGTGTTTATTGAATTCATATTTGAATCCTCAAAATTTAATGACAAAATCTCACTCCTCCATTATTTTAAAATTTTATTTCCACCTTTTAATTTATAACTCCACAATTGTACATATCAGTGCTCACGGTCTCTGATACTCAAGGTGCACTCAATGCATCTAGTATCTATAACTGTGTACTAAAATTGTACTGCCTAAATCACTTGCATCATTATCTCCATTGATTCAAAGTTATTATCACCTGTAATTTCTTTCATGATTTTCAATTTATGTCAACTGGTATATCATTTAATTATCTTCACCCAGAGTGCTCACTGTTATTAACGTTATTCTCGACTAATCCTCGATGTAGAATCATTAGCACTCTTGGTATTATATCACTAGTTTCATTAATGCATCATCTCATCAATGCTCATTATAACTCATGATTACATGTATCTACTACAACACTCATGTTTCTTATTCTCATGGGCAAGTATATGGTTTCTCATCTCGATTATTGTGTAGGTATTTCCCTGCAATCTTTTACAGCCTGTTAAACTAATCTGTGATACGCTTAACCATTTTCATTACCAATTCCAATATTTCTCTACCCATGACACCTCATTAACTCTTTATGCGTATGTATTTCCTTACCTTTAACACTTCCGATATTAATCATCAAATTGAACATCATGCTCCATAAATCCTTAACACAATTCCTGGATACTTAATTGTTCACGTAGATCATCCAATTGATTATCCAGGACGGGTATGTTGGCTCTGATACTAACTCTTGAACTATCACTGATACTCTATACTCTCCTTCTACTCACAGTCTCTAATGACCTTATCCTAGAACCATTGTTACAAGGTACTATGCTATAGGTTAATTCCAGATTAAAGTCTACTGCTCACATGTCCAACTAAGAAACACTTACAACTCACTAGCAACACAGTCAATACTAATACAAGACACAAACAAAATTACAAGCCACTAATTATCATACTTAACAAGAAATCCTCAAGGGATAGGAGCTCAAAGACTGAATTGAGGACAGAAGGTATCTTTACTGCTAGTAAAGAAAAGAAGCGATGGAACAAAGTCCTGGAATAACAGAAATAGATAAGTCTTGAGATGATATTTTAAGAACCAATTTAAGATACAACCTGATAATCATACACGTCTGTCAGAAATCATGACACTCAGAATCCTCGCCACGCCAGTAAGCATAGATGCGATAAACGACAGGTTCCATAACTAAGGTATGCAACTCTATAATCATGTCATCTAGAATCTTCGCCACGCCAACCGGTATGGCTGCGAGAGACTCTAAGTTTCATAACTATAGCATGTACATCCAAGTCAGGTTCCTACGTTCTTGTCACCACAGCTAATATGGCTGCGATAAACTCCAGGGTCCATAACCAAAGTAGACGTTTTACCTTTCTCACTGTCCTCATCAAAATATGTCATCAGATGATACCGTAAATTTAGCCCGTAAAATTCATCTCGATATGAAATCAACTCAACAACGATACCAAGAATTAAATTTAACAACTGGTCAACAAGAATCAACTCAACAATGATACCAAGATTTTAATTTAATAACTGCTCAACAAGAATCAAGTTCAGTGACAACAAGCGAGAGCGGACGAAATCAAGGAAAAAGATTTAAATTGGAATAAGATTCTCAAGGGGTCGTCCCAGGAATCTCTCAAGAATTTGTGATTGAGTATCCTCTCTCATCCTAGTATCCTATGTCCTATATTCAATAGCAGGTACGCAGTAGTACTACTATGACGTCGCACTACTACGACATCGCACAACTAGCGAAGTCTGACCTGCATGGGCCACCACTAAAAACGTGTCACGACCCGCACCCGATTTAGGGGCACGAGTGCGTGGGTACGTCCAGCCTACGCCGCAGCATCGACGGTAGAACGCGGTCTAGGTCAAGTACTATCTAAATAATCTCACACTAGTATCCAACTCCATAAGGAGACACGGATAATACTATAAAAATGAACAACATACTCAATCACAACTACAGCACGATAAGAATTTGAAGAAATAAAAGAATACAGCACAAGTCTAACGATAACATAATCATACCTGCAATCATTAACTTCCAATCTCCAAGAGTGTCGGAACCAGTCTACTAAGGTCACAGTCTGGAAAAATATTTTCCAGTCAGGAAGGAGCAAAGTACATCTCTAAATAGCAGTTCTATATAAATGACATAAACTATGTAGCAGTTCTAGATGGAAATATACCAGATGCATGTATAGGTACGAGAAATGTACAATGAGAGAAATACTGGAAATACTGTGAGTAAACGCAGGAAAAGTAAATAATATGTCAATGAGCAAGAATCCTATGACTAAGTGTGTGAGTACTAGCTTTAATATGTGATCGGCTTGGGAACTTGATCAGGCTGGTTACATGTGATTAGCTATGATTCACGAAGGTCAGGCTAACCGTTGGTTAGCTATGATGCATGTAGGGGTCAGGCTAATCACACGTAGCAGCTATGAGGCACTGAGATGGTCAGGCCGCACCCGACGTGAGATGTGGGGTGAGCTATGATGCATATAAAGTTGGGTATGATCACATATCTACACTAAAATACTCCCCACCCCCGACTGGTATAGTAAATCCAATCATGGTACGCTATGGCACTGGATTCCCTAGGAAGGTAGCAAATCTCCCCGGGAATCAGTGTCTGTACGTGCACAAGATAACAAGAAAAACAAGTCTTGTACAAGCTACACCATAAATAAGGAATAACATCTCATGACGAGATCCGTGTATACCAATCCGTGTAACCGATGTGTCAAGAACATGGATATTTACACTAGATACAGTGAACATAGGAGATATCATAAATTAGAAACTAATCAGAGAATGTACTCGCCTTTGGTCCTTAGCTGGTAAAACCAATGTCCTGTCCCAGAGTATCGTCTGGAGGAACCAACAGTCCTAAAATATATCAAATACAACATTTGCATCAGGTGCTACACTAACACATCACAACTACAAGAACTCAGGGGCTCTGCCAGGCATGGCCCTAGTCAACTAGGTCATCTAGTAGGGAAACGTATATAACACACATTACACTTATTAATACTTACTATATTTATACATGCACCAATTTAAATACATATACAATATATATATATACCATTTAATTTATGCATAATATATATATAGGTTGAACAATATAGTTACCATATATATAAATTTTATAACTATAAAAATATGCTAAGTAGGTTTACAAATACATAAATATACATATACCAATTTACATATATTTTATACAGGTAAAAATACCAAATTACATTTATATATACAAACCAATACAACATATATATATATACATATACCAATACGAAAATATAAATCTACATACATATATATATATTTACCAAAATACGTATTAAATTAATATGTATATTACCAATATATTTTTATACCAATAATAAGAATTATACTATATACAAATTTTAGAATTTACGTAAAAGTCAATATATTTTTATATCTATAATAAAAAATCGGTTACTAGTCCAATAAACAATTTTGAACTCATTTCTATTTATTGAAACTATATTTTTAATTAACAAATATAACCCAAAAATTATTACTTTTGCATAATCAAAACCTTTTCATATTAACATAACCAAATCCCTATATATATAATACATAACTAAATTTACACATAAAATAACTAATTTCATAAACAATAAAACTAATTTAAATTCTAATTAACTAAACTAATAAAATTATATTACTAATGAAATTAACTCACTAACTAATATAATTTAACTAATTGGTTAAATTAATTCACTGATTAATTACTCACTGATTAAATAAACTAACTACTGATTATAATTTAAATTACTGATTAACAAATTAACTAACTGATAAAAACTAACTGATTAAAATTAATTAACTGATTAAAATAATTAACTGCTAAAAATTAATTAACTGATTAATCAGACTAATTAACTAATCTAATTTTACTAACTAATCTAATATAAACTAACTTAACACAGAGAACAGAACTGAAGAAAGGAAAATGAAGAGGAAAGGGGGACGGGGACTCACCGGAGTTTACTCCGGCGTCGGCGTTCGTCTCTGGCGGGATCGGGGAGCTCAGGGCGGCGGCGGTCTGCTCGACGCGGCGGATCTGCGTCGGATCTCTGAGCTCAACGCGGCGGTCGCCGGATCTACAGCGGCGGGGCTCGACTCGAGGCGGTGGCTGGATCTGCAGCGGCGGCGGCGCTCTGTTCGAGGAGGCGGCGCTTGGATCGAGGGGGCAGGCGCTCTGCTCGAGGGGGCGACGGCTTCGAGGCGGCTGCGGCTGCGTCTGGTCGGCCACGGCGATGCTCGGCTTCAGCGGTGGAGGTCTCGGTGGATCTGGGCGGCCACGGCGATCGCCGGAGTTAGGTTAGGGTTAGGTTTAGTGGGTGTGTCGGGGTGTACCGTGTCGGCTGGACACGAGGATGATGCTCTGTGGGCGTGTCCGGGTGTTGGACACGGGGTGGGTGTTCGCTGTGGTGTGGGGGTTGTGTCCGGGCGTGTCGGACACGGAAATCAGGTTGTAAAGTTGTAACCGGACACAAGAAATAAATGGATACGGTGGGACACCCGGGGTCGGACCCGAGGCCATCACGGCTGACACGGTGATGCTGGACACACGGACACGAGCACACAAAAAATGGTGGTGGCTTTGGCTTGTGGGAAAATGTGGGGGCTAGCTAATAATCTGGAGATTAGGGTTTCTTGGGAATTGTGAAAATGAGAACTTAAATAGGGAGAGATGGTGTGGGATAAAGGGTTGCGGGTTGGCCCAATAATGAATGGCCCAGAATTAATTAAACGGGTTTCTTACGTGGGGAAAAATAAGGGTGTGAAGGCTAGTTGATGGGAAATGGCAACTTGTAAAAATAAAAATAAAGATTATAATTTCAGAAAATATTTTTAGGAAAGCTAGCTAATTTCCAATTAGCTACTAATTAATCCATTTTGCAAAATCTTAGAAAGTATGACATTTATTTATTTACTATCCCAATAAATAAAAATTTATTTTATTTTATCAACTAGTCTTTTAAATAAATATTTAGTTAAAACAATAATTTTTATGATTCAAGCCAATAAATATTTGAAACTAGAAATATATATATATTATTACTTATTTACTTATTTTGTAAGAAAGCGACATTTAGGAAAAAATGATTTTTACACAAGATTATAAATTACCTTCTACAATCAAACATTGTTCAAAAATCAATACAAAAATTCAAGCAGAAAATATTTTATAAACTTGGTATTTAAAATAAATTGAAAATCTAATTTTTTTTTTTTTTTTTTTCGGAAATTTGGAAATCGGAGGTTACAGTATCAATCTCTGAATTTCCCAAAAATTGACACAAAATACCACGTAACTTTCTCCATAGGCCTCCTATTAACCTAATTCCAATTTCTATGGGTAGCCCTAGTACATGGGAGGGTTCCTAATGATTAAATTATAGATTTAGAGCCTAATCAGAGAGAAAAAACTGAATTATACCTCTTGGGAGATGAATTCTTAATAAAATCTCTAAATTGAGTGTCAAGAGCCTTTAACTTGTAGATCCTTGCTCCTCCTTGTGGATCCTTGCTTTCTTCTTATAGATTTTTTCTTCCTCCTTATTCTAATAGCCTCCAATAATGAATATGAAAGGAATTAGAAAAAAATTTGGGTAGGGATTGGTGTTGGGATGAAGGAATTTGGAAGAGAGAAATTCTAGATCTAGATTTGGAATAAAAAATAAAGAAAGAGATAGTCTCTCCCCACTCCTATGGTGGCCGGCCACTAACCCTCCTCAAACTACTATAAAATATCCACAATACCTCCTGGGGCTTTTCATGAAGGAATAATTAAGGAGGAAAGGTTCTACTCTATTTTGTTTAACTAATTAATTCATCCTCTTAATGAATGGCCTTACTATTTGGCTCAATTCTAACTAGAATTAAATGTTGGTCCATGGATCTAATAAAAACTAGTTAGGTCTACTAACACAAGTCTAAAATAAAATTTAACATCTAAAAATAAATAAATAATACAATAAATAAATAAATTTATAACATTCACAATATTTAATTAATTATAAAATAACCAAAATATTTTTTCCTGGAAAATGTGGTAGTGACACCTATTTCTAACGGTTAGATACAATTACAACTAGATTATTTTTCCCGTTTTAATTTGAATTCGATACTACAATATGTGTCAATGACACTATCCTCGTGTTTGTTCAATTATGAACTAGTTCGATTGATCGAAGCTCACCAGAGATTGTTCGTCTCCCTAATTAATGTGTCGGCTGTTCGATCAAGCTCACCCCCAATTTAAAGTTTATGGAGCTTGACTTCGATCAAGATTCTCCTAGATCTGGAAAAAACCTAGCAATCAGATCTGACTCGAGAAGGAAATATTGAGAGCACAGTTGAAAAGGAAAACAAAATAGGGAGGGAGAACGACGAACTCACTAGAGTTGTCATCGAACTTCATCGTTTCACCACAGCTGTCGTGGTTATGATCTGAACTGTTAGGGAAGACTAACTCGGTGGTGAAGAACGTTGGATCACCTCGAACCGTCACTCACCTCGAACCATCATTCGTATGGGATTCTTCCGATATAACCACCACTTTTTTGGAGAGGAGTATTTTTGTCTTTTCTTATTTTTAGTAATATTATTAATAATGGTATTTCATAATTATTATATTGAGTGATATTTTATTTTACAATATTTAGTATTATTACATATGCTTGTGTATGTGATATAGTTGTTAGGTTAGATGTTGGCCTTTAGTTAGACTAGTTGTTAGTGAAGCATTGGACCCAACTAGACTTGTCATGATACGATTAGTACACCCAATTAGATAGTCTTAGTTGACCCATTTAATTTAGTGAGAATTGTTAGTAACCCCTTCCTTTAATTATTAGAACCTACCTTTAATTAAATTCTTTCTTTTATTAATCCTTCATGACTAATTATGAGGGCTTATTAGGTATTTTTTATTGCATTAGGGTTAGGAATAGTGGTAGGTCATATTCCTTTAGAAACCCCTCTCTTGATTCATTTGGAAGCCTCCATCAAACCCTAATTAGCCTCCTCTCATTTTTCTCTCCATTTGAGAAGAAGCCCTAACCCCTTCCATTCCTAAATTGATTCCCAACCATTTATTTTGTCATCTCAAGGAGGCTAGAGCTTGGATTAACAAGCATTAGAAGGAGAGAAGCTTGAAGGTGGTATCTATTCTTGAGGATTGTGTTCACTAGTGCCTTTGCATTGGAAATCCATCTTCCAATAGATAAAATATGAGATTAAATCTTGTATTTGCAACTAAATAGTATAATTAATCATTTAGAATCTACCTTTGTATTAGGGCTACCCATGGAGAGAAGCTTGAGCTTTATTGGACCCATTTGGAGACTTTTACATAGAGTTTTGTGTCAATTTTGGGTAAAATCCGAGATTGGTCCCCCAAGTATTTGTCCTTAGGATAAATATGTTTAATTAGACTTGTTAGAGTATTATGAGGCTAGCTACATGTTTATAATTGGATACGAGTAGGCCGTATCACAAGATTTTGTGATACGGGGTAATTTGGGAGTTTTTCTTCAACATGGGTGCCACACACTTGTCATATTATGCCATGACACTTGGAATGGCTTGCTAGCACTCAGATTATATTCTATTCCTTATTTAGAACTTGTGGTTAGGCTTTGGGTTGATTTTGGATAGGTTTGGGGTGTGTATCAAGAGCGTATAGTAGCGTATCGATCGGGTGCACCCCAAGTGTTCATGAGAATGCCAATTGACCATTTTTGATTTAATATTCAATTATACTCGGATATACTTATGTATATTTATTCTAGTTTGTTATATATATATGATTAAGAGAGTGTATATATATATATATATATATATATATATATATATATATTGGTCGGGAGAGTGTGTGTGTATATGTGTATTTTGTATGTGTATAGGCATATGGGGGAGTCGAGCAATAAGCAGCAGCAATCAGCATTAAGCAGCAATAAGCAGTAGCAATCAGCAATAAACAACAGTAATCAGCAGCAGTAGCTTCATAAGCATCAACAATCAGCAGCAGCTACTGCAAGAAGCATTAGCAGGCAGCAGCATCAGCTTGCAGTAGCAAGCAAGCAGTAACAGTAGCTACTTTAGGCAGCTAGCAATGTATGAGAGTCGGGTATTTGAGTTGGGTTGCATTGTGATGTCTTCAAGGCATTAGCAAGGAGGTTAAGGTAATAAAAAGTCCAGAATATTTTAGGAATTTACAGTAGGTAGTATTAGCTCCCGACCTGGGGAGAGCTTTACTGTAAGCAGATAGGCTCATGAGCTCGAATTTAGTAAGGAGGCAAGGTGTAGACATAGTGGAAGGGTGAAGATGGGTTGACAATAAGGTAAGTATATAGATGTTAGTGTGTTCACATCTTAGATTGGTTGGTTAATTGGTTAAGTTAGTTATGAGTTATTGTGATTAGTAGTTAGTTGTTAACTAGTATTAAGTTAGTTAGCTATATATATAGGTTAGCTTTTGTTAAGTTATTTAACTATTAGTATGTTAGAATGGTTTGAGAAGTTAGTTAATGGTTTTATTAGTTGTTATATGTAAATTGTAGATGTTGTGATAGTTAGTAGGTTAGTTGATAACTTAAGTTATTGTTAATTTGTTAACATGTTAGCTAGTATGAGTTAATGTTAGTATGAGTTGTATATATATAGATTGGTAGATATGTTAGTGTTAAAGTTAGATGTTAAGTTAGATATATGTTAGTTAGTTATATACGAGTTAATATATATATATATGTTGGTCTATATATACACTAGTTAGTAGATATTAGTTGAGTTAATGTTAGTTCTAGTTACCTTGCGTTACCCAAGACAATGATAAGGTAATGACTTTACCTCTAGGTATTTTTAGTGAGTATCAAGATGGTAGCTAGGTTGTGTTACCAAGATGTCTCAAAGCCAAGGTATTCATATAGAGTAAGTAATAACTAGGGCAACTAGTATATAATGTATATTGTGTATCTTGTGATACTATACAGCTATGATACTTTAGTATACTAATATAGCTAATATGGCCTAGATAAGTAGTGTATGAACCCAATAACCTAGAGATGGACTCATATAACTTAGAAATAGCTAGTTTGACTATTTTGAATTAAGGTAAACACCAAGTTTAACCTAGTTTAGCTATCTTGACCTAGTCTTGACTTTAAAAATCATATTTTTAGCTCTGTTAAGCATGTTTATTACTTCATTACACCTAATGACATAAAATTTCATATATAGGTCTGTAAGGCACCGATACGAAAATAGTTTGAAATTTATTGCTATGGACCACAAGCGAGTGCATTCTCTGACAGTTTACTTACTTGATAGTTATTATAATACATGTATTTAGAGATATATTATCTGATTCCTGATATGATGGTTAAATAAACAGGTATATAATAGATCCCCGTCATGAGATATTACTCTATCGTGATTACCTTGTATATCTCATTGATTATATAGACTGTGATCATCGTGCTCGTATTATAGACCTTGCATCGTGATTATCGTGTCGTGATGTATCATAACTTGGATCCATCGTACTAGTCGGGGTGGGGGAGTGCTAAGTAGATATTTGATCAACCATTTTTAGACATTGTAGATATTATAGATATTGTATGATAGCTAATCACTTATGTGATTGAGCCATACCATTACAGCCATTTTTGATAGCATATCATACCTTACTAGTATGATTGAGCAGTACTATTATAGACATCATATAGTATCGTAGGTGATTGATCCCATATTGAAAGCAATAATTCAAAGACACAGTCAGTCTAGTTTGGTCTTTCTAGTATTGTTTCATATTATTATCTATTACCACACTGTATCTGTCTATTTATTTTTCTATAATATTGTTTATTGCCTATTGTATTTGCCTATTTATTTTCTATTGCTTATTCTGTTATGATATTGTATGTTTAACTCATCATGTAGTTTATTGCTATTTACAGTATTATAGTTTCTACCATGTATTGGAACTGTTGATATGGTTGTACTCGTTCTTTCCTGACTGGATATATTTTTCAGATGATTGGTTAGAGGCGATATGTCCCACCTATTGTGGGCCACATAATGGCGAGACCGTAGAGCATATTGAGTAGTACCATCAGTTGGAGAATTTTAGATTATTCTTTGTGATATGTATTGCTCTAGTTATTAGACTTTATGGCACGTACTATATTTGAGATTCTGTGTTGAGATTAGATTTTTGAGACTTGGTCTTGTGATGTATGGCAAATCTTATTCCCTTTTTCTATTTTATATCGTGTCTTTTATCTTTCGTTAGTTGTTATTGTGATTGAGTATTGATTACCAATTACCATTTAGCATATTGTCCTCTAATTGGAGTTGTGATAATATGATAGGTACCTTATACATATGGTGTAAGATATTTAGAAAGTATTGTTGACCTAGATAATATTTTACCGTCGATGTTGCGGCGTAGGCTGGACGTACCTACGTGCTCGTGCCCCTACATCGGGTGTGGGTCGTGACACATTTTTGTGGTGGCCCATGCAGGCCAGGCTTCATAACTAGTATGATGTAGTGGTAGTATAATGACTTAGTCATACTACTGTGAGCCTACGATAGTATATATAATATAGGATGAGAGAATACTCAATCATAATTTAGGATTCCTTGAGAGATTCCAGGGATGACCCTGGAGAATCTCACTATAAACTCTATTTTGAAATCTATTTTCACTCATTTTTTATCACTCTCACTCGATCATTGTTGAATTTGATGTTCTTTGTTGACTTTGATTCTTGTATCGAGATGAGTTTTATGGCCTGAATTAAGGTATAATCTGATCACATATTTTGAAGATGATAGTGAACCGTCTGCCTTGGTTATGGAGCCTAGAGTTTATCGTAGTCATACTAGCTGGCATGACAAAAACATAGAGCATGATTTTGGATATACTTCTCTTGGTTATAGAATTTAGAGTTTTCACAACCAAGCTAACGGTAGGGCAAAAATTTTAGATACCATAATTCTAGAGGTGTGTACCTTAGATATAGGCGCTATCGTATATCGTAATTATGCTTACTGGTTGTCGAGGGTTCTGAGTAAAATAATTTTGGATATACGGGTATGATTATTAGATTGTATCTTAAATTAGTTCTTAATATATCGTCTCTATTATTCAATCTCGTTATCATCGAGTTTTATTTTATCACCCCATTAGCTCAGGATAGGGATATCTTTAGTGTCTCTAATTCAATTCCTTGTAGAGTTTTACCTTCATTAATTCCTGAGGGATTTTTTTGGATAATGTAGTAGTTTGGTAACTTGTAAATTAGGTTGGAGTTTAGTTGAGTATTGGTATTGATTGTTGGAAGCATAACTTATGAGCGTGAGAGTGACTCCTAGTTGGACACGTGAGCATCAGATATCAGTATATAAGCCTAGAAGTAATTCATAGTGTAGTACCATTTGTAACAATAATTCTAAGATAAGTGTTAGAGTATAGTTAGATTTGGCATCTTAGAGTGTTAGTATTGTATTCTAAGTAGTATGAGTAGTGGGTAAGTGTGCTCAAGACCTAGAGCTATAGTGTATCACCAATAATAGAAGTGGTAACCCTTTATATTAAGTATTGTGGCTAGGTTGATGCTTAGTGAATAACTGGTGTAGGTATCAGATATAGGCAAGAGTTCCAGCTAGGCCACCTGTGGTACATCAAATTGCCTTGCACCAGCAGAGGGATACATCCCAACATGATGGGGCTTTGGCGTTGACGGTCAAGGAGGCCGAAGCTACAGGTGATGGGTTATCATGTTTTGTTCTATTTCTTTCCTTCCTTTCCTTCATTTTTATCTATTGTTTGTGTGCTTCAATAGTACCTTCTAGCTCGCTATGGTGCAATATTATAGTTAGTATAGTTAGTACACCCTGATTGAGACTATAAATTATGATAAGACATAACCATGATTGCTAGGGGTTTGACCTAGAAGGAGTACGACCACCCTTAAATTTTGAGGACAAAATTTTTCAAAGGGGGATAGGATTGTAAATACTAGTTTTTTCGGAGAGGAGTATTTTTGTCTTTTCCTATTTTTAGTAATATTATTAATAATGGTATTTCATAATTATTATATTGAGTGGTATTTTATTTTACAATATTTAGTATTGTTACATATGCTTGTGTATGTGATATAGTTGTATGGTTAGATGTTGAACTTTAGTTAGACTAGTTGTTAGTGAACCATTGGACCCAACTAGATTTGTCATGACATAATTAGTGAACCCAATTTGTTAGTCTTAGTTGACCCATTTAATTTAGTGAGAATGGTTAGTAAACCCTTCCTTTAATTATTAGAACCTATCTTTAATTAAATTTTTTCTTTTATTAAACCTGCATGACTAATTGTGAGGGCTTATTGGGTATTTTATATTGCATTAGGGTTAGGAGTAGTGGCTGGTCATATTCCTTTATAAACCTCTCACTTGATTCATTTGGAAGCCTCCATCAAACTCTAATTAGCCTCCTCTCATTTCTCTTTCTATTTGAGAAGAAGTCCCAACCCCTTCCATTCCCAAATTGATTTCCAATACTTTTTTTTGTCATCTCAAGGAGGCTAGAGCTTGATTTAGCAAGGAGGAAGCATTGGAAGAAGGAAAGCTTGAAAGAGGTGTTCATTCTTGAGGATTGTGTCCACTAGTGCCTTTGCATTGGGAATCCATCTCCCAATAGGTAAAATCTAAGATTGACCCATGTATTTGCATCTAAATAGTGTAAATAGTCATTTAGAATCCATTCTTGTATTAGGGCTACCCATGGGGAGAAGCTTGAGCTTCATTGGACCTATTTGGAGACTTTTACATAGGATTTTGTGTCAATTTTGGGTAAAATCCAAGATTGGCACAACAAGTGTTTGTCATTAGGATAGATAGGTCTAATTAGACTTGTTAGAGTATTGTGAGGCGAGCTACATGTCATAATTGGATACGAGTAGGCTGTATCACAATATTTTATGATACGTGGTAATTTGGAGATTTTTTTTTGACACGGGTGCCACACACATGTCATATTATGCCATGACACTTGGAATGGCTTGCTAATACTTATATTAGATTATATTTCTTATTTAGAACTTGTGGTTAGGCTTTGGGTTAATTTTGGATAAGTTTGTGGTGCGTATCATGAGCGTATTCTAGCGTATCGATCGGGTGCACCCCAAGTGTTTGTGAGAATGTCAATTAGCCATTTTTGACTTAATATTCAGTTGCACTTGAATATACTTGGGAATATTTATTCTAGTTAGTTATATATATGATTATAAGAGTGTATTTATATATATATACATATATGTATTGGTTGGGAGTGTGTATGTGTGTGTTTTGTATGTATATAGGCATATCGGGGGAGTCGAGCAATAAGCAGTAATAAGCAACAACAATTAGCAATAAGCAGCAATAAGCAGCAGCAAATAGCAGCATTAGCAACAATCAGCAGCAGCAGTAATCAGCAGTAGCAGCTGCAAGAAGCAGCAGCAGGTAGCAGCATCAGCTTGCAGTAGCAAGCAAGCAGCAGCAGTAGCTGTTTTATACAACAATCTATGTATGAGAGTCGGGTATTTGAGTAGGGTTGCATTATGATATCTTCAAGGCATTAGCAAGGAGGTTAAGGTAATGAGAAGTCCAGAATGTTTTAAGAATTTGTAGTAGGAAGTATTAGCTCCTGACCATGGAAAAGCTTTACTGCAAGCAGATAGGCTCATGAGCTCGAATTTAGTAAGGAGGCAAGGTGCAGACATAGTGGAAGAGTGAAGATGGGTTGACAGTAATGTAAGCATATTAGATATTAGTATTTTCATATGTTAGATTGGTTGGTTAATTAGTTAAGTTAGTTATGAGTTATTGTGATTAGTAGTTAGTTGTTAACTAGTGTTAAGTTAGTTAGCTATATATATTGTGTTAGCTTTTGTTAAGTTATTTAACTATTAGTATGTTAGAATGGTTTGAGAAGTTAGTTAATGGTTGTATTAGTTGTTATATGTAAATATTAGATGTTATGATAGTTAGTAGGTTAGTTGATAACTTAAGTTATTGTTACTTAGTTAACATGTTAGCTAGTATGAGTTAATGTTGTATGAGTTGTATATATATAGATTGGTAGATATGTTAGTATTAAAGTTATATGTTAAGTAAGATATACATGTTAGTTAGTTATATACGAGTTAGTATATATATGTTGTACTATATATATACTAGTTAGTAGATATTAGTTGAGTTAATGTTAGTTCTAGTTACCTTGAGTTACACAAGATAATGATAAGGTAATGACATTACCTCTAGGTATTGTTAGTGAATATCAAGAGTGTAGCTAGGTTGTGATACCGAGATGGCCCAAAGCCAAGGTATTCATATAGAGTTAGTATTAACTAGGATAACTAGTATATAATGTATATTGTGTATCTTGTGATACTATAAAGCTATGATACTTTAGTATCCAAATATAGCTAATATGGCCTAGATAAGAAGTGTATGGACCCAATAATATAGAAGTGGACTCATACAACCTAGAAATAGCTAGTTTGAATAGTTTGACTATTTTGAATTAAGGTAAAAACCTAGTTTAACCTAGTTTGGCTATCTTGACCTAGTCTTGACTTTAAAAATTATATTTTTTAGCTCTGTTAAGCATGTTTATTACTTTATTACACTAAATGACATGAAATTTTATATATAGGTCTTTAAGGCACCGATACGGATACAATTTAACATTCATTGCTCTGGACCACAGACGAGTATATTCTTTGACAGTTTTTTTACTTGATAGTTATTATAATACATATACTTAGTAATATCTTATTTGATTTCTGACACGATGGTTATACAGACTGGTATATAGTGGATCCCCGTCCTGAGATATTACTCTATCGTGATTTTCTTGTATATCTTATTAATTATATAGACCCTAATTATTGTGCTCGTATTATTGACCTTGCATCATGATTATCGTGTCGTGACATATCGTGACTTGGATCCATCGTGGGGAGTGCTAAGTAGATATTTGATCAACCATTTTTAGATATTGTAGATATCATAGACATTGTATGATAGCTAATCACTTATGTGATTGAGCCGTACCATCGCAACCATTGTTTGATAGCTGATCATACCTTACCAGTATGATTGAGCCGTACTATTATAGACATTGTATAGTATTGTGGATGATTGATCACATATTGAAAGCAGTACTTCAAAGACATAATTAGTCTAGTTCGGTCTTTCCTGTATTATTTCACATTATTGTCTATTACCATATTGTATCTATCTATTTATTTTTCCTATATTATTGTTCTTTGCCTATTGTATCTGCCTATTTATTTTCCATTGCTTATTCTATTATAATATTTTATGTTTATCTCATCATGTAGTTTATTGCTATTAACAATATTATAGTTTCTATCATGTATTGGAACTACTGTTAGGATTGTACTCGTTTCTTCCTTACTGGATATATTTTTTAGATGATTGTCTAGAGGCGACGTGTCCCACCTATTATGAGCCACATGATGGCAAGGTCATGGAGCATGTTGAGTATTACCATCAGTTAGAGAATTTTAGATTATTCTTTGTGATATTGTATTGCTCTAGTTATTAAACTTTATGGCATGTACAATATTTGAGATTCTATGTTGAGATTAGATTTTTGAGACTTGGTCTTGTGATATATGGCAACTTTTATTTCCTTTTTTTATTTTATATCGTGTTATTTATCTTCCGTTAGTTGTTATTGTGATTGAGTATTGATTACCAGTTATCATATAGTATATTGTCCTCCAATTGGGGTTGAGATAGCATGATAACTATCTTATACATATGGTGTGAGATATTTAGATAGTATTGTTGACCTAGACAGCGTTCTACCGCCGATGCTGTAGTATAGGCTGAACGTACCCACGTGCTCATGCACCTACACCAGGTAGGGGTCGTGAAATCCGCCATAGCCAAGATCTTAGTTTTGAAGCTTGGAGAAGGAAAGAAAAGTGATGGGATTGCGGAATGGAGCAAGAATTTATCGGAGAAGAAGGGAATGAGGAATAAGGGAGTGTCAGTCCCTATATATAGCCACCGAGTGGAGGTGGTTGAGGCGGTGGACGACACCTCTAGGCCGGTCTAGAAGATTCGTAAGTCCTTGGTGAAGGTTGGTGAAAATAAAACTCGTGGAACCCACGAGCAGCTCCTAGAAACATAGGGGAGAGTCGGTGACGAGGTTTTTTTAGGTGCTTATAGGAGGATCTGGTGATGAAGCGGTGGTCGAAAGTTGGTGGCTGAGGGACTCTCGACCGACGAAGGAGAAAAAAAATAGGTGTCGGGTTTTCCGAGTTTTATGTTTTGGTTTTAAAGAACGAATGATTTCGGGTTTGGGGCTACAAGCGGGTCGGGTTTGTCCATTTGGACGGGTCTGGTCCGTTGGGCCGAATCACTCACTAGTTGGTCAGGTTCTACCATTAGATGGGCCTGGCTTGACCAATGGATGGGATAGGGTGGTTACGGATGGGATGGATTTATATATATATATATATATATATATATGACAACAATGCTAATATAGCACAATTCATTTCTCGATGTCTGATATGTCAACAAGTGAAGACCGAACTGCAAAGATCGGCAGGATTTTTACAATCACTTCCTATTCTGGAGTGGAAGTATATACATATCATAATGGAATTTATGGCCGGTTTACCTAGATCTACGATAGGTCATGATGCAGTTTGGGTGATATTTGATCGTCTCACAAAAGTAGCTAACTTTCTTCCTTTTCGAGTATGACAGTCTACAGAATAGTTAGCTAAAATATTTCTGCAATAGATAGTGCGATAGCACGGTATCCCAGTAAGTATTGTGTCAGATCGAGATACTCTATTCACATTATATTTTTGGAAAAAGTTTGCATCAGAGTTTGGGCACCAAGTTGAGGTTTAGCATGGCATACCACCTTCAGACAGACGGACAATCAGAAAGAACCATCTTGACATTGTAAGATATGCTAAGAGCTTGTACCTTGGACTTTGGTGGGTCTTGAAAAGATCATCTTTATCTCATTGAGTTCTCGTACAAGAATACTTACCAGGCGAGTACCCAGATGGCACCCTTCAAAGCGTTGTATTGAAGAAAGTGCAGGTCACCATTAGCATAGGATAATATAGGTGAGCGAAAGCTGTTTGGCCCTGAAATAATCATGCAGACAGTAGAGGTCATCAAGAATATTAGAGAGCGACTTTGAGTTTCACAAGATAGGCATCAACATTAGGAAGATCGGCATCGTAGGACATAAGAGTTTTGTGTCGGAGATGACGTATTCTTGCGGATGTTGCCGAACTATGGAGTCATTAGATTCGGGATTCGCGACAAGCATAATCCATGATCCGTCAGTCTATTCGATATCCTAGAGCGGGTAGGCTATATTGTTTATCGTCTCATCCTTCCACCTTTGCTACGTGAGGTACACGATATATTTTATGTGTGTCAGTTGCGTAGGTATGTTTCGAATCTTATTCATATCCTCGATCACTCTGAATTAGTCATTGGTACCGACTTATCTTACGTGGAGCAACATGTATCCATATTGGACCGAAGGGATAAGGTTCTCAAGAACCGGACTATTTTTCTTGTCCGGGTTTCCTGGGCCATCACTCGCTAGGGGAATCAACGTGGAAGTGCGAGGACGATATTCGATCCCGATACCCGCACCTATTCAATTCAGGAGGTATATTCTTTCTTATGCCTTCATATCTCGGATTCTATGATCAGGTGATCATCTATGTATATTGGTAATATTGCTTGCATGTGTAGTTGCTAGTAGATTTGTATCGTGCTTTTTCTGACTTCTCTAGCTATTGCTTGGATTCGAATTCCGAGGACTAAATTTTTCTGAGGTGGGTAGAGATGTCACTCCCCATTACCAATATACGTATTTGGAACGTATTTTATTTTTGCATGGTTGCATGTACATGGAGACTAGACCTATTCTTTGGTTTAACCTGGTTTATGGTTTATTTTGTGGGTTGGTTCAAGTCATGAGAACCCTTGGTTCAACTCTCAACCCTACCATATATAACCCAACATTTTTCTCTCTCTCTTCACTTCTTTATTTATTCCTCTCTCTTTAGTTTCTCTCCCATTTTTGATAGGCAAGTACACCTTGCATAAGAAATGGAGAAACACTTAATATTAATTGATTATTATGTTCATGCGACCATCGAGTTATTCAGCTTGGAGAGTGCTTAGCGGCCTGAGTGCTATGCGGCCTGAGCTCTTTGCCGCATACTAACCAACATTTTTCCATCTTGTTGGACGCATGAATGTCATCACACAAGTATTCTGGAGCTAATCCTTGAACTCCTTGTGTTTTTACTCGTTGAACGAATGAGAAATTTGCTAAGTCCAAAAGAGCAACATACGACCGAATGACCTACGTGGCCTAGAGAGTATGCGGCTACCATTCCTTGGATGGATGACTCCGAACCATGGGCACATATTTCTTTGATTTTTTCTTCTCTCTGACACACTTTATGGTATGTCACATCCATCACTTCAGTCTTTTTCTTTGACACACATCACTTCGACACTTATTTCAAGAGAGTGGACTTTTGTCCGAAACATGTCGCTTGGGGGAGCATGCAGCCTTGGATCTTATGCGTCCTAAGGTAGCATGCGACCGACAGTCCATGCGGCACCCGTCTTATGCACCAAGTTGTGCATACGGCTTAGCTATTTTACTTAGAATATTTTTTTGTTCTGAGTGGTTGGTCTTGACAATTGCTTGTGATTGATCGAAAGAAAGAATGGACCAAGTAACCCGACCTTGTGTTAGACATGACCATGTGCTAGAATTGACTATGTCATAAGCAACTAACCAGCTATGTGCATAACATCAGCCATATGTCCCAAGGTGATAAGGCTCATACGACCAACTCTAAGTTTGGTAATTCGACCCAATTTTTTGTATCTGTGATGATACAATTACTACGTGCTACATGTACATGTCTTATAAATGTGCACAGAGGTGCGACATAACTTGCTATGTGCTATGAAATTATATGTTTCTGATTGTTCATTGTAAATGCCTCTTATAATACGCGACATATGATATTATTATATTATTTTTCCAGCACGGGCATGGTATCTGGGTCAACTACCAAAGTGTGGCTAGGACTTATTATTTTTTGCATCACGCTTGGGTGAATCCAGTTTGAGTTATAAAGTAACAAAGTAGATTCGTATCTAGCGTGGTCGTACTATGGTACGACATGTAGAAGGATTGTCCATGTGACTACGCTATGGGATTCCTAACATAATCATAGGGTTAACTTAGGCAACTAAAATTGATAGAGCATTGAGAGTGATAAAATCTCGAGATCGTGTACATTAGCCACCTCAGCAACTGTCATAACATGCAAGGCTAAACTCCATGTATATTGGTCACGTCCGTACTAGTGGACGACAATATCTAAATACTTATATTATATAATGCGTTCTATGTGATCTAGCACGGTAGACTTACAAGGGACCAGTGCATAATATATAAGTTCTATGTGATTTCTATAGCTCGGTTAGCCACGCTGAAAAACTCACGATCTGAGAATTTCTCTTATGCATCTAATCTAAGATAACTCAGACTCCACAGTAGCAAGCCATATAATTGATTGGCCGTCATATAACTTGACTTGGTTGTGATTGTATTATTCTGTTAGTAGTCTAGAGACATGGATTATCATATTGTGATGGTTCAACTTTTGTCCTGGTTTGGTTGTAGGGTTGAGCTATTATGCTAAGATAAACTATGGACCAAAATCATGGCACAAAACCTATTATACCTATATATTGCTTTGGGTTTTGTTTCTCTATTTTGTGCTTCCTTTATGGTACTTTCTATTTAGGATCTAACCCTACTGGTTTTGCATGGCCAGATTTTAATCCAGTTCCAGATGATCCAGCTTACTTTCCCCTTCCTGATGGCGCACACTAGGCAGATGTTCGCTGAAGGGCACGAGTGGGTCTCTTCTTCCCTGCTCGTTAATCATATATTTTAATCTTTTGGGGTGTTTAGCCACCGGCACTTGTTAGCAGTAAATCTGGACATTTAGTTTCCTTTACATTATTGTAATTAATCAGATTATAGCTGATCATGGTCATGTACTTTTTTTACTCTGCCAGCTTTTTATTTTGTATAGCTGGTTTCCAGATTGTTGTGGCAGGATATTTTGGACGCCTTACTTTCTTGTCATATATATTCTATGTTTACTGTTCTTACTTGACTGATCTAGATAATAAATGTGCTGTGTGACCCTAAATAGCTTGTTTATAGTATCACCCCCTTGTCTAGTTACAACAGTGATCGTCGTACGACGTATAGTACCTTTTATGGGGTAGCTGGCCATATCCGCCTCCGTATTTCGATATTGGGGTATGATAAGGTTTTAGTGGTGGCCCATGCAGGTTTGTGATTTCAGACTTATGGGGTATTATGGTTATAGGAGTCTCAATCAAACACATACCTTTGGAATCCTAAATTCGTTCTTCTCAAAGCCTTGCTTGACTATCGAATCAATTGTTTACTTGATCCTTCCCGTCATGTTCTTGATGATTCTTATCCTTTTTAGGACTTCTTAAGTTGCAGGAGCAGCAGGCATGGCAGGACAGGGTTTCCTTGGTCAACAATGGGAAGTAGCACATGTTTATAGTCAAATTTGGGTAGAGCCAGTTTTAGAAGCATGAAAAATATGCTGGATGGCTATACGCAGCATATTGATGCAGAGCAGCATAAACAGAGGCCTTCAGAGCCATCAAACGTGCAACAGAGCTTTCTCCGCCAAACACAGCATGAAATATAAGCTCAACGTAAGGCAGTACGTCCAAACCGCTTCAGCGTAAATAGGGTGCTTCATCGACTCCTGGGCGTAAAACCCATCCTCTTGCAATGCAGCATTAAAGTATACGAGAGGCGCTTCATATTCTCCGAAGTGAACCTGTCAGATCCTGCAATGAACCTGACGTCTGAACTTCTGACAAAGGGATACTACTCGACTACCCAGGGATACTGCTCGACTACCCAGACGACGGCTATAATGATGGCACGACACTGCGACCCAGGCTGTCATTTATCGCCATCTCCTTTGCGTAAACTGCTTTTACGTGCACGAAGGGATGCGTTGCCTTGTTTTATACAAGCGGACATAAGCTGTTTACGCTTTACAGTAGACAAACTGCCTGCCACATTAAAAGTTGTACTCTGTACAGGGCTCGAGGCACGTCTCTACGTCAAATGCACAGAACGATGACAGTTACTCGAGGCACGTCTCTACGTCCAATGCACAGAGCGGTGACAGTTTTTTAAGGCACGTCTCTGCGACTAATGCGCAGAAGGGCTGCAGACCTTCAAAACACGCTTCCGCATTTAATGCACAGGATGGTGGCAAATCTCGGCATTTAATGCAAGAGATTTGATTATATCTTCAAAAGCCGTAATTTCGGCTAAGACGTCCACATCAGCACTCTGGTACGGTACGCAGCGGCTGCTACGCCCACTCGGCCTCTATGACCACTCGGCTTCTACGCCTACTTCGGCTTCTATGCCTACTTGGCTTCTACGCAATGGTGACAGACATTGGCTTCTACGCCCACCTCTTCTACACGAGGGATACCTACCTACGTGGCTTTTACGCCGTGATCTTCGTAGCGATTATACGCATTTTGTCCCTTAGTTGGACCCGCATCACACGCTCATTCAAAGGATCATCTATACGCATGCATTAGTTATTTTAACCGTTGTGTAAAAGGGTGTTGTACTTTTCACTCCTCGGTTTCTACACCGACGGAGAGATCACTGTCACTAAAACTCTATAAATAGAGACCTCTATCAATGAGGAACAAGGTCAAAAAAATGGTCAAGAAACCAATATCAGATCCAAGGTCTACAGATTGGGAGGTCGGAAATTGGTCAAGAAAACTAATATCAGACCCAAGGACGAACTTCCAAGAAAGATCGAACTAGAGGTCAAGACAGAGAGAGAGAGAGAGAGAGAGAGAGAGAGAGAGAATCCGGAGCTCAGGCAAGGAGCAGGGATCGACGACTTTGGCATCGTACATCCACCCTCTTTTGCAACCTTCGAAGCTGCTTCCTGTCTTCTACGGCACTTCTTCATCATCGTGTGGTCCAAGGGCTAAAGTGATCGACTGCAGATCAGACAGCTATAGCAATATTTACCCAGATTAAATAAATTGGACTCCCACATCCTCGTATAGGATCAAATTGTACAAGTTTGTTTGTAAACCAAAGAAGGCGGGTTTCGTGTAAACCCCATCTTGAATACATTTTCATTCTTTTATTTTCCACCACAAACAAGATGGCGACTCTGCTGGGGACGTCTTTCTCTTCTGATGAGAAAGTAATTTCTCAACACAATGCGGTATCTGTAGGAACCGTAAAGAAGATACTGGTCGTCCAATTCGACTAGTCTGCCTACAAAGACATGCTTCGAACCGGGGGGGTAGCTCTCACCTTCTCTCCGTCCAAGACAACAGAAAGCTGCGCAAGGTCTGGATGTCCAAGACATCCTCTACCATTCCTGTGGACTCTCCGATCTCTCTGATCTCTCCGACCAAGGAGTTTGTAGCATTGCTCCCTCCGTGCCCTGCACGTAAAATTCAGTCTCCCGCTACGCATGGTACAGACGAAACTTCGGGCAAATCCTCAACGCTAACCCAGAAGTATCCACTGCGCTTTACGCATAGAAAACAGTCTTCCGCTACACGCGGTACAGACAAAACTTCGGACAAAGCCTCAGCGCTAACCCAGAAGTATCTACTGCGCTCTACGCGTAGAAACCAGTCGCCCGCTATGCTCGGTACAAACAAAACTTCTGATGATGCCTCGGTGCCAAATTAGAAGTACAAATCATGCCCCGTGAGCAAGACAACTTTTGACCTCTACGGGGAACCAGATGAGCGCTGTGATTTCCGGGAGGGGAAGTAAGCGGCAGAGTACTCAACTTCTCGGCCTTTACGCCAGCGAGGGTGCAATCTGCCTACTCTCAGGATTACGCGGGAAGCCGATGGCCGATTGAGGACCTCTTCAGCTTTACGCCAGTCTGAGCAGATCTCTAAATTACGCCAGATGAAGTCCCACGGCGTAAAGCAAGCTCAGATTGCGGAAAGACACCCTCCCCGAGGATTATCTGCCACCCAGATGGCCAACCTGTTATACACATGTGGCACAGGGAAAACCATGGTGCCCAATCTTCGCATGCCCGCTGATGGGAACAGAAGGAACAAGCCGTTGTCTTCTTCTTCTACTTCTCCTGACTTGCGCAAATATCTAATCCAGAAGCGTAAGAAAAGGGGACCTTCCAACATGTCTATTACGTCCCCTGGCGAGCAATGTAGTAATAGTCATAAGATTGTGATTGACTGCTGCTGTTCTAAAGTAAAACGGTCGGTTTTCGACCGGTTGAGCTACTCTCTGTCTTTCCAGGAAGAAAAGCCCGCGCATGCATCCGTGAACATGGCTTCGCATATACCTGGAGGAAGCTCAGGCTCAAGACGTCCGTCCTCTAGAACTCTGAGCCGAAGGAGATCCAATATACTCCTCAGAGACACTGAAGATGGGGTATTCCAGAACACTCGTTCAAGGTCACAACAACTGACTTTGTACTCCTCTAATTCTGATGCTGGGGGTCGCCATTCCCCCGAATCAAATACTGAGATTATAGAGTCAACTTCTGCGACAACCTATACGCATCCTTCGACGATGCCTAGGGAAATGGGAGTTTATGCCGTTGAAGATGAACACGAGGAAGCTTCGCCGTCAGGAAACGCGGAACAACGCATCACTATACTGGAGACATCTCTGAAACAAATGCAATCCATAATGGAGAACATGCACCAGATGATGCTAACTCAGCACGCAACTGCCATGGCTCAAGCATCGATCATGCCAACTCAAATATGTGTAGGGGTGGACCTACCACCATCCAACCTGAGCCAAGAGCCTGATCTAGATCAAGAGTCAGCAGTTCCTCCGCTTCCTCACTCAGAGAATGCATTACCTTCCGTTGGAATTACGATACAACCAACTCCGTACTACACCGTAGTCCCGCTTTCGACTGAAAATCCGATACAAGCAGTACGGGAGTTGAAAGCCCAGTTTGACGCCTTGAAGCACAAAGATCAGCTCAAGAAACTGGGAATCAACCAGCCTTACCCAGCTATTTGGGAAGAGGTCCCTTTCCCTCCGAGGTACAAACCTCAGACTATGGCTCTGTTCGAGGGAAAAACATCACCAAGTCAGTACATGAACTATTTCAGTATGATGACGGTGTTGCTACAAGGGAACGACGCCCTCCTCACTTGGGTGTTCAAAGGCTGCCTCTCAGGAGTAGCCTATCAGTGGTACCGTAGCTTGGAGACAACTACATTACTTCATTCGAAGACTTCAAAGCTTTATTCTTCACGCGATTCTACGAAGGAGGAATGGACATGTCTATGTCCTCTCTCATCGAAGTCAAGCAGAGAAAAAAGGAGGACGTTCGCACCTTCGTTGAACGTTTTCGTCAGGCCACCTTACAGATGCCCCCAGGAGTTCCAGACTCTGCGTTGGTAGACATTTGTAGGAAGAACCTCCTTCCAGTAGTCTCGGTGTTTACAGGACCATATCAGTTCCATGATTGGCCCTCGTTCATCATCTCGGTAGTAGCCGCTGAAGACAATAGTAGCAAGACGCACGACAATGGCATCATAATCTTCGCCTCTGACAGAGGAAAAAGGTCATCTCCCAGCAGCGACCATCCTCGCAGCTCCAAGGGAAAAGAAGCTCTGGCGATCAATACGGCCAGACAAAAGACCGCGGCAACCACACAAGCGAGACCCGGGACCTCCAGGCCCATCGAAGTCTACTCTTTCGACGACGACGATATCCCAAGTATATTCGAGTGTCTCGTCAAAAGTGGCAAGATCACCCTTCCGGAGCTAAGACGGCCCCAAGAAGTTGGCAGTACTAACGACCCCAAATACTGTATCTTCCACAGATACGTGCACCACCCGACAAAGGCGTGTTACATACTGAAAAGGAAGATCCAGGGGTTAATCAATGCTAAAGCCATCACTCTGCACAACACCGAGAAGATGGTCACGGCCAACATCATCTCTCTGCGGTTTGGCAACCTGCCTTTCCAAGAAGTCTCGAACGGTGTCACACCCATTTCCCGGACCACGATGAATATCGTCAATCTCCCTCCGGCTAGGGGTCAAAATCATGATCTGGTACCCCTAACCACCCGGCAGGGCGAGATTATGTGGGTTCATTCGGATTTGGTGTAAGAGCTCGAGGAGGAGACTAAAGCTACTATGGCTACATCTAGGAAGAGCTCTAAATACAAACCATGCCATATGGTCGCAACTTCTTCGCCATCAGACGAAGACGAGGTATTTGCTGCAACCCGTTCAGGGAAAGCCTACCTCAATAACTACAGAGCAAGTCAGGAAGAATCACCAGCGGACGCTTCAGCTGCCAAACCTTCAGGACCAGACGCCATCGTACCAGATGCCGGTCCTTCCAAACCAACTTCGGCGGACAAGGGGAAGCAAAGAGAAGTGTGCTTTGATAAACCTGTGAAAAATATTCCAAACAAAGGTTTAGAGAAGCCATACAACTTCGACATACTAGCCCAACTGGCTAATACACCAGCCAGGCTGTCCATCTTCGAGCTACTCAGGCTCTCCCAAGACACTCGTCTAGCCCTGAGTGAAGCACTGATGCAGGCGAAGGCATGCTTGACCCAGCTCAAGTCCCCCGACGAAGAACCGGTAGCATGTCCTCAATGCCACAGTGTAATGGAAGTGGTCCCAAATATCACTTTCACTCAAGACGACATGCTGTTAAAACATAGCAGGCATGACAGGCCCCTCTATTACACCGGGTATCTCGGTTCCATGGAGGTCGATCGGATTCACATAGATCCGGGATTGTCGATCAGCATCATCCCTCATGGTCTGCTCAGACCGCTGAGGATTTCTACCAGAGAATTGGCTTACACCTCCACTACAATCGTGGGTTTCAACGCAAAAAGAAGTAAGCCATTGGGGAATATTCGCCTGAGGATCCAGATTGGCAACCTCAGATCGGTGGCCATATGTTACATCATAGATTCAGAGGTGTCCTTCAACATTTTGCTGGGAAGACCGTAGATCCACGACCACAACATCGTTCCTTCAACTCTACATCAATGCCTCAATTATGTAGACCCCCAAGGAACAGTACAAACGGAGGTTGCTGACCTAAACCCATTTAAAGGAGTAGAATCCTACTATTCCGATGCCATGTTGTACTATCAAGACCACACGAAAGAAGGGTCAGGCGAGGCAGAGAAGGAATCCCACCGGGAGCCAGAAGAACCCTCTGTCGCACTACCGCTGTCAATCAGGGTGAAAGGACGAACCACTCGTCCAAAAGCCATGGAGCCTATGGCTATTCACCTGAACAAGACCAAGTCAGGAAAAGGGAGTGATCCTCTAGTGTTCATTTTGAACCAGAAGCCTCCACCCTTGGCCATCAACCTTCGGCGCGACAGGCAGCCGACCGATGTAAATGCAACCAGGAACGGAGTTCCAAATGATAATAAACATTCTCTTTTCCAGTATATTGACGCTCAGATTCCAAATCAGGAATCCACTCCATGTGCCGAGGTAGAACCCATAGTACAAAAATTCTTGGAAGTTATGAACTCCTACCGTCCGTATGTCTGGGAAGTAGCGTCATCATCCAACGTTGTCACGACGTAAGGACCACATGAGGATTCTATCTTCATTGTCCCGCCTACCTGCAGCAGCCAGCGATCAATAGTCTTCGGCCGCATGCGCAATCAACCGGCTATCCAGGAAGATCCTTTCAATGACGATGCTGGAAAAATGCAAGTTCACCGATACAGCCCGCAAGCGTTGAGGATCATGCAAAATATGGGCTATGACTTGGAGAAGAAGCCAGGCCTCAACTACGAAAGAGGCAGACGAACGCCGCTGCGTGGCGAACCCCGCTATCAGCAAACTCGTTTCGGGTTAGGGTATGCCACCTCCCTTATGACTTCTAAGTCAGACGAGGATATCTCATCCTCTTTTCAGAACGGCTCGTCGCCCTTCGACTCACCTGATGCTCTCGAACAAACACTATCAGTGAATATGGTAGTGGCAGATCCCTTTGAAGCAGATGAACAGGATCCTGAGCTGTTTGAGAATGACTCTTGGGCCCAATAAATGGATACGCAGTGGGAATTCTGCTTCGAGCAAAGGGAACCTCCTACCAAAGATGAAGTTATCCAGGTTGATGTTGGGGGTAAACTTTCGCCAAAGCCGATATTTATCAGTAACAATCTTTCTCCAGCAGAAAGGGAAGAAGTTATCAAGCTGATAAAAGAGTATATCGACATCTTTGCATGGGATTATGAGGACATGCCAAGCCTTGACCCAAAGGTGGCTACTCACAAACTCAACATATTGACCGATTCAAAACCTGTGAAGCAGCAGCAATGCCGGTTCTGCCCGGATATGATGGACGCCATTGAAGCTGAAGTCAAGAAGTTGATAGCCTGCAGTTTTATTCCGGAAGAACAACATCCCGACTGGGTCGCCAATGTTGTCCCAGTCATGAAGAAAAATAGGAAAATACGTATATGCATCGATTACCGAGATCTGAATGCGGCCTGCCCCAAGGATGAATTCCCTCTTCCCATCACGGACATCATGATCGACAACACCGGCGGTTTCGAACGCATGTCTTTCATGGACGGATTCTCAGGGTACAATCAGATCAAGATACATCCCAAAGACGAGAAGCACACTGCCTTTCGGACCCCGTTAGGGGTATATTGCTATACGGTCATGCCCTTTGGATTGAAGAACGTCGGGGCTACATACCAACGGGCTATGAGTAATATATTCCATGAGCATTTATGCAAAATAGTAGAATGTTACGTAGACGACATAGCCGTCAAGAGCCGCCTCAAAGATGATCATATTCAAGACTTGAGGACGGTATTCGAGATAATGCGCCAACATCAACTCAAGATGAACCCTACGAAGTCCTTTCTGGGTGTATCTAGTGGCAAATTCCTGGGATTTGTTATTACTGCCAAAGGCATCCAAGTGGACCCTAACAAAGTCCAGGCCATCGTAGAAATGCGACCACCTCGAAATCTGAAGGAACTCCGGGCATTTCAAGGCCGTCTGGCTTATATTCGGAGATTCATATCCAACCTCTCGGGAAGATGTCAGCCCTTTTCGCATCTCATGAAGAAAGGTGTATCCTTCATACGGGACGAAACCTGTCAATAAGCGTTCGGAGACATCAAATGCTACCTTACCAGTCCGCCAGTTCTGGTGCCTCCCATCATGGGAAGACCATTCTTGCTGTACGTCCGAGCGATGGATCATTCGCTAGGAGCTCTTCTCGCATAGAAGAACGATATGGGTCATGAACAGGCCATCTACTACCTCAGCAGGATGATGGTCGGAGCCGAACACCGGTACAACCCAGTGGAGAAAGAATGCTTGGCTTTGATATTCGCTATTCAGAAGATGCGGCATTATGTCATCGGCCAGACTATTCATATCATCTCCAGGATCAACCCTCTTCGAGTACTGATGAGCAAGCCAAGTGCTCTTAATTCCCGACTCGCGACTTGGGCGATGCTGTTAACACCATATGACATGGTATACGTCCCGCAGAAGTCCATCAAAGGCCAAGCGCTGGCCGACTTCCTAGCTGCTCATCCGATCCCGGAGGCCTCCAAATTATACGAGGACATCCCTGACGAAGTTGCAGAATATAATTTCGCAATAGAAAGTGACGCATGGCAACTGTTCTTCGACGGCGCCTCCAGGACTGGTCCCAAGGGAAACGTAGTTTCAGGGGTAGGAATCGTCCTGGTCACTCCTGATAAACTCGTCATCTACCGAGCATATTCTCTTAGTGAGCCATGCTCCAACAATGTGGCAGAGTACAACGCTCTGCTAATCGGGCTTCAAGTCGCCAAAGAGCTGGGGGTCGAGTCCCTGGAAGCTTTCGGTGATTCTCTACTTATAGTCAATTAAGTCAGGGGAATATATGAAGTCCGGAATCCAGACCTCATCCCCTATCACCAAGCAACGGTCGAGATAGCCATGACATTCAAAGGGTTCTTCCTAGAGCATGTACCTCGATCTCAGAATCTGGAAGCGGATGCCCTAGCCAGTCTAACTGCGGATTTAGCCACTCCTATAAGAAGACAGGATTCGGTAATCCTTCTTAAAAGAGATTTATTATGTGTGAAGAACAACTTTCACATAGAACGCAGCTACGCTGTGAACACAGATCCCCCTAAAAGAGACTGGAGAAGTCCCTTCATAGATTTTGTCGCATACGGAATCTTGTCGGAGGACCCCAAAGAAGCAGTATCCGTCAAAAGACGATCATTACGCTTCTACTTCGATGCATCTTCACAATGCCTATATTGCCGGACCTACGACGGGCTGCTATTGAGATGTCTCTCTAACGATGAAGCACAGCAGATTATCCAGGAAGCTCATAATGGCGTGTGCGGAGCGCATCAACCCGGTCCTAAGCTACATGATCGTATCAGGAGAATGGGCTATTACTGGCCCACTATGATCGCAAACGCGATCAACTATACAAGACAATACAGAGCCTGTCAGATTCATGCAGACTTCATACATCAACCGTCTGAATATCTACATCCTACAGTTGCATCCTGGCCTTTCGAAGCATGGGGTATGGATATCATTGGTCCTATTCACCCGTCTTCTTCCAGAGGTCACCGGTTCATACTGGCCATCACAGATTACTTCTTCAAATGGGCAGAGGCGATCCCTCTTACTGAGGTAAAGGCGTCTAATGTAATCAGCTTCATCAAGCATCACGTCATTTATCACTTTGGAATTCTCCGAAGGATAATCCATGACAATGGACCTCAGTTCATCAGCCAAGCGTTTCATCAATTTTGGGATAAAAATCGGATACATAATATTGCCTCTACGGCATATTATCCAGCTGCTAATGGTTTGGCGGAAGCTTTCGAAAAAACCATTATCAAACTCTTGAAGAAGTTTGTCTTTTCAAATAAAAGAGATTGGAATGAGAAGTTGGACGAATGCCTCTGGGCATACCGCACAACGGTGCGAACACCGACAGGTTGTATCCCATTTTTACTGGTCTTCGGGAGCGAAGCAGTTTTACCCATTGAAATCCAGATCCCGTCACTCAGGATAGCCGTGACTAATGAGCTGACTCAAGAAAAGAATGACCTGTTTAGGCTTCAAGAGCTAGAAGGATTAGACGAGAAACGCCTCCAAGCTCAACAGCGCATCGCGCTCTACCAAGCACGCATTTCCAAAGCTTTCAATCATAAAGTAAAGGAAAGAGTGTTCAAAGTCGGCGAGCTAGTTTTAGCCGTAAGAAGGCCGATGATCCATACTCACAGGAGTAAAGGCAAATTCTAGCCCAAGTGGGAAGGCCCTTATGTGATCGAGACAACGTTCTCAAACGGCGCTTACCGGTTAGCCCAGCCTAATGAAGACCTGTTAATGGCTCCTATCAACGATAAATTCCTGAAAAGGTACTATGCTTAAACTCTCCTGCTCAAGTGGAATATAGCGAGAATCTCAATTCTGAGAAAACTACTTCCAAAACGAAACTAGTTGGGTCATATTCTATCATGTCCGTATGACCTCTGACTAGATATGTCCTGCTAAAAGGTTATCAAGAGTCTATCACGTTCATACTACCTCTGATATTACTCTCGCCCAAATCTGTTATTTACATTCCGAAATAATGGGTCCATAAAGTCAGAAAAGAGTCACTTTTATTTATTCCCAAAAAAAGAGCAGAATTACATTTGGGAAGCAAAAAGAAGAAAAGGTAAATCATTATGGGGGAGTGGTCAGATCGCGAATCAGCTGTACCAGTACAGCTATCCTCTCATCCCTAGAAACCAAGGCATCAGCGCGGGCCCGTTTCAGCCGTGCCTCAGGATTGTTCGTAAAGGACAATTCGGCCCTTGCCCGAAGAGAGCCAGCACGGGCAGCTTCTGCCCGTTCTAGATCCCGTCGTGCTGCGCTCAGTCGACCAGTTGCTACATCTAGACCCGCCAACGACTGAGAAGCCCACTCTTCTGCCAGAGCGAGTTTTTCCTTCAACTTGCGGGCCCTCGACACGTTCCCTTCATGCTCGGATTGGTACTTCGTCTGAAGAGCAAGAGCCTCCTCTATGATAGCTTTTCTTTCATCCATCTCCAGCTTATGTGCTTTAATGGAGTCATCTAGGCTTTCCAGCTGTTTAGTAAGCTGCGCAGTCATGAGGTCATATCTGGCCTGGACCTCAGCTTCAAGACTGCCCCGAGCCAGCAGCAAGTATTCGTTAATAGGTTACTCCAAACCATTAACTATCGCCTCCAGGGCGTCCGCTACCCCAAAATCGCCAAACTCCCTGACCGCCCCGATCGAAAACTGAGAAGCTTTCTTCAGACACTCGAAGTCTAGATTCTTCGCCAACACCATTGATATCAGCATTTTTAAACTGGTATAAAAGAGGCTGGTGTATTGCCCGGTCAGCGCGACTAGACCCGATTGGACTCCAGGAGTGGCCGCGATATTGGCGAGTCCCCCTCTAGGAATGATTGCAGACGAGGTGGCCACAGCCGTCGCCTCGGCGGGTGGTACGACCGAAGGAGGTGCGACAACAACGGTCGGAGTCATCGGCATACTCGCGAGAGGCGAGGTCACGACAACGGGTTCGTCCTCCTCTTGAGGTGACGAAACCACTCCGGGCGAGCTGGCCCCCGAAGATATTTCCTCCTCGAAGTCGGGCGCCTCCGTATCATCGGCAGGAGCCCGAGCAGAGCCATAAGGCGCTTCAACGCTATACTCCCCGTGGACGCCGTCCCCTGAAAAGAGGACAAGAAAGTTGATATCAATATGATGGTAATCTTTCTAAGAGGAGACATAAAGATGATATTTACACATAGCCAACGGTTATATGCCGCATCTGCAGCCCACGTAGCTAAATTACGCCTTAATGACGCAATGCGAACTGTCATACCTGGAGAAGGGGGTGGGCCCACCGAAACCACCATGTGCTCTACCGAGCCTTTACCAAGACGCGGTCGATGTTCGTCAGCTGGAATCTCGCCTGGCAATTTTGTTCCACTACCGGAGGCGGTGGCAGCAATGGCAGACTCAAGCAGGGGTTCTCCGGCACCGCCGGCCGAAACTGAGGGTCCCTCTCCGAAAGGCGAGGAACCTCTAATCAAAGAGACATCCCCAACAGGGGAGACAGTAGGTTCCTCTCTAGGAGCCTCGATGCCAGGAATCCGGAGAGAACGAGCAACCGTCTTCTTCTTCCTCTTGCGAGGGGAAGTCTGCTTCGAAGCAGGAGCCCTTCGCTTCCCAGAGACTGCCAAAGCCCCCGCAGGCGGAGGCACTTCACACCTCGACACCGACACCAGAGGCTCATCCGGAGTGACGGACCCCTCACCCTCGTCAGACGAAACCAATGGGACTTCGACTCTCCCCCCAGACTTGGGAGAAGGCACCCTAAAGCTTCCACGCATATCAAAATTACGATGGAAGGTGTTGATCGCCACGTAGAACTGGGCATATGAATGGAGGATGAGCAGCTCCATGGAGAGTGTGACGACCGGCACGATAAAGATTGCTCTCGTGCAACCCATGATAAAATACCGCTATTCTCTGGCTCCATCAATGAGTCTGCCCCTGGACCTGAAGCTAGTGACGGTATTCCCATGTGCAGCTGATTGTACCCAAACTGCCTGGCGAACAAACTGGACAAGTAGGGCTCAAAGAAGCAATGATCTTCGCTTTTGTACAGCAAATGGGAGGGTCTGATGCAGACCAACTAATTAAAAGCTTTCGGAGAAAGATTGGTCTTCTTTCCACCTAAATCCTTAAGCCTAATACCCGACTGATTATGATGTACAGAGGGGACAGTGCCGAGGAGCTTCCAGCAATGACCGAGGCTCAGCCCCAGCCGACAGTCTAAAACTGTGTTCACGTTCCAGGGAGAGTCCTTGTAGTTAAGCAAGAAACTACCCCCCGAACTATTGCCAGGGCCGGGAGACATCACCCGGGGGTTGTGGAGAATTAACCATCCCATCAAGTACAAGTATGGTAACTCTACCCGGGGAAAGCTATCACGCCGAGCTTCATCAACGAGCATTCCATCAGTCATGGCTCTCAAACCAGCCTGTATACGGCACACCATGGCAGGGAGCAAGCCCAGTCTTGCCCCGAACACCAAACGCATGGCAGGCCACAGGATGTTTCGGTGAATACGGTCCGCGGACGCGATGCCGAGCACCACTACTCGACGCAGCCATATGGAGAGAAAGCCAGCCAGCCTGGCTTCCTTAGACAGAGGCCTGCGACAGCGCCTCAAGTAACAATAGGCCTTAGTGCCTTCAGGGTACTTTCCTACCCCGTCATTGAGAATCTAATCTGGAGCTTTATCATCCTCCATAAGATCCTCGATGACCTGGGCACTGAGCATGCCCAAACAGTTCACGGGCTCATTCTTGCCCCCCAAAACTTTCTCCGACTTGACGGCCCTGGCCTGGTGGAAGAAGAGGTAGGACATCCACTTAGTGGTGTGAGCCAAATCAGAAGGCTCATCATAAAAAGTAGTGCACGTGAAGTAGTGGCACATCAGCTCCTGATACACCTCCACAACCCGAGAGTCCGAGTCCTCCAACTCCTGGTTGGTCGGAACATACTCTTCATACGGGGTATCCCCCATCGGCAGTCTCGAGATCACTGCCATCTCATGGAGGGCCAACCCCAACTCCACCAGTATAGTGGCGAAGGTCCCAGTGAGCGAAATATATCGCTCCATCAGTGCCAGAAATAGGTTAGGATTGGGAGGCAACCCAACACTCATCGCACTCACAGCAGCATACAATCCGATGACCTCCAGCTCTCTCCGAAAATGCTTCAAGGCCCAGTCAACTAGGCAAGCCCATCGGAGGTTTGTTGGGGTGATCCACCCATTGCACCGAGGATTCTCCTTGGGGTATACCCTCCCCCGTCCTATAAAGTCGTTACAAAAAGTCGGCAATTGGACCGGCTGGATCACTGAACTGTCTTCACTCGGGATGCTGCCCGGGCACAATGCCGGAAGGGCGGCTGACAAACGACCCCTGGTCAGCTTCTTTCAGATGAAAGATCTTCCTCGGCTTGCCGTGAAGATCGGGAGTCAGCATCCACGACATCCTCCTGGGTTGTGTAGCATGGGAGAAAGCCGAGATGGGATAATCTCTCAGCATCATTGGCAGATACAAGACCACACTCTCGGCGGAGAAAACCCAGGGTTCTCTCTTGGGCTTCGTCTGGGACTGTTTGTCAATCATGTCCCCAAAAAGAAAAGCCGGCTTGATGTACTGGTCCCCGTCTATGTACGTCAGGGGCTCTCCGTTAATCATGTTCAGCAACGTCCGCTCGCCCTGAGCCGATATCAAGATCTCCCTTCCTTCAGGATACTGGGGTCCGGAGATAAGAAATATCACGTGGGACAGATCCTCCAGATAGTTTGAGTGCAGCATCCCGGCAGCGGAACCTATTACCTCGGCCAGTGGAGACTCATGCAAGTCAACTGCAAAAGTACAAAGAAAATACGTCACTACAACTCTTGCAAACATAAAGACCAAGAAACGACCGTCTGTGCTTTACGCCAAGACTGTACAAAATTTGGTCATTTTACGCCGGAAGTCACATCCAGAAGCGTAATTGGCGGTATATAGTCCGTGCTTTACGCCAGACTGCCAAAATTCTAGTTCTTACGCCGGAGGTTCCATCCAGAAGCGTAAAACTAAAATTTTATAGTATACACCAAGTTTTCGGCAGTCAGAGCTTTTACGCTCAAAACTGCGAAAACATGGAGTTTTACGCTGGCACAGTAGAAATGTGGGCGTAAAAGATGATAACGTCTCCGTGCGTCATCTTCCTCAAAGAGGCTATCAACACAGAAGACGACCTAGCGCGGTCACGTTCAACGTGTGCGAAGGATTTTTTGTCGTTCTTTGTCATCCCAAAGGCTCTACCTCTAAGGCCGGGTGCGCTACTCGTCGGCGGGATACTTCGCTCAGAAGAGAGTTCACCTTGCCCGACCGAAGACTCTCTCGCTGGGGCAGAAGAACGAAAAGAAGAACCTATACTCTTTTCCTTAATGGAGGGGATTTGTTTTGGCGCCATTTCTGAAAACTCGGAGCGCTCGGAAGAAGAACGAGGGGAAAGACTCAAAACAGTCGAAGGCTCTCTTTCGCAGAAGACGGATGAAAAGTTTTTTTCTCTCAAAAGCTTAGGATATATATAGAGTTCGGGTCGACTCCTCGAATCCTCGGACGGGCTCCTCGAAACCCAAACAAAAATCCCATAATTAATATTTGGTTATGATTGGGTACTACGTCAGCCCACTACTCTCGAAAGGCGGACAGTCGGGAAATTCGAAGAGTTTTTCGTGCAAAAATAGGTCAGCGGTTCCTACGCTAAAGAGATTTCTATGCTCGATAGCGACAGATCTACGGTTTTACGCTCGCAAGCTACAAGTCTATGGTTTTATGCCCGGATGCCTTTGTGCTCGGTAGCTTTTATGCTCGAGAGGCTACAAACCTACGACTTTACGCTCAGCAGATACCAAATCGATAATCTCACGCTCGGTGGCATTTAGTTTACGCTCGGAGGCAACGGATCCACGACCTTACGCCCGAAAGATTTCTTTTATTCACAGGCTATAAATCTACAGTTCTACGCTAAGGAGCTTTCTACGCTCGACAACAACAGATCTACGGTTTTACACTCGCAAGCTACAAGTCTATGGTTTTATGCCCGGATGCCTTTGTGCTCGGTAGCTTTTATGCTCGAGAGGCTACAAACCTACGACTTTATGCTCAGCAGATACCAAATCGATAATCTCACGCTTGGTGGCTTTCTACGCTCAATAGGCTACGAACTCAGGATTTTCAGCTCATCTACACTACGGATCTCTGACTTTCCGCATATCCGAACAGTTTTCGAGGCGGACGATTACAGGAGTTCACACAGAAGATACTCCTTCTTGACCTTAAAATATCCCAAGTACCCGAAACATACATAGTTCAAACATTGAGAAATTACTATTCTCGGGTCAATTGGAGGTTCATCCAGACTCCAGTCCGAATATTTTATCTATCAAGATGGTAACTCAGTTTGACAGCTATTTCTCGACCCTGTTCCAAGGGATTTTTTGAGAAGTCATTCTTGAAGATAAAGTCTGAAACAAGAATTCTGTTTACACAGAAGTGAAAACAACAGTTCAGAGCTCTTCGCGGTTCCTCAGTCCTAGCAACAGGACAGTTCTAAATGTTCAAAATGCTCAACAGTGTTCTATGGACTATTCGCTATGCGCAAAAGACTGGACCTAGCACTCTTTTTATACAGAGTCGGCGTAAAGAATCATACGTATCGAAGCTACACATATTCAGACTTCACAGTAACGTATGGCAAGATGATCATATGAAGAAGCAAGTTGATTTTATTAAAGATTAAAGTCATGATTACATATGAGGAAAATCCAATCTACAAGGGTTTTTCTCTATTTTCCATGATCACATATGAGGGAAACTCCGTCTACAAAGGATTTCCCTATCGTCATCTGAAGATCGCCCAGAAGCTGTTCTGACAGGTTCTCAATGGGCACAATTTTTCATCCATCTTCTCCAGAAGTCAGTCAGTTCCAGCAAACTGACTGACATGGCAATGATCAACGACGAGAGAATACAGAGTTGGGGCTTGCATAAATTATGCAGATCCCATGCTCCGTGCGCCGTGACAGATTGAGTTGATATATTCTACCCAACTCAATGCCCGAGGTCAGAGCTAGTTGCTGCTCTCATCCCCGGAGGTAACAGGAAAAGACACCGCTTGCAAGCCGTGTGGTCTAATACGACCCTTTCCTTCTCCTGGAAGAACAGCCATATAAAGTTGCTGATTATCCCGAGCAAGGGAGGCTAAGATATCCTTCCATGATCCATCGTTGCAGTGGATACTTGCTCGAAGACGCCATCTTTTTTGGCTACTTACATGCTGGAAGAACATGATCTCCTTCTTCCTCAGATCGACCCGACAAACTTCGGCGATCATCACTGCGTGGTGATGAGAATGTGGGGAGAACGGGTTAACCCCCAGCCTTTTTATTAGCGAAAGAGATCACACCGGTCCCCAATAAATCCGCCATAAAGTCAGCATCGACCGTTTCAACGCTCCATTCAGAAATGTCAGCATTGTTGGCAGATACAAGACCACACTCTCGGCGGGGAAAACCCAGGGTTCTCTCTTGGGCTTCGTCTGGGACTGTTTGTCAATCATGTCCCCAAAAAGAAAAGCCGGCTTGATGTACGGGTCCCTGTCTATGTACGTCAGGGGCTCTCCGTTAATCATGTTCAGCAACGTCCGCTCGCCCTGAGCCGATATTAAGATCTCCCTTCCTTCAGGATACTGGGGTCCGAAGATAAGAAATATCACGTGGGACAGATCCTCCAGATAGTTTGAGTACAGCATCCCGACAGCGGAACCCATTACCTCGGCCAGTGGAGACTCATGCAAGTCAACTGCAAAAGTGCAAGGAAAATACGTCACTACAACTCTTGCAAACATAAAGACCAAGAAACGACCGTCTGTGCTTTACGCCAAGACTGTACAAAATTTGGTCATTTTACGCAGGAAGTCACATCCAGAAGCGTAATTGGCAGTATATAGTCCGTGCTTTACGCCAGACTGCCAAAATTCTAGTTCTTACGCCGGAGGTTCCATCCACAAGCGTAAAACTAAAATTTTATAGTATACACCAAGTTTTCGACATTCAGAGCTTTTACGCTCAAAACTGCGAAAACATGGAGTTTTACGCTGGCACATTAGAAATGTGGGCGTAAAAGATGAAAACGTCTCTGTGCGTCATCTTCCTCAAAGAGGCTATCAACACAGAAGACGACCTAGCGCGGTCACGTTCAACGTGTGCGAAGGATTTTTCGTCGTTCTTTGTCATCCCAAAGGCTCTACCTCTAAGGCTGGGTGCGCTACTCATCGGCGGGATACTTCGCTCAGAAGAGAGTTTACCTTGCCCGACCGAAGACTCTCCCGCTGGGGCAGAAGAACGAAAAGAAGAACCTATACTCTTTCCCTTAGTGGAGGGGATTTGTTTCGGCGCCATTTCTGAAAACTCGGAGCGCTCGAAAGAAGAACGAGGGGAAACACTCAAAACAGTCGAAGGCTCTCTTTCGCAGAAGACGGATGAAAAGTTTTTTTCTCTCAAAAGCTTGGGATATATATAGAGTTCGGGTCAACTCCTCGAATCCTCGGACGGGCTCCTCGAAACCCCAACCAAAATCTCATAATTAATATTTGGTTATTATTTGGTACTACGTCAGCCCATTACTCTCGAAAGGCGGACAGTCAGCAAATTCGAAGAGTTTTTCGTGCAAAAATAGGTCAGCGGTTCCTACGCTAAAGAGCTTTTTACGCTCGACAGCAACAGATCTACGGTTTTACGCTTGCAAGCTACAAGTCTATAGTTTTATGCCCGGATGCCTTTGTGCTCGGTAGCTTTTATGCTCGAGAGGCTACAAACCTACGACTTTACGCTCAGCAGATACCAAATCGATGATCTCACGCTCGGTGGCATTTAGTTTATGCTCGGAGGCAACGGATCCACGACCTTACGCCCGAAAGATTTCTTTTATTCACAGGCTATAAATCTACAGTTCTACGCTAAGGAGCTTTCTACGCTCGACAGCAACAGATCTACAGTTTTACACTCGCAAGCTACAAGTCTATGGTTTTATGCTCGGATGACTTTGTGCTCAGTATCTTTTATGCTCGAGAGGCTACAAACCTACGACTATATGCTCAGCAGATACCAAATCGATAATCTCACGCTCGGTGGCTTTCTACGCTCAATAGGCTTTGAACTCAGGATTTTTAGCTCATCTACACTACGGATCTCTGACTTTCCGCATATCCGAACAGTTCTCGTGGCGGTCGATTACAGGAGTTCACACAGAAGATACTCCTTCTTGACCTCAAAATATCCTAAGTACCCGAAACATACAGAGTTCAAACATTGAGAAATTACTCTTCTTGGGTCAATTGGAGGTTCATCCAGACTCCAGTACGAATATTTCATCTATCAAGATGGCAACTCAGTTTGACAGCCATTTCTCGACCCTATTCCAAGGGATTTTTCGAGAAGTCATTCTTGAAGATGAAGTCTGAAACAAGAATTCTGTTTACACAGAAGTGAAAATAACAGTTCAGAGCTCTACGCGGTTCCTCAGTCCTAGAAACAGGACAGTTCTAAATGTTCAAAATGCTCAACGGTATTCTATGGACTATTCGCTATGCGCAAAAGACTGGACCTAGCATTCTTTTTATACAGAGTCGGCGTAAAGAATCATACGTGTCGAAGCTACACATATTCAGACTTCACAGCAACGTATGGCAAGATGATCATATAAAGAAGCAAGACGATTTTATTAATGATTAAAGTCATGATTACATATAAGGGAAATCCAATCTACAAGGGTTTTTCTCTATTTTCTATGATCACATATGAGGGAAACTCCGTCTACAAAGGATTTCCCTATCGTCATCTGAAGATCGCCCAGAAGCTGTTCTGACAGGTTCTCAATGGGCACAATTCTTCATCCATCTTCTCCAGCAGTCAGTCAGTTCCAGCAAACTGACTGACATGGCAATGATCAACGGCGAGAGAATACAGAATTGGGGTTTGCATGAATTATGTAGATCCCATGCTCCGTGCGCCATGACAGATTGAGTTGATATATTCTACCCAACTCAATGCCCGAGGTCAGAGCTAGTTGCTGCTCTCATCCCCGGAGGTAACAGGAGAAGATACCGCTTGCAAGCCGTGTGGTCTAATACGACCCTTCTCTTCTCTTGGAAGAACAGCCATATAAGATTGCTGATTATCCCGAGCAAGGGAGGCTAAGATATCCTTCCATGATCCATCGTTGCAGTAGATACTTGCTCGAAGATGCCATCTTTTTCGGCTACTTACACGCTGGAAGAACATGATCTCCTTCTTCCTCAGATCGACCCGACGAAATTCGGCGATCATCTCTGCGTGGTGATGAGAATGTGGGGAGAACGGGTTAACCCCCCAGCCTTTTTATTGGCGAAAGAGATCACACCGGTCCCCAATAAATCTGCCATAAAGTCAGCATCGACCGTTTCAACGCTCCATTTAAAAATGTTTCGAGTTACGAGTAGCGGTTCATGCTTCATTCAAAGCATTCCAAATTCTGCGGAATTTGAAAGCTTTGAAGGGGGTCTTGTAGAAGCATGAAAAATACGCTGGATGGCTATACACAGCATATTGATGCAGAGCAGCATAAACAGAGGCTTTCAGAGCCATCAAACGTGCAACAGAGCTTTCTCCGCCAAATACAGCATGAAATATAAGCTCAACGTAAGGCAGTACGTCCAAACTGCTTCAGCGTAAACAGGGTACTTCATCGACTCCTGGGCGTAAAACCCATCCTCTTGCAACGCAGCATTGAAGTGTACGAGAGACGCTTCGTATTCTCCGAAGTGAACCTGTCAGATCCTGCAATGAACCTGACGTCTAAACTTCTGACAAAGCGATACTGCTCGACTACCCAAGGATACTGCATGACTACCCAGACAACGGCTATAATGATGGCACGGCACTGCGACCCAGGCTATCATTTACCGCTATCTCCTTTGCGTAAACTGCTTTTACATGCACGAAGGGATGCGCTGCCTTGTTTTATACAGGCAGACATGAGCTATTTACGCTCTGCAGTAGACAAACTGCCTGCCACATCAAAAGCTGCACTCCGTACGGGGGTCGAGGCACGTCTCTACGTCAAATGCACAGAACGATGACAGTTGCTCGAGGCACGTCTCTACGTCCAATGCACAGAGCGGTGACAGTTTCTCAAGGCACGTCTTTGCGACTAATGCGTAAAAGGACTACAGACCTTCAAAATACGCTTCCGCTTTTAATGCACAGGATGGTGGCAAATCTCGACATTTAATGCAAGAGATTTGATTATATCTTCAAAAGCCGTAATTCCGGCTAAGACGTCCACATCAGCACTCTGGTACGGTACGTAGCGGCTTCTACGCCCACTCGGCCTTTATGACCACTCCGCTTCTACGCCCACTCGGCCTCTATGACCACTCGGCTTCTACGCCCACTCGGCCTCTATGACCACTCGGCTTCTACGCCTACTTTGGCTTCTATGCCTACTTGGCTTCTACGCTATGGTGACAGACATTGGCTTCTACGCCCACCTCTTCTACACGAGGGATACCTACCTACGTGGCTTCTACGCCGTGATCTTCGTAGCGATTTTACGCGTTTTGTCCCTTAGTTGGACCCGCGTCACACGCTCATTCAAAGGATCATCTATATGCAAGCATTGGTTATTTTAACCGTTGTGTAAAATGGTGCTGTACTTTCCACTCCTCGATTTCTATACCGACGGAGTGGTCACTATCACTAAAATTCTATAAATAGAGACCTCTATCAATGAGAAACAAGGTCGGAAAATTGGTCAAGAAATCAATATCAGATCCAAGGTCTACAGATTGGGAGGTCGAAAATTGGTCAAGAAAACCAATATCAGACCCAAGGTCGAACTTCCAAGAAAGATCGAACCAGAGGTCAAGAGAGAGAGAGAGAGAATCCGGAGCTCAGGCAAGGAGCAGGGATCGACGACTTTGGCATCGTACATCCACCCTCTTTTGCAACCTTCGAAGCTGCTTCCTGTCTTCTACGGCACTTCTTCATAATCGTGTGGTCCAAGGGCTAAAGTGATCGACTGCAGATCAGACACCTATAGTAATATTTATCCAGATTAAATAAATTATACTCCCACATCCTCGTATAGGATCAAATTGTACAAGTTTGTTAGTAAACCAAAGAAGACAGGTTTCGTGTAAACCCCATCTTGAATACATTTTCATTCTTTCGTTTTCCACCACAAACACCAGTAATTAAGCAAGCCGGTGCAGTGGAACCATAAGTTGGATATGTTGAGCAACTAACCCCTGAGATCCCTGTTCCCCTAGTAGTACCAGCGGTACCAGCAGTACTTGATACCCCAATATTACTAGAGATCCTTCCGAGAATGCTGGCTACACAGCAATATCAGATGGTAGTGCAATAGCAACAGCAGTTTCAATAGCAAGAGAAAATATCTTGTTATGTCAGGGTTTACAAACGGCTCTGGAGAGAGGCAAAAGGACTGATTTAGGAGTATCGGTCAGATTTTGCTGAATTAACCGAGATACTTTGACGGTACGGAGGACGCCATCATGGCAGATGCGTGTCTCCAAGACATCGAAGTTATCATGGCAGCGATAAAGGTTCCGGATGATGAACAAGTTGACCAGGTCTGACTGCAGCTTCAGGACCTTGCCCGTGACTGGTGGGCATCAGAAAGTCGGCTTGAGACGTCCTATCTCTTGGGACAGTTTTAGGACTCGATTCAGTACTAAGTAGTTTGGAGGTGTCACATAGTATGAGCTCCAGCAGAGGTTTATCAGTCTCAAACAGGCCGGTAGAATAGTAAATGGATATGCGACAGAGTTCTGCAGGCTAAGTAGATTTGCTCTGAATATGGTAGCCACAGAGTCGGATGGAGCGATAATATTCCAACATGGGCTTCACCTGGAGATTCTATAGCTAGTAGAGGGATACTACTACGAGACTTATGAAGAAGTATTGATAGCAGCTCGAAGGCACGAGCTTACCATACAGAGGTTGTCAGCAAGGACAGGAGGCCAGAAGAGGTCTTATGCTCAAAATGGAGGAGGAGGTGGAGGAGTACCCTAAACGTCATTACCATCATCTGGCAAAAATAGCAACAGCGCCAGGGAGCACCGGTAGACTACACCTACTGTGGCAAGGGAGGCTATACTAGAGACGTGTGCAGAGCGACAAATAGGTTTTTCCTAAGGTGTGGTAATCTGGGCCACAATATTGTCAATTGCCTGATAATACAGTGACAAGGAGGGCCAGCCCAGCAGTTTCTGGCACTGCCAATACTAGGGGCAATACAGTACAGAGGATGAGTAGTAGCAGCACGACTAGTGGATCCACGTCCATTATTGACGTAGGCACAAATATTATGGCTGAGGGACCAGCAATAGGGCCAGCAGAGGCTACAACAACGTGTCCAAGAAAGACAATAACAAGAAGCGTAGTAAGGATAAGGACAAGCATTCACTTTATCCCTGGATGAGGCTTTAGCATTAGGTGATGTAGTGGCAGGTAACATTTCTGTCGTATCTTTTCTTGTAATAGCATTATTTGATTCAGGAGCTTCAAACTCATTTGTATCTGCACAATTTGTAACACATATTGGATTGGAGTTTGGGACATTGCCAGAGAGGTTGAATATACTCACTAGTAATGGGCTCATAAAAGTTAGTAGTGTATGTGTAGCATGTCCAATCGTAGTGTGTGTACGTTCATTACCCGCCAGTTTTATCGAGATTCCTATGGGTAACTTCGACATAGTTGTAGGCATGGATTTCCTGGAGACAGTTTGGCTATGATAGATTGCTATAGGGGTAGAGTGTTATTTAGTATCCCAAGCACGGAGAATTTTTTCCTTGAGAGAATCGTGAGGGACCGATGCAAAGACAGAGTTGTAGAAGTAGTAGAAGAAAAGCATATTCCCGGGGTAGTCCAAGAATTTCTAGATGTCTTTCTTGATGAACTTTGGGGTTTACCCCTAGTAAGAGATGTAGAGTTCTGTATAGAGTTAATTCTTGGGGCAGGACCAATATCTTGTAAAGTCTACCAAATGGCACCATTAGAGCTTGACATACTATACCAATATGTAGAAAAGCTGAAGGCGAAGAAGTTTATTCAAACCAGTGGATCACCTTGGGGAGCGCCAGAAGTTCTAGTGAAGAAGAAGGATGGGCATCCTAGTTATGTATTGACAACAAACAACTGAAAGCAGTGACAGTGAAGAACAAGTATCCATCACCAAGAATCGATAATTTATTCGATCAATTGAGCAAGGCAAAGGTTTTCTCCAAGATCGACCTCCGATCAGGGTATCATCAAGTAAGAGTTTGGGAGCAAGACATACCCAAGGCAGCATTTAGGTCACGATATAGGCATTACGAATTCTTAGTTATGCCATTCGGATTGACAAATGCTCCAGCGGTATTTATGGATCTGATGAACCGAATCTTCATGCCATACTTGGATCAGTTCATGGTGGTATTTTTAGATGATATTCTTGTCAATTCCAGTAGTAAGGAGGAATATAAAGAACATCTTCGAAAGGTCTTAGAGATTCTGAGGGAGCACCAGTTATACGCAAAACTCAGCAAATGTGAGTTTTGGTTGGATCACGTATCATTCTTGGGCCATATTATCTCGAGAGCAGGAGTGACAATAGATCCGTAGAAGGTTAAGGCCGTAGAGAGTTGGCTAGTTCCTAAGACGGTAGTAGAGGTGCATAGTTTTATGGGCTTGGCGGGATATTATAGAAGTTTCGTGGTAGACTTTATGAGGATTTTAGCACCGTTGACTCGTTTGACATGCAAGGAGGCTAAGTATAATTGGTCAACAGAGTGCCAGATTGTATTTGAAGAATTAAAGAAGAGACTAATTTTAGTACCAATTCTCACGCTTCTAGTAGGTTCTAGAAGGTTTACAGTATATTGCGATACATCCGACAAAGGATTATGGTGTGTATTAATACAACATTGAAGGGTGATAGCTTATGCATCTCGGCAGCTTTGAGATCATGAGAAGAACTATCCAACTCACGACTTTGAATTGGCCACGATAGTATTTGTGCTTAAACTATGGAGGCACTACTTGTATGGTGATCGGGTAAAGATATTTACAGATCATAAAAGTCTGAAGTATGTATTCACTCAGAAGGACTTGAATATGAGGCATATGAGGTGGCTAAAATTGATAAAGGACTATGATGTAGAACTTTAGTATCATCTGGGCAAGGCTAATATAGTAGAAGACGCCCTTAGAAGGAGAGGCAGCGCATTCATGTTGATATCACAACGACATATATTAGAGGATCTTCAAGAAATGGGTGTTGAGGTAGTACTTTTGCAGGACACAGGGATTTTGCCTAGCTTGCAAGTACAGTCTACTTTAGTGGAAAGAATCAAGGCGGCTTAGGCAGAGGACCTGAAGATTCAAAAGCTACGGGCATAATGTGAGTCTAGTCTCAAGAAGATATCTGACAGAAAGTTATGACCGAGGCATACAGTTCTCAGTATTTAATACATCAAAGAGGCACCAAGATGTATCAAGACATCAAACAATACTTTTGGTGGAATAGGATGAAGAGGGAGATAGCTCAATTCATTTCTCGGTATCTGATATGTCAACAAGTGAAGGTCAAACAACAAAGATTGGCAAGATTAGTACAGCCGCTTTCTGATCTGGAGTGGAAGTAGGAACATATCACAGTGGACTTTATGACCGATTTACCTAGATCTCCGATAGGTAGTGATGCAGTTTGGGTGATAGTAGATTATCTCACAAAAGTAGCTCCCTTTCTTCCTTTTCGAGTAGGAGAGTCTACAGAAAAGTTGGCTTAAATGTATATGCGACAGATAGTGAGACAACACGGTGTCCCAGTAAGTATTGTGTCAGATCGAGACACACGATTCACTTCAAATTTTTGTAAAAACTTTACATCAGAGTTTGGGCACCAAGAGCATACCACCCTCAAACATACGGACAATCAGAAAGAACAATCCAGACTTTTGAAGATATGTTATGATCTTGTAACTTGGACTTTCGAGGTTCTTGGGAAGATTATCTTCATTTCGTTTAGTTCTCGTACAATAATAGTTACTAGGAGAGTACCCAGATGGCATCCAACGAAGCATTGTATGGAAGGAAGTGTAGGTCACCATTAGCATGGGATGATATAGGTGGGCGAAAGACGTTAGGCCCTGAAATGATCATGCAGACAGTAGAGGTCATCAAGAAAATTAGAGTGCGACTTCGGGTTGCACAGGATAGATATCGACATTGGGCAGATCAATATCGTAGGCCCTTAGAGTTTTATTTCGGCGACCACATGTTATTGCGGATTTTCTTGACCCGTAGATTCATTAGATTCAGGATTCACGGTAAGCTTAGTCCATGATACGTTGGTCCGTTCTATATACTCGAGCGGGTAGGCGATATTTCTTATCGTCTCGCCCTTCCGCCTTCACAATGTGAGGTACACGATGTATTTTATGTGTCTCAGTTGCCTAGGCATATTTCAGATCTGAGTCATATCCTTGATCACTTTGAATTAGTCATTGGTATCTACTTATCTTACATGGAGCAACACATATCCATATTGGACCAAAGGGAGAATGTGCTCAAGAACCGGACTATTTTGCTTGTTCGTGTTGCTTGGGACCATCACTCTCTAGGAGAATCGATATGGGAGCGCGAAGACGATATTCGATCCCGGTACCTGTACCTATTCGATTAAGGAGGTATATTCTTTCTTACGCCTTCATATCTCGGATTCTGTGATCAGGTGATCACCTATGTGTTATAATGATATTGCTTGCATGTGTAGTTTATAGTATATTTGTATCATGCTTGTCCTAACTTCTCTAGCTATTGCTTGTATAAACCCCCTCGACCAAAATTAGGCCTACTTGGCTTAGATAAAGAGACTAGGGCTATTTTGAATCCAAGTAGAAATAGAACACTATTTTTAATTAATTTTATAATATTTATATTACTTAGTGCACCTTACCGTTGCTTCGATAATTGAAGCGCTACACTAGCCATTGCCTTCCTATAAATTTCACACCCTTGTCCTAGATGTGCCAGTCTTCTATCCTGACCTTTGTGTAACTTATAATTATGCTCTCTTGTGCTATATTTTAATCGCACAATATTCGTCGTATACGTTTATATTTAAATTCTAAATAAATTCAACTTTGTATCCTTGTGCGTTCAAATCAAAATTGGAGACACAATCTTGACCCGTTTTGTACAACCCAATTTATGATAATAACCTACTCTGAGCCCTCTATGCCCATGACACTTGTGTCCCACCAAATTTTAGCCCCATGTACTTCTAATTAAGTCAAGAACACGTTGTGCATTAATTTTAATTAATTTAATCCAATTTCTATCTTTGTACAATTTTCTAATTGTTGGGCACTTTTATGCAAAAGCACATTGAGGTGTCCACACTATTGGACAATACATGAAGAAACCCATTTTTTTTCCTTTATTATTTGGTCATGTGAATTTTCTTATAATTTTTTGGAATGTGCAACACAACATCGTCCCCTCACTTAAATCCTATCATTGAATTTAAACAATACAAATTATAGCCCTCCAAACATCCCCATGTGAGGCCATGGCCCAACCCCAAGAGAATGTTGACCAAGCCCACCTACTTAGGTCAACCCCAAACCTAAATTCTACATGTATATATATTATTTCTTTTCCCTTATTTTTCTCCAACACCCAAAACTCTAACCTAGCCTAATTCCCTCCTTTGCTATTCATCCTCTTCAACCTCCTCCCCGCAGCCAAGTCCGGCCACCCTGACCTCGCCGGACTGCCCCTCAGCCCGACCTCCCGTCCTCTTCCCTGTTCTCTACCGTCCACCGAACTCCTCCATCTCCTCCACGCTGAACCACCAACACCACCACCATTAATCTTCTCTCCATCTTCTTTCTCCTGTCCACTCCCTCATCCCGACCCACCGGAGCCCGATCATCCTTCGCTCGCAGGACCTCCACACTACACCACCAGCCTCGCCTCCTCTTCTCTTTTCCTCGCCGGAGCACATGACCTCCGACCCGACCGCACAACCGCTGAACCACATCGCCTCCTCTTCTACACCTCACCACCGTTGACACCGAACTCCTTCCCCCGATTGGCCTTGACCACCCGCACCTCTCCTCCACCGCCGTGTCTACCTCCACCCCGTGGCCACGCCAACCTCCAGCCACCCTCTGCCGATCCTCCTCCGCATCACCATCAAAAACACCACCATCACCAACATCACCAACATCACCACCTCCACCTCTCTTCTCCAACTCTCCCTTCCCCTAGAGTTGTCGAGGCTATCGTGACCACCCCCAGTCTATCGCGCTCAGCCCGTACGCCGGATCGAGCACCTGTGCGAGCACACAACCCATCTACGTATGATCGAAACTCGTAACCCTCCTCACTATACCAGCCTGAGTCCCACTTCTTTACTGCATGTCGAGCGGACTCCTCAAACTCTCCTTTCCCCTAGAAAGGAATATAAAGTTGTTTAATTATAAATAATAGAAGGAAGTGGGTCCCCCATTGATAAGAGGAGTAATACCATCAACTTCTTGAATGGAAATAAGAAAGTGAAGTTGCTGCCATTTTAAAGAAGAGAATTACACTTAGATCCTCAAATAATCTGATTCTTCGACCATGGAGACTTTTGGATATATTTTCATGCCATAAACCTTGGAGTCTAGTCAACAACTCAGGACATTGGATTATTCTACGAGACTCCAGAAGCAGGTTATTGGTACTACGCAGCTTCCTTGCCAGGCAAGTATACCTTGCTTTGTTGTACTATTTAAATTCTATATTATTAGTTGCATATTTATTGTTGTAATATTATATAACTGTACGTGTCCAAAAAGACTCAGGTGCAGTCAACGAAGGCGTTGACGTTAGGATTTGTGTCTGACCTAGTGTCTAGTGGACCCACCTAAAGTTGTGGAGTTATCGGCATGACTCACCAGGCCTTGACACGTATCATTGAACGTCACAGAGTGAGTTCATGTAGGGATGCTTGCTTCATACTCGATTGGCCATCTTTGTGAGCAACACGTGTGACAGTATTTAGCTTAGTTGTTTATTTCTATAGAGACTTGCATTATAGTACAAGATGTCCACGTCGTATTCGTGACGTGTACATTGGCTTTGGGCAGGAAGGACAACTGGTAGGCGTATGGGATACACACGTTGGACTCCATAGTATCCCGAGGAACCACAGATCCAATGACTTCCTTTATTTAGATTCCATGTTCTACGGAGCGATATGGATGATATACTATTCTGATTCTACGTTCTACGAAGTGATATGGATGTTATACTATGCAGATGCCAAGCTCTTCGGAGTGTTGGACGTTATGCCTACACCTACTCATACGTACCAATGTTGTCCTCAAATTGTATTCATTTAAATGGTTAGCACACCCCTTTATTTATTCAGTATTTACTTTATGGCATGCTTCTATGTATCTTGTTATGTCCCTTTGAGGACCTGGTCCCTTTCTAGGTGTAGATGTTCATGAGTATTCGCAGGAGCGCAGATCCGGACTTGCTACTTATATTTCGAGGAGGTCTTCTCTTCGAGCCTCATGATTATTAGTTGATGTACTTATATTGTGTTTGCTTTTATATTATAGTTTGGTAGTAGATTTGTTTCCACCCGACTTTTATCCTTTGATACTTTATATTGAGATCTAGTTACATAGTTATTGGTTATTTATTTCTATTTGATTTTTGCGGATAAGATTAGATTATACCCTGTGACTTGTGATAGTTTATACCACTTGTGAATTATTGTTCATAATACAACGTACGCATGTGTTATGGTTTCCATATATTGGAGTTGTCATATACATGCGGCTGGCAAGCTTACGTGTCCTAGTCCTACGTATTTTGGGACTAGGGCGTGACAGCTTGGATTCTAAATCCGAGAACTCAATTTTTCTAAGGTGGATAGAGATGTCACTCCCCGTTCCCGATATACGTATTTAGAACGTATTTTACTTTTGCATGGATGTCAGACCTACTTTGGTTTAACCTAGTTCAGGGTTCATTTTGTGGGTTGGTTCAAGTCATGAGAACCCTTGGTTCAACCCTCAACCCTACCATATATAATCCAACCTTTCTCTCTCTCTCTCTCTCTCTCTCTCTCTCTTTCTTCACTTCTTTATTTCTTCCTCTCTCTTTAGTTTCTCTCCCATTTTCTATAAGCAAGTACACCTTGGATTAGAAATAGAGAAACCATTAATATTAATTAATTATTATGTTTTTTGTATAATTTTAAACATTTTTAGAACTTATGGTTTTCAGATTTGGTGGATGATGGATTAGTGCAGATCTACATTTCTAACTTATAGTTTTTATGGATTTTATAAGTTTTTCTTGCTTTTGATCTATTAAACATGTATTTTTGAAAATTTTAAAATAAGGATTTTGTTACATGGATTTTATAAGTTTTTCTTGGTTTTTGTTACATGATAGATCTTTCAATTTTAAGCATTTTGGCTTTTGATTCACTTGATTTGGACTTAAAATAAGGATTTTATGGTCAAAACAATTTTTTGGTTTTTTCGAAGTTTTTGCCTTGGCATAACGTGCTATTTGGAGAAGACAAATTCTTTATGAGGCCAGCAAGTTATGCAGCTTGGAGAGTGTTGTATGGCCTGAGCTCTTTGCCGTAAACTGACTAGCATTTATCCATCTTGTTGGACGCATAAATGCCCTAATCCTTAAACTCTTTGTGTTTTTACTCGCTGAATGAATGAGAAATTCGCTAGGTCCAAAAGGGCAACATGCGACCGAGTGACCTATGCGGCCTAGAGAGTATGCGGCCACCATTCCTTGGATGCATGACTCTGAATCGTGGGCACATATTTATATGATTTTGTTATTTCTCTCTAAAAGACTTTTTAACTTGTCACATCCATCACTTCAGTCACTTTTCTCTGATACACATCACTTCAGCACTTGTTCTAAGATAGTGCACTTTTGTCCGAAGAATGCGGCTTGGGGGAGCATGCGGTCTGGGATTTTATGCGGTCTGAGGTAGCATGCGACCTGGGATCTTATGTGACCTGAGGTAGCATGCGGCCGACAGTACATGCGGTACCCGTCTCATGGGCTAAGTTCTGCATGCGGCTTAGCTATTTTACTTGGAATATTTTTTGTTCTGAGTGGTTGGTCTTGATAATTGCTTATAATTAATCCTAAGAAAGAATGGACCTAGTAACCAGACCATGTGCTAAACTTGACTATATGCTAGAATTGACTGTCATAAGAGACTAAGTAGCTATGTGAATAATATGAGCCATATGTTCTAATATGATAAGTCTCATACAACCAACTCTAAGTTTGGTAATTCGATCCGATTTTTTGTATTTGTGCTAATATAATTACTATATGCTACATGTACATGTGTTATAAATATGCACCGATATGCGACATAACTTGCTACGTGCTATAAAATTATATATTTTGGGTTGTGTATTTCAAATGCCTCATATACTACCCAACATGTGATATCATTATATTTTTTTTCCAGCACGGGCATAATATCTCGGTCAACTACGAAAGCGTAGCTTGGACTTGTTGTTTGTTGTATCACGCTCGGGTGAATCTAATTTAAGTTATCAAGTGACAAAGTAGATTCGTATCTAGCACGTCCGTACTCTGGTACGACATGTTGGAGGATTGATCATGTGACCACGTCATGGGATTCCTAACATAACCATAGGGTTAACTTAGGCAACTAAAATTGGTAGAGAATTGGTTGGGATAAAATCCTTAGATTGTGCATATTACCTACCTCAGACAATTTTCATGACGTGCATGGCTGACCCCTACGGATATTGGTCACGTTCGCCCTAGTATACGGCAATATTCGAATACTTATATTATATAATGCATTCTATGTGATTTAGCACGGTGGCCTTACGAGGGACCGGTGCATAATATACAAGTGCTATGTCATTTTTATGGCTCGGTTAGCCCCGCTAAAAACCTCATGATCTGAGGATTTCTCATGCTTCTAATTTGAGATAACTCAGACTCCACAGTAGCAAGCCGTACAATTGATTGGCCGTTATATACCCTTGTCCTTGTTTGGTTGTAGGGTTGGGCTATGATGCCAAGATAAACTATGGACTAAAACTACGACACAGAACCTATTATACCTATTTATTGCTTTGGGTTTTGTTTTTTTATTTCATGCTTCCTTTGGGGTACTTGCTATTTTGGGTCTAACCTTACTGGTTTGCATGGCTAGGTTTCGATCCAGTTCCAGAGGATCCATCTTACTTCCCCCTTCCTGATGGCGCGCACCAGATGGATGGTCGCTGAAGGGCACAAGTGCGTCTCTTGTTCCCTGCTCGTTAATCATATATTTTAATCTTTTGGGGCATTTTGCCACCAACACTTATTAGCCGTAAATCTGGACATTTAGTTTCCTTTATATGATTATAATTAATCAGATTGTAGCTGATCATGGTCATGTACTTTTGGTACTCTTCCAGCTTTTTAGTTTGCACAGTTGGTTTCCAGAAAATTGTGGCAGGGCGTTTGAGATGCCTTACTTCCTTGTCATATATGTTCTATGTTTACTGTTCTTACTTGACTGATTGAGACAATAGATGTGTTGTATGACCCTAAATAACTTTCTTGTAGTATACACCCCTTGTCTGGTTACATTCATGATTGTCGTACGACGTATAGTACCTTGTACAGGGTAGCTGGCCATGTTCGCCTCCGTATTCCAATTCTGGGGCATAAAACTAACAACATATATATATATATAAGTTTTATATATAGTTTAAGACCCTAAATGAACTATGTTACCATTAGCTAAACACACATACCCACATACAATATCAGAGTTAGCATAAAAATTTAACAAAAATATTTAAATTAATTATAATAAATTTTGGGAGTGGGGACTTACAGTAAGTGTCCTTGTGTGTGCAAATCGGTGCTAGTGTATATGTTTCAGTTTGTTAGAGAGGTGGGAGTGTCATTAAGAGAATGTGTATGTGTGCCTATGGGGGAAAGATATATGGGTGTGTCATGTAATTATCAGGATATGGGGGGTGTTGTTCTTTGTGTTCAATGTTATAAGGGTGTAGGTTTTCTTGTGTATAGATGAGGGTGTATCGGTATAGTTTGCAAAATTTGGAATTTGTAACCTGTGTACAGAAATAGATGTTATTATAGTTTACATAATTGTAACTACAAATTCAGTTTATAATAGATATACATTAATATGTGTATAGGTCCATGGTGTGGTATCAGATTGGGCGTGCACTTGAATGTCCATTATAGCAGTTATCATGAGTTAGTGAGTGTATATCGAGAGAAAGCTTAAAGACAGAGAATGTGTTAATATATGGGTGTTTGTGCAGGAACTAGGTAAATTACAGAAGTTTTGAACTGCCTTGGATGTGCAAATCCTGCTAGAATCGAGCACCAGTGTGTGTGTAATCCTGTCAGTAAGCTGTAGTAGGAAGTGTGTCTGTGCAAGGTTAACAGTGAATGTGCAAGTACCAATATGTTTCTTGTGCACAGTATTGGGATAGGGTATATATACTGGGTACCTCTGAAGCTGGGAGACATGGAATACATTGTGTACTCCCACTAGGTTAGGAGGTAGTGTAAGTCTGTATGCGATTAAGCTAATCTTGTCCAGTATCTCGAATGGCCCAATATACCTATGGTTGAGCTTTACTCTTCCCCTGAATCTGATGGTGCCTCAGGTTGTAGAAATCCTCAGAAATACTAAGTCTTCGGCTGCGAACTCTAGGGTTCTTCTGCTGCTGTCTGCCTAATGCTTCTGTCTGTCTTGAGCAACCATAAGTCTTTCCCTGATTAATTTGACCTTGTCTACCGCACCGACTACCATCTCCGGGCCAAGTAAGACCCTCTCTCCCTCATCGTCCCATGACAAGGGTGTGCGACATTTATGTCCATATAATGCCTTAAATGGTGTCATGCTAATAATATCTTGGTAGTTGTTGTTATAGGCAAATTCTACTAAGTGTAAGTGGTCTTCCCAAGACCCGCCAAAGTCCCGAGCACAAGTCCTTAATATGTCTTCTAATGTCTAGATGGTCCTCTCAGAATTTCTATCTCTTTGAGGATTATAGGTAGTAATAAACTTCAACTGAGTAACCAGACTCTCTTGCAAGCTCTTCCAAAAGTGCGAAGTCAACTTGTTATCTTTGTCTGAAACAATGCTGAATAAAACTCCATGAATCCTGACTATTTGGCTCATGTAGAGCTCCGCTAACTTTTTTGTCGATAACCCAACCTTGAAGGGAATAAAGTATACCGACTTGATCAATCTTTCTACAATCACCCATATAACATCATTTCCACCCGGTGATCGCGGTAACCCCGGGAGAAAATCTATAGTAATGTGTCCCCAGTTCCATTCTGGAATAGGTAAAGGCTGCAGTATTCCTCCTGGTCTCTGGCGTTCTGCCTTTACTTGCTAGCATACTAAGCATATTGAGACTAATCCGGTTACATCTCTCTTTATCCCATAGCACCACACATGCTCTCACATATCCTTGTATATCTTTGTTGCTCCTGGATGAATAGAGTATTATAATTGGTAGTGTCACGATCCTCACCCACTTTTCTGATATGAGTATATTGCCAAGCCCAGCCTACGCCGTAGCATCGGCGGTAGTACACTGTCTATGATAACAATAGTCCATACAAGTACATGATTAATATATATCATCCATAATTAAGTCATAATAAAGAGATAAACTAATAATATCAATAATTAATTAAAAGAATAATCCACTACATCTCGAGGTAGTCTCGGGAACAAACCCGGTAGAAATAAATAAGAACAACTAAAACTAGATTCCACTAAGCCTACAAACTAAGAAATAAATACGAAAAGCATAAGGCAGGAAATATGCTACTCCGTATCTGTAGAAGCAACTGGTATATTGGTAACGTCAGTGTCACCAAGATATGCACCATAAACCTTGAGAAAAGTTGCGTCGTCTAAAGCTGAAAAATAGTTATCCAGTCAGGATTGGAACGAGTCACCATAATACTACATTATACAGTATAATATAAAAGCACGAAAGAAATAATAATAAGGGAAATAGGAACTATAGGCATGCTATGACATGACAACTAAGGGAACAACAATGACATAGAAACTAAGAGCACAACAATGACATAGAACTAAGAGTACAACAATGACATGGAAACAGTAGGAGGTATACTCATGAGAAGATGACCACTAGACAAGTAGCAATATTAATTAAATCACGTGTATAGTGTGTTTTAGAATACAAGTATTCCGTATATGGACGGCTTGGGAATCAGTATTCATTGCAATTAATATATTGGGAGTCTATATTCAATTCATTGACCATATGCTTACTCATCGTATTCCCCCTCCCGACTCTCTCATAATTAAACATGATCACTTTGATGGAGCTGGGGATCCCGATGAACGCAGATTGGTGTGCATATTCGTCGATAGAAGACTAAGAAGTTTAATACGTGATCTTACCCTTCAAAGGTGAAAATTAAGGTTCACGAATTATACCTAAAGTAACGAGAAGAAGATAAAAGTTTTCAGCAACCTTGATCAGTTAGCGCCCCCAAGATCTTCTGTACGTATTCCTTCCTCAGATTGGATGTCGTACGGGCGACGATCTTCCAACCTTTTCTTCTCCTAGGCTGACCCTCTTTCTCTGCTTTATGTGAAAAACGAATTTAGATAAAGCTGCTTTTTTTTATTACCATGACGGCCAGAGAATAGAGGATATATATAGGTTGCGGCAGGGACTATGAGAAGAAACTCGGGTTAGGTCTCCTAACGGATATGGGTATCCCATGTTCAGACCGAATACTCAACCCTGTCCCATTAACAATAGCTCGGTCCACTAAAGAGCTATTGTTACACTAACTTCCTAATCTCAAATTACGATTATGGGATCCTTCTTATTATATGCTTGTTTGTCTTTCCATGTTAAGATATCGAATGTCCGTCGATCAAATTAAGTTACTGAAAATTATATTCATTGACATATTTTATCCTTAAGTCGTACTACTCAATTTTATTTGTCATATCGGATATAATTTACCTGCAGGATTTACATGACAATCCTTATGAGTTCCTTAAGGGGATATCATCAACCCGATGTATCAGGATATGGATTTCTTTTATAATCAACAGTCTATCATATACACAATATTATTACCCAATTTATAGAGGTTATTGACCCATAATGAATCTTACTCTTTTATGAGTCAAAGTAATGCATACTACATATATATGTCTGTTATTAAATTCGGATTAAGAGCATAAGCATCCAAAATAAAAGAGGTATTTTTTCTCTTATGTAGTTAGTACAAAGAGAACAACCTCAAGTGGTCATGTTCAATATGCACAAAGTTTACTAATGTAAACCTATAGTCAAGATAGACTAATACCATATTACACCATAATATTTCCAATAGTTTGTTGTCATGACCCGCACCCGGTGTAGGGATGCAAGTCGGGAACAACGCCCAGCCTACACCGCAGAATAGACGGTAGAACGCTGTTTGGATAATCTATATAACAATACAATAAGCTACCAACAATAACAATATACTCAATCACAGATCTAAGATAGAGAATAGCACGAATATGATAAAAGAATGGAATAGTCACAATATAACTCACAAGTCAAAAATAATAACATCAATGAGTCTGAAAAAATACTAAAAGTAAGCTGGAGACAAATCTAGTACAAAAGAATAACCAAACATTTAAGCTATGAGTCCCGAATTATCTGTCTAAGTCAGGATGAGTCCCTCCTGAGCCAGGGTCTCTGACTCTAAGCCCATAACATCCTGAGGCCCGTGATGAGTAGGGTACCACTCCTCAATGTATTTTGGGAAAAATATATCCAGTCCGAAAAGGAGTAGAGTATTCTCTAACAACAGTTCTAATCAATGATATAAACTATGTAATAGTAAATAGATGTGAATATACAAGATGCAATAATAGATACAAGAGATATACAATAAAGAAAAATACTAGAAATAAATACAAGAATGAACAATATAGCAATGAACAAGAATACTAATGACTAAGTGAGTGAGTACCAGCTTTAACATGTAACCGGCCTAGGAACTTAATACAAGATACATGGCCTGGCTAATCATACGTGCGGTGTATGATTAACACTATTTAATAGACAAGACTTGATACAAGGAGGGTATGATCACATATCTATAATACATACTCCCCAACCCCGACTGGTATAGTAGATCCAACCATGGTACGCTATGGCACGGGATTCTCTAGGAAGATAGCTAGTCTCTCCGAGAATCAGTGTCTGTATATGTACAAGAAACAAGGAAATAAGGCTTGCACAAGATACACCATATATACCAAGGAATAACATCTCACGACGATATTCGGATATACCAATCCGTGTAACCATCGTGTCAAGAAATCAAGGATATCTACACTAAATACAATAAACATAGAGGATATCATATGAGAAACTATTAGAGAATGTAAACGCCTGAAGTTTGGTAAATAGTATCACAGATGTCTGATACGGTGCCTCGAAGACCTAGATATAGAATATAATATCAATACAAGGTTTCAAAAAGAAAATAAGTTAAACTAGTCAACATCTAGGTTAAAGAGCCATTTCTAAGTCAAAACAGTCAAACTAGGTCAACTCTAAGTCAAACCAGTCAAACTTGGTCAAACTAACTATTTCTAGGTTGAAAGAGACTTATCTCTATGATATTGGGTCTATATATTATGAAACTAGGCCACACTAGCTAAATAAAAGATATTAAGAACACACTAAGATACCATATCTCAGGATACGCAAACAAGAGATATAGAAATAACATATATACATATACAAACAATAATACCTTGCTAAGTGGATACCTTAGCTTTGAACCAACTCGGTACCTTACCACTAAACACTCATCTCAATACCCAACTCCATTACCTTGAATATCCTCAATACCTTGACACTTACCTTGGTATCTCAAGGTAATGCCACTCTAGTATATAGTAGCTACCCAAACTAACTACATACTAATAGGTATATATATCAATCTAATATAAACTACTAGTATGTACTTACATGAATATTGAAAACCAACTACCCAAACTAATCACTATCTACAAATACCATACCCATGTACACATATCTACATATACAGATAACTTACTAACTAACTAGCAGTCACGACCCGTACCCAAAAATTTGGGCAGGAGTCGTGGGTACGTCCAGACTATACCGCAGAATCGGTGGTAGAACGCTGTAAAGGTCCGTTCTAGGTCACAATCTATATATCTCACAAAACCAGTCAATATGACCTCTCCAAAAGGAGGGCAATTACGTAATATATATATGACTCAATCATAATAACTAGGGGAAGAGTAAACCACGATAAGATATCACAAAGAAACAAGAACCAAAGAGCAAGTACAATAACCAATATACAGTCCAAGTCTAAAGTCTACAACATCACAGAAGAAACAAAATAAATACAGCAATATAGTCATCCAAAATAGCAACTGGGAACAACCCAGGGAAACCCACCTAGCTGAACTAAGGTGCTAACGGCGTCTCCTCGACGGGCTCCTCCTCAATCTTTGGGTCACAACACTCCTCGACGCCCGACCCGTAGAATGTCGGGCAAAAATCCTCAGGATCCTCTGGAAAAAATATGCCCAGTCAGGACTGGAGCGAAGTACATAACTCTGAAAGCAACTCCAAATGCATGGTAAGGTGTATATGACTAGCAATAGAAAAGTATACCAAATGCACAGGAAAATAAATACATGGTGGAGCAGTTAAAGTAGCTGCAATGTAAAACTGGAGAACAATACAAGTAGTAGAGAAGTAACTACATGTGAGAAAACAGGAATATTAGCTAAGTGCCTTGAGCACAAGTTCTTTATTTGATCAGCTTATGTTGCACATGAATAATCTACGATAACTCCGTTATGCATTAGTTGTATAACCGACATACACATAAATACTGTTTGGCTTTGATCACATAACCAACTCCTACTCCCCTCCCCCACTAATACTCTTGGATCCAACCACGACACTCTACATACTTGATAAATAACTCGTACACATGAAGGCGAAAGCACACGAAGCACATGATAGCATATGAGAATCAATACCCGAAGCACATGATAAAATACACGTGATAGAGTACCCGCTGAACACGGTAAGGGGCATAGCATCTCATGACGGGATCCACTAGTACCAGCTCGTGAAACAATATGTCAGAATCAAGTATTATAATTCTAGAACAGTTGATATAAATACTATCATGAAATAGAAACGATCAGAGGTAGGTACTCGCCTGACGTCCTGAGCAACTGATGAGGATCGAGATCCGGACTGGCGTCGCAAGAACCTATTACGAAAAACAAGGTTAAACAGGGTTCTAAAGAGTTAAACTGATATAAAATAACTAAAAATAAGGTACTAGGGTTATTATAGGTCGAACGGATAAAATCGGTAAAATTTGGGTCAAAAAGTCAATCCAGGGTCCAAAAAGTCAACTCTAGGTCAAAATTAGGTCAAACGTTGACTTTTACGATCAACGGGGACAATTATGGTCAACACTAGGTCATACTAGGGTGCCCCTAAAATTTTAGGTCAAAACTAAGCTCATTAAGCTAGTAAACCCTCAAACTTGCCTCCTCGAGATACCGAGATACCCTCGGTATCCGATACCTCGACCTAGGCTACGCACTCCGCCTATACCCGCTAAAACTTATGCTAGCACGCGTAATTATATACACATATATATATATAAAAGCAACTCTAAACCTATTCTTAGGCAATTGCTCAAAAACCTTACCCGATACTCAATACCTTGGGTATCTCAAGGTGTTGAGATACCTTTATATCTCAAGGTATTGAGATATCCACCCATCTCTCACTAACACTATTAACTAGCTATCTAACTATGCAAATACATATACATCTAGGTAATATATCTAGACTACTACATATATAAGCACATATGAATATCTACATAACTATATATATATATATATCCACACATACACACACACACACACACACACATATATATATATATATATATATATATATATATATATATAACCATACCTCATATCCCCTCGTATATATATATATATCTCTTATCTAACTACTAATCTATCTATCTATCTATCTAAACATATAGATATATATCTCTCTCTCCCCCTCGCTATGCTACTCCCTGCTAGTACTAGGCTACCTGCAAGTGCCGTGCTGCGCTGCTAAAGCAAGCTGCTGCTCCTGCCATTGCTGCCCTACTGCTGCTGCTGCAGGCTACTGATGCCGCTGCCAATGCTGGTTGCTGCTATAGTTGCGCTTACTTGTTGCTGCTGCTGCTCTGCAGTGCCTTGCAGCAGCTACTGCAGCACTGCTGTGCTACAAGCTGCGGCCTGCGCTGCGCTGCATCGCTGCTGGAGTAGGCTGCTTCCCCTCGCTGTGCCACTGCTGCAGCCTCCCATCTAGCTGCACTACTAGCTGCCTCGCCACGCCCACTGCTCACTGCTCAGCCCTCGACACAACACACACACACACACACTCATACATATATATATATATATATATATATAAATATATATATATATATATATATATATGTATATATATATATATATATATACATATACACACACAAACACTCATATATATAAATATACACCTACACAATATATATATATATATATATATATATATATATATATATATATATATATATATATATATGGACACACACAAACACAACAACCACACACCAACACCAACGCACGCCCAACGTCCCCTATACCTATAAATAACTATAAATATATAAAATACAACCCGAGAACTCTAGCACACATTCTCCGAAGCTAACCCAATATGCGCACAAGCCCGAAACTAAGAAACTAAGTCGAAATGGCCATTCGGTCATTTCGACGAATACGTGGTGTACGGTTCACAAAACCTCATGAAACGCACACCAAACCTACAGAATCGGCCCAAAATTTATCCACGCGTTTTAATCGATGTCTAGATCCTAAAAAAAATGCTAACTGGTCAATTTTAGGTCTGTGGCAAAAATGCGCACGTACATAGAACCTACGACGACGAAAACACCCAAAACATCTGAAATGCCTATTTCTTCGTGACACGACTTCACGTATTCGAACGGAGACACGTACTAACCCTCAACACACCCAAGCACGTCTACCTAGGTCCGTCTAACCTAGGGCATCATCCAAAATTGGGCCAATCTCGGATTTTACCCAAAATTGACACAAAACCTAATGTCAAAGTCTCCAAACACAACCAAACAAGTTCTAACTTCCTCCGACGGGTAGCTTTAATGTCTAGGAAGGTTCTAAACCACTAATTACACGATATAATAGCAACCACTAAGAGGGAAGTTCACTTGAGTGTATATATATATATATAGTCATGTGTATATATATGTATAAAGTCGTTATATTAGGTGTATGATATTACAGATATAGTAATATCATACACCTAATATATATATATACAACATACAATTATATATATACGTAACTTATTCAAATAGCTATTATGTATAGATCTATAACTACATATATATATACAACACATATGTATATGAATACTTGATCCATTAGCACATATAACTACATATATATACATAACAATATACTACTACCATTAGCTAAGAACAATGTAAATTGGATCTGGAAATGCAACACAATAAATACGTAGAGTGCATCGCACCCGTATCATACTAGATCTATGATACGCTTGCGGTACGAGTCCACTACACAACCAAACGTACCCCGAAGGACACGAGCAAATCTAAATTACTATTTATGAATAATACGAAGAGTCAAACACACATCGACGTGTCCATGTCAAAATGTTACATGCACATAACCTCGTATCGGAGGGAAAACTCCCAAATCAATACGTATCACCAAATTATTGGGATACGACCTACACATATCCAATTTTGGATATGGCACTAGCCAAAAATAACCAAACACATGTCAAATTTATCTATATGACCAATTGACCAATACAACAAGTGTCAATCTCAGAATTCCCCCAAAATTAACATAAAAAGTACCATAACTTTCTCCATAGGCCTCCTATGAACTCAATTCCAATTCCTATGGGTAGCCTATGGATATGGGGTAGTTTCTCATGGTTAAATCTCAAATTTAGAACCAAATTAAAGAGAAAAAAACTAAATTGTACCTATTGGGAGATGGATTTCCAATACAACCTCCAAATTTGATAAAATTAGCCTCCAACTTGTAGATCCTTGCTCCTCTTTGTAGATCCTTGCTTCCTCCTTCTAGATCCTTGCTCCACTAGTCTCCAATAGTAATTTGGGAAGGAAATAGGATAAAATTTGGTAGGAAATTGATGTGGGAATGAAGGAAATTGGTTGAGGAAAATTCTAGATCTACTTTTGTAATAAAAAGAAGAGAGAAACTTTTCTCCCATCTTTTAATAGGCCGGCCACTTGACCCCCTCCCCAAGTCATATTGTAATATCCATTATACCCCTTGGGGCCTCTCATGAAGAAATAATTAAGGAGGGAAGGTTCTAGTCTAATGGTTTTAATTAAACTAATCATCCTCCTAATGAATGGGCTTTAGTTGGGCTTAATTCTAACTAATAATAAATATTGGTCCATGAGTCTAAACTAAACTAGTTAGGTCTGCTAACATAAGTCCAAAATAATAAACTAACATCTAACAATAATTAAATAATAAAATAAATAATTATTCATTATATACAATATTTAATTAATTATGAAATGATCAAAATATCCTTTCCTACAAAATATGGTAGTGACATTTGTCCAAGTCCATCTAGGCTGTGAACTATTTATATATTCCACAAGGAACTGATAATATGATCTTCTGTATGACACCACACCCCATATTATCTATAATATAGAATATCAGACACTTGCATTAACATTATAACAAATACAACATGCAAACATTTGTCCATATGATTCTCATTTAAAAATAAGAAAATATAGTTAATACAAATTGATGCTTTTAGTATATAAACCTAACACACTTTGCATTAACTTTAACTTTGAACATTGAACATTGAACATTAAACATGGAACATGGAACATTGAACATTAAAATAAAATTGTTAGGTGATCATGTATGATGATAACTAGTATAACTCTCGTGCATCATAAAAATAAGTAAGCCAACAATATCAAGGAAATAACACATACAACATAAAATAAAGGCAATATAGGCAATATTGATACTTGTCTAATTTGAAAAAAGGATAAAGTCGCAACTTAAGACGTCGTTCAGTCTACCCCGTTACATAAATTAAAACAAGTTAGACCTCCAAAAGTGGTCGAATAGATTTTCTATTATAATCTATTTAATTCTGAATAAAACAACCTAAAATACTATTTTAATCTCGTTATAATATAATTTTAAGGCTAACCCTAAATTTTAGCCCGTATAACATTAACTTAGCAATTTAGGGATCCGTAGCACACAAATCAAGACCATCCGTTGACCAAAAAGTTAATCAACTCAAATCCTTGATTTATATGTAAAACTCTATAGATTTTAGCATTACATGAATACTGAAATCAACAATTTAATTGAATCTTGAATCGGTTAAAAATTATCAACAATATGGCACACTGATAACAATTTCGGTGGTTCCCTGGTTACGTCTACGTTGCACGAATTAAACAGAATAGTAAACTGGCATATTTAATTCTAGAAAAATATATATCTTTTTTTATTGTGTCATATTTTTGAAACTTTAAACGGATCAAGATTACGAGTTTGGGATCTCCTAGAATCTCGAAAACATCAAAATACGTCAGATTTCAGACAACTGACACTCCACAATTTTTTTAGAAAATTAGGTAAATATTTTAGGAAAATAAATTTGATATTCAGAAACTATACCTCAATACTGTTCAAACGCAAGAAATGATGATGCGTTTGGAGTTTGGAGCTAGGAGCAATGGCTACGCGAAGTTGAAGAACCCTGGATAAAAAATACCTCAAAAATCGGCTGAATAAAAATAACCCTAAACTATAATTATATAGAGAGAGAGCAGAGAGAAGCCGCGGCTCAGTCCGGATGCCATATGTCAGCATCTGGGCGAATCTTGCCCATATCGGACAGCTGCGGTTGCACGCGGCTTGGCTGAGTCTGAGTCCGACTCAGACTTGGCTCGTCTCGGCTAACCAAGTCCGGCTCGGACTCACCCTTCTGCGTACCTGCCTGACAGTTGGGCCCCGATCAGCAGTTACAGTGACTGATGGGTGAGCCCCTGTCTATTGACTTGGCAGGCTGACTAGGTAATTAATTAGGAAAACAGGTTTTTAATTACCAAAAATTATTTATTAATCAGTTTTAGTCTAAATAAGTTCAAATAAATATGTAAAATTCTAACAAAATTCTAAAAAAATTCTAAAAAATGTAAAATATCATTATAAATTCTAAAAAAATACTTAGGGTCATTTTATGCTCATAAGTACGTACAATAAATTTTAGAAGCCCTAAAAAATTAGTTTTTAGCATATTTTAAAATGAAATAAATCCAAATAAAATTTAGAAAGTTGCAAATAAATTACATAAAATATATTTAAGTATTTTAACCCAAAAATAATTATTGGAAAAAAAGCAAATATGGTCTCACAGTAAATCATGTAAGTCCTAAAAAATATGTTTCCTAGGATTTAATTATTTAAAATTCTAAACAAATCTCCAAAAATCTAAAATAGCCTAAATATGATTCTAAACCTTAATATGATCCTCCATGAGATATATGAACCTTAGTGTTACATTATTATCCTTAGAAAACTATACTTAATATCTCAAGAAAAAATTCTCATAAAATTACAAATGTATTCTAATTACTAATTGTGTATGGTAATTCGGGTAGCGGATGCTACTGGTAGGTTTCCTACATAAGCTCCTCTCTTAAACTTTTGCTGGATACACAAAGTCTGGTGCCATACCTAAATGTCTCGTCCTTTGCTATAGTAAAATCCTCAAGTATTCCTGCTTATACTTGGGCCATGATAGTGCGAAGACTCTTATCCAGAAACTGAGTCTCCTTGATATTCTCTATAAGGTTGGACTGGACTTGCGTGCTCATTAGTTGCCCCTATTCCAAGAATAATGACTTCTATCCCCAATTTCTCTAAGTCCTCTAGAAGGTGCCGATCCATAGTCAAGAAAATTGCTACCGAATATCGGCTGAGTGCATCAGCTACCACATTAGCCTTCCCTGGGTGATATTAAATGTTGATATCGAAGTCCTTCATAAGCTCAAGCCACCTTATCTGCCTCATATTTAGTTCCTTCTGAGTGAAGACATATTTTAGGCTTTTGTGGTCTGTGAATATCTCTACTCTTTATCCATACAACTAGTGCTTCCAAAGTTTTAAGGCAAATATGACCGCTGCAAGCTCCAAGTCATGTGTCAAAAAAAAATTCTCATGAGGCCTTAGTTGCCTAGAAGCTTATACCATCACCCTCTTGTTCTACTCTAAGATGCATCACAATCCTTTTCCAGATGCATCACTATATATGGAAAACCCTCATGATCCTGAAGGCAAGGCCAAAATGGGAGCCGAGGTCAGTCTTTTCTTAGTCAAATGCTGCTTGGCATGCTTCGGTCCATATAGACTCTTCATCTTTCCATATAAATATGCTATCTTTGTCTGAAACAATGCTAAATAGAACTCCATGAATCCTGACAATTTGCCTCATGTAGAGCTCTGCTAACTTTTCTGTCAACAACCCAACCTTGAAGGGAATAAAGTATACCGACTTGGTCAATCTGTTTAAAATCACCCATATAACATCCTTTCCACCAGGTGATCGCGGTAACCCAGAGACAAAATTTACAGTAATGTGCTCCCACATCCATTCTGGAATGGGTAAAGGATGCAGTATTCCTCATGGTCTCTAGCGTTCTGCCTTTACTTGCTTGCACACTTAGCATCGTAAGACAAATCTGGTTATATCTCTCTTCATCCCATACCACCATACATGCTCTCACTTGTCCTTGTACATCTTTGTTGCTTTTGGGTGAATAAAGTATTGTGATTAGTAGTGTCACGACCCACACTCGCTTTTCTGATACGAGTACGTGGCCAAGCCCAGCCTATGCCACAACATTGGTAGTAGTACGCTGTCTATGATAACAATAGTCTATACAAATACATAATTCATATACATCATCCACAACTAAGTCACCATAAAGAGATAAACTAATAGTCTTAATAATTAATTAAAAGAATAATCTACTATATCTTGAGATAGTCTCGTGAATAAACTCGGTAGAAATAAATAAGAACAACTAAAACTAGAGTCCACTAAGCCTACTAACTAAGAAATAATTATGAAAACCATAAGGTAGAAAATATGCTACTTCACATCTGTAGAAGCAACTGGCACATTGGTAACGTCAGTGTCACCAAGATACGCATCATAAACCTTGAGAAAAGTTACGACGTCTAAAGCTGAAAAATAATTATCCAGTCAGGATTGGAGCAAGTCACCATACCACTACATTACACAGTATAATATACAAGCACGAAAGAAATAATAGTAAGGCAAATAAGAACAATAGGCATGCTATGACATGGCAACTAAGGGTACAACAATGACATAGAAACTAAGAGCACAACAATGACATAGAACTAAGAGTATAGCAATGACATGGAAACAGTAAGAGGTATACTCAAGAGAAGATGACCACTAAACAAGTAGCAAGATTAATCAATTCACATGTACAGTGTGTTTTAGAATACAAATTTTTCACATGTGGACGGCTTGGGTGTCTGTATTCAATGCAATCAATATATATGGAGTTTGTATTCAATACAATCAATATATAGGGAGTCTGTATTCAATTCGTTGACCACATGCTTACTCGTCGTATGCCCCTTCCGACTCTCTCATAATTAAACATGATCACTTTACATTAACTTTAACTTTGAATATTGAACATTATTGAACATGGAATATTGAATATTGGAACAAAATCGTTTGGTGATCATGTATGATGATAACTAGTATAATTCTCGTGCATCACAAAAATAAGTAAGCCAACAATATCAAGGAAAGAATGAATGCATCATAAAATAAAGGCAATATAGGCTATAGTGATACTTACCTTCTCCGGAAAAAGGATGAAGTCGTAACTCAAGACGTTGTTCAATCTACCCCGTTACATAAATTAAAACAAGTTAGACCTCCAAAAGTGGTCAAATATATTTTCTATTCTAATCTATAAAATTATGAATAAAATAACAAAAAATACTATTTTAATCTTATTATAATCTTATTTTAAGGCTAACCCTAAATTTTAGGCCACAAAATATCAACTTTGCAATTTTGAAATCCGTGGCACAAAAATCAAGATGATCCATTGAGCAAAATGTTAACCAACTCAAATCCTTGATTTGTGTGTGAAAATATGTATATTTTAGAGTTACATAAACACTGGAATAGACGGTTTCATCGAATTTCGAATTGGTTAGAAATTATTGCTAATATGGCGCACCGATAACAGTTTTCGGTGGTTCCCTTGTTACGTCTAGGTTGCACGAATTAAACAGAGTAGTAAACTAGCTTATCTAATTCTGGGGAAAATATATGTATTGTTTCATTATGTCATCTTTCCAAAACTTTAAATGGATCATGATTCCGAGTTCGAGATCTCACAGAATCTCAAAAAAACTAAAACATGTCAGATTTCAGACAACTAGCACTCCATAAATTTTTCAAAAAATTAGGTTCATAAATTATGAAAATAAATTAGATATTAAGAAAATATACCTTAACATGATTCCAACACAAGAAATGGGGATGCATTTGGAGTTCAGAGCTAGGAGAAATGGTTACGCGAAGTTGAAGAACCCTAGATGAAAAATTCCTCAAAAATTGGCTGAATAGAAATAACCCTAAACTATAACTATATACATATATATTGAGAGAGAAGAGAGGAGCCTTTGATCAGTCCAGATGCCATATGTCAGTATTTGGGAGAATCCTGCCCAGATCGGATGGCTGCGGTTGCATGCGGCTTGGCTGAGTCTGAGTCCGACTCAGACTCGGCTCGGCTCGGCTAACCAAGTCCGGCTGGGACTCACCCTTCTCCGCACTCGCCTGAGAGCGGGGCCCCGGTCAGAAGTTACAGCGACTGATGGGTGGGCCCCTGTCTACTGACTCGCCAAGCTGGCTGGGTAATTAATTAGGAAAATAGGTTTTTAATTACAAAAAATTATTTATTAATCAGTTTTAGCCTAAATAAGTCCAAATAAATATGTAAAATTATCTGAAAATTCTAAAAAATTCTAGAAATAAGATGTTATTATAAACTCTACAAAGATATTTGGGTTTATTTTATGCTCATAAGTTCGTATAGTAAATTCTAGAAGCCCGAGAAAATTAGTTATTAGCCTATTTTAAACCAAATAAATCCAAATAAATTTTAAAAAATTATAAATAAATTATAGAAAATATATTTAAATATTTTAACCCTAAAATAAATATTTGGTAAAAAAATGCATATATGGTCTCATAGTAAATTATGGAAGCCCTAAAAATTACGTTTCCTAGGTTTTAATTATTTAAAAATTCTAGAAAAATCACTAAAAATCTAAAATAGCCTAAATATGATTCTAAATCTTAATATGAGTCTCTATAAGCTATATGAACCTTAGTGTAAAATTTTTATCCTTATAAAACTATACTTAGTATCTCAAGACAAATTTCTCATAAAATTACAAGTGTATTATGTCACTATCACATTTCAAGATGACGGTATTCTTGTCATTTAACATATTTATTATTAAATTAAATATTAAATATTATGATACTAATTAATTATATTGAGTTGTGCTATTTAATTAATTATTAGTGGTAGCCTATATTTATTTGGACTTGTTATTAGTGGACCCATTAGTTGTCATGTATCATGACCCGCACCCGATGTAGGGATACAAGTCAGAAATAACGCTCAGCCTATGCCGCAGAATCGGCGGTAGAACGTTGTCTGGGTAATCTATCTAACAATATAATGAGCCACCAACAATAATAATATACTCAATCACATACCTAAGATAGAAATGAGCACGAATCAGATAAAAAAATAGAATAGTCACCTACAACTCATGAGTCTAAATAATAACATCAATGAGTCTAAAAGAATACTACAAAAAAAAATCAGCTGGAGACAAATCCAGTACAAGAATACTAAGAAGCTACTAAACTCGGGTCATCTGTCTTAGTTGGGATAAGTCCCTCCTGAGCCAAGGTCTCTGACTCTAAACCCACAACATCCTGAGGTCTATAATGTGTAGGGTACCAGTCCTCAGTATCATCTAGAAAAAATATATCCAGTCAAGAAAGGAACAGAGTACATCTCTAACAGCAGTTCTAATCAATGATAAAAACTACGTATCAGTAAATAGATATGAATATACGAGATACACAATAGATACAAGAGATATACAATAATAAAATACTGAAATAATACAATAATGAGCAATATGACAATGAACAAGAATACTAATGACTAAGTATATGAGTACTAGCTTTAACATATGATCGGCTTGGGAACAAGATACAAGATTTATGGCCTATCTAATCATATGTGCGGTGTATGATTAACACTATTCAAGAGCAAGACTTGATACAAGGAGGGTATGATCATATATCTATACTAAAATATTTCCCACCCTCGACTGGTATAATAGATCCAACCATGGTACGCTATGGTACGGGATTCTCCAAGAAGATATTGACTCTTTTCGAGAATCAGTGTCTGTACATGTACAAGATAATCAATGAAACAAGGCTTGAATAAGATATACCATAGACCAAGGAATAACATCTCATGACGAGATCCGAATATACCAATCCGTGTAACCATCGTATCAAGAAACATAGATATCTACACTAGATATAATAAACATAGAGGATATCATAAATGAGAAACTATCAGAGAATGTACTCGCCTGAAGTCTAAAGAATAGTCTCACAGATGTCTGATACGGTGCCTCAAAGACCTAGATATAGAATATAACATCAATACAAGGTTTCAGAAAAAAAGGTTAAACTAGTCAACTTCTAGGTCAACAAGCAAACTCTAAGTCAAACATCAAACTATGGTCAAATATGGTCAAACTATGGTCAAATATGTCAAACTAACTATTTTTAGGTTGCAAGAGTCTATCTCAAAGATATTGGTTTTAAACACTAGAGTCTAGGTCATAAAATCTATATCTTAGGATACTAGGATACCGTATCTTAGGATACATAAAATAATAGGTAAAGCATAACATATATATGTCAAATAATATTAATATATATATATAATCCTAATTATAACATTAAATGGATACCTTGGTTTCGAACCAACTTGGTATCACAACACTAAACCATAATCTTGATACCCAACCCAATACCTTGGGTATCCTAAAATACCTTGATACTTACCTTGGTATCTCAAGGTAATATCCAATACCTTGTTTATACTAACTACCCATAAATAATTATATGCTAACAACTAATAATTATAATTATAGTATACTAAAACATAATTCATAATTAGGAACATATACATATATATATTAATACCATATATATACATATATATAACTATTATAATATAAACTATAACTACATATATAACCGCAGGTCCGTCGCTAAAGAGCTGCTGCTGCCGTCGCTGTTGCTGAGTTGTTGTTGTCGTTGTTACTGTGCTGCTATTGCTATTGCTGCTGCGGCTGCTGTCGCTAATCCGCTGCTGCTGCTGCTGCTGCTGCTGCTGTCGCTAATCCGCTGTTGTTGCTGCTGTGTGCTACTGCTGCTGCTGTTGGTGACACTGATCTGTCGCCATAGCTGCTGTCGCTAAATCTCCCTCTCTTATATATAATATATAGACAACATAAATATACTAATACTATATATATATATATATATATATATATATATATACATATACTACTATATATAACACAACTAATAATATATATACACACATACGCCTCCACATACATATATACGTACATAATAAATATATATGACTTAACATACATACATACATACATATATATATATATATATATATATATATATATATATATATAGTATCATATATATATATAGTATCATATATAAAATTAACACATATACGTATACGTATATATAATCATACAATAATATGTATCCATATCATATAATTATATATATATATAAGAACATATATATATATATATATATATATATATATATATATATATATATACACTACAATATTAAATAGCTCTTACAAATATAGAATAATAGCTACATAAATATATATATACACATAGGTAAAATAGTTACATAGATCTATGATACATCAATACATAAATATATATACACAAACAAATATATATATATATACATATATATATAATTACACATCACAATAACAAGAGAAATAGATTTAGAAATTAAATTGCACAACACATGGAGTGTATCACGCCCGTATCCCACTAGATCTAGGATACGCTTGCGACACGAGTCCACCACACATCCAAACGTACCCCGAAGGATACGAGAAAGTCTAATATATTATTTATAAATAATACGAAGAGTCAAACACAAATCTATGTATCTGTGTAAAAATATGACAGCTCAAAGCCCCATTTTGGAGGAAAAAAATCCTAAATCAATACGTATCACCAAATTGTTGGAATACGACCTACATGTACCCAATTATGGATACGACACTAGCCCCAAACACACATTCACATGCCAAATTGATCTATAGGACCAACTAACACACACAACAAATATTAATCTCGGAATTCTCCCAAAATTGACACAAAAAGTACCATAACTTTCACAATAGGCCTCCTATGAACACAAAACCAAATATTATGGGTACCCTATGCATATGTGTCAATTTCTCATGGTTAAATCTTATATTTAGAATCTAAATTAGGGAAAAAAAATGGAATTATACCTATTGGGAGATGGATTCCTAATAAAACCTCCAAATGTGGTAAAATTGGCCTCCAATTTGTAGATCCTTCCTCCTCTTTGTAGATCATTGCTTTCTCCTTCTAGATCCTTACTCCGCTAGCCTCCAATGTTGATTTGGAAAGGAATTAGGATAAAATTTTGTAGTAAATGATATGGGGATGAAGGAATTTGGTTGAGAGAAATTCTAGATCTAATTTGCAAATGAAAAGAGGAGAGAAATTTTTTCTCCTTCTTTAAATATAGGCCGACCCCCTTTCCCCTTCCTCAAGTTACTATGAAATGTCCAATATACCCCTTGGGGCCTCTCATAAAGAAATAATTAAGGATGGAAGCTTCTAGTCTAATGGTTTAATTAAATTAATCATCCTCCTAATCAATGGGCTTTCTAAATGGGCTCAATTCTAACAATTAATACATGTTGGTCCATAAGTCTAAACTAAACTAGTTAGGTCCACTAACACAAGTCTAAAATAAATAACTAACATCTAACAACAATTAAATAATACAACAAATAATTATTTACATGCACAATATTTTATTAAATATAAAATTACTAAAATTTCCTTTTCTAAAAAAATATAGTAGTGACATCATGACACAATTGAGCCCAATATTAAACTAGGCCTATTAGACCCATTTCCTTAATTAATTAAGGAGATTATATTAGTTCATGATGAATTAGAAGCTTCCTAATATATCCCTTCCTAATTAAACCTCATGACTAGCTAGTAGGGGCATCTTGGACATTACATATTGCTTGGGAAGGGGTAAAGAGGGCTCCAATGCTTCTTAGATGATAGAAAATTGGTGTGAATTGGGTTAAATTTGGTGGAGGAATGAGATTACAAGGAGCACTTGAAGGAAGAGGAATTGACAAGGAGATTGTGTCCCAATTGTGTCTATTGAATATTTTATTGGGAATCCATCTTTCAATAGGTAAATTCTGAATCTACCCCTTAATCTAGACTCTAATTCATGCATTTAACCATTAGGAATCATCCCTTGGCTTAGGGCTATCCATAGGACCAAGAACTAGGTTCATATGACTTGTATTATAGAATCTACATGGAGATTTGTGTCCAATTTGGGAGAATTTCGAAATTGACACATCGAGTGTATGTCATAAGACCAATTAGATCTAATTAGACTTAGATCGGGGTTGTGAGACTAAGTATGTGTCCACAATTATACACAATAGAGTGTATCATAGTATTTTATGATACGATATGATACATGGCTCATTTTGAATATTTTGTATGAATACTCTTCAATTCCTATTGTAACAAGTTGCATTAGTTATAAAATAGTGTATTTGATATATATGAATGATTATTGTGGTGTATTGGCAGTTTTGGTATTTTATTTGGATGTGTATCATAGAGTATCACACTATGCATGCCAAGTATTTAATTCAATGCTCCTAGTGTGTGTGTGTGTGTGTGTGTATGTGTGTGTGTGTTTGTGCGCACGCGTGTGTGTGTGTGTGTGTGCATTGCTAGTTATATATTTGATATATGTGCGAGTTTAGATGTATGGGAGGGTGGTTTTCTATTGCTCGTATTAGCATTAGGGGAGCTCTGAACACTGTGCTCATGCTTTGGCCAGTGAGCACATGTTTGTGTGGACTGTTTACTAGAGGTAGTGTGTACTGTTAGAAGACTGTTTACTAGAGGTAGGGGTGTACTGGTGTTGTAGATGACTGCAAAGGAGTGCAGAGTACCAGAGGAAGCTCACGCTAGTGCTGTGCTTGTGCACTTGCTGTAGTAGCTAATGGGATACTCGGGTTTGATAGCAGTGAGGGGTTTAGTATTGGTGTTATTAATAAACTAGTATAGTGTTTATGAAGAGAGTTCAGTAGAAACACGGGTACTAAGTGAAGGGTATCAGCAGGTCTGTGAGTGTAATTGATACACTCGACTAGCAGGGGTGCCAGTGCATGTGGGCCAATGTGTATGAGTGTGTGAGACAGTGAGGAGTGACTTAGTTCATTATACTGGAACTCGAGTGAAGTAGGTTAAGAGAGTTGCATTGTGTTGATGTATTGTGTGTGTTATGATACTTGATATCCTATTAAATGATTATCTTGGTGCAATATACAGTGGATTATTGTGTGAAAAAGTATCAGCATGAATAAAGGGTAAGGGGTATTGTGCAGTAGAATTGGTGCTTGTGCACTTGTGTGTACTAGTGAAGGAGTGAGGAAATCTAACATCAGTAGCAGCAGCAAATGTAAGCTTAGCAGCAGCAGTAAGAGATGGTGTAGGGGGAAGTATTGGTTCACCTGTGAGCACACAAGTGCAAGGTAGTAGTTATTAGCTTGAGGGAGTGACTGATACTTAAAAGTATCAGTTAAGTACTACATCAAGGAAGTTTAAATGTTAAGATATTAGAGTTGGGGTTGATGGTTGGGTTTTAAGGTTGAGCAAGATAAATAATTAAGGTAATTGCCAAGTAGTAGATATAACTAAGGTAATATGGTATACGTATATAGGATATACATAGATATTAATAGATAGAGTATCCTAGTAATAACTAGTATACCTAATATTGACTAGATTAACTAGTTTTGGGTCTAGTCATAGGTATGACTTAGTTTGGACCAATATTGACTAGTTTGACCCTAAAAGTCAATATTTGACTTTAGTTGACTTAGTTTGACTAGTAAGACCTAGACATGACATAGAAAAGCATGTATTAATACATTTTAGCTTATTTCTTATTAATTACACCAAGTAACATGATAATTCCTATTTAGGTGTGTGTGACACCAGCTCGGATACCGAGATATACCATTTGCTCAGGACCACAGGGGAGTAAATTCTCTGATAGTTTTCTTATTTGATAGACTCTATGTTTCATATATTTAGTATTAAGATATTTGATTCCTGACACGATGGTTTTATAGATTGGTATACGTGGATCTTGGTAATAAGATATTATTAGTGTGATTACTTAGTGATTGTCGTATCGTACTTCGTGATTACTCAGTGATTACCATAATATCTTAGTGATTATATAGACCGTGATCATAGTGCATTATATTATAGACCGTGTAGTGTGATATACATGTTATAACATGTAGTAATTTAGATTCGTGTACTAGTCGGGGGTTGGAAAAGTATTAGTGGATATGTGATCATACCTTATAGTCCTTGATTTAGTGTAGCCAGTGATAGTTAGCAGATCATGCAACTTACGTGTGATCACGCTATCACACTTTTTACATATTTCCCGTGTTTGGCCCAAGTCGATCATATTATCTTACTAATATTTCAAGGCACACTTATTATTATTGTTTCCTTTATTATAGTTCCTTATATTGTTGTTTCTCACCATATTATTCTCAGTTTCTTGCCATTATTTACCATGATGCTCTTTTTCGTGATATATGCTAGTTAAGTTACTTTTATCATTTATTATCATTAATATTATTGTTTTATAGTTTCTGTCAATTATTGGAACTGTTATTGGATTGTACTTTGCTATAATCCTAACTGGATATATTTTTCAGATGATTCATTAGAGGATTGGTGTCCTACGCACTACGGGCCAGAGGATGGCGAGCCAGTTATGATAGCACCCGTAGAGCCTATTGAGTTAGTACCAGTAGTCGATGAGACTTAGATAGTTTATTTATGATATTGTATATGTCAGTTAGATACTTTGGCATTGTATTATTATTTGGGATCATTGAGTTATGATTAGACTTTGACTTGTGATGTATTATGGCTTTATTGCTTTTCTTCTATTCCATATCATGCCATATCTTCCTCTAGTTTATTATTGTGATTGTGTATTGTTTACTATTATCATATTATCATATTGTCCTCTATTTAGGAGTTGATATATCTTGACCGGTATATTATATATTTGTGTGAGATGTTTAGATAGTATGGTTGACCTAGACAACGTTCTACCATCGATGTTGCAGCGTAGGATAAACATACCCACGTACTCGTACTCTTATACCGGGTATGGGTCATGTATGTGCGACAAATTATCAGATTACATGGAGTTTTAGTAAGCATAGTCTCGGATCGGGATAGTCCATTCACATCCTACTTCTGGAGGAGTTTGCAGGCTAGCTTAGGCACACAACTCAAGTTCAGTACCGCATATCACCCCCAAACAGACGGGCAGTCGGGGAGGACTATTCAGGCTCTTGAGAATATCCTTCGCACTTATGTTTTGGATTTCAGAGGCTCTTGTGAGGATCATATTCACCTGGTAGAATTTGCTTACAATAACTATCCGGCTAGTATCGAGATGTCACCATTCGAGGCTTTATATGGACAGAGATGTCGTACTCCTCTATCTTGGGATGATATTGGGGAGAGATTCTTGTTGGGACCAGAGATGATTATGGATACAACTGAGAAGGTAAAACTCATTAGTGATAGACTTCGGGTGGCGTAGGACAGACAACGGCATTGGACCAATAGCCACCGGAGACTTTTAGAGTTTGAGGTATAGATTTTGTTGTATTGCTTGTGATTTCTTTATTTTAGGTTGAGTGTTATGGCTGTGTTTTATTCTAAGTTGGTGATCTAGTGTTCTTGCAGATTTCTTTGACAAGGGGCACGATTCGCTTTTGTGGAGGAGGGAAGCTTAGTCCATGCTACATTGGACCCTTCGGTGTTCTTGCGAGGGTCGGTGCACTGGCCTACAGACTAGACATTCTGCCTGCGCTAGAGGGAGAGCATAATATATTCCATATGTCACAGATAAGACGGTACATAAAAGATCCTAGTCACGTATTGGATCATGCGGAGATCGAGGTTGGTCCGACTTTCAGCTACCCAGAGTAGCAAGTGGAGAATCTGGAGCACAGAAAGAAAGTACTACGGAACTAGACAATTTTCTTGATATACGTTGCGTGGAAGCATAACTCTCCGGGAGAGTCTACCTGGGAGAGGAAAGCCGAGATGCACGAGCGATACCCTTATCTCTTTGAGTCGTGAGGTATCATTCATTATTTCTTGCTATGATTGCTTGTTGTAGTATTAGTTCTTCCTTGAATTTTGAGGACAAAATTTTTCTAAGGATGGTAGACTTGTCACTACTATATTTCTAGATGAGGGTATTCTTATCATTTAATATATTTATTATTAGTAATTAAATATTATATATTGTGCTACTAGTTAATTATATTTAGTTATGTAATTTAATTAATTGTTAGTGGGCTAGCCTATGTTTATTTGGACTTATTATTAGTAGACCCATTAGTTGTCATGACACAATTGAGCCCAATAATAGACTAGTCCCATTAGACCCATTCCCTTAATTAATTAATATGATTAGATTAGTTTATGAAGAATTAGTGTCATGACCCGCACCTGAACATTTGGGCACGAGTATGTGGGTACGTCCAGTCTACGCTGCAGCATCAACGGTAGAACGTTGTTTGGGTCAACTCTACTATCTAAACATCTCAACAATATATAAATAGTACCTGTCAATCATATCAACTCTAAATTGAGGAGCAATATGGTATCTCATAAATGTTACTATACTCAATCACAATGCAAACTAAGGAAGATAGAGCATAAATGGAATAATGAAGGAAAAGAATCACGATACAACCACAGATCTGAAATAAAATATATATGCCACAAGTCTCAGTAAAAGTCTAATACAAGTCCACTAAAATAAACTAAACCTCCTCAGGCTCTGGTACTAAGTGCTCCTGGTCTACAAGAGTATCCTCTAAGGGTACACCGTTCTGCGGTCCGTAGTATATGGGACACTGGTCTACAAGCCAATCATCTGAAAAATATATCCAGTCAGGATTGGAGCGAAGTACATACCTCTTTAAGCAGTTTTAAATACATAATCGAGCATATATAACATATAATAAAAAAATACAAGATAACTAAACAACAGAATAAAATAAATTAGATTGAACCGGTAATATACTGGAAAGAAGAACATGTAATAGAATCTCTGCAATATAATAAAAATAACTGAAATCTAACTAATGTGCCATGGAATACAAGTTTATTATATGATCGGTTTAGGTTGAATACGAATACAATATGGTAACTCGATTACAAGTGTGATATGTAATCGACAGGTGCAAAAATACACTGGACTTGATCACATAATCAACTCCTACTCCCCCATCCCCCAACTAATACCAATGGATCCAATCACGATAAGTTACGAACACGAATATGGGCATACTGAACACGAGCAGTGTGTGTACAAGAATATAAGCACACTGAACACGAGCAGTATATGAACATGAAGTATACTAAATTAATACCCGATACACACGATGAGATACATGTAAAGGAGTACCCGCTGAACACACTAAGGGATAACATCTCCTGACAGGATCCATGTATTACCAGTCCATAAAATTACTATGTCAAAATCAAGTATACAGTTTTAGAACATGAGATATATACACTATTATGAAATAAAAACTAACAAAGAAATATACTCGCCTGAGATCCTGAGCAAGGTGTCTCTCTCGATGTCCAAGCTGGTGTCACACAAACCTATATATGGTATATTGCATCAATACAAGATTTTGGAATAAAAATAAGTTAAACTAGTCCAATTCTAAGTCATAAAGCTATTTTTAAGTTATAACAGTCAAACTAGGTCAAACTAGCTATTTCTAGGTTGTATGAGTCCATATCTAGGATATTGGGTCCATATATTATATAACTAGGCTATACTAGCTATACTAGGATACTAGAATACCAACAAAATATCGTATCATAAGATATGCAAGTTATTAGATATGAAAATACTAATATATATATATATATATATATATATATATATATATATATATATATATACAAGACAAAATATATAGTACTCCTAGCCAAACTAATGCTAAGTGGATACCTTGGCCTTGAACCAATGCGATATCACACCACCTACACACCCATCTTGATATACAAACTCAATACCTTGAGCATAAACCAATATCTTGACATTATCTTGGTATCACAAGGTAATCCAATATCTAACATTAGCTAACTAACCAACCTACCTCACTATATACTAACATGCATTTAAACTTATAACAATACAATACCAACTATCATAACTAACATACCCAATGGATATTTAATACACATACCCAAGATACCTCAACTCTCATTACCTTGGTGTAACTCAAGGTAAACTAGAAATAATACTAACCGATGCTAACTAATGCTTATACTTAACTTACCAACTAACTTATCAATATAAACTAACTTAGCTTATTACTAGCTTACTAACTTATCTACAACTAAATTTCTAAGCACTCAAGCTACTTCTGCTTATTTCTACTGTTTCTGCTTATCGCTACTGCTGCTTATTGCTTTCTGTTGCTGTTGTTCCAGCTTATTGTTGCTGCTGCTCAATGTTTCTGCTTATTGCTGCTTCTTTCCTTAGCTCAAAAGCACACATCTAATACATACATATACTCACTCACATATATATATATATATATATATATATATATATATATATATATATATATATATATATATATATATATAAAGAGAGAGAGAGAGAGAGAATAAGGGAGGTGAGATGGCACCTCACTCTAAAAACAAGGGTGGCGGTGACGTGGCACAATCTCAACCACACAAACGAGGGGAGGGGGTTAAGTGCAAATTGCCAATTATGAAATGTGTGGTTGAGATTGTGCCACGTCACCGCCACCCTTGTTTTTAGAGTGAGGTGCCATCTCACCTCCCTTATTCTCTCTCTCTCTCTCTCTATATATATATATATATATATCCCTATATATATATATATATATATCCCTATATATATATATATATATATATATATATATATAACCATACAAGTGATGCACATGCACTCTCTTATTCTTCCATGACCACCAACACATCAAAATAAAATATAGAACATACACATAATTATACATATATATATCATATAACAACTATAATTATAAAACTCTAATAGCTATAACTAAGGTATATTGAATTAAAATGTAAGGAAATAAACACGTGGAGTGCACCGCACCCGTATCACACTCAATCTATGATACGCTTGCGATACGGCTCCACTACACTACCAAACGTATACCAAATGACACGAGGAAGTCTAAAATCACAATTAGAAGCAATACGAAGTGTTACCTATTCGTCTACGTACCCATGTCAAAATATGAAATGCTCAACCCCCGTGTCGGAAAAAAACTCCCAAATTAACCAATATCGCCAAATTATCGGAATACGGTCTACACGTATCCAATTGTGGACACGACACTAGTCACACAGAATCAAACATATATCAATTTGGTCTAATTGACCTATTGGCAAACATAAGATGTGTCAATCTCAAAATTCTCCCAAAATTGACAAAAAATACCACATAACTTTCTCCATAGGCCTCCTATGAACCTAATTCCAATTCCTATGGGTAGTCTTAGTACATGGGAGGGTTCCTAATAATTAAATTATAGATTTAGAGTCTATTTAGAGAGGGAAAACTGAATTATACCTATTGGGAGATGGATTTCCAATAAAATTCTCGAAATAAGTGTCAAGAGGCTTCAACTTGTAGATTATTGCTCCTCCTTGTAGATCCTTATTTTCTCCTTGTAGATTCGTACTTTCTCCTTGTTCTAATAGACTCCAATGAAGAATAAAAAAGAAATTAGGAAGAAATTTGGGTAGGAATTGGTGTAAGAATGAAGGAATTTGGAAGAGAAAAAATTTTAGATCTATATTTGTAATAAAAAAATGAAGAGAGGGAGTCTCTCTCCTCCCCTATGGTGGCCAACTTTTACCCCTCCTCTAAGCTACTATAAAATATCAACAATACCCCTTGGGGCTTGTCATGAAAGAATTAATTAAGGAGGAACGGTTCTAGTCTAATTGGTTTAACTAATTAATTCATCCTCCTAATGAATGGGCTTACTATTGGGCTCAATTCTAACTAAAATTAAATGTTGGTCCATAGATCTAATCTAAACTAGTTAGGTCCACTAACACAAGTCAAAAATAAAATCTAACATCTAACAATAAATAAATAATACAATAAATAAATATTCAGCATGCATAATATTTAATTTATATTCTTAAAAATAAAAATACTCATGCCAAATTATCAAACTATCCCTAGATGGAAAAGTGAGGGTAACAATCCTAACCACCTTAGAAAAATTTTATCCTAAAAATTAAGGAAGAAGCTAACTATCAAAAGCAATCAATACAAGCAAGAAAGAATTATACCTTATGGCTCAAACAGATATGGATATCGCTCGCGCATCTCGACCTCTCACTCTCAAGTACTCTCTCATGGCCAGTGATGCCTCCACGTGACATACACCAAAAGAATCGTCTGGTTCCTCACCACCTTCTCTCTCCGATCCAAAATCTCAACTGACTACTCTAGATAGCTAAGAGTAGGGCCCACCTCTATCTTCGAGTGATCTAGTACATGGCTAGGATCTGCCATGTGCTGTGATACGTGGAACACGTTGTGCACTCCCTCCAATACAGGTGGCAAGTCTAGTCTGTAAGCAACTTTACTGACCCTCTCAAGAATACTGAAAGGTCCGATGAATAGCCGACTAAGATTTTTGCCTCCACCAAAATAAATCGTGCCTCGTGTCGGAGAAATCCTCTAGAAAACTAGATCGCCAACCTGACATAAAATATAGCCATATCACTCGAACAAAATAAATAATCACAAGCAATTCAAAACAAAATCTATACCTCAAACTCCAATGGTCTTCGGAGGCTATAGGTCTAGTGCCGCCTTCTGTCCTGCGCCACTCGAAGTCTATCCCTGATGAGCTTCACCTTCTCAGCTGTATCAATGACCATCTCTGTTCCCAATAAGGCCCTTTCACCAACATTATCCCATGATAATGGAGTACGGCATCTTCGTCCATACAATGCCTTAAATGGTAACATCTTGATACTGGCCTGGTTGCAGTTGTTGTCAAAAAACTCTATCAAGTGAAGATAATCCTCCCAAGAGCCTCCAAAATCCAAAATACAGGTGCGTATCATATCCTCGAGAGTCTGAATAGTCCTCTCCGACTGTCCGTCTGTCTGAGGGTGATATGTGGTACTAAACTTGAGCTGAGTACCCAAGGTAGCCTGCAAAATTATCCAGAAGTGGGACATGAAGTGACTATCCAGATCCGAGACTATGTTCATAGGAACTCCATATAATCTGACTATTTGATGCACATACATCTCCGCGAGCTTCTCCGTAGACGTACCCACTTTGAATGGTAGAAAGTGGGCTGATTTGTTCAACCTGTCTACGATTACCCAAATCGCATCTTTACCTCCTGGAGAATGCAGAAGCCCAGAAACAAAGTCCATTGTCATATGCTCCCACTTCCACTCTGGAATGGATAAAGGCCAAAGCAATCCACCTGGTCTCTGTCTCTCTGCCTTTACCTGCTGGCATACTAAGCATCTGGATACAAATCTAGCTACCTCCCACTTCATACCATACCACTTAACATGCTCTCTCGTGTCCCTACACATATTGTTGGCACCTGGATGCATAGAGTACTGAGATTGATGCGCCTCCTGAAGAATCTTTTCGCATAAGCTCCACTCGGCACACACAATCTTGTAGCATACTGCAATGATCCATCATCTGCGATACTGAAGTCCTCCGCCAATCCTATCCGGACCTATGCTCTGATGCTCCTAAGATACTTATCCTTGAACTGTGCAGCTCTAATCCGGTCCATCAACTCTGACAGTACCTGAAGTCAATACATAGCCACCGGATAACTATCAAGATCGGCCAACAAATGTCTGTCCCTCGTCAAATATATAGCCACCGGATACCTGCTCAAGGCATCCGCGACTACGTTGGTCTTCCATGGATGATACTGCAAAGCAATGTCGAAGTCCTTCATCAACTCCAACCACCGACGCTGCCTCATATTGAGCTCTTTTTGTGTAAACACATACTTCAATCTCTTATGATCTATAAAGATCTTTACTCGCTCTCCATACAAGTAGTTCTTTCACAGTTTAAGAGCAAAAATAACTGATGCTAACTCCAAGTCATGGGTAGGGTAATTCTTCTCATGCGGGTGTAATTGCCTGGAAGAATAGGCATTCACCTTTTCGTTTTGCTACAACACACAACCCAAACCCTTACCCGATGCACTACTATATATAAAAAATTCTTCTGTCCCTAATGACAATATCAATATTAGAGTTGTAGTCAACCACTTATTCAGTTCCTCAAAAGCAGACTGACAATCCTTAGTCCAGACGATCTCAACGTCATTCCTGGTTAGTCTAGTCATCGGCTCCGCAATCCTAAAAAAATCCTGAACAAACCTCCAAAAATAGCTTGTCAGTCCAAGAAAACTCCTGATCTCTACCAGTAAACTTGGGGTAGACCACGAATCAACTGCTAAAATCTTCTTCGGGTCTACTGAGATCCCGTCTCCTGTAATCACATGCCCGAGGAATTCAACCTTATCAAAGAAGAACTCATACTTTGAAAGCTTGCCATATAGCTTCTCCTTCCAGAGGGTAACTAGAACTATCCTCGGGTACTTCTCATGCTCATTCGAGATCTTCGAATAAATCAATATATCATCAATGAATGCTACCACAAACTGATCCAAGTACTAATAAAATACCTTATTCGTTAGGTTTATGAATACCGTCAGGGCATTGGTCAACCCAAACGACATCACCAAGAACTCAAACTCTGGCTCTCCTGGTGTCTAGAATAAAACTCTGCCTCCTCGAAAATCGATAATAGCATGATGCCTACTCAACCAATCCATCTCGAGTACTATATTGTAGCTCGAAAGTGGCATTACGAGTAGACATACGCTCAACTCTCAGCCTCTCAAGAAAACTATCCGGTCCTTACAAACATCACTGACCAGGATAATACCACCCTCGGTCATGATCTTTCAAGTATTAGCCAACGGTTCAGACTCAGGATGATATTTCAGAGCAAAAGATACAGATACAAAACTATGTGAAGCACCGAAATCAAATAAAGCATGAGCTGGAAAAGAATCAAGATAGACTGAACCAGAGATAACATGACCGATTGGCTCCTCCTCCTCGACGGTCAAGGCAAAAGCTTACCCCTACCGTTGGGCACCTCTCTGCTGCTGCTGGTACTGAGTGAACTTCTGCTATTGTGGTGGTAGAGGAGGTCCACTCTGTTGTCCCGCTGGTGGTCTCATGGGTGCTCTCCGTGCCAGAGCTCCGCCCTGAGTTGGACGAGCTAAAACTTTAGGACAAGCCCTCAACTGATGGTCTCCTAATCCACAGAATAAGCACTGGCCCAATCTTATCCTGCATGCATCCCATCCATGTCCTTACTTCTTACAGAATGTGCATGGAATAGCTGTCATCTGGATTTGGTGCATCTGTTGTACCGGCGCTCTAGCCGGTCCATGATACTGCTGCCTCGGCTGCTGGAAGTGCCTCTGGTGCTGCTGATAAAAATAAGGCCGCTTCATTAGAACCGTGTTGGTAATAGATCCTCCTATGTCTCTCGACCTATTAGAGCCAAGCTTTAGATCATCCTCTACCCGCTGTGCCTGTCTCAGAATCTCCTCGAAAGTAGCAGTGGGATCTCCATTCATATATGATTTGATCTCCCTATATATTGAAAAAGGGCAGAGGATATTTATTGTAAAAGGACATGTAATCTCCCAGTTTATTTTTGGCTATTCATTGTAAAAGGACATGTAATAATAAAATAAAATAAATTGTGGTGATTGTTAGTATACGGGAACGTTAGCAATGCTATTAATCGGGTTTATAATATCTTACTATCATTGTGTCCACAACGTAGGTTGGACGTGTCCGACTCGTATTCGACTATTCGGGAGCGAGGCATAGAACTTTTCAGCCTCAGCCTCAGAACCCTCCTCCTATGAGAACCCCAGCCCCGTATCAGCAATAGCCTTAGAGGGCAATGTAGTAGGCTTCTCCTTACAATAACTAAAAGAAGCCGGGACATATTTGGGAGTTTTATATGAAGAGGTTAGGTGTTTGTCTATTCTGTGAATCCACTAAACACCAGGTTACAGAGTGCCTACTTACTACCCGTACCACATCAGGACCAGTTACAGCACGGAAAGGACTAGTGGGATAGCTTGGACCTCCGAGAGAGGCCGACCTCTTCCGACTCAGTAGCAGAAGTTTGCACAGCACCAATAGTAGTACGAAGCACCACCTCAGGGGTAAGCTTTTGCTATGACCATAAAAGAGCCAGAGACTGCAACATATGTCATCATAGGTTTGCTTCTACTCTATTCTTTTTCTGCTACTGTATTATTTGACTCTGGTGCATCGCATAGTTTGTCAGTTGAGTTCATGCATAGACAAGGTAGAGTACCAAGCTACTCTATGAAGAATTACAGAATCCTGATTGGCGGTGGTATGATACCAGTTAGCGAGATGTGTGATTGCCCTATTACCATAGCCAACAAAGAATTTAGAGTGAAGATCCTCGTAATACCCCTCCCGGGATTTAACATAATCCTTGAGATAGACTGGTTGAGTGAGCACTTTTTCGGTTATTGATTGCCATCGAGGGAGCATTATCTTTATTACGCCAGGAGAGCCCCAGTTCAAAATAAGAAGAGAAACTAAAGCTAAGTTTAAAGGATTTAACTATAGAGCTATAGCCGAAGAGAATAAGCCACTTCATTCCATCATCATAGAGTTTGTGGATGTCTTTTCGGATGAGTTATCCGGTCTTCCACCAGATAGAGACATAGAATTATCCGTCAACTTAGCCCCAGGAGAAGCTCCCATCTCGCAGAACTGTTATAGGATCAACCCTAAGGAAGCAAAAGATATGAAGGAGTAGATTAATGAACTTGTAGAGAAGGGTTTATCCGGTCCAATGTCTCACCTTGGGGAGTGCCAGTTCTTTTCGTACCCAAGAAGGATGAAAGCGTTAGTATGTGCATAGACTACCGAGCCATAAATAATATCACAATCAAGAATAAATACCTACTACCTCGGATATATGAGCTTTTTAACCATTTAAGTGGAGCAAAAGTATTCTCTATGATAGATTTGAGATCGGGGCATTACCAAGTAAAGGTCAGGGAGCAGGATATTCTAAAGATTGCCTTCAACACCAGATATGGGCAGTATGAGTTCTTAGTAATGCCTTTTGGACTTACCAATGCCCCAACAGTCTTCATGAACCTCATGAACAAGGTCTTCCACTAATACTTGAACAAATTTATAGTAGTTTTTATTGATGACATCTTGATATACTCCGAGACCCCAGAAGAACCTGAAGAGCACCCAAGGATAGTTTTGGAGACATTGAGGGGGGAGAAGTTGTACAGGAATTCTCCAAGTATGAATTTTCCTAGACAAAGTAGAATTTTTGGGGCACATAGTGACAGAAAATGGCCTAGAAGTAGATTTGAAAAAGATTACAACCGTAGAATCATGGGATACTCTAAGCTCAGTGGTAGAAGTTAAAAGTTTCTTGGGATTAGCTGGCTACTATTAGAAATATGTACAAGATTTTGCTAAGGTCGCCGAACCAATGGCCAAGCTTACCGGAAAGATAAAAAGTTTATATGGACAGAAGCATGCCAGGCAGCCTTTGACTAGTTGAAGAAAAGACTGACCATGGCTCCCATTTTGGCCTTGTCTTCAGGATCAGGAGGGTTTTCCATATATAGCGATGCATCTGGGAAAGGATTGGGAAGCTTCTTAGAGTAGAACAAAAGGGTGATAGGATATGCTTCTAGGCAACTAAGGCCTCATAAGAATAATTATCCAACACATGACTTGGAAAAAAATTTGGGTAGGGATTGGTGTTGGGATGAAGGAATTTGGAAGAGAGAAATTCTAGATCTAGATTTGGAATAAAAAATAAAGAAAGAGAGAGTCTCTCCCCACTCCTATGGTGGCCGGCCACTAACCCTCCTCCAAGCTACTATAAAATGTCCATAATACCCCTGGGGCATTTCATGAAGGAATAATTAAGGAGAAAAGGTTCTACTCTAATTTGTTTAACTAATTCATTCATCCTCTTAATGAATGGGCTTACTATTTGGCTTAATTCTAACTAGAATTAAATTTTGGTCCATGGATCTAATAAAAACTAGTTAGGTCCACTAACACAAGTCTAAAATAAAATTTAACATCTAAAAATAAATAAATAATACAATCAATAAATAAATTTACAACATGCATAATATTTAATTAATTATAAAATAACCATAATATTCTTTCCTGGAAAATGTGATAGTGACACCTATTTCTAACGGTTAGATACAATTACAACTGGATTATTTTTCCCCTTTTAATTTTAATTCGATACTACAATCTGTGTCAATGACACCATCCTCGTGTTTGTTCAATTATGAACTGGTTTGATTGATCGAAGCTCACCAGAGATTGTTCGTCTCCTTGATTAATGTGTCGGCTGTTCGATCAAGCTCACCCCCAATTTAAAGTTTATGGAGCTTGACTTCGATCAAGATTCTCCTAGATCTGGAAAAAACCTAGCAATCATATCTGACTCGAGAAGGAAAGATTGAGAGCACACATGAAAAGAAAAATAAGATAGGGGGGAGAACGACGAACTCACCAGAGTTGTCATCGGACTTCATTGTTTCACCACAGCTGCCGCGGTTATGATCTAAACTGTTAGGGAAGACTAACTCGGTGGTGAAGCACGTTGGATCACCTCGAACCGTTATTCGTATGGGATTCTTCCGCTGTAACCACCACTTTTTGGAGTGGAGTATTTTTGTCTTTTCCTATTTTTAGTAATATTATTAATAATGGTATTTCATAATTATTATATTGAGTGATATTTTATATTACAATATTTAGTATTATTACGTATGCTTGTGTATGTGATATAGTTGTTAGGTTAGATGTTGACCTTTAGTTAGACTAGTTGTTAGTGAACCATTGGACCCAACTAGACTTGTCATGACACGATTAGTGCACCCAATTAGATAGTCTTAGTTGACCCATTTAATTTAATGACAATGGTTAGTAAACCCTTCCTTTAATTATTAGAACCTATCTTTAATTAAATTCTTTCTTTTATTAATCCTTCATGACTAATTATGAGGGCTTATTAGGTATTTTATATTGCATTAGGGCTAGGAATAGTGGCTGGTCATATTCCTTTAGAAACCCCTCTCTTGATTCATTTGGAAGCCTCCATCAAACGCTAATTAGCCTCCTCTCATTTATCTCTCCATTTGAGAAGAAGCCCTAAATCCTTCCATTCCCAAATTGATTCCCAACCATTTCTTTTGTCATCTCAAGGAGGCTAGAGCTTGGATTAGCAAGCATTGGAAGGAGAGAAGCTTGAAGGTGGTATCTATTCTTGAGGATTGTGTTCACTAGTGCCTTTGCATTGGAAATCCATCTTCCAATAGATAAAATATGAGATTAAACCTTGTATTTGCAACTAAATAGTGTAATTAATCATTTAGAATCTACCTTTGCATTAGGGCTACCCATGGGGAGAAGCTTGAGCTTCATTGGACCCATTTGGAGACTTTTACATAGGGTTTTGTGTCAATTTTGGGTGAAATCCGAGATTGGCCCACCAAGTATTTGTCATTAGGATAGATAGGTCTAATTATATTTGTTAGAGTATTATGAGGCTAGCTATATGTTTATAATTGGATACGAGTAGGCCGTATCACAAGATTTTGTGATACGGGGTGATTTGGGAGTTTTTCTTCAACACGGGTGCCACACACTTGTCATATTGTGCCATGACACTTGGAATGGCTTGCTAGCACTCAGATTAGATTCTATTCCTTATTTAGAACTTGTGGTTAGGCTTTGGGTTGATTTTGGATAGGTTTAGGGTGTGTATCAAGAGCGTATAGTAGCTTATCGATCGGGTGCACCCCAAGTGTTCGTGAGAATGCCAATTGACCATTTTTGATTTAATATTCAATTGTACTCGGATATACTTATGTATATTTATTCTAGTTTGTTATATATATATATAATTATGAGAGTGTATATATATATATATATATATATATATATATATATATATATATATATATATATATATATATATATATATATATATATTGGTCGGGAGAGTGTGTATGTATATGTGTATTTTGTATGTGTATAGGCATATGGGGGGAGTCAAGCAATAAGCAGCAACAATCAGCATTGAGCAGCAATAAGCAGTAGCAATCAGCAATAAACAACAGTAATCAGCAGCAGTAGCTTCATAAGCATCAATAATCAGCAGTAGCAGGCAGCAGCATCAGCTTGTAGTAGCAAGCAAGCAGTAACAGTAGCTGCTTTAGGCAGCTAGCAATGTATGAGAGTCAGGTATTTGAGTTGGGTTTTATTGTGATGTCTTTAAGGCATTAGCAAGGAGGTTAAGGTAATAAAAAGTCCAGAATATTTTAGGAATTTACAGTAGGTAGTATTAGCTCCCGACCTAGGGAGAGCTTCACTTTAAGCAGAGAGGCTCATGAGCTCGAATTTAGTAAAGAGGCAAGGTGTAGACATAGTGGAAGGGTGAAGATGGGTTGACAGTAAGGTAAGTATATATATGTTAGTGTGTTCACATGTTTGATTCGTTGGTTAATTGGTTAAGTTGGTTATGAGTTATTATGATTAGTAGTTAGTTGTTAACTAGTATTAAGTTAGTTAGCTATATATATAGTGTTAGCTTTTGTTAAGTTATTTAACTATTAGTATGTTAGAATGGTTTGAGAAGTTAGTTAATGGTGTATTAGTTGTTATATGTAAATTGTAGATGTTATGATAGTTAGTAGGTTAGTTGATAACTTAAGTTATTGTTAATTAGTTAACATGTTACCTAGTATGAGTTAATGTTAGTATGAGTTGTAAATATATAGATTGGTAGATATGTTAGTGTTAAAGTTAGATGTTAAGTTAGATATATATGTTAGTTAGTTATATACGAGTTAATATATATATATATGTTGGTCTATATATATACTAGTTAGTAGATATTAGTTGAGTTAATGTTAGTTCTAGTTACCTTGAGTTACCCAAGATAATGATAAGGTAATGACTTTACCTCTAGGTATTATTAGTGAGTGATGGTAGCTAGGTTGTGATACCAAGATGTCTCAAAGCCAAGATATTCATATAGAGTAAGTAATAACTAGGGTAACTAGTATATAATGTATATTGTGTATCTTGTGATACTATACAGCTATGATACTTTAGTATACTAATATAGCTAATATGGCCTAGATAAGTAGTGTATCGACCCAATAACCTAGAGGTGGACTCATACAACTTAGAAATAGCTAGTTTGACTATTTTGAATTAAGGTAAATACCAAGTTTAACTTAGTTTAGCTATCTTGACCTAGTCTTGACTTTAAAATCATATTTTTAGCTCTGTTAAGTATGTTTATTACTTCATTACACCAAATGAGAAAAAATTTCATATATAGGTCTGTAAGGCACCGATACAGAAATAGTTTGAAATTCATTGCTATGGACCACAGGCGAGTGCATTCTCTGACAGTTTACTTACTTGATAGTTATTATAATACATATATTTAGTGATATCTTATATGATTCCTGACATAATAGTTAAATAAACTGGTATATAATAGATCCCCGTTATGAGATATTACTCTATCGTGATTACCTTGTATATCTCATTAATTATATAGACCGTGATCATCGTGCTCGTATTATAGACCTTGTATCATGATTATCGTGTCATGATGTGTCTTAACTTGGATCCATCGTACTAGTCGGGGTGGGGGAGTGCTAAGTAGACATTTGATCAACCATTTTTAGATATTGTAGATATCATAGACATTGTATGATAGCTAATCACTTATGTGATTGAGTCGTACCATTGCAGCCATTTTTGATAGCATATCATACCTTACTAGTATGATTGGGTAGTACTATTGTAGACATCATATAGTATCGTGGATGATTGATCCCATATTGAAAGCAATAATTCAAAGACACAGTCAGTCTAGTTCGGTCTTTCCAGTATTGTTTCATATTATTGTCTATTACCACACTGTATCTGTCTATTTATTTTTTCTATATTATTTTTTATTGCCTATTGTATTTGCCTATTTATTTTCTATTGCTTATTCTATTATGATATTATATGATTATCTCATCATGTAGTTTATTGCTATTTATAGTATTATAGTTTCTACCATGTATTGGAACTGTTGATATGGTTGTACTCGTTCCTTCCTGAATGGATATATTTTTCAGATGATTGGTTAGAGGCGACGTATCCCACCTATTACGGGCCACATAATGGCGAGACAGTAGAGCATATAGAGTAGTACCATCAGTTGGAGAATTTTAGATTATTCTTTGTGATATTGTATTGCTCTAGTTATTAAAGTTTATGGCATGTACTATATTTGAGATTCTGTGTTGAGATTAGATTTTTGAGACTTGGTCTTGTGATGTATGACAAATATTATTCCCTTCTTCTATTTTATATCGTGTCTTTTATCTTTCGTTAGTTGTTATTGTGATTGAGTATTGATTACCAATTATCATTAGCATATTGTCCTCTAATTGGAGTTGAGATAACATGATAGGTACCTTATACATATGGTGTGAGATATTTAGATAGTATTGTTGACCTAGACAATATTTTACCGTCGATGTTGCGGCGTAGGCTGGACGTACCTACGTGCTCGTGCCCCTACATCGGGTGTAGGTCGTGACACATTTTTGTGGTGGCCCGTGCAGGCCAGGCTTCATAACTAGTACGATGTTGTGGTAGTACAATGACTTAATCATACTACTGCGAGCCTACGATAGTATATATAATATAGGATGAGAGAATACTCAATCACAATTTAGGATTCCATGAGAGATTCCTGGGATGACCCTGGAGAATCTCACTATAAACTCTATTTTGAAATCTGTTTTCACTTATTTTCGATCACTCTCACTCGATCATTATTGAATTTGATGTTCTTTGTTTACTTTGATTCTTGTATCGAGATGAGTTTTATGGCCTGAATTAAGGTATAATCTGATCACATATTTTGAAGAGGATAGTGAATTGTCTGCCTTGGTTATAGAGCCTAGAGTTTATCGTAGTCATACTAGCTGGCATGACAAAAACATAGAGCATGATTTTGGATATACTTCTCTTGGTTATAGAATTTAGAGTTTTTGCAACCAAGCTAACGGCAGGGAAATTTTTTTAGATACCATAATTCTAGAGGTGTGTACCTTAGATATAGGCGCTATCGTATATCGTAATTATGCTTACTGGTTGTCGAGGATTCTGAGTAATATAATTTTGGATATATGGGTATGATTATTAGATTGTATCTTAAATTAGTTCTTAATATATCGTCTCTATTATTCAATCTCGTTATCATCGAGTTTTGTTTTATCACCCCATTAGCTCAGGATAGGGATATCTTTAGTGTCTCTAATTCAATTCCTTGTAGAGTTTTACCTTCATAATTCCTGAGACATTTTTTTGGATAATGCAGTAGTTTGGTAACTTGTAAGTTAGGTTGAAGTTTAGTTGAGTAATGGTATTGATTGTTGGGAGCATAGCTTGTGAGCCTGAGAGTGACTCCTAGTTGGACAGGTGAGCATCATATATCAGTAAATAAGCCTAGAAGTAATTCATAGTGTAGTACCATTTGTAACCACAATTCTAAGATATGTGTCAGAGTATAGTTAGTTTTGGCATCTTAGAGTGTTAGTATTTTATTCTAAGTAGTATGAGTAGTAGGTAAGTGTGCTCAAGACCTAGAGCTATAGTGTATCACCAATACTAGAAGTGGTAACCCTTTATATTAAGTATTGTGGCTAGGTTGATGCTTAGTGAATAACTGGTGTAGGTATCAGATATAGGCAAGAGTTCCAGCTAGGCCACTTGTGGTACATCAAATTGACTTGCACCAGCAGAGGGATACATCCCAGCATGATGGGGCTTTGGCATTAACGGTCAAGGAGGCCGAAGCTACAGGTGATGGGTTATCATATTTTGTTCTATTTCTTTTCTTCCTTTCCTTCATTTTTATCTATTGTTTGTGTGCTTCATTAGTACCTTCTTGCTCGCTATGGTGCAATATTATAGTTAGTATAGTTAGTACACCCTGATTGAGACTACAAATTATGATAAGACCATAACCATGCATGCTGTGTTCTTTTAATAAGATTGTATATTGTATGATTTTAGATAGGATTTTCTTGGACCATGATTGCTAGGGGTTTGACCTAGAAGGAGTACGACCACCCTTAAATTTTGAGGACAAAATTTTTCAAAGGGGGATAGGATTGTAAACACTACTTTTTCGGAGAGTAGTATTTTTGTCTTTTCCTATTTTTAGTAATATTGTTAATAATGGTATTTCATAATTATTATATTGAGTGGTATTTTATTTTATAATATTTAGTATTGTTACATATGCATGTGTATGTGATATAGTTGTATGGTTAGATGTTGACCTTTAGTTAGACAATTTTTTAGTGAACAATTGGACCAAACTAGATTTGTCATGACATAATTAGTGAACCCAATTAGTTAGTCTTAGTTAACCCATTTAATTTGGTGAGAATGGTTAGTAAACCCTTCCTTTAATTATTAGAACCTATCTTTAATTAAATTCTTTCTTTTATTAAACCTTCATGACTAATTGTGAGGGCTTATTGGGTATTTTATATTGCATTAGGGTTAGGAGTAGTGGCTGGTCATATTCCTTTATAAACCTCTCCCTTGATTCATTTGGAAGCCTCCATCAAACCCTAATTAGCCTCCTCTCATTTCTCTCTCTATTTGAGAAGAAGTCCCAACCCCTTCCATTCCCAAATTTATTTCCAATACTTTTTTTGTCATCTCAAGGAGGCTAGAGCTTGGGTTAGCAAGGAGGAAGCATTGGAAGGAGGAAAGCTTGAAGGAGGTGTTCATTCTTGAGGATTGTGTCCACTAGTGCCTTTGCATTGGGAATCTATCTCCCAATAGGTAAAATCTAAGATTGACCCTTGTATTTGCATCTAAATAGTGTAAATAGTCATTTAGAATCCATCCTTGCATTAGGGCTACCCATGGAGAGAAGCTTGAGCTTCATTGGACCCATTTGGAGACTTTTACATAGGATTTTGTGTCAATTTTGGGTGAAATCCAAGATTGGCACACCAAGTGTTTGTCATTAGGATAGATAGGTCTAATTAGATTTGTTAGAGTATTGTGAGGTGAGCTACATGTCATAATTGGATACGAGTAGGCCGTATCACAATATTTTATGACGCGTGGTAATTTAGGGATTTTTTTCGACACGGGTGCCACACACATGTCATATTATGCCATGACACTTGGAATGGCTTGCTAATACTTAGATTAGATTATATTTCTTATTTAGAACTTGTGGTTAGGCTTTGGGTTAATTTTGGATAAGTTTGTGGTGCGTATCATGAGCGTATCCTAGCGTATCGATCGGGTGCACCCCAAGTGTTTGTGAGAATGCCAATTGGCCATTTTTGACTTAATATTCAGTTGCACTTGAATATACTTGTGTATATTTATTCTAGTTAGTTATATATATGATTATAAGAGTGTATTTATATATATATACATATATGTATTGGTTGGGAGCGTGTATGTGTGTGTGTTTTGTATGTATATAGGCATATGGGGGGAGTCGAGCAATAAGCAGTAATAAGCAACAACAATTAGCAATAAGCAGCAGCAAATAGTAGCATTAGCAACAATCAGCAGCAGCAGCTACATAAGCAGCAGTAATCAGCAGCAGCAGCTGCAAAAAGCAGCAGCAGGTAGCAGCATCAGCTTGTAGTAGCAAGCAAGCAGCAGCAGTAGCTGTTTTACACAACAATCTATGTATAAGAGTCGGGTATTTGAGTAGGGTTTCATTATGATATCTTCAAGGCATTAGCAAGGAGGTTAAGGTAATGAGAAGTCCAGAATGTTTTAGGAATTTGCAGTAGGAAGTATTAGCTCCTGCCTTGGAAGAGCTTTACTGCAAGCAGATAGGCTCCTGAGCTCGAATTTAGTAAGGAGGCAAGGTGCAGACATAGTGGAAGAGTGAAGATGGGCTGACAGTAATGTAAGCATATTAGATGTTAGTATGTTCATATGTTAGATTGGTTGGTTAATTAGTTAAGTTAGTTATGAGTTATTGTGATTAGTAGTTAGTTGTTAACTAGTGTTAAGTTAGTTAGCTATATATATTGTGTTAGCTTTTGTTAAGTTATTTAACTATTAGTATGTTAGAATGGATTGAGAAGTTAGTTAATGGTTGTATTAGTTGTTATATGTAAATATTAGATGTTATAATAGTTAGTAGGTTAGTTGATAACTTAAGTTATTGTTAGTTAGTTAACATGTTAGCTAGTATGAGTTAATGTTAGTATGAGTTGTATATATATATAGATTGGTAGATATGTTAGTGTTAAAGTTAGATGTTAAGTTAGATATACATGTTAGTTAGTTATATACGAGTTAGTATATATATGTTGTACTATATATATATACTAGTTAGTAGATATTAGTTGAGTTAATGTTAGTTCTAGTTACCTTGAGTTACACAAGATAATGATAAGGTAATGACTTTACCTCTAGGTATTGTTAGTGAATATCAAGAGGGTAGCTAGGTTGTGATACTGAGATGGACCAAAGCCAAGGTATTCATATAGAGTTAGTATTAACTAGGATAACTAGTATATAATGTATATTGTGTATCTTGTGATACTATAAAGCTATGATACTTTAGTATCCAAATATAGCTAATATGGCCTAGATAAGAAGTGCATGGACCCAATAACATAGAAGTGGACTCATACAACCTAGAAATAGCTAGTTTGAATAGTTTGACTATTTTGGATTAAGGTAAAAAACTAGTTTAACCTAGTTTGGCTATCTTGACCTAGTCTTGACTTTAAAAATCATATTTTTTAGCTCTGTTAAGCATGTTTATTACTTCATTACACTAAATGACATAGAATTTTATATATAGGTCTTTAAGGCACCGATACGGATACAGTTTAACATTCATTGCTCTGGACCACAGACGAGTATATTCTTTGACAGTTTTCTTACTTGATAGTTATTATAATACGTATATTTAGTAATATCTTATTTGATTCCTAACACGATGGTTATACAGACTGGTATATAGTGGATCCCCGTCATAAGATATTACTCTATCATGATTACCTTGTATATCTTATTGAATATATAGACCATAATTATTGTGCTCGTATTATTGACCTTGCATCGTGATTATCGTGTCATGATATATCGTGACTTGGATCCATCATGGGGAGTGCTAAGTAGATATTTGATCAACCATTTTTAGATATTGTATATATCATAGACATTGTATGATAGCTAATCACTTATGTGATTGAGCCGTACCATCGCAGCCATATTTGATAGCTGATCATACCTAACCAGTATGATTGAGCCATACTATTATAGACATTGTATAGTATTGTGGATGATTGATCACATATTGAAAGGAGTACTTCAAAGACATAATTAGTCTAGTTCGGTCTTTCCAGTATTGTTTCACATTATTGTCTATTACCATATTGTATCTATCTATTTATCTTTCCTATATTATTGTTCTTTGCCTATTGTATCTGCCTATTTATTTTCTATTTGTCACGACCCGCACCCGGTTTAGGGGCACGAGAGCGTGGGTACGTCCAGCCTACGCCGCAGCATCGGCGGTAGAACGCTGTCAAGGTCATGATACTATCTAGCCAATCTCACACACGCATCCAATCTCCATAAGGAGGCACGGATGACACAATAAAATAACACATACTCAATCACAGGATTACAGCACGAGAAGATATCGAACAGATAAAATTAAATACAACACAAGTCAAAATATAATCTAACTCAACAATTATCCAAGTCTCAATAAAAATACCGGAGACAAATCCGGTACCAAATAGTCTACTTAAAGAACTAACAAAAATATAGTAATTTCCGGCTAGGCCTCCCAGAATCACAACTAATCTACCAAGTCTGCAGCTACTCACCATATGGTCCATAAAGTGTCGAACAGCGGTCCTCTAAGGCATAGTCTGGAAAAAATATTTCCAGTCAGGAAGGAGCAAAGTACAAATCTCAAATAACAGTTCCATGTAATTGATAAGGACTATAAAGCAATAAACAGATGATGCTAGATACTGAGCAGACAGTGAATAAATGCAATGGAAAAATAAAGAGACAGACAATATAAAGAGACAGGCAGTAAGCAATATGATACAGTCAATGCATGTATGAAAATGAAAAGAACAAGGAACAGTATCATATACGGGTGATGTAGTATATGATTTAAATAGGGAACTGTAATCTATTCTAAGTGTTTGAAATAGTAGTTTCAAAATGTGATCGGCTTGGGAACATGTACGATAGCTATAGGGCCTGGCTAATCATGGGTGAAGAGCATGATTAACACTTACATTGTTCTACACTACAATAAGAGGTTATGATCATATTTCTTACTAACTACTTCCCCGCCCCTAACTAGTACTGTGGATCCAACCATGACACGTCACGATACACGAGCAAGTCCAATCTATCATGTACGATGTCTAATATGCATGTCGTGTACGATGTCAAACGATAATCAAGGTAACATCTCATGACTGCAGATCCAAGCTATACTCGTCCGTGTAGCACAGTGTCAAGGATTCAGATGTAACATTTCTAGATTATTGAATTTATAGAAATTATCAACAATTGGAAATTATCAGAGAATGTACTTGCCTTGGGTCCTTAGCTGGTATTTATGGATGTCCTGTTCCAGAGTATCCCCTGGGTAAAGCAACAGTCCTAAAAATACATCACAATAACACTGGTATCAGGTGCTACCCTAATACACAGTCTATAAACACTGGCCTCGGGGCCATGCCAGGCTGGGCACTAGTCAACTAGGGTCATCTAGTAGGGATACATATTTAAATAAACATCTCATTAACTAATATATAAAATTTCCATCCATTACAATAATAGATATATGTAGAAATATATACTTTAAAATAAATAATACTTATATATATATAAACATAATAAATAATACTTGTATGTATATTTATATAATCATAGTTCATGGAAAGGAATACAATACATATTTATATTTGTATACATACTAAAGAATTTAACATGATATATATATATCTAAAATATATACCAATATAAATTACTTGCTATAGTTGTACATTTTCCAAAATACGTACATATATAATTAACATATGTCAAAATGCGTACATATCATATATGTGCAAAAGTACATACATATATATATATTGTCAACATCATTCTTAAACATACTAATATATGAATTTAGTTTGTACTAGTATATGCTTTTTATTTAATAGATATCTCATATATATAAAATAACCAATATATATATATACAATATATATATATCAATTTAATCAAACATACTAGAATACGTATATATATATATATAAATCATATTTTAATATATACATGTACATATATATCTACATATCATCATTAATTATACACATTAATTAATTTATCAATACATTATATTTACCATACTAATACATTAATTACATTAACATACTAATACATTATATATATACTATACATTATGTGTTTAAATATTAAATAAATGAATGCTATACATATATATATATTAATATATGCTTATACGTATATGCGTATATGTCTACACATTAATTATACATATAATACATATATATATATATATATATAAAGAAGGAAAGAGGGGGAGAAGGAACTCACAGCGGGCTGGCCGGAAAATGGCCGGGCCGGAGGGGACGCTCGGTCGCCGGAGCACAGGGAGGAGGAGCTCGGGATGTTGGGGAGTCTCGCCGGAGTCGCTGATGGTGGTGGTGGAAAACACAGCAGGGAGGAGGAAGAGAGGAGGCGGAGGAGGAGATGGGAGAGGAGTAGCCGGAGTGGGGGACTCGGTCGCCGGAGGGATTTGGCCGAGCAGTGGCTGCGGGGTACTCGGCCGCCCGGAGGGAGTCGGCCTGGGTGGTTGGCCGCCGGGTGCAGGCTCGGCCGGGGTGCACTGGAAGTCGGGATGGCCGGGCCGGAGCAGCGGGGATGGGGAGTTGGAGCGCCGGCGCCGGAGTGGGCAGGGACCGCCGGGTGCACAGGTCGGCTGAATGGCCGGGGTGCACAGTGTTTAGGGGGAGAATGAACAGTGTTCCCCCCTCCCTTATCAAATTTAAATTCAAAAGAAAGAAGAAAGAAAAAAATAATAAAAAAGAAGAAGGAAGGAAGAAGGAGAAGAAGAAAGGAAAGAGAAGAAGAAAAGAAGAAGGAGTTGGAGAAAAATTAGAATGAGGCTACGGTTGTGGAGGCTTGAGGAGGGGGAAAACCTAGGTTTTCTAGTGATTAGGGTTTGATGGGACATTAAATAAAGAGAGGGTGTGTGAATCTAATGGTGTGGATGGACCCATAGAATGAGTGGTCCAGATTTGTCAAGAGAAAAAATAATTCATGTAGGAATGAGGGTGAGGTTTAATTAAAAATTAATAGGGCAAAACATTAGTTTAAACAAATGGGTGTTGACACCAAAAATACAAATTTGCAAATTAGCCCCCTTAAATTTGGGTATTTGCACAGACGCATAAAATAACAAAAATTTGGCGGGCAATTCGGTGTCCGGTGTTTTTTAGGGTCAGGGGGCGCTGTAAGTTTGGTACGGGCTCAATTTGTAGGGCACTGGAATTAAATTGGGATTTTCAGAATCGGTTAAAATAGTATCCTCAATTTAATTAGAAATAAATGCAAGTTGTGTTCTAAAATTAATTAGGAGTACATGGAGCCAAAATCAGGTCAGGTCATCAATACAAATAATGAAGACGACTCAGAACAGAATATTACCCTAATTTGGGCCGCACGAAAAATAGGTCAAGATTGCCTCCAATTTCAATTGGAACGCACAACGATACAAAATAGGGATTTATTAAATAACATCCGCGACAATTTTTTTTTGTGCGGCTAGAAATAAGGCACAGGGAGCATAATTATGAGTTGCAAAAATAGCAGAATGGAAGGCGGGCATGTCTAGGGCAAGATTGTGAAATTTGTTGGAAGGCAAAAGTCAGGATAACGCTCCAAATATTGAAGCAAAGGCAATGCGCAATAATTAATTAAATTACGGTAATTAATTACAATCTCCAATAAATAAATTCTAGATAAAATAATTAAATACAGAATTCCCTAATTCGGACAGGTGTTCATCTACTGGCTTCTAGGTCAAGTCTGCTAGCTCAAAATAAATGAACACTGCATATAATACTATATTTAATTACACATCACATAATTATTTAAATTAAATATACTATCATGCAATTATTTAATTGTAACTACAATAATATTAAATATTATAAAAAGTCAAAAATACGCCTGTTTTCGGAATGTGGTAGTGACAAGTCTACCCTCCTTAAAAGAATTTCGTCCTCGAAATTCAAAATCCTCAAAGTAGCGTTTATTCATACACATTACTATTTTCCCTCAAAGTTTAAATTCATAAATCACGAAATCAGGTAATAATCCCCAATGTCCTTTCACAATTTTCAAAAATTCTAAAATTATTGCATTCCGGAAAAATCCTCGAAATAAATCAAAGTCCATTTTTTTTAAAAATTTTCCTTGAAAGTTTTGAGTTAATAATTCAATACTCAGAATTTAATATCCACTCCTCAAATTTGATTTTAATCAATGCTCGTATATAAAATGAAATCTCGTCCAAAAAGTTTAAATTCAAACATTTAGTCCATCAATAATTTTATTTCTTGATTTCCTCTTCCTCAAAATACTCAACAATACGATACTTAGGGATTTTCCAAATGCGACATCCAACTATAAAATTCTAAAATTCATAACTTGCAACCAAATAAATATAATGATAGTCTCCCAAAATTTCCAAATTTTAATAACCAATTTAATCACATCATAATAAACCACCAATTATGCCATGTTAATTTCTTGGTCCTTTATTTAAATCGATGTTTATCCTCGAATTTTTAATTATCTTGTTAATCATCTTGTCTCTCCTGTCAAGTCATAACTCCTTCATGAATCTTCGTCATGGTCAAACCCCGATAATCATGGTCTACGAAAATCTTTCTACAATCATACAACATGCAACCCAAGGGGAATATGTACAGTCATAGTGTCTTTTATCATGGTATTGCAGTCTCTGTATCAGGGGTACTACTAACTATATTATAACAAGAAATCATGCATACAAGCTACGATACTAAGGTATCAATCAATCAATCAAGTAGATAGGAACAGAAGGAAGGAAAGAACAGAACCTGCTACCATATTACCTGCAGTATCGGTCTCCTTGACCGTCATCGCAAATGCCCCGCCCTGCTGGGGTGGTTCCCTTCGCGGGTGCTGAGCATTATACGGTTCCACCGGTAGCCTAACTGGATCTCTATAATCTGAAGCTGCGCGCTGGCTGGGAAGATAAGGGGCTAGAAGACAATCCTTTACTCGATGTCCCACAGTGCCACAGTACAAACAAAGTCCTAGCCTCGTTCTACAGCTCTCCCAAAGGTGACCTGGCTTCTTACAGAAATGACAAGTCTGCTGTGTCTCTCTTGGAGGCTGTTGCTGATTCTGCTGAACACGGACTGGTGCCTGGTACTGTTGTTGATACTGATACGCCCATGGATGTTGCTGGATAGGAACTGGTGCTAGGTACTGCAGTGGATGTTGAAATGTCCATGGTTGTTGCTGACTATGAAATGGTACTTGGTACTGCTGTTGGTGCTGAATACGGGGATGCTTGGCTGGTCCTGTACTATCATACAGTTATTTAATTGTAACTACAATAATATTAAATATTATAAAAAGTCAAAAATACCCCTGTTTCCGGAACGTGGTAGTGACACTATTGCTTATTCTATTATAATATTTTATGTTTATCTCATCATTTAGTTTATTGCTATTAACAATATTATAGTTTCTATCATGTATTGGAACTGCTGTTAGGATTGTACTCGTTCCTTCCTGACTGGATATATTTTTTAGATGATTGTCTAGAGGCGACATGTTCCACCTATTACGGGCCACATGATGGCAAGGTCGTGGAGCATGTTGAGTATTACCATCAGTTAGAGAATTTTATATTATTCTTTGTGATATTGTATTGCTCTAGTTATTAAACTTTATGGCATGTACTATATTTGAGATTCTGTGTTGAGATTTGATTTTTGAGACTTGGTCTTGTGATGTATGGCAACTTTTATTCCCTTCTTCTATTTCATATCGTGTTATTTATCTTCCGTTAGTTGTTATTGTGATTGAGTATTGATTACCAGTTATCATATAGTATATTGTCCTCCAATTGGGGTTGAGATAGCATAATAACTATCTTATACATATGGTGTGAGATATTTAGATAGTATTGTTGACCTAGACAGCGTTCTACCGTCGATGCTGCGGTATAGGCTGAACGTATCCACGTGCTCATGCACCTACACCAGGTAGGGGTCGTGACATCCGCCATAGCCGAGATCTTAGTTTTGAAGCTTGGAGAAGGAAAGAAAAGTGATGGGATTGCGGAATAGAGCAAGAATTTATCGGAGAAGAAGGGAATGAGGAATAAGGGAGTGTCAGTCCCTATATATAGCCACCGAGTGGAGGTGGTTGAGGCGGTGGACGACACCTCTGGGCCGGTCTAGAAGATTCGTGTGTCCTTGGTGAAGGTCAGTGAAGATAAAACTCCTGGAACCCGCGAGCAGCTCCTAGAAACATAGGGGAGAGTCAGTGACGATGTTTTTCCATGTGCTTCTAGGAGGATCTGGTGATGAAGCGGTGGTCGAAAGTTGGTGGCTGAGGGACTCTCGATCGACGAAGGAGAAAAAAAAAGGTGTCGGGTCTTCCGAGTTTTGTGTTTTTGTTTTAAAGAACGAATGATTTCGGGGTTGGGGCTAGAAGTGGGTCGGGTTTGTCCATTTGGACGGGACTGGTCCGTTGGGCCGAATCACTCACTAGTTGGTCAGGCTCTACCATTTGATGGGCCTGGCTTGACCATTTGATGGGTTGGGCTACTTACAGATGGGATGGCTTTATATATATATATATATATATATATATATATATATATATATATATATGACAACAATGCTAATATAGCACAATTCGTTTCTCGATGTCTCATATGTCAACAAGTGAAGACCAAACTACAAAGATCGGCAGGATTATTACAATCACTTCCTATTCTGGAGTGGAAGTATAAACATATCATAATGGAATTTGTGGCCGGTTTACCTAGATCCACGATAGGTCATGATGCAGTTTGGGTGATAGTTGATCGTGTCATAAAAGTAGCTAACTTTCTTCCTTTTCGATTATGACAGTCTGCAGAATAGTTGGCTAAAATATTTATGCGACAGATAGTGCGATAGCATGGTATCCCAGTAAGTATTGTGTCAGATCGAGATACTCGATTCATATTATATTTTTGGAAAAAGTTTGCATCAGAGTTTGGGCACCAAGTTGAGGTTTAGCTTGGCATACCACCTTCAGACAGACGGACAATCAGAAAGAACCATCTAGACATTAGAAGATATGATACGAGCTTGTACCTTGGACTTTGGTGGGTCTTGGAAAGATCATCTTTATCTCGTTGAGTTCTCGTACAAGAATACTTACCAGGCGAGTACCCAGATGGCACCCTTCGAAGCGTTGTATTGAAGAAAGTGCAGGCCACCATTAGCATAGGATAATATAGGTGAGCGAAAGATGTTTGGCCATGAAATAATCATGCAGACAGTAGAGGTCATCAAGAATATTAGAGAGCGACTTTGAGTTTCACAAGATAGGCATCAACATTAGGCAGATCGACATCGTAGGCCCTAAGAGTTTTGTGTCGGCGACTATGTGTTCTTGCGGATGTTGTCGAATTGTGGAGTCATTAGATTCGGGATTCGCGATAAGCTTAAACCATGATGCGTCGATCTGTTCGATATCCTAGAGCGGGTAGGCGATATTTTTATCGTCTCATCCTTCCACCTTTGCTACGTGAGGTACACGATATATTTTATGTGTGTCAGTTGCGTAGGTATGTTCCAAATCTTATTCATATCCTCGATCACTCTGAATTAGTCATTGGTACCGACTTATCTTACATGGAGCAACCTGTATCCATATTGGACCGAAGGGATAAGGTGCTCAAGAACCGGACTATTTTTCTTGTCCGGGTTTCCTGGGCCATCACTCTCTAGGGGAATCAACATGGAAGTGCGAGGACGATATTCGATCCCAATACCCGCACCTATTTGATTCAGGAGGTATATTCTTTCTGTGATCAGGTGATCATCTATGTATATTGGTAATATTGCTTGCATGTGTAGTTGCTAGAAGATTTGTATCGTGCTTTTTCTGACTTCTCTAGCTATTGCTTGGATTCGAATTCCGAGGACTAAATTTTTCTAAGGTGGATAGAGATGTCACTCCCCGTTTCCGATATACGTATTTGGAACGTATTTTATTTTTGCATTGTTGCATGTACATGGAGACTAGACCTATTCTTTGGTTTAACCTGGTTTATGGTTCATTTTGTGGGTTGGTTCAAGTCATGAGAACCCTTGGTTTAACCCTCAACCCTACCATATATAACCCAACATTTTTCTCCCTCTCTTCACTTCTTTATTTATTACTCTCTCTTTAGTTTCTCTTCCATTTTTGATAGGCAAGTACACCTTGCATAAGAAATGGAGAAACCCTTCATATTAATTGATTATATGTTCTTTGCATGATTTTAAATACTTTTAGAACTTTAAGATTTTTGGATTTGGTGGATAGATTAGTACATATCTATATTTCTAAGTTTTTATGGGTTTCATAAGTTTTTCTTGGTTTTGATCTATTAAACATGTATTTTTGAAAACCAGTTTTTGCGACGTGATAGAGCTTTCAATTTCAAGCGTTGTGGCTTTTGGTTCACTTGATTTAGACTTAAAATAATAATTTTATGGTCAAAACAAATTTTTAATTTTTTTTGGAGTTTTTGCCTTGGCCGAACCTGCTATTTGGAGAAGACAAAGTCTTCATGCGGCCATCGAGTTATTCGGCTTGGAGAGTGCTTTGCGGCCTGAGTGTTATGCGGCCTGAGCTATTTATCGCATACTAACCAACATTCGTCCATCTTGTTGGACGCATGAATGCCATCACACAAGTATTCTGGGGCTAATCCTTCAACTCCTTGTGTTTCCACTCGTTCAACGAATAAGAAATTTGCTAAGTCCAAAAGATCAACATACGACCGATTGATCTATGTAGCCTAGAGAGTATGCGACTACCATTCCTTAGACGGATGACTCTGAACCGTGGGCACATATTTCTATGATTTTGTCTTCTCTCTGACACACTTTATGGTTTGTCACAACCATCACTTCATTCTTTTTCTTTGACACACTTTACTTCGGCACTTATTTCAAGAGAGTGGACTTTTGTCCGTAGCATGCCGCTTGGGGGAGCATGCGGCCGACAGTCCATGCGACACCCGTCTTATGCACCAAGTTGTGCATGCGGCTTAGCTATTTTACTTAGAATAGTTTTTTATTCTGAGTGGTTGGTCTTGACAATTGCTTGTGATTGATCCAAAGAAAGAATGGACCAAGTAACCTGACCTTGTGTTAGACATGACCATGTGCTAGAATTGACTATGTTATAAGCAACTAATCAGCTATGTGCATAACATGAGCCATATGTCCCAAGGTGATAAGGCTCATACGATCAACTCTAAGTTTGGTAATTCGACCCAATTTCTTGTATCTGTGATGATACAATTACTACGTGCTACATGTACATATCTTATAAATGTGCACTAAGGTGCGACATAACTTGCTATGTGCTATAAAATTACATGTTTCTGATTGTTCATTGTAAATGCCTCTTATAATATGCGACATATGATATTATTATATTATTTTTCCAGCACGGGCATGGTATCTGGGTCAACTACCAAAGTGTGGCTAGGACTTGTTATTTTTTGCATCACGCTTGGGTGAATCCAGTTTTAGTTATCAAGTAACAAAGTAGATTCGTATCTAGCGTGGTCGTACTATGGTACGACATGTAGAAGGATTTTCCATATGACCACGCTATGGGATTCCTGACATAATCATAGGGTTAACTTAGGCAACTAAAATTGGTAGAGCATTGAGAGTGATAAAATCTCGAGATCGTGCACATTAGCCACCTCAGCAACTGTCATAACATGCAAGGCTAAACCCTATGCATATTGGTCACGCCCGTACTAGTGGACGATAATATCTAAATACTTATATTATATAATGCGTTCTATATGATCTTGCACGGTAGACTTACAAGGGACCAGTGCATAATATATAAGTTCTATGTGATTTCTATGGCTCGGTTGGCCCCGCTGAACAGCTCACGATATGAGAATTTCTCTTAAGCATCTAATCTGAGATAACTCAGACTCCACAGTAGCAAGCCATATAATTGATTGGCCGTCATATAACTTGACTTGGTTGTGATTGTATTATTTTGTTAGTAGTCTAAGGGACATGGATTATCATAGTGTGATGGTTCAATCTTTGTCCTGGTTTGGTTGTAGGGTTGCACTATTATGCTAAGATAAACTATGGACCAAAACCATGGCACAAAACCTATTATACCTATATATTGCTTTGGGTTTTGTTTCTCTATTTTGTGCTTCCTTTGTGGTACTTGCTATTTAGGATCTAACCCTACTGGTTTTGCATGGCCAGATTTTAATCCAGTTCCAGATGATCCAGCTTACTTTCCCCTTCCCGATAACGCACACCAGGCAGATGTTCGGTGAAGGGCACGAGTGGGTCTCTTCTTCCCTGCTCGTTAATCATATATTTTAATCTTTTGGGGGTTTAGCCACCGGCACATGTTAGTCATAAATCTGGACATTTAGTTTCCTTTACATTATTGTAATTAATCAGATTATAGATGATCATAGTCATGTACTTTTTCTACTCTGCCAGCTTTTTATTTTGCACAGCTGGTTTCCAGATTGTTGTGTCAGGACATTTTGGATGCCTTACTTTCTTGTCATATATGTTCTATGTTTACTGTTCTTACTTGACTGATCGAGATAATAGATGTGCTATGTGACCCTAAATGGCTTGTTTATAGTATACACCCCTTTGTCTAGTTACAATAGTGATCGCCGTACGACGTATAGTACCTTTTACGGGGTAGCTAGCTATATCCGCCTCCATATTTCGATATTGGGGTATGGTAAGGTTTTAGTGGTGGCCCATGCAGGTTTATGATTTCGGACTTGTGGGGTGTTATGGTTATTGGAGTCTCAATCAAACACATACCTTTGGAATCCTGAATCCGTTCTTCTCGAAGCCTTGCTTGACTATCGAATCAATTGTTTACTTGATCCTTCACATCATGTTCTTGATGTTTCTTGTCCTTTTTTAGGACTTCTTAAGTTGCAGGAGCAATAGACATGGCAGGACAGGGTTCCCTTGGGCAACAATGGGAAGTAGCACATGTTTATTGTCAGATTTGGGTAGAGCCAGTAATTAAGCAAGCCGGCACAGTGGAACCATAAGTTGGATATGTTGAGCAACCAACCCCTGAGATCCCCGTTCCCCTAGTAGTACCAGCGGTACCAGCAGTACTTGATACCCCAATATTACTAGAGATCCTTCCGAGAATGCTGGCTACACAGCAACATCAGATGGCAGTGCAATAGCAACAGCAGTTTCAACAGCAAGAGCAAATATCTTATTATGTCAGGGTTTGCAAACGGCTCTGGAGAGAGGCAAAAGGACTGATTTAGGAGTATCGGTCAGATTTTGCTGAATTAACCTGCGATACTTTGACGGTACGGAGGACGCCATCACGGCAGATGCGTGTCTCCAAGACATCGAAGTTATCCTGGCAGCGATAAAGGTTCCAGATGATGAACAAGTTAACCAGGTCTGAATGCAGCTTCAGGACCTTGCCCATGACTGGTGGACATCAAAAAGTTGGCTTGAGACATCCTATCTCTTGGGACAGTTTTAGGACTCGATTCAGGACTAAGTAGTTTGGAGGTGTCATATAGTATGAGCTCCAGCAGAGGTTTATCGGTCTCAAAAAGGCCGGTAGAATAGTAGATAGATATACGGCAGAGTTCTGTAGGCTAAGTAGATTTGCTCCGACTAGGGTAGCCACAGATTCAGATGGAGCGATGATATTCCAACATGGGCTTCACCTGGAGATTCTATATCTAGTAGAGGGATACGACTACCAGACTTATAAAGAAGTATTGATAGCAGCTTGAAGGCACGAGCTTACCATACAGAGGTTGTCAATAAGGACAGGAGGCCAGAAGAGGTCTCATGCTCAAAGTGGAGGAGGAGGTGGAGGAGTACCCTGAACGTCAGTACCATCACCTGGCAAAAACAGCAACAGCGCCAGGGAGCACCGATAGACTACACCTACTGTGGCAAGGGAGGCCATACTAGAGGCGTGTGCAGAGCGACAAATAGGCTTTTCCTAAGGTGTGGTAATCTGGGCCACAATATTGTCAATTGCCTGATAATGCAGTGACAAGGAGGGCCAGCCCAGCAATTTCTGGCGCTACCAGCACCAGAGGCAGTACAGTACAGAGGACCAGCAGTAGCAGCACGACTAGTGGATCCGCGTCCATTATTGATGTAGGCACAAATATTCTGGATGAGGGACCAGCAACAGGGCCAGCAGAGGCTATAACAACGTGTCCAAGAAAGACAATAACAAGGAGCGTAGTAAGGATAAGGACAAGCATTCACTTTATCCCTGGATGAGGCTTTAGCATCAGGTGATGTAGTGGCAGGTAACATTTCTGTCGCATCTTTTCCTGTAATAGCATTATTTGATTCAAGAGCTTCAAACTCATTTGTATCTCCACAATTTGTAACATATATTGGATTGGAGTTCGGGACATTGCCAGAGAGGTTGAATATACTCACTAGTAATGTGCTCATAGAAGTTAGTAGACTATGTGTAGCATGTCAAATCGTAGTGTGTGTGCATTCATTACCCGCCAGGTTTATCGAGTTTCCTATGGGTAACTTTGACGTAGTTTTAGACATGGATTTTCTGAGAGACAATTATGCTATGATAGATTGCCATAGGGGTAGAGTGTTATTTAGTATCCCAAGCACGGAGAATTTTTTCTTTGAGAGAATCGTGAGGGACCGATGCAAAGACAGAGTTGTAGCAGTAGAAGTAGTAGAAGAAAAGCATATTCCCGGGGTAGTCCAAGAATTTCTAGATGTCTTTCTTGATGAACTTTGGGGTTTACCCCTAGTAAGAGATGTAGAGTTCTGTATAGAGTTAATTCTTGGGGCAGGACCAATATCTTGTAAAGTCTACCAAATGGCACCATTAGAGCTTGACATACTATACCAATATGTAGAAAAGCTGAAGGCGAAGAAGTTTATTAAAACCAGTGGATCACCTTGGGGAGCGCCAGATGTTCTAGTGAAGAAGAAGGATGGGCATCCTAGTTATGTATTGACAACAAATAACTGAAAGCAGTGACAGTGAAGAACAAGTATCCATCAACAAGAATCGATGATTTATTTGATCAATTGAGCAAGGCAAAGGTTTTCTCCAAGATCGACCTCCTATCAGGGTATCATCAAGTAAGAGTTTGGGATCAAGACATACCCAAGGCAGCATTTAGGTCACGATATAGGCATTACGAATTCTTAGTTATGCCATTCGGATTGACAAATGCTCCAGCGATATTTATGGATCTGATGAACCGAATCTTTATGCCATACTTGGATCAGTTCATGGTGGTGTTTATAGATGATATTCTTGTCAATTCCAGTAGTAAGAAGGAACATAAAGAATATCTTTGAAAGGTCTTAGAGATTCTGATGGAGCACCAGTTATACGCAAAACTCAGCAAGTATGAATTTTTGTTGGATCACGTATTATTCTTGGGCCATATTATCTCGAGAGCAGGAGTGACAATAGATCCGTAGAAGGTTAAGGCCGTAGAGAGTTGGCCAGTTCTAAGACAGTAGTAGAGGTGCATAGTTTTATGGGCTTGGCGGGATATTATAGAAGGTTCGTGGCAGACTTTACAAGGATTTCAGCACCGTTGACTCATTTGACACGCAATAAGGCTAAGTTTAATTGGTCAACATAGTGCCAGACTGTATTTGAAGAATTAAAGAAGAGACTAATTTCAACACCAATTCTCACTCTTCTAGTAGGTTCCAGAGGGTATATAGTATATTGTGACACATACGACAAAGGACAATTATATGTATTAATGCAATATTGAAGGGTGATAGCTTATGCATCTCGACAGCTTTGAGATCATAAGAAGAACTATCCAACTCATGACTTTGAATTGGCCGCGATGGTATTTGCGCTTAAACTGTGGAGGCACTACTTGTATGGTGATCGGGTAGAGATATTTACAGATCATAAAAGTCTGAAGTATGTATTCACTCAGAAGGACTTGAATATGAGGCATATGAGGTAGCTAGAATTGATAAAGGACTATGATATAGAACTTTCGTATCATCTGGGCAAGGCTAATGTAGTAGAAGACGCCCTTAGAAGGAGAGGCAGCGCATTCATGTTGATATCACTGCGACATATATTAGAGGATCTTCAAGAAATGGGTGTTGAGGTAGTACTTTCACAGGATACATAGATTTTGCCTAGCTTGCAAGTACAGTCTACTTTGGTGGAAAGAATCAAGGCGGCTCAGGTAGAGGACCTGAAGATTCAAAAGCTACGGGCAGAATGTGAGTCTGGTCTCAAGAAGATATCTGACAGAAAGTTATGACCGAGGAATACAGTTCTCAGTATTTAATACATCAAAGAGGCACCAAGATGTATCAAGACATCAAACAACACTTTTGGTGGAATAGGATGAAGAAGGAGATAGCTCAATTCATTTCTCGGTGTCTGATATGTCAACAAGTGAAGGTCGAACTATAAATATTGGCAAGATTAGTACAACCACTTTCTGATCCGGAGTGGAAGTGGGAACATATCACAGTAGACTTTATGACTGATTTACCTAAATCTCTGATAGGTAGTAATGCGGTTTAGGTTATAGTAGATCGTCTCACAAAAGTAGCTCACATTCTTCCTTTTTGAGTAGGAGAGTCTACAGAAAAGTTGGCTTAAATATATATACGACAGATAGTGAGACAATACGGTATCCCAGTAAGTATTGTGTCAGATCGAGATACTCGGTTCACTTCAAGTTTTTGGAAAAACTTTGCATCAGAGTTTGGGCACCAAGAGCATACCACCCTCAGACATACGGACAATCAGAAAGAACCATCCAGACATTTGAAGATATGTTATGAGCTTGTACCTTGGACTTTGGGGGGTCTTGGGAAGATTATCTTCATCTCGTTTAGTTCTCGTACAGTAATAGTTACTAGGAGAGTACCCAGATGGCACCCAACGAAGCGTTGTATGGAAGAAAGTTTAGGTCACCATTAGCATGGGATGATATAGGTGAACGAAAGACGTTAGGCCATGAAATGATCATGTAGATAGTAGAGGTCATCAAGAAAATTAGAGAGCGACTTCGGGTTGCACAGTATAGACATCGACATTGGGCAGATCAACATCGTAGGCCCTTAGAGTTTTGTTTCGGCGACCACATGTTATTGTGGATTTTCTTGACCCGTAGATTCATTAGATTCAGGATTCACGGGAATCTTAGTCCATGAAATGTTGGTTCGTTCGATATCCTCGAGCGGGTAAGCGATGTTTCTTATCGTCTCGCCCTTCCTCCTTCGCAACATGAGGTACACGATGTATTTCATGTGTCTCAGTTGGGTAGGTATATTTCAGATCTGAGTCATATCCTCGATCACTCTAAATTAGTCATTGGTATCTACTTATCATATGTGGAGCAACACATATCCATATTGGACCGAAGGGAGAAGGTGCTCAAGAACCGGACTATTTTGCTTGTTCGTGTTGCCTGGGACCATCACTCTCTAGGAGAATCGATATGGGAGCACGAAGACGATATTCTATCCCGGTACCTGTACCTATTCGATTAAGGTGGTATATTCTTTTTTACGCCTTTATATCTCAGATTCTGTGATCAAGTGATTACCTATGTGCTATAATGATATTGCTTGCATGTGTAGTTGCTAGTATATTTGTATCATGCTTGTCCTGACTTCTCTAGCTATTGCTTGTGTAAACCCCCTCGACCAAAATTAGGCCTACTTGGCTTAGATAGAGAGACTAGGGCAAGTTTGAATCCGAATAGAAATAGAACACTGTATTTTAATTGATTTTATAATATTTATATCACTTAGTGCACCTTACCGTTGCTTCAATAATTGAAGCGCTACATTAGCCATTGCATTTCTATTAATTTTATACCCTTGTCCTAGACGTGCCAGTCTTCTATCCTGACCTTTGTGTAACTTTTAATTATGCTCTCTTGTGCTACATTTTAATCGCACAATATTCGTCGTAGACGTTTATATTTAAATTCTAAATAAATTCAACTTTGTATCCTTGTGCGTTCGAATCAAAATTGGAGACACAATCTTGACCCATTTTGTGCAACCCAATTTATGATAATAACCTACTCTGAGCCCTCTATGCCCATGATACTTGTGTCCCACCAAATTTTAGCCCCATGTACTTCTAATTAATTCAAGGACACCTTGTGCATTAATTTTAATTCATTTAATCAAATTTCCATCTTTGTGAAATTTTTTAATTGTTGGGCACTTTTATGTAAAAGCACTTTGAGGTGTCCACACCATTGTAAAATACATAAAAAACCCATTTTTTTCCTTTATTATTTGGTCATATGAATTTTCTCATAATTTTTCGGAATATGCAACGCAATATCGTCCCCTCACTTAAATCATAGCCTTGAATTTAAACAATGCAAATTATAGCCCTCCAAACATCCCCATATGAGGCCAAGGCCCAACCCCAAGAGAATGTTGACCAAGCCCACCTACTTAGGTCAACCCCAAACCTAAATTCTACATGTATATATATCATTTCTTTTTCCTTATTTTTCTCCAACACCCAAAACTCTAACCTAGCCGAATTCCCTCCCTTACTATTCATCTTCTTCCTCCTCCTCCCCGCAGCCAAGTCCGGCCACCCTGACCTCGCCGGACTGCCCCTCAACCCGACCACCTGTCCTCTTCCTTGTTCTCTACCGTCCATCGAACTCCTCCATCTCCTCCACGCTGAACCACCAACGCCACCACCATTAATCTCCTCTCCATCTTCTTCCTCCTGTCCACTCCATCATCCCGACCCACCGGAGCCCGATCATCCTCCGCTCGCAGGACCTCCACACTATACCACCAGCCTCGTCTCTTTTTCTCTTCTCCTTGTCGGAGCACATGACCCCCGACCCGACTGCACAACTGCTGAACCACCTCGCCTCCTCTTCTATACCTCACCACTGTTGACACCGAACTCCTTCCCCCGACTGGCCTCGACCACCCGCACCTCTCCTCCACCACCTTGTCTACCTCCACCCCGTGGCCACGCCAACCTCCGGCCACCCTCTGCCGATCCTCCTCCGTATCACCATCAGCAACACCACCATCACCAACATCACCACCTCCACCTCTCCTCTCCAACTTGCCCTTCCCCTAGAGTTATCGAGGCCATCGTGACCACCCCTAGTCTATCGAGCTCAGCCCGTACGCCGGACCGAGCACCTGTGCGAGCACAAAACCCATCTACGTATGACCGAAACTCGTAACCCTCCTCACTACACCAGCCCGAGTCCCACTTCTTTACTGCATGTCGAGCGGACTCCTCCATGCCAATCCGAGTGCCACGAACCCTGCGAGCCTGACCGCGTCTCTGAACCGACCCCTTCTCATCGATCATGTCTGCTGCCATCGTGCTCGAGAGGCACATGGATAAGAATGCTACGGGCCTGGTCGAGAAATGCCAAGCCTATCTCCTCCGGTACTGACTTGCTCTCCTGCTCTCTCTCTATCTCATATAGAAGAAGAAAACAAAAAAGGAAGGATAGGAAGTTTGGAAGAAGAAGAGGTACAGAGTAAATAGAAAAGAAGAAAGTTAAGAAAGGAATATAAAGTTGTTTAATTATAAATAATAGAAGGAAGTGGGTCCCCCATTGATAAGAGGAGTAATACCATCAACTTCTTGAATGGAAATAAGGAAGTGAGGTTGCTGCCATTTTAAAGGAGAGAATTATACTTAGATCCTCAAACAATCTGATTCTTTGACCTTAGAGACTTTTGGATATATTTCCATGCCATAAACCTTGGAGTCTAGTCAACAACTCAGGACATTGGATTATTCTGCGAGACTCCAAGAGCAGGTTATTGGTACTATGCAGCTTCCTTGCCAGGCAAGTATACCTTGCTTTGTTGTACTGTTTAAATTCTGTATTATTAGTTGCATATTTATTGTTGTAATATTATATAACTGTGCGCGTCCGAGAAAGACACGGGTGCAGTCAACGAAGGCGTTGACATTAGGATTTGTGTCTGACCTAATGTCTAGTGGACCCACCTAAAGTTCTGGAGTTATCGGCATGACTCCCAGGCCTTGACACGTATCATTGTACGTCACGGAGTAAGTTTATGTAGGGACGCTTGCTTCATACTCGACTGGCCATCTGTGTGAGCAACACGTGTGACGGTATTTAGCTTAGTTATTTATTTCTATAGAGACTTGCATTATAGTATGAGATGTCCACGTCGTATTCGCGATGTGTATATTGGCTTTGGGCTGGAAGGACAACTGGTAGGCGTATGGGATACACACGTTGGACTCCATAGTATCCCAAGGAACTACGGATCCAATGACTTCCTTTATTTAGATTCCACGTTATATGGAGCGATATGGACGATATACTATTTAGATTCCACGTTCTACGGAGCGATATGGACGTTATACTATGCAGATGCCATGCTCTTCGGATTGTTGGACGTTATGCCTACACCTACTCATACGTACCAATGTTGTCCTCAAATTGTATTCACTTTAATGGTTAGCACACACCTTTATTTATTCAGTATTTACTTTATGGTATGCTTCTATGTATCTTGTTATGTCCCTCTGAGGACCTGGTCCCTTTCCAGGTGTAGATGTTCATGAGTATTCGCAGGAGCGCAGATCCGGACTTGCTACTTATATTTCGAGGATGTCTTCTCTTCGAGCCTCGTGATTAATAGTTGATGTACTTATATTATGTTTGCTTTTATATTCTAGTTTGGTAGTGGATTTGTTTCCACCCGACTATCATCCTTTTATACTTTATATTGAGATCTAGTTACATAGTTATTAGTTATTTATTTCTATTTGATCTTTGCGGATGAGATAGATTATACCATGTGACTTGTGATAATTTATACCACTTGTGAATTATTGTTCATAATACAGCGTACGCATGCGTTATGGTTTCCATATATTGGAGTTGTCATATACATGTGGCTGACATGCTTACGTATCCTAGTCCTACGTATTTTGGGACTGGGGCGTGACAGCTTGGATTCTAATTCCGAGAACTAAATTTTTCTAAGATGGATAGAGATGTCACTCCCCGTTCCTGATATACGTATTTGGAACGTATTTTACTTTTGCATAGATGCTAGACCTATTCTTTGGTTTAACCTGGTTCATGGTTAATTTTGTGGGTTGGTTCAAGTCATGAGAACCCTTGGTTCAACCCTCAACCCTACTATATATAATCCAACCTTTCTCTCTCTCTCTCTCTCTCTTTCTTCACTTCTTCATTTCTTCCTCTCTCTTTAGTTTCTCTCCCGTTTTCTATAGGCAAGTACACCTTGGATTAGAAATAGAGAAACCCTTAATATTAATTAATTATTATGTTTTTTGTATAATTTTAAACATTTTAGAACTTAGGGTTTTCAGATTTGGTGGATGATGGATTAGTGTAGATCTATATTTCTAACTTATGGTTTTTATGGATTTTATAAGTTTTTCTTGGTTTTGATCTATTAAACATGTATTTTTGAAAATTTTAAAATAAGGATTTTGTTACATGGATTTTATAAGTTTTTTTTGGTTTTTGTTATATGATAGATCTTTCAATTTTAAGCATTTTGGCTTTTGATTCACTTGATTTGGACTTAAAATGAGGATTTTATGGTCAAAACAAATTTTTGGTTTTTTCAGAGTTTTTGCCTTGGCCGAACGTGCTATTTGGAGAAGACAAATTCTTTATGAGGCCAGCGAGTTATGCGGCTTGGAGAGTATTGTGTGGCCTGAGCTCTTTGCCGCATACTGACCAGCATTTATCTATCTTGTTGGACGCATAAATGCCCTCACACAAGTATTCTGGAGCTAATCCCTGAACTCTTCGTGTTTTCACTCGCTGAATGAATGAGAAATTCGCTAAGTCCATAAGGGCAACATGCGACCGAGTGACCTATGCGGCCTAGAGAGTATGTGGCCACCATTCCTTGGATTCATGACTCTGAATCATGGGCACATGTTTATATGATTTTGTCATTTCTTTCTGAAATACTTTTCGGCTTGTCACATCTATCACTTCAGTCACTTTTCTCTGACACACATCACTTCAGCACTTGTTCTAAGATAGTGGACTTTTGTCCGAAGCATGTGACTTGGGGGAGCATGCAGTCTGGGATTTTATGCGGTCTGAGGTAGCATGTGACCCGGGATCTTATGTGACCTGAGGTAGCATGCGGCCGACAGTACATGCGGTACCCGTCTCATGGGCTAAGTTGTGCATGCGTCTTAGCTATTTTACTTGGAATATTTTTTTGTTCTGAATGGTTGGTCTTGATAATTGCTTGTAATTAATCCTAAGAAAGAATGGACCTAGTAACCCGACCTTGTGCTAGACATGACTATATGCTAGAATTGACTGTCATAAGTGACTAACTAGCTATGTGCATAATATGAGCCATATATTCCAATGTGATAAGTCTCATACAACCAACTCTAAGTTTGGTAATTCGATCCATTTTTTGTATTTGTGCTGGTACAATTACTACATGCTACATGTACATATGTTATAAATATGCACCGATATGCGACATAACTTGCTACGTGCTATAAAATTACATATTTGGGGTTGTGTATTTCAAATGCCTCATATACTACCCGACATGTGATATCATTATATTTTTTTTCCAACACGGGCATGATATCTGGGTCAACTACCAAAGCGTGGCTTGGACTTGTTATTTGTTGTATCACGCTCGGGTGAATCCAATTTAAGTTATCAAGTGACAAAGTAGATTCGTATCTAGCATGTCCGTACTTTGGTATGACATGTAGGAGGATTGATCATATGACCACGTCATGGGATTCCTAACATAACCATAGGGTTAACTTAGGCAACTAAAATTGGTAGAGAATTGGGAGGGATAAAATCCAGAGATTGTGCATATTAGCCACCTCAGATAATTTTTATGACGTGCAAGGCTGACCCCTACGGATATTGGTCACGTCCGCACTAGTATATGGCAATATCCAAATACTTATATTATATAATGCGTTCTATGTGATTTAGAACGGTGGCCTTACGAGGGACCGGTGCATAATATACAAGTGCTATGTTATTTCTATGGCTCGGTTAGCCCCGCTAAAAAGCTCACGATCTGAGGATTTCTCTTATGCATCTAATTTGAGATAACTCAGACTCTACAGTAGTAAGTCGTACAATTGATTGGCCGTCATATACCCTTGTCCTTGTTTGGTTGTAGGGTTGGGCTATTATGCTAAGATAAACTATGGACTGAAACCACGACACAGAACCTATTATACCTATCTATTGCTTTGGGTTTTATTTTTTTATTTCGTGCTTCCTTTGGGGTACTTGCTATTTTGGGTCTAACCTTACTGGTTTGCATGGCTAGGTTTTGATCCAGTTCCAGAGGATCCATCTTACTTCCCCCTTCTTGATGGCGCGCACCAGATGGATGGTCGCTAAAGGGCACAAGTGCGTCTCTTGTTCCCTGCTCGTTAATCATATATTATACTCTTTTGGGGCGTTTAGCCACCATCACTTATTAGACGTAAATTTGGACATTTAGTTTCCTTTATATGATTATAATTAATCAGATTGCAGCTGATCATGGTCATGTACTTTTGCTACTCTGCCAGCTTTTTAGTTTGCACAGTTGGTTTCCAGAATATTGTGGCAGGGCGTTTGAGACGCCTTACTTCCTTGTCATATATGTTCTATGTTTACTGTTCTTACTTGACTGATTGAGACAATAGATGTGTTGTGTGACCCTAAGTGACTTTCTTGTAGTTTGCACCCCTTGTCTGGTTACAGTCGTGATTGTTGTACGACGTATAGTACCTTGTACAGGGTAGCTGGCCATGTCCGCCTCCGTATTCCAATTTTGGGGCATAAAACTAACAATATATATATATATATATATATATATATATATATATATATATATATATATATATATATAGTTTAAGACCCTAAATGAACTATGTTACCATTAGCTAAACACACATACCCATATACAATATCAGAGTTAGCCATACAAATTTAACAAAAATATTTAAATTAACTATAATATTTTGGGAGTGGGGACTTACAGTCAGTGTCGTTGTGTGTGCAAATCGGTGCTAGTGTATATGTTTCAGTTTGTTAGAGAGAAGGGAGTGTCATTAAGAGAATGTGTATGTGTGCCTATGGGGGAAAGATATATGGTTGTGTCATGTAATTATCAGGATATGGGGGGTGTTGTTCTTTGTGTTCAATGTTATAAGGGTGTAGGTTTTCTTTTGTACAGATGAGGGTGTATCAGTATAGTTTACAAAATTTGGAAATTGTAACCTGTGTGCAGAAATAGATGTTGTTATAGTTTACATAATTGTAACTACAAATTCAGTTTATAATAGATATGCATTAATATGTGTATAGGTCCATGGTGTGGTATCAGATTGGGTGTGCACTTGAATGTCCATTACAGCAGTTATCATGAGTAAGTGAGTGTATATCGAGAGGAAGCTTAAATATAGAGAGTGTGTTAATATATGGGTGTCTGTGCAGGAACTAGGTAAATTGTAGAAGTTTTGAATTGCCTTGGATGTGCAAATCCTGCTAGAATCGAGCACCCGTGTGTGCGTAATCCTCTCAGTAAGCTGCAGCAGGAAGTATGTCTGTGCAAGGTTAACAGTGAATGTGCAAGTACCAATATGTTTCTTGTGCACAATATTGGGATAGGGTATGTATACTGGGTACCTCCGAAGCTGGGAGACATGGAATACATTGTGTACTCCCACTAGGTTAGGAGGTAGTGCAAGTCTGTATGCGACTAAGCTAATCTTGTCCAGTATCTCAAATGGCCCAATATACCTACGGTTGAGCTTTCCTCTTCCCTCGAATCTGATGGTGCCTCAGGTTGGAGAAATCCTCATAAATACTAAGTCTTCGGTTGTGAACTCTATGGGTCTTCTGCTGCTATCTGCCCAATATTTCTGTCTGTCTTGAGCAACCCTAAGTATTTCCCTGATCAATTTGACCTTGTCTACCGTATCGACTACTATCTCCAGGCCAAGTAAGACCCTCTCTCCCTCATCGTCCCATGACAAGGGTGTGCGACATTTATTTCCATATAATGCCTTAAATGGTGTCATGCTAATAAAATCTTGGTAGTTGTTGTTATAGGAAAATTCTACTAAGTGTAAGTGGTCTTCCCAAGACCCGCCAAAGTCCCGAGCACAAGTCCTCAATATGTCTTCTAGTGTCTAGATGGTCGTCTCAGAATTTATATCTCTTTGAGGATTATAGGCAGTATAAACTTCAACTGAGTACCCAGACTCTCTTGCAAGCTCTTCCAGAAGTGCGAAGTCAACCTGTTATCTCTGTCTAAAATAATGCTGAATAGAACTCCATGAATCCTGACTATTTGGCTCATGTAGAGCTCCGCTAACTTTTTTTGTCGATAACCCAACCTTGAAGGGAATAAAGTATACCGACTTGATCAATCTTTCTACAATCACCCTTATAACATCATTTCCACCAGGTGATCGCGGTAACCCCGAGAGAAAATCTATAGTAATGTGTTACTAGTTCCATTCTGGAATAGGTAAAGGTTGCAGTATTCCTCCTGGTCTCTGGCATTCTGCCTTTACTTGCTAGCATACTAGGCATATTGAGACGAATCCGGTTACATCTCTCTTTATCCCATAGAACCATACATGCTCTCACATATTCTTGTATATCTTTGTTGCTCCTGGATGAATAGAGTATTATGATTGGTAGTGTCACGATCCTCACCCATTTTTCTGATATGAGTATATTGCCAAGCCCAGCCTACGCCGTAGCATCGGCGGTAGTACACTATCTATGATAACAATAGTCCATACAAGTACATGATTAATATATATCATCCACAACTAAGTCATAATAAAGAGATAAACTAATAATAACAATAATTAATTAAAAGAATAATCCACTACATCTCGAGGTAGTCCAGGGAACAAACCCAGTAGAAATAAATAAGAACAACTAAAACTAGATTCCACTAAGCCTATAAACTAAGAAATAAATACAAAAAGCATAAGGCAGGAAATATGCTACTCCGTATCTGTGGAAGCAACTGGCACATTGGTAATGTCAGTGTCACCAAGATATGCACCATAAAACTCGAGAAAAGTTGCTTCGTCTAAAGCTGAAAAATAGTTATCCAGTCAGGATTGGAACGAGTCACCATAACACTACATTATACAGTATAATATACAAGCACGAAAGAAATAATAATAAGAGAAATAGGAACTATAGGCATGCTATGATATGACAACTAAGGGAACAACAATACATAGAAACTAAGAGCACAACAATGACATGGATCTAAGAGTACAATAATGACATGGAAACAGTAGGAGGTATACTCAAGAGAAGATGTCCACTTGACAAGTAGCAATATTAATTAAATCACGTGTACAGTGTGTTTTAGAATTCAAGTATTCTGTATGTGGACAACTTGGGAGTTAGTATTCATTGCAATTAATATATAGGGAGTCTATATTCAATTCATTGACCATATGCTTACTCATCGTATTCCCCCTCCCGACTCTCTCATAATTAAACATGATCACTTTGATGGAATTGGGGATCCCGATGAACGCAGATTGGTGTGCATATCCATCGATAGAAGATTAAGAAGTTTAATACGTGATCTTACCCTACAAAGGTAAAAATTAGGGTTCACGAATTATACCTGAAGTAACGAGAAGAAGATAAAAGTTTTCACCAACCTTGATCAGTTAGCGCCCCCAAGATCTTCTGCACGTATTCCTTCCTCAGATTGGATGTCGTACGGGCGACGATCTTCCAACCATTTCTTCTCCTAGGCCGACTCCCTTTCTCTCCTTTATGTGAAAAACAAATTTAGATAAAGCTGCTTTTTTTTATTACCATGACGGCCAGAGAATAGAGGATATATATAGGCTGTGGCAGGGACCATGAAAAGAAATTCGGGTTAGGTCTCCTAACGGATATGGGTATCCCATGTTCAGACAGAATACTCAACCCTGTCCCGTTAACAATAGCTCGGTCCACTAAAGAGCTATTGTTACACTACCTTCCTAGTCTCAAATTACGATTATGGGATCCTTCTTATTATATGCTTGTTTGTCTTCCCATGTTAAGATATCGAATGTCCGTCGATCAAATTAAGTTACTGACAATTATATTTATTGACATCTTTTATCCTTAAGTAGTACTACTCAATTTTATTTGTCATATCAGATATAATTTACCTATAGGGTTTACATTACAATACTTATGAGTTCCTTAAGGGGATATCATCAACCGATGTATCAAGATATGGATTTCTTTTATAATCAACAGCCTATCATATACACAATGTTATTACCTAATTTATAGAGGTTATTGACCAATAATGAATCTCACTCTTTTATGAGTCAAATTAATGCACACTGCATATATATGTCTGTTATTAAATTCAGATTAAGAGCATAAGCATCCATAATAAAAGATGTATTTATTCTCTTATGTAGTCAGTACAAAGAGAACAACCTCAAGTGGTCCTGTTCAATATGCACAAAGTGTACTAGTGTAAACCTATAGTCAAGATAGACTAATACCATATTACACCATAATATTTCTAATAGTTTGTTGTCATGACCCACACCCAGTGTAGGGACGCAAGTCGGGAACAACGCCCAGCCTACGCCGCAGAATAGACGGTAGAACACTGTTTGGGTAATCTATCTAACAATACAATAAGCCATCAACAATAACAATATACTCAATCATAGATCTAAGATAGAGAATAGCACGAATATGATAAAAGAATAGAATAGTCACAATACAACTCATAAGTCAAAAATAATAACATCAATGAGTCTGAGAAAATACTAAAAGTAAGCTGGAGACAAATCTAGTACAAAAGAATAACCAAACATTTAAGCTATGAGTCCCGAATTGTTTGTCTCAGTCGGGATGGGTCCCTCCTGAGCCAGGGTCTCTGACTCTAAGCCCACAACAACTTGAGGCCCGTAATGAGTAGGGTACCACTCCTCAGTGTATTCTGGGAAAAATATATCCAGTCAGGAAAGGAGTAGAGTATACCTCTAACAACAGTTCTAATCAATGATATAAACTATGTAATAGTAAATAGATGTGAATATACAAGATGCAATAATAGATACAAGAGATATACAATAAAGAAAAATACTGGAAATAAATACAAGAATGAACAATATAGCAATGAATAAGAATACTAATGACTAAGTGAGTGAGTACCAGCTTTAACATGTAACCGGCTTAGGAACATGATACAAGATACATGGCCTGGCTAATCATACGTGCGGTGTATGATTAACACTATTCAATGGACAAGACTTCATACAAGGAGGGTATGATCATATATCTATAGTATATACTCCCCAACCCCGACTGATATAGTGGATCAAACCATGGTACGCTATGGCACGGGATTCTCTAGGAAGATAGCTAGTTTCTCTGAGAATCAGTGTCTGTATATATACAAGAAACAAGGAAATAAGGCTTGCACAAGATACAATGAACATAGAGGATATCATATGAGAAACTATTAGAGAATGTACTCACCTGAAATTTGGTGAATAGTATCACAAATGTTTGATACGGTGCCTCAAAGACCTAGATATAGAATATAATATCAACACAAGATTTCGAAAAAAAAATAAGTTAAACTATTCAACATCTAGGTTAAAGAGCCATTTCTAAGTCAAACCAGTCAAACTAGGTCAACTCTAAGTCAAACCAGTCAAACTTGGTCAAACTACCTATTTTTAGGTTGTAAGAGTCTTATCTCTATGATATTGTGTCTATATATTATGAAAGTAGGCCACAATAGCTAAATATAAGATACTAAGAACACAATAAGATACCATATCTCAGGATACGCAAACAAGAGATATGGAAATAACATATATACATATACAAGCAATAATACCTTGCTAAGTGGATACCTTAGCTTTGAACCAACTCAGTATCTTACCACCAAACACTCATCTCCAAACCCAACTCCATTACCTTGAATATCCTTAATACCTTGACACTTACCTTGGTATCTCAAGGTAATGCTACTCTAGTATATAGTAGCTATCCAAACTAACTACATACTAATAGGTATATATATAAATCCAATATAAACTACTAGTATGTACTTACATGAATATTAAAAACCAACTACCCAAACTAATCACTATCTACAAATACCATACCCATGTACACATATCTACATATATAGATAACTTACTAACTAACTAGCTGTCACGACCCGCACCCGAAAAATAGGGCATGAGTCGTGGGTACGTCCAACCTATGCCGCAGAATCGGGCGGTAGAACACTGTAAAGGTCCGTTCTAGGTCACAATCTATATATCTCACAAAACATGTCAATATGACCTCTCCAAAAGGAGGGCAACCAAGCAATATATATATGACTCAATCACAATAACTAAGGGAAGAGTAAACCACGATAAGATATCACAAAGAAACAAGAACCAAAGAGCAAGTACAATAACCAATATACAGTCCAAGTCTAAAGTCTACAACATCACAGAAGCAACAAAATAAATACAACAATACAGTCATCCAAAATAGCAACTGGGAACAACCCAGAAAAACCTACCTAGCTGAACAAATGTGCTAACGACGTCTCCTCGACGGGCTCCTCCTCAATTCTGGGTCACAACACTCCTCGACGCCCGGCCCATAGAATATCGGGCAAAAATCCTCAGGATCCTCTGGAAAAAATATGCCCAGTCAGGACTGGAGCGAAGTACATAACTCTGAAAGCAACTCCAAATGCATGGTAAGGTATATATGACTAGCAATAGAAAAGTATACAAGATGCACAGGAAAATAAATACATGGTGGAGGAAATAAAGTAGGTGCAATATGAAACTTGAGAACAATACAAGTAGTAGAGAAGTAACTACATGTGAGAAAACAGGAATACTAGCTAAGTGCCTTGAGCACAAGTTCGTTATATGATAGGCTTAGGTTGCACATGAATAATGTACGATAACTCTGTTATGCGTGAGTTGCATAACCGACATACACATGAATATTATTTGGCTTTGATCACATAACCAACTCCTACTCCCCTCCCCCACTAATACTCTTGGATCCAACCACGACACGCTATGTACATGATAAATAACTCGTACATATGAAGGCGAAAGCACACGAAGCACATGATAGCACATGAGAATCAATACCCGAAGCACATGATGAAATATACGTGATAGAGTACCCACTAAACACGGTAAGGGGGATAGCATCTCATGACGGGATCCACTAGTACCAGCTCATGAAACAATGTGTCAGAATTAAGTATTATAGTTCTAAAATAGGTGATATAAATGCTATCATGAAATAGAAACGATCAGAGGTAGGTACTCGCCTGACGTCCTGAGCGAGTGATGAGGATCGAGATCCGGACTGGCGTCAAAAGAACCTATTACAAAAAGCAAGGTTAAACAGGATTCGAAAGAGTTAAACTGATATAAAATAACTAAAAATAAGGTTTTAGGGTTATTCTAGGTCGAACGGGTCAAACCGGTAAAATTTAGGTCAAAAAGTCAACCAGGGGTACAAAAAATCTACTCTAGGTCAAAATTAGGTCAAATATTGACTTTACGGTCAACGGGGACAATTATGGTCAACACTAGGTCAAACTAGGGTGCCCCTAAAATTTTAGGTCAAAACTAGCTCATTAAGCTAGTAAACCCTCAAACTCGCCTCATCGAGATACCGAGATACCCTCGGTATCCGATACCTCGACCTAGGCTACGCACCCCGTCTATACCCGCTAAAACCTATGCTAGCACGCATAATTATATACACATATATATATAAAAGCAACTCTAAACCTATTCCTAGGCAATTGCTCAAAAACCTTACCCGATACTCAATACCTTGGGTATCTCAAGGTATTGAGATACCTTGATATCTCAAGGTATTGAGATATCCACCCATCTCCCACTAACACTATTAACTAGCTTCTAGCTATGCAAATAAATATACATCTAGGTAATATATCTAGACTACTACATATATAAACACATATGAATATCTACATAACTATATATATATATATATATATATATCCACACATACACACATATATATATATATATATATATAACCATACCTCATATCCCCTCGTATATATATATATCTCTTATCTAACTACTAATCTATCTATCTATCTATCTATCTATTTATCTAAACATATACGCTACTCCCTGCTAGTGCTAGGCTACATGCAAGTGCCTCGCTGCGCTACTAAAGCAAGCTGCTGCTGCCATTGCTGCCCTGCTGCTGCTGTTGCAGGCTGCTGCTGCCCCTGCCAATGCTGGTTTCTGCTGCAGCTGCGCTTACATGTTGCTGCTGCTGCTCTGCAGTGCCCTACAACAGCTACTGCTGTACTGCTATGCTATAAGTTGTGGCCTGTGCTGTGCTGCATCGCTGCTGGAGCAGGCTGCTCCCCCCTCGCTGTGCCATTGCTGGGCCTCCCATCTAGCTGCACTGCTAACTTCCTCGCCATGCCCACTGCTCAGCCCTCGACACAACACACACACACACTCATATATATATATATATATATATATATATATATATATATATAGACACAAACACTCATATATATATATATATATATATATAGACACAAACACTCATATATATATATATATATATACATATATACCTACACAAATATATATATATATATATACTCATATATACGTACACAAACACATATATATAAATACACACACTCATATAGGTTGTCTCCAATTTTGATTGGAATAGACAAAGATGCAAAATTGGATTTATTTGGATTTAAAAATAGATATTTGTAACGAATATTGTGCGACTAAAATGAAGCACAAGAGAGGGTATTTATGAGTTACACAAAAGTCAGAATGGAAGACTGGCATGTCTTGGTCAAGTGTGTGAAATTTGTTTGAAGGTAGAAGCTAGAGTAGCGCTCTAAACATCGAAGCAACGGTAAGGTACACCAAGGGAATTAAATTAAAAGAGGCAAATTAATAACTCCATTAAATAATTCAAAAATAAACCTAAATGAATCATAATCCTAGATTTGGGTCGGGGGGTTTGCACTATCCCGAATAAAACTCTTGTCTAAGAGATCATATACTTGGACCTTCAACTTAACTAACTCTTTCGGTGCTAGTCTGTATATGGGGGAAGTAACTGGCTCAGCTTCGGGAGTTAAATATATAGTAAACTCTATCTCTCTATCAGGTGGCAGGCTTGGAAGATCCTCTGGAAACACATCCTCAAACTCTGATATAATGTGGGGGTACACCGGTTCACCTTCTGCAATGTGTGCCTCTAAGGTAGGTTCGACACCATGCTCTTAGGCTCCCCAAAGAAACTCAAACTAAGGGTGCTCTGATGGTCTAAATATAATGCATCCACGTCGGCAACCTAGCGTCGTGTGGTATTGGCTCAACTAATCCATGCCTAGGACAATATCGTAGTCTAGACTTAACCTCATAAAAATTCTTTCGTTCTATTTACAATCACCAATCCTCCTTAAAAATTTCCTTTTTGTGTTTTCTCTTCCCTAATGTATAAATACTCTTCTCCTCAAAATTTCTCCCTAAATTTGTATTCCTCAATTTTCTTCTTTCTATTATTTATTACTCCGAGTCACCATAGTATAATTATAATAATGGTATCACCCTATCACATGCTAGAATTCCTGGTATCAGATAATCATCTTCCAGGTGAGAGCCTAAAGTTTTATCTTCTCTAGTTCATAATATCGTTCCTGGTATCGCTATCATGTGCTATAACTACTTCCTAGCATCTAGCTATGTATTTCCATCAATTATTCTAGAGGGTTGGGATCAACAATCTTTCTAGCTTCCAGGACTTCCCAAATCACTGCGATCTTAAGTAAGGGTAGGATTTTATTAGTTCTAGGAACATACTACTAGGTTCAATTCTCTTGCTAACAATCTACACAAGTTCTAGAATCTAAAAAGAACCCATCAACCTACCCTACTAAGGGTAACAATCTTCTTAGAGAATATTACATAAATTATGTCTTCTGTCGTCTGGACTACGATCTTCTTCTGGAGGGAACCATCAAGCACAAACATTCGTCTTTCCGAAAAAATGAGATAAGAAACAATGATAACGATATTAATGAAAAAGGAATGAATACAATTTGGAAGTCCAAGGGCGATAATCAGATACAAAGAGAGTTTTTAAATATTGATTATAGATTGAGATCATATTCAACAATAATCCTAAATTGTAGGCTCGTTCAGTACAGTAACGTAACCGAAATGATATGCTCTTGGACCTGTATGGGCTACCACAAAAACTATGTCACGCCCTAGTCCAAAAATACAAGGGACTTGGCCACGTGACAATGGCCAGCTATGTACTAAGGGGACTCCAGTCCGACTCTGAATACGTATAAGCTATAAATGAGGGTTACTATCTAGATAACACGGTCTACATTGCTATGTCTCAAACCACAAGGATATGTAATAAAGAAAGGACAACATGTATCATGGTGTGTACCCAATACTACACTCGTCCGAATATACTCAAAAGAAATAATATAAGTTTACAAATACTGGGCTATACTAGTAGAAAATAATCAAAGATCACAATAGCTGAATACTAAAGAAGTGAATACAAATATTGAATAACAATACCTGTATAAAACTCATGAGCAGCTCCAGCCTTCCGTCAGTAATCGACCCTACTATCTGGCAGGGAACCAGGTCCTCAGAGGGACATAACAAGGTACGAAAACAATATGCCATAGTAAAACATAAAGGAAACATGTGATACGCCGGTGTAAACTAGCATAACCATCTAAGTGAGACGTAACTTTGAAGACAATGTTCGACGCGTGGGCTTTTCAAATATAAAATTGTAGCTCCGAGGCACACATACACACGGGATGTACCATAGCTCCGAGCACAAAGTCACACAAGTGATACTACGACTCCGGATACAGTATCTCTCCATAAATATATATATATATATATATATATATATATATATATATATAGCACGTATAAAGTAGTCCAAGCATCTAGTAACTGTCTTTCCCTCCCAATGCGGTCAACGAGTGCTCGCTGAACCTGAACCCCTATCTAACAGTCTCGTCATACTGAAGTAACTATCAACAATCACGACCCTAAAGTCATTACAGATTTCGGTCATGTTGATCAGGATACAGAAAGTCTGGCACGATGACGGTGTCTGAATGTGTCCTAGGGTTTTGATGTAACCAAGTAGGTACATCAAGGTATCGCAAACATCTATTAATCGATACTAGATGTTACCAACGAACGTCTGCACCCGGATATGACCTGACGCTAAGTAACGATTCCGATCCTTAGCGCACATAATGCATATATAGAATAAACAATAAATCTGGAACTGAGATACAGGATGGCAAGGTACACTTTACTGGATCTGGATGCTGAAGGCGGGGCTCCGGTACAACGTCCAAGTCCGATTATCCAGAAGTACCTAGAGATGATATAAAAAATTAATTAACAATCTAGCTCGATACTATTCCAAATTAAGTAGTGACAACAAGTCTAGCATAGGCTTCTGTCTTAGTTACAAATCTCACATAGATACTAACTAGAGGGTTGACCCAAGTTGACTAGGGTAACGTTGCATCAAATACGATCAACAATCAATATAACGTCCTCAAACAATATCTCCAACCCCAAATATTCATCACAGTGATTTCTTTCATTTAAGTTATGCTCATCCTCATTCATATCATCAGTAAGATACCAAAATTTATTAGTACATCCCCAACATGTGCATTTTACTTATTTATTTATCCTCAAATAATTATTTATAAATTATTAAGTTCATATATAAATAACCATAATAATTTACTATACAACCTTTCCACATATATATCTAACCTCAATATTTTTCATTAAATTATGCGTAGGATTTATTTATTAAACCCTAACCGTAACTAGGTTTCCCTAGCATATACAAACATAACTGCAAAAAAAGGAGAAGGATGAGGAGTTACCCAGGTAGCTGCGGGTGGTGGCAGCGACGGTACTGCGGCTTCGATCAGGGATGGATTCGACCGCAGGGGTGGTACGCTTATCGACCAAGGTGGTAGTGGTGCTCGACTGCATGAGGGTAGTGGTGCTCAGCTACGTGAGGGTGCTGGTGCTAGAGGTGAAGGTCATGGTGGTACGGGAGGTGAAGGTCGGGGTGGTGGTGCTGGAGGTGATGGTGGATCGTGCTGGAGATGGTCGGATGGCAGTATTCCGATAGAGGGGGAGCGGGTGAAGGTAGTGGTGCGAGTGGTATTGACAGTAGATAGTGGTGATGCTAGTCATGGAGGAGGCGGGTGGTCCTGGTGATGCTTCGACAATGGGCTGCTGCTCGTGGTGGAGATAGCAGCGGCAGGTGGTGGTGCTCGAGGTGATGAAGGCAGTAAAGGTGGAGGCGGTGAAGGTAGTGGTGTTGCGGGTGGTTCATGGAGGAGAGTTGGCAGCAACAAGTGGAGTGGTGGTCCGTGGTGAAGGCAGGGTGTAGGAGGCAGTAGGTGGTGGTGGATCATAGTGGTGCTCCGGGGGAGGCTCGAGCTGGAGGTGGCTGCTGCTCAGGTCGGGGATGTAGTGGCGGGTGGAGGCTCGAGGTGGTAGAGAAGAGTTGGCTGGAAAGGGTGGTCCACGGTGGTGCGGACTGGAGGAGATAGAGAAGTGAAGAAGAAGAAGAAGAATGAAGAAGAAAAAGAGAAGGAAAGAAGAGGTCGACTGTGAATAAGTAGAGGGAGGAGAGAGAGTGGGGGGAATTCCTAGGTTTTTCTAGGGATTAGGGCTGGCCACATGTGGGGGGGTTGTGTCACGCCCCAGTCCCAAAATATACGGGATCTGGCCACGTGGCAATAGCCAGCTATCACGTCTACAAGGATATCCCAATTTAATGGATCCAACGAAGAGTGCTACGCTATCCTAAATACTAACATGTCCCATATAAATCAACTAAAGGTAATCTAATCTCATCCACAATATAAACATCAAGAATGTAGTAATAATAAATGCTGGAAGATAAATGCCATTCTCAAAATATCATAGTACAACCAAGAATGTCTGGTAGGAACAAACCCACTACTATGATAAAATAATAGTACAGAAATGATAGATAAAAGAGTAAAGACTAGGGCATCGGTTGACTAGATAAGGATGCTCCCAATCCTATGCAGTAGGCCTACCAACTGATCACATAAACTCTGACGGTAGCACCTCTAACTCCTCACCTGTAGCGTACCTAGTCTCCTGTCCTGGGCCGTACACTATGGGGTAATATACCTCGTCCAAATCTGGAAAGGTACCAGGTCCTCAGAGGGACGTAACAAGATACATTAAAATATGCCATATATATAAATACTAAATAAAATAAATACAATAAAGGGTGTGCTAACCATCTAAGTGAATGCACTGTGAGGACAACATTAGTACGTATGGGTAGGTATAGGCATAATGTCCATACTGCTCCGAAGAACATGGAAGCTGCATAGTATGTATATATAACGTCCATATAGCTCTGAAGAACGTAAAATCTACATAGAATAACGTCCATATCGCTCCGAAGAACGTAAAATTTGCATAAAGGAGTCATTGGATCCGTGGCTCCTCTGGATACTACGAATTCTAATAGGTGTATCCCATACGCCTACTAGTTGTTCTCCTCCACCCAATGTAGATACACAAATCGAATACTCGACATGCATACCACGTATCTATATGCCAAGTCTCTACAAATCAAGTAATCCTAAGTTACGTACTAACCGTAATGCATGTCACACGCACCGATACCTAGTCGAGTACGCGAACCCGCATCCCAATATGACTTTGTCACCGTAAAACGTGTATGAATGTCAGGTCAGAAAATATCAGAGTATCCTCCAATGGGGTGAGTCTGGTAATGACTAGGTCTCGTACACTACTCATCGACGCATCCGTCGACTGCACCCGAGTCAATATCGGACGTGCTCAGTCATATGAAATAAAGTAACAAGATATCATACAACATATGCATAATTTAAATTAGACAGTAAATATGGCAAGGTATCTTGCCTGGGTCCTCAAGCTGTGAATGCCAATAGCCTGCTCCTGCAGTGTCTCCTGGCTGGTCCAGTGACCCTAAACACACAATATAATATAGCAATCTAGCATCAGCTACAAGAGTAACACATACACAACTACGACGCTGCTCTTAGGTATTGACGCAAGTTCACGGCTGATCGACTATAGTGTCGCGTGTGCACGTAGCTAAGATGTATGCGTGCCCTATCCTCAGTCATCGTGTACCTCACGTAAATAAATTACTAAGTTATGGTTTTATGAAACTATATTACGTCTTGTTAAATTATACGACATTATTCCCCATATTAAGTGTACTAGGTCTATGTCTACGTTTTTAGGTGAAATACAAGTTCCTTATACCAGTCACAGGATTGGGGTAATTATCATCTATTAATTAATTTTAATCTAATTAACATACATACACACATATAAGGTTTCATATTAATTTGTTTGTGTCCACGTAACGATACGCGACACAAACTCGATGACACGACGATACAACTGTCACCCCTACTTTTTGGATTAGGGGTATTCTCGTATTTTCAAAATTAATGTGTAAATGGATTGCATGATAATAACTTATATCTAAATAATTGTGATGTTAATTAATTAAAAACTATAAATCTATTATGTGCAAATTTTCCAATTGTATGCACTCTTATGCCGAAGTATAGTAAGGTGCCCACCCGTCGAACACGACACGTGAACAAAACCCATTTCTCCTTCATTATATTTTTTCCATGATTTTTGGGAGTGAGTAATTTAACATCAACCCCTTGAAACCCTGGTCTCCAAACCCTTAGACCAATGCAATTCTCGTAATTTCATCCGAACCAAGCCCATTAGAATATCTCCATAACAAGCCAAGGCCTTTCCCTAGTGTTGACCAAAGTCAACATATTCTAAGTCAAACTAAACATCACACATATATACATATATATATTTTCTTTCCCTTTTATTCCTTCAAACCTAAATAACCCCAGCCGAATTCTTCTTCCCATCTTCCTGTAAACGTCCACCTTTCCCTAGCCGGAGTTGGAAAAGTCGTCGTGACCTCGCCAAGCCGTCCTCCTCCTGTTTATCTCCTCCCCAAACAACCCTAACCGGACCTGTCGACCCTCGACGCTGGAGCAGTTCAACCGGCCTGTACGACTCGAGCACCCCGCTGCGCTCAAGCCGCCGAGCCCTCCTCCATTCAACCGGAGCCGCTGCCATCAGATCGACTGAACCGAGAGTTCAACCAGAGCCGCTGCCATCAAATCGACTGAACCGAGAGTTCAACCGGAGCCGCTACCATCAGATCGACTGAACCGAGAGTTCAACTGGAGCCGCTGCCATCAGATCGATTGGACCGAGAGTTCAACCGGAGTCGCTGCCATCAGATCGACTGAACCGAGAGCTCGTCGGAGACGCTGTACTCGATATCGACTCGTCCCCCCTCCCCGTGGGCTAGGTTGGACCGATCGACAAGCCACGAATATCGCTGCTGACGACGACCACGACATCGAATCCTTCGCTTCCACGTGCACAGGTTCGAACCCTCGCATGCATGAACACGTACACGTATACACGTATTCCTCATAGTAATCTATACGTATTAGCCGTAGAGTATCTAGTATACGAACGGTATGTACAAATTGTGTATGTATTGTTATATGATAAACGTACTCGGTACACATATATATGTATGGTGTATATCCATCGCATATATACAGATGTAAATGCCCTGTATATATATATATATATCGTATTGTGCTCAATTAACATAAAGCATACGTATATTTATATATACAATATAAACCCTATTATGTATTAGATGCATACTTTTGTTATAATGATAATTAATTAAGTATTGATGTTTATGATAGATAACAATAGGCATTATATACCCGTGTACGAGGTGACCCTAACAAATTACGGATACCATAGCTATCTTGACCTGTGACCATGTAGTGTGTTAGAAGACTGCCACATGTACATTGACGTACTGGCAAGACCGTACTATTGACTGTCTGTTATGCATAGCAATGACAGATAGCAACGACAGACGTGACCCCTTAGCGTAATCCCTAATATCATGGTGTTGATTGTGTAATGGTGTAATATCTGATGCAGTATTGTGTTTATGATATATATATAGGACTGTTGGATCACTCAGACGATACTTTGGAACCCGAACATTGGTATTGCCAGCTAAGGACCACAGGCGAGTACATTCTCTGACAGTTTCTATTATGTTTATTATCTTTATAGTTCTTGTTGTATAGCGTACATGACCCTGACACTGTTCTTTACACGAGTTGGCATCATTGAGATCTGTCACGAGGAGTCGTGATTGGAATCCATCATGCTAGCTGGAGAAATAGGTAAATATTAGTAGCTTGTGTTATCATACCCAACTTTACAAGCATCATTAGCTCACCCACACCTCACGTCGGTGCAGCCTTACCCTTACATGCCTCATCGATGTTACATATGGTTAGCCAAACTTGTTGGGGAAGATCGCTAATCAATGTAATGAGTCATATAGCCCAAGCCGATCATATAATATGCTGATGTTTCACACACTTAGTTAGATAATTCCTGACATGTATCTGGTATATTGATCTTGCATCTCCATATGTTCTAGTTATTATTCCTGTACCCACTTACATCCCAGTTCATTATTCTTGCGTGTACTTGTAGTTCTATTCATTGTTAGATGCATATTGATGATGATGTTCCAGTATTTCTTATTCCAGCATTTCCTTTATTCCAGTATCTTATTGCCAGTTGTTCATATCTGTCTTGTATTTCTTTACACTGTGTTATAATTTTTGTCAATATATGTGGAACTGTTGTTAGAGATGTATTTCGTTCCAATCCTGACTAGATATTTTTTCCAGAGAATCTTGAGGATTTTTGCACTATGCACTACGGACCAGGTATAGAGGCTGTCTACGCACCAGAGATCCTAGAGGAGACTATGCCTCTAGATGAGACATTAACCACAGCTATCTAGATATTATTTATTATACTTAGAGACCTATGGAGGTTATTTTAGTTTATGTTTAGACTCATATTAAGTTTAATTGGAGACTTGTGTTGGACAGCTAGATTGTGATTATCTTTATGTTTGAACATGGTATTTAAGTAGGTCATTTCCTTTTGTATTTTATCGTGCCTTATAGTTGTTGTGATTGAGTTACACTGTGAGATTATTGTGAGATGTATATTAACCTCCTTATGGAGATGGATATCATTGACAGGTGTATAGCTATATAGTATTATTGTGACCTAGACAGCGTTCTACCGCCGATGCTGCGGCATAGGGTGGACGTACCCACGCTCTCGTGCCCCTATACCGGGTGTGGGTCATGACACATTTTTAGTTGTGGCCCATGTAGGCCGAGTTTCACAAGTTATGCGATATCATGGTAGTGCGACAACTTAGTTGTACTACTACGAGCCTGTGATAGGAAATAGGAAACATGATTTAGGATGAGAGTATACTCAATCATACTAGGAATTTCTAAATTCATATTGCTATTCTAATGGATTATTCCTTTAGCACTTTACCGTCCTTCCTTGATAGTATCACATCTATCACCTTAATTGATTCTTTTGATCTGTATTCAGGATGCCGCCGAATACTAGATCCATAGGAATGGGAGCAGCCAATTCAGAGAGGACTGCCACCTCTCAACCTGACGAACAGATACCGGGAGATCCTCCTACATCTTCTGTTCGTGTGGGAGTGTCTACAGCTAACGAGATTCCTCCTCCACCTATAGAGAGGATTGCCCCAGCTATGACAAACAACCTTCTACCACAACCGACACCGATTTTCGGAGGAGTGCCCGCCGACGGGGCACAAATATTCGCACTGATACAGGGCATGTTAGAATCCCAGAGGGTAACAGCAGAAGCTCAGCGTGTTAAAGCTGAGGCTCAGAGGGTGCAAGCAGAAGCACACCAGGCGTAGACCGAACTGATGAGAGAGAGCATGGAGAATGCTCATCAGGTGGCTCTCCAAGCTGTGGATAGAGTAGCACGACAACCGCAACATCAAAGTCAGCAACAACAGAGGCCCGGTACCATAGTGGAATTTAAGAGGATGATGCCTCGAGAGTTCAAAGGCACAGAAGCAATACTATATGCTGACGAATGGTTAGAGGACATAGAAAGGAACTTGCTCTTATCACAGATTTTGGAGATTCTTCAGATAGGGGCCGCTGGCAGTCAGATGTTTGATATCTAACTGACGTGGTATCGTACAGAGCCGAGACTCGTCGCTGAAGGACTTACTTGGGAGGACTTTAAGGAGCTCTTCAAATAAAAATTCTTTCCTGACGTAGCCTTGGGAGCCTTAGAAAGTCAGTTCCATGACTTAGTCCAAGGAGGCATGTCAGTCGACGAATATGCTGCAGAGTTTTGTCTATTGAGTCGATTTACTCCATCGATGATTCGAGATCCAGGAGATAAAGCACAGAAATTTAGAAAGGGATTAAATAGGGAGATCAAGCCTCGTACTTAGGGATGACGTACTGCTATATTTGAGGGTATTCTGATGGATGCCCAGATTGCCGAAGACGACTTGGACCTCAGGCCCAAGAGAGGATGCGACACATCTGGAGCAACAGAAGGTAACACAGGACCAACCAACCGCCCACACTTCTAACAACAACAACATAGGCCGTACCAGCAGAAATACCAGCAATAACACCAGCAACAGGCACCAGCTCGAGGACATGATCAACAACAGCAACCACAGAGGCATAATCAACTCGCTACCCCATGTTCGTATTGCTGAATGATGGGATATATAAGAGACATCTGCAGAAAAAGATTGGACACTTGTTTATCGTGTGGATCCGCAACACATCAGCTGAGGGACTGCCCAGCTATTCAGACTCGCTAGGAAGGAGCAGCAACTCAGAGAGGAACAACCAGAGCACCCATTGTACCAGGAGGCCAGCAGCTGAGAGGACCTTCACTTCCACTACAGCAGGATAGGTTTGCTCAGCATCAGCAGCAGCAGAGAGGAGCACCACCACAAGGACGAGCTTACGTCATGACTACTGAGGAGGCCGAGCCAGCTGGAGACGTGATTTCAGGTTCAGTTTTACTTGATTCTATTCCAGCACTTGCATTATTTGATTCTGGCGCTTCCTATAGTTTTGTATCTGTATCTTATGCCCTTAAGCATCACTTAAAAATGGAACCATTATATAGGACTTGAAAGATCATGACAGGAGGAGGCATTATCCTAGTCCGTGATTGTTGCAAGGATCGGAGAGTGTCATTGGAAGGCGAAGAGTAGAGCGTGAGTTTACTCGTCATGCCACTTCTGGAATATGACATTGTACTCGGAATGGACTGGTTAAGTAAATACCATGCTTCCATAGATTGTCATAGAGGTAGAGTAGTATGTCGACCACCAGGAGAGCCAGATTTGAGATTGCCAAAAGAGCAGAGGAGCAGAACGGAGGTACTTTTTACGAAGCTAGGGAAGAAAAAGAGGAGCTATCGCATCCACTTATAGCGGAGTTCTTGGATATATTTCCAGAGGAGTTGCCAGGTTTGCCACCAGACAGAGATGTTCAGTTCTCTATAGACTTGATACCAGGAGAGGAGCCTATTTTGCAACATGTCTATAGAGTTAACAACAATGAGTTGGTAGATCTGACGAAACAAGTAGAGGAGCTGCAGGACAAAGGATTTATTAGGTCCAACTCATCGCCATGGGGAACACCGGTGTTATTCCTACCAAAGAAGGATGGCACGGTACGCATGTGTATCGATTATAGAGCCTTGAATAACCTCACTATCAAAAACAAATACCCATTGCCGAGGATAGATAATCCTTTCGATCAATTGAGCGGAGCGAAGGTGTTTTCAAAAATATACTTGAGGTCAGGCTATCACCAGGTGAAGGTGAAGGAAGAAGACATAAAGAAGACCGCCTTTCGGACCAGATATGGTCAGTTTGAATTTACAATAATGCCGTTTGGTTAAACCAATGCGCCAGCAGTATTTATGAACTTGATGAACAAGGTGTTCCACCAGTACCTTGACAAGTTCGTAGTGGTGTTTATTGACGACATTCTAGTATATTCAAAAACCCTAAAAGAGCATGAAGAGCCCCTGAGGATATTCTTAGAAACTCTCAGGAGAGAGAAATTATACGGGAAGGTTTCAAAGTGTGAGTTCTTTCTTGACAAGGTTGAATTTCTTGGACACATGGTAACGGGTGACAAAATTTCAGCTAACCCAAGGAAGATAGAGGCAGTAGAGTCCTGGGCTACCCCCATTATGGTAGCTGAAATCAGGAGCTTCCTCGGACTAGCAGGATACTACAGAAGATTTGTACAAGACTTCTCCAAGATTGCAGAGCCAATGACTAGGCTGACCAAGAAAGATGTAGAATTTGTGTAGACAGAAGAATGTCAAGCTGCATTCGATGAGCTGAAGAGAAGATTGACGATAGCACCAGTTTTGACGTTGCCATCAGGGACAGGTGGATTCACTATCTACAGTGATGCTTCAGGAAAAGGCTTGGGATGCGTTCTTCAACAACACGGGAAAGTAATTGCCTATGCTTCAAGACAATTACGCCCTCATGAAAGGAACTACCACACTCACGATCTGGAGTTAGCGGCAGTTATCTTTGCCCTAAAGCAGTGGAAGCACTATCTGTACGGAGAGCGTGTAGAGATCTTCACAGACCACAAGAGCTTAAAGTACGTGTTTACACAGAAGAAGCTGAATATAAGACAGAGAAGGTTGTTAGAATTGATGAATGACTTCGATATCTCATTACAGTATCATCCCGGGAAAGTCAACGTAGTCGCGGATGCCTTGAGCAGGTACCCAATGGCTATGTGCTTGACTTTGGATAAACACTTATTAGCTGATCTTGAGAGTTTGGGAATTGAGGTATTAGTTCAAGGAGCTGAGATTCAGATGTGGGGGCTGCAGATACAATCAGAGCTGATGGACAAAATTAGAGCCGCACAGTATGATGATGAGACTCTAAGGAATATTAGAGCACAAGTTCATACAGGATTGATAGATGATTTCACTATTGCGGATGATGGATCCTTACGACATGGCACGAGGATGTGTTTGCCAAGTGGAGAGCTGCACGAAGAAGTTTTACAGGTGGCACACCGCTCTCAGTACTCGATGCATCCAGGAGCCAACAAGATGTATCAAGATTTGAGGAAGCATGTATGGTGGTATGGTATGAAGCGCGAAGTAGCACGCTTCGTATCCCGATGTTTAGTGTGCCAACTGGTGAAAGCAGATCGACAGAGGCCAGGAGGATTGCTTTAACCTTTACCCATTCCAGAATGGAAGTGGAGCACGTGACTATGGACTTTGTTTCGGGACTTCCTCGTTCTCCAGGAGGAAATGATGCGATTTGGGTCATCGTGGATAGGTTGACCAAATCAGCCCATTTTTTACCTTGAAAAGTGGGTACATCGACGGAGAAGCTAGCGAAAATATATGTACAGCAGATTATTAGATTGCATGGAGTTCCTGTCAGCATTGTCTCATATAGGGATAGTCGTTTTATTTCCTATTTTTGGAGGAGTCTGCAGTCTAGCTTGGGCACTCAGCTCAAGTTCAGTACCACATATCACCCTCAGACAGACGGGCAGTCTGAAAGAACTATTGAGACTCTTGAAGACATGCTATATACTTGTATTTTGGATCTCGGAGGTTCTTGGGAGGATCATCTACACTTGGTAGAGTTTGCTTACAACAACAACTACCAGGCCAGCATTGAGATGTCACCATTCGAGGTCTTATATGGACGGATGTGTCATACCCCTTTATCTTGGGATGATGTTGGAGAAAGAGCCTTATTAGGACCAGAAATGGTCGTGGATGCAGCAGAAAAGGTAAAACTTATCAGAGACAGACTGCGAGTGGCACAGGACAGACAGTGGCATTGGGCCGATAGCCATCGTAGACCCCTAGAGTTTCAGGTATTGTTTTGATTTGTTTTGTTTGGCTTGTGATTATTTTGTTTAGATTGCGTGTTAAGATCGTTGTTCTAGGTTGGCGATTTGGTGTTCTTACGGATTTCTCCGACATGGGGCACGATTCGTTTTGGCAGAGACGGGAAGCTTAGTCCACGATACATCGGGCCCTTCAGTGTTCTTGAAAGGGTCGATGCAGTGGCCTATAGACGAGACTTGCCGCCTACTCTAGATGGAGCGCATAACCTGTTCCACGTGTCGCAGCTGAGACGGTACGTGGCAGATCATAGTCACGTATTATATCACTCAGAGATCGAAGTTGGACCGACACTCAGCAATCCTGAACAACTGGTGGAGATCATGGATCGTAGAGAGAAGATATTGCGGAATCAGACTATTACCTTGGTTCGTATTGTATGGAGAAATCACTTTCCAGGAGAATCAACTTGGGAGAGAGAGGACGAAATGCGCGAGCGGTATCCATATCTCTTCGAGACTTGAGGTATAATCCACAAATTGATTGCTTGTTCTTGTGCTAGTTTAATTTAAATTTCGAGGACGAAATTCTTTATGGAGGGTAGGCTTGTCACCCCCAATTTTTGGATTAGGGGTATTCTCGTCTTTTTGAAATTAATGTGTAAATGGATTGCAAGATAATAACTTATATCTAAATAATGATGATATTAATTAATTAAAAACCATAAATCTATTATGTGCAAAATTTTCAATTGTATGCACTCTTATGCCGAAGTATAGTAAGGTGCCCACCCGTCGAACACGACATGTGAACAAAACCCATTTCTCCTTCATTATATTTTTTCCATGATTTTTGGGAGTGAGTAATTTAACATCAACCCCTTGAAACCCTGGTCTCCAAACCCTTAGACCAATGCAATTCTCGCAATTTCATCCGAACCTAGCCCATTAGAACATCTCCATAACAAGCCAAGGCCTTTCCCTAGTGTTGACCAAAGTCAACATATTCTAGGTCAAACTTAACATCACACACACACACACACATACACATATATATATACACACATATATATATATATATATATATATATATATATATATTTTTCTTTCCCTTTTATTCCTTCAAACCTAAATAACCCCAGCCGAATTCTTCTTCCCATCTCCTTGTTCACGTCCACCCTTCCCTCAGTGGAGTTGGAACAGCCGCCGTGACCTTGCCAAGCCGTCCTCCTCCTGTTCATCTCCTCCCCAAACAACCCTGACCAGACCTGTCGACCCTCGACGCTGGAGCAGTTCAACCGGCCTGCACGACTTGAGTACCCCGCTGACGGGGCACAAATGTTCGCACTGATGTAGGGCATGCTAGAGGCCCAGAGAGTAACAACAGAAGCTCAGCGTATTCAAGCTGAGGCTCAGAGGGTGGAAGCAGAAGCACACCAGGCGCAGACCGAACTGATGAGAGAGAGCATGGAGAATGCTTATCAGGTGGCTCTCCAGGCTGTGGAGAGAGTAGCACGACAATCGCAACATCAAGGTCAGCAACAACAGAGGCCTGGTACCATAGTGGACTTTAAGAGGATGATGCCTCGATAGTTCAAAGGCACAGAAGGAATACTATATGCTGACGAGTAGTTAGAGGACATAGAAAGGAACTTGCACTTATCACAGATTCCAGAGATTCTTCAGATAGAGGCCGCTGGCAGTCAAATGTTTGATATCGCACTGACGTGGTATCGTACAAGCTGAGACTAGTCGCTAAAGGACTTACTTGGGAGGACTTTAAGGAGCTCTTCAAAGAGAAATTCTATCCTAACGTAGCCTTGGGAGCCTTAGAAATTCAGTTCCATGACTTAGTCCAAGGAGGCATGTCAGTCGACGAATATGCTGCAGAGTTTTGTCGATTGAGTCGATTTGCGCCATCGATAATTCGAGATCCAGGAGACAGAGCACAAAAATTCAAAAAGGGATTAAATAGGGAGATCAAGTCTCGTACTTCGGGACGACGTACTGCTACATTTGAGGGTATTCTGATGGATGCCCAGATTGCCGAAGATGACTTGGACCTCAGGCCCAAGAGAGGACGCGATATATCTGGAGCAACAGGAGGTAACACAGGACCAGCCAAGCGCCCACACTTCCAACAACAATAATATTGGCCGTTTACGCAGCAACGCTAGCAGCAACACCAACAACAGGCACCAGCTCGAGGACATGCTCAACAACAGCAACCACAAAGGCATAATCAACTCGCTACCCCATGTTCGTATTGCGGAAAGATGGGACATCCAAGAGACATCTACAAAAAAAGGTTGGTCACTTGTTTATCATGTGGATCAGCAACACATTAGCTGAGGGACTGCCCAGCTATTCAGACTTGCCAGAAAGAAGCAGCAGCTCAGAGAGGACCATCCAAAGCACCCATTGTACAAGGAGGCCAACAGCAGAGAGGACCTCCACTTCCACTACAGCAGGATAGGTTTGCTCAGCATCAGCAGCAGCAGAGAGGAGCACCACAAGGACGAGCTTACCCCATGACCACTGAGGAGGCCGAGCCAGCTGGAGACGTGATTTCAGGTTCAGTTTTACTCGATTCTATTCTAGCACTTACATTATTTGATTCTGGCGCTTCCCATAGTTTTGTTATCTGTATCTTATGCCCTTAAGCATCACTTAAAAATGGAACCATTAGATAGGACTTGCAAGATCATGACAAGAGGAGGTATTATCCTAGTCCATGATTGTTGCAAGGATCGAAGAGTGTCATTGGAAGGCCGAGAGTTGAGCGTGAGTTTACTCGTTATGCCACTTTCGGAATACGACATTGTACTCGGAATGGACTGGTTAAGTAAACACCATGCTTCCATAGATTGTCACATAGGTAGAGTTGTAATTTGACCACCAGGAGAGCCAGAGTTTGATGTTGCCAGAAGAGCAGAGGAGCAGAACGGAGGCACTTTTTGCAGAGCCAGGGTGGAAGAAGAGGAGTTACCGGATCCACTTATAGTGGAGTTCTTGGATGTATTTTCAGAGGAGTTGCCAGGTTTGCCACCAGACAGAGATGTTGAGTTCTCTATAGACTTGATACCAGGAGCGGAGCCTATTTCGCAATATGTCTATAGAGTTAACAACAACGAGTCGGTAGAACTGAAGAAACAAGTAGAGGAGCTGCAGGACAAAGGATTTATTAGGTCCAGCTCATCGCCATGGGGAGCGCCGGTGTTATTCGTATCGAAGATGGATGGCACGGTAAGCATGTGTATCGATTATAGAGCCTTGAATAACCTCACTATCAAAAATAAATACCCGCTGCCGAGGATAGATAATATTTTTTATCAATTGAGCGGAGCGAAGGTATTTTCAAAAATAGACTTGAGGTCAGGCTATCACTAGGTGAAGGTGAAGGAAGAAGACATACCGAAGAGCGCCTTTCGGACCAGATATGGTCAGTTTGAATTTACAGTAATATCGTTTGGTTTAACCAATGCGCCAGCAGTATTTATGAACTTGATGAACAAGGTGTTCCACCAGTACCTGACAAGTTCATAGTTGTGTTTATTGACGACATTCTAGTATATTCAAAAACCCCAAAAGAGCATGAAGAGCACCTGAGGATAGTCTTAGAAACTCTCAGGAGAGAGAAATTGTACGGGAAGCTTTCAAAGTGTGAGTTCTTTCTTGACAAGGTTGAACTTCTTGGACACATGGTAACGAGTGACGGAATTTTAGTTAACCCAAGGAAGATAGAGGTAGTAGAGTCATGGGCTACCCCCAGTATGGTAGCTGAAATCATAAGCTTCCTCAGACTAGCAGGATACTACAGAAGATTTGTACAAGACTTCTCCAAGATTGCAGAGCCAATGACTAGGCTGACCAAGAAAGATGTAGAATTTGTCTGGATAGAAGAATGTCAAGCTGCATTCGATGAGCTGAAGAGAAGATTAACGACAACACCAGTTTTGACGTTGCCATTAGGGACAGGTGGATTCATTATCTACAGTGATACTTTAGGAAAAGGGTTGGGATGCGTTCTTCAACAACACGGGAAAGTAATTGCCTATGCTTCAAGAAAATTATGCCCCCATGAAAGGAACTACCCCACTCACGATCTGGAGTTAGCGGAAATTATCTTTGCCCTAAAGCTGTGGAAGCACTATCTGTACGGAGAGCGTGTGGAGATCTTCAAAGACCACAAGATGAGATAGAGAAGGTGGTTAGAATTGATGAAAGAGTTCGATATCTCAAATACAGTATCATCTAGGGAAAGACAACGTAGTCGCGGATGCCTTGAGCAGGTACCCAATGGCTATGTGCTTGACTTTGGATAGACACTTATTAGATGATCTTGAGAGTTTGGGAATTGGGGTATTAGTTCTAGGAGCTGAGATTCAGATGTGGGGACTGCAGATACAATCAGAGCTGATGGACAGAATTAGAGCCGCACAGTATGATGATGAGACTCTAAGGAATATTAGAGCACAAGTTCAGACAGGATTGATAGATGATTTCACTATTGCGGATGATGGATCCTTACGACATGGAACGAGGATGTGTGTGCCAAGTGGAGAGCTGCACGAAGACGTTTTATATGAGGCACACCGCTCTCAGTACTCGATGCATCCCGGAGCCAATAAGATGTATCGAGATTTGAGGAAGCATGTATGGTGGTATGGTATGAAGCGCGAAGTACCACGCTTCGTATCCCGATGTTTAGTGTGCCAACAGGTAAAAGCAGATCGATAGAGGCCAGGAGGATTGCTTCAACCTTTACCCATTCCAGAATAGAAATGGGAGCACGTGACTATGGACTTTTTTTAGGACTTCCTCGTTCTCCAGGAGGAAAGGACGCAATTTGGGTCATCGTGGATAGGTTGACCAAATCAGCCCACTTCTTACCTTTCAAAGTGGGTACATCGACGGAGAAGCTAACAGAAATATATGTACAGCAGATTGTCAGATTGCATGGAGTTCCTGTGAGCATTGTCTCAGATAGGGATAGTCATTTCACTTCCTATTTCTGGAGGAGTCTGTAGTCTAGCTTTGGCACTTAGCTCAAGTTTAGTACCGCATATCACCCTCAGACAGATGGGCAGTCTGAAAGAACTATTCACTCTTGAAGACATGCTACGCACTTGCATTTTGGATCTCGGAGGTTCTTGGGAGGATCATCTACACTTGGTAGAGTTTGCTTACAACAACAGCTACCAGGCCAGTATTAAGATATCACCATTCGAGGCCTTATATGGATGGAGGTGTCGTACCCCATTATCTTGGGATGATGTTGGAGAAAGAGCCTTGTTAGGACCAGATATGGTCGTGGATGCAGCAGAAAAGGTGAAACTTATCAGAGACAGACTGCGAGTAGAGCAGGACAGACAGCGGCATTGGACCGATAGCCACCGTAGACCCCTAGAGTTTCAGGTATTGTTTTGATTTGTTTTATTTGGCTTGATTGTTTTGTTTAGATTGCGTGTTAAGATCGTTGTTCTAGGTTGGTGATTTGATATTCTTACGGATTTCTTTGACACGGGGCACAATTTGTTTTGGTAGAGGCGGGAAGCTTAGTTCACGATACATCGGGCCCTTTAGTGTTCTAGCAAGGGTCGGTGCAGTGGCCTATAGACTAGACTTGCCGCCTGATCTAGATGGAGTGCATTACGTGTTCTACGTGTCGCAGCTGAGACGGTACGTGACAGATCCTAGTCACGCATTAGATCACTCGGAGATTGAAGTTGGACCGACACTCAGCTATCCTGAATAACCGGTAGAGATCTTGGATCATAGAGAGAAGATATTGCGGAATCAGACTATTCCCTTGGTTCGTGTTGTATGGAGAAATCACTCTCCAGGAGAATCAACTTGGGAGAGAGAGGACGAAATGCTTGAGCGGTATCCATATCTCTTTGAGACTTGAGGTATAATACACAAATTGATTGCTTGTTCTTGTGCTAGTTTAATTTAAATTTCGAGGACAAAATTTTTTAAGGAGGGTAGACTTGTCACCCCCACTTTTTGGATTAGGGGTATTCTCGTCTTTTCGAAATTAATGTATAAATGGATTGCATGATAATAAATTATATCTAAATAATTATGATATTAATTAATTAAAAACCATAAATCTATTATGTGTAAATTTTCTAATTGTTTGCACTCTTATGCCAAAATATAGTAAGGTGCCCACCCGTCGAACACGACACATGAACAAAACCCATTTCTCCTTCATTACATTTTTTCCATGATTTTTGGGAGTGAGTAATTTAACATCAACCCCTTGAAACCCTGGTCTCCAAACCCTTAGACCAATGCAATTCTCGCAATTTCATCCGAACCTAGCCCATTAGAATACCTCCAAAACTAGCCAAGGCCTTTCCCTAGTGTTGACCAAAGTCAACATATTCTAGGTCAAACTTAACATCACACATATATACATACATATATTTTCTTTCCCTTTTATTCCTTTAAACCTACATAACCCCAGCGGAATTCTTCTTTCCATCTCCCTGTTCACGTCCACCCTTCCCTCGCCGAAATTGGAACAGCCGCCATGACCTCGCCAAGCCGTCCTCCTCCTGTTCACCTCCTCCCCAAACAACCCTGACCGGACCTGTCGACCCTCGACGTCGGAGCAGTTCAATCGGCCTGCATGACTCGATCACCCCGCTGTGCTCAAGCCGTCGAGCCCTCTTCCGTTCAACCGGAGCCGCTGCCATCAGATCGACTGAACCGAGAGTTCAACCGGAGCTGCTGCCATCAGATCGACTGAACCGAGAGTTCAACCGGAGCCGCTGCCATCAGATCGACTGAACCGAGAGCTCACTAGAGACGTTGTACTCGATCTTAACTCGTCCCCCCCCGTGGGCCAGGATGGATCGATCGACAAGCCCAAACACCGCTGCTGACGACGACCACGACATCGAATCCTTCCCTTCCACGTGCACAGGTTCGAACCCTCGCATGCATGAACACGTACACGTATACACGTATTCCTCGTAGTAATCCACACGTATTAGTCGTAGAGTAACCAATATACGAACGGTATGTACATATTGTTTATGTATTGTTATATGATAAACGTACTCGGTACACATATATATGTATGGTGTATTATCCATCGCATATATACAGATGTAAATGCCCTATATATATATATATACCGTATTGTGCTAAATTAACATAAAGCATACGTATATTTATATATACAATATAAACCCTGTTAAGTATTAGATGCATACTTCTGTTATAATGATAATTAATTAAGTATTGATGTTTATGATAGATAACAATAGGCATTATATACCCGTGTACGAGGTGACCCTAACAAATTCCGGATACCATAGCTATCTTGACCTGTGACCATGTAGTGTGTTAGAAGACTGCCATATGTACATTGACGTACTGGCAAGACCGTACTATTGACTGTCTGTTATGCATAGCAACGACAGACGTGACCCCTTAGCATAATCCCTAAGATCATGATGTTGATTATGTAATGGTGTAATATCTGATGCAGTATTGTGTTTATGATATATCTATAGGACTGTTGGATCACTCAGATGATACTTTGGAACCCGAACATTGGTATTGCCAGCTAAGGACCACAGGCGAGTACATTCTCTAACATTTTCATTATGTTGATTATCTCTATAATTCTTGTTGTATAGCGTACATGACCCTGACACTGTTCTTTACACGAGTTGGCATCATTGAGACATGTCACAAGGAATCGTGATTGGAATCGATTGTGCTAGCTGTGGAAATAGGGAAATATTAATAGCATGTGTGATCATACCCAACTTTACATGCATTATTAGCTCACCCATACCCCACGTCGGTGCAGCCTTACCCTTACATGCCTCATCGCTGTTATATATGGTTAGCCGGACTTGTTGGGGATGATCGCTAATCAATGTAATGAGTCATATAGCCCAACCCGATCACATGATATGCTGATGTTTCACACACTTAGTTAGATGATTCCTAAAATGTATCTGGTATATTGATCTTGCATCTCCATATGTTCTAGTTATTATTCCTGTACACACTTACATCCCAGTTTATTATTCTTGCGTGTACTTGTAGTTCTATTCATTGTTTGATGCATATTGATGATGATGTTCCAGTATTTCTTATTCCAGCATTTCCTTTATTCCAGTATCTTATTGCCAGTTGTTCATATCTGTCTTGTATTTCTTTAAACTGTGTTATAGGTTTTGTTAATATATGTGGAACTGCTGTTAGAGGTGTACTTCGTTCCAATCCTGACTGGATATTTTTTCCAGAGAATCTTGAAGATTTCTGCACTACGCACTATGGACCAGGTATAGAGGTTGACTATGCACCAGAGATCCTAGAGGAGACTATGCCTCTAGATGAGACATTAACCACAGCTATCTAGATATTATTTATTATACTTCGAGACCTATGGAGGTTATTTCAGTTTATGTTTAGACTCATGTTAAGTTTAATTGGAGACTTGTGTTGGACAGCTAGACTGTGATTATCTTTATGTTTGAACATGGTGTTTAACAAGGTCATTTCCTTTTGTCTTTTATCGTGCCTTATAGTTGTTGTGATTGAGTTACACTGTAAGATTATTGTGAGATGTATATTAACCTCCTTATGGAGATGGATATCATTGACAGGTGTTTAGCTATATAGTATTACTGTTACCTAGACAACGTTCTACCACCGATGTTGCGGCGTAGGCTGGACGTACCCACGCTCTTGTGCCCCTATACCGGGTGCGGGTCGTGACATATTTTTAGTGGTGGCCTATGCAGGCCGAGTTTCACAAGTTATGCGATATCGTGGTAGTGCGACAACTTAGTTGTACTACTATGACCCTGTGATAGGATATAGGAAACATGATTTAGGATGAGAGTATGCTCAATCACACTAAGAAATTCTAAATTCATATTGCTATTCTAATAGATTGTTCCTTTAGCACTTTACCGTCCTTCCTTGATAGTATCATATCTATCACCTTAATTGATTCTTTTGATCTTTATTCAGGATGCCACCGAATACTAGATCCATGGGAATGGGAGCAACCAATTCAGAGAGGATTGCCACCTCTCAACCTGACGAACAGATATCGGAAGATCCTCCTACATCTCCTGTTCGTGTGGGAGTGTCTGTGCTAATGGGATTCCTCCTCCACCTATACAAAGGATTGCCCCAGCTATGACAGACAACCTTCCACCACCACCGACACCGATTTTCGGAGGAGTGCCCGCTGACGGGGTACAAATATTCATACTGATGCAGGGCATGCTAGAGGCCCAGAGAGTAACAGCAGAAGCTCAGCGTGTTCAAGGTGAGGCTTAGTGGGTGAAAGCAGAAGCACACCAGGCGTAGACCGAACTGATGAGAGAGAGCATGGAGAATGCTCATCAGGTGGCTCTCCAGGCTGTGGAGAGAGTGGCACGACAACCGCAACATCAAGGTCAGCAACAACAGAGGCCCGGTACCATAGTGGACTTTAAGAGGATGATGCCTCGAGAGTTCAAAGGCACAAAAGGAATACTATATGCTGACGAATGGTTAGAGGACATAGAAAGGAACTTGTGCTTATCACAGATTCCGGAGATTCTTCATATAGAGGCCGCTGGCAGTCAGATGTTTGATATCGCACTGACGTGGTATCGTACAGAGCCGAGACTCGCCGCTGAAGGACTTACTTGGGAGAACTTTAAGGAGCTCTTCAAAGAGAAATTCTTTCCTGACGTAGCCATGGGAGCCTTAGAAAGTCAGTTCCATGACTTAGTCCAAGGAGGCATGTCAGTCGACGAATATGCTGCAGAGTTTTGTCGATTTAGTCGATTTGCGCCATCGATGATTCGAGATCCAGGAGACAGAACACGAAAAATCAGAAAGGGATTAAATAGGGAGATCAAGTCTCGTACTTGGGGATGACGTACTGCTACATTTGAGGGTATTCTGATGGATGCCCAGATTGCCGAAGACGACTTGGACCTCAGGACCAAGAGAGGACGTGACACATCTGGAGCAACAAAAGGTAACACAGGACCAACCAAGCGCCCACACTTCCAACAATAACAACATAGGCCGTACCAGCAGCAACACTAGCAACAACACCAGCAACAGGCACCAGCTCGAGGACATGCTCAACAACAACAACCACAGAGGCATAATCAACTCGCTACCCGATGTTCTTATTGCAAAAAGATGGGACATACAAGAGACATCTGCAGAAAAAGGTTAGGCACTTGTTTATCGTGTGGATCAGCAAAACATCAGCTGAGGGACTGCCCAGCTATTCAGACTCGCCAGGAAGGAGAAGCAGCTCAGAGAGGACCAGCCAGAGCACTCATTGTACCAGGAGACCAGCAGCAGAGAGGACCTCCACTTCCACTACAGCAGGATAGGTTTGCTCAGCATCAGCAGCAGCAGAGAGGAGCACCATAAGGACGAGCTTACGCCATGACCACTGGGGAGGCCGAGCCAGCTGGAGACGTAATATCAGGTTCAGTTTTACTCGATTCTATTCCAGCACTTGCATTATTTGATTCTGGCGCTTCCCATAGTTTCGTATCTGTATCTTATGCCCTTAAGCATTACTTAAAAATGGAACCATTAGATAGGACTTGCAAGATCATAACAGGAGGTGGCATTATCCTAGTCCGTGATTGTTGCAAGGATCGGAGAGTGTCATTGGAAGGCCGAGAGTTGAGCGTGAGTTTACTCGTCATGCCACTTCCGGAATGTGACATTATACTCGGAATGGACCGGTTAAGTAAACACCATGCTTCCATAGATTGTCACAGAGGTAGAGTAGTATTTTGACCACCAGGAGAGCCAGAGTTTGAGATTGCCAGAAGAGCAGAGGAGCGGAACGGAGCCACTTTTTGCGGAGCCAGGGTGGAAGAAGAGGAGTTACCGCATCCACTTATAGCGGAGTTCTTGGATGTATTTCCAGAGGAGTTGCCTGATTTCCCACCAGACAGAGATGTTGAGTTCTCTATAGACTTGATACCAGGTGCAGAGCCAATTTCGCAAAATGTCTATAGAGTTAACAACAACGAGTTGGTATAACTGAAGAAACAAGTAGAGGAGCTACAGGACAAAGGATTTATTTGGTCCAGCTCATCGCCATAGGGAGCACTGGTGTTATTCGTACCAAAGAAGGATGGCACGGTATGCATGTGTATCGATTATAGAGCCTTGAATAACCTCACTATCAAAAACAAATACCCGCTATCGAGGATAGATGATCTTTTCGATCAATTGAGCGGAGCAAAGGTGTTTTCAAAAATAGACTTGAGGTCAGGTTATCACTAGGTGAAGGTGAAGGAAGAAGATATACCGAAGACTGCCTTTTGGACCAGATATGGTCAGTTTGAATTTAGTAATGCCATTTGGTTTAACTAATACGCCAGCAGTATTTATGAACTTGATGAATAAGGTATTCCACCAGTACCTTGACAAGTTCATAGTGGTGTTTATTGACGACATTCTAGTATATTCAAAAACCCTAGAAGAGCATGAAGAGCACTTAAGGATAGTGTTAGAAACTCTCAGGAGAGAGAAATTATACACGAAGCTTTCAAAGTATGAGTTCTTTCTTGACAAGGTTGAATTTCTTGGACACATGGTAACGGGTGACAGAATTTCAGTTAACCCAAGGAAGATAGAGGCAGTAGAGTCATGGGCTACCCCAGTACAGTAGCTGAAATCAGGAGCTTCCTCGGACTAGCAGGATACTACAGAAGATTTGTATAAGACTTCTCCAAGATTGCAGAGCCAATGACTAGGCTGACCAAGAAAGATATAGAATTTGTCTCGACAGAAGAATGTCAAGCTGCATTCGATGAGCTGAAGAGAAGATTGACGACAATACCAGTTTTGACGTTGCCATCAGGGACAGGTGGATTCACTATCTACAGTGATGCTTCAAGAAAAGGGTTGGGATACGTTCTTCAACAACACGGGAAAGTAATTGCCTATGCTTCAAGATAATTACGCCCTCATGAAAGGAACTACCCCACTCACGATCTGGAGTTAGCGGCAGTTATCTTTGCCATAAAGCTGTGGAAGCACTATCTGTACGGAGAGCATGTGGAGATCTTCACAGACCACAAGAGCTTAAAGTATATATTTATATAGAAGTAGCTGAATATGAGATAGAGAAGGTGGTTAGAATTGATGAAAGACTTTGATATCTCATTACAGTATCATCCAGGTAAAGCCAACGTAGTCGCGAATGCCTTGAGCCGGTACCCAATGGCTATGTGCTTGACTTTGGATAGACACTTATTAGTTGATCTTGAGAGTTTGGGAATTGAGGTATTAGTTCCAGTAGCTGAGATTCAGATGTGGGGACTGCAGATACAATCAGAGCTGATTGACAGAATTAGAGCCGCGTAGTATGATGATAAGACTCTAAGGAATATTAGAGCACAAGTTGGCTTGTGATTGTTTGGCTTGTGATTGTTTTGTTTAGATTGCGCGTTAAGATTGTTGTTCTAGGTTGGCGATTTGGTGTTCTTACGGATTTCTCCGACACGGGGCACGATTCGTTTTGGCAGAGACGGGAAGCTTAGTCCACGATACATCGGGCCCTTCATTGTTCTTGTAAGGGTCGGTGCAGTGGCCTATAGACTAGACTTGCCGCCTGCTCTAGATGGAGGGCATAACGTGTTCCACGTGTCGCAGTTAAGATGGTACGTGGCAGATCCTAGTCACGTATTAGATCACTCGGAGATCGAAATTGGACCGACACTCTGCTATCATGAACAACCGGTGGAGATCTTGGATCGTAGAGAGAAGATATTGTGGAATCAGACTACTTCCTTGGTTCATGTTGCATGGAGAAATCACTCTCAAGGAGAATCAACTTGGGAGAGAGAGGACGAAATGCGCGAGAGGTATCCATATCTCTTCGAGACTTGAGGTATAATCCACAAATTGATTGCTTGTTCTTGTGCTAGTCTAATTTAAATTTCGAGGACGAAATTCATTGAGGGTAGACTTGTCACCCCCACTTTTTGGATTAGGGGTATTCTCTTCTTTTCGAAATTAATGTGTAAATGGATTGCATGATAATAACTTATATCTAAATAATTGTGATATTAATTAATTAAAAACCATAAATCTATTATGTGCAAATTTTCCAATTGTATGCACTCTTATGCCGAAGTATAGTAAGGTGCCCACCCGTCGAACACGATACGTGAACAAAACCCATTTCTCCTTCATTACATTTTTTCCATGATTTTTGGGAGTGAGTAATTTAACATCAACCCCTTGAAACCCTGGTCTCCAAACCCTTAGACCAATGCAATTCTCGCAATTTAATCTGAACCTAGCCCATTAGAATATCTCCATAACAAGCCAAGACCTTTCCCTAGTGTTGACCAAAGTCAACATATTCTAGGTCAAACTTAACATCACACATATATACATATATATTTTTTCTTTCCCTTTTATTCCTTCAAACCTAAATAACCCCAGCCGAATTCTTCTTCCCATCTCCCTGTTCACGTCCACCCTTCCCTCGCCGGAGTTGGAACAGCCGCCGTGACCTCGCCAAGCCGTCCTCCTCCTGTTCATCTCCTCCTCAAGCAACCTTGACCGGACCTGTCGACCCTCGACGCCGGAGCAGTTCAACTGGCCTGCACGACTCGAGCACCCCGCTACGCTCAAGCCGCCGAGCCCTCCTCCGTTCAACCGGAGCCGCTGCCATCAGATCGACTGAACAGAGAGTTCAACTGGGTGTCCTAAATCGGGGCATGATAGGGTAGACTTGTCACTACCACTTTCCTAGAGAGGGGTATTTTTATCTTTTTTATTATTAGTAATATTATGAATAATAGTATTTCATATTTATTATATTGAACGGTATTTTTTATTTTCAATAGTTAGTATTACTATATATGTTTATATGTTGTATATAGTTAATGGTTAGTTGTTAGTCATTAGTTAGATTAGTTGTTAGTGAACCTAATTGGACCTATCTAGGCTTGTCATGGACCAACTTTAAGTTAGAGACACTTGAGTCAATAATTATTTATTTTTATTAAGTTATTGATTTAATTAACTAACTATTTGGAGTGGAAGTTCCCTCCTTAATTATATTTCATCATGATAAGCCCTAAAGGGTATATTAGATATTTACTATTGCTTGGACACCAAGCCAAAGGGGGTCGACCATAAGAGAGGAGCACTCTCTTTTCTTTCTTCTCTTACTATTCCAAATTAGATCTAGAATTATTTTTCCCAAATTCCCTCTTCTCTCCACCAAATCCCTACCAATTCCCTTCCTATTTTATATCTACTTCACCATTGGAGACTCTAGGAGCAATGATGGGGCAATGATCTACAAGGAGGTGAATAGTGCATAAGTTGAGGGCTCTTTGCATCGATTTAGAGACCTGCATTGAGAATCCATCACCCAATAGGTATAATTCAGTTTTTTTTTTCTAATTAGACTCTAAATCTATAGTTTAATCATTAGGAACCCATCGATGGACTAGGGATACCAATAGGAAGATAAATTGACCTCTAGGGACCCCTATTGTGAATATTATTATGTAATTTGTGCCCAATTTGGGAAAAACCGAGATTAGTGCACCATGTGTTTGTTAATTAGTCAATTAGACCAAATTGACATATGTTTGGTTGTGTGAGACTAGTGCCGTGTCCACAATTGGATACATGTAGGCCATATCTTGGTAATTTAGTAATACAAGTTAATTTGGGGATTTTCTCTTTGATACGGTGGTTTGCACATGTCATATTTTGACATGAACAAGTAGTTGAGTAGCTAGCACTTTATATTGCTTGTAATTATGATTCTATTCTTGTTCATATCATTTGTGATGCATTGAATGATGTTTCGGGGCCGTATCACCAGCGTATCATAGAGTTCGTATGATACGGGTGTGATGCACTCCACGTGTTTGATGATTTGTTCATACTCTATTTAGCATTGTTTTGTACCTATTTTAGTATTGAATAATATATATATATATATATATATATATAGTTATGGTGTAGTGTGTTAGTATTGTTAAATATGTGTGTGTATAGAGAGTGGTATCACATTCATGTGTTTAATGTGATGGTGTCTTGAGGAGTACTCTGTGAGATACATTGGAGTTGAGAGGGGGTTTATGCACAACAAACCATATTAGTGAATAGGCATTCAGGTGTGAGTCTATCAGTCTAAGGTGCAGGAACTTGTGACCTAGTTTGAGCTGACATGACCCGTACTTGGTGTAAGGGCATAAGTACGGGGGTACGTCCAGCTTACGCTACAGCATCGACGGTAGAACACTGTTTAGTTCAACAATACTATCTAAATATCTCGTACAATATATATATATATATATATATATATATATATATATATATATATATATATATATATATATATTTTTATATATTTATATAATGTACCTGTCAAGATATCTCAACTCCCAAATAGAGGATAATATGATAATATGATAATGGTAAACAATACCCGATCACAATAAAAAACTAGAGGAAGATATGACACGATATGGAATAGAAGAAAAGAAATAAGGTCACAATACATCACAAGTCCAAGTCTAAACTCAACACAAGACATCAAATAATAATACAATGCCAAAGTCTATCTGATATATACAATATCAAGGAACTAACTAAGTCTCATCAACTCCTGGTACTAACTCAATAGGCTCTACAGGTGCTATCTCAACTGGCTCGCCATCCTGTGGCCCATAGTACATAGGATACCAGTCCTCTAATGAATCATCTGAAAAATATATCCAGGCAGGATTGGAGCGAAGTACAACCCAAACAACATTTCCAATAATTGACAGAAATTATGAAACAACAATAGCAATAAAAATAAATGATGAAAGTAACTGAACTAGCATATATCACGAGAAGAAGCATCATGATAAATAGTGGCAAGAACTGAGAATAATATGGTGAGGAACAATAATATAATAAACTGGAATAAAAAAAAAATATAAATGTGCCATGAAATATTAGTAAGATAATATGATTGGCTTCGGCCTAACACGGGATATATATAAAAGGTGATCTAGCGTGATCACGCGTGAGTTGCATGATCTGCTAACTATCACAGACTACACTAAATCATGAGCTATAAGGTATGATCACATATCCACTAATACTTTTCCAACCCCCGACTAGTATACAGATCCAAATTATGACACGTTATGACACGTATATCACACTACACGGTCTACAATATCATGCACTATGATCAGGGTGTATATAATCACTAATAAATCACGGTAATCACTGAGTAATCATGAAGCACGATACAACGATCACTGAGTAACCACAACAATAATATCTCATAACCAAGATCGACGTATACCAATCCGTGAAACAATCGTGTCAAGAATAAAATATCTCAATACTAAATACATGAAACTTATAGGCTATCAAATAAGAAAACTATCAGAGAATGTACTCGCATGTGGTCCTGAGCAAATGGTAAAACTCGGTATCCGAGATGGTGTCACACAAACCTATATTTGAAATATTATGTCAATGGGTGTAAAGAATTATAAATAAGCTATAAATGCAATAAATATGATTTTCTAGGTCCAGACTAGGTCACACTTAGCCCAACTAGGTCAAACTAAGCCAAAGATTGACTTTTATGGTCAAACTAGCTATTTCTAGGTTGTATGAGTCTATATCTAGGTTATTGGGCCCATACCTTGCTTATCTAGTCTATACTAGCTATTATAAAATACCAGAGTATCAAAACTACTACGTATCAATACATAGCACCATATATATATAACACTAGTTATTCCTTTGCTAACACTAACTTAGTATTGTCTACCTTGGCTTTGAGCCATCTTGGTGTCAATATCTATCTACCCTCTTGATACCCAATACCAACATCCAATGATATGACCAATACCTTAGCATTACCTTGGTGTACCTCAAGGTAAACTAAACTAGTATCAAAACCCATACTAACCAATACTTAAATTACACTACTAATATCTAACACATTAACTTATATCTAACCATATACTAATTTACTAACTTAACTGACAGTATACTATCTGATAAGTTACTAACTAATACATATGCATTAACTTACCAATTTTAAATAACTGTACTAACTTATAACTAACATACATTTATATATACTAACTGGTAACTCACTAACTTATGTTACTGTTAACAATACACTAACTAATCAACAACTAATACTAACTTTCTAATACACTAACTGATACCGATATATTGCTAACACATTGTTGTATTCACCCCCCTTCCTACATTGTTATTACTCTCATTACTGTGTTGCTATTCATCTGTTCAGACCGCTGCTGCCAAATATGGCCAAAACCCGACTGAACATAGGGATAGTCCACACAAACTCGACCCCTGACTTGAGCTGCTGCCATATTACCCGATTGCTCCTCATGTTGCAATGCAACAGACCAACCAAAGCCATAGCTGCTGCTGTGTTGGCTCATATGCCCAACTGTTGAACCCCTATTGCTGCTACCAAGTATCCATTAAGCCACCACATTGTCCCCTTACCCGATAATCAATACAAGCACTCATAAGTACCTGACAGCCCCCTACTCTACTACTAACTGGTATAATAAAGATACTAATACTACTGTATATATCACTATAAATATATACAAGTCTCATCCTTATTTATATACAAATAAACACAAATAACAAAGAGGATATATATATATATATATATATATATATATATATATATATATATATATATATATATATATATATATATATATATATATATATATATATATATATATCATTAATACACTAATTAAAGAAGACCAACAACACCAGCTAGAATATAAATATACTCAAAAGCAATTATACAAACACAAAGAGTGCATTATCCCCGTATCACACTAGATCTATGATACGCCCTTGACACTATCTTAAATCACCACCCAATGCACCACAAATGATATAAACAAGTCTAAAACCATAATTAAAAGCAATACAAAGTGCTAGCTACCCATCTATGTGCTCATGGCAAAATATGACTTGTGTAGACCCCACGTGTCGAAGGAAATATCCCTAAATTATCCCGTGTCACAAAATATCATGACACGGCCTACTAGTATCCAATTATGGACACAAAACTAGTCCCATAACCCTAATCTAAATCTAATTAAATCTAATTTATCTCATGACACACATTGATGTGTCAATCTCAGGATTCTTCCTAATTGGACACAAATCACCATATATAATCCATAATACAAGTCATGAACCTAGTTCTTGATCCTATGGGTAGCCCTAAGACAAGGGATGATTCCTAATGGCTAAATGCATGAATTAGGTCTAAATTAAGGGGTAGATTTAGAATTTATCTATTGGAAGATGGATTCCCAATAAAATGCTCAAAGGACACAATTAGGACACAAACTCCTTGTCAATTCCTCCTCTTTCAAGTGCTCCTTGCAATCGAAGCTCTAATGAAATCCAAGCTCTAATTTCAATTCCTCCTCTTTCAAGCACAATTGGGAATCTCTAATGGAATGAACTAATGAGAGCAGAGAGAGTGAAGACCCTCTATAGAGGCCGGGCCCCTCTTCCTCCCTTCCCAAGTATATACAATGTCTATGGTACCCCTACTACCTAGTTATGAGGTTTAATTAGGGAGGGCTATATTTGGAAACTTGTAATTCTTCATGAACTAATCTAATCTCCTTAATTAATTAAGGGAATGGGTTTAATGAGCCTAGTCTAATGTTGGGCTCAATGGGTGATGACAACTAATGGTCGACAAATGTCAAGTCCAAATAAACATAGGCTAGCCCACTAACAAATAATTAAATAGCACAACTCAATATAATTAATTATTAGCACATAATATAAATATTTAATTAATAAATAATAAATATGATAAATGACCAAAATACCCCCATCTAAAATGTGGTAGTGACAAGTCTACCCTCCTTAGAAAAAGTTTGTCCTCGAAATTCAAGAAAGAACTAATACTACAACAAGAAATAACAGCAAGCAAAAAATTATAATACCTCACGACTCAAAGAGATAAGGGTATCGCTTGTGCATCTCAACTTTACTCTTCCAGTAGACTTTCCCGAATGATGCCTTCACGCAACATGCACCAAGAGAATTATCTGGTTCTACAGCACCTTCTCCCTGCGATCAAAAATCTCCACTGGCTGCTCTGGGAAGCTGAGAGTCAGACCTACCTCGATCTCCGAGTGATCCAATGCGTGACTAGGATCTGCCACGTACCATCTCAGATGTGACATATGGAATACATCATGTACTCCCTCTAGGGTAGGTGACAAGTCTAGTCTGTAGGCCACTACACTGACCCTCGTAAGAATACCGAAGAGTCCGATGTATCATGGACAAAGCTTCCTGCCTCCACCAAAGTGAATAGTGCCCCATGTCAGAGAAATTCGTAAGAATACCAGATCGTCAACCTAGAACAAAACACAGCCTTAATACTCAACCTAAAATAAAATAATCACCAGTAATACAAACAAAATCTATACCTCAAACTCCAAAGGTCTCCGGTGGCTATCGACCCAATGCCGCATCTGTCCTGCGCCATCCGAAGTCTATCCCTAATGAGCTTCACTTTCTCAGCTGCATTCACAATAATCTCCGATCCCAACAAGACTCTCTTACCAACATCATCCCAAGATAGAGGAGTGCGACATCTCCTTCCATATAAAGCCTTGAATGGTGACATCTCGATACTGGCCTGGTAGCTGTTGTTGTAAGCAAACTCTACTAGGTGAAGATGATCTTTCCAAGAGACTTTGAAATCAAAAACACAAGTATGAAGCATATCCTCGATAGTCTGAAAAGTCCTCTCCGACTGCCCGTCTGTCGGTACTAAACTTGAGTTGGGTACCCAAGATAGCCTGCAAACTCCTCCAGGTGTGGGATGCGAAGTGACTATCCCATGAGGTCCTTGTAATCTAACAATCTATTGCACATACATATCCGCTAGCTTCTCCGTAAACGTACCCACTTTAAATGGCAATAAGTGGGCTAATTTTTTTAACCTATCTACGATGACCCAAATCGCATGACAAACGTAATCAGCTTTGCCACGGAGGATCATCTACGACTATGGTCCACAGTTTGTCAGTCATGTTTTTTATCGATTTTGTGACAAAAACTAAATCCAGAATGTAGCCTCGATTGCCTATAACCCAGCAGCATATGGTTTGGAAGAAGCATTCAACAAGACCATCATAAAGCTACTCAAGATGTTCGTGTCATCCAGTAAGTGCGACTGAATGAGAATCTAGGTCAATCTCTCTGGGCCTATCGCATAACGGTCTGGACACCTATTGGCAGAACGCCATTCTCCTTGGTTTACCAAAGTGAAGTGGTCTTCCCACTCGAGATCCAAATTCCCTCAGTCCGAGTGGCTCTCTCCAAACAGTTGACCATTGACGATAATCACTACCGACGACCACAAGAGTTAGAAGCGCTCGACGAAAAATATCTCTTAGCTCAACAACACAATAAGTTGTACCAAGCATGCCTCTCAGGAGCCTTCAATAAACGGGTCAAGAAGAGGACTTACAGAGTAGGTGACTTCGTCTTGACAGTAAGAAGACTAATGGTTATGACCCACAAGACGGCCGGTAAATTCCAACCTAAATGGGAGGGTCCATTCAATATTCAGTCTGTGTTCTCCAACGGCGTCTACGAGCTCGCAAAACCCAATGGCGACTTGCTCATGATATAACTCTCACTTTTCCAACTAGGGATAGTTTAATAATTTGACATGGATATTTAATTTTAGGAATAAATATTAATATTAGTGTACTATAAATATTTAATTGATGCTTGTATTAATTATTTATTAGTATGTTATACATTTATTTGTGCCTTGTATTATTTATTTATTAATTTGTGGACTAGCCCATTAGTTAGACTTGATACTTGTGAACAAATTAGACTTGTCATGACAACTAGTAAGCCCAACATGGACCCAAGCCCAATAGCCCATTCCACTAATTCATTAGGAGGATTAGACTTAATTTGACTTAATTAGAGACCCTCCAAAATTATCCATCCTTAATCCTATTCATAATTGGATGGAGAAGGGTGATTTGGACATTCAATGAGACTTGGAGGGGAAGGAATAGGGCCGACCACAATAAGTGGGGCTTTCCTTCTCTCTCCTCCTTTATTTGCATTTATTGGATCTTAAATTCTATATCCCCTATTTTTCTTTATTTTTCTTCATTAATTTCTTACTTAATTCACTTCTATTCCCTCTTATTTTTATTCCTCAAGGAGTTTTGGAGATTAGAGAAACAATGAGCATAAGGAGGAGTAGCATTGGTGAAGAGATCGAGTCCGGAACGTGTCCACTTGAATATTTCATTGGGAATCCATCTCCTAATTGATAAATTCTAATTTTCTTTTCTTTCTAGCTCCCAAATCATGCATTTGACCTTTAGGAATGACCCCATGGCATAAGACTACCAACATGAGCAAGTTTTAGGCTAATTAGTTGTGTATAAAAAATTTTACATAGGTTTTTGTATGTGGTTTGGGAGAATTATGAGATTGACATATCAATTGTGTGTCATGAGACCAATTAGATCTAATTAGACTTAGATTAGGGTTATAGAACTAGGTACGTATCCACAAATGGATACGTGTAGGCCGTATCATGGTATTTTATGATATAGTATGATACGGGGCACTATTTTGGGTATTTTGTGTAATTACTCTTTATTTTCCTCTGTATCAAGTTATAATAGTTATATTATAACGTATTTAGACGGTAGGAAGGATATTTGTAGTATAATTGGGTCCTTAGCTCTCTAATTGTATGTGTATCACAATTTCTAAAGTTACCTCCTATAGGTGTTTGTCAAATTATCTTCAATATATTATATAGGTTAATATCAGTGGATGTATATATATACAGGATATTAAGTATATGTATATATGTATATATCGATTCGTAATGTGTATATGAGTGTTTGGTAATCTATGGCAAATATGTAGTTTAGTAGAGTTGTGCATTTAGTGTGTGCATGTGGTGCCCCTTTCCCCTATTCGGGGAGCGCGGCTAAGAAATATAAGACGGTATCTTTCGATCGGGATAGAATGAATCAAGAACTCATCCTCGTTATGGATTTTTCTCTTCAGAATCGATTCCCATATTCATTGGACTGTGCCCCCGGGAACGACTTAGCGGCAGAGTCAGGAGGGACCTCTCTGCTGCTTTCTTTTGTTGCCTAGTTTTCGTTGTCGCTTGTTGCTTTCGTGCCTTGAGTTGGTTTTTGGATTTGCTTGGGATTTCTTTAACGGTTTCGATGGATTTCATTACTTTCGTTCGTGAACTGCACTTCAATTCCGATATTGGAAAGGTGGAAGAGGTATTGATTAGTTGTTCGTGGCAATGCAGGTGAACCAGCAGTAGGTACCGCTCGAACAGACTCCTGAAGCATCTCTTTCCTTCTTCCTTCCAACTACTAAGTGAGTCGCTACCATCCCGATTAGCTGGCCCTATGTCCAGTCTTCACATCTAAAATCTTGTATTCGTGCTTGCCCCGATCAAACGATACCAAGTAATAACTAAAAGACTACAAGATAATAAGGGAAAAGACTTAGGAAATTATGCATGTCAAATGAAACTTGTGAACGGTTACTTACTTACATGCTTATTCGTTTGGAATGTTCATCATATGCATAAATACAAGTTAGAATGTATATTTCTTCTTAAAATTGTGCTATATATAGAACTCATCTTGAATACAATAAACTGAACAGGAAGACTATGCAAAAGTAAATCTTGCCCTGTTATTTCCCTGCGCCTGATATGCCCTGACTTGCCTCAATTGCTAACTTAGTGTACTACGTTGATCACGGACAACTTGTGCACAAGGTCTCAGTTCCTGCGGACGGTCGCTAGGGCATCGGCACCGATCCGATCCGGACGGAACTCATGATAGTCGCCTGCTATAGGACGGAATGCCCTACGACGTCCTGAACTCTGCGTCGCAAGATATTTTGTATTGAGACTAGCCGTCCACTATAGCAACGTGCCAGTGATCCCCTCGTATATTTAAACCTGTTGCAACTAGCTTGTGTTTTCTTGGCAGGGAAGGCATGGTAAGTATTGTGCAGGTGGTTCAGACGAGCAGATAAATGTCACCGAGAGGTGGCAGGTTATTTTTCATTGATTTCTATATCTATTACTTGTTGTAAAATGAACTAAGGCAAGATAGAAAGACCACAAATAATGCATGCTTCATTAAGACAATGTGTTGATTGGTATAGTTGGGTTAGTTTTCCTTCACCAGTACGTTTCGATGTACTGACCCTCGTTGAAATAGGTTCCCCGTGCTTAGGAGAACCCAGCGAGATGCAGAAGTCATTCCCCCAATCCAGTCCAGCTGTAGGCATGCCTTGATCTGTGCCAACCTTTTGAAGTATTTTGAAGAAGAAGCTAGTAGCCAAGCAAATATGCAGCTTCGTGGCAAGGCCGACGTTCCAACTGGAGGTCTTATATTTTGAGTTTTAGTAAGGGAAGTAATGTACAGGACTACTATCTCATTTTGGGTCAACACTTTTGTAAGCCATAGAGGCAATCCTTATGACTCAGTTAAAGGAGTTTGTAATAGATATTCATATTATCAATAAAAAGAACTTTTTTATGCTTCAATCTGTGTTTCAACTTATCTGTGTACTCTGAATATGTGCTCGCTATGCGAAAACAAAAATACTTAGCCTTGTGCGGTGCGCAACCTAGGCCCGCACGGCGGTCACGCCCGGGGGACGACTATCGATTCCACGGAATCGGGGCATGACAAGTTGGTATCAGAGCACAACTTCAAAGTTCCTTTTCCCTTCGTACTGGAAAAGTTCCTTTAACGATAATCCCTGTGCGAACTCTTGAACTCGTTAGGGCCAAAATGAGATACGTTCATTCAATAAGTCCATAATACGTTATGATCCTGATATAATTTACCTTCTTTTGGAGGAATGGCGCAAGCGCAACCATCAGCGCAAGCTCCAGGCGAGACACACGCCCAAGAAAGCAGTTCAGGCACTTCGGAAAGCTCACGTAGCCAACGAGCAGTATCCCGAGTTGATCCGCTTCAATAAGTGATGCAAATGTTGGAAGCACAACGGCAGAGAGATGATGCCCGCCAAGCCAAGTTCGAGAGCAACCTAGAGGCCCGACTCTCAGTCCAACAAAGGCAGGTAGATACCCTGCAGCAGCTCGTGCAGACTATGGCCTCCAACCAGTCCGCGGCAACAGGAGTGACTCCGGTGGACCAGCCAGTGCTTGAAGTTGAGACACCGCCGATGCCAAGGACGAGGGAAGTGACTGCCTTCGATTTTGGCGACTTCAAGAAAGTCTGCAATACTCCATTCCAAGGGACTGAGGACCCGATCATGGACCTAGATTGGCTCGCCGAGCTTGAAGATCATTTCTCCCTGCTGGAAGTGCCTGAAGACAAGTGCGTCGCCTGTGCCCAAGTACAGCTTCGCCTCAATGCGCACGACTGGTGGGACGTGCATCGACGATCTCTTCATCTTGACCATGGGGAGGAGGCGATCGCGTGGACAACTTTTTGTGCCATATTTGAGAAGGAGTTTACACCCCCGCCTGTACGACGTCACAAAGAAAATTAGTTTGTTCAACTACGGCAGGGCAGCATGAAAGTGAAGCAATACTCTGCTGAGTTCAAAAAACTAGCCAAATTTGCTAGTTCCTATCTACCCGACGCAGCGAGTCGTGCCAGATGATTCATGGGAGGTCTACGTCCTGCCATCAATGCACACGTAGTCATTCCACAGTATCAGACCATGCGAGAAGTATTGAACCACACCCTTTCTCTCGAACCGCAGTATCCTCACGTTGCTGCCGGTGCTGTACAAACCTACAATCATAAACGCCAAGGAAACGATAGAGGAAACAACGCTGCAAAGCATCAAAATAACGATGGTAAACAGCGTGGAGACCCGAACAAGACCTGCAACTTCTGCAGGAAGCCAGGGCATATCGAAAAAGATTGTCGCCGCAAGCTTGGGACTTGCCTCCGTTGCGGCGATCCAACCCATCAGTTTAGCGGCTGTCCGCTCTCCCCACCTCAGCAACAGAATCAGACACCGGCACCTCAGGCAAATCGAGCGGCACCTCAGCAAGGGCGTAATCAAGCTCAAGGCCGGGTCTATACCATGACACGGGAAGAAGCTCTAGCTTCGGATACCGTCGTGTTAGGTACTTTGCTTTTTAATAATATACCTGCTCGTGTTCTATTTGATTCAGGTGCAACGCATAGTTTTATTTCCATAAATTTTGCCGTAGAGAACAATGTAAAAATAACTCCGTTGCACCTAGATTTAAGTGCTAGCACCCCCTCCGGTAAGAAAATACCTATTTGTTCAGTATGACAAGGTGGTTACATTTGTATTGGAGAAAAGAAGCTGTCGCTCGATGTCTTAGATCTAGATGTTCGGGACTACGATATCATTTTGGGAATGGATTGGCTTGGCGCGTGCGCGGCAACTATTGAATGTGCAGAAAAGCGAGTCATTTTCTGTCTGCCCTGAGAAGCCGAATTTTGTTATACTAGTAGTCCAGCGACTGATGCAACCAGGGCCTGCATGGTGATTTCAGCAAAATCTGCTCGGCGAATGCTCCACACAGGCTGCGAGGGATTTTTAGCGTCGGTTCGGGACACACGGTAGGACTACGCAAACGTCGAGTCTACTTCCGTTGAGGCGGAGTTCCACGATGTGTTTCCGAGCGAACTACTCGGCATGTCGCCAGACCGAGAGATTGAATTCACTATTGATACATTTCCAAATACACAGCATATCTCAAAACCTCCGTACAGAATGGCCCCTACAGAACTGAAGGAATTAAAATGCCAACTTCAGGAATTACTTGATCGTGGGTTCATCTGTCCGAGCGTGTCTCCTTGGGGCACGCCTGTGCTCTTAGTGAAGAAGAAAGACGGAATGCTACGCCTCTGTATAGACTATTGAGAATTGAATAAAGTCACAATCAGAAACAAATATCCTCTGCCACGGATAGACGACTTGTTTGATCAGCTACAGGGGGCAACGATATTTTCAAAGGTCGATCTTCGCTCAGGTTACCACCAGCTGAAGATTAAGCCTGAAGACATGCCGAAGATCGCCTTTTGAACCCGATACGAACGTTACGAGTTTTCAGTGATGCCGTTTGGACTGATGAATGCATCTGCTGCATTCATGGATGTAATGAATCGTGTATTTTGGCCTTTTATCGATAAATTTGTGGTGGTTTTTATCGATGATATCTTGGTGTACTCGAAGACTAGGGATGAGCACGCAGGACACCTGCGGATGGTGCTATAAACCCTCCGAGACAACAAGTTGTATGCCAAATTGAGTAAATACGAATTTTGGCTAGATAATATATCATTTTTGGGGCATGTCATCTCTTCGAAAGGCATTTCTGTTGATCCGAAGAAGGTAGAAGCCATTACGTAGTGGAAATGGCAAGAGTCAGCTAGCGATATCTGGAGTTTTCTTGGACTGGCAGGGTACTACCGCAGGTTTATACAAAAGTTTGCTAGAATTGCTACGCCCTTGACTCAGCTCACGCAAAAGGGTGTAAAGTTCACTTGGACGGACGACTGTGAAGCTTCGTTTATGAAGTTAAAGCAGCACCTCGTCTCTGCACCAATCCTCACTTTGCCGAACGGACCGGATAATTTTAAAATTTTTAGTGATGCATCAAGTAAAGGGCTGGGATTTGTCCTGATACAAAGGGATAAAGTGATAGCCTATGCGTCGAGACAGCTAAAGCCTCACGAGAAGAATTATCCGACGCATGACTTAGAACTGGCTGCGGTAGTGTTTGCGTTGAAGCTGTGGCGCCACTACCTTTATGGTGTACCGTATGAAATCTATACGGACCATAAAAGTTTAAAATACCTATACACTCAAAAGGATTTGAATCTCCGACAGCGGCGTTGGCTTGAACTCCTTAGTGACTTTGATCTCATGATCAGATACACGCTTGGCAAAGGAAACGTAGTAGATGACGCACTGAGTCGAGTGTTCGTAGGGAGTTTGCCTATCAATGATATGCTGCGCCGGGATCTTGGATCCTTAGGCATTACTCTAAAGATCATATACAAGAAGTCGAGGCAACTGGCATAACTGCGCCTCGAACCTGACTTGTTACATAAAGTGAAGGCCGCTCAGAAGGATGATCCATTCCTGCAAAAGATTCATGCCCTTATCTAAGTAGGAAAGGCGTCCGACTTTGCGGTAGGCACGGACGGGATGCTTCGAGTGAAGGGAAGACTGTACGTTCCAAACGACGCAGCCCACAGAAAAGAGATCCTCACGGAAGCCCACTATGCTAGTTATACTTCTCATCCGGGTAGCACAAAGATGTATCGGGATCTCCGCACGATGTTTTGGTGGCACAGCTTGAAATGGGATGTGGCGTTGTTAGTGTCGCATTGCATGGCTTGTCAGAGAGTGAAGGCCGAGCACCAGAAACTAGGCGGAGATCTCCAAAGCCTTGCTATTTTGGAGTAGAAATGGGACCATATAACAATGGATTTTATTGCTGGCTTGCCAAGGACGCAACGGGGACATGATGCAGTCTGGGTTATCGTCGATCGACTCACCAAGTCAGCTCACTTTCTGCCTATTAAATCTAGTTGGAGTACCGACCGCCTGGCTCAGATATATCTCAACGAAATCGTTCGGCTCCATGGCGTGCCCGTATCAATAGCCTCCGATCGAGATGGTCAATTCATATCGCATTTCTGGGAAAGCCTGCAGTCAGTAATGGGGACGAAGTTAAAGTTCAGCTTCGCCTACCATCCACAGACCGACGGCCAAACAAAATATGTCAACCATATCCTCGAAGACATGCTACGACTCTGCGCCTTGAATTTGAAGACTAGTTGGGACCTGCACCTACCGTTAGCCAAATTTGCTTACAACAACAGTTTCCAATCAAGCATTCAGATGACGCCGTATGAGGCATTGTATTGGCGGAAGTGCAGATCCCCGATCTGTTGGGATAAAGTTGGTGAACGGCAGATTCTTGGCCCTGAGCTTGTGGAGTAGACTGTCGAGAAGGTTCGATTGATTCGGGAAAGATTAAAGATAGCTCAAAGCCGCCAAAAGAGCTATGCAGATTCACATCGAAGACCACTAGAGTTCCTAGTAGGCGATCGGGTATTCCTCACGGTCTCGCCCATGCAAGGAGTCAGCAGGTTCGGAGCAAAGGGAAAGCTAAGTCCAAGATTTGTCGGTCCGTTCAAAATATTAAAGCGGGTTGCCTCAGTTGCTTAACAGATTGCACTACCACCATCCCTATCCGACGTACACGATATTTTTCATGTTTCTCAACTTAGAAAATATGTGTACGACCCGAGCCACATGGTAGACCTTGAACAACTGAACCTCCAGGCCGACTTGACGTATTTAGAACAACCTGTGCAAATTTTGGATAGGAAGAAAAGCTGCTTCGGACCCGTTCGGTTCCTCTAGTGCGCGTGCTTTGGCGGAATCACTCTGTCGAAGAATCTACTTGGGAGCTTGAATCAGAGATGAGGGAAAGGTTCCCCTCATTATTTCCTAGTGGTAGGTTCTATTCCTTAAGTTTCGGGACGAAACTTCCAATTAGTTGGGTAGGATGTGGTGTCCCGTTTCCCCTATTCGGGGAGCGCGGCTAAGAAATACAAGACGATATCGTTCGATCGGGATAGATTGAATCAAGAACTCATCCTCGTTATGGATTTGTCTCTTCGGAATCGATTCTCATATTCAGTGGACCGTGCCCCCGGGATCGACTTAGCGGCAGAGTCAGGAGGGACCTCTCCGCTGCATTCTTTCGTTGCCTAGTTTTCGCCGTCGCTTGTTGCTTTCGTGCCTTGAGTTGGTTTTCGGATTTGCTTGAGATTTCTTGAACGGTTTTGATGGATTTCATTGCTTTCGTTCATGAACTGCACTTCAATTTCGATATTGGAAAGGTGGAAGAGGTATTGATCAGGTGTTCGTGGCAATACAGGTGAACCAGCAGTAGGCACCGCTCGAACGGACTCCTGAAGCATCTCTTTCCTTCTTTCTTCCAACTACTAAGTGAATGGCTACCATCCCGATTAGCTGGCCCTACGTCCAGTCTTCACATCTAAAATCTTGTATTCATGCTTGCCCTGATCAAATGATACCAAGTAATAACTAAAAGACTACAAGATAATAAGGGAATAGACTTGGGAAATTATGCTTGTCAAATAAAACTTGTGAACAGTTACTTACTTACATGCTTGTTCGTTTGAAATGTTCATCATATACATAAATACAAGTTAGAATGTATATTTCTTCTTAAAATTATGCTATGTATAGAACTCATCTTGAATGCAATAAACTGAACAGAAAGACTATGCAAAAGTAAATCTTGCCCTGTTATTGCCCTGCGCCTGATATGCCCTGACTTGCCTCGATTGCTAACTTAGTATACTGCATTGATCACGGACAACTTGTGCACAAGGTCTCGGTTCCTGCGGACGGTCGCTGGGGCACCGGCACCGATTCAATCCGGACGGAACTCATGATAGTCGCCTGCTATAGGACGGAATACCCTGCGATGTCCTAAACTATGCGTCGCACGACATTTGGTACTAAGACTAGCCGTCCACTATGGCAACGTGCCAGTGATCCCGTCGTATATTTAAACCTGTTGCAACTAACTTGTGTCTTCTTGGCAGGGAAGGCATGGTAAGTATTGTGCAGGTGGTTCAGACGGGCAGGTAAATGTCACCGAGCGGTGGCAGGTTATTTTTCATTAATTTTTATATCTATTGCTTGCTGTAAAATAAACTATGGCAAGATAGAAATATCACAAATAATGCATGCTTCATTAAAATAATGTGTTGATTGGTATAGTTGGGTTAGCTTGCCTTCACCAGTACGTTTCGATGTACTGACCCTCGTTGAAATAGGTTCCCCGTGCTAAGGAGAACCAAGCGAGGCGCAGAAGTCATTCCCCCAATCCAGTCTAGTTGTAGGCACGCCTTGATCCGTGCCAACCTTTTGAAGCATTTTGAAGAAGAAGCTAGCAGCCAAGCAAATATGCAGCTTCGTGGCAAGGCCGTCGTTCCAACCGGAGGTCTTATATTTTGAGTTTTAATAAGGGATATAATGTACAGGACTGCTATCTCATTTTGTGTCAACACTTTTGTAAGCCACAAAGGCAATCATTATGACTCAGTTCAAGGAGTTTGTAATAGATGTTCATATTATCAATAAAGAGAACTTTTCCATGCTTCAATCTGTATTTCAACTTATCTGCGTACTCTGAATATGTGCTCGCTATGCGAAAACAAAAATACTTAGCCTTGTGTGGTGCGCAACCTAGGCCCGCACGGAGGTCACGTCCGAGGGATGACTATCGATTCCACGAAATCGGGGCGTGACAGAGCAGAGGGTGTATCCTAGAGTTGGGAGTGTGTTCATATGGGTTGATGATGGAGTAGTGTATGTTTAGTTTGTGTATTATTGCTGGAGTGTGACAGTGAGTAGAGGGTGTGCACTGTATCCTCTGTGCTGTGGTGTATTGGTGTGCAATGGAGGTAAGGGGAACTACAAGGTGATGCAGCATTCGTACTGCATCAGGTGATCGAGCCATCACAGCAGCTGTGTTGCAGGAAAGTGCACTAATGCACTGCAGGTTTAGGCTTGCTTAGGTGCAGAGCTCTTAAGCTCGGGTTAGTGACTGTAGTCCGGTCAAACAACTGCTATAGGAAATCTGTAATGGACTGGAAAAGGGGGATATTGATCCAGCATACTTGGCAATGAGCAACACTGGGTAGGAGAACTCGAGCAGATAGAGGGCATTATATTGCACTGCTTTGGCTGTGCAGTACAATGATTTCGGAGGGTCTGAGCCAACTTTACAGAAGCAATGTGAGAGAATATCAAATGATATTAGAATGTTGATATCTGAATGTGCATGTGTTAAGTAGGAATATTAGTATTAAGGTAAGTTATGGGTAGTTATTGATGAATTTGGTTAGTATAGGTTAACATCAGTCAAGTTCTCAGTTTAGAAGTTAGTGTAAACCAAGTGTTAGATAGTTTAGTAGTGAGTATTAATTAGTAATGTATCAGTTAGCACTGATTAGTGTCAGTTATTAGATATTAGAATGTAGTATTAATGAAGTATATTATTATCAATTAATGCTAGTTAGTGTATTATTTCAGTCAATGCAAGTTGGTATCAGATTTTGTATGCCAGTTAGTATGTATAAATTGGTAATGAATATTGGTGGGAGACTGTTAGTGCAGTGAGTTCTAAGCTATCAGTTAGTTGATAGTGAGGATTAGTTAGTGTAGATTTTGGTTAAGTTAGAGATATTAAGTATCACATAGTAATAGAAGCAATTAATAGATACTCATAAGTTACATATATATTAACATCTAGCTATTATAGTTATATTAGCTAAGTTAGTAAAATAAGTTAGATACTAAGTATCAGTTAGTTAGTTAGTTAGTAGTGTATTATTAGCTATATATTATGCTAAGTGAGTTGATGTTAGTAAATAGTTAGATGTCAGTTGGGTAATTTAAGTTAACATAGAAGTTGGTTTCTGTTAGTATTAGTTAAGGGTACAAGTTAACTGTTAGTATCAGTGAGTGATAGTAATATAAGTTATTAGCTAAGGTATTTACTAAAACTAGCTAGTATTAACTTAGAAACTTAGTTAATAACCTATTATAGTTAGTATAAATTAGTATTAACTAGTTAGTAACATTATAGATTGATTACCTTAGTATAGACTTATGGACCTAGTTAGCTAGAAATGACTTAGAAAAGCATCCTATTAGCATTTTAGCTCATTTCTCACTCTTATTTCACCAATTGATATGACATTCATATCTAGGTGTGTGTGACACCAGCTCGGACATCGAGAGACATTTTGCTCAGGACCTGTTAGTTTTTATTTTATGATATTATATATATCACTTGTTCTAGAACAGTATACTTGATTCTGACACAGTGGATACACGAACTTATACTAAATGTATCCTGTCATGAGATATTATCCCCTACCATGTGCAACAGGTACTCCTTCACATATATTTTGTCGTTTGTATCGGATATTGATTATCTTATACTTTGTGTTCACACACTGCTCGTATTCAGTGTGCCTATATTAATGTTCGTAACATGTCATGATTGGATCCATAAGTATTGGATGGGGACGGGGGAGTAGGAGTTAGTTATGTGATAAAGCCCAAGTGTATTTCTGTACATGTCAATTATATATCACACGTGTAATCGAGTTACCATATTGTATTCATGTTCAACCCAAACCGATCAAATAATGAGCTTGTACTCTATGGCACAGTAGCTAGTTTCATCTATTTCTATTACTTACAGTCATTCCATATTGCATGTTCTTTATTTTCCAGTTCATTACCTGTTTGCTTTAGTTCATTTCTATTTCCAATTGTAGTTATCTTGTATTCTTTTCTATCACCTGGCATATATGTTCTACCATATTTTGGAACTACTTTCAGAGTTTTGTACTTTGCTTCAATCCATACTGGATATATATTTTTCAGATGATTGGCTTGTGGATCAGTATTCCACTTACTACGGGCCATAAGACGACGTACCATTAGATCCACTAGATAATACTCCCTTAGAGCAGGAGGACCTAGTGTAAGATACTGAGGAGGCTTAGACTTATTTTTTGGACTTGTATTAGACTTGTATTGAGACTTCTGGCATGTATATTATTTTTGGAGTTGATTTGTGCCTAGACTAATATTGTGGACTTGTGATTGCATAGTGATTCCTATTTCATCTTTCTTATTCCATATCGTGCTTTATCTTCCTTAGTTTGATATTGTTATTGAGTATAGATATCTTTATCATGTCATTATATTTGTTCTTTCATTTGGAGTTGAGATGACATTGACAGATACCTTATATATATTGTATGAGACATTAGATAGTATCAAGGACGTAGACAAAATTCTACGTTATTCTTACGACGTAGGCTGAGCGTTGTTCACCACTCATGGCCTTATTTCGGGTACAATTTCTGACACATTTTTAGTGGTGGCTCATACAGATTGAGAGGTCACAACTAGTGCGATATCGTAGTAGTTCTCAGGCTTAGAATACTGCTACGAGCCTGTTTTAGGATATCGGTATATGTTGAGAGTATACTCAATCACCACTAGGAAATATTTTCAAATATCTATTTTTCTATCCTTATCTATTTGAATGCTTGCTTTACTTTGAATAATTATGTCCTTTGTAATGATATCGTATCTTACTGAATATTGATTCATTTGTTTCTATCTATCTTTAGGTTGCCGCCGAAGTCGCATTCCCAAAGCTCCGGCGTAGTATCAGCGAGGTCGATCACTTTGTTGCCTTTGAGGGCAGTCCCAACAGACACTGTTCCAGCAGCTTCAGTTCAGAGGTCCGCTTCGTCGGTCCAGGTGGGCATTTTCGTAGCAGCTTTCGGGGGTGCTCCACCTTCGGCACTGGAGATCTTTCAGCAGATGATGGAGGCAGAGCAGCGCCAGTCAGAGGTTATGAGACTGGGCATTAAAAATGCCCACCAGATTATACTCGCCGCAGTCGAGAGAGTCGCTTTAGTCCAGCCACATACAGTACCACCTCAGTTCACCCCACAACAGTCGAGGCCGTGGACTATCATAGACTTCAAGAAGATGAGGCCGAAAGACTTTAAAGGCACCGAGGGGATTCTTTAAGCTGATGATTGGATCAAAGATATTGAGAGGAACCTACGGTTGGCGCATATTGCAGAGAGGTTGTAGGTAGAGGCTGCAGGAAGCATGATATTTGATATCATATTGACTTGGTTTAGAATGGACCCTAGGATCTCAACGTCGAGACTTACTTGGAAGGTTTTAAGGAGATCTTCAAGGAAAAGTTCTTCCCAGATGTGGCTCTAACATCTCTAGAGATCCAGTTTCAGTACCTCTTTCAGGGAGGTATGACGGTGGATGAGTATGCGGTAGAGTAATGCAGATTAGGTCCCTTTATGGAGGGACAAAATCCCTGGGGGAAGGCCCAAAAGTTCAGAAAGGGTCAGAACAGGGAGATCAAATCCTATACTAGCGGTCATCGCACCACTACATTTGAGGAGATCCTAGAATAGGCACAACATGAGAAGAAGGATTTGGAGCTTGGCTCCAAGAGGTTGAGAGATCCCTCAGGAGCTAGAGGTAGTGCAGGGCCAGCAAAATGTCTATATTTTTAGCAGTAGCATCAGAGACACTTCCAGCAGGCGAGGCAGCAGTTTCTCATACCATCTAGAGTGCTAGTGCAGCAGGCATACCAGATCTAGTGGCCAGCTATTCCTTGCCTATTCTGTAAGCAGCCGGGACATTGATGGGATACGTACAGGATGAGGTTGGGCCAGTATTTATTCTGCGGATCAGGAGACCACCAGTTGAGGGCTTGTCCTAGAGCTCTAGCTTGTCCAGCTCAGGGTGGGGCCCAGGCACAGAGAGAACCCGCGAGACCACCAGCGGGACATCAGTGAGGACCTCTATTGCCCAAATAGCAGCAAAGGACCTCCGTTGCCTACACAGCAACAGAGGTTCGTACTGCACCAGCAACAGCAGACAGGTGCTTCGAAGGGGTGAGCTTTTGCCTTGACCATCGTGGAGGAGGAGCCAGTTGGAGATGTTATTTCAGGTTCAGTCTATTTTGATTCTTTTCCAGCTCATGCTTTATTTGATTCTGGTGCTTCGCATAACTTTGTATCTGTATCTTTTGCTTTGAAACATTATTTTGAGACAGAACCATTGGCGAGGATTTACAAGATCACGATCGGGGGTGGCATTATATTAGTCAGTAATATTTGCAAGGACCGGAGGGTTTTTCTAGAGGCCGAGAGTTGAGCACGTGTCTACTCGTAATGCCACTTTTGAGCTACGACATAATACTCGAGATTAATTCGTTGAGTAGGCACCATGCTAGTATTGATTATCGTGGAGGCATAGTTTTATTTCAGACACCAGGAGATTTAAAGTTTGACTTTGTCAAAGAAGCAGCAGAGCGGAACGATGAAGATTTCTGTGGAGCTATGGTGGAAGAGTAGGAGCTGTCATAATCATTGATTACAGAGTATATAGACGTCTTCCCGGAAGAGTTGTCGGGATTGCCAACGGACCAAGATGCGGAGTTCTCTATAGAGTTGGTGCCAGACGCAGAGCTAATATCATAACACGTCTAAAGAGTCAACAACAGCGAACTAACTAAATTGAAGAAGTAGGTGGATGAATTGCAGGACAAGGGCTTCATCCGGTCTAGTTTGTCACCATGGGCTGCTCCTGTATTATTTGTTCCAAAAAAGGATGGGTCGGTACGCATGTGTATTGATTTTAGGGCTCTAAATAACCTCATTATCAAGAACAAATATCCGTTGTCGCGGATTAACGATCTGTTTGATCAGTTAAGCGGAGTAAAGGTATTCTTGAAGATAGACTTGAGATCAGGGTACCACCAGGTGAAAGTGAAGAAGGAAGTCATTCCGAAGACTTCTTTCAGGACTTAGTATGGGCAGTTCGAGTTTTTGGTGATGCCTTTTGGGTTGACCAATGTCCCGACGATATTCATGAACCTGATGAATAAGTGTTTCATCAGTACTTGGATCAGTTTATTGTGGTCTTCATTGATGATATATTAATATATTCGAAGACCCCAAAGGAGCACGAGAAGCACCTGAGGATACTTTTGGAGACCCTCGGGAAGGAGAAACTATATGGCAAGATTTTAAAGTATGAGCTCTTCCTTGATAAGGTTGAATTCCTCGGGTATGTGATTACAGGAGACGGGATCTCAGTAGACCCGAAGATGATTTCAGCAATTGAGTCGTGGTCTACTCCGAGTTCAGTAGCAGAGATTAGGAGTTTTCTTTGATTGGAAGGCAATTACTGGAGATTTGTTCATGACTTCTCCAGAATTGCAGAGTCGATGACTAGGCTGACCCGAAAGGACGTGGAGTTCGTCTGGACGGAGGAGTATCAAGCCGAATTTAAAGAGATGAATAAGAGGTTGACTACACCTCCAGTGTTGACGTTTCCATCAGGAACAAAAGATTTTACCATTTATAGTGATGCTTCGAAAAAGGGTTTGGGTTATGTATTACAGTAGAACAGGAAATTGATTGCCTATGCTTCCAGGAAATTATGCCCTCATAAGAAGAGTCACCCTACCCATGACTTGGAGTTGGCAACAGTCATCTTTTCTCTAAAGCTGTGGAAACACTACTTGTACATAGAGCGTATGGAGATCTTTACAGACCACAAGAGCTGGAAGTATGTGTTTACACAAAAAGAGATAAACATGAGGCAACGACGATGGTTGGAGTTGATGAAGGACTTCGATATTTCTTTACAATACCATCCAGGGAAGGCCAACGTAGTCACTGATGGCTTAAGCAGGTATCCAGTGGCTATGTACTTGACGAAGGACAAATATTTATTGGCCGATCTTGATAGCTTGTGTATTGAAGTGCTAATTCCTGGAGTTACAACACAGATATGGGGACTTCAGGTACAGTCTGAGTTGATGGACCTCATCAGAGCGACACAGTTCGAGGATGAGTCTCTGAGGAGCATCAGAGCACAGGTACAGATAGGATTGACAAAGAATTTAGTATTACAGAGGATGGATTATTGTGGCATGATACCAGATTGTGTGTGCCGAGTAGTACGTTACGCGAGGAGGTTCTTCATGAGGCACATTAATCTCAGTACTCTATGCATTCGGGTGCCAAAAAGTTGTACAGAGACATGAGAAAGCATGTTTGGTGGTATGGTATAAAGTGGAGGTGGCGAGCTTTATATCCAGATGCTTGGTATGCCATAAGGTAAAGGCAGAGGGACAGAGGCCAGGTTGGTTGCTTCAACCTTTACCCATTCTAGAGTGGACATTGGAGCATGTGATGATTAGCTTTGTTTCGGGGCTTCTACGTTCTCCAGGAGGAAAAGTCGCAATTTGGGTCATCGTAGACAGGTTGACCAAATTGTCCCAATTCTTACCAATCAAGGTGGGTACGTCTACGGAGAAGCTCGCAAAGATGTATGGAAGGAAAATAGTCAGATTGCATGGAGTTCCTGCGAGCATAGTCTCAGATCGGGATAGTCATTTTATATCCTACTTCTGGAGGAGTTTGTAGGCTAGCTTGGGCACCCAGCTCAAGTTTAGTACTACATATCACCCTCAAACAGACGGGAAGTCAAAGAGGACTATCCAGACTCTCGAGGATATGCTACACACCTGTGTTTTGGATTTGAGAGGCTCTTGGGAGAATCACCTTCACTTAGTAGAGTTTGCTTATAACAACAGCTACCAGGCCAGTATCGAGATATCTCCATTTGAGGCATTGTATGGACGGAGATGTCGTACTCTATTTTCTTGGGATAATATTGGTGAGAGAGCCTTATTGGGACCAAAGATGGTCGTGGATGCAACTGGAAAGGTAAAGCTTATTAGGGATAGACTTCGGGTGGCGCATAAACAACGGCATTGGACTAATTGCCACTGGAGACCTTTGGAGTTTGAGGTATAGGTTTTGTTTTGTATTGTTTATGTTTGCCTTATTTTAGGTAGAGTGCTAAGGCTATATTTTGTTCTAGGTTGGCGATCTGGTGTTCTTGAAAATTTATCTAACATGGGGCACGATTCACTTTGGTGGAGGCGGGAAGCTTAGTCCACGATACATCGGACCCTTCGGTGTTCCTGCAAGGGTCAGTGTAGTGGCTTACAGACTAGACTTGTGGCCTGCACTAAAGGGAGTGAATAATGTGTTTCAAGTATCGCAGCTGAGATGATACGTAGCAGATCCTAGTCATGTATTGGATCACTCGGAGATCGAGGTGGGTCCGACTCTCAGTTATCTAGAGCAGCCCGTGGAGATTCTAGATCGCAGGAAGAAGTTGCTGCAAAATCAGATGATTCCTCCGGTACGCATCTCATGGAGGTATCACTCTCCGGAAGAGTCTACCTAAAAGAGGGAATCCGAGATGCACGAGCGATACCCTTACCTATTTGAACCGTGAGGTATAATTTCTTTTTGCTTGTTGTGATTACTTGTTGTAGATTGTTCCTTCCTTAAATTTCGAGGACGAATTTTTTTTAAGGTGGGTAGTATTGTCACCCTCACTTTTCCAAGTAGGGGTAGTTTGGTAATTTGATATGGATATTTAATTTTAGGAATAAATATTAATATTAGTGTGCTATAAATATTTAATTGATGCTTGTATTAATTATTTATTACTATGTTATATTTTTTTGTGCCTTGTATATTTATTTATTAATTAGTGGACTAGCCTATTAGTTAGACTTGACACTTGTGAACCAATTAGACTTGTCATGACAACTAGTGAGCCCAACATGGACCTAAGCCCAATAGCCCAATCCACTAATTCATTAGGCGGATTAGACTTAATTAGAGACCCTCCAAAATTGCCTATCCTTAATCCTATTCATAATTGGATGAAGATGGGTGATTTGGACATTCAATGAGACTTGGAGGGGAAGGAATAGGGCTGGCCATAATAAGAGGGGCTCTTATTCTCTCTCCTCCTTCATTTGCATTCATTGGATCTTAAATTCTAGATCCCCAATTTTATTTCATTTCCTCTATTAATTTATTACTCAATTCACTTCTATTCTCTCTTATTTTTATTTCTCAAGGAGTTTTGGAGCTTGGAGAAATAAAGAGCACAAGGAGGAGGAGCATTGGTGAAGAGATCGTGTCCGGAGCGTGTCCACTTGAGCATTTCATTGGGAATTCATCTTCCAATTGGTAAATTCTGATTTTCTCTTCTTTATAGATTCCAAATCATGCATTTGACCATTAGCAATGACCCCATGGCATAGTACTACCAATAGGAGCAAGTTTTAGGCCAATTGGTTCTATATAGAGATTTCTACATAGGTTTTTATATGTGCTTTGGAGGAATTATGAGATTGACACATTAATTGTGTGCCATGAGATTAATTACATCTAATTAGACTTAGATTGGGGTTGTGGGACTACGTACGTGTCCACAAATGGATACGTGTAGGCCATATCACGGTATTTTGCGATACGGTGTGATACATGGCTTTATTTTGTGCATTTTGTGTAATTACTCTTCATTTTTCTTTGTAGCAAGTTCTAATAGTTATATTATAATGTATTTGGTAGGTATGAAGGATATTTGTATTATAATTGGGCCATTATCTCTCTAATTGTATGTGTATCATATTTTCTTAGGTTATCTCCTATAGGTGTTTGTCAAATTGTCTTCAGTATATTATATAGGTTAATATCAGTGGATATATATATATATATATATATATATATACAGGATATTAAGTATATGTATATATGTGTCTGTCGATTTGTAATGTGTATATGAGTGTTTGGTAATCTGTGGCAAATGTGTAGTTTAGTAAAGTTGTGCATTTGGTATGTGCAGAGGGTGTATCCTGGAGTGGGGAGTGTATTCATATGGGTTGATGATGGAGTAGTGTAATGTTTAGTTTGGGTATTATTGCTGGAGTATGATAGTGAGTAGAGGGTGTGCATTGTATATCCTGTGTGAGAGAATATCAAGTGATATTAGAATGTTGATATCTGAATGTGCAGGTGTTAAGTTGGAATATTAGTATTAAGGTAAGTTATGGGTAGTTATTGATGAATTTGTTTAGAATAGGTTAGCATCAGTCAACTTCTCAGTTTAGAAGTTAGTGTAAACTAGGTGCCAAATAGTTTAGTAGTGAGTATTAATTAGTAACTTATCAGTTAGCACTGATTAGTGTCAGTTATTAGATATTTGAATATAGTATTAGTGAAGTGTATTATTACCAATTAATGCTAGTTAGTGTATAGTTTCAGTCAATACAAGTTGGTATCAGATTTTGTATGCCAGTTATTATGTATCAGTTGGTAATGAGTATTGAAGGGTGACTGTTAGTGCAGTGAGGTCTAAGCTATCAGTTAGTTGATAGTAAGGATTAGTTAGTGAGGATTTTGGTTAAGTTAGAGATATTAAGTATCACATAGTAATAGAAGCAATTAGTGGATACTCATAAGTTACATATATATTAACAAGTAGCTATTATAGTTATATTAGCTAAGTTAGTAAAATAAGTTAGATACTATGTATCAGTTAGTTAGTTAGAATTGTATTATTAGCTATATATTATGCTAAGTGAGTCGTATGTTAGTAAATAGTTAACTGTCAGTTGGGTAATTTAAGTTAACATAGCAGGTGATTTTTATCAGTATAGTTAAGGGTACTAGTTAGCTGTTAATATCCGTGAGTGATAGTAATATAAGTTAATAACTAAGGTATTTACTAGAACTAGCTAGTATTAACTTAGAAACCTAGTTAATGACCTAGTATAGTTAGTATAAATTAGTATTAACTAGTTAGTAACATTATAGATTGATTACCTTAGTGTAGACTTAGTATGGACCTAGTTAGCTAGAAATAACCTAAAAAAGCATCCTATTAGCATTTTAGCTCATTTCTCACTCTTATTACACCAATTCATATGCCATTCATATCTAGGTGTGTGTGACACCAGCTCGGATATCGAGAGACATTTTGCTCAGGAACCGAGGCGAGTATATTTCTCTATTAGTTTTTATTTCATGATAGTGTTTATATCACTTGTTATAGAATTGTATACTTGATTCTAAAATAGTGGATACACGGAATGATACTAGATAAATCCTGTCATGAGATGTCATCCTCTACCGTATTCAGCGGGTACAGATTCATATATTTTATTATGTGTTTCGGTATTGATTATCGTGTACTTCGTGTTCACACACTGCTCATGTTCAGTGTGCCCATATTAGTGTTCGTAACGTGTCGTGATTGGATTCATGAGTATTGGTTAAGGACATAGGAGTAGGAGTAGGTTATGTGATCAAGCCCAAATGTATTCATGTACATGTCAATTACATATCACACGTGTAATCAAGTTACCATATTATATTCGTGTTAAACCCAAACTGATCACATAATGAACTTGTACTCTATGGCACAATAGCTTGTTTTATCTGTTTTCATTACTTACAGTAATTCCATATTGCATATTCTTTATTTTTTAGTTCATTACCTGTTTGCTTTAGTTTATTTCTATTTCCTATTGTAGTTATCTTGTATTATTTTCTATTACCTGTCATAAATGCTCTACCATATTTTGGAACTGCTTTCAGAGTTATGTATTTTGCTCCAATCCTGACTGGATATATAGATGATTGGATTGTGGATCAGTGTCCCACTTACTATGGGCCGCAGGACGACATACCATTTAAGGATACTCTCTTAGAGCAGGAGGACCTAGTGTAAGATACTGAGGAGGCTGAGACTTATTGTTTAGACTTGTTTTAGACTTTTATTGAGACTTTTGGCTTGTATATTATTTTTGGAGTTAATTTTTGCCTAGACTCATATTGTGGACTTGTGATTGTGGTGATTCCTATTTCATCTTCCTTATTCCATATCGTTCTTTATCTTCCTTAATTTGATATTATGATTGAGTATAGATATCTTTATCATGTCATTATATTTGTTCCTCCGTTTGGAGTTAAGATAACATTGAAAGGCACCTTATATATATATATATATATATATATATATATATATATATATATATATATTATATGAGACGTTTGATTGTATCGAGGACCTAGACAGCGTTCTACGTTATTCTTACAACGTAGGCTCAGCGTTGTTCACCACTCGTGCCCTTATTCCGGGTGCAGGTCATGACACATGATGCCTATCAACGACAAGTTCCTCAAAAAGTACTATGTCTAAACTAGAATTGTACTCCCTTTACTATCAGCTGGATAACTAAAATATACGTTATACATTCCCCGTTGTTCATCCCCAGCAAGTGTGTAAGCACAATATGCACTTATTTTCCATAAAATTTTGATGAAAGCTATTGTCTGTATTCAGGAATTCTGAATACGCAACAAACAGTGGATCCTCAAAAAGCTCCCCAGTGGAGCCACCTTCAGGTTTATCCGCACTCTAGGGTAGATCGCTCACAATCAGTTTGCTTGACCATTAGTTCTTATCCATATTATCTCAGAACTACTGTCCTTACTGTTCTTCCCAGTCGGGTTTACGATATCCTTCTTACCTCTGAGCAAACATTTCTATTTGAATATCCACTTCCATAATACCTCTGACATCGGTCGTCATCTAAAATTATCACCCGTACTTAACTCTAAGTATGCCAGCGGTCTTAATTCTACAAAACCTGCCACATCCAGATCACCTCTGGCATGGCTTGTCTCGAACTTATTACTTGCACTCAGGTGTGAAAGAAGTAATGAGGCCACAAAAACTATCACGTCCATATCGCCTCTGATAGGGTTTTGTTTCAAACTTATTACTTGTACTCCAGTGCACAATAAGTAATAGGTCCACCAGAGATCCCCAGTGGGAAGTCCTCAACAAACGTAAATAGTTCACGTCCATGTTACCTATGAACTATGAGCTTCCCATTTTCCCCATCCAAAGAAAATAAGATGTCTATATTAACTCTGGCTCATTTCCTTTTCTTTTCCCAAAAACATCATAATCGTACCTAACCTCTCGGTATGACTATCATTTAGCTCACGTCCACGTTACCTCTGAGCTATCGTCCTCACATTCTCCTAGTAGACTTTGCCATGACCTTCTAACCTCTGAGAAAACCTCTCTATGTGACTATCGATTATCATGTCCATATTACCTCTGATATCGGTCGTCATCTAAACTTATCACCCGTACTCAACTCTAAGTATGCTAGCGGTGTTAAGTCCAAAAAACTAGCCACGTCCATATCACCTATGACAGGCTTGCCTTGAATCTATTACTTGCACCCAAGTGAGTAAAAGGTAATAGGTCCACCAAAGATCCCCAGTAGGATATCCTCAACAACTACGGTATTGTGCTACATCCATATTATATCTAGTACAATATGTAAAAATTGTACACAGTGGCGACAAAAAGAGAAGCTTTTATTTCTTTAAGCAAATTAAGAGCAAACTATATTCAAAGTCTCATCAATGCCTCTACCAAAACAGACAGTAAAAAGAAGAGAAAAATAAAACAAGTACTAAACATCACACCAAAGAGCCATGCGTGTCATCCATACAGGGCACATACTAGATCTGCACAGGGCGAGCTATCACCCATGCGATAGATCCATATATTGCTCACGATGGGACCACGCATGATGGACCTCTTACGCATGCGACATGCCGTGTGGGAAGTCTGCGCATGTCCTCAATCATGCGACGAGACTTGGGAAAAGGCCACAAATGTCTTTTCATCAATTCGATGAACCGTACAAAGGGTATCACTATATGGGGAGGGGTCATCATCCCAGAGGTAACTATACCTTTGACGGGCTTCTACACATCAGAAGGAATCATAGGGGAGTCGCCCTCGGCGGTGGGAGCCTTCTCATTTCCTTTGCCCTTTTTCTTTGGCAACACAGCCTCAGTAGCTATGCCCTTGGTAGTCGTGAAAGAAAAAGGAGCTCTGGAGGCCATAACAGTTGTCGGAGAAAGAGATAACAGTAGCAGGGGGAAATACAAAGAAGAAAATAAAAGAATTTCTTTCTCCTAGCTCTCCTCTTTTTCTAGGCAAGAGCGTAATAGAACCCGTGCCATCTTAGTCCACGTAGCAATCTAGGATAAAGTGCAATTTTTGAGTTCTTGATCCGCTGTTATCGATGAGTGAACCGTCGCTTCAACGAACGTGTATAAAGGCGGCTCAGAATCCCCAAGAAATCTCCTTAAAGATCGAGCCAAATTTCAGCATTTAATGATCTGACAGCCTGGTGGAAGCACCTATGCAGTAACGTGCCTATGTGGCATCACAACCATGCGACCGAAGGTGCTCGACCATCCTTCTTGTTCAAAGTATTCCAAACTTGTCATTTTGGAAACTTTGAAGAGGGTCTTGTAGAAGCATAGAAAATCTAAATCCATGCGCCCAACAAACATGCGACCCAAGATCAACTCAGAAGAAATTAGGCCACAAAATGACCACGCGACCAAGGACAAGCAGCAGCCATGCGCCCCAATATTTGGCACATAAAGGCCTGATACAAAGATTATGTTTGATACATAATATTAACAAAAAAAAATTTAAATGCCTTGAAATACGTGAGCACGCTAAATGATATAACCTCACGTCAGCATGAACTTTACTCCTGACGGGTGTGCAGCGCCACATATACAATACGATAAAGGCTACATTCTTTCTGTGTCTCTGGCCCCAGGTATTCTAGACCCCATGTGTTTCATGCATCTCTGGCCCCATGCATTCCAGACTCCATATATTCCATGCATCTCTGGATCCATGCATTCCAGACTACATGTGTTCCATACGTCTATGGTCCTATGCGTTTCAGACTCCATGTGTTCTATTCATCCCATGCATTCCATACTCCAACATGGAAGGGTTCCCTGAGATAAAATATTTCTATTACGGCTGAAGTGATTCTCTCCAACTAAATGTGGGACACGTGTCAAGCTAACCAAGTCACGCAAACAAAAGACGAGAACCGCCCAAATCTTCAGCAACAACAAATCGTAACAAACATCCACGTGGTTGCTCGGCCTGGACTCAACTATATCCTGTTAAGGATGTACACATAGAAGCCTTCCTATCGTATGCATCTACAGTTGCAACCATATTCTGTTGATGGAGCCCCCTACGGCCACCAAACAGAAGCATATGCGGCACCTATTGCCCACCAACATTATGGCTATAAATAGGAGCAACTTGGACGTTCCAATGGCTGGCTGGTTTTTTTTTGTTTCAGAGACCATACCACTCAAGGCGAGCTACGTACGTGTACACAAGCTCAAGTCGGAGAGAAAAGAAGAGAAGATAGCATCCCTTATCCCCTCGACGGACCGTTAACAGAGTAAAATAGGCGCTGTAGTACTCGGTCTGCATCATCACATTACCTAGATCAAAAATATTGTACTTAGATTTTCTGTCAAGGATTTTTTTGTACTTTTTATTCTTTATTAAATAAAAGTTTTCCAAACTTATTTCAATAGCAAACAATGCTCCATTGGTCAATTACACAATTAATTGAGTTCTTGTAAGTTGGATAGCATGCCTTATAACCTAGCATCCAATTGTCTTTATGACCCATTAATGAAGTATACTTGAATAAAATAGAATATATGCTAGTTTAAGAAGATAGGGTTACCTAGACTATAGAGTTTTAGAGGTCTATACGCTATTTGGTCGACCAGAGACTTAGACAAGAAGTTAGTATGGCAACTGTAGAGGCACATACATCGAACGAGTATTAGATTCTAGATGAACATGAACTATTTGTACTTTCATTCATCATAATATCGCATACTTATATTTTGGACTATCTTAACTTATGCTGCTATTATAGCCTAGTTTTGTAAACTTATTCTTTTATCGAGCTTGTTCATGACATGTACTATTGGAAGCCCACACTAATAAATTATCTAATTAGAATCGGTGTATTATGGTCTGATCAACCTTAGTGAAATTGGTTCGCTCTTCGTATGACTATTTTACGTGGATTGAAGACTTAGGTTATTAATATACTTGCCCTCTAGACAGGTCCGAGCATATCGTATCGGTTATGTAAATGTACTGATATGAGCCTATGATAGAAATTTACCAAAGTAGGATTTCATCCACAACTGTCTTGATAACTCACTTTTGAATCCTACCATCGTCCTTGAACCCCGTATTTGTATTCGATCGCATCTTCCTTGAACTCTTTATTATTTATTTTTCCTTCTTCTACTTCGGAAAGATAAACGCTCGTGCATGACGGAAGTTTGGCATATGGATAGAACTAGAGATATACCCTATTATGACACAAAATTTTATGAGTATAGATCGATGTAGAATGGTATATATATATATATATATATATATATATATATATATATATATATAGTGGTTTACAAGTTCTAATGATAGGTTTATAATTAAACTAGTTAGCATGCCTGCGAAACTAGTAGGTGACATAAGTAGTAGTAGTAGTATTCTCTTTCCTATCAGCACCTCGTGTCACGACCCGCCCCCGGTGTGAGGGCACAAGTATCTGGGTACGTCCATCCTATATCATTGCATTAGCTGTAGAACGTTGTCTAGGTCAATAATACTATCTAATCATCTCACACAATAATATATAAACCTGTCAATGATATCTTAACTTCATACGAAGGACAAGATGATAATAATATAAAATAAATACTCAATCACAATAAAACTAGTTGAAGATAATTGCACGATATCAAATAGAAGAATGGAATCACAAAGTCACGTCTTCAACCAAATCCAAGTCTAAATATTCTATCAAAAAGCACAATGAATCTCAAATACATATAACATGCCAAATGTCTAAGCTGGAGACATATCCAGTACATAAGGTAAGTAGATGAAACTAAGGTATCTAGTGAGACCGGCTAGTCCTCCTTGTAATCACTCATGAATGTTAGGGCCCATGGTCACCACTCCCTCCTGTTGTTCATAATACATCGGACACTAGTCCTCTAAGTTATAGTCTGAAAAATATATTAAGTCAGGATTGGAGCGAAATACAACCCAATAGCAGTTCCATTTAATTGAAAAGTACAATAAAACAATAAATAGTGATATAAATACTTGATGAGAAGATAATAAAGAACATAAGAAAGAACAAATAAGTATGTAGAGACAGACAAATATGTGAAACAAGTAAACTCGTCAATGCAAATACGCAACCAGTAGTAATGGAGTAATCACGAAAAGATAATATATAAACTAGTATTTTGAAATACCAAGATGACATGTGAACGACTAGAGGGTAAAATTCGGCAAACCACACGTGTCATGTGTGACTGCTATTATTCCATTCTGACTATGAGATAGAAATGGTATGTTCATACATATCCTAGATATTTTCTAGCCCGACTAGTACTCATGGATCCAGGTCCCGACACGAAGAATCTCAAAAGTCCAGAAAATTTTGATAGACTAGAAATATATTAGTCCAGTAATTCATTAGTCAGAAAATATCGATAGGCTAGAAATACATTAGTCTCATGACAATGAATCCATACAATACCAATCCGTTTATCCAGTGTATTAGGAAGCAGGTAAACCAATACTATAAAACATGAATCATAGTAAATATCAAATATAGGAAACTATCAGAGAATGTACTAGCCTATAGTCCTGAGCAAATAATGCAAATCGATATCCGAACATGGGTATCAAATATATACTAACACACCAAACCCTTTACACTGCTTCCAATCTCCCCATACCTTATCACAGTACATACTCCACCTGACATGCCACACCTCATGCACCCAACTAAATTATCATCAACCCAACGCATTGTTCATCTACACTTCTCTACACATGAGAACCTGTGTTTCCATAATGTGCAACCCAACAGTATACCTGTACTGCACGCCTGCAGTTGTGAAGAGCCTGCACACATACAAACACACACAGTATCAGAACATACTGATACCTCTCTCAAACCACACTCTCTACCACCCTTAACTTACACTTAACAACTCATAAGATACACTAACATCTAACACTCTTCTACCTCACACACACTACCTCATTCTTTATAACCCAAGCCTTTAAATTCTGATACAACCCTCATCTCTACCCTCACTGATCATTGCTTTACTGCTCTAGCACCCAATCAAGCACATCAGTCCTAAACCTTCACTTAGCTAGCCTGAGTCCCAAAGTGCAACCAAGGGTCTACAACCAATATGCAATGAACATAATTTATCAATGGATCAACTTCTCCCCCACATATCTCCGTACAGGCAACCCAATAGTCCAGTTATTAAATGAAACCAACCTTTCTGAATCACACTCCCTTGCCACCAATCCGTCTGTACAGAAGACTGCACAAACCTCAACCCCACCACTCTGGTCACAAACGCCCCAGACATAACCAACACAAAAGGAACTAATAACCTTACACACTATCACAACAGATTTACACTCAAATATTTCTATGTTAAGACTTGGGTATCACATACTATGCACACACTAACCCTCACAATCACAGTGACACATCTAGGTTCAGTCACTAACTCACCACATTATACACACAATATACATAGGTATATATATACAATCAAACACACATTAGTATATATATTTAAACACACCCACTAATCTAACCCCTAAAGTATCTCGTAAATATAAATATAAACACAACTCAACCTAAGGACCAAGAACCAAACACTTGGTGGGCACACCCAAGTATCATCATGATACCAATACCCACACCCCCTAATTTCTATGATACACCATCAAATCAATATAAATTAGTGGATACTCAAAAGTTACATATAAATATAAACACATTTATATGTAATAGAAGTTAGAGCTATTAATTTAAATTAGTTAGTGAGGATTTTGGTTAAGTTAGAGATATTAAGTATCACATAGTAATAGAAGCAATTAGTGGATACTCATAGGTTAAATATATATTAACATGTAGCTATTATAGTTATATTAGCTAAGTTAGTAAAATAAGTTAGACACTAAGTATCAGTTAGTTAGTTAGTAGTGTATTATTAGCTATATATTATGCTAAGTGAGTTGTATGTTAGTAAATAGTTAGTTGTCAGTTGGGTAATTTAACTTAACATAGAAGTTGGTTTCTGTCAGTATTAGTTAAGGGTACTAGTTAACTGTTAGTATCAGTCAGTGATAGTAATATAAGTTAATAGCTAAGGTATTTACTAGAATAACTAGTATTAACTTAGTGTAAACTCCCTCGACCAATTTAGGATTATTTTAAATTAAATCAAGAGACCAGGATTAAATTGGATACAATTTGATTTAATGTGCAACAATTATTTGACTTAATACACCTTACCATTGCTTCGACGTTTTGAGCGCTATACTAGTAGGTACCTTTGAACTAATTAAATACACATCTCCTAGACATGCTAGACTACCCATCTGACCCTTGTGTAACTTCTAGATACTCAATATTGTGCTTCATATGAGCTGCGTAATATTCGTTACAAACGTTTATGTATTATTTTAATAAATCCATTTTTCCTTAATTTTCCATTCCTACGTGAAGTTGAGGCTCAACTACAACCCAATTCCCTATAACCCAAATTAGGTTATTAGCCTACACCAAGCCTGCTACGCCTATGACTCTTGTGTTCGACTCGAATCTAGTTTCCTGTGTCTTCAATTTATTAAGGAGCGTTGTGCGCATTATTTTAGTTAAATTAATTTAAGACCAATTTCACCTCAAACAAACCTAACCAAGCCCACATGCACTCTTCCACGTGGACCAGCCCCACCCCAACAAGGTCGGACAGGCCCAAGTCCCGTGGGCAACCCACAAATCCCCATATATAAATACATATTTTTCTTCCATGGAAACCCTAGATCACCCATCACCATCACCTACTCATACCCTAGCCGACTAATCAAACCCGAGCCCTCTCCTCCTCCGACTTCACAAACACCCCACCACCACCTCAAGTCGCCACTCCCACTGCTTGACCGTCGCCTGCACCTCACCTGACCCCCGGATCCTCCCCTCAGGCCGCCTGCAACCACCACCATCGACCTCCCATCAAAACCCGACCCCCCATCAAAACTCGACTACCCCGGTCCCCGACCACCCTCTCCAGCACCCCGACCACCACTACCAGGAGGAGCACCACCTTCCCCGTGACCTGATAGCCACTCCCGCGCCGCTCTCAACCCAGCAACCGCCGCTACCCAGGGCTGCTGTTGTTGCTGTTGCGTCTACTGTAGTTGATGTTACTACCGTTGTCGCTGCTGCTCACCGCTGTCGACGCCGGAGCTCCACTCGCCGGAGGACGGCCAACCAGCAGGCAGACCCCCCCTCGTTTTGTCGATCAGGTACTCGTCCACCAGCCCTTCCTTCCTTGTATCCTATCGTCATACTATCGTATCGTCGTGTCGTCGAGTTTGTGTCGCGTGTCGTACGTGGACACAAACAAGTTATGTGGAACCCTATATGTGGGTATGTATGATAATTAGAGTTAATCAGTAATTAATATATGATAATTATTCCCAATCATAAGAATGGTATAAGGAACTTGCATTCCACCTAAAAACGTAGACATAGACCTAATACACTTAACATGGGAATTAATGACGTATAATTCAATAGGTCGAATATAGTTTCGTAAAACCAATAACGTAGTAAGTATTGTCTCAAGGCACACGTTAACCGAGGCCAGAACAAGTGTATACCCTAGCTATATGCATACGTGACACTGTATTCGATCAACCGTGAACCTGCGAAAGCGCCTAAGAGCAACTTCATAGTTAATTATGTATTTTTTGGTGTCTGATGACAGTATTTATTATATTATATTGTATGTTTAGGGTCATTAGATCAGCCAAGATACACCGCAGGAGCAGGCTATTGGCATTCGCAGCTTGAGGACCCAGGCAAGATACCTTGCTATATTTTATCGTCTAATTTAAATATTGCATATGTTGTATAATGTTTTCTTGCTTATTTCATAAGACTGTGTGCGTTCGAGATTAACTCGGGTGCAGTCGACGGTTGCATCGATGATTAGTGTACTTGGCCTAGTCACTAGCAGACTCACCCCATTGGGAGGATACTCTGATATCTTCAGAGACCTGATACCCATACATGTCTCACTGTGACAAATTCATATTGGGATGCAGGTTCGCGTACTCGACTAGCTATTGGTGCGTGTGACATGCATCACGGTTAGTACGTAACTTAGGATTATTTGATTTGTAGAGACTTGGCATATAGATACGTGGTATGTACGTCGAGTATTCGACTAGTGTATCTTTATTGGACGGGGAGGACAACTAGTAGGCGTATGGGATACACACATTAGATTCCGTAGTATCCGGAGGAGCCACGGATCCAATGACTTCTTTTATGGCAGACACCGCGCTCTTTGGAGTGATATGGACGTATATATATTACAGATACCTCATTCTTCAGAATGATGGACGTTACAGATACTACGCTATTCGGAGTGTTGGACGTTATGCCTACGCCTACCCATACGTACCAAAGTTATCTTCGTATTGCATTCACTTAGATGGTTAGCATACCCTTTATTGTATTTATTGTATTCAATATTCATATATATGGCATATTTCTATGTATCTTATTACGTCCCTCTGAGGACCTGGTACCTTTCCAGATTTGGAAGAGGCATATTACCCCACAGTGTACGGCCTAGGACAGGTGACTAGGTACGTTACAGCTGAGGAGCTAGAGGTTCTACCGTCAAAGTTTTTGTGATCAGTTGGTAGGCCTTCTGCCTAGGATTGGGTGCATCATTATCTAGTCAGTCGATGCCCTAGTCATTATCTTTTATCTATCATTTCAGTACTTTATTTTGTCAGAGTAGTGGGTTTATCCCAACCAGACATTCTTGGTTGTACTATGATATTTGAGACTGGCGTTTATCTTTCAGCATTTATTATTAGTATATTCTTGCTGTTTATTTTGTAGATGAGATTAGATTACCTGTTTGATATTGATATTGGATATATTAGTATTTTAGGACAGCGTAGCACTCTTCGTTAGGATCCATTAAATTGGGATATCCTCGAAGACGTGACAGCTGGCTATTGCCACGGGGCCTGGTTTCGTATATTTTGGGACTGGGCGTGACATGGTTTTAGTGGTGGCCCATGCAGGTTAACTTATTCGCTTATGGTATGATAACATGCCCAGTAATGCCTACAATAGGATAGAAATTACTAGGTCTCAACCACTTTGATTGCGCCTTTGAACTTCCTTCGTATTACTTCTAAATATCTTTTTTCTGTTTGCTTGATTTTATACTCTTTTAATGAAGTCCTATCTCTTGCAGCAAGATGAACTTGAATAGTGGACGAGGAGCACCCAGTGCCGCGGTGCTAAACAACACCACCCAAAGAGTGGAGGTACCCCAGGGACAACCTGGAGGGCAACCACCGCTAATGGCCCCACTGATACATTGGCACGAGACTTCTCTGGGCGATGCTATACTACAATACGAGGGACAGACTTTCAGACGATCCCCATGCAGCATTATGAGGGCCAGACTTCAGGGGCTACGCTGATGCCACATATCGAGAGGCCGACATCTGAGAAGACACCTACTGCACAGCCAGAGGTTCCATTACCACCACCTCCACCTTATCCACCCTAGATGCCACAACTAGACGGACAGCCACAAATGCTATGGTTCTTTTAGACTATGATGAAAGCACAGTAGCATCAGACCGAGACGTTGAGTCAGAGTTTGATGGCAGTACTAGAGAGGACACTTGTCACAGCACCAGTGCCAGCACCTGGACAAGCCCAGACAGGTGGCACTGTAAGATGGTTCCGACAGATGGGACCAGATACTTTCTCCGGCAACGAGACTGTAGAACGAATCTTCGATTGGGTCGCCAACACAGAGATGCTACTAGAGGCTTCACAACTGCATCCAGACCTTCGGATGACTGCAGTGAGGGCCCAACTAAAAGTCAACGCCCATCACTGGTGGGATTCTATTGAGCGCAGTGTAGGCAAGAACCAGACTTAGGAACACTTCCTAGAATACTTCAATACGAAGTATTTCCCAGCTACAGTCAAAAATGCCCTGTACTCCCAGTTCATACATCTAGAACAAGAGAATATGATTGTTGACACATACGACGCAAAGTTTATCCATCTTAGCAGATTTGGTGCCGTCCAGATACCCAATGACCTAGAGAAGGCTCAGAGATTCCATCACAGCCTTACTTTCGAGCTACAGTGGTATACCACCACACAGGCGAGGATCTCTTATAAGGAGGTTCTTACAGAGGCGAGAATCCAGGAGGCCATTGTTAGAGGAGCTAGATGTTCCAACACTACCACACCAGCCAGAGCCCAGCCCAGAGCAGGAGGACCGATCTGTCATCCCGGAGCACAAACACAGCAGAGGGCAGCTCTATACCCGCAGTAGGAGCTTCCGAATTGTCACCATTATGGCAAAAAGGGACACGTCATTAGAGATTGTCGAAAGAAGCTCGGATTATGCATGATATGTGGAGCAAGTCAGCACCTTGCCCGAGACTGCCCACAGCGCAGAGATATAGCACCGCAGACTGGACAGAGGCTAGCAGCCCCAGTTCCGAGGATACTACCCCCACCAGAAGGTCAGCGTCCACCAGTACCCGAAGGATTTCAGAGGGAACCACCCTTGGCCCTACAGCAGGCACAGTTTGATCGAGCCCGACAGTAGACCAGAGGACAGAGGCATGGACAGGACTTTGCACTAGCCACTACTGAGGAGGAAACAGAAGGGGAAGCTATCACTGGCACCATTTTAGTTGCATCATTACCTGCAACTGTAATTTTTGATTCTTGAGCTACATTATCATTCATATCTAGTAGATTTGTAGCAATGCATAGAGTAGCTACCTCTCCCTTACCTAAGAGTTGGAAGATTCTCACCGGAGGAGGTATCGTGTCGGTTACCAGAATTATTAGAACGTGTTCGGTAGTCGTATGTGGTAGAGAGATGAAAGCACGATTCTTGGTATTACCCATGCCATACTTTGATGTTGTGCTAGGCATGGACTGGTTAAGCTAGTATAATACCGTACTAAACTGCCGGAAGGGTAGTGTCACTTTTAGACCGCCAGATCAACCAGAGTCCGAGTACATACGAAGGATCGTCGAACAAGGAGTAGGACAGATAGCTGGAGCTTACATGGCTATGAAGATGGAACCTCCACCAATAGTTACAGAATTCGAGGATGTTTTTCCTAAAGAATTGCCAGGCTTACCGCCAGATAGAGACATAGAGTTCACGATTGAGCTAGTACCCGGAGCAGCACCGGTACCTTCTAATGTATATCGATTGGCGAAGAAGGAACTAGATGAGCTGAAGCTACAATTAGAGGAGTTGCAGAGGAAGGGATTCATCCGTCCTAGTGCATCACCCTGGGGAGCACCAGTGTTGTTTGTACCTAAGAAGGATGGAACAGTACGTATATGCATTGATTACAAAGCCCTTAATGCTTTGACTATCAAGAACAAGTACCCCTGTCGTGGATTGATGATCTGTTCGACCAGTTGACCGGAGCTGCGGTGTTCATAAAGATTGACTTGAGATCGGGTTATCATCAAGTAAAGGTGCAAAGAGAAGACATTCAAAAGACAGTATTCAGGACTCGTTATGGTCACTACGAGTTTTTGGTGATACCTTTTGGACTGACAAATACGCTCGCCGTATTTATGAATTTGATGAACGGAGTATTCCACCAATACTTAGACCAATTTGTAGTAGTCTTCATTGATGACATTTTGGCGTATTCGAAGAGCTACGAGGAGAACGAGAAGCACTTGAGACTAGTGTTAGAGATGCTGAGGAGAGAGAGGCTTTTTGCTAAGCTGAGCAAGTGTGAGTTTCTTCTAGATCGTATCGCTTTCCTTGGACACGTTATCTTAAGAGATGGCATTTCAGTAGATCCGATGAAGATTTCATCAATAGAGACATGGCCAACCCCTACCAATATCTCATAAGTAGGGAGTTTTTTAGGACTTACCAGATATTACCAGAGGTTCGTGGAGAACTTCACGAAGATCGCAGAGCCGATGACCCGCTTGACTCATAAGGAGTAGGAGTTCATTTGGACAGAGGAGTGTCAAAAGGCATTCGTTGAGTTGAAGAAGCATTTGACTACAACACCTATCTTGACCATACCTTCTGGACCCAGAGGATTCGTGATCTATAGCGATGCATCCGGGAAAGGATTATGATGTGTCTTTGATGTAGCAGGGAAAGGTTGTGGCCTATGCCTCTAGGCAATTGAGGACCCATGAGAAGAACTATCTCACTCACGACTTGGAGCTTGCAGCAGTGATCTTTGCTCTAAAGCTTTGGAGACACTACCTATATGGAAAAAGAGTAGAGATATTCACTGATCACAAAAGCCTAAAGTACGTCTGTACTCAGAAGGATCTGAACCAGAGATAGAGATGTTGGCTCGAGGTGATGACAGACTTTGAGATTGAGCTACAGTACCATCCGAGAAAGGCCAACGTAGTGGCTGACACATTGAGCTGAAGACCCATGGCATTCTTCTTGACTACCCAACAACGTATATTGAAAGATCTAGAGCAGATGGGTATAAAGGTCGTTATGCCCGAAGTGGATGTCCAGTTGTCGAGTTTTCAGTTGTAATCTACATTAGTGGAGAGGATCAAGGCTGTCATTCCGATAGACACCAGATTTCAGAGTCTTCGACAGAGGACAGAGGATGGAATACAGACAGGATTGCATATACATGAAGACGGAACCTTGAGATGTGGAGATCGTCCCTATGTTCCAAATGGAGAACTTCGTCAGGAGTTGATATCAGAGGCACACAGTTCAACATACTCTATCCATCCAGGAGGCACGAAGATGTACAGAGACTTGAGACAGTACTACTGGTGCCATGGAATAAAGAGGGAGATAGCCCGATTTGTGGCAAAGTGCCTGGTGTGTCAGCAAGTCAAGGCTAAGCATCATAGATCTGTAGGATTACTTCAACCGCTCCCGATACCGGAGTGGAAATGGGAGCATATCACTATGGACTTTGTTATGGGCTTTCCGAGGAGTCCTAGTAGTTGCAATGCGGTATGGGTAATCGTAGATAGACTCACCAAGTTCGCTCACTTTTTACCCTTCACAGTTGGGCAATCTATAGAGGTCCTAGTAGATATGTACATGAGAAAGATTGTGCGACTGCATGGAGTGCCAGTTAGTATCGTGTCTGACAGGGATACGAGATTTATATCTTACTTTTGGCGGAGTATACAAGAGAGTCCTGGTACCCGCCTGAAGTTTATCACAGTGTATCACCCGCAGACAGATGGCCAGTCCGAGCGCACCATTCAGACATTGGAAGACATGTTAAGAGCGTGCATGCTTGATTTCAGAGGATCATGGAAGGACCATTTGCATTTGGTCAAATTTTCCTATAACAACAGTTATCAGGCGATCATTCAGATGGCTCCCTATGAAGCGTTGTATGGAAGGAAGTATCATTCCCCCATATATTGAAGCGATATAGGCGAGAGACAAATTCTAGGGCCAGAGTTGGTTGTTCGAACAGTGGAGAAAGTGAAGAAGATCCAAGGACACCTGTAAGCAGCACAGGATAGACAGAAGCATTGGGCGAATGCACATCGATGACCCCTAGATTTCCAGGTTGGAGATAACATATTTCTAAAGATCTTACCTACTCAAGGGACTATCAGATTCGGAGGCAGAGGGAAGCTGAGTCTGAGATACATCGGACCATTTGTTGTGCTAGAACACATCGGAGAGGTTGCTTACAGATTAGCCTTGTCGCAGACTTTGGAAGGAGTCCATGATGTTTTCCATGTATCTCAGGTGAGAAGGTACATACCAGATCCGAGTCATGTGCTTGACCATTCAGAAATCACAGTCGGCTCGAGCTTATCATACCAAGAGGAGCCTGTTGAGATTCTGGACTGGAGTGAGAAGGTACGGCGAGGTCAGACTATTCCCCTAGTTCGTGTCTCATGGATGCATCATGCACCAGGCGAATTAACCTGGGAATGCGAGGAGGATATTCGACAGCGTTATCTCCATCTCTTCGAAGGCCTAGGTATATAGTACCTTTTTAATTTTAGTTAGTAGTTCTTACCATGCGTATGTTTTAATTTCGAGGACGAAATACTCTAAGGAGGGTAGATTGTAAACCCTCTCGACCAATTTAGGATTATTTTAAATTAATTCGAGAAACTAGAATTAAATTAGATACAATTTGATTTAATATGCAAGAATTATTTGACTTAATACACCTCACCGTTGCTTCGATGTTTGGAGCACTATACTAGTAGGTACCCTCGAACTAATTAAATACTCATCTCCTAGACATGCCAGACTACCCATCTGACCCTTGTGTAACTTCTAGATATTCAATATTGTGCTTCATTTGAGCTGCGCATTATTCATTACAAACATTTATGTATTATTTCAATAAATCCAATTTTTCTTAATTGTCCATTCCTACGTGAAGTTGAGGCTCAACCACAACCCAATTCTCTATAACCAAATTAGGGTATTAGCCTACACAAAGCATGCCACGCCCATGACTCTTGTGTTCCACTCGAATCAAGTTCCCTGCATCTTCAAATCATTAAGGAGTGTCGCGTGCATTATTTTAGTTAAATTAATTTAAGACCAATTTCACCTCAAACAAACCTAACCAAGCCCATATGCACTCTTCCACGTGGACCAGCCCCACCCCAACAAGGCCGGAAAGGCCCAAGTCCTGAGGACAACCCACAAATCCCCATATATAAATACACATTTTTCTTCCATGAAAACCCTAGATCACCCATCACCATCACCTACTCATACCCTAGCCGACTAATCAAACCCGAGCCCTCTCCTCCTCCGACTTCACAAATACCCCACCACTACCTCAAGTCGCCACTCCCACAGCCCGACCTCCGCCTGCACCTCACCTGACCCCCGGACCCTCCCCTCAGGCCGCCTGTAACCACCACCATCGACCTCCCATTAAAACCTGACCCCCATCAAAACCCGACTGCCCCGGCCCCCGGCCACCCTCTCCAGCACCCCGACCACCATTGCCAGACGGAGCACCACCTTCCCCGCTACCTGATAGCCATACCCGCGCCGCCCTCAACCCAGCAACCGTCGCTGCCCAGGGCTGCTGCTGTTGCTGCTGCGGCTACTGCAGTTACTGCTGCTGCCACTGTTGCTCACCGCCGTCGAAGCCGGACTCCACTCGCCGGAGGACGGCCAACCAGCAGGCAGATCCCCCTCCTTCGTTCTGTCGATCAGGTACTCGTCCACCAGCCCTTCCTTCCTTGTATCCTATTGTCATACTATCGTGTCATCGAGTTTGTGTCATATGTCGTACGTGGACACAAACAAGTTATGTGGAACCCTATATGTGGGTATGTATGATAATTAGAGTTAATCAGTAATTAACAGATAATAATTATTCCCAATCATAAGAATGGTATAAGGAACTTGCATTCCACCTAAAAACGTAGACATAGACCTAATACACTTAACATGGGAATTAATGACGTATAATTCAACAGGTCGTAATATAGTTTCGTAAATCCAATAACGTAGTAAGTATTGTCTCAAGGCACACGTTAACCGAGGCCAGAACACGTGTACACCCTAGCTACGTGCACACGTGATGCTGTATTCGATCAGCCGTGAACCTGCGATAGTACCTAATAGCAACGTCATAGTTAATTATGTATTGTTTGGTGTCTGATGACAGTAATTGTCATATTATATTGTATGTTTAGGGTCATTGGATCAGCTAGGAGACACCGCAGGAGCAAGGTATTGGCATTCACAACTTGAGGACCCAGGCAAGATACCTTGCCATATTTACTGTCTAATTTAAATATTGCATATGTTGTATGATGTTTTCTTGCTTATTTTATATGACTGTGTACGTTCGAGATTGACTCGGGTGCAGTCGACGGTTGCGTCCATGATTAGTGTACTTGGCCTAGTCACTAGTAGACTCACCCTATTGGGAGGATACTCTGATATTTTCTGAGACCTGACACCCTTACTGTAAACCCCCTGAATTTTTAAAATTATTAAACTTGGATTTTTCACAATTTTCTAGAATTTTCTGGGAATTTTCTGTAATTAAAATCAAGGTTTTAAATTATTAAATGATTTTTATTTATTAATAAATAATATTAAAATATCATGGAAATAATATTTTTGGTTGTAAAATGAAAAACTGGACTTAGGATAATTTTTCTGGAATTTATTGGGCCTCAGACCTATTTTTAAATGCCTAAAAACTATTTTTATTTAATTATTTTATTATTATTATTATTTTTTTTTTTCTTTTTGGGCCCAGCCCGGCCCAGTGGGCCGAAGCCCAGCAACCCAGCCCAGCCATCCCTAGCGGGTCGGGCGGGTCCACCCGAACCCGACCCGCCACCCGCAACCGCTCCACAGCCCTCACCCCGCACGACCCGCGCTGCCCCGCGTCCGGCGCCGCCGCCCGCGCCCGCCGCGCCACGTCCCCGCTCCCCCGTGCCCCGCGCGGCCACGACCGCCACGTCCCCGCCTCGCTCGGCTTGATCCCCGCCCCTCGTCGGCCATCCCCATCCCCTCTCCACCGGAACCCTTCCTCTGCCCCACCGCAGAGCTCCGCCCCGACCAGCCCGTCCTCTGCAGCTCCTTTCCCCCCCCCGTGCCCGGCCGACGCCCCGCCGAGCTCCGCCACGACCAGCCCCTTCCTCCTCCTTCTTCTCTTTCCTCCTCCGTCGTCCTCCGCCAGCAACCGCCCCCTCGACCCCGCCGTCGACGTCGCAGCCGCCCAGCCCCGGTCGGCCCCCCAGCAGCGCCGCATCAGCCCTCCGCCGGCCGGCCGCCGACTGAACTCAGCAAACCCTAACCCTAATCCTTTCCCTGTGTCCGACACGAGTCGGACACGTGTCGGACACGATTCGACCCCGATTTTTGGGTCCCCTTCAGGTACTTGTAACTTTTTGTTCGTAGCTCTATTTTTTATTCCGCAAATTGTGTTGTGAAGCCTGTATGACCCTCTCGGTGCCCGGACAAACCGCTCGGGGCATCGCGTCCTGTGGTGATCGCACACCGCGATCCAAAAACAGGAAAAACCATACCCTGTTTCACCCCGAAACTGAGTACGCCCCGCCAAACGGGACGACTTGGTCGCGTGCGGTCTTCATAGATACGTGCGCGCCGTCGATACGGATGTGTGAGAATTCGCGGAAGCTGGTTCGGGTGTGCGTGCACACCGAAATCAACGCGTATCTGCGAACATCGTCCCGTATTTGACTTTTTTGTAATTTACCCTAACTTCTTGTACACTCGTCAGATCGAGACGAAACTTGCGCCATCGGACTCGTAGTAATATGCTGGTCCTGTGGGTCAAGTTTGGGTCGATTCCGAGAACGTTGACGAAATCGCGTGTCGTGGGCCCCACAAGCCTCGCTCGACGGGCGATTTCATGATCGGCTCATCGGAATCCAATTCTGGAAGTTCCGTTGGATTCGTATCATCGTTCCTGACCTGTTGACACTAAGTTTGGTGAATTTGGAGACCTTTGACTCTGACACGTTTTTCGGTGCAAAGCGGGCCCACCGGCGGACCCCGTTTTGACCATAAACTGCCATTTTTGCCCTTGTCTCCAAATTGGACCCAAGGACAGGCGTTTCTAGCTATTTGATATCTTCTGAGCATGATGATAATATTTATTTCAGCATCTGGACACATTTCTGGAAATTTCCCTGAGATACAAACTAATTAGATCCAAACATCAGGCAAGTACCTGCACTTCAAGTTTAATCTTTATATGGTGATAATTAATTCCCTGCTCTACTAGTACACTTGATGATTACACGTAGTGTTAGAATACTGGATTTCATGTCTTGAATACTGGGGTTCATGTCTTGCTTTCGTGTCGGATGGAAGAATACTAGAAGGCATGTAGTTTACCCTTCCCCCTGCCGTATTTAATAGCTGTTGGTACGCGACTGTACCCTCAGCCTGATCTCGATTATTCATGTTTAATAGCCGTCTGTGATGGCCAGATTAGCCTTATAAACCCCTACATGCCAACTATGTATTCTAAAATAAAAACAAGTTCACACACATAGCTTCTCGTCTTGTTGCAGCTCCTGTTGTCTTATTGTAGTTTCATTTCCTGTCTCATATTTTTCCTGTTTACTCATATTCCTGTTTATAGTCTTAACTCTTAATTATTGTTATTTTCTTTTATGCATATTCTCGATATGATACTTAGTCAGTTTCTGTTCTAACTGTCATAAATATTTAGTTTAATCTTGTTGTGCATTGTGTACTTTGCTCCTTTTCTGACTGGATCCGTTGCTTTAGGCGATGATGAGGACTTTGCCCCTACCTATTATGGCCCCTATGAGGGAACATATGACACTTATGAGGAGCCAGTTCCCACCCAGGAGACTACTTCTACAGAGTAGTTAGCAGTAGCTTTTATTTATGCTCTTTTATCTTAGTAATCGGATTGTCCCCAATTTTATTTCTGGTTTCTGTATTAAACATTTGAGCTGTTGTCACATTTATTTCATTTAAAATCTCAGCATTCTTTTCCTGTTATTATCTTTGCCTATTTTATTATTTGTGAATGAGCTAGATTAGTTAACTGTGGATATGACCTAGACAGCGTACTACCGCCGACTCTGCGGCGTAGGCTGGACGTACCAACGTACTCGTGCCCGAATTTCCAGGTGTGGGTCATGACACATTTTTATGGTGGCCCATGCAGGTCTAGTATCCTTAAATAGGATAATACCCTAGGACAGGATATGGAATAAGATTGAGGATTCTAGGAAAAGCTCATTCACATAATAGGATCTTCATTTCAATCCTTGATATCATTCCTAATCAATTTTCCTATCGCCCTTGATTTCCAAGTAATCTATTCTAATCTTCCTATCCCTTAATCTTTCAGAATGGTTCATACAAGGAACACAGTAGGAGGCACATCAGAACCAGCTGAGCAGACTGTGCCCGAAACTCTTGCACTCCCGCCGCCTCCATCTACTCCAGCAGTTACTCTAGATGGGGCACAGCTACTCAGAGTGTTCCAGGGACTCGTAGAATCCCAGAAAGAACAGACTGCACTTCTACGAACCAGCCTCTCAGAAGCTCTTAGGTCCCAGGAGTCGCCACACAAGAGGCCAGGAAGTGCCAAATATTTTAAGAATCTTAAACCCCTGGAATTCTATGGAATCGAGGAAATTCTCTATGCCAATGAGTAGATAGAGAATATGGAGAGACTCCTGAAGACTGCTCGGGTCCCTGATGATCTCAAAGTGGAGTCCGCAAGCCTGCAACTGTTCGACATAGCTCGGACCTGGTTTAGAGATGAACCCCAACTATATGCCCCTGACCTCACCTGGGAGGACTTCAAGAGGCTATTCAAGAAGAAATTCTATCCCAAAGTGGCTCGGGAAACTCTCGAAAGCCAATTCGAGAGACTGGAACAAGGTAACCTATCTGTTGATGAGTACACTGCTAAATTTAGCAGGTTGAGCCACTTTGCAGAGTACATGGTTCGTACCCTGGAGGACAGAGCCCGTAGATTCAAGAAGGGGCTGTCTCCGAATATTCGCCTTGCTGTCACCACTAGCCGAGCTCGCACCTACGAGGAAATCCTGAGCGTGGCACAAGGCGTTGAGAGAGACATGGGGCATAAACTAAAGCAAAAGAGAGATACCGGAAATGCGGGACCCAACAAACGCCCATTCCAACAACAACAACAGCAGAGGGCCCCGCAGCAAACTCAGCGTCCTCTCCCTCGAGCCCCAGCACCCCAACACCAAGCTCAAGGACAGAACCAACAAGCTGCCGCTTGTAACTTTTGCCAAAAACTAGGTCACACTTGGCAAGTCTGCAGGAAGAGGCTAGGTGCCTGCCTCTACTACGGCCCAGCAGCGCATCAAATGAGGGACTGTCCTGCTACTCAAGGACGCCCAGCTGCACCAAAGGCTCCAGTCCAGGCCAGGCCCCCAGCAGCACAGCAGAGGGGACCCCCGCTTCCAACTCAACAACAATGCTTTGCTCAGCACCAACAGCAGCAACAGAGGGGTGCACCGCAGCAAGGCCGTGCTTATGCAATGACTCTGGAAGAAGCTGAAGCCACAGCAGATATGATCACAGGTTCTGTGCTTATAAATTCAATACCAGCCATTACTTTATTTGATTCTGGAGCTTCACATTCATTCATGTCTGTAGATTTTCTTATGAAGCATAGCTTAATCACTGAACCCCTTAGGAGTTGTTATAAGATCATTACCGGTGGAGGAATTATCCCGGTTAGTGATGCATGTAATAATTGTCCTATTATATTATGTGAAAGAGAACTATATGCTAGGCTACTCGTAATGCCAGTTCCCAGTTTTGATATTATACTGGGTATGGATTGGTTGAGTCAACATCATGCCACTATAGACTGTCACAGAGGTAGTATAATCTTTAGGCCCCCTGACAAGCCAGAATTTGAATTCGCTAGAGGTTCTAGAGAAATGGGTAGTAAAAAAATTTGTGGAGCCCTAATACCAAAAGAATTGCCACTACCTATCATCTTTGAATATCTTGATGTCTTCCCTGAGGATCTTCCAGGCTTACCCCCAGACCGAGAAGTTGAATTCTCTATTGACTTAGTGCCGGGAGCAGCGCCAGTATCTCAAAATCCCTACAGAATCAACAAGAAGGAGATAATAGAACTAAATGAGTAGATTAAAGAGTTAGAAAACAAATGCTTCATTAGGTCTAGTGTCTCACCCTGGGGAGCTCCAGTATTATTTGTGCCCAAGAAGGACAGAACATCCCGAATGTGTATTGACTATAGGGCCTTGAATGCCTTAACAATTAAGAATAAGTATTCCCTACCCAGGATAGATGACTTATTTGATCAATTAAGTGGAGCTCGGGTATTTTCAAAGATTGACTTGAGGTCTGGTTACCACCAAGTAAGGGTGAGGAAGGAAGACATCCCTAAAACTGCTTTCAATACCCGGAACGGACACTACGAATTCTTAGTGATGCCGTTCGGGTTGACGAATGCTCCAGCAGTTTTTATGAACTTAATGAACAGAGTCTTCCAGCCATACCTAGACAAATTTATAGTGGTCTTTATTGATGATATTTTGATCTATTCCAGGACTCCTGAAGAATATGAAGAACACTTGAGGCTGGCATTGGAGACTTTGAGGAAGGAAAAACTTTATGGAAAATTATCTAAATGTGCATTCTTCCTAGACAAAGTAGAATTCTTGGGATATGTTGTGACTGGAGATGGGATTGCAGTAGATCCCAAGAAGATAGCGGCAGTAGAATCATGGCCCACTCCAGACTCTATAGCGGAGATTAGAAATTTCCTGGCACTAGCTGGCTACTATCGGAAGTTTGTGAAGGACTTTGCTAGAATTGCTGAACCCATGACAATATTAACAAGAAAGGATGAAGAGTTTATCTGGACTAATGAATATCAGTATGCTTTTGAAGAATTAAAGAAAAGGCTGACAACTGCCCCTATTCTGACCTTACCATCTGGAACCGGAGGATTCGCTATATATAGTGATGCTTCTGGAAAAGGTCTAGGTTGTGTATTGGAGCAGAACAAGAAGGTGATAGCATATGCCTCTAGACAGCTTCGACCTCATGAAAAGAACTATCCAACTCATGATTTAGAATTGGCAGCTGTTATCTTTGCTCTTAAGCTATGGAAGCATTATCTTTATGGAAAAAAGGTAAAAATATTTACAGACCATAAAAGTCTAAAATATATCTTCACTCAAAAAGAGCTGAACATGAGGCAAAGAAGGTGGCTGGAGCTAATGAAAGATTTTGATATCACCCTTCAATATCATCCTGGGAAGGCCAATGTAGTTGCTGATGCTCTAAGCAGATATCCTATGGTGATGTACTTGACTATGGACCGACACTTGCTCGAGGACTTGGAAAGTTTGGGTATTGAGGTAATTATCCCAGGAAAAGAAGGCCAAATGATGAACTTGCAGATTCAGTCTACCTTAATAGATAAGATCAAGGAGACTCAGTTTCAAGACGAAGGCCTGCGAAGCATTCAAGGTCAAGTGCAAGCTGGATTAGTGGAGGATTTCAAAATTCATGAAGATGGATCACTGAGGCATGGAGATAGATTATGTGTACCTCAAGGAGACATAAGAGAAGAAATTATGCAAGAGGCGCACAGATCGCAATACTCTATACATCCAGGAGCCAACAAAATATAGAAAGACCTGAGGACGCATGTTTGGTGGCATGGCATGAAAAGAGAAGTAGCCAGGTTCGTATCTCGTTGCTTAGTATGCCAACAAGTCAAGGCTGAAAGACAAAGACCTGGGGGATTGCTTCAACCACTACCCATTCCGGAGTGGAAGTGGGAACATATTACAATGGATTTTGTTTTTGGGCTTCCAAGGACACCTAGTGGAAAGGATGCAATTTGGGTGATAGTGGATAGACTGACCAAGTCTGCATATTTTCTACCCTTCAAAGTAGGGCTATCTACAGAAAAGTTGGCAGATTTATATATCAGACATATTGTTAAATTGCATGGGGTTCCAGTAAGTATTGTCTCCGACCGAGATTCAAGATTCACCTCTCACTTCTGAAAGAGATTACAAGCCAGCTTGGGGACTCAACTCAAATTCAGCACAGCTTATCATCCCCAAACCGATGGACAATCGGAACGTACAATCCAGACCTTTGAAGATATGCTCCGTATATGTGTTCTAGATTTTGGAGGATCGTGGGAAGACTATCTACATCTTGTGGAGTTCTCTTATAATAACAGTTACCAAGCAAGTATTGAGATGACTCCATTTGAAGCTTTGTATGGACGAAGATGTCGTACTCCGCTATCATGGGATGACATAGGAGAAAGAGCCTTACTAGGACCAGAGATGGTGATTGATTCAACTGAGAAGGTAAAACAAATAAGGAAAAGACTTCGGGTGGCTCAAGACAGGCAACGACATTGGGCAAATAGCCACCGAAGGCCTTTAGAATTTGAGGTAATTAAATTTATGAAATTCAAGTTAATTTAAACATTATGATTATGGAACTAAGACTTGATTTTGACTTTATTAAAGGTTAGAGAACTGGTATTCCTGAAGATTTCTCCGACACGTGGCACCATTAGGTTCGGAAGAAGTGGAAAACTCAGCCCAAGATTTATTGGACCTTTTGGCATACAGGAGAGAATCGGAGAAGTGGCATACCGTCTGGCATTGCCACCCTCGCTGGATGGAGTCCATAACGTTTTCCACGTGTCGCAGCTGAGAAAATACGTGTCAGATCCTAGCCATATTTTGGATCACTCAGAGCTCGAAGTAGGCCCAAGTTTGACTTAGCAAGAGCAACCCGTGGAGATATTGGATCGATCGGAGAAAGTTCTACGGAACTAGGTTATTTCCCTTGTTCGCATAGCTTGGAAGCACCACTCTCCCGGCGAATCCACCTGGAAGCACCCCCTGAATTTTCAAAATTATTAAACTTGGATTTTTCATAATTTTCTAGAATTTTCTGGGAATTTTCTGTAATTAAAATCAAGGTTTTAAATTGTTAAATGATTTTTAATTGTTAATAAATAATATTAAAATATCATGGAAATAATATTTTTTGGTGTAAAATAAAAAACTGGACTTAGGGTAATTTTTTTGGAATTTATTGGGCCTCAGACCTATTTTTAAATGCCTAAAAACTATTTTTATTTAATTGTTTTATTATTATTATTTTTTTTTCTTTTTGGGCCCAGCCCGGCCCAGTGGGCCGAAGCCCAGCAACCCAGCCCAGCCATCCATAGCGGGTCGGGCGGGTCTGTCACTACCACATTTCCAGATAAGGGCATTTGGGTAATTTTACTATTTTGAATAATTATGGATTATTTAATTTATTGAGTTTTATAAACTATTATATATGTTGTAAGTGATATTTGGTTTTAGGTCAAACCCTAGAACTCATTAGGACAAACCCTAATGACTAAACCCTAAATTGAAAACCAATTCTAGAGAAACCCTAGAATTTAGATTTTAGGTTGGACCTCAAACCCTAGACTGACTAAACCTTAGTTAACTAGGTTCTACATGACCTAACCTGGGGGTTTAACCTAAAACTATGCACTGGAAACCCTAAACTAGCTATAATATAAAAGGGAGCCTTCCCCAAAGCCATTCTTCATGTAGAAGGAAGAAACCCTAGCCTCCATAAGAAAAACCATCTTTCCTCCACTACAAATTCAGAATCAAACCCTAGGGTTCCCATTTTTCCTCCTTCAAGGCAAAGGGGACAGGGAGCTTGGGTCAAGGAACCTTGGGGAAGAAGAACTTTCATAGGAAACCATCTCCCTATAGGTAAAACTTTTTATTCAATTATAATCTATTTTTTCTTGTTTTTTGGCCATTAGGAAACCTACCTTGATGTTTAGGTTTTGATTTCTGAGACTCTACATGAAGACCTAGGTGAACTTGGGTTTTGATGACCTATGGGTGTTTTTCCCCTAATTTCTGGAACCCAAACCCTAGGGATCTCGTGTAGGCACATTACCCCTCCTACGTATGAGTTTAGATCTCAGTTTTTAGGTTTTGATTGGGGATTCATGATGTTCTTGAGTATACCCATTTTTCTGCACACAAGGTGTTTGGTGATACGTTTCTTAGGGTTTTTTTGCCTATCCCTGTATTTTAATTCCTGCATATTGATATACCTATCTATATTTATATATAAAATTGCATTGTGGATAGTCTGTGCACAGTTGGGATCTTTTTGTGCAGTCGGGCATCAGCAGGGGTATGATAGTATGGTGTAGGAATTGGCGCTGTGTATATGTACCAGTATGGGAACCTATGAGAGTGTAGCCTGTGTAATTCCTGTATGTCTGTGTGAGTGATCATTAGGTAAGGTATGGAAATTACAGGTTCAGTATGCATCTGTGTAGATGTGTTAGAGGAGTGAACTGAGATTCGGGTTCACTGTGAGGGAATGTTGGACTGTGTGTGAGAATACCTGTGTTCAGTGAGTATCATGAGTTTCAGTTCAATACATCAGTGTCTAGGTATTGGAGTGGAGAGTTCTCATTTTCAGTGAGTTGTATACCTGTGAATTCTCAGCCTTGTGTGTATTAATTAGAACCTGTGAGTATGAGTTAGGAAATTAACATCTAGTGTGTGTGCTGTGTATGTAGTGTGAAATTTCCAGGTTCAATAGTATGCTAAATTCAGTGGGTGATTTATTCCAGATTCAGTGTGGTTCTGTGTGTTTGTAGGTAATTAATTTCAGTGTGTTGTACTGTGCTGTGCAGAATTAATGTATCAGATAGATCACAGTATGCAGGGTGAATCTGTATGTAGTTGTGAGTGTAGGATCATGATCAGTATGTGTTTGTGCATAGGGATTTTTGGGCTGTGTGTACCCAGATCAGGGAATACATATGTGTATATGTAGGTGTGTGTCTACCTATGTATTAGATACCTATGTGCCTATCTGTGTGTGTGAGAGTGAACTTAAGTGACTGTGTGATGTATCATAAAACCCAATAAGACAGTATTGAGTATTCTGTGTGTAGCAGTGTAGGGAATTGTGTTATGTTATATTTCTGCAGCTAGCAGTGTGTGAAGAGTTTCAGTGTGTCTGCCTATGTGTTTAGTTCTAGAGTGCTAGTGTTAGATATCTGTGTGTGTGTGTGTGTGCAACCCTGTTAAATTTGTGTCTGTGTATCAAATTTGGGGGAGAGAGTGTGTAGCTGAGTATTATGTGTGTCAGTTAGGGGAGGATTTCAGTAAGTGTGTATCAGTAATTTTTAGTATGTTAGATAGCTGGGTATGTATGTACCTGTGTGTCTTGGTGTCTGTGAGTTAGTGTGTGTATGTTCACAGTTGGGTATTAGTGTGTGCATTTGGGAATGAACTGTGTAAGTTCATCAGTGTTACATGAACCAGTGTGTATGGGTGACCTATTATGTTGTCTCAAGGTTTAAGCCGTGTATGTGTGAAACCAACAATTTCAAATTGTGAAACTGTGTCAGTTCACTGTGCCAGTTCTTGAGGGACAGGTAAGTGCAAGTATAGTGTAGGTAATAGAGTATTAGGTATTGGTATGAATGCTGGTATGGGTAGATTGGTATGGTAATGTTAGTTAAGGGTAAGTTTGGCATGGAGTGGGGAAAGTCTTAGAGTATCAGTATGAGTTGAGGTTCGAGTTTGAGAACTAGTTAAATTAAGAGTTAACAGTTTAGGTAATACCTTAGGATCTATATGGGAGTTATATTTATGTTAATTGCCTAGTATGTAAAAATGGTTTGGTATCAACACAAAGCCTAGAGTAACAAGGTTTAGACCTAGTATGGTCCTAGTTAACCTACTATGGACTTAGACATGACCTAGAAGCCTCGCATTTAATTAGTTAAACATGTTTATTTCCTTATTTCAGTATTTTGACATGAAATTCCATAATTAGGTCATTGTGATCCCACTTTGGACATCGATCCTCACACTCTGCTCAGGACCACAGGCGAGTACATTCTCTGACAGTTTTCATTGTTGATTATTTCTATAATGCAGTTGTATTACATACTTGATTCCGACACTATGGATACACGGGTTAGCACCCTAGATCCCCATCATGAGGAGTCATGATTGGAATCCATCGTGCTAGCTGGGGGATGGGGAACTATTAGTAGATTATGTGATCATATCCAAATCCTTTACATGCATCATAGCTCACCCCACTTCTCACGTCGGGTGCGGCCTGACCATTTACATGCATCATAGCTGTTATATATGATTAGCCTGACCACTACATGCATCATAGCTAACCATATGGTTAGCCTGACCTACAAGAATCATAGCTAATCATATATATAACCAGCCTGATCAAGTCCCAAGCCGATCACATAATAAACTGATAATTCAAACACTTAGCTAGATGTCCATTTTATTCAGGTTCACTTGTTCTAGCATTCACTGTCTATTGTTCATTGCTAGATGCTCTTTTGCCTATTTCCATTTTCTCCAGTACTTTACATTTCCAGCATTTATTTCTATCTTGTATTTCTTACACTGTTTATAGATTTTATCAATTTAATGAAACTGCTGTTAGTGCTTGTGCTTCGCTCCAATCCTGACTGGATAACATTTTTCAGAGGACCTGGAAGATCTTTGCCCCACTCATTACGGCCCAAGATTAGAGGGTGATTTTACTCCAGAAACCCCAGAGGAGTTGCCTAGCCTAAAGGAGAATTTACCTGGCTGTTCTTAGATTATTTTTCTGCATTTATTGTTTTAGACTGAGACTGAGTTGTATTTATTATTTTGTGACTTTGTGAGGTTATTTAGACCCAGGATTTGAGTTGGATTATTGTGGTTGTTTTTATTTAACTCTTTTCTATTCCCATCGTGCCATTATTTCTTATGGCTTATGATTGAGTATATTATAGAACTGTGGATTATTATCATTGTCCTCCGTGCGGAGTTGAGACTATTGACAGGATATATTATATGTTGAGACCTAGACAGCGTTCTACCGCCGATGCTGCGGCGTAGGCTGGACGTACCCACGACTCATGCCCAAATTCCGGGTGCGGGTCGTGACAGGGTCCATCCGAACCCGACCCGCCACCCGCAACCGCTCCCCAGCCCTCACCCCGCACGACCCGCGCTGCCCCGCGTCCGTCGCCGCCGCCCGCGCCCGCCGTGCCACGTCCCCGCTCCGCCCGTGCCCGCCTCGCTCGGCCTGGCCCCCGCCCCTCACCGCCTATTTAAAGCTCTCGACCAACCCTCTCCGGCCATCCCCATCCCCTCTCCACCGGAACCCTTCCTCCGTCGCCCCGCAGAGCTCCGCCCCGACCAGCCCGTCCTCCGCCGCTCCTTTCCCCCCCGTGCCCGGTCGATGCCCCGCCGAGCTCCGCCACGACCAGCCCCTTCCTCCTCCTTCTCTTTCCTCCTCCGCCATCCTCCGCCAGCAACCGCCCCCTCGACCCCGCCGTCGATGTCGCAGCCGCCCAGCCCCGGTCGGCCCCCAGCAGTGCCGCATCAGCCCTCCGCCGGCCGACCGTCGACTGAACTCAGCAAACCCTAACCCTAATCCTTTCCCTGTGTCCGACACGAGTCGGACACGTGTCGGACACGATTCGACCCCAGTTTTTGGGTCCCCTTCAGGTACTTGTAACTTTTTGTTCGTAGCTCTGTTTTCGTTTCTGCAAATTGCGTTATGTAGCCTGTATGACCCTCTCGGTGCCAGGACAAACCGCTCGGGGCATCGCGTCCTGTGGTAATCGCACACCGCGATCCAAAAACAGGAAAAACCAGACCCTATTTCACCCCTGAACTGAGTACGCCCCGCCAAACGGGATGACTTGGTCGCGTGCGGTCTTCACAGATACGTGTGCGCCATCGATATGGACGTGTGAGAATTCGCGGAAGCTGGTTCGGGTGTACGTGTACACCGAAATCAACGCGTATCCGCGGACATTACCCCGAATCCGACTTTTCTACAATTTGTCTTAACTTCTTGTACACTCGTCGGATCGAGACGAAACTTGCGCCATCAGACTCGTAGCAATATGCTGGTCCTGTGGGTCAAGTTTGGTTCGATTCAGAGAACGTTGACGAAATCGTGTGTCGTGGGCCCCACAGGCCCCGCTCGACGGGCGATTTTGTGATCGGCTTATCGGAATCCAATTCTAGAAATTTCGTTGGGTTCGTATCATCGTTCCTAACCTATTGACACTAAGTTTGGTGAATTTGGAGATCTTTGACCCTGATACGTTTTTCGGTGCAAAGCGGGCTCATCGGCGGATCCCGTTTTGACCCGAAACTGCCGTTTTTGCCCTTGTCTCCAAATTGGACCCAAGGACAGGCGTTTCTAGCTATTTGATATCTTCTGAGCATGATGGTAATATTTATTTCAGCATCTAGACACATTTCTGGAAATTTCCCCGAGATACAAACTAATTGGATCCAAACATCAGGCAAGTACCTGCACTTCAAGTTTAATCTTTATATTGTGATAATTAATTCCCTGCTCTACTAGTACCCTTGATGATTACATGTAGTGTTAGAATACTGGATTTTATGTCTTGAATACAGGGGTTCATGTCTTGCTTTCGTATCGGGTGGGAGAATACTAGAAGTTATGTAGTTTACCCTTCCCCATGCCGTATTTAATAGTTGTTGGTACGCGACTGTACCCTCAGCCGAATCTCGATTATTCATGTTTAATAGCCGTCTGTGATGGCCGGATTAGCCTTATAAACCCCTACATGCCAACTATGTATTCTAAAATAAAAACAAGTTCACACACATAGCTTCTTGTCTTGTTGCAGCTCCTGTTATCTTATTGTAGTTTCATTTCCTGTCTCATATTATTCCTGTTTACTCATATTCCTGTTTATAGTCTTAACTCTTAATTATTTTTATTTTTGTTTATGCATATTCTCGATATGATACTCTGTCAGTTTCTGTTCTAACTGTCATAAATATTTAGTTTAATCTTGTTGTGCATTGTGTACTTTGCTCCTTTCCTGACTGGATCCGTTGCTTTAGGCGATGATGAGGACTTTGCCCCTACCTATTATGGCCCCTATGAGGGAACAGATAACACTTATGAGGAGCTAGTTCCCACCCAGGAGACTACTTCTATAGAGTAGTTAGCAGTAGCTTTTATTTATGCTCTTTTATCTTAGTAATCGGGTTGTCCCCAATTTCATTTCTAGTTTCTGTATTAAACATTTGAGCTGTTGTCACATTTATTTCATTTGAAATCTCAGCATTCTTTTCCTGTTATTATCTTTGCCTATTTTATTATTTGTGAATGAGCTAGATTAGTTAACTGTGGATATGACCTAGACAGCGTACTACCGCCGACTCTGTGGCGTAGGCTGGACGTACCAACGTACTCGTGCCCGAATTTCCGGGTGCGGGTCGTGACACTTACACATCTCACTGTGACAAATTCATATTGGGATGCAGGTTCGCGTACTCGACTAGCTATCGGTGCGTGTGACATGTATCACGGTTAGTGCGTAAGTTAGGATTATTTGATTTGTAGAGACTTGGCATATAGATACGTGGTATGCACGTCGAGTATTCGCCTAGTATATCTTCATTGAGCGGGAAGGACAACTAGTAAGCGTATGGGATACACACATTGGATTCCATAGTATCCGGAGGAGCCACAGATCCAATGACTTCCTTTATTGCAGACACCGCGCTCTTTGGAGTGATACAGACGTATATATATTACAGATACCTCATTCTTCGTAATGATGGATGTTACAGATACCACGCTCTTTGAAGTGTTGGACGTTATGCCTACGCCTAACCATACATACCAAAGTTGTCTTCATATTGCATTCACTTAGATGGTTAGTACACCCTTTATTATATTTTTTGTATTCAGTATTCATATATATGGCATATTTTTATGTATCTTGTTACGTCCCTCTGAGAACCTGGTACCTTTCTAGATTTGGACGAGGCATATTACCCCACAGTGTACGGCCCAGGATAGAAGACTAGGTACGCTACAACTGAGGAGCTAGAGGTGCTACCGTTAGAGTTTTCGTGATCAGTTGGTAGGCCTTCTGCCAAGGATTGGGTGCATTATTATCTAGTCAGCCGATGCCCTAGTCATTATCTTTTATCTATCATTTCAGTACTTTATTTTATCATAGTAGTGGATTTGTCCCTACCAGACCTTCTTGGTTGTACTATGATATTTGAGACTGGCGTTTATCTTCCAGCATTTATTATTAGTATATTCTTGCTATTTATTTTGTGGATGAGATTAGATTACCTGTTTGATATTGATATTGGACATTATTGAAGCATGAAAAATATGCTGGGATGAACTACGCAGCCTCTTAATGCAGAGCAGCGTGAACGAAGGCCTCCAGAGCCATCAAGCGTACAATAGAGCTTTTTCCAGCATGAAGAATAAAGCTCACAGGACCATCAGCGTAAGTGCAGTACGTCCAGGCCGCTCCAGCGTGAAACAGAGTTCTTCATCGCCTCTATGGCGTAAAACTCATCCGCTCTCGAAGCAGCGTTATAGCGTACGAGGAACGCTTCGTCTTCCCCGAAATAAACCTGTCAAGTCACGCAGTGAATCTGACCTTTGACTCCTGACAAAAAGTGCTGCACGACCACCCAGACGATGGCTGGAAACGACGGCAGACCCCTCGGGACGCGCACCACAGAATAATGGCAGATCTCTGCATTTAATGCAGAGGATTTAGTTAAAAGATCATCGAACCGTCGCTTACTGGAGTCCCCTCTGCATAAACCGCTCTTCTGCGTACAAGGGAATACGCTGCCCTGTTTTACACAGGCAAACATGAGCGGTTTTACGATCCGCAGCGGACAAACCGCCTGCCACGTCAAAAGCTGCACTTCGTACGGGATACGAGGCACGTCTCCACGTCTAATTGCACCGAGCGGTGACAGTTTCTCTCAAGGCACGTCTCTGCGACAGGTGCACAGAAGGGGTACAGACCTTCAAAACACGCCTCCGTATTTAATACATAAGATGATGGCAAATCTCTGCAAGAGATTTGATTATATCTTCAAAAGCCGTAATTCCGGCTAAAGGCGTCCACATCAGCACGGTACGCAGCGGCTTCTACGCCCATTCAGGATCTGTGCCCATCCGGCTTCAACGCCCTCTCGGCCTCTAGGACCACTCGACTTCTACGCCCATCCGGCTTTAACGCCCTCTCGGCCTCTATGACTGCTCGGCTTCAACGCCCTCTCGGCCTCAATGACCGCTCGGTTTTTATGCCCATCCGGCCTCTAGGACCACTCGGCTTCAATGCCCATCCGGCTTCAACGCCCTCTCAGTCTCTACGACTACCCGGCTTCCATTCCAACTCGGCTTCAATGCCTGTTCGGCTTCTATGCCTGCTCGGCTTCTATGTCATGGTGACGGATATTTGGCTTCTATGCCAACCTCTTCTACACAATGGATACCTACCTGCATGGCTTTTATGCCGTGTCTTAGTAGCAACCGTACGTATTGTGTCCTCTTAGTTGGACCCACGTCACCCGTTCAGCCAAAAGATCATCTATACGTAGGCATTAGTTACTTTAACCATTCTGTAATAGGGTGCTGTACTTTCCACTCCTCGGTTGCTACACCAACGGAGTGGTCACTGTCACCAAAGACTCTATAAATAGAGGCCCCTATCAATGGGAAACAAGGTCGGAAAAATTAGTCAAGAAACCGATATCAGATCCCAGGTGGAAAAATTGGTGAAGATACCAATATCAAATCCAGGGTCGATAATTCGGAAGATCGAACCAGGTCGAAGAGAGAAAAGAGAGAGAGAGAGAGAGTACCCGGGGCTCAGGCAAAGAGCGGGGATCGACGACGTCGGCATCGTGCATCCACCCTCCCCTGCAACCTTCGAAGCTACTACTTGTCTTCCACGGCACTTCTTCAACATCGCGCAGTCCAAGGGCTAAAGTGATCGACCGCAGATCAGACACCTATAGCAATTATCTACCCAGATTACATAAATTGTACTCCCACATCCTCGCATAGGATTACATTGTACAAGTTTGTTTGTAAACCAAAGGGCGCGGGTTTCGCACAAACCCTGTCATTGAAATAATACATTTAATTCTTTCGTTTAATACCACAAACAAGATGGCGACTCTGCTGGGGACATCTTTCTCTTCTGACGAGGAAGCAATTGCTCAACGCGATGCGGTATCTATAGGAACCGCGAAGAAGACACTGTTCGTTCAGTTCGATCAGTCCGCCTATAAAGACATGCTTCGAACCGGGGGTAGCTCTCACTCTCTCTCCGTCCAAGACAACAGGATGCTGTGCAAAGTGTGGGTGCCCAAGACATCCTCTACCATTCCTGTGGACTCTCCGATCTCTCCGACCAATGAGGTGGTAGCGTCGCTCCCTCCGTACCCTGCACGTAAAATTCAGTCTTCCGCTACGCGCGGTACAGACAAAACTTTGGGCAAAGCCTCTACGCTAACCCAGAAGTATCCACTGCACTTTACGCGTAGGAATCAGTCTCCCGCTACGCGTGGTACAGACAAAACTTTGGGCAAAGCCTCAGCGCTGACCCAGAAGTATCCCCTGCGCTCTACGCGTAGAAATCAGTCTCCCGCTTTGCACGGTACAGACAAAACTTCGGGCAAAGCCTCAGCGCTGATCCAGAAGTATCCCCTGCGCTCTACGCGTAGGAATCAGTCTCCCGCTACGCGCGGTACAGACAAAACATCCGATGGTGCCCCAACGCCAAATCGGAAGAACAGATCACGCTCCACGCTAAAAGTAACATCCGTTGGTCCCACCAACTCAGATATATGTGGGGGTGGACTTACCACCATCCAACCCGAGCCAAGAACCTGCTCTAGATCATGAGTCAGCAGTCCCTCCGCTTCCAACTGAGAATCCGATGCAGGCAGTGCGGGAGTTGAAATCCCAGTTTGACGCCTTGAAGCACAAAGATCAGCTCAAGAAACTAGGAATCAACCAGCCTTACCCGGCTATCTGGGAAGAAGTCCATTTTCCTCCGAAGTACAAACCTCAGACTATGGCTCTGTTCGAAGGAAAAACATCACCAAGTCAATACATGAACTATTTCAGTATAATGACGGTGTTGCTGCAAGGGAACGACGCCCTCCTCACTCGGGTGTTCAAGGGCTGCCTCGCAGGAGTAGCCTATCAGTGGTACCGTAGCTTGGCGGACAACTGCATTACTTCCTTCGAAGACTTCAAAGCGCTATTCTTCACACGATTCTACGAGGGTGGAATGGATATGTCTATGTCCTCCCTCATTGAAGTCAAGCAAAGGGAAAAGGAAGACGTTCGCACCTTCGTCGAACGTTTTCGTCAAGTCACCTTACAAATGCCTCCAGGAGTTCCAGACTCGGCTTTAGTAGAAATTTGCAGGAAGAACCTCCTTCCTATAGTCTCGGTGTTCACAGGACCATATCAGTTCCATGAGTGGCCCTCGTTCATCGTCTCGGCAGTGGCCGCCGAAGACAACAGTCGCAAGGCACGCGACAATGGCAACATGATCTCCGCCTCCGATAGAGGCAAAAGGTCATCTCCCAGCGGCGACCATCCTCGCAGCTCCAAGGGAAAAGAAGCTCTGACGGTCAATACGTCCAGACAAAAGACGGCGGCGACCACGCAGACAAAGCCCGGGACTTCCAGGCCCGTCGAGGTCTACTCTTTCAACGACGACGATATCCCTAGTATATTTGAGTGTCTTGTCAAAAGTGGCAAGATCACCCTGCCGGAGCTAAGGCGGCCCCAAGAGGTCGGCAGTACCGACGACCCCAAATACTACATCTTCCACAGATACATACACCACCCAAAAAAGGTGTGTTACGTACTGAAGAGGAAGATCCAGGGGTTGATCGATGCTAAGGCCATCACCCTGCACAACACCGAAAAAATTGTCACGGCCAACATGATCTCTCTGCGGTTCGGCGATCTGCCTCCCCAAGAAGTCATGGATGGTATCACGTCCATTTCCCAAGTCACAATGGACATCGTCAATCTCCCTCCGGCTAGGGATCAAAATCATAACCTGGTACCCCTGACCACCCGTTAGGGCAAGATTATGTGGGTTCATCCAGATTTGGTGTCAGAGCTCGAGAAAGAGACTAAAGCTACTAAAGCTGCGTCTAGGAGGAGCTCAAAGTGCAAACCATGCCATATGGTCGCAAATTCTTTGCCATCAGACGAAGACGAGGTACTTGCTGCAACCCGGTCAGGGAGAGCCTACCTCAACGACTACGGAGCAAGTCAGGAGGATATACCGGCAGACGTTTCAGCCGCCAACCCTGCAGGGCCAAGCCCCGTCATATCGGAAGCCAACCCTTCAAAACTGACGCCGGCGGACAAAGGGAAACAAAGAGAAGTGCGCTTTGATAAACCTGTGAAGAAAATTCCGAACAAAGGTTTTGAGAAGCCATACAACTTCGACATCCTAGCCCAACTGGCTAATACACCGGCCAGGCTCTCCATCTTCGAGCTACTCAGGCTCTCCCAAGACACTCGTCTAGCCTTGAGTGAAGCACTGATGCAGGCGGAAGCATGCTTGACCCAGCTCAAGTCTCCCGACGAAGAACCAGTGGCGTGCCCTCAATGCCACAGTGTGATGGAGGTGGTCCCAAATATCACCTTCACCCAAGACGACATGCTGTTAAAACATAAGAGGCATGACAGGCCCCTCTATTACACCGGGTACGTCGATTCCATGGAGGTTGATCGGATTCACATAGATCCGGGATCATCGATCAGCATCATCCCTCACAGTCTGCTCAGACCATTGAGGATTCCTACCAACGAACTGGCTTACACCTCCACTATAATCGTGGGATTCAACGCCGGAAGAAGTAAGCTGTTGGGGAAGATTCGCCTGAGGATCCAGATTGGCAACCTCAGATCGGTGGCCATATGTTACGTGATCGATTCAGAGGTATCCTACAACATCTTGCTGGGAAGACCGTGGATCCACGATCACAACATCGTTCCTTCAACTCTACATCAATGTCTTAAATATGTTGACCCCCAAGGAATGGTACAAACGGAGGTGGCCGACCTAAATCCGTTTAAAGGAGTAGAGTCCTACTATTCCGATGCCGTGTTGTACTCGCAGGACCACACGGAAGAAGTGGCGGGCAAGACAGAGAAGGAATCCCACCAGGAGCCAGGAGAACCCTCTGCCGCACTACTGCTGTCGATCAGAGTGAAAGGGCGAACCACTCGTCCAAAAGCCATAGAGCCCATGGCTATTCACCTGAACAGATCCAGCTCAGGGAAAAGAAGCAATTCTCCAGTGGTTACTCTGAACCAGAAGCCTCCACCTTTGGTCATCAACCTACGGCGCGACGAGCAGCCGACCGATGTAAACACGACCAGGAACAGAGTTCCAGATGGCAATAAACATCCTCTTTTCTAGTACATTAATGCTCAGATTCCAAATCAGGAACCCATTCCCTGTGACGAGGTAGAACCCGTAGCACGAAAGTTCTTGGAAGCTATGGACTCCTACCATCCGTATATCTGGGAAGCAGCGTCATCATCCATCGTCATCACAACGTATGGACCGTATGAAGATTCTATCTTCATAATCCCGCCTACCTGCAGCAGTCAGCATCCAATAGTATTCGGCCGCATGCGCAATCAACCAGCCATCCAGGAAGATCCTTTCGATGACGATACTGGGAAGATGCAGGTTCACCGATACAGCCCTAAAGCGCTGAAGATCATGCAAAACATGGGCTACGACTTGAAGCGAAAGTCGGGCATCAACTACGGAAGAGGCAGACGAACGCCGCCACGCGGCGACCCCCGCTACCAATAAACTCGTTTCGGGTTAGGGTATGCCACCTCCCTTACGGCTTCCACGTCGGATAAGGACATCTTTTCCTCCTCCTGGGACGGCTCGTCACCCCCAACTCACCTAGTGCTCCCGAACAAGCACTATCAGCAAATTTGGTGATGACAGATCCCTCAAAAGCAGAGGAACGAGATTCTGAGCCGTTTGAGGATGACTCTTGTGCTCAACAAATGGATACACAGTGGGAATTCCGCTTCGAACAGAGGGAACCTCCAACCAAAGACGAAGTTATCCAAATCGATGTTGGGGGTGGGCTTTCGCCAAAGCCGATATTTATCAGTGACAATCTTCCACCAGCCGAAAGGGAAGAAATCATACAGCTGATAAAGGGATACGTCGATGTCTTTGCATGGGATTATGGAGACATGCCGGGCCTAGACCCGAAGGTGGCTACTCACAAACTCAACATATTGACTAACTCAAAGCCTGTGAAGCAGCACCAACGCCGGTTCCGACCGGACATGATGGACGCCATTAAAGCTGAAGTCAAAAAGCTGATAGCCTGTGGGTTCATCCGGGAAGAACAACATCCCGACTGGGTCGCCAACGTTGTCCCAGTCATAAAGAAAAATGGGAAGGTACGTATCTGCATCGATTACCGAAATTTGAATGCGGCCTGCCCCAAGGATGAATTTTCTCTTCCCATCATGGACATCATGATCGACAACACCTGCGGTTTTGAACGCATGTCTTTCATGGACGGGTTCTCAGGATACAATCAGATCAAGATGCATCTTGAAGACGAGAAGCACACTGCCTTCTGTACCCCGTTGGGAGTGTATTGCTATGCAGTCATGTCCTTCGGACTGAAGAACGTCGGAGCTACATACCAACGAGCTATGAGCAACATATTCCACGAACATCTACGCAAGACAGTGGAATGTTACGTAGACGACAAAGCCGTCAAGAGCCACCTCCAAGGTGATCACATTCAAGACCTGAAGACGATATTCGAGTTAATGCGCCAGCATCAACTCAAAATGAACCCCACGAAGTCCTTCCTGGGTGTATCCAGTGGCAAATTCCTGGGGTTTGTCATCACCGCCAAAGGCATCCAGGTGGACCCTGACAAAGTCCAGGCCATCGTAGAAATGCGACCACCCCGCAATCTGAGGGAACTCCGGGGGTTTCAGGGCCGTCTGGCCTATATCCGGAGGTTCATATCCAACCTCTCGGGAAGATGCCAGCCCTTTTTGCATCTTATGAAGAAAGGTGCATCCTTCGTGTGGGACGAAACCTGCCAGCAAGCGTTCGGGAATATCAAACGCTACCTCACCAATCCACCAGTTCTGGTGCCTCCCATCATGGGGAAACCATTCTTGCTGTACGTTCGGGCGATGGATCATTCGCTAGGAGCTCTTCTCGCACAGAAGAACGACGTGGGGCATGAGCAGGCTATCTACTACCTCAGCAGGATGATGGTCGAGGCCGAACACCGATACAACCTAGTGGAGAAAGAATGCCTGGCCCTGATGTTCGCTATCCAAAAGACGCGGCACTATGTCACCGGCCATACTATTCATATTGTATCCAGGATCAACCCTCTTCGAGTCCTTATGAGCAAACCGAGTATTCTTAATTCCCGACTCGCAACTTGGGCGATGCTGTTAACGCCATACGATATGGTGTACATTCCGCACAAGTCCGTCAAAGGCCAAGCGCTGGCCGACTTCCTAGCTTCTCATCCGATCCCGGAGGCCTCCAGGTTATACGAAGACATTCCCGACGAAGTTGCAGAATGTAATTCCGTAATGGAAAGTGACTCTTGGCAACTGTTCTTCGACGGCGCCTCCAGGACTGGCCCCAAGGGAAATATAGTTTCAGGGGTAGGAATCGTCCTAGACACTCCTGACAAACTCGTCATCTACCGGGCGTATTCTCTCAATGAGCCATGTTCCAACAATGTAGCGGAATACAACGCTCTGTTAATCGGCCTCCAAGTCACAAAAGAGCTGGGGGTCGAATCCCTGGAAGCTTTTGGTGATTCTCTGCTTATCGTCAATCAAGTCAGAGGAATATATGAAGTCCGAAATCCAGACCTCATCCCCTACCATCTAGCGACTGTCGAGATAGCCACGACGTTCAAAGGGTTCTTCCTAGAGCATGTGCCTCGATCCCAAAATCGGGAAGCTGATGTCCTAGCCAGTCTAGCGACGGATTTGGCCACTCCTATAAGAAGACAGGATTCGGTGATCCTTCTTAACAGAGATTTATTCTGTGTGAAGAACAACTTTCACATAGAACGCAGTCACGCTATGAACACAGACCCCCCTGGAAGGGACTGGAGGAGTCCCTTCATAGATTTTGTCGCCTACGGAATCTTACCAGAGGACCCCAGAGAGGCGGTATCCGTCAAAAGACGATCTTTACGCTTCTACTTTGACGCAACCTCACAATGCCTGTATCGTCGGACCTACGACGGACTACTATTAAGATGCCTCTCAGACGACGAAGCGCAGCAGATTATCCGGGAAGCTCACGACGGCGTATGCGGAGCGCATCAGCCCGGTCCTAAGCTGTAGGATCGTATCAGAAGAATGGGCTATTACTGGCCCACTATGATCACTGACGCGATCCGCTATGCGAAACGATACAGGGCCTGTCAGGTCCATGCAGACTTCATACATCAACCGTCTGAATATCTATATCCTACGATTGCATCCTAGCCCTTCGAAGCCTGGGGTATGGATATCGTTGGGCCCATTCACCCGTCTTCCTCCAGAGGCCACCGGTTCATACTGGCCATCACAGATTACTTCTCCAAATGGGCAGAGGCGATCCCTCTGGCTGAAGTAAAGGCGTCTGACGTGATCAGCTTCATCAAGCACCACGTCATTTATCGCTTTGGGACTCCCCGAAGGATAATCCACGACAATGGACCTCAGTTCATCAGCCAAGCATTTCATCGATTTTGCCATAAAAGTTGAATACATAATATTGCCTCTACGACATATTATCCAGCTGCTAATGGTTTGGCGGAAGCCTTCAACAAAACCATTATCAAACTCCTAAAGAAGTTTGTTTCTTCAAACAAAAGAGACTGGAACGAGAAGCTGGGCGAATGTCTCTGGGCATACCGCATAATGGTACGGACACCAACAGGTTGTACCCCCTTTTCACTAGTCTACGGGAGCAAGGCGGTTCTTCCCATCGAAATCCAGATCCCGTCGCTCAGGATAGCCGTGACTAGTGAGCTGACTCGAGAAAAGAATGACCTGTTAAGGCTCTAAGAGCTGGAAGGATTAGACGAAAAACGCCTACAAGCTCAGCAGCGCATCGCGCTCTACCAAGCACGTATTTCCCAAGCTTTCAATCATAAAGTAAAGGAAAGAGTGTTCAAAGTCGGCGAGCTAGTCCTAGCCGTAAGAAGGCCGATGATTCTCACTCACAGAAGTAAAGGCAAATTCCAACCCAAATGGGAAGGCCCTTATGTGATCGAGACAACGTTCTTGAACGGCGCCTACAGGATAGCCCAGCCTAACGGAGACCTGTTAATGGCTCCTATCAACGGCAAATTCCTGAAAAGGTACTATGCCTAATCTCTCCTACTCAAGAGAAAAATAGCGAGGACCTCGATTCTGACGAAACTACTTCCAGAACACAATTAGTTGGGTTACACTCTATCATGTCCGTATGACCTCTGAATATATATGTCCCGCTAAGAAGTTTATCGAGAGTTTATCACGTCCATACTACCTCTGATATCACTCTCACCTAACCTGTCATTTACATTCCGAAATGATGGGTCCAACAAAAGTCAGAAAAGAGCCGCTTTTATTTCCCAAAAGAGAGCAGGATTACATCGGGGGAAGCAGGAAAAGAAAGGATACATCACGATGGCGGGTTAGCCAGATTGTCAATCAGCCGCCCCAGTGAAGCTATCCTCTCGTTCCTAAGGGCCAAGGCATCGACGCGAGCCTGCTCCAGCCGGGCCTCGGGGGTGTTCGTAAAAGCCAGATCAGCCCTTGTCCGAATACGGCCCAAGCGAGCAGCCTCCACACGGTCCAACTCCCGTCGTGCTGCGCTCAGTCGACTGGATGCCACATCTAGACCTGCTAGCGACTGAGAAGCCCACTCCTCTGCCCGAGCGAGTTCTTCCTTCAGCTTGGATGCCCTCGCTGCATTCCCTTCGTGCTCAGAACGGCACTTTGCCTCAAGAGCGAGAGCCTCTGCCACACCAGCCTTTCGCCTATCCATCTCCAGCTCATGTGTCTTAATGAGTTGGTCTAGGCCTTCCAGCTTTGTGGTGAGCCGCACGATCATGTGGTCGTACCTGGTCTGGACCTCGGCATCGAAGCTGCCCCGAGTCAGCTGCAAATATTCGTTAATGGGTTGCTCAAAACCATTAACCACCGCCTCCAGGGCGTCAGCTGCCCCAGGATCGCCGAGCTCCCTGATGACCCCGATCGACGCCAGAGAAGTCTTCTTCAAACGCTCAAAATCCAGACTCTTCGCTAACACCATTGATATCATCATTTTCAAACCGGTGTAGAAGAGACTGGTATGTTGCTCAGTCAAAGCAACTAGATCCGACTGAACGCCAGGAGCGGCCGCGACCCCAGCAAGTCCCTCTCCAGGGACGATTGCAGACGAAGTAGCCACAGCCGCCGAATAGACGCATGGCGCGACCGAAGATGATACAACGGCCACAATCAAAGTCATCGGCATACTCACGATGATGGCTTCGCCTTCCTCTTGAGACGACGAAACCACTCTGGGCGAGCTAGCCCCCGGGGACACTTCCTCCTCAAAATCGGGCACCTCCACATCATCGCCAGGAGCCGGAGCGAAGCCAGGGGACGCTTCAACGCTGTACCCTCCATGGACGTCATCCCCTGAGAAAAAGACAAAAGAGTTGATATCAGTATAATTATAATCTTTCTAAAGGGAAACACAAAAGGCGACGTTTACCCTGAACCAGCGGCATATACGACACATCTGCAGCCGAATCTAAACCACGTCTTAATGACGCGATGCGATCCATCATGCCTGGAGAAGGAGGTGGGCCGACCGACATCGCCAAGAGTTCTGTCAGGTCTTCACCAAGACGCGGTCGAAATTCGTCAGTCGGAATCTCGCCAGACGTACTCGCTAACACGGCGGGAGTTTCACTCACTGCTGACCTCGAGAAAGATTCTCCCATCTGCCTCGGCCACGCAGGCAATCGCGCTCCGCTGCCTGAAGCAGCGGCCACGACAGCAACCTCTAGCGAGGGTCCTCCAGGGCCGCTTGCCGGAACTGTAGAAGGTCCCTCTCTAAAAGGCGAGGAACCACCAGCCGAAGAATCATCCCTAATATGGGGAGGAGCAGGCTCACTCCCGGGTTCCTCAACGCCAAGAATGCGGAGAGGACGAGCGACAGTCTCCTTCCTCCTCTTACGAAGAGAAACTTCCTTCAGAGCAGAGGCCCGTCGCTTCCCAGAAGAGACCACCAAAGCCCCCGCGGGCAGAGGCACTTCACACCTCGGCACCGACACCAGAGGCTCATCTAGAGGGCCAGTCTCCTTATTCTTGTCCGGAGAGACCGAAGGGACGTCAACTCTTCCCCCAGGCTTGGGGGAAGGCACCCTGAAACTTCCACGCATATCAAAGTCACGATGGAAGGTGTTAATCGGCACGTAGAACTGGGCGTAAGAGTGAAGAATGTGAAGCTCCATGGAGTTTGTTACCACCGGCACAATAAAGGTTGCTCTCGTACAACCCATGATGAAATATTGCCACCCTCTAGCTCTATCATTGAGTCCACCCCGGTACCTGAAGCTGGTAACGGCATTGCCCACATGCAACTGGTCGTACCCAAACTGCCTGGCTAACCGACTAGGCAAGTAGGGCTCGAAGATGCAGTGATCTTCGCTCCTGTACAGCAGATGGGATGGTCTAATACAGACCAGCCAATAAAAAGCTTCCGGAGAGAGATCAGTCTTCTCTCCACCTGAATCCTCCAGCCTCGTCCCTGATTGATTATAATATACAGAAGGGGGAGTACAGAGGAGCTTCCAGACGTGGCTGAGGTTCAACACCAGCCGACAGTCTAAGACTGTGGTCACGTTCCAGGAGAAATTCTTGTAGTTCAACAAGAACATACTCTCCGAACTGCTACCGGAGCCAGGAGACATAATCCGGGGATTGTGGAGAATTAACCACCCCATCAAATATAGTTATGGTAATTCCACCCTGGGAAAACTCTCATACCGAGCTTCGTCAACAAGCAACCCATCAGTTATGGCCCTCAAACCAACCTGTATGCGGCACACCATGGCGAGAAACAAGCCCAGTCTTGCCCCAAACACCAGGCGCACCGCCGGCCACAGAATGTTCCGGTGAATGAGGTCCGCGGACGCAATACCAGGCACTACTACCAAACGCAGCCATATGGAGAGGAAACCAGCCAACTGGGCTTCCTTAGACAGAGGCCTGCGACAGCGCCTCAAGTAACTACAGGCCTTGGTGCCTTCAGGGTACTTTCCTACCCCCTCGGCGAGAATCTGATCCGGAGCTCCAGCCTCCTCCATAAGAGCCTCCATGACCTGGGCATTAAGCACGCCCAAACAGTTTACGGGCTTATTTTTGCCCCCCGAGGCTTTCTCCGACCTGGCGGCCCTAGCTCGGTGGAATAAGAGGTAGGACATCCACTTGGTGGTATGAGCCAAGTCAGAGGGCTCGTTATAAAAAGCGGTGCACGCGAAGTATTAACACATCAGCTCCTGATATACTTCCGCCACCCGAGGGTCCAAGTCCCCCAACTCCCGGTTGGTGGGAACATACTCTTCGTATGGGGTATCCCCCATCGGCAGTCTCGAGACAACTGCCATCTCGTGGAGCGCCAATCCCATCTCCCCCAGTGGAGTGGCAAAAGTCCCAGTGAGCGGAATGTACCGCTCCATCAGCGCCAGGAACAAGTTAGGGTTCGGAGGCAACCCGACGCTAGTCGCACCCACAGCAGCATATAGTCCTATGCCCTCCAACTCTATCCGAAAGTGCTTCAAAGCCCAGTCGACTAGGTATATCCATCGGGAGTTTGTTGGGGCAATCCACCCACTACACCGAGGATTCTCCTTGGGATATACCCCGCCTCGCCCCATGAAGTCATTACAGAAAGTCGGCAATTGAACCGACTGGATCACCGAGCTGTCTTCACTAGGGACACTGCCCGGGCACAGTCCTCTGAACAACGTCACGACGTCGGAAGGGCGACTGACGAATGACCCCTGATCAGCTCCTTTCAGATAAAAGATCTTCCCCGGCTTGCCGTGAAGATCAGGAGTCAGCATCCACGACATCTGCCTGGGATGCGTCGCGTGGAAGAAAGCTGAGATGGGATAATCCCTCGGCATTGTGGGTAGGTACAAAACCAAATTCCCGGCAGGAAAAACCCAGGGCTCCCTCTTAGGCTTCGTCTGGGACCGTTTGTCGATCATATCCCCAAAGAGGAAATCGGCTTTATGTACTGCTCCCCGTCTATATAAGTCAGGGGCTCCCCGTTGATCATGCTCAGCAGCATTCGCTCGCCCTGAGCCGATATCAAGAGCCTCCTTCCTTCAGGGTACTGCGGCCCGGAGATAGGAAATACCACGTGGGACAGATCCTCCAGGTAGTTCGAGTGCAGCATCCCAGCAGTGGAGCCCATCACCTCGGCCAGTGGAGACTCACCTACATCAACTGTAAAAGTGCAAGGAAAATATGTCATTGCAAGTCTTGCACGAAACATATGAACCAAAGAAACAACAGTCTGCGCTCTACGCAGGATTGTTCAAACATGAGCTATATTTACGCCAGAGGTCCCCCTCCCACAAGCTTAAAACTCAAAGTTTACGATATACCCCAATTTTCGGTAGCCAGAGCTTTCACGCTCAGGACTACAAAAATGTAGAGTCTTTACGCTGGTACATTAGAAATGTGGACGTAAAAGATAAAAACGTCTCTGTGCATCATCTTCCTCAAAAGAGGCTATCAGCATAGAAGACGACCTGCGCGGTCACGTTCAACGTGTGCGAAGGATTTTTTTCGTCGTGTTGTCACCCCGAAGGCTCTACCTCTAAGACCGGATGCACTGCTCGTCGGCGGGACACTTCGCTCAGAAGAAAGTTTGCCTTGACCGACCGAGGACTCCCTCGCTGGGACGAAAGAATGAGAAGAGGAACCTATACTCTTTCCCTTAGCGGAGGGGGTCTGTTTCGACGCCATTTCTGAAGACTCAAAATGCTCGGAGAGGGAACGGAGAAAAACTCGAAACAGTCAAAAACTCTCTTTCGCAGAAGATGGATAAAAAGTTTTTCTTTCATAAAACTTGGGATATATATAGAGTACGGGCCGACTCCTCGAAACCTCAAACGGACTCCTCGAGACCCTAACCAAATCTCGCAAATTAAATGACGGGTTATGATTGGATGCTACGTCAGCACACTAACCTTGAAAGACGGACAGTCAATAAAATTCGAAAAGTTTCTTCGTGCAAGACGGTTCAGCGGTTCCTATGCTAAGGAGCTTTCTACGCTCGACGGCAACAGATCTACGGTTTTTACGCTCGCAAGCTGCAAGTCTATGGTTTTATGCCCGGATGCCTTTGTGCTCAGTAGCTTTTACGCTCGAGAGGCCACGAATCTACGACTTTACGCTCAGCAGATACCAAAATCGATGATCTCACGCTCGGTGGCGCTCAGTTTACGCCCAGAAGCAACAGACCCGCAAAACTTCACGCTCAAAGAAATTTTCTTTTCAGGAGCTACAAATATACAATTCTATGCTAAAGGAGCTTTCTACGCTCGACGGCTATGAATCTACGACTTTACGTTCGACAGCTACAACTCAGGTTTTGGCCCGGATGCCTTTGTGCTCAGTAGCTTTTATGCTCGAGAGGCCACAAACCCATGACTTCACGCACAGGAACCACAAGTCTATGATTTCATGCTCGATGGTGTTCTACACTCACAGGCTACAGATAAACAGTTCTACGCTAAAGGAGCTTTCTACGCTCGACGGCTACGAATCCACAACTTTACGTTCGACAGCTACAAGTCAGGTTTTGGCCCGCATGCCTTTGTGCTCAGTAGCTTTTATGCTCGAGAGGCCATAAACCCATGACTTCACGCACAGGAACCACAAGTCTACGATTCCACGCTCGACGGTATTTTACGCCCGGAGGCCACAAACTGATGATTTCTTGCTCCACGACTTTCCGTATATTTGAACAGTCCCCAAAGCGGTCAATTGCTAGGAGTTCACACAGAAGATACTCCTCCTTGGCCTCAACATATCCCAAGTACCCGAAACATACAAGAGTTCAAACGTGAAGAAATTACTCTTCTCGGGTCAATTGGAGGTTCATCCAGACTCCAGTCTGAATATCTCGTCTATTAAAAGATGGCAACTCAGTTTTGACAGCCATTCCTCGACCCTGTTCCAAGGGATTTTTGAGAAGTCACTCTTGAAGACAAAGACTGAACAAAAATTCTGTCCATCAGAAGTTCAGAGCTCTACGCGGTTCCTCAGTCCTAGCAACAGGACAGTTCAAAAAATGTTCAAGATGCTCTACAGCGTTCTATGGACTACTCGCTATGCATAAAGGATAGGACCTAACACTCTTTCTACAGAGTCGACGTACAGATTCGAAGCTGCACATATTCAGACTTCACAGCAACGTATGGCAAGATGATAATATGAAGAAGAAAGACTTCACAGCAACGTATGGCAAGTTCCGTCTACAAAGGAGATACCCCCTCGTCGTCTGAAGATTGCCCAGAAGCTGTTCTGACAGGTTCTCGCTGGGCTTCAATTCTTCATCCATCTTCTCCGGCAGTCAGTCGATTGCCGCGAAACGGCGGGCGGATACAGAACTGGGCCTGCATAGATTTTGCAGATCCTATGCTCCGTGCGCCGCTCAAGCCGGGACAGAACGAGTCTGTCTGACTCTCATCACCGGAGGGCATCGAGAGAAGGCACGGCATGCCAGCAGCCGTGGTTAAAAATGACCCTTCCTCTCTCCTGGGGCAACGCCATACAAAGTTGCTGATTATCCCGAGCAAAGAAGGCTAAGATATCCTTCCATGATCCATCGTTGCAGTGGACACTTGCTCGAAGATGCCGTCTTTTTCGGCTCCTTACACGCTGGAAGAACATGATCTCCTTCTTCCTCAAATCGACCCGACGAACACCGGCGATCATCTCTGCGTGGGGATGAAGATGTGGGTAGAACAGGCTAACTCCCCCAGCCTTTTATAGGCGAAAGAGGTCACAACGGTCCCCAATAAATCCGCCATAAAGTCTGCACAGACCGTTTCAACGCTCCATTCAAAAAAGTTTTGAGTTACGAGGGGCCGTTTATGCTTCGTTCAAAGCGTTTCAAATTCCAAGGAATTTAAAAGCTCTGAAGGGGGTCTTGTAGAAGCATGAAAAATACGCTGGGATGAACTACGCAGCCTCTTAATGCAGAGCAGCGTGAACGAAGGCCTCCAGAGCCATCAAGCGTATAATAGAGCTTTTTCCAGCGTGAAGAATAAAGCTCACAGGACCATCAGCGTAAGTGCAGTACGTCCAGGCCGCTCCAGCGTGAAATAGAGTTCTTCATCGCCTCTATGGCGTAAAACTCATCCGCTTTTGAAGCAGCGTTATAGCGTACGAGGAACGCTTCGTCTTCCCCGAAATAAACCTGTCAAGTCACGCAGTGAATCTGACCTCTGACTCCTGACAAAAAGTGCTGCACGACCACCTAGACGACGGCTTGAAAAGACGGCAGGCCCCTCGGGACGCGCACCACAGAATGATGGCGGATCTCTGCATTTAATGCAGAGGATTTAGTTAAAAGATCACCGAACCGTCGCTTACTGGAGTCCCCTACGCATAAACCGCTCTTCTGCGTACAAGGGAATATGCTGCCCTGTTTTACACAGGCAAACATGAGCGATTTTACGATCCGCAGCGGACAAACCGCCTGCCACGTCAAAAGCTGCACTTCGTACGGGATTCGAGGCACGTATCCACGTCTAATTACACAGAGCGGTGACAGTTTCTCTCAAGGCACGTCTCTGCGACAGGTGCACAGAAGGGGTGCAGACCTTCAAAACATGCCTCCGCATTTAATACATAAGATGATGGCAATTCTCTGCAAGAGATTTGATTATATCTTCAAAAGCCGTAATTTCGGCTAAAGGCGTCCACATCAGCACGGTACGTAGCGGCTTCTACGCCCATTCAGGATCTGTGCCCATCCGGCTTCAACGCCCTCTCGGCCTCTAGGACCACTCGGCTTCTACGCCCATCCGGCTTCAACGTCCTCTCGGTCTCTATGACCGCTCGGTTTCTACGCCCATCCGGCCTCTAGGACCACTCGGCTTCAACGCCCATCCGGCTTCAACGCCCTCTCCGTCTCTACGACTACCCGGCTTCCATGCCAACTTGGCTTCTATGCCTGTTCGGCTTCTATGCCTGCTCGGCTTCTATTCCATGGTGACGGACATTTGGCTTCTACGCCAACCTCTTCTACACAATGGATACCTACCCGCGTGGCTTTTACGCATGATCTTAGTAGCAACCGTACGTGTTGTGTCCCCTTAGTTGGACCCACGTCACCCCCTCAGTCAAAAGATCATCTATACGTAGGCATTGGTTACTTTAACCGTTGTGTAATAGGGTGCTGAACTTTCCATTCCTCGATTGCTACACCAACGGAGTGGTCACTGTCACCAAAGACTCTATAAATAGAGGCCCCTATCAATGGGGAACAAGGTCGGAAATATTGGTCAAGAAACCGATATCAGATCCCTGGTGGAAAAATTGGTGAAGATACCAATATCAAATCCAGGGTCGACAATTCGGAAGATCGAACCAGGTCGAAGAGAGAAGAAAGAGAGAGAGAGAGAGAGAGTACCCGGGGCTCAGGCAAAGAGCGGGGATCGACGATGTCGGCATCGTGCATCCACCCTCCCCTGCAACCTTCGAAGCTACTACCTGTCTTCCACGGCACTTCTTCAACATCGTGCAGTCCAAGGGCTAAAGTGATCGACCGCAGATCAGACACCTATAGCAATTATCTACCCAGATTAAATAAATTGTACTCCCACATCCTCGCATAGGATTACACTGTACAAGTTTGTTTGTAAACTAAAGGGCGCGGGTTTCGCACAAACACTGTCATTGAAATAACATATTTTATTCTTTCGTTTAATACCACAAACAGATATGTTAGTATTTTAGGACAGCGTAGGACTCTTCGTTAGGATCCATTAAATTAGGATATCCTCGGAGACGTGAAAGCTGGCTATTGCCACGTGGCCTGGTTCCGTGTATTTTGGGACTGGGGCGTGACACTTAGAAACCTAGTTAATGACCTAGTACAATTAGTATAAATTAGTATAAATTAGTATAAATTAGTATTAACTAGTTAGTAACATTATAGATTGATTACCTTAGTGTAGACTTAATATGGACCTAGTTAGCTAGAAATGATCTAGAAAAGCATCATATTAGTATTAACTCTATTTTGTGGTATTTAAACTCTATTTTGTGGCATTTAAACTACTGAAGCCCCCACCTGAATCGGTGAGGCAACCCTCTGAACTGGACAAGGTGGAGCAGTAGCTGTGTTGCCCGCCTCGAAGGTAGAGAAGTCACCGACCTCGGAAAAAATGCTCCAGAGTGCTGTGGTCTGGTCTTTGGCGGCATCCTGAAGACAGATAAAAACAAAGGAAATCAATAAGGCATAGGATGCGATATCATCAAAGAAGGACAATAATATTCCAAGAAAGCAATATTCAGAATGAATAACGATAGTAAAATTAATAGATTCGAAGTTTTCTAGTTGTGATTGTGTATTCTCTCTCTTATCCTAGTATTCTCTATCCTATATCCTATACTTATCGCAAGCTCACAGTAGTACAACTAAGCTGTTGTACTACCACGACATCGAAATAATTGTGAAGCCTGATATTCTTGGGCCACAACAAAAATATGTCATAACCCGCACCCGATATGAGGGCACGAGTACGTGGGTATATCCCGCCTACGTCGCAACATTGACGGTAGAATGTTGTATAAGTCAACAATACTATATAATCATCTTACGTAATAAATAACAAACATGTCAATGATATCTCAAATCCATACAAAGGGCAAGATGATAATAGTATGAAAATAAATACTCAATCATAATAAAACTAGAGGAAGATAATGTCACGATATCAAATAGAAGAATGGAATCACAAAGTCAAACTTTAACCAAATCCAAGTCTAAATAGTCTATCAATAAAGAACAATGAATCTCAAATACAAATAACATGCCAAATGTCTAAGTTGGAGACATATACAGTACAGTAGCTAAGTAGATGAAACTAAGGTATCTAGTGACATCGGCTAGTCCTTTCGGTAATCACTCCTTAATGTCAGGGCCCATGGTCACCACTCCCTCCGACGGTCCGTAATACGTCGGACACCAATCCTTTAAGTCATCGTCTAAAAAAAAATTCAGTCAAAATTGGAGCGAAGTATAACACAATAGTAGCTCCATTTAATTGACAAGTACTATAAAATAGTAAATAGTAATATAAATACTTGATTAACAAAAAATAAAGAAGCAAGGTACAAAATAGAGTAAGCAGATAAATAAGGAAACAATGAAAACCAAGAAGAAAGAACAGATAAGTATATAGAGACAGACATATATGTGAAACTAGTAAACCTGTCAATATAAATATGCAATCAGCAGGTATAGAGTAATCCAGAAAAGATAATATCTAACCTATTATTTTGAAATACCAAGTTGACATGTGAACGACTAGGGGATAAAATTTGGTAAACCACACGTATCGTGTGTGGCTGTTACTATTCTAGTTAAACCATAGGATAGAAATGGTATGTTCACACATCTCCTAGGTATTTCCTCGCCTGACTAGTACTCATGGATCGAGGTCCCAACACGAAGAATCTCAACAGTCCAAAAAATATCGATATGCCAAAAATATATTAGTCCAGTAATTTATTAGTCCAGAAAAGTCAATAGGCCTGAAGCTACATATCTTAAGATAATGAATCCATACAATACCAATCTATGTATCCACCGTGTCAGGAAGCAGGTAAAGCAATACTATAAAACATGTATCATAGTAAATATCAAATAAAAGAAACTATCAGAGAATGTATTCGCATGTTGTCCTGAGCAAATAATGCAAATCAATGTCCGAACTAGTGTCATATAGACATATATATGAATTACAATAGTATTTTGGAATCATAAATAAACTTAACTAGGCTGAAATGAAGTCTCTAGGTTAATTCTAGGTCATTTTGGTAAAACTAGTCCAATTTTCTAATTTAAAGTTATATAATACCTATCAAGTAAAATCATAAGGTTAAAATAGTTGATACCTTGCTAATCTTAGGTTTTTAGGTCAATACCTTGGATATCTAGCTATATTAGTCATAGACATTAAGTATCCTATATACATATACTCATATGGTATCATAATATCTTAACTATAGTTCAATACCTAGTGCAATATCCTAGCTAGTACACCAATACTTATCACCATTATATAAGATACCTTAGTTAATACTCAAGTTCTCACACTAACTCCTACTTGGTATTTTGTTTAATGCTTGGTATCTAGATCCCCTCAAGTACTGGGATATCCAATATCAAGTATCATAAATAGATACCATTATACCTCATGAATACCTCCTACAGTTGCTACCCATTAATACCACTCTAATATACCCTCAACTAACATCTCAACCTTACCTTTACTTTATTTGATATACAACTGTACAGGTGTACTTTGAAGATTATTGAGACACATGCTCACATCCTTCAAAGGCAGTGACTCCTTACTAATCCATATTCACACCTATACCTCACTAACACTCATAATAACACATGCCTAAATATCTTCTCCATGGCCAATCTGAACCACCAAGTCACCCTCACTCTTTGCAGTAAGTCACTGCCCAAGCTTGCTGTTGTAGTTCTTTATTGTAGTACATATTCCTGCTTTTAATGGCTTAAGGTGCATCTCCAACCCTTTCGGTTACTCACTCGTGTACTCATCTTTACAATACTTTTATATACATGTTGCCCCTTCTTGATACCATCCCGCACACACTCCTATAACCCTCACTGCCTGTAGACAACACCCGAGCAATACAACAACTGTATTTGCTCCCACAAGCAAAAATTTCCTTTACAACAACTACCCATCACTCCTATTACCTTACCCCTTACATATTTTAATACCTTGAACTTACAACAATGATATAGTTATATATACACATAAATATGTATCTCAGGTTATCACCTTTGATACTAGGATAACCCTCACATCTATGTATCATGCTCCCAAACATGAACAATCCCCACCAGCTGCACCTCTTGAACACACACAAACCCAGGTCTGATTACCAATGGGTATCAGACATACACTTACACACCAAAACTTTCACACTGCTTCCAATCTCCCCATACCTCATCACAATAGATACTCCACCTGACATGCAACACCTCATGAACCCAACTAAATTATCATCCAACCCGACACATTGTTCATCCACACTCCTTTACACACGAAAACCTGTGTTTGCATAATGTGCAACCCAACAGTACACCTGTATTATACTCCTGCACTTGTGAAGAGAAGGCATACACACACACATACACACATACACATGCACACACATACAGTATCAGAACATACTGATACCTCTCTCAAACTATACTCTCTACCACCCTTAACCTACACTTAACAACTCATAAGATACATTAACAACTAACACTCTTCTAGCTCACACACATTACTTCATTATTTGCAAATTAGGCCTTTAAATTCTGATACAACCCTCATATTTACCCTCATTGATCATTGCTTCATTGCTTGAGCACCCAATCAAGCACATCAGTCTTACACCTTCACTTAGATAGCCTGAGCCCTAAAGTGCAACCAAGGGTCTGCAACCAATGTGCAATGCACATAACTCATCAACTGGTCAACTTCTTCCCCACCTATCTCAGTACAAGCAACCCAATGGTATAGTTATTAAATAAAACCAACCTTTTTGAATCACACTCTGTCATGACCCTCACCCGATGTGAGGGTACGAGTACGTGGGTACATCCAGCCTATATCGCAGCATCGATGGTAGAACGCTGTCTAGGTCAACAATACTATCTAAATATCTCACACAATATATAATGTACCTGTCAATGATATCTTAACCCCAAATGGAGGACGATATGGATATGATAATCAATACTCAATCATAATATAAAACTAAAAGAAGATAAAGGCATGATATATAATAGAAAAAAAGAGTCACGAGTCATGTTACAATCCATAAATAAGTCCAATAGTCTAGTCACAACACAAAATATCAAATAATATACATATCATGCCAAAATATCTAAGATATAATCATATCTAATACAATAATAAAATGGCTAAGTCTTCTCGACAACTGGCACTATGTTATCCTTCTCTATGGGTGCAATCTTAGATGACTCGCCATCTTGTAGCCCGTAATAGGTGGGACACATCTCCTATAATAAATCATCTGAAAAATATATTCTGTCAGGATTGGAATTAAGTACAAAACTCTAAAAGTAGTTCCAAATACATGATAGAGAATATCTGATAAGTAATAGAAAAGAATACAAGATGCACAAGTAACTAGGAAATAGAAATACAGTTAAAACATGCAAATAAATACAATAGGAACTGGTCTCATAGTGTAAGACCCCGTAATTCTTTCGTAAAGTAGCTTCGCATAAGGGGCATGATGACTTAACGTCATTCTCACCTTCCTCTGGCTTATCACCGACAGTTTGTTCAGGGTTCCAAACTCAATGGTAGCAACTAAACACGAGGGAGCTCCCGATCTTCTTGCCAACCTGATATCGAATGATGGTGATGTCTATATTCTATGTGTACAGCTTCCAACTTTTCTAAGCTTATCACATAATAAACTTGTGCTCTAAATCATATTGATTATATTCTAGTTTCTCGTACTTACAGTCCATTCCATATTGCATCTATTTAGAGCACTTAATTATTCTATGGTAACTCGATTATATGTGAGGTATATAATCGACAAACACATAATTATGCTAAGGGATTTGATCATATAACCAACTTTTACTCCTCCGTTCCAACCAACATATACTCATGGATCCAATCATGATACATTACGTACATAATTATAATATAAGCACACTTAGCACATGAGAATGGTGTGAGCACATAAATAAATACGATCACAAGAATACCCGATACACACGATAAAGTACATGTATAAGGAGTACCAGTTACACACGGTAAATAGGATAGCATCTTCTAACATGATCCATATAGTACCAGTCCTTGTAACAATGTGTCAGAGTCAAGTATCACAATTCTAGAACAAGAAATATATACACTACATGTAATAAAAACTAATAGAGATATGTAATCGCCAATGGTCCTGAGAAAATGGTATATCTCAGTATCCGAGCTGGTGTCACACAGACCTATATAAGAAATATCATATCATTTGGGTGTAGAGAAGTGATAAATATTATAAAATGAGTCAAAATATGATTTCTAGGTCATTTCTAGGTTATGCTAGTCAAACTAGGTCGATACCTTGATTTTAGGTTCATAGCTAGCTTTTAGGTTGATTACAAGGGTATACTAGTTCACTCTAGGTAATACTAAGTCATACATAGGTTTCTAGGTCTATAACTTGAAGATATAGCTAAACTAGCTAATACCTTGAGTTATAATAGCTAACATTATACTAACTAGATAATTAGGATAATATATATATATATATATATATATATATATATATATATGTATATATATATATATATATATGTATATATATATATATATATATATATATATATGTATATATATTTATATACATATTAGGTGTATCATAACCTACGTGCAATACCTTAGCTTATCTACCCAATACTTGGTTATTATCTATACTGAAACTTACTAACCCTCAACTAATACTTTGCTAACATAACCCTGGTACTTCACTAATACTAACTGTCTTTAGTGACTGAATGCTCAGTTGCTACCTACCATAACCTATACTTGAACACAAGGCTACATACCCTCACGCTCATTGATTTACTGGACACAACCCAACACTCTCCTAGTACCTATTATTACTGCAGGCCCCAAATCCTCACTGATACACATTCATATGAGGTCTGAAATCCTTCACCTGTCCTGCCTTACTAGCTATTCTTAATCAAGTGCAGTGCATATATTGGCAACAAAGCTGGCACTTTATTTTGCTATTGAAACAGTACCACTATTCTTGCTATAACCCGAGCTCCTTACACATACCATTGGAGCTGCTATATATCACTCTAAGTAGGTGACATAACCTATCCACCATTAACTGGTAATATGAAACTACATCTAATATAGCTAATCACACACAACAACCATGCACTATAATGAGATGCATACCAATCTAACACACATGTGCACAACCCGGGTATACTGTTGTTACTGCTATATTCAAATAGCAGTGTACTAGGTACACTAGGTGCACTTCTGTCTATTGTTGTGGCTTCCAAGCTGATCTCCCTTGATACACACATCAGCATGTTCTTTACTGATACACATATCAGTGTGACCATTGATACACTCATCAGTGTGTATCCACTCCCCCCTACTGATGCAACACACTACTCTTACAACCAATTGTCTGCTTGAGTATCCAAGATCCCTTCATGTTGTTTAGTCTACTTCCAACTAACTATAACCACTTCTCATTGCATGACTAATACTACTTGGTATCAGCCTACTGTCCATGTCCACACCGACACTAATGTCAGATCCTAACATCTTATCTCCCCTCATGCACACACACAACTATATATATATATATATATATATATATATATATATAATACTTATCTATGTGTATTACATGATACACATGTACTAAGTGCATTAAATCAAATACTTTGTGCTAACCCATAATACTCTAGGATACATACTCAAACCAAGTGCCAAAATCCCCAATAGCTAGTAACCACCCATTATACATATCAAATGCATAACTATATAACTACTATAATTAGTTACAAAGGAAACTAGAAAGAAATTACACTAGCATGAATAATTAACCTAAATTGAACTCCCGTATCATACATTATCATGATACGTCATACTCATGTCCAATTGTGGACACATAGCTAGTCCCACACTACCAATCTAAGTCCAGTTGGAACTAAAATGACAAATACTTGATACACCAATCTCGTAATTTTTCCTAATTGGGTACAAATCTCAATATAGAAGTCACAATAGGGGCAATTGGACCTAGTTATTGTTCATATGGGTAGCCCTAAGCCAAGAAATAGTTTCTAATTATCAAATGCATGAATTAGAGTCTAAATTAAAGGAAAAATTAGAATAATACCTATTGGAAGATGGATTCCCAATAAAAAGCTCAATTGGACACAATTATGACACAAGCTCCTAGCCAAATCTTTCTTCTCCAAGTGCTCCTTGCAATCCAAGCTCCAATATTCCTTAGATGATGAAAATAGAAGGGAATGAAAGAGATTTGAGAGTAATTTGGTGTAGGGATGAGTGGAATTGGGGAAGACACAATTGGGGATCTCAATTGAGTGGATTATGATGAGGAGAGAGAGAAACTTTCTGTTAATGTGGCCGGCCCCTATTCCTCCTTATCCAAGAAATACCCAATGTCAAATATGCCCCCACTAATTATTCATGAAGGATATTTAATTAGGAGATAATTAAGGAGGTTTCTAATCCTAATAAAACTTAATCTAATCTCCAAATTATTGAAGAGGGATGAGTTTAATGGGCCTAGCCCAAATAATTGGTTCTAAGTGTCATGTCAAGTCTAGTTGGTCCACTAGGGTCAAGTCTAATCATTAGGCTAGTCTAATACTAATAAATAAATAACACAACATATAAAATATAACCACTAAATAAAAATAAAGTATAAAGACAAAATTACCCCAATCTAGAAATGTGGTAGTGAGCACTCCCTTGCAACCAATCTATCTGTGCACAAGACTACACAGACCTCAACTTCAGCATTCTGGTCACAAATACCCCTGACACAACCAACACACAAAAAATTGATAACCATACACACTATCACAACTGATGTACAGTCAAATCTTTCTATTTTAAGCCTTGGGTATCCGACACTATGCACACACTAACCCTCATAATCAAAGTGACACATCTAGGTTCAGTCACTAACTTACCACAGTATGAATACAATATCCATAGGTATATATATACAATTAAACACACAATAGTATATATATATATATATATATATATATATATATATATATATATATATATATATATATATATATATATAAACACCCACTAATCTAACACCTAAAGCATCTCGCAAATATAAATATAAATATAACTCAATCTAAGAACCAAGCATCAAAGACTTGGTGGGCACACCCAAGTATCACCATGATACCAACACCCCCACCCCCCAATTACTATGATACACCATTAAATCAAAATAAATATCATCTAATGTTCTAAATAGATTTTAAATGCCACAAAACAACTATTCTAATACCAATAGACACAATAGGCATTAAATCGAACACTTACTGTCCCAAATTCAAAGTTTTCTCAAAATTGGCACAAAACTTAATGTAACTTTCACCAAAGATATCATATGAACATAGTTCTGCTTCCTATAGGTACTCCTTAGCCAAAGGAATGTCCCTATAGGTCTAATGCATCATAATAAGCATGAAATTGATAAGGAATGAAAATTTACCTAGTGGAAGATAGATTCCAATGTATCACTACAAAATAAAGAAGGTTGCTCACAATCCTCCTTGCAAAGCTCTCCTAATGCTCCTTCTAGCGACACCAAGCTCCTTAGTTTCCTTAGGAATGGAATGGGATAAGATTTGTAGTGAAGAAATTGGAATTTGCTCTCAAATTTGTGGATAAATTAATTAGAAAAGCAAATTGAGGCTATTCATGAATAAAAAGGCTTATATAGCCTCCTAATAGGGTTAGGGTTAGGTTGAGGAATATTTGAATTGACTCAAAGGCCCCTCTCATTCTCTCAAGAATAGGATCAACTAATCCTATAGAAAGAATATTTTATTCTTGAGTCTAAATAGGTTTAATAGACTTAATATAGTCATGACTAACTAATGACTTAAGTCAAACAGTCTAAACTCAATAACTAACTCATTCTCCTAAACTAATGAGGCAAACTGTCACGACCCGTACCCGATGTAAGGATACTAGTCGGAAACAACGCCCAGCCTACGCCGCAGAATCGACAGTAGAACGCTGTCTAGAAAGTCTATCTAAAGTAATGAACCACCAATCATGATAGAATACTCAATCACAAAACTAAGATAGAATGAGCACGAATCAGATGAGAATAGAATAGTCATCATACAACTCATGAGTTTAAAAATAGTACACCAATGAGTCTGAAGAGTAACAAAATAAGCTGGAGACAAATCCAGTACAAAAGAATACTATCATACTATAAAGCTACAACTCCAGGGTCAACTGTCTCAGTTGGGATAAGTCTCTCTTGAGCCAGGGTCTCAGAATCTAAACCCACAACATCCTGGGGTCCATAATAGGTAGGGTACTCCTCAGTGTCATCTGGAAAAATATATCCAGTCAGGAAAGGAGTAGAGTACATCTCTAACAGCAGTTCTAATCCATGATAAAAACTATGTAACAGTAAATAGCTATAGATAAACAAGATGCACAATAGATACAAGGGATATATAGACAATAAGGAAATACTGGAAAGAAATACAATAATGAACAATATGCCAATGAAACAATAATACTAATGACTAAGTGTGTGAGTACTAGCTTAACATGTGATCGGCTTGGGCAAGATACAATGCGGCCTGGCTAATCATACGTGCGGTGCATGATCAACACTATTCGCTTACCAATACTTTATTCAATAGGGATTTGATCACATATCTATATTAATACTCCCCACCCCAACTGGTATAATAGATCCAACCACGGTATGCTATGGCACTAGATTCCCCAAGAAGAGAGCGACTCCTCCCGAAAATCGGTGTCTGTACATGTACAAGATAACCAATGAAACAATACTTGCACCATATACACCATATACCAAGGAATAACATCTTATGACGAGATCCGGATATACCAATCCGTGTGACCATATTGTCAAGAGAAAAATGTATATCTACACTAGATACAACGAACATAGAGGATATCATAAATGAGAAACTATCAGAGAATGTACTCGCCTGAAGTCCAAATAAAAATTCTCACAGATGTCTGACTTAGTGCCTCGAAGACCTAGATATGGAATACCACATTAATACAAGGTCCCGGAAAGAGAACAAATCAAACTAGTAAACTTCTAGGTCAATAAATCAATTCTAAGTTAAAAGTCAACTATGGTCAACTCTAAAGTCAACTAAAGTCAAACATGGTCAAACCAAGGTCAACCTCACAAGACATCTATATAAATAATATAGAATAAAAATACACAATTAGGAATCAAGGTCTTGATCCCAATTGGTACCCATACAAAGTATAAATAATATACACTCTAATATAAAGTATATACAAACCAATATTTATACAAATAATATAATATATTACTACTAGTATTATACCTCACAAAAGCACATATATATAAGATATATAAATCAAAATACATATATATATATAAAAACAATTTAATAACTATATACTTATATATATATATATATATATACATATAAACTTATATAATTAAATATCAATAGTTACATAACACATGCACATATTAATGTATGTATTTTACATGGCTAGAAACACACATAAAAATATATTCATTAATATACAAATAATTATATAATAATTATAAATAATATAATTACACATTTAAACACATAAATATATTTTATAAAACATTTATGTATAAATTATTTTATTAACATAAGTACATATATAATTGCATGTAAGAAAGCTACATACATATATTTATACATCACATTAGAACACATAGAAATATCTATAGATCTATGCTACAATAAATACCATAATAAATACACTAAAATAATATATAATATCTATATATATTTACTAATTATAAATGAAGAATTTAAAGCATAAATAATTAGATCTACACATAAACACACCAAATTGGAAAGTTTCACACCGTATCCCACTAGATCTAGGATACGCATGTGACACGAGTCCAATACACAACCAAATGTACCCCGAAGGACACAAACAAGTCACAAATAATATTTATGAACAAATCAAAGTGTCAAAAGTAGATCTATGTGTCCGTGTCAAAATACGACATGTTCAAAGCCCCGTGTCGGAGGAAAAACCCCCAAAATGACACGTATCACCAAATAGTTGGGATACGAACCACAAGTACCCAAATATGGACACGACACAAGCCCCAAACACATAAGCATATGCCCAATTGATCTATAGGATCAATTGACACACACAACAAAATATAAATTCGGAATTCCAACAAAATTGACACAAAAAGCACCATAACTTTCTCCATGGGTCTCCTATGAACACAAAATAAATTCCTATGGGTAGTACATACATATAGGTTGATTTTACATGATTAAATCTCAGATTTAGAAGCTATTTTAATGGGAAAAAACTAAATTATACCTATTGGGAGATGGATTCCCAATGAAACCTCCAATTGAGATGAACTTGCTTCCAAATTGTAGATCCTTGCTCCTCTTTGTAGATCCTTGCTTCCTCCTTCTAGATCCTTGCTTCTCAACTTTCTAATGGTGAATTAGAAAGAATTTGGGATGAATTTGGTGGACAATTGGAATGGAAATGGAAAGAATTTGGGAGTGGGAATTTCTAGATCTAGATTTGGAATGAGAATGAGAGGAGAGAGAAATTTCCCCCCTCTTTTAATAGGCCGGCCTTGCCCCTCTCCCAAGCAATTATAAAATATCCAATGTACCCCTTGGGGCCTCTCATGAAGAAATAATTAAGGAAGGAAGCTTCTAGTCTAATCATTTAATTAATTTAATCCATCTCCTTAACCATGGGCTTTCTAAATGGGCCAAGTCTAACTATTTAATTCATGTTGGTCCATGGGTCCAAACTAAAATAGTTGGGTCTACTAAAATAAGTCCAAAATAATTAAATAACATCTAACAATAATTAAATAATACAACAAAAATTATTTACCATGCACAATATTTATTTATATAGGAAATTACTAAAATACCCTTTTTCCTAAAATGTGGTAGTGACAAGTCTACCCTACTTAAAATAATTTCGTCCTCGAAATTTAAAGATGAAAACTACCCCCAGAAAATCACAGAACAGAACTAAAGAATCACAACTAACTAATGAACAAAACATAACAATGAACAGAACATAGCTAGAGAATTAACATACCTCAAGGTACAAACAAATATGGATAACGCTCTCGCATGTCATCCTCTCTCTCCCAGGTAGACTCCCCCGGAGAGTGATGTCTCCATGCGACGCATACCAAAGGAATAGTCTGGTTCCTCAGCACATTCTCTCTCCGATCCAGAATCTCAACTGGCTGCTCTGGATAGCTAAGAGTAGGGCCCACCTCTATCTCTGAGTGATCCAATACATGACTATGATCTGCCACGTATCGTCTCAACTGTGACACATGAAACACGTTGTGCACTCCCTCCAATGCAGGTGGCAAGTCTAGTCTATAAGCAACTGCACCGACCCTCTCTTGAATAGTGAAAGGTCCGATGTATCGCGGACTAAGCTTTCCGCCTCCACCAAAGCGAATCGTGCCTCGTGTCGGAGAAATCCACAGAAACACCAAACCACCCACCTAGAACAAAACACCATCTTAAGAACTTAATCTATAACAAACAAGAACAAGCACAAACAAAATCTAAACTATACGAATTCCAAAGGTCTCCGATGGCTATCGGCCCAATGCCGCTGTCTGTCCTGCGCCACTCGAAGTCTGTCTCTGATCAACTGAACCTTCTCCGCTGCATCCACAACCATCTCTGGCCCAAGCAAAACTCTCTCTCCAATATCGTCCCAAGACAAAGGAGTACGACACCTCTGACCATATAGAGCTTCAAAAGGTGACATCTCTATACTGGCCTGGTAACTGTTGTTGTAAGCAAACTCTACCAAATGGAGATGGTCCTCCCAAGAACCTCCGAAATCTAGTACACAAGTGCGCAATATATCCTCAAGAGTCTGGATAGTCCTCTCTGACTGCCCATCTGTCTGGGGATGATATGCAGTACTGAACTTGAGCTGAGTGCCCAAACTCTGCTGCAAGCTCCTCCAGAAATGAGAAGTGAAACGACTATCCCGATCTGAGACTATGCTGACGGGAACTCCATGTATCCTAACGATCTGCCTCACATACATCTCTGCCAGCTTCTCCGTAGACAAATCCACCTTGAAAGGCAAAAAGTGGGCCGACTTGGTCAACCTATCAACAATGACCCAAATCGCGTCTTTTCCTCCTGGAGATCGTGGAAGTCCGGACACAAAATCCATAGTAATGTGTTCCCACTTCCACTCTGGAATGGGTAATGGCTGAAGTAACCCTCCAGGCCTCTGCCTCTCAGCTTTCACCTGCTAGCACACTAAGCATCTGGATACAGACTGTGCCACTTCCCTCTTCATGCCATACCACCACACACTCTCTCGCATATCCCGATACATCTTGTTAGCACCTGGATGTATGGAATACTGAGAGCGATGCACTTCCTGTAATACCTCCTCTCGCAACTCCCTACTAGACACACACAATCTAACTCCATGCCTCAAAGATCCATCCTCTGCAATAGTGAAATCATCCTCCAATCCTACTCTCACCTGAGCTCTGCTACTCCTCAAAGATACATCATTATACTGTGCTGCCTTAATCCTATCCATCAAATCTGAGTGTATCTGTAATCCCCATATCTGCATAGCATACCCAGGAACAATCACCTCAATGTCCAAGCTCTCCAAGTCCTCCAACAAATATAGATCCTGCGTTAAGAACATAGCTACCGGATACCTGCTCAATGCATCGGCAACTACATTGGCTTTCCCAGGATGATATTGTAAAGAGATATCAAAATCCTTCATCAGTTCCAACCACCGACGCTGCCTCATGTTCAACTCCTTCTGCGTGAAAACGTACTTCAAGCTTTTGTGGTCTGTAAAGATCTCCACACGCTCTCCGTACAAATAATGTTTCCACAACTTCAGGGCGAATATGACAGCTGCCAACTCCAAATCATGGGTAGGATAGTTCTTTTCATGAGGACGCAATTGCCTAGATGCATAGGCAATCACTTTCCCATGCTGCTGAAGAACACAACCTAAACCCTTCCCCGATGCATCACTATAAATAGTGAACCCTCCGGACCCTGATGGCAACGTCAAAATAGGAGCAGACGTCAACCACTTCTTTAACTCCTCAAAAGCAACCTGGCAATCTTCCGTCCAAACAAACTCCACATCCTTCCTTGTGAGTCTGGTCATCAGCTCGGCAATCCTCGAAAAATCTTGCACAAACTTCCTGTAATAGCCTGCCAATCCCAAGAAACTCCTGATCTCTGCTACCGGACTCGGAGTCTTCCAAGATTCCACTGCTGAAATCTTCTTCGGATCCACTGAAATACCATCACCAGTCACAACATGCCCCAAGAATTCTACCTTGTCCAAGAAAAACTCATATTTGGACAACTTTCCATACAGCTTCTTCTTCCTCAGCACATCTAACACAATCTTCAAATGCTCCTCATGCTCCTTCGGTGTCCTCGAGTATATGAGTATGTCGTCGATGAACACCACCACGAACTTGTCAAGGTACTGGTGGAACACCTTGTTCATCAAGTTCATAAATACCGCCGGTGCATTAGTCAAACCAAACGGCATCACCATAAACTCGAACTGACCATACCGAGTTCTAAAAGCAGTCTTCGGTATGTCCTCCAGCTTCACCTTCACCTGATAGTAGCCTGATCTCAAATCTATCTTAGAAAATACCTTCGCACCACTCAACTGATCAAACAGATCATCAATCGGTGGCAAAGGATACTTATTCTTGATAGTGAGATTATTCAAAGCCCTGTAATCAATGCACATGCGCACGGATCCATCCTTCTTCGGTACAAACAATACCGGGGCTCCCCATGGTGAAGAACTCGATCTAATAAACCCCTTATCCTGCAATTCGTCCACCTGCTTCTTCAACTCGACCAGCTCGCTGTTGTTTACTCTATAGACATGCTACAAAATTGGTTCTGCACCTGGTACCAAGTCTATAGAAAATTCAACATCTCGATCTGGTGGCAATCCTGGCAATTCCTCAGGAAACACATCCAAGAATTCTGCTATCAACGGATGCGGCAACTCCTTGTCTTCCACCAAAGCTCCACAAATAATGCCTCCCCCCTGCTCCGCAGCTCCTCTAGCAAACTCGAACTCTGGCTCTCCTGGCGGACGAAATAAAACCCTACCTCCTCTACAGTCTATGCTAGCACGGTGCCTACTCAACCAATCCATCCCAAGTACAATATTGTAGCTCGGAAGTGGCATTACAAGTAGACACGCACTCAACTCCCGGCCTCCCAGAGTAACTCTTCGATCCTTGCAAATATCATTAACCAGGATAATGCCTCCCCCGGTCATGATCTTGCAAGTCCTAAGCAAAGACTCAGCTACCAAACCATGCTTCAGAGCAAAAAAAACAGATACAAAACTATGGGAAGCACCACTATCAAACAAAGCTAAAGCTGGAATGGAATCAAGAAGAATAGAACCTGCGATAACATCTCCGGTGGGTTCCTCCTCTTCGACGGTCATAACAAACGCTCGTCCCTGTCGAGCACCTTCCTGCTGTTGATGCTGGACAAAACGCTGCTGCTGTGTCGGAAGCGGTCCCCTCGGCTGTGCTTCAGGTGGCCTCGTCTGTGTCCTCGGAGCTGGAGCTGCTCCCTGAACTGCACGACGAGGACACTCCCTTGATTGATGCCCTTTAGTACCACAATACAAACAAACTCCTAGCCTCCTCCTGCAAACTTCCCAGATGTGGCCAGGCTTCTTGCAAAAGTTGCATGGAGCTTGTTGTATCTGTCTCTGCTGCTGAGGTGCCTGGTGAAAAGGCGCTCTAGCTGGAGTCTGGTTCTGCTGTGGCTGCTGGAAAGGTCTGGACTGGAAATGAGGACATTTGGCAGATACTGCACTGCCGTTGGCCCCCAGAAAAGAATCACGGTCTCTCTTGGTCTTCAAACCCAGATCCCGCTCAACCTTGCGTGCCTCCGCAAGTATCTCCGAGTATGTCTCATAAAAAGACAGAATGAGAATCAATATGGCACAAGATGTAAGACATCAAGGAAAGGACAGTTTAAGGGATCAAGTATCAATGTCAAAGGAGAATAGTTGAATCAAAAGAATTTTCCTAGATGTGATTGAGTATCTCAGCCTATATCCTATATCCTATCGCAGGCTCGCAGTAGTACAACTAAGTTGTCGCACTACTACGACATCACATACTTGTGAAGCTAGACCTGCATGGGCCACCACCAAAAATGTGTCACGACCCGTACCCGATGTAAGGATACTAGTCGGAAACAATGCCCAGCCTACGCCACAGAATCAGCGGTAGAACGCTGTCTAGAAAGTCTATCTAAAGTAATGAACCACCAATAATGATAGAATACTCAATCACAAAACTAAGATAGAATGAGCACGAATCAGATGAGAATAGAATAGTCATCATACAACTCATGAGTTTAAAAATAGTACACCAATGAGTCTGAAGAGTAACAAAATAAGCTGGAGACAAATCCAGTACAAAAGAATACTATCATACTATAAAGCTACAACTCCAGGGTCAACTGTCTCAGTTGGGATAAGTCTCTCTTGAGCCAGGGTCTCAGAATCTAAACCCACAACATCCTGGGGTCCATAATAGGTAGGGTACTCCTCAGTGTCATCTGGAAAAATATATCCAGTCAGGAAAGGAGCAGAGTACATCTCTAACAGCAGTTCTAATCCATGATAAAAACTATGTAATAGTAAATAGCTGTGGATAAACAAGATGCACAATAGATACAAGAGATATATAGACAATAAGGAAATACTGGAAAGAAATACAATAATGAACAATATGCCAATGAAACAATAACACTAATGACTAAGTGTGTGAGTACTAGCTTAACATGTGATCGGCTTGGGCAAGATACAATACGGCCTGGCTAATCATACGTGCGGTGCATGATCAACACTATTCGCTTACCAATACTTTATTCAATAGGGATTTGATCACATATCTATACTAATACTCCCCACCCCCAACTGGTATAATAGATCCAACCACGGTATGCTATGGCACTAGATTCCCCAAGAAGAGAGCGTCTCCTCCCGAAAATCGGTGTCTGTACATGTATAAGATAACCAATAAAACAATACTTGCACCATATACACCATATACCAAGGAATAACATCTCATGACGAGATCCGGATATACCAATCCGTGTGACCATAGTGTCAAGAGAAACATGTATATCTACACTAGATACAACAAACATAGAGGATATCATAAATGAGAAACTATCAGAGAATGTACTCGCCTGAAGTCCAAATAAAAAGTCTCACAGATGTCTGACTCGGTGCCTCGAAGACCTAGATATGGAATACCACTTTAATACAAGGTCCCGAAAAGAGAACAAATCAAACTAGTCAACTTCTAGGTCAATAAATCAATTCTAAGTTAAAAGTCAACTATGGTCAACTCTAAAGTCAACTAAAGTCAAACATGGTCAAACCAAGGTCAACCTCACAAGACATCTATATAAATAATATAGAATAAAAATACACAATTAGGAATCAAGGTCTTGATCCCAATTGGTACCCACACAAAGTATAAATAATATACACTCTAATATAAAGTATATACAAACCAATATTTATACAAATAATATAATATATTACTACTAGTATTATACCTCACAAAAGCACATATATATAAGATATATAAATCAAAATACATATATATATATAAAAACAATTTAATAACTATATACTTATATATATACATATATATACATATAAACTTACATAATTAAATATCAATAGTTACATAACATATGCACATATTAATGTATGTATTTTACATGGCTAGAAACACACATAAAAATATATTCATTAATATACAAATAATTATATAATAATTGTAAATAATATAATTACACATTTAAACACATAAATATATTTTATAAAACATTTATGTATAAATTATTTTATTAACATAAGTACATATATAATTGCATGTAAGAAAGCTACATACATATATTTATACATCACGTTAGAACACATAAAAATATCTATAGATCTATGCTACAATAAATACCATAATAAATATACTAAAATAATATATAATATCTATATATATTTACTAATTATAAATGAAGAATTTAAAGCATAAATAATTAGATCTACACATAAACACACCAAATTGGAAAGTTTCACACCGTATCCCACTAGATCTAGGATACGCATGTGACACGAGTCCAACACACAACCAAATGTACCCCGAAGGACACAAACAAGTCACAAATAATATTTATGAACAAATCAAAGTGTCAAAAGTAGATCTATGTATCCGTGTCAAAATACGACATGTTCAAAGTCCCGTGTCGGAGGAAAAACCCCCAAAATGACACGTATCACCAAATAGTTGGGATACGAACCACAAGTACCCAAATATAGACACGACACAAGCCCCAAACACATAAGCACATGCCCAATTGATCTATAGGATCAATTGACACACAAAACAAAATATAAATTCGGAATGGGAATTGGGAAGAATTTGTAGATCCTTGCTCCTCTTTGTAGATCCTTGCTTCCTCCTTCTAGATCCTTGCTTCTCAACTTTCTAATGGTGAATTGGGAAGAATTTGGAATGAATTTGGTGGACAATTGGAATGGGAATGGAAAGAATTTGGGAGTGGAAATTTCTAGATCTAGATTTGGAATGAGAATGAGAGGAGAGAGAAATTTCCCTCCTCTTTTAATAGGCCAGCCTTGCCCCTCTCCAAAGCAATTATAAAATGTCCAATGTACCCCTTGGGGCCTCTCATAAAGAAATAATTAAGGAAGGAAGCTTCTAGTCTAATCATTTAATTAATTTAATCCATCTCCTTAACCATGGGCTTTTTAGATGGGCCAAGTCTAACTATTTAATTCATGTTGGTCCATGGGTCCAAACTAAAATTGTTGGGTCTACTAAAATAAGTCCAAAATAATTAAATAACATCCAACAATAATTAAATAATACAACAAAAATTATTTACCATGCACAATATTTATTTATATAGGAAATTACTAAAATACCCTTTTTCCTAAAATATGGTAGTGACACAAACCATGACTAATTATTTATTGAATCAATGGGTCAAGTCAAGTCAAGTCTAGTTGGGTCTTCTTGGGCTCACTGGCACTAAGTCAAACTAACGAGCTAACACACTAACCTGTAACTTTATTAAAAATGTAATAATATATATATTATTATTAATAATACCAATAATATGAATGATAAAAATACCTCTCTCCCGAAATTAGGTAGTTATACCTCGCTCTCTTGGTTTACTCATCTTCTCTATCATATTCTTTACATCCTCGATACCATGTGCAATTTCTTCTTATACTTAAACATACTCATACCATACCACCTTATTTAAAGCAGTCCAAACCAACCCCTAAAGTTTCATAACTATTTCTTTATCTTACCATTCTGAGTTTGGGGTACGATATCTCATGCTTGACACATCTCTACCACAAGACATCTTCCTATTATAAAACCGTGCCTTATTTTTAATTTTAAGGACAAAATTCTTGTAAGTTGGGTAGAATGTAGCCTTCCATATTTTTTAGAATTTAATAATATTAAGTACATATTTTTGCATTTAGAGATAAAATGATAATAAAATAATAATAAAATAAAATGGTTAAACTATTGATTAATAAAAAAGTAATAAATAATAATAATAATAATAATAATAATAATAATAATAATAAATAAATAAGAAAAATAAAAGAAATAAAAGAAAAAGAATAAGGATAAGAGAAAGGAAAAAAAGAAAGAAAGATAAACACTAACCCTAATCTTATCCCTAATCCTAACACTAATATAAAACCTAAACCTATTCCTAAATCAACACATCCGACCCGCATCCTAGACCCCCGTGTACGTACGGATGACCCCCCCCCCCATTTCTCTCTCTGTATATATTCACATAAACCATCAAACCCTAACCCTAAACCTAATCTCTCCTCCTCCACCCCTTCTACGACCCCTGGCGGCCTACCCTACCCTTACGCTGCCACCGACGACCACCCCGGTCGCCACCCGAATCGTCGCTCTGCCGCCCTCGTGGAGAGACCCGCGGACAACATTAACCCGGACCCCCAATTTCACAGCTCGATTTCTCCTCCCTCGCTCCATGGTTTTCCAAACCAATTTCTCAAGTAAACCCATAACCTATACACCTTCAATCTCCTTTAAATAGTTTGTTTTAATTAGTTCTATATGGAACGCAAATCGTGTTCCAAAATAAAGAAAAACTTGATTTCAGGATCATAAGAAACTGTCCCAATACCCTGTTTTCCAAAGCCGATTTCTTTCAAACCAATGAACAAAAAATTAAATTTCTTTTTCCAGATTAAAGACAACCTAACCAAGATTTTTTACTTTCAATTAGTTTATTTTATTTCGCATTAAAATCTAGTTAAAAATCTGTTTGAAATTAATAAAAAACTTGTTTTTAAAACTAAGAAAAACCCCGATACGAAGTTGGTCACGCCAAACCAGGCTGCCTCGTCACATACCAATTGTACCGAAAGACGTGTATAGTGTATTCTGATCTGTGGTATTTTGTAGAAGTTGATTTGGACGTGTGTGCATGCCGAAATTAACCCGTATCAGTCGAAGGTCACCCGTATCGGTGTTTTGTAAATTATCCCATTAGTCGGTGCACGCTTGTCGGAATGCGACAAAACTTGCCCCATCAGATCTATGGCATTACGATGGTCCTGGGTCCCAATTTTTGTCTGATTCTGAGTCAGTCGACTAATCACCATTTCGCGGGACGTACGATTCGACTTGACGAGTAAGTTTGTAATTGGCTCACTAAAATCTAAAATTGGACATACCATTGAGTTCGTATTATTTTTTAGAATCTGTTTGACCTATAATTTGTCCTATTTAGAGTTCTTTACCCCTGGCATACTTTTTGGTGCAAAGTGGGCCACGAATGGACACTGCTTTGACCTAAAATTACTGTTTTACCCTATGTCCAAATTGGACGATAGGGTATTGTTTTCTAACTATCATGCTTATTCTGGAAACGTTGGTGATATTCATTTCATCATCCGGAAATATTTTCTCTGCCTCCATGTTTTCAGGTTCGTTGTATGTGCCGTCTGACATCGTCTTTGCACCATATTTTCACCAGGCAAGTATACCTTGCCATGATTACTATTTATTTCTATTTTGTACAATATTTTATATTTATTTTACTTATTTACTTAGTTATTTTCAATAAAATTGTGCGTCCAAAATAGACTTGGGTGCAACAACGGATTACGTCTTTTTTATTTTGTTTACGATGCATATTGACATAGAGTTATGTGATCACGCTATAATTGTGAGGTATCCTCATATCTCCTTGAACTTGGCACATACTTTGTACATACATGGATATGTGATACACATGAGAGGGCAATCATTTTCATATTCAATTGATCATCAGTACAAATAGGCGTGTGTCGGCTTAGTTCATATTTTATTGTTTAGGTGCATTCATTGACTTAGTGGTGAGGAACTGGATGTGTCATTTCGTGAATATGATTCAGACATTCATTTGGGTAGGAAGGAAATACACGAGTCATTTGTGCTACTTTACACTTATTTGTGACCGTACGCTCCGATGGAGATGCGGGTTGACGACCATGAATTTATATAAGAGAGATTGGCCTCTGGCATCCCAGGGATGCTTTGTGGTTTGTTCATATGATTGGATAGATTATGTACATTTATAACTGTACTCTCAGAGGATTCTATGTTGATCATATTTTAGCCAAATAGCCCATTCGTGCGAAGGTTATCCTCAATTGCATTCACGTAGCTTGATTAGTTTACCCAGTACATATGTTTATATTCAGTTTTTGATTAGCATACTTTTATTGTATCTTGTTACGTTCCCCTAAAAATCTAGATCTGAATATTTCCCCAAGTATAGACGATCATGACTATTCGTAAGAGCGCGGATCAGGACCTGCTATTTCATTCCCTTCCAAAGAGCTCTTTACCTTCGAGTATATTGGTTCGTAGTTGAATTGATACTTTTTTCGTTTATTTCTTTTAGTAGTTGGACTATGTTCTTATTCGAGTTTGGTAGTAGATTTGTCTTCACCCAGCTATTATTCTCGTACTTTTCAAACTTGATCATTATGATGTGATTAGTTTATATTTATTGACTTGCGTATGTATATGAGATTTAGTATGACTGCGACTTATTATATTTAGATATATACCACTTATTAATTGTTATTCATATACATCGTACATATGTGTTATGGGTTCCATATATTAGAGTTGCCATATACATATGGCTGACATGTTATGTATTCCTAGTCCTATGTATTTTAAGACTGGGGTGTGACATAGGATAATTCTTTTCCAACAACTAATGTCTTAGTGCATAATATATTACCTTTCTATTCTGTGTGAGCACACATCCTAAGCTAAATATTGATGCATCACTATAGATCTAAAATCTTTATATTCCTTCTGGAAGTGCAAGAACAAGAGCTAAAATGAGCTATTGCTTTAACTCCTAAGTTAGTACGTATGCATCAGTTTGAACATCGTTCTAAAATCTTGATTGTGATAGCCTTTGAGACAACTTTTGAATTCTATGTCATCAACATAGCATTCTACTAAATTTTGCAAATATTTGTGAAAAATTGTGCTCATAGCTTGCTGGTATGTCGCACTTGCATTTTTAGACCAAATGACATCATCGTATAGCAATATATCCCATTGGTGTTAGAATGATGGGTGCTTCTCATCATCTGAGAATATCTTAATTTGATTGTGGCATGAGAAGCCATCCATGAAGGATATTCACTCGAAGCCACAAGTATTGTCGATCATTACATTTATGATCGGGAGAGGAAACTCGTCTTTCGGACAAGCTGCATTCAAATTATGGTAGTCTATGTAGACTTGGATCTTCCTGTTCTTCTTTATGACTGGACCAATATTGGCAACCAAATCGGGGTATTACTCCTCATGGATGAAGCGGCTTGCGTACTGTAACGGTAGAACTGTAACTTTTTAAGTCACATATTCCATATCCCAAATGAGATAGTTTGGCTTATGTACTGTAACAGTAGAACTGTATTTTACCATTATTTGGTTCGGGATCATCAATTATAAAATCCTTATGACCCTCTATCCTACCAAAGATGACAGGCTTTTCTCCCTTCTTTCTTGCTGGAACTTCGAAGTAATGACCTTCATTCGGGAAGATGTTGGTCCCTATATGGGCTGCTATCACTGGTATCACACCGAATTTCAGATTTGGTATTTCTTGAATTTTTAAAATTTAATTTTTCTTGATAATGTATTCCTGTTGTATTTCTCATGTTGGTTCCTGTCATTTTATTTATTATTTTTCCTGTTATTGAGAGAGACTACCCGAGACTACTAGAATACCCATTGGTATTATCATAGACCCTGTTTAGAACCCGCATGTAGAATGGACACCTTGTTCAGTTTATTTGACTGAACCCATGACAAAACCATTTCGTTCTCTCCTCTTAGTATATATATGAGCTTTTCTCTCCCTCCTCTCTTTCTTCTTCTTTATTTTCATTTTATTCTTCCTTGCTCCCTTCTTCCTTACCCCGTGCACCTTCCCTAGGCGAACCCTAGCACCTGACCCAGATAGGAAGAGGTTATTGGACTCTTGGCAAGTACATCTTGCTCAATGGCGAAGTCATGAATTTTTAATTTTTTTATATATATGTTGTTTAAAAAAATATTTGATGAAAAATATTCTCCATGAGTTGTTGATCATATTTAGTTCTTGGAGTTTTGGATTTTGATGTATATAATTTTCTAGATCTGAGTTTTATGTTTAGGTTTTTTTTGGGTTCCATAATTTTTTCTTGGTTTTGATCTATTAAAATTTAGTATTTTTAAAAATATTGTTCCTTATGTTAGAGCATTCCATTTCGTGTAATTTGGCTTTTGTTTCACTTGATTTGGAGTTAAAATAAAGTTGTTATAAAGAAAATAATTTTTCGATTTTAGGAGCTTTCGGCCATGGCTGAACCTGTTGTTGGAAAAGATGAAGTCTTCATGCGACTAACGACCTATGCGCCAGAGAGCGCTATATTTTACGAGAGGGTTATGCGGCCTGAAATCCTTACCGCATACTGACAGCATGCATCCATCTTGTTGGATGCATGACTTTACATTATACAAGTATTCTGGAGCTAATCCTTGAACTGCTTATGTTTTCACTTGTTGAACGAATAAAAAATTTGCCAAGTCCAATAGGGGCATTCATGTGGCAAGCAGTGTATGTGGCATGCAGTTCATGCAGCCACGAGTTATTTCCCTTGAACGCATGACTCTGAACTGTTTGGCACATCTTTTTTTATTCTTGTCTTTTCTCTCTGACACACTTTTCGGCCTGTCAAATCAATCACTTATGTCACTTCACTGATACTTTGTTATTGACCCATCACTCAACACTTGACCCTAGGAGTAGACTTTAACCTTGAGCATGCAGCAAGTGAGTCCATGCGACAATTAAGTGCATGCAGCCAGTGAGTCCATGCGGCCATTGGGGGCATGCAGCCAGGAATTCTTGTTTGTATTTTGTGTTCCATTTAATTATGTTCATTTAGTAATTACTTTTTTTGATTATTATTGTGTGCTTTCTTATGTCGATACAAGTTTATATTCCCAGACAAGTTTTGCATGTAAGTTCACGAGACATGTTTATGTATAAGTGCACAATCCTCACGACACCGTAGAAATATTTGCGTATGAAAATCCATTGCATTTGGCATCGGGAATATGAGTATGAGTATTTTCCAATGTATCGAGTGTCGCAAATATGATAACTCGTAAAAAGCTTGTACTCGTGACTCATCATTCTAGAGAGTTCTTAAGTGTCCACTACTCGAGAACTTAAAATAATTATTTAATGATTAAACAAGATAAGATTTACCTAGGGCATTTGGAGGGAAGAATATTGCGCTATCGGCTACCCCCATCTCTAAGGGCCCCATGCAGCATGGAACAACCCTACTAGGCAAGGGCTCTATGACTGACCAAGTTTACGTGTGCTGCAGCACTTACAAGACAAGTTTATATACAAGTTTATGTTACAAGACAAGTTTATATTTATATAGAAAGTTTATGATTTCAAGATTAAGTTTATTCTTATAAGTTCAATTTATGTTTATGTCAAGTAACAAGTTATGTTATTGTATAATTGAATGTGCATTTAAGTTTACTAGACAAGAGTACCCTTGGCCATCCAGGTTAACTGTAGTGTCGGTAGTAGCAATATTCTTAAAACATATATTTAGCAATTAGTTTATGTGACAACCCTAGCTAATTAATCGTAGAAAGTCGTAAAGTTTTTTTGGCGTACGATGAATGATGTTACTTTCATTATAACTCGCTCTTATAGTTTTATTTTTCTACCGTCATGTGGTAAGGGTGCTAAGTTCTGCTCGGGTGAAGGTCTGCAACGCCAGTCCTTGTTTGGTTTAAGAGTTGTGGTCCCGATCCAGAGTAGTTCCTATGCTCTCTTGTCGCTCATCACCTTAATTTTATTTTTTACTTGTTATCAGTTTTTCTAGTATTATTCTTGAGACAAGTACATTGGTACCATGCAAGTCTCGATCAGCATTTATTTCTTATATGTCTCTCTCTGCTTATGTTGTGATGTATTTGGTCTATCACCTCGAGCTCCTTTGTGATACTTATTGCTTGGGGTTCTGACCCCACTGGCTTTGCATAGCCAGGTTACCCCGAAGAGAACCAAGATCCACCGCACTTCCAGCAAGATGGCTCGCATTCGTAGGACTACGGCCGGAGCTCGCGTGTGGGTTCCCTTCTTTCATACCTCATCTTGATTACTTTATTTTATGGTATTTAGCAAGGTATAGAGTTAGATCCTTATATTATTTAGACTATGGTCAACATGATATATATATTAGACCATGGCTGGTATATTTGATCATGTATATTTATACTCCGCTACTGCAACATTTTGTATTCACTAGCTTCATGATCATATGTGGTATATAATTTGGGACCCCTTTTTACTTTTATATATGATATACTCTTGTACTTGTATTGCTGGATTAAGATAATAGGATTTGTCGACCTTAGGTCTGACGTCGTAGCATGCTAGGGTTCACCCATCTGTCTTCTAGACAACCTTAATATATTGCGGCTTACTTCGGTATTCTGTAAGGTATGGTTGGCCTTGTCAGTCCCCGTATTTATCAAGTATTTTGGGAACAGGGCATGACAATTGGTATATACAATTGTGATCCTATACTATTTTCAAAGGCATATAGAGTATCCATGTAATCTGTCACAGACTGATAGACATCAGAGTAGTTCAAAGGAAACCCTTTATTCAGAAAGTACAATATTTCCTCCTCAGGAATAACATCATCCAAGGAGGTAACATTTGGCTGGTTATTTATGTATTATTCTAGTGCATCATTATTTTGTGTTTTGGCTACAAGTTTGGCCATGCCCACCAAAAAAGATTGATTATTGGGAACCTGATGATCATTACGATGCAAGTTGATTATGGGTCCTTTGCAAATTTAGGACCATCTTGTTTTTCGCGTATTGGTTTGCGAAGATTAATCATAAGAGGGTCGTTATTGGAGCGATCTGGTTTCTTGCGGATCTTTATAAAAAAAAGGTTCATCTACATCCTTGTGGGTGATACGACATTGACACGAATCTCAAGCGGACCCTCTATAGCTGAGTTAGTTTCAACTTTATCATTAGCATCATTACCTTTCTCTTTCTGGTGCTATTGTTGATATAATACCGAGTCAGAGTAGTAAGCTTTCACAAGTTTCACATCCTTGAATAACACCATTTTTGACTTCCATCACTGGAAAGTCACCGAACTAGAAAGACACAATGTTGGCAGTGAGTTTCTTTTCATCAAGATGAAGGGTGATAGCTTTGGAGTCTACAAACTGTTGGATTCTCCTCTTAAGTATGTAGCTTTTCCTAGTAGCATTATGTACATACCGATGAAACAAGCATTACTTAGGATCATTGATTTGATCCGCTTATTCAAGCCTTCTGATATCTGGCAACTTGAGCTTATTATTTTTTATCAGTATATTAAAAATGTCAACAATATCAACATCGTTGAAGGATAACATATCCTTGGGCTTTGAATCGTCAGAAAATTTTGGTAGCTTTGAATCGTCAGAAAATTTTGGCTTGGATTGGAAAGTGCCTTTGGATATGTTAACATCTAGGGCCTCATTCCCTTTACTATTGTGACTATTATTATTGTTCTTTTGGGGACGCTTTCCCCAGTCGTCAGAGCCGGGTAATTTTAACCAGAGCATCTTCAAGTCTTCGACTAACTTTTTGGATGTGTCATCTTTGCCGATGAAGGTAGACCACTGATAATATTTAGCTGGTCCTAGGCAGAACTTCACCGTCGAGAGCGGGTTATGCCTGCAAGTGTCCATGAGCAAGAAATCTGGGATACCGGGAGGTAGCTTCAAAGAGAGCTGATGTTTCTGCCTAGGTTTTTTTATAAAAAGAATACTATTTTTTATAAAAAAATATTGATAGAAACTTGTTGTTTTTCTGCTTACAAAGAATCCTAGTTACAAAGGAATTCTAAATATAAGAACGAATAAGAAAAGATTCTGGGGAGTGGTAGAGGTGGAGATTAAGTCAGCGGTTGACTTCTCTACTCCATTGACGATCTAGTATGAAGATGGTAAAAACTATCTAACTCTAACTCACAAACAATATGGAGAAGAGTTCGGTCAAAAGAAGGCTCAAGCCCTCGATAGCGTACTAGCTTTCAATTCTTTCGTGCTCTATTCTTTTTTTGACCATTGATCCTTCGACCTCCCAAAATGGCACAAGTTCCGAGGTATTTATAGGCAAAACTACCAGCCTGGGACTCATGCACAAGGAATAGGAAAAACTTACTATTTTTGCCTTTCTGTACCACTTTTGGGTAATTATGCGCAAAATTAGTGCTTGTGCCAGCTTTGGGCTGTGTGACATGTGCCACCCGTTATGATAAATAAAATCAATAAAGCTTCCATCGTGATCTTCTCTGACAGCTGTGCACCTGACCAATTGACAGCTTTCGCCATGACTCTGGTGAATATGTATTTGGCAGTCTGTGTCATGACTCTGACGACTGTGAATCATGCAAAGAAGAGGACACGTGGCGACCTACGCTGCGGTTACATCCTACCATCATAATCGTTGTCTCTATGCTACTACTCTGACGTTTGTGCATTATGCCAGAAAGAGGATACGTGGCTGTCTATGCTACGACCATGTCACCCCATTATTTGGGAATTATAACCATCGGGTACAGATCACTATTTGTAAGGAAAAGCTTTTGATTATGAAACCTTTGTGTTATAAACTGTTAAAAAGTACAAAAGAAGATCCTAAACTAGAATATAAGTATAATTTATTCTGGGAAAGTATAGCTGTAGAGATCTGATCTACAAACGATCACTTTAGTCCTTGGACCACTCAATGATGAAGAAATGCACACGCAAAAGGAAATATAGGGAAGGCTACGGACAACTTGGAGAGTTAAACAACAAAAAAGATCTAGCATAATTGCACAAGAAGCTTTTGTTTCTCTCGCTCTGCTCTTGAATTTTAAAGAATTGAAGATTACTGCAAACAACTTTGAGAGTTGAACAATAAGAAAGCTCTGGCACATTGGCACGAGAAGCTTCTATTTCGCTCTTTCTGCTCTGGAATTTGAAAGACTTTAGAATTCAAGCCTTATTTTTCTCTCCGTCTGTCTGTATGTGTTCCTTTCATGGTTACGAAGAACCTGTATTTATAGATTTTAGGAGCGGTTATGAGAATAAGCGCGTACTTTGGACAATCAACAGAGTTTTACCATTGTACACGTACTTTTGGTGTATTAACATCTCACGTTCTGCATGAGTGGGTTTACAACTTGCTACCTGCTTGACACGTAGCTTCCTATACGAGGAAATCATAGGTCGTAGGGGACAGTTATTTGTACACATTTTACGAGAAGTATGGAATGTAAGACACATTCATAACTGGTTATTGTTTGTTAAGATAGTATGCGCACTTTAGAAGTCGTTGGAGACTGGCACATTTTTGAAAGAGTAGCACTACGACGCACTTTTGAAGGAGTGGCATTACGGCATACTTTTGAAGAAAATGGCACTGTGGCGCACTTTTGAAGAAAATGGCACTATGGCGTACTTCTAAGGAGAATGGCACTATGGCGCACTTTTGAAGGAAATGGCACTGTAGCGCAATTTTGAAGGAAATGGCACTATGATACTTCTAAGGAGAATGGCACTATGGCGCACTTTTGAAGAAAATGGCACCGTATCGCACTTCTGAGGAGAATGGCACTAAGGCTGGGTCGCTAAACAATAACCTGGGTCTGCGTGTCGTATCTTCACTGTAATGATGACCTCAGACTCTTCGATTTCTTCCTTTGTCAACTGTCAGTCTACTACAATAAATATTGAGAGAGAGAGAAGATCGTTTGTGTGCATCTTTCATATTATTTGAGAAACTATGCCAATTTTCTAATCTCTGCATAGTGCGCTATCCTCTGAAATGGACGAAAAGTGTGCTAAAGTAAGAAAATGCACGTCTTTCTTCTGGTACAAGTAGAAAGTGCGCCATTCTTTTACTCTTGGGTTTATTTATAGAAAGTTGTGCCATCTATCTGAGGTGCACTTTTTATTCTTCTATAAGACCCTTTTCAAAGTTTTTTGAATTTGTTCAGGTGATTTCAAAATTACTTTGAATTTAGAAGCATAAAAGTTGTTCATTTGTTTTGTGCTCGCACTCTGGACAGAATCCTAACGGATTTGCTGACGTGGCTGTAATGCACGTATATTTTGCTTGATTATTTGGTTTTGATGCGGTCTTTGAGGAGACACAGGAACTTTTTGGGAGCAATTTTCGAGAATTATGTCGACTTTGGCACCTCTTCTCCTACAAATAGGAGCAAAACTTTGCTAACATTCTCAAACTTATCTCTTTCTTGCTGTGATACTTGAGCATGGCCATTGTTAAGTGCGATCCTACGAAGATGACCGTAGCGGTATGGCTCCATTGGTTTTGCTGACCACCGAGAAGACGCAAGAGGAGACGCTTCTCAATGATGGGTGGGAGGCTCGTGTTGAGGTCTTTTCCCTTGAGATCTTTGTGTGATGGAGCATGAAAGGATATCATAGGCTTTATCGTTCGTGTCAAACAAATAAATTACCTAGAAGACTATTCATTGTCTTCAAACCCAGCTCGCTGAAATTACCTCTTAATATGGCCCCTGTGCTGGTTACAGGGTTGGGATTAGAATCTCAACTGGGGCTTCTAGCGGTAGCGCTGGATGGCGATAGAGGAACAGCTTCTGTTCGACTCGCCATATCCTCCATCGAGGCTAGACATAAATAGGCCTGTGCTAATTTAAACAGGCCCAGTTCTGTATAGCATCCTCGTCCACAATATGTATTTCTTTTCCATGTACTGGGGTTTGCACTGAGGAGACAATTTCTTCTGGGCCTATATCTTTCGTATTGGCAGCCGACGGGACGCAGAGATAGGGATGATCTATGATAGATCCCCATCATATGAAAATTTGGGTGTAATAGATTTCTATATGTATCATCATGATTTTTTAGACTAAAAATCTAGTTATGATAGATTTGAATCATATGTAATCATGATTTAAACTTTAAATAAAATTTTAGCTTTGACTTTATTGTGTTGTATGCGTATTGCTGACTTAAGGCTTTGGTCAAAGTACACCAGAAAATACTGAATACGTTGACTTTCCTTTGCCATCTTACTGAGATACGCATAAATATACTATATGGTTTGTTGTGCACCTTCTTGCTACTTGTCTGGTCATGCACACTATGTAACATTTTCTTTTAATTAGACGAATATGCGCACATGGGAATCCTTGGACCAACATTAACCTTTTCTTATTTTATATCAATAAGGAAATTTTATTTTACCTTAGTAATACTTTCCAATCGAGACCCATTGAATATATGTCTGCTCAGAGGTATTATGGTCATGGCAGAATAATTTTGTGGGAGAATTTGGTAGATTTATCACTCAAGGCATACTGGTTCTGAGTACAAATAATAAAATTTAAAGGATGTAATACTAATAGAGATGATGTGGACATGATAGTTCACTAGTTTACTCTACCAGGAAAGATAAGAATGAGTAGTTCAAGGGCTAACTATCATCTCCCCTTTAGTGGATAATAAATAAAATATGATTCAGAGGTAATATGGATGTGAATTATATTACACTTATTGATTGGTGAGTAAACATGTGATATTATTCCCAACTAAAGGGGGATCAGGAATATGATATCCTTAAAACAACTGGGCTTTAAGAATGGAACATTTTGGTAGGAAAGAATTGTTTAGGTGTTCTCAACGTGAGTGTTTCGTTGGATTTGAGTATTGTTCCGCTGAAGAACTTTGATGACCCATTACCCATGTTTTATTCAAAAATGAATATAGGTAATAGTTCGAGGGGACATGTTGGCTATGAGTTGCTGGGGATTAAACAAAATATATCTTGCTTTAATCTGCTGGAGATGGCGAAGAATATGTCATTCTTAGACATAATACTTCTTGAGGAATTTGCCATTGATAGACATCATTATTAAATCTATATTAGGCTTAGCAAGCCTGTAGGCTCCATTAGAGAATACTGTTTCCACCATATAAGGACCTTCCCATTTAGCCTAAAATTTACCTTTGCCCTTATAGGTTGGGATCATAGGTCTCCTCATTGAAATGACCAATTCACCGACCTGGAATATTCTTTCCTTGACCTTTATATTAAAAGCTCTTGAAATACGTACTTGGTATAGTTTATTGCACTGTTGAACGTGCATGCACATTTCATCCAATGCTTCTAATTCTTGCAATCGTAATTTATCATTGTTCTCTACGGTTAGCTTATTAGCAATAGCTATTCTGAGAGAAGGTATCTGGATTTCGAGTGGAAGGACAGCTTCACATCCATAGACTAGAGAGAATGGTGTACAACCCGTTGGAGTTTGGACTATCGTACGATAAGTCCATAAACACTCTCCGAGTTTCTTATTGCAATCTCTTTTGTTGGATGATACAAACTTTTTAAGGAGTTTGATTATGGTCTTGTTGATGGCTAAGCCATTGGCTGCTGGATTGTAGGTCCTAGATGCTATATTTTGGATCTGATTCTTATAGAATGTTGGACTAGCAAATTATGACCTGTTGTCATATATTATCCTTCGGGGAACACCGAAATAATATATAACATGGTGTTTGACAAAGTTAATTACGTTGGAAATTTTAACTTCGATAAGCGGGACTGCTTCTGCCCATTTGGAAAAGTAATCGGTTATTGCAAGTATAAATCGATGTCCGCTAGAAGAAGAAGGGATGATTGGACCAATAATATTTATTCCCCAAGCTTCAAAAAGGCCGGGAGGCAGATGTTGGGTGTAAGAAATTAGCTGGTTGGTGGGTAAAATCAACATAAATTTGATATGATCTGAATTTATGGGCGTAATCTACGACATATGGTACAATGGTAGGCCGATAATAATCCATTCTCTTGAGACGGTCTTGTAATTTAGGAACCGACTGATGTGCTCCACAGATGCCATCATGAGCCTCACAGAGTGATTGCCTCGCTTCAGGGTTGGAAAGGCAATGTAGCAGCAATCTATCATAAGAACGACGATATAATGTCTTACACGACGCATCATAGTAGAATCGGAGTGAGCATTTTTTGATGGAAGCAGCTTCTTTCGAATCTTTTAGAAGAGTCCCACAAGTAGCGTAGTCTATAGAAGGGTTTCTCTAATCTTTATCCATGTGAATTAAAGTTATGATGTAATTTTGTTCAAGGTTTAAGTTATTCTTTGTATAGAACAACTATCGTCATGTTATCATAATTGAGTGTCATCTTTTTAGGGGAACAACCAATGATGCTGCTAGGCTAGCCAAAGAATCAGCTTCCATATTCTGTAAATGAGACACATGCTCGATGAAGAATACTTTAAAAGTAAAAGCCAATTCAATTGTCACTTGATGATAAGGAATGAGGTCTTCATGCCGAAGCTCGTACTCTCCTCTGATCTAATTGACTATTAGTTTAGAATCTTCATAGGTTTTAAGATATTCTATGTTGAATTCTTTAGTTAATTGGAGACCGATAAGTAGAGCATTATACTCTACCACATTATTAGAACATGGTTCACTGAGAGAATATGCTCGATGAATGAGTGGTTTTTTAGAAGATACTAGGACTATGCCAACTCCAGCTACTATGTTGCCTTTGGGTCCTATTCTTGAAGTGTCGTCAAAGAATAGTTGTCTTGTTTCATCTTCTATCGCCATATTAGATTCTAAGACTTTATTTGGAATATCATTGTATAGTTTAGAAGTTTCTGGTATAAAATGAGCTGCCAGGAAATCAATTAGAGCTTGACCCTTCACTGCTTTTTGTGGGACATACTATATCATAAGGTGATAGCAGCATTGCCTATGTAGCCAACCGAGAATTGAGTGTGCATTGCTTGGTCATCAATACACGGACGGGATTTACCCTGGATATGACATAAATGGTTTGACCTGATTCATAATATCATGGCTACTAAATAGCAAACATCAAAGCGAGGCATTATTTTTCTATCAGATTGTATCGATGTTCAGCGCCGACCATCATGCGACTAAGATAATAGATCGCCTATTCATGGACTTCATCACTCTTCTGTGCAAGAAGAGATCATAGGGAGTGATCTATTTCTTAAACATACAGCAAAAAGGTTTTTTCTACGATCGGAGACACCAAAACTGGCAGATTTATTAAGTATCGTTTGATGTCTTCGAATGCCTGTTGACATACTTTATTCCAGAAAAAGGATACTTCTTTCTTTATTAACTGTGTGAAGGGTCGACATCGTCTCGAGAGATTGGAGATGAACCTCTTAATGTATGCCAGATGGCCTTGCAGCTTTGAGATTATATTTAGGCTGCATTTCGAGGATAGCTTTGATTTTATCGAGGTCAATGTGAATACCTTTGGAAGTTATAACAAATACAAGAAACTTGCCACTAGAGACTCCCAGAAAATATTTGTTGGATTCATCTTCAACTGGTAGTGGCGCATTAATTCGAACAAAGGCTTCAAATCTTAAAGTTGATCATTTTTGTAGCGACTCTTGACAGCGATGTCATCCACATATCATTCTACTATTTTACTTAAATACTCCTGGAAAATTGTACTCATGGATTGTTGATATGTTGCACCCATATTCTTTAAGCCGAAGGGCATGACTGTATAACAGAAAACTCATAATGGTGTACAGAATAGGGTATATTTTTTATTATCAGGCGACATCTTGATCTGATTGTAACCTAAAAATCCATCCATGAAGGACAAACGTTCAAAGCCACATGTGTTTTCGATCATGACATCATTAATGGGAATAGAAAACTCATCTTTTGGACAGGCCGAGTTCAGATCTCGATAATCTATGCAGACCTGGACTTTTTATTTTTCTTCATGATTGGAACGACATTGGCTACCCAGTCTTGTTGTTGCTCTTCTCGAATGAAGCTACATGCTATGAGTTTCTTGACTTCTTCTTCAATTGCATCCATCATATCCGGACGGAATCGTCGTTGTTGCTGTTTTACGGTTTAGCATTCTAAAGAATATTGAGCTTGTGTGTGGCTATTTGAGGATCTAGGCCAAGCATATCCTCATAATTCTAGGTGAAGACATCTATATACTCCTTTATTAGCTGGAGTAAAGGGTGTTGATCTTCTTTAGGAAGGCTCTTGCTAATGAAGATTGGTCTTGGGAAATATTCTTTTCCTACTTCAATTTGGACTATTTCATCCTCTATAGGTGGTTCATATTGCTCAAACCGAAGCTCTTATTGAATATCCATGTGTTGTGCCCATGGATCATTCTTGAATGGTTCTGATAGTTCAACTTCTTCCTCATCTGGGGCAGTTGATACCATATTTATAGAGAAAACCTGTTTGAATACGTCACCCATGCTTTCGTCAGAATCCTATAGTGATGAGTCATAGGAATAAGAATGCGTCTCTTCTTCTGATTTTTAACTTTCAGGACTTGTTGGTGGTGTAACATAATCCAAACCATGACCAGTCCATTGGTAGTATGTTTCTGACTTACCTTTAGAAGAGAGGTGACGTATAAGAGTCTATTTGCCTTTTCCATAATTTAGTGCCAAGCCAGATTTTAAGTTGTAGCCCATCCCTTATATGATGTTCTTGGTTGGTTGGCCGTAACGATGCGGTTATATCTTCCTCATATCATTGTCAGAACCATTAGTCTGTGCGATACTTTTGTTTCTAGCTTTGCCAAAACTTATCTGACGTTGCTTGTCCTGTCTCGCTAGGACTATGAAGTATGCCTCCTCATATGGTTCATATGACGAACATATTAGAATGGAGATGCCACAGGTATAGACAAAGGTTCGTAAAGGTGAAGAGCCTCTAAGAATTTTTTAGCAAATGATTCAACATCAATGTAGTGTAAAGTAGAGTCTTCTTTATTCATGAAATATAAGATCTCTTCATCTTCCACAAAGTCGACAGAATCTTCATCCTTGACATGAGGCTTGGCAAGATTGATGACTAGGGGTTGATTCACTGATGTTGATGGCTTTTTACGACGAAGGTCGATAACAAGTGGCACATTCTCCAGTGTTGGTTGTTCATTGCTTCGAAGGTAGATGGCCAATTGAGATGGCTTGTGCAGGTCGATGTCGAGAGGGTTAGAAGGAGTTGGATGAGCAGTACGTCCTTTGACTATGATTATCAGAGGCTCTTCTTTTGGAGTGTTTTTAGCTTTTTCACTAGCTTGATTAGATTCCTCTTTTATATAATCTAATGTATTGAGTGCAAAGTCAGTGAAATAGGCTTTAACACATTTGAAAGGGTTAAGGTCAGCTACCTCTGTTTTGACCTCCCATATACTATTTACATACTTGAAGCATTGATGTAGGGTGAAGGGTAGAGTTTTATGATCGTGTATCCATGGCCATCCCAGAAAATGTTGTTGGATATGTCTAAGTCAATTACATAGCATGTGACTTCAGTACGTAGATTGCCTATCTAAATTTTTAGGCATATCATTCCAAGTGGTTTACTTCTTCCAATATTGAAGCCTAGAATTATAGTATTGGTAGCAGACAAGTTATGCATCGGTATCTTCAATCCTCTCAGTAGACTTTTAGGGATGATGCTGAGTGAAGAACCATGGTTTATGTGAATTTGGTTCACCTTAATAGATCTGATATAACCGGTATAATAAAGAGGCCTCTCATACTGATTATCTTTGAGTCATGTCATCTTGCGTGAAGGTGATGTTAGGAATCTTCTCGATCATGCTATAAGATTGAGGATATGCTAATGGCTCTTTATCAGGAGTCTTGAGTTAAGCTAAGCATGAGTCTGCATGTATCTGAGCTTCGCTCAAAGCTTCACGAGATTCCTTCGACAAATGAAGCAACTCGAATATGGAGAGTCGGGCTGGGGTATTGACCAGTTGTGCCAATATGAAATTTTTTTAGGGCTTTTCAAGTCCTTGGGAGTATATTCTTCTTGAAGATTTGTCGAAGCATACTTCCTTTTGCTTTTCTTTCTCTACCGTAGAAGGATTTGACGGACTATGTTCTATGTGACCGGAGCCGCAGAAGTTGACGAAGTAGGAAGAGTGTCAGAAATATCTTCTGGGACAGATTCATAAGTTTTACGATAATCTTTGTCAGACCTGGTACCAGTCATGGATTCTTCTTCGGGCATCGGAAAAAGAAGTACCATGTTGCAGGACTTGAGTTTCTTTTTATCATGCCCCTTCTTGGAGTGACTATGTGGGATGGTCTCGCCATAGCCCAATCCACAATGGGATTTATTTGACTATTCACGAAGTTGTAGAGGAATAGGTCGCCCTTGCCAAAGTTCAAACCTTCAGCTTTCTGAAAATTGTACCACATTTTTTGTATCAGTTATATAACTTGTTGGCTGTATTAATAAAATTTGGGATGATCCTCCTCAAGCACCTTAGTCGAGGCTCTAATAGTTGCAGAAGGAGGAGGAGAAATTTGTGTAGGAACACCTTCATAAGAACTAAAGATTTATTGTGCCCTATATAAAGAAACGTTACCAATCATGGACCATTGTCGGAGCGTCAGGTGAAGCTTGCGAGTAGAACTTGGTGGAAAAAAATTTAGATTTTAAAATCTGACATCGAGAGATACATCTTCCTGATGTTGGTCATGATCTCTTTCTGAATGAGGATATGAAGAAATTATATTGCTTGATTTATTCTTCTTACCCTTCTTAGATTTTGAGTTGGAAGATCTGCTCCCTAGTCCCAATCTGACAGCAGATCGGGATGAATATACATAATCTAGTCGTGATCTGTGGTGAGAGGCACCAATTCCTCTATTTGACTTCTAGGAGGCACAAGATTTATCACTTCCATCGTAGCTCGAGGTATTAGGACGATGCTATTTGGGACTTCTTGTGCTGGAAAGTCACCAAATTGAAGAAACACCATAATGGCAGTAATTGTCTTTTCTTCGTTATAAAGGGTGATAGCTTTAGCATCTATCAACTATTGTATCTTTCTTTTCAAGATATAATAAGCCTTGGTAGGATGATATATGTATCGATGGTACAAGCAGTACTTTGGGTCATCTATTTTACCCGCCTCATTTGGACGCCTTACGTCAGGCAACTACAGCTTGTTGCTTTTTATCAATCGTTCGAAAATACTAGAATATCGCTCTCGTCAAGGGAATATTCTTCCTTAGGCATGGAAGATTCTGGAGGCTTTTATGTTGGAGGAGAGATGGGTCACTTTGACAGATTTATCGCCAAGGCCTCATTTTGTTTGATATTGTAATTATTTGCACCATTGGAGGGACGCTTTCCTTCTGCATTAGTTATTTATAACCCTAAATTGTGTGCTATTTTCGTATTGCCTTCAGCAGCTTCGGCCCCGATGATGAACGCTATCCAGTCTTGAAATTGAGTTGGACCTGTCCATAGCCCCACTATAGGCAGTAGGTTCTTCTTGTAGGTATCAATGAATGCAGATTCTGGAAAACCGAAAGGTAACTTTAGAGTTTCTTGCCTGAAACACTCAACGAATTCATGAGCGAATTCCTCTCCTTCTATTTGATATCGATGAGTGAAAAATTATCATATCCATGCCTCCCCCGTAAAATTATGAGAGAAAAAGATACTTCATATCATCAAATGAGGATATGCAGTTATTAGATAAACTGTGATACCAATCGTAGGCTATGCCTGCCAAGCATCCCACGAATAATCTGGTAAGGAGAGAATCCTATTTCTGTAGATGAGCCTTCATCATATTAAAGTAGTTGATATATTGGCTCGTTGATGTCCTGCCTTCAAATAAGACTATCGATTGGAGTTTGTATTTAGGAGAAAACATAACATTATCCTATTACAGAGGATAAGGTTGTTTCACCCCCAGCTTATGTAGTTGCTCTTTATTCTTTAAAATATCACCTATGCACGCAACTCTCGGATAGCTTCGAGAGGATCTTCTGGTCGGAGTGGTACGGTTAACTGATAGGATCCTGGTTGAACATGAATCATCATCGACGGAGATCCACCCCCAATATTGAGAGAATTAAGAGTTGGTGCTACTAACGCTTGGTTTATGACCGCTTCTTGATTTGTATTATCCTACAAAGGTGTCATTCTAGGAGTAGGCTGCGCAAGTATAAATAAAGCCACTTGGATCGGTGCTGGTGTAGCAGTATATTGGGTTGTCATCATTTGATGTGTATTTTGCATCATAGTGTGCATGTTCTTGAGAGCATCCTCTAGTGAGTTGAGGCATTATTCAGTGGCTTCTGATAGAGAAGCATCTTGTTCCTCACTAACATCGTAAATACTAACATCTCTGTGTATGACAGAGGGATTGGTAGAAAGAAACGTGTAGTTGGAGTCTACACTGTTAGTTTTATAATCGAGGGGATTGCTACCCCTAGGCTCTGATTCTGTGGAATAGATATTCTCGTGACGAACGAGCTTCCGTCTTCACGAACGAGTATTTTAGTATACTCCTTCAAATGAGTCGATGAGTTCGTCAAATCTCCTTTGGCTAGGTGTTCTTGAAGAACTTATTCTTGATTGTCTCCTACCATAGGCAAGATACGAAGCCGTATATACTGAAGCAAAGAGCGGTTCGTCATCGTGCTCCTGGTTCTCAACCTGATTTGTAAGTTTATGCTTAGGAGAGATCGTGTAAGTCAATCGGTCAAACACAGACCATTTTACGGATGCACAACAATATTCGAGTACAACTTTATGATAATTGCAACGATGTTCATTAGAAAATATCGTTATAATGTAAGAAGGGCCCCTCTCCTTACGTTTTTGTACAATAAGCTCATGTAAATCAAAAGAAAGTAGAAAAGAGGAGGAAGAGGGCAGACTCTGCCTCTTTACATGAGATATATTGAATCTCCTGTGCACATTTTTGGTCCCTTGTGTATAGAGTGATGTGCTACCTTGGTTGGCAAGTGCTTCTTTATATCTCAAGTTTTTTCTCTTAAAAGAGGAGAGGAAGTTATCCTTAGCAGTCCTCCTGTGTAAACGTGCACAATATATATGTAGTGAAGAGATTGGTCCTTCTTGGCACACTTCCTGTGGTATACACAAAGTTGGAGTAGTTTGTACATTTAATTTTGCATAGATGTCTTGGCCTGGCATACGAGTGGTGCATAATTTTCTCTCCATTGTGTGTGTGATCAGGATGTTAGGAGAATGACTCTCCCTGACCAACACTTCTTTTGTGCGCTGGTTGGTTTGGACAGCGGTGTCCATTTCTTGCTTGCCTCCTATATTACGACGAATATACACAGGTTGGGGAGCATGGGTGTGGATCACCCTTTGCTCAGAATTGTGTGAGTTGCACGAATTATATCCCTTGTTTAATACAAGGGATTCAAAAGCTTGGGTGTGAATCACCCTTTGCTTGAGATTGTGCAAGTTGCACGAATTGTATCCCTTGTTTAACACAAGAGAATTGTCCACTGTGTCATTGATCTAAACAGAATTGACAGGGAAACTCTCGTCAATCAGAATAATCTTTCCCTTGTTGGCAAAAACTTTAGGATATATATTACGAGGTTTGGGCACCCACACTTTGCGAGTTTTTCTCGACTTGAGTGCGGATTAGGGGTGAACACTATCCCCAGAATAGAGCATTTCTTTATATGCCTGTTGGTCAAACTTTACGACCAAGGTCTTCTCTGTTGAGCCGAATAAAGTATTTTCGAGTTGAGCTATCACCTTCTCGTTAGAAGAGAAGAAAGTCCCGAGGAGAGTCGCCATCTTTGTTTGCGAGAAAAAGCTTTCGATTACGAAACTTTTGCGTTACAAACTGTTAAAAAGTATAAAAGAAGATAAACCAGGAATCTAAGTACAATTAATTTTGGGGAATTATAGCTATAGAGATCTGATTAGTAAACAATCATTTTACTCCTTAGACCACTCGACGACGAAGAAATGCACACGCAAAGGGAAATATAGGAAAGGCTACGAACAACTTGGAGAGTTGAACCAGAAAGCTCTAGCACAATGGCACGAGAAATTTTTGTTTCTCTCGCTCGCCTTTTAAATTTCAAAGAATTGAAGTTTGCTACAAACAACTTGGAGAGTTGAACAATAAGAAAGCTCTGGCATAATGGCACGAGAAGCTTCTATTTCTCTCACTCTGCTCTAGAATTTCAAAGACTTGAGAATTCTAGCCCCCTTTTTCTCTCTATCTATCTGTATGTGTTCCTTTTATGGTTGTGAAGAACCTATTTTTATATAGTTTAGTAGCAGTTATAAGAATATGCACGCACTTTGGACAGTCAATACTATTTTACCAATGTACATACACTTTTGGTGGTTTAACATCCCATGTTCTGCATGAGTAGGTGCACAATTTGTTGCCTGCTTGACACATAGATTCCTATACGAGAAAAGCATAGGTCATAGGGGACAGTTATTTGTACACCTTTCATGAGAAGTGCGGCATGTAAGACACGCATTCATAACTACTTACTGTTGGTTAGGATAGTATGCGTACTTTAGAAGTCGTCTGGAGAGTGGCACATTTTTGAAGGAGTGCCACTACGGTGCACTTTTGAAGGAGCGGAATTGCGACGCACTTTTGAAGGAGTGGCATTACGGTACAATTTTGAAGAAAATGGCACTATGGCGCACTTTTGAATAAAATGACAATGTGGCGCATTTCTAAGGAGAATGACACTGTGGCGCACTTCTGAGGAGTATGACACTGAGGCTGGATTATTAAACGATAACCTGGGTCTGCGTGCCGTATCACCGCCGTATTGATGACCTATGACTCTTCGATTTTTGCCGTTGTCAGTTGTCAATCTGATGTAATAAATGTTTAGAGAGAGATGATCATTTGTGCTCCATCTTTCATATCATTTATGAAAGTGCGCCACTTTCTAATCTATGCATAGTGCGCCATCCTCTGAAATAGATAAAAAGTGCGACAAAGTAAAAAAATATGCGTCTTTCTTCTGGAACAAGTGGAAAGTGCGTCATTCTTCTATTGTTGGATTTATTTGTAGAAAATTGTGCCATCTATCTGAGACACACTTTTTATGCTTCTACAATCACGAATAGTCTGACAATATTTATTATTTAATGCTCTGCATGGCAACTATTTATCTTGGACAACTAGCAGCCTGCCCCATGCTTCTGCCCTAGATTTTGCCAAGAAGTCATTATTGTGCTGACGTCAGCGCTGATGTTAGCACTAACAAGTGGCATCTTGCCGCTTCCTTATTGCTTTCTAAGAAGAAGTCATCAATGCGTTGACGTTAGCGCTGTCTTTTCCTTATTTTATGTGACTGTTGCGTAACAGGGGGCATGGAACACAAACAGTCATTAATTTTTTTCATTTTATACTCTGCCAGTATTTACTTGACATTATGTCCATGTAGGATAGTGGCGTAGTTATCCCATAGCTCAAGTGGCGTAGGGACTGACAGTTTAGGTGGTGTAGACAGCTTACGGCTGTTTAACCGACGTAGATCACTTCCTGTACGGCCCTTGGCATAGGCCCTCTTTAGCTTGAGTGGTTTAGAGTACTTTATCTATGTGGACTTGGTTGGTGTAAGGTCATGGTGGCGCAAAGATTTTTTTTCTGCTTCTACAAGATCCCCTTCAAAGTTTTTGAAGTTGACATGAGTTCAAAACACTTTGAAAGAAGCAAGGAAAAATGATTTCTCATCCACGCCATGAAGGTCATTTCTGGCTTAGAGGACTTCGTCATTGCTTTTTGGCGTTGCTGGCCGAGTCATTAGATTGGTTTAGGGGACCCTTACAATGACTTAGGAGTTGTATTACGTGACATTTGGGATTTGGCAACCCAGAGTCTTGGTCCGACGTGGCCAATAATGGTTGGTGGACCTCTTTTGAGTGCTTCGATTGGAGGTGCAGCCATTTGGGTTCCCGAGGTTCATCATGAGGGATTGATGTGTTCCCTCGTACGTATGTACACCTCAAGGTGACAAACTGCCATTTGGGAGAATTTTGAGGTCCATTATAGGGGTTCCTAGGTGTCCTCGAGGAGATGAACCACCACCTTTGTTGCCAATATATGCAAGGGACTTCACAACCAGGGTTGTTCGAATCATCGAATATGGCTCATAAGATATCCTCCGGCTAGGAACCTTGGCTGCATTCTTCTTCCTCCAATAGTTCTCCACCTTCGAAATGCTCTAGGGTCACGACATCCCCTGTCATTACTAGTGAACAACTCTCTGCATCCGGGTGAGTGGCTTCTGCTCCGGCGCCTCCCCCATTGTCTAGGAAGAGGGCATGGGAAGACGATGAGCTGGTCCTGACAAGTAGCATCTTATCCTCTTTTTTCTTGATACTCGAAGCCATTGCCAAGCCCGTGGTTCTGATACCTAACTATGATTCGCTGCCGCTGACTCTAGATGAGAATCATATGCTAGGGTCAAGGGACGTTGTACGCCGACTATTTCATAATCAGGCGTATGTACGCTGCAAGATGTTGCGAACATTATTAGTGGCTCTGACAGTCTCTATGATACGGCCGGATTCTGTAATCTCCCCCCTTTTTATTTTAGTAATATTAATGTTGGCACAAGTTTGTCACGATCAACTTGATTTTGACAATCGACGAAACCCTGATTCAATATATGCTAGTACAAACCGAAGACTATAATAGTACAAGATTGACGAATGTTGGCACAAGCATGTCACACTGGCATTAGAAAGCTTAAACCTATATCCTTACTCAGTCCTCGACATGACTCAGACCTAATCATTCTAGCCACAAATATAAGTCAATAAATGCCCCAAAAACCTAATCAAACTGGACTGATCTGACCAGACCAAAGTGAGGCAGAGTTCTGGAAGAACTCGGACCGAGATCGGTCACCCAGGATTCAACCTTCCTCTAAATTCTCAATCATCCACAACTTTAGGTGCAACATTTAAAATTATGAACGTTAGAGCATCCGAACTCTGGCCGAACTTGGTTCAGAAAAATGTTATAAATAGAGAAGAGTTTCACCATTCAAAATTACTCATTCATTCATTTATTTCATCTCCTTCACTCATTACCTGAGCCTAAAATATTCCATTCCTAAGAACAACTCAAATAACCTTCTAGTGCCAAGTGCGGGGTTGATTAGAAGTTTTTTTAGAGTTATAAAAGCATCAAATTTGGCTACAAATTATCAAGTCTAGAAGTTGCCATGCTTTTCGCATCAAAGCATGTAAGTTTGAAGTTGTAGAGTTCTTCAGAACAAAACCTTGTGTGTTTGTAAGAAGTATGCAAGCCATCGGATCAAAGCTTGTGTTATAAATAATAGATTTAAATTTGAGCAAGAGTTCTCGGGATTGGACTAGTCCTCCACGAGCGAAACCAGGATAAAATCTCAGTATTTGCATTTGATTTTGAAACTTTGTTTACTTTACCTTACTTATACTCTGCTTATATTCTAATATTAGTCTTACTTATTATACCAGTTTTATAAGTCGGTATTTGTCTTACTTTAAATTGGATTAGTATCACACGCACTCTATTCACCCCCTCTAGAGTGACTATAGTAGCCCCTTCAGTTGGTATTAGATAAAGTTCTCTTGATCAGTATTAATATCCTTGAATAGATCTATGCAACCACTAGATCAATTTATACCAACAATAGTGAAGGCCGATCTACAAATAGTCCACCCTTATTTGATGGTACCTACCTCTCGTACAGGAAAACGCACATGAGTTTCTATTTGAAATTTCTTGATTTTGACTTATGGACTATTGTTATAGATGGATACAAGAAGCCTGCTAGATTAATTATTGATGGTAACTTGGTAGGAAAGTCCAACGATAAATATACTGATTTGGAGAAGAAACAAGCTAGTATTTGTACTAGTTCTATTAATATTTTATTTTTTTGCTGTAGACAGGACTGAATTCAACAGAGTATCCACTTATACAACTTCACATAAGGTCTGAAAGTTTCTTAAGGTGACTCATGAAGGAACTACTCAAGTAAATGAGTCCAAAATTAGCAGACTGATGCAAGAATACAAGGCATTCAAGAAGAAGCCAAATGAGACTATCACTCAGATGTTCACAAGATTTTTTGACATAATCAATCATCTATCTTCTCTTGGCAAGGAGTACAACAGTCATAAAAATTTCAGGGACTAAACAAGAATTAAAACCCTAAAACAACGACGATCATTGAAGGAAACGATCTCACCAAAATATCAATCGAGACACTCATGGGTAAGCTGATGACACATGAGTTGGATCTCAAAGACTTTGAAGAGACATCTCCAAAAGAGAAGACAATCGTCTTGAAATCTTATCACAAGAAAGTCCAAGAAGATGATACTGATGGCGAAGAATCAAATGACAAGTATCTGGTCCTACATAATTCTTGAAGTTTGAGAAATCAAACCGAAAGGAGTACGATGAAGAAGAACATATCTGCTACAACTGTAAGAAAGATGGTCCCTGTCACGACCCGCACCCGGGGTAAGGGTACTAGTCGGAAACAACGCCCAGCCTACGCCGCAGAATCGGCGGTAGAATGCTGTCTAGATAATCTATCTAATATAATGAACCACCAATAAAGATAGTATACTCAATCACAGAACTAAGATAGAATGAACACGAATCAGATAAGAATTGAATAGTCACCATACAACTCATGAGTTTAAAATAATACACCAATGAGTCTGAAGAACAACAGAATGAGCTGGAGACAAATCCAGTACAAAAGAATACTACAATACTACAAAGCTACAACTCCAGGGTCAAATGTCTCAATTGGGATAAGTCCCTCTTGAGCCAGGGTCTCAGAATCTAAACCCACAACATCCTGGGGTCCATAATAGGTAGGGTACTCCTCAGTGTCATCTGGAAAAATATATCCAGTCAGGAAAGGAGCAGAGTACAACCCAAACAGCAGTTCTCAATTAATGATAAAAACTATGTAACAGTAAATAGCTGTGGATAAACAAGATGCACGATAGAAATATATAGACAATAAAGAAATACTGGAAGGAAATACAATAATGAACAATATGCCAATGAAACAATAATACTAATGACTAAGTGTGTGAGTACTAGCTTAACATGTGATCGGCTTGGGCAAGATGCAATGCGGCCTGGCTAATCATACGTGCGGTGCATGATCAACACTATTCGCTTACCAGTACTTTATTCAATAGGGATTTGATCACATATCTATACTAATACTCCCCACCCCGACTGGTATAATAGATCCAACCACGGTATGCTATGGCACTAGATTCCCCAAGAAGAGAGCGACTCCTCCCAAAAATCGGTATCTGTACATGTACAAGATAACCAATGAAACAATACTTGCACCATATACACCATATACCAAGGAATAACATCTCATGGCGAGATCCGCATATACCAATCCGTGTAACCATAGTGTCAAGAGAAACATGTATATCTACACTAGATACAACGAACATAGAGGATATCATAAATGAGAAACTATCAGAGAATGTACTCGCCTGAAGTCCAATGAATAGTCTCACAGATGTCTGACTCGATGCCTCAAAAACCTAGATATGGAATACCACATTAATACAAGGTCCTGGAAAGAGAACAAGTCAAACTAGTCAACTTCTAGGTCAATAAATCAATTCTAAGTTAAAAGTCAACTATGGTCAACTCATAAGTCAACTAAAGTCAAACATGGTCAAACCAAGGTCATCCTCACAAGACATCTATACAAATAATATAGAAAATAAAATACAACAATTTAGGAATCAAAATTAGATCCCAAATGATACCCACACAAAGTATACTAATAATATAATATTATACACTCTAAATAATATATATACAAACCAATATTTATACAAATAAAATAATATATTATTATTAGTATTATACCTCACAAAACACCTATATATATACATATATATATATACAAATATAATATATAATATATAAATTAAATCTGCCAAATCGTCACTGAAAACAGTGAGCTGAAAATAAAATTTAAATAAAATAGCTTATAGTGACAGTCTCAACTGTCACAGCAAACTGTCGCAGAAACTCTATATATAAACCACTGCTGCTCAAATGGTGACAGTTAAACAACTGTCACAGAAAACTGTCGCAAATACCGCTGTCTAAATCCTGCCCGCTGCTATTAATGACAGAACTGTCATTAATAGCTACAGCGGCTGCTACTGCACACGGTATATTAATGACAGAAACTGTCATTAAAAGCTGTTGTCGCCAAAAGAAATATATAATATATAACTATATATATATATATATAAATCAATATAAATCAATATATATATACATATATAAAACAATTAATAATATATATACTTATATATACATATACATATAACTTACACAATCAAATACTAATAGTTACAAAACACATTGCACATATTAATGTACATATTTTAACATGGCTAGAAGCACACACAAAAATATATTCATTAAATCCAAATAATTACATAATAATTATATTTAATATAATTACACATTTAAACACATAAATATATTTTATAAAATATTTATGTATAATTTATTTTATTAACAAGTAGTAACATATATAATTGCAAGCAAGAAGCTACATACATATATTTATACACCACATTAGAACACATAGAAATATATAGATCTATGCTACAATAAATACCATAATAAATACACTAAAATAATATATAATATCTATATATATATACTAATTATAAATAAAGAATTTAAAGCATACATAATTAGATCTACACATAAACACACCAATTTGGAGAGTATCACACCGTATCCCACTAGATCTAGGATACGCATGTGACACGAGTCTAACACACAACCAATTGCACTCCGAAGGACACAAACAAGTCACAAATAATATTTATGAATAAATTAAAGTGTCAAAAGTAGGTCTATGTGTCCGTGTCAAAATACGACATGTTCAAAGCCCCGTGTCGGAGGAAAACTCCCAAAATGACACGTATCACCAAATAGTTGGGATACGAACCACATGTACCCAAATATGGATACGAAACAAGCCCCAAACACATAATCACATGCCTAATTGATCTATAGGATCAATTGACACACACAACAAAATGTAAATTCGGAATTCCAATAAAATTGACACAAAAAGTACAATAACTTTCTCCATGGGTCTCCTATGAACATAAAACAAAGTCCTATGGGTAGTATATACATATGGGTTGATTTTACATGATTAAATCTCAGATTTAGAAGCTATTTTAATGGGAAAAACTAAATTATACCTATTGGGAGATGGATTCCCAATGAAACCTCCAATTGAGATGAACTTGCTTCCAAATTGTAGATCCTTGCTCCTCTTTGTAGATCCTTGCTTCCTCCTTCTAGATCCTTGCTTCCTCCTTCTCTAATGGTGAATTGGGAAGAATTTAGGATGAATTTGGTGGGAAATTGGAATGGGAATGGAGGGAATTTGGTAGTGGGAAATTCTAGATCTAGATTGGAAATGAGAATGAGAGGAGAGAGAAATTCCCCCCTCCTAATATAGGCCGGCCATGCCCCCTTCCCCAAGCAATTGTAAAATGTCCAATGTACCCCTTGGGGCCTCTCATGAAGAAATAATTAAGGAAGCAAGCTTCTAGTCTAATCACTTAATTAATTTAATCCATCTCCTTAACTATGGGCTTTCTAAATGGGCCAAGTCTAACTATTTAATTCATGTTGGTCCATGGGTCCAAACTACACTAGTTGGGTCCACTAAAATAAGTCCAAAATAATTAATTAACATCCAACAACAATTAAATAATACAACAAAAATTATTTACCATGCACAATATTTATTTAAATAGGAAATTACTAAAATATCCTTTTCCTAAAATGTGGTAGTGACAAGTCTACCCTCCTTAAAATAATTTCTTCCTCGAAATTTAATGATGAAAACTACCCCCAGAAAAATCACAGAACAGAACTAAAGAATCACAATTAACTAATGAACAGAACATAACTAGAAAAATAACATACCTCAAGGTACAAACAAATATGGATAACGCTCTCGTATGTCATCCTCTCTCTCCCAGGTAGACTCCCCCGGAGAGTGATGCCTCCATGCGATACGTACCAAAGGAATAGTCTGGTTCCTCAGCACCTTCTCTCTCCGATCCAGAATCTCAACTGGCTGGTCTGGATAGCTAAGAGTAGGGCCCACCTCTATCTCTGAGTGATCCAATACATGACTAGGATCTGTCACGTATCGTCTCAACTGCGACACATGAAACACGTTGTACACTCCCTCCAATGCAGGTGGCAAGTCTAGTCTATAAGCAACTGCACCGACCCTCTCTAGAATAGTGAAAGGTCCGATGAATCGCGGACTAAGCTTTCCGCCTCCACCGAAGCGAATCATGCCTCATGTCGGAGAAATCCTCAGAAACACCAAACCACCCACTTAGAACAAAATACCATCTTAAGAACTTAATCTATAACAAACAAGAACAAGCACAAACAAAATCTAAACTATACCTCGAACTCTAAAGGTCTCCGATGGCTATCGGCCCAATGCCGCTGTCTGTCCTGCGCCACTCGAAGTCTGTCTCTGATCAACTGAACCTTCTCTGTTGCATCCACAACCATCTCTGGCCCAAGCAAAACTCTCTCTCCAACATCATCCCAAGACAAAGGAGTACGACACCTTCGACCATATAGATCTTCAAAAGGTGACATCTCTATACTGGCCTGGTAACTGTTGTTGTAAGCAAACTCTACCAAATGGAGATGGTCCTCCCAAGAACCCCCAAAATCTTGTACACAAGTGCGCAACATATCCTCGAGAGTCTGGATAGTCCTCTCTGACTGTCCATCTGTCTGGGGATGAAATGCAGTACTGAACTTGAGCTGAGTGCCCAAACTCTCCTGCAAACTCCTCCAGAAATGAGAAGTGAAACGACTATCCCGATCTGAGACTATGCTGACAGGAACTCCATGTATCCTAACGATCTGCCTCACATACATCTCTGCCAGCTTCTCCGTAGACAAACCCACCTTGAAAGGCAAAAAGTGGGCCGACTTGGTCAATCTATCAACAATGACCCAAATCGCGTCTTTCCCTCCTGGAGATCGTGGAAGTCCGGACACAAAATCTATAGTAATGTGTTCCCACTTCCACTCTGGAATGGGTAATGGCTGAAGTAAACCTCCTGGCCTCTGCCTCTCGGCTTTCACCTGCTGGCACACTAAGCATCTGGATACAAACTGTGCCACTTCCCTCTTCATGCCATACCACCACACACTCTCTCGCATATCCCGATACATCTTGTTAGCACCTGGATGTATGGAATACTGAGAGCGATGCGCTTCCTGTAACACCTCCTCTCGCAACTCTCCACTAGGCACACACAATCTAACTCCATGCCTCAAAGATCCATCCTCTGCAATAGTGAAATCATCCTCCAATCCTGCTCTCACTTGAGCTCTGATACTCCTCAAAGATACGTCATCATACTGTGCTGCCTTGATCCTGTCCATCAAATCTGAGTGTATCTGCAATCCCCACATCTGTATAGCACACCCAGGAACAATCATCTCAATGCCCAAGCTCTCCAAGTCCTCCAACAAATATCGATCCTGCGTCAAGAACATAGCTACCGGATACCTGCTCAAAGCATCGGCAACTACATTGGCTTTTCCATGATGATATTGCAAAGAGATATCAAAATCCTTCATCAGTTCCAACCACCGACGCTGCCTCATGTTCAACTCCTTCTGCGTGAAAACGTACTTCAAGCTTTTGTGGTCTGTGAAGATCTCCACACGCTCTCCGTACAAATAATGTTTCCACAACTTCAGGGCGAATATGACAGCTGCCAACTCCAAATCATGGGTAGGATAGTTCTTTTCATGAGGACGCAATTGCCTGGATGCATAGGCAATCACTTTCCCATGCTGCTGAAGAACACAACCTAAACCCTTTCCCGATGCATCATTATAAATAGTGAAACCTCCGGACCCTGATGGCAACGTCAAAATAGGAGCAGACGTCAACCTCTTCTTCAACTCTTCAAAAGTAATCTGGCAATCCTCCGTCCAAACAAACTCCACATCCTTCCTTGTGAGTCTGGTCATCGGCTCGGCAATCCTCAAAAAATCTTGCACAAACTTCCTGTAGTAGCCTGCCAATCCCAAGAAACTCCTGATCTCTGCTACCGAACTCGGAGTCTTCCAAGATTCCACTGCTGAAATTTTCTTCGGATCCACTGAAATACCATCACCAGTCACAACATGCCCCAAGAATTCTACCTTGTCCAAGAAAAACTCACACTTGGACAACTTCCCATACAACTTTTCCTTCCTCAGCACATCCAATACAATCCTCAAATGCTCCTCATGCTCTTCCGGTGTCCTCGAGTAAATGAGTATGTCGTCGATGAACACCACCACGAACTTGTCAAGGTACTGGTGGAACACCTTGTTCATCAAGTTCATAAACACCGCCGGCGCATTAGTCAAACCAAACGGCATCACCATAAACTCGTATTGACCATACCGAGTTCTAAAAGCAGTCTTCGGTATGTCCTCCGGCTTCACCTTCACCTGATGGTAGCCTGATCTTAAATCTATATTAGAAAATACCTTCGCACCACTCAACTGATCAAACAGATCATCAATCCGTGGCAAAGGATACTTATTTTTGATAGTGAGATTATTCAAATCCCTGTAATCAATGCACATACGCACCGATCCATCCTTCTTCGGTACAAACAATACTGGGGCTCCCCATGGTGAAGAACTCGATCTGATAAACCCCTTATCCTGCAATTCGTCCACCTGCTTCTTCAACTCGACCAGCTCGCTGTTGTTTACTCTATAGACATGCTGCGAAATTGGTTCTGCACCTGGCACCAAATCTTTAGAAAATTCAATATCTCGATCTGGTGGCAATCCTGGCAATTCCTCAGGAAACACATCGAAGAATTCTGCTATCAACGGATGCGGCAACTCCTTGTCTTCCACCATAGCTCCATAAATAATGCCTTCCTCCTGCTCCACAGCTCCTCTAGCAAACTCGAACTCTGGCTCTCCTGGCGAACCAAATAAAACTCTACCTCCTCTACAGTCTATGCTAGCACGGTGCCTACTCAACCAATCCATCTCGAGTACAATGTCGTAGCTCGGAAGTGGCATTACAAGTAGACACGCACTCAACTCCCGGCCTCCCAGAGTAACTCTCCGATCCTTGCAAATATCATTAACCAGGATAATGCCTCCCCCGGTCATGATCTTGTAAGTCCTAAGCAAAGACTCAGCTACCAAACCATGCTTTAGAGCAAAAGAAACAGATACAAAACTATGGGAAGCACCACTATCAAACAAAGCTAAAGCTGGAATAGAATCAAGAAGAATAGAACCTGCGATAACATCTCCGGTGGGTTCCTCCTCTTCGACGGTTATAGCAAACGCTCGTCCCTGCCGAGCACCTCCCTGCTGTTGATGCTGGACAAAACATTACTGCTGTGTCGGAAGCGGTCCCTCTGCTGTGTTGTAGGTGGTCTCGTCTGTGTCCTCGGAGCTGAAGCTACTCCCTGAACTGCACGACGAGGACACTCCCTTGATTGATGCCCTTCAGTACCACAATACAAACAAACTCCTAGCCTCCTCCTGCAAACTTCCCAGATGTGGCCAGGCTTCTTGCAGAAGTTGCATGGAGCTTGCTGTAACTGTCTCTGCTGCTGAGGTGCCTGGTGAAAAGGCGCTCTAGCTGGAGTCTGGTTCTGCTGTTGCTGTTGGAAAGGTCTGGACTGGAAATGAGGACGTTTGGCAGATACTGCACTGCCGTTGGCACCCAGAAAAGAATCACGGTCTCTCTTGGTCTTCAAACCCAGATCTCGCTCAACCTTGCGTGCCTCCGCAAGTATCTCCGAGTATGTCTCATAAAAAGACGGAATGAGGATCAATATGGCACATGATATAAGACATCAAGGAAAGGACAGTTTAAGGGATCAAGTATCAATGTCAAAGGAGAATAGTTGAATCAAAAGAATTTTTCTAGATGTGATTGAGTATCTCAGCCTATATCCTATATCCTATTGCAGGCTCACAGTAGTACAACTAAGTTGTCGCACTACCACGACATCACATACTTGTGAAGCTAGACCTGCATGGGCCACCACCAAAAACGTGTCACGACCCGCACCCGGGGTAAGGGTACTAGTCGGAAACAACGCCCAGCCTACGCCGCAGAATCGGCGGTAGAACGCTATCTAGATAATCTATCTAATATAATGAACCACCAATAAAGATAGTATACTCAATCACAGAACTAAGATAGAATGAACACGAATCAGATAAGAATAGAATAGTCACCATACAACTCATGAGTTTAAATAATACACCAATAAGTCTGAAGAACAACAGAATGAGCTGGATACAAATCCAGTACAAAAGAATACTACAATACTACAAAGCTACAACTCCAGGGTCAAATGTCTCAATTGGGATAAGTCCCTCTTGAGCCAGGGTCTCAGAATCTAAACCCACAACATCCTGGGGTCCATAATAGGTAGGATACTCCTCAGTATCATCTGGAAAAATATATCCAGTCAGGAAAGGAGCAGAGTACAACCCTAACAGCAGTTTTCAATTAATGATAAAAACTATGTAACAGTAAATAGCTGTGGATAAACAAGATGCACGATAGAAATATATAGACAATAAGGAAATACTGGAAGGAAATACAATAATGAATAATATGCCAATGAAACAATAATACTAATGACTAAGTGTGTGAGTACTAGCTTAACATGTGATCGACTTGGGCAAGATGCAATGCGGCCTGGCTAATCATACGTGCGGTGCATGATCAACACTATTCGCTTACCAGTACTTTATTCAATAGGGATTTGATCACATATCTATACTAATACTCTCCACCCCCGACTGGTATAATAGATCCAACCACGGTATGCTATGGCACTAGATTCCCCAAGAAGAGAGCGACTCCTCCCGAAAATCGGTGTCTGTACATGTACAAGATAACCAATGAAATAATACTTGCACCATATACACCATATACCAAGGAATAACATCTCATGACGAGATCCGGATATACCAATCCGTGTAACCATAGTGTCAAGAGAAACATGTATATCTACACTAGATACAACGAACATAGAGGATATCATAAATGAGAAACTATCAGATAATGTACTCGCCTGAAGTCCAATGAATAGTCTCACAGATGTCTGACTCGGTGCCTCGAAAACCTAGATATGGAATACCACATTAATACAAGGTCCCGGAAAGAGAACAAGTCAAACTAGTCAACTTCTAGGTCAATAAATCAATTCTAAGTTAAAAGTCAACTATGGTCAACTCTAAAGTCAACTAAAGTCAAACATGGTCAGACCAAGGTCATCCTCACAAGAAATCTATACAAATAATATAGAAAATAAAATACAACAATTTAGGAATCAAAATTAGATCCCAAATGATACCCACACAAAGTATACTAATAATACAATATTATACACTCTAAATAATGTATATACAAACCAATATTTATACAAATAAAATAATATATTATTATTAGTATTATACCTCACAAAACACCTATATATATACATATATATATATATATACAAATAAAATATATAATATATAAATTAAATCTGCCAAATCGTCACTGAAAACAGTGAGCTGAAAATACAATTTAAATAAAACAGCTTATAGTGACAGTCTCAACTGTCACAGAAAATCTGTCGCAGAAACTCTATATATAAACCACTGCTGCTCAAATGGTGACAGTTAAACAACTGTCACAGAAAACTGTCGCAAATACCGCTGTCTAAATCCCGCCCGCTGCTATTAATGACAGAACTGTCATTAATAGCTACAGCGGCTGCTACTGCCCACGGTATATTAATGACAGAAACTGTCATTAAAAGCTGCTGTCGCCAAAAGAAATATATAATATATAACTATATATATATATATAAATCAATATAAATCAATATATATATATATATATATAAAACAATTAATAATATATATACTTATATATACATATACACATAACTTACACAATCAAATACTAATAGTTACAAAACACATTGCACATATTAATGTACATATTTTAACATGGCTAGAAGCACACACAAAAATACATTCATTAAATCCAAATAATTACATAATAATTATATTTAATATAATTACACATTTAAACACATAAATATATTTTATAAAATATTTATGTATAATTTATTTTATTAACAAGTAGTAACATATATAATTGCATGCAAGAAGCTACATACATATATTTATACACCACATTAGAACACATAGAAATATATAGATCTATGCTATAATAAATACCATAATAAATACACTAAAATAATATATAATATATATATATATATATATATACTAATTATAAATGAAGAATTTAAAGCATACATAATTAGATCTACACATAAATACACCAATTTGGAGAGTATCACACCGTATCCCACTAGATCTAGAATACGCATGTGACACGAGTCCAACACACAACCAATTGCACCCCGAAGGACACAAACAAGTCACAAATAATATTTATGAATAAATCAAAGTGTCAAAAGTAGATCTATGTGTCCGTGTCAAAATACGACATGTTCAAAGCCCCGTGTCGGAGGAAAATCCCCAAAATGACACGTATCACCAAATAGTTGGGATACGAACCACATCTACCCAAATATGGACACGACACAAGCCCCAAACACATAATCACATGCCCAATTGATCTATAGGATCAATTGACACATACAACAAAATGTAAATTCGGAATTCCAAAAAAATTGACACAAAAAACACCATAACTTTCTCCATGGGTCTCCTATGAACATAAAACAAAGTCCTATGGGTAGTACATACATATGGGTTGATTTTACATGATTAAATCTCAGATTTAGAAGCTATTTTAATGGAAAAAACTGAATTATACCTATTGGTAGATGGATTCCCAATGAAACCTCCAATTGAGATGAACTTGCTTCCAAATTATAGATCCTTGCTCCTCTTTGTAGATCCTTGCTTCCTCCTTCTACATCCTTGCTTCCTCCTTCTCTAATGGTGAATTGGGAAGAATTTGGGATAAATTAGGTGAGAAATTGGAATGGGAATGGAGGGAGTTTGGTAGTGGGAAATTCTAGATCTAGATTGGAAATGGGAATGAGAGAAGAGAGAAATTCCCCCCTCCTAATATAGGCCGGCCATGTCCCCTTCCCCAAGCAATTGTAAAATGTCCAATGTACCCCTTGGGGCCTCTCATGAAAAAATAATTAAGGAAGGAAGCTTCTAGTCTAATCATTTAATTAATTTAATCCATATCCTTAACTATGGGCTTTCTAAATGGGCCAAGTCTAACTATTTAATTCATGTTGGTCCATGGGTCCAAACTACACTAGTTGGGTCCACTAAAATAAGTCCAAAATAATTAATTAACATCCAACAACAATTAAATAATACAACAAAAATTATTTACCATGCACAATATTTATTTAAATAGAAAATTACTAAAATATCCTTTTCCTAAAATGTGGTAGTGACAGTCACATCAAGAAAGACTCCCCTATAAGCAAGATGGGATGTCGCTATGAATATTCAAGCAAGAGAAGGACTTTATCTAGGCATTATGCAAACACAAGCATATGCTACGAGAGTGAAGCAAGTGATTCATAAGAAGAAGAGATCCATCGCAATACTGCAAATGTATATCTAGTGGCATTACAGACAAGCTAACTACGAACTCTCCCAAGGTAGTTTTTACTTTTGGTGAATTGTCTAATGGCTTTACTAATTTGGTAGAAGACCATAGAAAGATAAGGAATAAGTATAAGCAAATTAGGAAAGACCTACAAAACCTACAGTCTGAGTATATTAAATAGTTTCATTTATTAGATGAGGTTAAATCTACTGATGGTGACATGAATAATATATCTTCTTTAAAGTTATGTTTGCATAATACTCTTGAAAGTATTAAAAAGAGTACACAAGACAATACAAAACATAATGAGCTGTATGGGTCAAAAAAGAAGAAGTATAACTTAGCTGCACCGAGAATAGATGCTCTCACTGCTAAGTATAATAAAGTCTATGACACCTCTAAAAAATTTAAGATTAAATTGGGGAAACAAGTAGCACAACCTATAGCCAAGTTTAACACAAGACACAAACATAAGGTCACTCACCATCAGACACAAGAAAGTAAAGCTATAGCTTCTAGTAATGATGCATTTTATTACAAGTATCCACGAAAATTATATCACACCACTACACACATTCGCAAAGTCATACCTAGCCCTAATGTTCATGCTACTTGTCATTATTGTGGTGCTCATGGACACCTTTTACCTTATTGTAGAACTAGAAAGCTAGTTTATATGAAGGTTTATATGTGGGTTCCAAAGACTAACACAACATGACACTCTAAGAAGTGGCTACCAAGGGTCACCTCTTTAAATTTTGTTGTAGATGGACCAACCTACACATGCTAGAAGCAAATAGATCCTCGATAGCGGGTGCTCATGACATATGAAAGGTGACAATACTCTTTTTCCTACGCTATCGATAAAGAATGAATGATATATCTCCTTCAGAAATAATCTTAAAGGCCACATTATCAGTAACAGTGATATCAGTAAATATCATTTTCCTATTATTAAAAATGTATGTCTTGTAATAAAATTAAAACATAACCTTATGAGTATCAGTTATTTAATTGACAATGGTTATGCAGTCAATTTTGTTAAAGAAAAATGTTTTATTAATGATTTATCCAGGGGCAAAACTATATATGAAGGAGTTAGGAAAGATAATATATACGTTTATTATTTGTCATAAAGTACAAACCCTGTAGGAAGATGTCTTCTTGCTAAGAAGGATGAGAGCTGGTTATGACACATGCATCTAGGATACACAAACATGGATACCATCTCAAGACTCTAAATAATGAAGCTGGTAAGAGGATTACAAAAGATCACTTTCAAAAAACACATGGTATGTGCGGGATGCGAGAAAAATCAACAAATAAAGTCTTCATTTAAATCTATCAACGTTGTAAGTACTTCGAGTCATTTATAATTACTTTATATGGAATTATTTGGACCTAGTAGAGACATCAGTCTTGGGGAAAAACTCTATGCTTTTGTTATTGTTGATAATTTTTCTAGATATACATGGGTTTTTTTATCAAATAAAATTGATGCTCTTTCTGAATTTGAAATATTTTCAAAAAGGCTCAAAATGAAAAAGCCTTTATGATTACTCGAATCCGAAGTGATCATGGAGGCAAATTTGAAACTTTTTTTTTTAAAAACTTTTGTGATTATAATAGATTTTATCGTGAGTTTTCTTCTCATACTTTTGCTAAAACTCCTTAACAAAATGGCATTGTGGAGCAGAAGAATAGAACTCTTGGAGATATAGTTAGAGTCTTGTTAAATCAATTCAACCTTTCAAAATATTTTTGGGCAGAAGCTGTAAATTCACATGTCATATTTTCAATAGGATTTTAATTCGACCTATATCAAAAAAGACTCCCGATGAACTTTGTTTTGGTAGAACTCTTACTATTTCTTACTTTAAAGTTTTTGGATGTCACTGTTTTATCTTGAATCCCAAGGACAACTTAGGTAAGTTTGATGCCAAAGCAGACTAATGTATATTTCTTGGTTATGCTGCTAAAAGTAAAGGTTATAGAATTTTTATTAAACGTTCATTAACTTTTAAAGAATCTATAAACGTTACTTTTGATGAGTTTAACAAACATATACCATGTAACAGTGATGATGAAGATGTTGAAACTACATTCAACAAAGAACCAACCTATGATGATACAACTGGTACAAGCTATATGGAAAGTTTATCAAAGAAGATGAGATTCATGTCCGATCATCCAAAAGACTTAGTAATATGTGATATATTAAAAGGAGTAAGTACTCATTCTGTAAGTTGAAATATTGTTGCTAATTTAGCTTTTATTTCTCAAATAGAGCCTAAGAATATTAATGAAGCATTTACTGATTAATTATAGATTAATGCTATGCAAGAGGAATTAAAACAATTTGAGAGAAATCAAGTTTGGGAACTTGTTCCTAGACCTAAAAATTTTTTGGTAATTGTCACCAAATGGGTATTCCAAAATAAACTTTGTGATGATAGACAAGTCACATGTAACAAAGTACGTCTCATAGCTCAAGGTTATAGCCAAGAAGAAGGCATTAAATATGACAAGATTTATGCTCCTGTTGTTAGACTAGAATCTATTTGCATGCTTTATGATTTTTCAAGTTTTTATAATTTTAAATTATTTCAAATAGATCTCAAAAGTACTTTTCTAAACAATTTTATAAAAGAAGAAGTTTTTGTTGAATAACCCCCTGGTTTTGAAGATTTTTAATTTCCTAATTACGTTTTTAAGTTAAAGAAAGCACTGTATGGACTCAAACAAGCCCCTCGTGCTTGGTATGAGAGCGTTAGTTCTTTCCTACTTGGAAAAGATTTTTCAAAAGGGAAATTTGAGAACTCTTTTTTTAGAAGCACATGATAACACACTATTATTAGTATAGATTTATGTTGATGATATCATATTTGGTTATACTAACAATACTCTTTGTAGAGAATTTGCCAAGTGTATGCAGAGTTAGTTTGAAAAAAGTATGATGGGAGAATTCACCTTCTTCCTTGGACTTCAAATAAAGCAACACTCACAGGGAACATTCATCAATCAAGCTAAGTATACCAAGGATCTGCAGAAAAGATTTGATATGGATAGTACAAAACCTATTGGTACACCAATGGCTACATCTACTAACCTCGATCTTGATGAAAATGGTAAACTAGTTGATACACGTAAGTATCGAGGTATGATCGGTAGTTTAATTTATCTAACTGCTAGTCGTCCTGATATAATGTACAATATTTGCCTATATGCTAGATATCAGGCTAACCCTAACGAATCACATTTAAGCGCAGTTAAGCGTATCTTTTGATACCTTAAAGGAACTTTGACGGTAGGCTTGTGGTACACCAAAACCATGTTCTTTCGATACTTTAAATGTTACTCGGATGCTGATTTTACCGAATATAAAGTCGATCATAAAAGTACCAGTTGTACATGTCATTTTTTAGGTAAGGCATTAATCTCTTGGTTTAGTAAGAAATAAAATTTTGTTGTATTGTCAACTACTGAAGCCGAATACATAGCTGCAGAACGGTGTTATGCATAAATTTTGTAGATGAAGCAGACCTTAGAAGACTATAATATATTTTATAAGAACATTCATATATTCTGTGACAACACAAGCAATATTAATCTTACAAAGAACCCAATATGTCACTCATGGACTCAACACATAGACATAAGATATTATTTTCTTAAAAACCACCAATCACACGAAAATATCTGTTTAGGATTTATTGTTATTGAACATCAATTAGCAGATATTTTTACAAAACCCTTATCTGAAGATCGCTTCAACTTTATTCATCGAGAATTAAGAATTTTAGATTTTGATGATGTATAGAGATATAAGTTGCTTATATTCTTTCCAAATCTATAATCTTTACAGTAATGATTACTTTTGGGAACATACTGAAAGTGCCCTTCTATCAAAAAGTCATAAATAGCCTAAGTGACACGATACTTAAGTATCTTCGAACCCCTGCTAGCTAGGATCCGGCCCCTACAGCTAACCAAGATGATCAATGCTTTACAGAATGTATGATTTTGCAAAGTATAGCTTACACATAGTTCTGTAATATAGATGCAAAATTCAAATTCTTTCTTCTGACTTAATGTTTGTGAAGTAATTCTGATATTTGGATTTTTTTTAGTTTATAGTATATGTGGCACCTCTTTATTTCATCTATGTTTTCTGCACTTTATGTATTTCTTCATATTTTGTATGTATTTTTTCACTCTACCATTGTGACAAGTCAATGATTTCTAGAGATATTTTTCTATTTCGATCAACTGACAAAGGGGGAGAAGAAGATGAATGATACAAGTACGAGAAAATGAACAAAAATAAGAGGAACATGAAGGAGAAGAACTACTGTTGTCAAAGTTGCAAGCAAAGATGCAAGTTTACTCTCACAATTTATGGGGGAGCATTGCAAATCTTGTCATACCATATTTGTATTGATGTATCAATCATAGTTTGTCAATTTGGCTTAAGCGTGTCATGATAAACTTGATTTTGACAATCGACGAAACCCAGATTCAATTTGTGCAAGTACAAAGTGAAGATTGCAAGAGTACAAAATTGATGGAAATTGTGAAGGTTGCAAACAGTAGAATTTTGTATTTTTGGTCTATATTTTTTTATATTTTATTGAGTCTAGGATTATGTACATCGAGTCGCACTGGCATTAGGAAGCTTAAACCTTTTTCCTTACTCAGTCCACTCGACCTGACTCAAATCCAATCATTCAAGCCACAAATACAAGTCCATAAATGACCCAAAATCTAGTCAAACATGACTGATTTGACCTGACCAAAGTGAGGCAGAGTTTTGGCCGAACTTGGGCCAATCTTGAATCGAACTCGGTCACCCAGGATTCAGTCTTCCTGTAAAGTCTCGATCATCCATAAGTTCAGATGCAATATTTAAATTTATGAATGTTAGAGCATCCGAACTCTGGCCGAACTCGGTTCAGAAAAATACTATAAATAGAGAAGAGTTTCACCATCCAAATCACTCATTAATTCATTCATTCATTTATTCTTTTATTCTCTCTTTCACACTCATTACCTGAATGAATTAAAAGTTTTATTCGAGTTGTAAAAGCTCGGAATTTGGCTATAAATTTTTAAGTCTAGAAGTCGACATGTTATTCGCATTAAAGCACGTTAGTCTGAAGTTGGTGAGTTCTTCCGATCAAAAGCTCGTGTGTCTGTAAGAAGTTTAAAAGCCTTCAGATCAAAGATTGTAATATACGCTATTTCATTATTAGTTCTTGGGATTGGACTAGTCCTCCACGAGTGAAACTAGAATAAAATTTTGGGGTTTATGTTTGATTTCTAAACTATTTTTACTTTACCTTACTTATACTCTGATCTTAATCGTACTTATTATAACAATTTTATAAGTTCGTAATTGTCTTACTTTAATTTAGATTAGTGTCACACACACTCTATTCATTTCCTTTAGAATGAATATATTTGCCCCTTCAGTGAAGTCTTCCTTCCCCTTGCTAAGCACTGTAATCTAAGAGTAGAAGTGAAACTGAAGGAAGACACATCGTGCACATACTGTATTACGCGAAGAATACACCGACACAGTAAACACACATAGATTTTTCATGACTACCTTGCGCTAGTAAGGGTGAGGTATTGCTTACTCTACGCCTGTGTAAGGTGTTCTAACGCACCAGTGCCCTACGTGGCCAAATTACGACATGAGAGCTGCCTCCTCCAGTAGTCCGTTATGTGCACTATTCTTGACTGCACAAGTGGGTTTGCTGCTTAAGGGAGCAGACCGCTCAGTTTGGGAAAATGTTCCTACTCAAGCGTCACTGGCTGTGCGCAGATTCCTCTATGCATAGTCTGTATACTGACGCATATGCTTTTTTTGCCCAGCTATCAAGTCCTCCACGATTTATGTTATCACGTCCTAATATCGTAGAATTGATAGTCGTCCCCCGGGCATGATGTCATGCATGTCTAGGTTGTACATTGCACAAGGCCAAGGTATTTTATATAATGAGCACATATTCAGAGTAAGTAGATAATTGAACACAATGTTGAAATATGGAAAAGTTCTCTTTATTAATAATAAACATCTTTTTCAAACTCTTGGACAAGTCGAATAATTATCGCACGAGCTTACAAAAGTGGACGAAAAATGAGATAACCATCATGTACATTACATCCTTTTACTAAAACTTTAAAGCTATAGACACCTTCGGGCAAAGCTATCGCCTTTCCATGGAGCTGAATAAGTTATGTCCATGAGCTGCTGGAAGTTCAAAACACACTTCAAGGGCAAGAACTTGGACGTTCCAGTAGGTAGATTGGAATGTGAAGTTTCTCTATCTTCTTGCAGGATCTTCTCGGTGCGGGAAACCTATTACAACGAGGGTCAATACATCAAAATGTACTAGTGAAGGTGAGCTAACCCAACTATACCAATCAATATGTTATTTATGTGAGGCATGCAAGTTATTTCTGTAGTCTTTCTATCTTACCTTAGTTTAATTTTACAAGCAAACAATAAATATGAAAATTTAATGAATTAAATATGTCGCCATTCAATAACTTTCACCTGCTCGTCTGAACCACCTACACAATACTTACCATAAACTTTCCTGCCATGAAGACATAGTTAGCTTTCACAGTTTAAATATACGAGGGGATCACTAGCATGATGCCATAATGGATGAGTTATAGTACAAGGATAAAATGACATGCAACGCAAGGAACAGGGATGTTATAGGTCATTCCGTCCGAAATAGGCGACTATCAGGAAGTTTCGTCTGGATCGGATCGGTGCCAGTGCCCCAACGACCGTCCGCTGGAACTAAAATCTTATTCCCAAGTTGTCCGTGACCAAACAAAGTCTATACTAGGCTATCAATGGAGGCAATTCATGTCAACACAAGCATGAGATAAGTAACATGGCATGATCTGACTAGCATAGTCTTCCTGATCATTTATCTCATAGTAAGTAGTCTATAAAGCAAAATAATTGAAGAATAATGTTCTAACTATAATTGATGCTTTATGAAAGAACATTCTAAGCAAACTAACATACAATAAGGTAACTGTTCACAAGTTGATTGACAAGCATTAAGTAATCCAAGTCTTTTCTATTATATATTGACATCTTTTAGTTATTAAGGTATCGTATGATCGGAACAATCAAGAAGGCATAATTTTTTTAGATGTGAAGACATAGAAGAAGGGTAAACTAAATTGAATTATAGCCACTCATAAGTTCGTAGGTAGAGGAAAGGAAAAATGGGTACTTCAAGACTCCGCTCGCGCGACGCCTATTGCACGATCACCTACATTGCCACAAATAGATGATCAATACCTCTTCTCCTCTTTCCAAGCTCAAAATAAAATACAGTTCAACGAATGAAAGCAATAAAATCTATCAAAATTGTTCAAAAAAATACAAATTCGAAAACCAACTCAAAAGCATGAAAGCAACAAGGCGACAATAAAAACTATGCAATAAAACTTGCAGCGAAGAGGTCCCTCTTGACTCTGTCGCTAAGTACATCCTTGGGTCATGGTCCATTGAATATGAGAATTAATTTTGAAGAAGCAAATCCATATCGAGGAAAAGATCTTAATTTAATCTATCCTGAATGAACGATATCGAACGTATTTCTTAGCCGCACTCCCTGAAAAGGGGAAACGGGGCACCACATCCTAACCAACTAATAGGAAGTTTCGTCCTTGAAACTTAGGAATAGAACCTACCACTATGAAACAATGAAAAAAAGTTTTCCTTCATCTCAGACTCAAGCTCCCAGGTCAATTTTTTGACCGAATGATTTCTCCAAAGCACACACAGGAGACGAACCGAACGACTTCAAAGCAGGTTCTCCTTATGATCCAAGATCCGCATAGGGTGTTCAACATACGTCAAGTCCGCCATCAAGTCCAGTTGATCAAGACCCACCATATGACTCGGGTGGTACAAGTACTTTCTAAGCTGTAAAATATGGAAGATATAGTGCACTTAAAATAATAACGGTGGCAGGGCAATCTGATATGTGACTGAGGCGACTCGCTTAAGCATTTCGAACCGGCCGACGATTCTTTGGCTTAGCTTCCTTTTTGCTCCAAATCTGGTGACTCTCTCTTAGTCAAAAATTTGAGAAACATACGATCACCTTCTAGAAACTCAAGAGGTCATGGTGTGCGTCTGAGTAACTATTTTGACAGCTTTGTGCTACCTTCAACCGTTCGCGGATTAAATAGATCTTTAACGGTTTATTCTACGAGCTCCGGGCCAAAAATTTATTGTTCACCAACTTCATCCCAACAGATAGGGGATCTACACATCTGCCCATAGAATGCTTCATACGGTGCTATTTGAATGCTGGATTGATAGTTATTATTGTATATAAATTCGGCAAACGGTAGATGCATGTCCCAACTTAACTTCAAGTCCAAGGCGCAGAGTCGTAGCATATCTTTGAGGATTTGGTTTCCCACTCTGTTTGGCCATTCATCTAAGGATGGTAGGTAGATTTGAACTATAACATTGTCTCCATTGCTGACTGAAGGCTCTCCCAGAAGTGTGATAAAAATTGTCCATCTCAATCGAAAAAAATGGATATGGGCACATCGTGTAGTCGAACGATCTCATTGAGGTAGATCTGTGCCAGACGGTCGGCACACCAAGTAACTTTGATAGACAAAAAGTGACCTGACTTGTTGAGTCATCGACGATGACCCAGAAGGCATTATTTTCACGTTGCATCTTTGGCAAACCAATAATAAAATCTATCATTAGATGTTCCCATTTCCACTCCGGTATAGCAAGGTTCTCTATCTCTCCGCCCGACTTCTGGTGCTCGACCTTTACTTGCTGATAAGCCATGCATTGTGACACGAACAGTGCTACATCTCTTTTCATGCTATGCTACCAAAATATCTTACGAAGTTTTCAATACATCTTTGTGCTTCCTGGATGTGAAATATAACTCGCATAGTGGACTTTAGTGAGTATCTCTTTTCTGAGGTTTGTATCGTTAGGAACACACAATCTTCTCTTTACCCGCATCATTCCATCTGTGCTCACCATAAAGTCGTTCGCCTTTATTTCTTAGATATGATTTTGCATCTTCTCTAGGAACATGTCGTCCTTCTGAGCGAACTTAACTTTCTCTAATAAGTTCGGTTAGAGGCACAACTGAGCCACCTGGGCCCCCCTTTTTGTATCTTTTATCGATAGCTAATCTCCCAACAAATACTCGACTCAGTGCATCAGCTACAACGTTGTCCTTTCCGGTGTATATCTAATCATTAAGTCAAAGTCGCTAAGGAGTTCAAGCCAACGTCGTTGCCGTAGATTCAAATTCTTTTGAGTATAGAGGTACTTGAGGATTTTTTGATCCGTAAAGATTACATACGGTACACCATAGAGGTAATGTCATTATAACTTTAACGCGAACACCACCGCTGCAAGTTTCAGATCGTGCGTTGGATAGTTTCTTTCGTGAGGATTTAACTGCATCGATGCAAAGGATATCACCTTGTCCCTCTGCACAAGGACACATCCCAAACCCTTTTCTGAAGCACTGCTAAAGATATTAAAATCATCAGGTCCATCCGGAAGAGTAAGAATCGGTGCTGAGACGAATTATTTCTTTAATTCCATAAATAAAGCTTCACAATGATTCGACCATGCTAACGTTACTCCTTTCCGATTGAGATAAGTCAGAGGTGAAGCGATCCTTGAAAAATCTTTTATGAATCACCTATAGTAGCCTGCAAGACCAAGGAAGCTCTAAATATCACTGGTCGACTCAGGTCTCTTCCACTTCATGATGGCTTTAACTTTATTTGGGTAGAATGAGATGCCCTCCGCAAAAATTATGTGCCTGAGGAATAATATGCTGTCCAACCAGAACTCGTACTTGCTTAGCTTCGCGAACAACTTATTGTCTCAAAGAGTTTGAAGCACCATCCGCAGGTGTCCTGCGTTTTCATCCTTATTCTTCGAGTACACTAAGATGTCGTCTATGAAGTAATAATGAACATCTATACTTGATGCATGATGAAAGAATATTCTTAGCAAACTAACATGCAACAAGATAACCGTTCACAAGTTGATTGACAAGCATTAAGTAATGCAAGTCTATTACATTATATCTTAACATCTTTTAGTTATTAAGGTATCGTCTGATCGGAACAATCAAGAAGGCATAATTTTTTTAGATGTAATGACTTGGAAGAAGGGTTAACTAAATTGAATTATAGCCACTAACAAGTTGGCGGAGAGAGGAAAGGAAAAAGGGTGCTTCAAAACTCCGCTCGCACAACGCCTACTACACGATCACCTGTATTGCCACAAACAGATAATCAATACCTCTTCTCCTCTTTTCAAGCTCAAAATAAAAATGTAGATCAATAAACAAAAGCAATAAAACCCGTCAAAATCATTCAAAAAAATGCAAATCCAAAAACTAACTCAAAAGCATGAAAGCAACAAGGTGACAGCGAAAACTAGGCAAAAAACTTACAGCGGAGAGGTCCCTTTTAAATCTGCCGCTAAGTCCATCATTGGGGCAGGGTCCAATGAATATGGGAATTGATTATGCAGAAATAAATCCATAACGAGAAAAAGATCTTAATTTAATATATTCTGATCGAATGATACCGAAAGTATTTCTTAGCAGTGCTCCCCGAAAAGGGAGAACGGGGCACCACGTTTGTACCATCACTGACTCCGTCTAGGTTTTTAGTACATTACAAATTTTGAGGCATCTTTTTGATGCATAGTCAATGCACCATCTCGGAAGTCATACCATCCTTAATACGTGTACCAACACCAAGGCACTTTTTTGATGCATAGTCAATGCACCATCTCGGAAGTCACACCATCCTTAATACGTGTACTAGTCTTTTCCACCCCACTGTTCTTTCTCAATGATCCTCAAAAATTCCCTTTCTCCTACCAAGGGTTCCTGCCAGAGCTAGCATGTCATTGCTCCTTTGCCACTGTCGACTGAGTATCGTTGCAGGCGTGTCTGTCTTAAAGGTAAAGAGATATTCCAATCTTCTCTCCTTCTTTTTTTCACCAAGAAGCAAGTGGTAAAATTTGACAGTATGTGTGCTTGATCAAGAATACGAGTACACAGTCTCACACATAAACATGAGCCAAAAAACTCTTTGCTGACGCGCATGGTCATTGTTGCAAAGCTTCATTGTGATCATTAATCGAAGGCAAAAATTTCTTGCAAGCCGTGCACGTATGTATCTATCTTCACGAGCTGCGCACGTATATAGATGTCTTCGGATGACTATTATAATTATGTGCAGGGAGGAATGTGCGGCCGTGACATGGTTGTCTTACTGTTGTACTACAATATTGCGCAGTAGCCAACACGCGCATGAACTCAGGGTGCTTGTTTCTCCACATCTTGCGCCTAAGTTTGTATAACTGGTTAGGTGCTTATCGCATACACTTATCTTTTCATTGTTAGATGGTATGCTTTTTATGCAGAGATTGCCTCTACTCTCTTAGGCTATAATGGAGCATGAAAGGATATCATAAATCTCTCTGTTTGAAGAAAGTACCACTTTTATGTGGAAGCTTACCCAGAAATAAAGAAGAACCTCTCTGATATCAAGCGAGGCTATCCTTGTTCATCCAACATGCTAGATATGTCTTTCCACAGAACGTAGCTTGCCACCGGTTGCGCAGCCATGGTGTTGACTATAGGATTAGGGTTTCATTCCAATCAAAATTTTGTCTTTAACACAATCATACGACCAGAGAGGGCTTGGGCATAATTTATGCAGGCCCAGTTCTGTGTCCTCCAATATGCGCATGTGGCATCGTCCTTCAGTGCAAAATTTTCCCTATTCTATAGTTGGCACCGAGGAAACTTGATGGAGAAAGTTCTAAATATAATAGATTTTCATCATATGTAACCAAGACGTTGAATATTAATAAAAATCTTCACTATTTATGTCTATAACTTCTTTTGCAAATGTCATGGTAAAGCATTGCATTCTTTTAACAATATTCTACTGGGGAATTTTGTAGACTTATTATTGGTGGCGAAGATAATAAAGGGGGAAAAGGAACCTTTCTATCAGAGGTAAGGTGGATGTGATAGGAAGGTTCAAAGTTATAAACCCGCTGGGGATTTGAATAGCGATAATGCAAAGACATCTATATTGAGATGTCTTTTATAATTAGTTTGTTAAAATTATGCCTATCACTGTGGCATGAGTAGTAGGGCAGACTATCAGAGGTAATGTAGACATGATAGGTAAGCTATAAATTCGCTAGGGATTTAAATAACGAATTGAGTCAACTTTGCTGGGGAGTTTTTGTGGACTTATTACCTATTGAGTATTTACGACTAAGTATGGATAATAAGCTAAAATATTGTAACCTCCGATTTCCAATTTCCAAAATAATTAGATTTTAATTCATTTTAATATATTGAGTTTTATAAAATATTTCTCCTTGAAATTTTTAGTTGATTTTGAACGATGTTTGATTTTAGAAGGTAATTTAAAAATCTTGTATAAAAATCATTTTTTCATAAATGTCGCTTTCTTATAAAATAAGTACATAAATAATAATATATATATTTCTAGTTTCAAATATTTATTGGCTTGAGTCATAAAATTATTGTTTTAACTAAATAGTTATTTAAAAGACTAGTTCATAAAGTAAAATAAATTTTTGGGATAGTAAATAAAATAAATGTCATACTTTCTAAGATTTTGCAAAATGTATTAATTAGTAGCAAATTGGAAATTTGCTAGCCTTCCTAAAAATATTTCTGAAAATATAATCTTTATTTTTATTTTTTCAAATTTCCATTTCCTATTAACTAGCCCACACCCTCATCTTTCCCACATGAGAAACCCTTTTATTTTAATTCTGGGCCATTCATTATTGGGCCAACCCGCAACCCTTTATCCCACACCATCTCTCCCTATTTAAGTCCCTCATCACATCTCCCTAGAAACCCTAATTTTTAATGTATTGGCTAGCCCCCACAATTCCCAAAGCCGAAGCCACCACCATTTTTGTGTGCTCGTGTCCGTGTGTCCAGCATCATCGTGTCAGCCGTGATGGCCTCGGGTCCGACCCCGGGTGTCCCACAATCTCCATTCATTTTCTGTGTCCAGTTATTACAGTTTACAACCAGCTTTCCCGTGTCCAACACCGGACACGTCTACAGTACACCCCCGTCGTGTCCAGCCTCGGACACGATCGACCCCGACCCACCGAACCCTAACCCTAGATCAGGCCGAGCCGGTGGTCGCCGCTGGAACCAGAGACCGCCGCCTCCTCGATCTGGCCGCCTGCCACCACCACCTGGAGTCTCTCGACTAGATCGCCGCCGGAGCCGACGTCGTCGAGTCCGCCGCTGAGCCGAGTCCGCTGGAACGAAGCCGCCGTCGCCGCCCTGTCGCTGCCCTGGGTCGAAGACGCCGCCGGTGGCCGCCAGATCCGTCGAACGCCGCTCCTCGAGCGCCGAGCCGCCTCCTCGAGCGCCGAGCCCGCCCCTAGAGCGCCGAACCCGCCTCCTCGAACGCCGCCGCCCCTCGGTGTCGACCACCGTCGATGCAGACCGCCACCGCCTCGGCGAGCCCGCGCCGACGACCGGAGGAGCCCATCGTGAGCCTCTTCTTCCCTTTCCCTTTTCCTTTCTTTTTCAATGCTGTGATTGAGAGTAATCAGTATATATTAGTTTAAGTTAATTAGTTTAGTTAATTTTATATTAGTTTAGATATAATTAATAAGTTAGTTAATTATTAATAAGTTAGTTAATTATTAATTAGTAAATTTATATGTAATATGAGTTAGTTAATAATGTAATAGTTAATTAAATTGCAATTAGTTAGTAATTAATGTAATTAGTTTATTAATTGCATATAATTAGTTAGTAATTATATATATAATTAGCTTATTAATTATATATATATACATTTCTTTAGTAATATATCTATATTTAGTTTTATTGTTTTTAATGTATGTATTATATATATATATAGATTTGGTAATATTAATATGTAATTTGATTATTTATATAATTTGATTTTATTAAAATGTATTAGCCTAGTAAATTCATGTAACTAGTTTAGTTAAATTTAGCAATCATTAAATAGATTAATTAGTTAATTAATAACCAGTTAGTAATTTCTTAATAAATTAGTAATTTGTAATTAGTTTGGAAATTTATGTAACTTGTTTATTAATTAAATATAAATAATTTAGTAATTTCCTATAATAAGTTGGTAATATATATATATATGCATATTAGTTTTATTGTTTATAATTTAGTTATGTATTATGTATAAGGAGTTTTGATTGATATATATATACAAATATGTATTTTGGTATAAAAAGTATATATGTATATACATCTATTAGTGTATATACACAAATACGTATTTTTGGTAATTACTAATAGATACTTATATTATATTATATACGTTTTATTGGTAAACTAAGTATTAAGGTATGTTCAGTATTTAAATATAAATAAATGTATATTGGTATATATGTATATATAACTGTATTTTGGTATAAATATGTGTACCTATATATATATAAACATGTATAAACATATTTTTGGTATATATATATATATAGTATATATATATATAAAAACTATATTGATATATATGTACTTGTAAAACATATTCTGGTATATTACCTGTATATAGTATAGTATTATTTTGGTATGTATGTATATCTATATAATATAAGTTAATACGTATTTTGGTACATGTATACTAGTCTATATGTATGGGTGATGTATAATTTCTCACATAAATAAAATATATTTCCACTTATGTACATACAGTTATACCTATTCTGTATACTTGGGAATAACTATATATATATATGTATTAAATTATTTATTGATAATATGATTAATAGTTAAATTACTAGGTGACCCTAGTTGACTAGTGCCATACCTGATAGAGCCCCTGAGTTCATATATTTGTGATGTGTTAGTGTAGCACCTGATGTAAATGTTGTATTTGATATATTTTAGGACTGTTGGATCCTCCAGACGATACTCTGGGGCAGGACATTGGTTTTACCAGCTAAGGACCCAAGGCGAGTACATTCTCTGATTAGTTTCTAATTTATGATATCTCCTATGTTCACTGTATCTAGTGTAAATATCCATGTTCTTGACACATTGGTTACACGGATTGGTATACACGGATCTCGTCATGAGATGTTATTCCTTATTTATGGTGTAGCTTGTACAAGACTTGTTTCCTTGATATCTTGTGCATGTACAGACACTGATTCCCGGGGAGATTTGCTACCTTCCTAGGGAATCCTGTGCCATAGCGTACCATGATTGGATCTACTATACCAGTCGGGGGTTTGGGGAGTACTTTAGTGTAGATATGTGATCATACCCAACTTTATATGCACCATAGCTCACCCCACATCTCACGTCGGGTGCGGCCTGACCATTTATATGCTCCATAGCTGTTACGTGTGATTAGCCTGATCTCTACATGCACCATAGCTAACCAACGGTTAGCCTGACTTTATATGAACCATAGCTAACCAACGGTTAGCCTGACTTTATATGAACCATAGCTAATCACATGTAACCAGCCTGATCAAGTTCCCAAGCCGATCACATGTTAAAGCTAGTACTCACACACTTAGTCATAGAATTCTTGCTCATGGACATATTGTTTCTTTTCCTGTATTTACTTACAGTATTTCCAGTACTTCTCTCATTGTACATTTCTCGTACTTATACATGCATCTGGTATGTTTCCATCTAGAACTGCTACATAGTTTATGTCATTTATATAGAACTGCTAATTAGAGATATACTTTGCTCCTTCCTGACTGGAAAATATTTTTTCAGACTGTGACCTTAGTAGACTGGTTTCTGACACTTGAGGATTGGAAGTTAAGGATTGCAGGTATGATTATGTTGTCATTAGACTTGTATTGTATTCTTTTATTCTTCATTTCCTATCGTGCTGTAGTTGTGATTGAGTATTTCTAGATTTAAATTTGATATCCACTTCCCCTTATGGAGTTGGATACTAAAGTGAGATTGTTTAGATAGTACTTGACCTAGACAGCGTTCTACCGCCGATGCTGCGGCGTAGGCTGGACGTACCCACGCTCTCGTGCCCCTAAACCGGGTATGGGTCGTGACACGTTTTTAGTGGTGGCCCATGCAGGTCAGACTTCGCTAGTTGTGCGATGTCGTGGTAGTGCGACATCATAGTTGTACTACTGCGTACCTGCTACAGAATATAGGACATAGGATACTAGGATGAGAGAGGATACTCAATCACAAATTCTTGAGAGATTCCTGGGACGACCCCTTGAGAATCTTATTCCAATTTAAATCTTTTTCCCTTGATTTCGTCCGCTCTCGCTTGTTGTCACTGAACTTGATTCTTGTTGAGCAGTTTTTAAAATCTTGGTATCATTGTTTAGTTTGATTCTTGTTGACCAGTTGTTAACTTTAATTCCTGGTATCGTTGTTGAGTTGATTTCAAATTGAGATGAATTTTTACGGACTAGGATTTATGGTATCATCTGATGACATATATTGATGAGGACAGTAAGGAAGGTAAAACGTCTACTTTGGTTATGGAACCTAGAATTTATCGCAGCCATATTAGCTGTGGTGACGAGAACGTAGGGACCTGACTTGGATGTACATACTATAGTTATGAAGCTTAGAGTCTTTCGCAGCCATACCGGTTGGCGTGGCGAAGATTCTAGACGACATGATTATAGAGTGCATACCTTAGTTATGAAACCTATCGTTTATCGCATCTATGCTTACTGGCGTGGCAAGGATTCTGAGTGTCATGATTTCAGACAGACGTGTATGATTATCAGGTTGTATCCTAAATTGGTTCTTAAAATATCATCTCAAGACTTATCTATTTCTGTTATTCCCGGACTTTGTTCCACCACTTCTTTCTTTACTAGCAGTAAAGATACCTTCTGTCCTCAATTCAGTCTTTGGGCTCCTATTCCTTGAGGATTTCTTGTTAAGTATGATAATTAGTGGCTTGTAATTTTGTTGTGTCTTGTATTAGTATTGACTGTGTTGCTAGTGAGTTGTAAGTGTTTCTTAGTTGGACATGTGAGCAGTAGGCTATAATCTAGAGTTAGCCCTTAGTATAGTACCTTGTACCAATGATTCTAGGAGTGGTGTCATTAGAGACTGAGAAGTTAAGGAGAGTATAGAGTATCAGTGATAGTTCTCAGAGTTAGTATCAGAGCCAATTACCCGTCCTGGATAATCATGATAATGTAATTGAGTGATCTATGTAAACAATTAAGTATCCGGGAATTGTGTTAAGGATTATGGAGCATGATGTCCAATTGGATGATTGATATCGGAAGTGTTAAAGGTAAAGAAATGTATATGTATAAAGGATTTAATGAGATGTCATAAGTAGAGAAATATCAGGATTTGTAATGGAAGTTGTGAAGCGTATCACGGATTAGTTTAATAGGCTTTAAAGGATTGAAGGAAATACATATACAACCATCGAGATGAGGAACCATACACATACCCATGAGAGTAAAGAAACATGAGTGTTATAGAGGATACAGGTGATCATGAGTCTAATGAGCTGATGAGATAATCCATTAATGCAGCTAGTGATATAATACCAAGAGTGCCGATGATTCTATATCAAGGATTATTGGAGATGGTGCTAGTAACAGTAAGCACTCGGTGTGATGATAATTAGATGATATACCAGTTGACATAAATTAAAATTATGAAAGAAAACACAGTTGATGGTAACCTTGATCATTGGAGGTAATAGTGCAAGTGATTCGGGCAGTACAAATTTAGTACACAGTTCTAGACAATATAGGTATTGAGTGCACCTTGAGTATCAGAGACCGTGAGCACTGATATGTACATTGAGGAATTATAAATTAAAAGGGTGGAAATGAATTTTAAATTTTCAGAATTTTTAAGGAGTTGAGATTTTATGTTGTTAAAATATTGAGGATTTAAATTTGATTCAATAAACATAGTTAAGGCTACAAAGATTTTAGAAGTGATTAAATTTTATTTCGATGTGAAGTATCTAATTTTGAGGAGGTATATGCATTTTATTTTAAGTTGATCGGGAAGTTAAACCTTGACGATTATTTTGAGGATTAATTTTTGGTAGATGAGAGGTATGAATATTAATATATGATTAGTTGATATGGGTACCAGTGTACATGAATAGGAAATTATTAGTGTGCTAGAGTTAAGTGTTTGTTAGAAGATAGTGCAAGTATATATTAAGCAGGTTCTTTCTTTTCTTTCCTCATGTTCTTGTTGTCTTCTGATTGATTGATACCTTAGTACCGTAGCTGTATACATGAGTTCTTGTTATAATGTAGTTAGTAGTACCCCTGATACAGAGACTGCAATACCATGACAAAAGACACCATGATCATACATATTTCCCTTAGGTTGCATGTTGTATGGTTGTAGGTAGAATTCTCTTAGACTTGATTGTTGAGGGTTTTGACCTTAGCAAAGATCTATGACGAGGTTATGACTGACAAAAAGAGACAAGAGGATTAAATTTGTGGAAGCATTTAAATTAAATAAAGAATTTAGGGGTTGTTATAACGGAGTTGATGGATCATTGATTTTATGAAAATCGAGGTATGATTGAAATTCGAGGACAACCATTTACTTAAAGGAAGAATTAAGAAATTCACAGAGCCAAAAAAAAAAAATTTGAGGATTTATTAATTTTAAGGAGGTCTTGATATGATTGAATTGATTATTAAAAATTTGAGAAATTTGAGGAGATTATGATACGACTGTAATTCAATTAAAATATTGAGGATTTGAGTAGTAAAAAAAAAAAAAAAAAATTTTACATTGGGATAATAAATTCAGTGGATGAAAAAAAAAATATATTAGTTCAAAATTCGGAACCATTATACATACGGATAAAGAAATATGGAGTGACATGAAGCTCATGGTAAAGAAGATTATAATATAATTGATTATGGGATCATATAATTGAAGGTCGTAAGGTAAGATCATGGTATATTGAGGTTGTGATTTAAATTAAAATCTTGACCATGACAGTAACATTTGAAATCGAAGAAAATAATCGAGGTATAGTTGATGTTAAGATAAACAACTCGAATTTGATGATAAGGCTTTTGATTCAGAAATTCTAAGATCTAATCTAATAAAGTTGTGGAATTTGGAACTTTTATAAATGTTAGTTAATGATGAATCACAAGATTGAGAAAAGTAAAATGAACGAGGATAAAAAGGAAGGATTATTTTCAGATGGTAGTAAAGACTATTTTTTCCTAGAAATTAAGAGAGGCAATTAGATGTCTCTTGATTACATTCTGAAGGATGTATTTAATTTTCTTAAATCAAATTGCCGACCGTATCTTTCGAATTAGCCATAACTTTCATGTCTATATCATTCATTATACTGGGTCTTCCTTGGTTTAGTTACTTTGAAAAGGTAACGTGCATTATTCAAATTATCTGTTTTTGTGATCGTGTCTACTTCCCAAACCTAAAACTTTCTAGAGGATTCAAGGCCGAGCCATGATTCCTTCAAGTTACTCCTATCTTAAACCATATTTTCTTTTTCTTCATGTTTTCTGCTGTTTGGAAAATATTCTCCTTATAGAAATATTTTCTTTAATGATATATTCATCATTATGAACAACAAAATTTTTTCTATCCTAGTCATCCCTAAAATTTCGAGGACGAAATTTTTCTAAGGTGGATAGACTTGTAACCTCCGATTTCCAATTTCCAAAATAATTAGATTTTAATTCATTTTAATATATTGAGTTTTATAAAATATTTCTCCTTGAAATTTTTAGTTGATTTTGAACGATGTTTGATTTTAGAAGGTAATTTAAAAATATTGTATAAAAATCATTTTTTCATAAATGTCGCTTTCTTATAAAATAAGTACATAAATAATAATATATATATTTCTAGTTTCAAATATTTATTGGCTTGAGTCATAAAATTATTGTTTTAACTAAATAGTTATTTAAAAGACTAGTTCATAAAGTAAAATAAATTTTTGGGATAGTAAATAAAATAAATGTCATACTTTCTAAGATTTTGCAAAATGTATTAATTAGTAGCAAATTGGAAATTTGCTAGCCTTCCTAAAAATATTTCTGAAAATATAATCTTTATTTTTATTTTTTCAAATTTCCATTTCCGATTAACTAGCCCACACCCTCATCTTTCCCACATGAGAAACCCTTTTATTTTAATTCTGGGCCATTCATTATTGGGCCAACCCGCAACCCTTTATCCCACACCATCTCTCCCTATTTAAGTCCCTCATCACATCTCCCTAGAAACCCTAATTTTCAATGTATTGGCTAGCCCCCACAATTCCCAAAGCCGAAGCCACCACCATTTTTGTGTGCTCGTGTCCGTGTGTCCAGCATCATCGTGTCAGCCGTGATGGCCTCGGGTCCGACCCCGGGTGTCCCACAATCTCCATTCATTTTCTGTGTCCAGTTATTACAGTTTACAACCAGCTTTCCCGTGTCCAATACCGGACACGTCTACAGTACACCCCCGTCGTGTCCAGCCTCGGACACGATCGACCCCGACCCACCGAACCCTAACCCTAGATCAGGCCGAGCCGGTGGTCGCCGCTGGAACCAGAGACCGCCGCCTCCTCGATCTGGCCGCCTGCCACCACCACCTGGAGTCTCTCGACTAGATCGCCGCCGGAGCCGACGTCGTCGAGTCCGCCGCTGAGCCGAGTCCGCTGGAACGAAGCCGCCGTCGCCGCCCTGTCGCTGCCCTGGGTCGAAGACGCCGCCGGTGGCCGCCAGATCCGTCGAACGCCGCTCCTCGAGCGCCGAGCCGCCTCCTCGAGCGCCGAGCCCGCCCCTAGAGCGCCGAACCCGCCTCCTCGAACGCCGCCGCCCCTCGGTGTCGACCACCGTCGATGCAGACCGCCACCGCCTCGGCGAGCCCGCGCCGACGACCGGAGGAGCCCATCGTGAGCCTCTTCTTCCCTTTCCCTTTTCCTTTCTTTTTCAATGCTGTGATTGAGAGTAATCAGTATATATTAGTTTAAGTTAATTAGTTTAGTTAATTTTATATTAGTTTAGATATAATTAATAAGTTAGTTAATTATTAATAAGTTAGTTAATTATTAATTAGTAAATTTATATGTAATATGAGTTAGTTAATAATGTAATAGTTAATTAAATTGCAATTAGTTAGTAATTAATGTAATTAGTTTATTAATTGCATATAATTAGTTAGTAATTATATATATAATTAGCTTATTAATTATATATATATACATTTCTTTAGTAATATATCTATATTTAGTTTTATTGTTTTTAATGTATGTATTATATATATATATAGATTTGGTAATATTAATATGTAATTTGATTATTTATATAATTTGATTTTATTAAAATGTATTAGCCTAGTAAATTCATGTAACTAGTTTAGTTAAATTTAGCAATCATTAAATAGATTAATTAGTTAATTAATAACCAGTTAGTAATTTCTTAATAAATTAGTAATTTGTAATTAGTTTGGAAATTTATGTAACTTGTTTATTAATTAAATATAAATAATTTAGTAATTTCCTATAATAAGTTGGTAATATATATATATATGCATATTAGTTTTATTGTTTATAATTTAGTTATGTATTATGTATAAGGAGTTTTGATTGATATATATATACAAATATGTATTTTGGTATAAAAAGTATATATGTATATACATCTATTAGTGTATATACACAAATACGTATTTTTGGTAATTACTAATAGATACTTATATTATATTATATACGTTTTATTGGTAAACTAAGTATTAAGGTATGTTCAGTATTTAAATATAAATAAATGTATATTGGTATATATGTATATATAACTGTATTTTGGTATAAATATGTGTACCTATATATATATAAACATGTATAAACATATTTTTGGTATATATATATATATAGTATATATATATATAAAAACTATATTGATATATATGTACTTGTAAAACATATTCTGGTATATTACCTGTATATAGTATAGTATTATTTTGGTATGTATGTATATCTATATAATATAAGTTAATACGTATTTTGGTACATGTATACTAGTCTATATGTATGGGTGATGTATAATTTCTCACATAAATAAAATATATTTCCACTTATGTACATACAGTTATACCTATTCTGTATACTTAGGAATAACTATATATATATATGTATTAAATTATTTATTGATAATATGATTAATAGTTAAATTACTAGGTGACCCTAGTTGACTAGTGCCATACCTGATAGAGCCCCTGAGTTCATATATTTGTGATGTGTTAGTGTAGCACCTGATGTAAATGTTGTATTTGATATATTTTAGGACTGTTGGATCCTCCAGACGATACTCTAGGGCAGGACATTGGTTTTACCAGCTAAGGACCCAAGGCGAGTACATTCTCTGATTAGTTTCTAATTTATGATATCTCCTATGTTCACTGTATCTAGTGTAAATATCCATGTTCTTGACACATTGGTTACACGGATTGGTATACACGGATCTCGTCATGAGATGTTATTCCTTATTTATGGTGTAGCTTGTACAAGACTTGTTTTCTTGATATCTTGTGCATGTACAGACACTGATTCCCGGGGAGATTTGCTACCTTCCTAGGGAATCCTGTGCCATAGCGTACCATGATTGGATCTACTATACCAGTCGGGGGTTTGGGGAGTACTTTAGTGTAGATATGTGATCATACCCAACTTTATATGCACCATAGCTCACCCCACATCTCACGTCGGGTGCGGCCTGACAATTTATATGCTCCATAGCTGTTACGTATGATTAGCCTGATCTCTACATGCACCATAGCTAACCAACGGTTAGCCTGACTTTATATGAACCATAGCTAACCAACGGTTAGCCTGACTTTATATGAACCATAGCTAATCACATGTAACCAGCCTGATCAAGTTCCCAAGCCGATCACATGTTAAAGCTAGTACTCACACACTTAGTCATAGAATTCTTGCTCATGGACATATTGTTTCTTTTCCTGCATTTACTTACAGTATTTCCAGTACTTCTCTCATTGTACATTTCTCGTACTTATACATGCATCTGGTATGTTTCCATCTAGAACTGCTACATAGTTTATGTCATTTATATAGAACTGCTAATTAGAGATGTACTTTGCTCCTTCCTGACTGGAAAATATTTTTCCAGACTGTGACCTTAGTAGACTGGTTTCTGACACTTGGGGATTGGAAGTTAAGGATTGCAGGTATGATTATGTTGTCATTAGACTTGTATTGTATTCTTTTATTCTTCATTTCCTATCGTGCTGTAGTTGTGATTGAGTATTTCTAGATTTAAATTTGATATCCACTTCCCCTTATGGAGTTGGATACTAAAGTGAGATTGTTTAGATAGTACTTGACCTAGACAGCGTTCTACCGCCGATGCTGCGGCGTAGGCTGGACGTACCCACGCTCTCGTGCCCCTAAACCGGGTGCGGGTCGTGACAAATATTATTTGAGGTAATATCAACGTAATAGACAGGTTAGAAGCTATAAATCAACTAGATATTTAAATTGCAAATTAGGATAACTCCACTGGGGAAGTATTAATTGAGGTGCTATCATAAGTAATATGGATGTGATACACAAAATAAGTTTGCTCAAAGGCAATATGGACATGGCAAACTGATGTAATTTCGCTGAAGAATTTTAACTTATCTACTCAGAGGTAATATGGATATGGCAGAATGTAGTATAAAACTCTATGGGGTCAAGTTCTTCTAGGATATAATTTAGAGGTAGTATGGACATGATTATTTTCTAGCATTGACTATCTCTAGCCTGGTTGGGGAGTAGAAATAGAAGGTCCTAAGAGCCACTGTTCTCCAAGGATAGGACCGCTTCACTGGGAAGAGAAATTTTACTAAAAGATAGCTTAGAGGTGATTTGGACATGTACCTCTTCCAGTAATGTTTGGTTGGGGAGGATTGGATCACGCATAGATTTTTCCTGAAACCAGCTAGGGTTTGGAAATTTGAAGCCTTAGCCTTAGAGTAGGTGAGTTTTAAGAATGGGTTTGCTCGTTGGGAAGAAATTTGATTGGGAATCTCTATAAGAAGTTTTTGTAAAGTCTAAGGACTTATTCTACTAAGGTTTGAGGATCTATTACCCATGGCGTATTCAGGACTCCTGAATACATGGAATAGCTTGAAAATATTTTTTTGGGGGATAAAAGTCTCGTTGTACGTTTATATTTTTGAACAACTCGGTTGGGGAGTTTTGAGAATGTAGACATTGTACATTTTAAGGCAGCATATTGGTGGTAGGAGGCCACATGTTTTACTATGCCAAGAATCAGGTATAGTATTTTTTCAGGGAGTTGCTATTGATAGGCATCATGAGCAAGTTGTCGTCAGGTTTTGCTAACCTATATGCTCTATTGGAATATACTGACTCCACCATGAAGTGGCCCTCCTACTTGGGCTAGAATTTTTTTTTTATTTTGTGCTTCATAACTATCTGTCTTCTCACTGCAAAGACGAGATCACCGACTTGGAAGACCTATTCTTTTACCTTTTTTGTTAAAGGCTTTGGAGATAAGTTTCTGGTATAACTCAATACATTATTGAGCCAGAAGATGCTTTTCATCGAGTGCTTCGAGTTCTTATAACCGTAGATGATTGTTGTCCTTGGTTGTTAATTCACTGGCAAGAGCGATCCTGAGGGAGGGGGTTTAGACCTTTAGGGGAAGAACACCTTCGCTTCCATAGACCAGGAAAAATGGCGTGCTACCAGTTGGAGTCTGGATCGTCATGTGGTAGGCCCAGAGAAATTTCCTAAACTTCTCGTTCCAATCACATTTGTTAGACGAAACAAATTTCTTAAGAAGTTTTATGATAGACTTGTTGAACGCTTCAGCCAATCCATTCGCTGATGTATTGTATGCTATCAAAGATAAGTTCAGGATTACGTTTTTTTCATAAAATCGATAAAATGCGTGGCTTGCTATCATGCCCCAGTCCTAAATTCCGAAGGATTAGGAATACGTAAACATGCCAGCTATGCATTCAACCAGAGTCTTGTCTTACTCGAATAAGTATAAGCTATACTATAATGATCACTATCTAGATAACATAGTAAATATATATATCTATGTCTTAATCCATAATAAAAAATACAAGAATGAGCTACATGTACAAAAGTCGGCCGCCCAGTAGCACACAAGCTCGAATAGACTTGAGAAAGAAACATTATATAAAACTAGGCATTATCAGCAGATGAATAAATAATACGAATAAATAAACATAACTCTGGGTGAAATAAAATAAGTAACTCAAACCAATGCCCGTATGAAAAGGCGATAACCATCAACAACTCCAGAAAAGCTCCACAATAGACTATGCTGCAAAACAGGCAAGGAATCAGGTCCTCAGAGGGACGTAACAAGGTAGAAGAATAATATGCCAGAAGTAAATAGTATAAAAGTACACTACTCAAGGGTAAGCTAAATGTAATCGTCTAACTGATATGCATATGAGAGTATTACTCGTACTACAGGCTGGACTCTAAAGTTTCTGTGTAGGGGAACCTCAAGCAGTCATGTAAAATATCACCAAGGGCTTTGTATCATGGAACCCAAAGTAGGCAAGTATAAGAATATTACTAAAGTCTCCGTATTATGGAACCTAAAGTAGTCAAGTATAACACTAAAGGCCCTTGATTAGGGAACCTACAGCAGTCACATAAATATCACCAAACCTCTGACATAGAGTATCACTCCCCGTTCCCGATATACGTATTTGAAACATATTAGTTTTCCTACTTATATTTTTTCTTGCTTATATGGTTAATTAGGTTATATGTCTTAGAGACTAAACCAATTCTTTGGTTCACTTGGCTCTTGGTTTAATTATTTGGTTAGTTTATTCATGAGAGAACCCATGGTCCAAACCTCAACCCTAGCTATATAAGCTAACTTCTTTCTCTCTCTTCCCTTATTCTTTATTTATTTCTATTTATTTTATTTCTAGGAAACTACACCTTGCATGACATGGAGAAACTCTAGATTTTAATTCTTGCTCTTTCCTTACATTTTATTAGTCTAATATGTGTACATTTTGATTGTAAGCACTTTTATTACCTGGAGTTTTCGGTTTTGATGGATTGAATTTACTATAGCTACATTTTTAGTTCAGGGTTTTCATGAGTCCCAAAATTTTTTTTGGATTGATTTATTAAAATATGTTATTTTAGAAAAAACAATTTTTTTGGTTGATTGAGTATTTCATTTCGAGAATTTTGGCTTTTGGTTCACTTTATTTTGAGTTAAAATAAAGTTTTTATGTAGAAAACAAATTTTTGTTTTGGAGTTTTTCCCATGGCTGAATTTGCTGTCTGGAGAAGACGAAGTGCTCATGTGGCCAGCACCATATGTGGCAGAGAGTGATATGCGGTGTGAGCTTTGTGTCATATATGCCTTCCAACATGCGTTTATCATATTGGATGCATGACTGATTATTACACAAAGTGTTCTAAGTGACAGAACTTCTTGTGTTTCACTTGCTAAATGAATAAAATTTTTGCTAAATCCAATAGACATCTATTCGACAAGCATATTATGCGGCAAGTAGACTTATGCGGCATTGGCACTATGCGCCTCTTTGCTTTGACGTATAACTCTGTTTTGTTCTTGTATATTTTTCTATTAGTTTTATCTTTTCCTTCTTGACTTGTCACATCCATCACTTCAGCCACTTCACTGACATACATTTAATGTACGTCACTTATTATTCATCCCCAGGACTGGACTTTGACTTGACCAATGCGGCCTGACTCCTATACGGCACCGACCCTTATGCGGCCTGACTCTTATGCGGCCTTGACCTATGCGTCATTGATCCCATGTGTCCCTGGTTCTTATGCAACCCCATATGCATGTTTTATTTTTTTTCTTAGTTGGATGTTTTATTAGATCTTGTGATTCTATTCTTGTTATAAATTATTGTAAATACATGAGAACTAAGGGATACCTGACTATATGTTTAACCCGACTATGAGTAGAAATAGACAATGCAGCTAAGTGACTATGACTACCTATGTTCCTGAATCAATCCATGTATTGATATATGCTAGAACTCATATAATTTACAAATGACTGGTGACTTGACTCAATTATTGGTATCCGTACTAATACACTTACTTTGTGCTATGTGTTCCTACGTGCTAAGGGTTTCTACGTGATTATGTTAAATATTTTATACCGAGGTATACCTACGTGCTATGCGACATCTGATATAATACTGATTGTTGTATCACGCTGGGTGAATCCAAATTAAGCTGCCAAGTCACAAAGTGGATTCGTATCTAGCGTGCCCATACTACGGTATGATATGTAAGAGGAATAACATGTGACCACGCCATGTGATTCCAGCTAACCATAGGGTTAATTAGGCAACTAAAATGTGTAGAGCATTAGGAGGGACGGAATCCCGTTATCGTGCTTAACTAGCCACCCTTAATCATATGGGGAGTGAAGGCTGCCCCCATGGATATTGTTTAAATCCTTATTTTTGGATGGCAATATCCGATTATTATAATATACTATATGTTCTAAGCGATCTTAGCATGGTGGCCTTCCGAGGGACCGGTGCATACTACTATGCTACGTGACGATTCATAGCTCGACTAGCCCCTGCTAGAACATGGCTCGACCTGAGAATTTCTATTATATGCATAATAATTATGGGATAACCCAGACTCCACCTAATAAGCCATACAAGTGATTGGCCGATTATGTAACTGAACTTGATTGTGCATTGTACCTTTTGTAAAATAGTTTAGGCACATGGGCTATCATGGTGTGATGGTCAAACCCTTGTCCTTGTTTGGTTGTAGGGTTAGATTATTCTATCACGATAAGCTATGAACCAAAACTATGAGACAGGACTATATATATATATTTATTCTTCGTAGTTTTGTTTCTTCATTCGTGCTTCCTTTGTGGTACTTGCTATTTGGGATCTAAATCTACTGGTTTTACATGGCCAGGTTTAGAGCCAGCACATGAGGATTAAGTATACTTCCTCCTGAACAATTGCGTGCACCAAGCGGATGGCCATTGAGGGACACGAGTGGGTTTCTTGATCACTGCTCGTTATTGCACATTTTACTCTTTTGGACGTTTAGCCACCGGCACTTATTAGTAGTAAATCTGGATATTTAGTCTTCTCATATAATTATAATTAATCATACTTCAGCTGATCATGGTCATGTACTTTTTCTACTCTGCCAGCTTATTATTTTGTGTGGCTAGTTTCCAGAATATTATGGCAGGTCATTTGGGATGCCCTACTTCCTTGCCATACATGTTCTATGTTACTATCCTAACTTGATTAATTAAGAAAATAGATATTCTATGTGACCCTAAGTGACTTGCTTATAATTTGTACCCCCTTGTTTAGTTACAGCCGTGACTGTCGTACGACGTTATATACCTTGTACATGAGAGCTGGCTATGTCCGTCTCCGTATTTCGGTACTTGGGCATGACAAGATTTTAGTGCTGGCCCATGTAGGTATATATTTTTAGACTTATGGGGTATTGTGGTCATAGGAGTCTCAATCAAACATGTCCCCTTTGATATCTTACTTCGTCTCCCTCAATAACAATGCTTGAACTATTCAAACTGCTTGCCTACTTGCTCCTTCCCATCCAGTTCTTAATATTTCTTGTCCTTTCCTTTAGGGCTTATTCAGTTGCTAGAGCAGCATGCATGGTAGGACAGTCTTCCTCTGAAAAATAATGGGAGGTAGCACCTTTTCAGAGTCAGACCCGGATAGATCCATTAATTGACCAAGCTGGCACGGTAGAACCGAAAGTTAGACATTATGAGCAAACAACCCCTGAAATTGTTGTACCCCCAGTTGTACCGATAGTGATAGCAGTACTTGACATCCTGGCATTATTAGAGATCCTGTAAACACCCTCAATTGTATTTTTGATAGACTAGATATGGTTAGAAATTTTGGTTTAGCATCAGGTTGTTTAAGGTATAGAAATTAGGTTGCATAGACTGATTCTTTAATTTATACCCTTGGTGCACCTTACCGTTGCTACAATAATTGGAACCCAGCAATAGCATTTAATTTTTAACAAATTATTACACTCTTGACCTGACAAGCCAACCTAGGCACTGGATATTTCGGTCACTGTCACGACACGCACCCGGTGTAAGGGTACAAGTCGGAAACAATGCCCAGCCTACGCCGCAGAATCGGCGGTAGAATGCTGTCTGGATAATCTATCTAACAATATAATGAACCACCAACAATAATAATATACACAATCACAGATCTAAGATGGAAAGCACAAATTAGATAAGAATAAAATAGTCACAATATAACTCACGAGTCTAAAATAATATATCAATGAGTCTGAAGAAATAACAAAATAAGATGGAGACAAATCCAGTACAAAGAATACTAAGAAGCTACTACTCGTTGGTCAACTGTCTCAGTTGGGATAAGTCCCTCCTGAGCCAGGGTCTCAGACTCTAGACCCACAACATCTTGAGGTCCATAATGTATACGGTACCAGTCCTCAGTGTCATCTGGGAAAAATATATCCAGTCAGGAAAGGAGCAGAGTACATCTATAACAGCAGTTCTAATCAATGATAAAAACTATGTAACAGTAAATAGATATGAATAAACAAGATGCACAATAGATACAAGAGATATATATATATATAATAAGAAAATACTGGAAATAATACAATAATGAGCAATATGATAATGAGCAAGAATAATAATGTCTAAGGGTGTGAGTACTAGCTTTAACATATGATCGGCTTGGAAACTTGATACAAGATATACAAGATTTATGTTCTGGCTAATCATTCATGCAGTGTATGATTAACACTATTCAAGATACAAGATGGAAATGATCACATATCTACACTGCATACTCCCCACCCCTGACTGGTATAATAGATCCAACCATGGTAGCCATGGCACAGGATTCCCCAAGAAGATAGCTAGTCTTCCCAAAAATCAGTGTATATACATGTACAAGATAATCAATGAAATAAGGCTTGTATAAGATACACCGAATACTAAGGAATAATATCTCATGACGAGATCCGGATATACCAATCCGTGCAACCATTGTGTCAAGAAAACATGGATATCTATACTATATACAATAAACATAGAGGATATCATAAATGAGAAACTATCAGAGAATGTACTCGCCTGAAGTCTAATGAATAGTCTCACAGATGTCTGACACGGTGCCTCGAAGACCTAAATATGGAATACAACATTAATACAAGGTTCTAGAAAGAAAATAAGTTAAACTAGTCAACTTCTAGGTCAATACGTCAATTCTAAGTCAAAAGTCAACTACGGTCAACTATGGTCAAGTATGGTCAACTATAGTCAACTATCTATTTCTAGGTTGCACAAGTCTAACACAAAATATTGGTTCAAGATACTAAAGTCTAAGCCAAGAAATCCATATCTTAAATATTAGGATACCGTATCTCCGAATACGTAAATTCTAAGGTAAACATCACTATATATATCAAACAATTATTTATAATAATATAGAACCATAATTACAACATTAAACATGTACCGTGGTTTTGAACCAACTTGGTATCACAATATTAAATCAATCTTGATATCCAAATCCAATACCTTGGGTATCCCCAATTACCTTGGTTCCTCAAGGTAATTCCCAATACCTTGTTATATTAACTACCCATAATATATATAATACATATACTAAATATCTTGCATATAAAGAAATTATCAATTAAGAATACATTACATCAATATTAATACATATATATATATACATATCCATCTATAAGTCTATAATCATATATATATATAATCTGCCAACTGTCGCTAAAAGCTGTGTTGAAAACCTGATATTCTGATACGCTGCCCTTATTGTGACGGTTCTGACTGTCGCTGAAGCTGTTGTCGCTGCTTCTGCTGACTTTCCCAGTGCTGTTGCTATTTTGCTGACAGTTTACAACCGTCACCGATCTGCTGTCACTGCTGCTGCATATGTTTCCCGTTGCTGCTGCTATATTAATGACAACGGCTGCTGTCATTAATGTTGTTGCCACTGCTACAGCGGCTGCTGCTGCTACATTAAATGACAGCGACTGTCTCCAATCCCTCCATCGCTAAAATATACAAATATATATATATATATATATATATATATATATATATATATAACAAATATATATATAAAAAACCCATAATAAAAATATATATATATATCTATATATAAATACCAATAAACTATACATACACCCTCCCTATTATTATGTACATACTATGATATAGCAACATGCACACACATGCATAAATACATTAATAATTATACATATATGCATATATATATAATCATATAGCAACTATATATAATATAATTATCCAATTAAACATACACATATTTATACATGCTACACTAAGTATGTACTACACAAACTCACCTATAATCAACATAGTATCATATATATGTATTGCTATAACCATATAGAATATATGTACCTAACAAACACATATAATAATAATAACATACATATATATATATATATTGTAACAACATATATACATATTTACATATAATACATATACTATAACATATGTATTTATATATGTAGAAGAATGGCTACATAATATATATACTCTTAGTATATACATAATACATAGATCTAAGATACAAGAAGCACAATTATATATACACTATAATACATATATAATATCTATATTATATATATATATGCACAAATATAAACTTCATGAATTAAGAGCACAAGAATTAGATCTACATATAATTACACAACATATGGAGAGTATCACACCGTATCCTACTAGATTTAGGATACGCATATGACACGAGTCCACCACACATCCAATTGTACCCCGAAGGACACAAACAAATCACATATATTATTTATGAACAATACGAAGAGTCAATTATAGATCTACATGTCCGTGTCAAAATATGACATGTACAAAGTCCCGTGTCGGAAGAAAAAACTGCCAAATCAACACGTATCACCAAATTATTGGGATACGACCTACATGTACCCAATTGTGATACAAAACTAGCCACAAACACACAAACACATACCAAATTGATCTATAGGATCAATTGACACACACAACAATTGTCAATCTTGGAATTTCCCCAAAATTGACACAAAAAGTATCATAACTTTCTCAATAGGTCTTCTATGAACACAAAACCAAATCCTATGGGTAGCCTATGCATATGAGTTGTTTTTTATGGTTAAATCTCAGATTTAGAACCTAAATTAAGGGAAAAAACTGAATTGTACCTATTGGGAGATGGATTCCCAATGAAACCTCCAATTGAGATGAAATTGCCTCCAACTTGTAGATCATTGCTTCTCTTTGTAGATTCTTACTTCCTCCTTCTAGATCATTGCTTCTCAAGTCTCTAATAGTGATTTGGGAAGGAATTGGAATGAAATTTGGTAGGAAAATGAAATCGGAATAAAAGAATTTGGTAGAGGAAAATTCTAGATCTAGTTTTGAAATAAAAAGAGGAGAGAGAATTCCCCCCCTTTATAAATAGGCCGGCCCCTATTTTCCCTCCCTCAAGCTACTATAAAATATCCATTATACCCCTTGGGGCCTCTCATGAAGATATAATTAAGGAATGAAGCTTCTAGTCTAATGATTTAATTAATTTAATCTATCTCCTTAACAATGGGCCTTCTAATTGGGCTAATTTTAACTAATTAATTCATGTTGGTCCATGGGTCCAAACTAACTAGTTAGGTACACTAACACAAGTCCAAATTAAATAATTAACATCTAACAACAATTAAATAATACAACAAATAATTATTTATCATGCACAATATTTAATTAAATATGAAATTACTAAAATATCCTTTCCTAGAAAATATGGTAGTGACAAGTCAACCCTCCTTAAAATAATTTCATCCTCGAAATTCAAAGACAAAAATTACCCCCAAAAAATAACAGAACAGAACTAAAGAATCATAACTAAGTATGACAAAACATAACAATGAACAGAATATAACTAGGAAATAACATACCTCAAGGCACAAACAAATATGGATAACTCTCTCGCATTTCATCCTCTCTCTTCCAGGTAGACTCCCCCGGAGAGTGATGCCTCCATGCGACGCGTACCAAAGGAATTGTCTGGTTCTTCAGCACCTTCTCTCTCCGATCCAGAATCTCAACGGGCTGTTCTAGATAGCTAAGAGTAGGGCCCACCTCTATCTCCAAGTGATCCAATACATGATTAGGATCTGCCACGTATCGTCTCAACTGTGACACATGAAACACGTTGTGCACTCCCTCCAATGCAGGTGGCTAGACTAGTCTATAAGCAACTGTACCGACCCTCTCTAGAATAGTGAAAGGTCTGATGAATCGTGGACTAAGCTTCCCGCCTCAATTGTGCCTCGTGTCAGAAAAATCCTCAGAAACACCAAACCACCTACCTAGAACGAAATACCACCTTAAGAACTTAATCTATAACAAACAACCAATAACAAGCACAAATAAATCTAAACTATACCTCAAACTCCAAAGGTCTCCAATGGCTATCGGCCCAATGTCGTTGTCTATCCTGCGCCACTCGAAGTCTGTCTTTGATCAACTGAACCTTCTTTGCTGCATCCACAACCATCTTTAGCCCAAGCAAAACTCTTCCTTCAACATCATCCCAAGATAAAGGAGTACTACACCTCCGACTGTACAGAGCTTCAAAAGGTGACATCTCTATACTGGCCTGGTAACTATTATTGTAAGCAAACTCTACCAAATGGAGATGGTCCTCCCAAGAACCCTTGAAATCTAGTACATAAGTGTACAACATATCCTCGAGAGTCTGAATAGTCCTCTTCGACTGTCCATCTGTTTGGGGATGATATGTAGTACTGAATTTGAGCTGAGTGCCCAAACTCTCCTGCAAACTCCTCCAAAAATGAGAAGTGAAACGACTATCCCGATCTGAGACTATGCTGACGGGAACTCCATGTATCCTAGCGATCTGCCTCACATACATCTCTGCCAGCTTCTCCATAGCACCTTGAAAGGCAAAAAGTGGGCCGACTTGGTCAACCTATCAACGATGACCCAAATTGCGTCTTTCCCTCCTAGAGATCGTGGAAGTCCGGACACAAAATCCATAGTAATGTGATCCCACTTCCACTCTAGAATGGGTAATAGCTGAAGTAAACCTCCTGGCCTCTGCCTCTATGCCTTCACCTGCTGGCACACTAAGCATCTGGATACAAACTGTGCCACTTCCCTCTTCATGCCATACCACCACACTCTCTCTCGCATATCCTGATATATCTTGTTGGCACCTGGATGCATGGAATACTGAGAGCGATGCGCTTCCTACAACACCTCCTCACGCAGCTCCCCACTAGGCACATACAATCTAACTCCATGCCTCAAAGATCCATTCTCTGTAATAGTGAAATCATCCTCCAATCCTGCTCTCACCTGAGCTCTGATACTCCTCAGAGATACATTCTCATACTGTGCTGCCTTGATCATGTCCATCAAATCTGAATGTATCTGCAATCCTCATATCTGTATAGCACAACCAGGAATTATTACCTCAATGCCCAAGCTCTCCTAGTCCTCCAACAAATATCGATCTTGCGTCAAGAACATAGCTACCGGATACCTGCTCAAAGCAAAGAAAACTATATTAGCTTTCCCAGGATGATATTGCAAAGATATATCAAAATCCTTCATCAGTTCCAACCACCGATGCTGCTTCATGTTCAACTCCTTCTGCGTGAAAATGTACTTCAAGCTCTTGTGGTCTGTGAAGATCTCCACACGCTCTCCATACAAATAATATTTCCACAACTTCAGAGCGGAGATGACTACTACCAACTCCAAATCATGGGTAGGATAGTTCTTTTTATGAGGATGCAATTGCCTGGATGCATAGGCAATCACTTTCCCATGCTGCTGAAGAACACAACCAAAATCCTTCCCCGATGCATCACTATAAATAGTGAAACCTCCGGACCCTGATGGAAACGTCAAAATAGGAGCAGACGTCAACCACTTCTTCAACTCCTCAAAAGCAACCTAGCAATCCTCCGTCCAAACAAACTTCACATCCTTCCTTGTGAGTCTGGTCATCAGCTCGGCAATCCTCAAAAAATCTTGCACAAACTTCATGTAGTAGCCTACCATTCCCAAGAAACTCCTGACCTCTGCTACCGAACTCGGGGTCTTCCAAGATTCTACTACTGCGATCTTCTTCGGATCCACTGAAATACCATCACCAGTCACAACATGCCCCAAGAACTCCACCTTGTCCAAGAAAAATTCACATTTGGACAACTTTCCATACAACTTCTCCTTCCTCAGCACATCCAACACAATCCTCAAATGCTCCTCCGGTGTCTTCGAGTATATGAGTATGTTGTCGATGAACACCACCATGAACTTGTCAAGGTACTGGTGGAACACTTTGTTCATCAAGTTCATAAATACCGTCGGTGCATTAGTCAAACCAAACGGCATCACCATAAACTCGTACTGATCATATCGAGTTCTAAAAGCAGTCTTCGGTATGTCCTCCGGCTTCACCTTCACCTGATGGTAACCTGATCTCAAATCTATCTTAGAAAATATCTTCGCACCACTCACTGATCAAACAAATCATCAATCCGTGGCAAAATATACTTATTCTTGATAGTAAGATTATTCAAAGCCCTGTAATCAATGCACATGCGCACCGATCCATCCTTCTTCGGTACAAACAATACCAGGGCTCCCCATGGTAAAGAACTCGATCTGATAAAACCCTTATCCTACAATTTGTCTACCTGTTTCTTTAACTTTACCAACTCGCTGTTGTTTACTCTATAGACATGCTGCAAAATTGGTTCTGCACCTGGCACCAAGTCTATAAAAAATTTAACATCTCGATCTGGCGGCAAACTTGACAATTCCTCAGGAAATACATCCAAGAACTATGCTATCAATGGATGTAGCAACTCCTTGTCTTCCATCACAGCTCCACAAATAATGCCTTCTTCCTGCTCTGCAGCTCCTCTAGCAAACTCGAACTCTGGCTCTCCTGGCAGACCAAACAAAACTCTACCTACTCTACAATCTATGCTAGTACGGTGCCTACTCAACCAATCCATCCCGAGTATAATATCGTAGCTCGAAAGTGGCATTACAAGTAGACACGCACTCAACTCCCGGCCTCCCAGAGTAACTCTTCGATCCTTACAAATATCATTAACCAGGATAATGCCTCCCCCGGTCATGATCTTGCAAGTCCTAAGCAAAGACTCAGCTATCAAACCATGCTTCAGAGCAAAAGAAACAGGTACAAAACTATGGAAAGCACCACTATCAAACAAAGCTAAAGTTGGAATAGAATCAAGAAGAATAGAAACTGCTATGACATCTCCGGTGGGTTCATCCTCCTTCGACGGTCATAATAAACGCTCGTCCCTGACGTGCACCTTCCTGCTGCTGATGCTGGACAAAATGCTGCTGCTGTGTCAGAAGCGGTCCCCTTGGCTGTTCTGCAGGTGGTCTCGTCTGTGCCCTCGGAGCTGAAGATGCTCCCTAAACTGCACGTCGAGGACACTCCCTCAACTAATGCCCTTCAGTACCATAATACAAACAAACTCCCAATCTCCTCCTACAAACTTCCCAGATCTGGCCGGGCTTCTTGCAGTAGTGGCATGGAGCTTGTTGTAACTGTCTCTGCTGCTGTGGTGCCTGGTGAAAAGGTGTCTTAGCTGGAGTCTGGTTCTGCTGTGGCTGTTGGAAAGGTCTGGACTAGAAATGAGGACGTTTGGCAAATACTATACTATCGTTGGCCCCCAGAAAAGAATTACGGTCTCTCTTGGGCTTCAAACCCAACTCCCGCTCAACCTTGCGTACCTCCGCAAGTATCTCTGAGTATATCTCATAAAAAGACGGAATGAGGATCAATATGGCACATGATGTAAGACACTCAAGGAAAGGACAAATTAAGAGATCAAGTATCAATATCAAAGGAGAATAGTTGAATCAAAAGAATTTTCCTAGATATAATTGAGTATCTCAGCCTATATCCTATATCCTATTGTAGGCTCGCAGTACTACAACTAAATTGTCGCACTACTACGACATCGCATAACTTACGAAGCTAGACCTGCATGGACCACCACTAAAAATGTGTTACGACCCGGACCCGATATAATGGTACAAGTCAAAAACAACGCCCAGCCTACGCCACAGAATCGGCGTTAGAATGCTGTCTGGATAATCTATCTAACAATATAATGAACCACCAACAATAATAATATACACAATCACAGATCTAAGATGGAAAGCACAAATTAGATAAGAATAAAATAGTCACAATATAACTCACGAGTCTAAAATAATATATCAATGAGTCTGAAGAAATAACAAAATAAGATGGAGACAAATCCAGTACAAAGAATACTAAGAAGCTACTACTCGTTGGTCAACTGTCTCAGTTGGGATAAGTCCCTCCTGAGCCAGGGTCTCAGACTCTAGACCCACAACATCTTGAGGTCCATAATGTGTACGGTACCAGTCCTCAGTGTCATCTGGGAAAAATATATCCAGTCAGGAAAGGAGCAGAGTACATCTCTAACAGCAGTTCTAATCAATGATAAAAACTATGTAACAGTAAATAGATATGAATAAACAAGATGCATAATAGATACAAGAGATATATATATAATAAGAAAATACTGGAAATAATACAATAATGAGCAATATGTTAATAAGCAAGAATACTAATGTATAAGTGTGTGAGTACTAGCTTTAACATGTGATCGACTTGGAAACTTGATACAAGAGATACAAGATTTATGGCCTGGCTAATCATTCGTGCAGTGTATGATTAACACTATTCAAGATACAAGATGGGTATGATCACATATCTACACTACATACTCCTCACCCCCGACTGGTATAATAGATCCAACCATGGTACGCTATGGCACAGGATTCCCCAAGAAAATAGCTAATCTTCCCGAGAATCAGTGTCTGTACATGTATAAAATAATCTATAAAGTAAGGCTTGCACAAGATACACCAAATACCAAGGAATAACATCTCATGACGAGATCCGGATATACCAATCCGTATAACCATCGTGTCAAGAAAACATGGATATCTACACTAGATATAATGAACATAAAGGATATCATAAATGAGAAACTATCAGAGAATGTACTCACCTGAAGTCTAATGAGTAGTCTCATAGATGTTGACACGGTGCCTCGAAGACCTAGATATGGAATACAACATCAATACAAGGTTCTGGAAAGAAAATAAGTTAAATTAGTCAACTTCTAGGTCAATACGTCAATCCTAAGTTATAGTCAACTACGGTCAACTGTGGTCAACTATGGTCAACTATAGTCAACTATCTATTTCTAGATTGCACAAGTATAACACAAAATATTGGGTCAAGATACTAAAGTCTAAGCCAAGAAATCCATATCTTAAATATTATGATACCATATATTCGGATACGTAAATTCCAAGGTAAATATCACTATATATATCAAACAATTATTTATAATAATATAGAACCATAATTACAATATTAAACAGGTACCGGGCTTTTGAACCAACTTGGTATCAAAATATTAAATCAATCTTGATACCCAAATCCAATACCTTGGGTATCCCTAATTACCTCGGTTCCTTAAGGTAATTCCCAATACCTTGTTTTATTAACTACCCATAATATATGTAATACATATACTAAATATTATACATATAAAGAAATTAGTAATTAAGAATACATTACATCAATATTAATACATATATATATATATGTATATATATATATATATATATATATATATATATATATATATATATATATATACATATCTATCTATAAGTATATAATCATATATATATATAATTTGCCAACTGTCGCTAAAAGCTGTGTTGAAAACCTGATATTCTGATATGCTGCCCTTATTGTGACGGTTCTGACTGTCGTTGAAGCTGTTGTCACTGCTTTTGCTGACTTTCCAACTGTTGCTGCTGTTTTGGTGATAATTTGCAGCCATCACCGATCTGCTGTCGCTGTTGCTGCCTATGTTTTCCGCTGCTGCTGCTATATTAATGACAGCGGCTGCTGTCATTAATGCTGTTGCCACTGCTACAACGGCTGCTGCTATATTAAATGACAACGGTTGCACCAATCCCTCAGTCGCTAAAACATAATAATATATATATATATATATATATATATATATATATATATATATATATATATATATATATATATATATATAACCTATAATTAAAATATATATATATCTATATATATAAATACCAATAAAACTATATATACACCCTCCCTATTATTATGTACATACTATGATATAGCAACATACACACACATACATAAATACATTGATAATTATACATATATGCATATATATATAATCATATAGCAACAATATATAATATAATTATCCAATTAAACATACATATATTTATACATGCTACAATATGTATGTACTACACAATATCACCTATAATCAACATAGTATCATTATATATATGTATTGCTACAACCATATAGAATATATGTACCTAAAAAACACTTATAATAATAATAACATACATATATATATTGTAACAACATATGTACATATTTACACAGAACACATATACTATAATATATGTATTTATATATGTAGAAGAATGGCTACATAAATTATATACTCTTAGTACATACATAATACATAGATCTAGGATACAAGAAGCACAATTATATATACACTATAATACATATATAATATCTATATCTATATCTATATATATATATATATATATATATATATGCACAAATACAAACTTCATGAATTAAGAGCACAAGAATTAGATCTACATATAATTATACAACATATGAAGAGTATTACACCGTATCCCATTAGATCTAGGATACGTATGTAACACGAGTCCACCACACATCCAATTGTACCCTGAAGGACACAAACAAATCGTATATATTATTTATGAACAATACGAATAGTCAATTATAGATCTACGTGTCCGTGTCAAAATATGATATGTACAAAGTCCCGTGTCGGAGGAAAAAACCCCCAAATCAACACGTATCACCAAATTGTTGGAATACGACCTACATGTACCCAATTGTGGATACGATAATAGCTCCAAACACACAAACACATGCCAAATTGATCTATAGGATCAATTGACACACAATATTTTTCAATCTTGGAATTCCTGCAAAATTGACACAAAAATCACCATTACTATCTCAATAGGTCTCCTATGAACACAAAACCAAATTCTATTGATAGCCTAAGCATATGGGTTGATTTTTTATGGTTAAATCTCAGATTTAGAACCTAAATTAAGGAAAAAAACTGAATTGTAGCTATTGGGCGATGGATTCTCAATGAAACCTTCAATTGAGATAAAATTGCCTCCAACTTGTAGATCCTTGCTCATCTTTGTAGATCCTTGCTTTCTTCTTCTAGATCCTTGCTTCTCAAGTCTCTAATAGTGATTTGGGAAGGAATTAGATTGAAATTTGGTAGGAAAATGAAATAGGAATGAAGGAATTTGGTAGCGGAAATTCTAGATCTAGTTTTGGAATGAAAAGAGGAGAGAGAATTTCCCCCCTTTGTAAATAGGCCGGCCCCTATTTTTTCTCCCTCAAGCTACTATAAAATGTCCATTATACCCCTTGGGGCATCTCATAAAGAAATAATTAAGGAAGAAAGCTTCTAGTCTAATAATTTAATTAATTTAATCCATCTCCTTAACAATGGGCCTTATAATTGGGTTAATTCTGACTAATTAATTCATGTTGGTCCATGGGTCCAAACTAACTAGTTAGGTCCACTAACACAAGTCCAAATTAAATAATTAACATCTAACAATAATTAAATAATACAACAAATAATTATTTATCATGCACAATATTTAATTAAATATGAAATTACTAAAATACCCTTTCCTAAAAAATATGGTAGTGACAATCACTCACAAACACACTTCCTTGTGCTCTAATTTAATTGTACAACTTTCAGTCATAAAAATAATTCTTTAATCCTATGTCACGTACCTATGTCGTTGCCATCGAATTGGGGATACAAACTCAACCCGTTTTGCCAAAATAATTAAAGGGCCCAAGACTGACACCAAGCCTACACCATTCATGACCTTTGTGTCACTCCTAATTGAGACCCAATGTACTCCCATTTAATTTAAGAGTACATATGATACTTTATTTAATTAAATTGGGGACACCAACTTAACCTAATCCTAACCTAACCCCAACTTAACCCAACACCTATTCATGAGCCCATACAAAACACACAACACCCCCCACCCTACAAAACACCAAACACCACTTCCCATACCAAATTCTCATCATTTTTTCCTCATGTGCAAACACCCAAATGTTAAGGGGCTTAATGGAAAAAAGGGTGCTAGGTGTCACCATCCTATTGGTGAAAGCCAATGAAGAAATCCTCCACCAACCTAACATGACCAGTCATGTCATCCTCTCTCTCCCATATTGCTTTGTACAACTTTTTTATATTGAATAATGACCCTTGATTCAAATTCCTACACTATCACAACCACACACCCACTCTATATTAACTCTCACACACAACCTGTAAACCCCCTCGACCAATTTAGGATTATTTTAAATTAAAATTGAGAGACTAGGATTAATTTGGGTATAATTATAATTAATGTGCAACAATTATATGACTTAATATACCTTATCGTTGCTTTGATGTTTGGAGCTCTACACTAGTAGGTACCCCTAAACTAATTAAATACTCATCTCCTAGACATACCAGACTACCCATCAGACCCTTGTGTAACTTTTAGATACTCAATATTGTGCTTCATTTTAGCTGTGCAATATTCGTTGCAAATGTTCAGGTATAATCCCAATAAATCCAATTTCTCTGATCTGTCCATTCCTACTCGAATTTGAGGCACAACCACAACCCAATTCCCTATAACCCAAATTAGGGTATTAGCCTACGTTGAGCCAGCTATGTCCATGACTCTTGTGTTCCACTCGAATTTAGTTCCATGTGTCTTCAATTCATTAAGGAGCGCCTCGAGCATGGTTTTTAATTAAATTAAATTGGAGGCAATTTTACCCTAAACAGGATCTGACCAAGCCACGTACAACCTTGCATGTGGACCAGCCCCCACCACAATGAGCTATGGCCGGCCCAAGCCTCGAGGCCATCCCATAAATTCTATCACCCAAATAAATATACAATTCTTTTCACATGGAAACCCTAGAACATAAACACCTTCACCACCTCCATAACCTAGCCGACTCCTTCATCTCACCCGAGCACCCCATTCCCCACCCCGACTGGATGACTCTACCGCTACCTCAGGCCGCCACCTCCACAGTACCTCAATCTGCCACCCCCTCGACGCCGGACCACCACCCAACCGCCTACAACCTCCTTCACCCTCACCATCATCAACGTACTATCACCAGCATCAACTCCACCTAACCCGAACCCGGTTGCTCCCAACCAGACCACCGCCTCCAACGCCGCCAACTACCACTATCAGGCGGAGAACCACCCTCCCCATGATCGGTCGCCATCCCAATACCATCCCAGGCCAGCAACCGCCGCTGCTGCAAATTACTGTCGTTGTCGTTGCTGCCTTGATTGTCATCGGCCGACGTCGGAGCGCTACCCCTCGTCGGAGGATGGCCAAATTACGAGCACAGACCCCCACGTTCAACCCCGATTAAGTATAGTTGTATCGTCGTGTCATCGAGTTTGTGTCGCGTATCATTACGTGGACACAAACAAATTAATATAAAACCCTATATATGTATATGTATGTTAATTAGATTAATAGTAATTAATATATAATAATTACACCAATCATATGACTGGTATAAGGAACTTGTATTTCACCTAAAACCGTAGACATAGACCTAGTACACTTAACATGGAGAATAATGTCGTATAATTTAACAAGACGTAATATAATTTCGTAAAACCATAACTTTGTAATTTATTAACGTGAGGTACACGGTGACTGAGGATAGGGCACGCATGCATCTTAGCTAAGTGCATACGCGACTCTGTGGTTGATCAGCCGTGAACTTGCGTCAATACCTAAGAGCATCATCGTAGTTGTGTATGTGTTACTCTAGTAGCTGATGCTAGATTGCTATATTATATTGTGTGTTTAGGTCACTGGACCAGCCAGAAGACACTACAGGAGCAGGCTATTGGCATTCACAGCTTGAGGACCCAGGCAAGATACCTTGCCATATTTAAGGTCTAATTTAAATTATCCATATGTTGTATGATATCTTATAGCTTTATTTTATATGACTGAGCGCGTCCGAGATTAACTTGGGTGCAGTCGACGTATGCGTCGATGAGTAGTGTACTAGACCTAGTCATTAGCAGACTCACCCCATTGGAGGATGCTCTGATATCTTCTGAGACCTGACACTCATACACGTTTTACGGTGACAAAGTCATATTGGGATGCGGGTTCGCGTACTTGACTAGCTATTGGTACGTGTAACATGCATCACAGTTAGTACGTAACTTAGGATTATTTGATTTGTAGAGACTTGGCATATAGATACGTGGTATGCACGTTGAGTATTCGATTTGTGTATCTATATTGGGCGAGGGAGGACAACTAGTAGGCATATGAGATACACCCATTGGAATCCGTAGTATCCAGAGGAGCCACGGATCCAATGACTCCCTTTATGCAGATTCTACGTTCTTCGGAGCAATATGGACGTTATATTCTATGTAGATTCTGCGTTCTTCGGAGCGATATGGACGTTATATATACATACTATGCAGCTTCTACGTTCTTCGGAGCGGTATGGACGTTATGCCTACACCTGCCCATGCGTACCAATGTTGTCCTCATATTGCATTCACTTAGATGGTTAGCACACCCTTTATTGCATTTATTTTATTCAGTATTTATATATATGGCATATTTCTATGTATCTTGTTACGTCCCTATGAGGACCTGATACCTTTCCAGATTTAGACGAGGCATATTACTCCACAGTGTACGGCCCAAGACAGGAGACTAGGTACGCTACAGCTGAGGAGCTAGAGGTGCTACCGTCAAAGTTTCCCTGATCAGTTGGTAGACCTACTGCCTATGATTAGAAGCATCATTATCTAGTCAGCCGATGCCCTAGTCTTTACTCATTTATCTATCATTTCAGTACTTTTATTTCGTCATAGTAGTGGGTTTGTTTCCACCAGACATTCTTGGTTGTACTATGATATTTTGAGACAGGCATTTATCTTCCAGTATTTATTATTAGTACATTCTTGTTGTTTATATTGTGGATGAGATTAGATTACCGATTGTTAATTTATATGGGACATGTTAGTATTTAGGACAGTGTAGCACTCTTCGTTGGATCCATTAAATTAGGATATCCTCGGAGACGTGACAGCTGGCTATTGCCACGTGGCCAGGTCCCGTGTATTTTGGGACTGGGGCGTGACATGGTTTTAGTGGTGGCCCATGCAGGTCGACTTATTCGCTTATGGTATGGTAACATGCCCAGCGAGCCTGCAATAGGATAGAAATTACTTGGTCTCATCCACCTTGATTACGTCTTTGAACTTCCTTCGTATTACTTCTAAAAATCTGTATCCTGATTGCTTGATTCCGTACTTTTTTTGATGAAGTTCTATCTCTTGCAGCAAGATAAACTTGCACAGTAGACGAGGAGCACCCAGTACCGTGGTGCCAGAAAACACCACCCAAAGAGAGAAGGTACCCCAGGGACTACCTGGAGGGCAATCACCGCTACAGGCTCTGCTGATACATTGGCGCAAGACTTCTCAGGGCGATCCTACCCAACAGCACGAGGGACAGACTTCCCAGACGATCCCCACGCAGCATTTTAAGTGCCAAACTTCAGAAGCTACATCGATGCCGAAGACCGAGAGGCCGACATATGAGGAGATACCTACTACACAACCAGAGGTTCCATTACCACCACCTCCACCTTATCCACCCCAGATGCCACAATTAGATGGACAGCCACAGTTGCTTCAGTTCTTCCAGACTATGATGCAAGCACAGTGTCATCAAACTGAGATGTTAAGACAGAGTTTGATTGCAGTACTAGAGATGACACATGTCTCAGCAACTGTACCAACACCTGCACCAGCCGAGACAGGTGGCACCGTAAGATGGTTCCAACAGGTGGGACCAAATACTTTCTCAGGCAACGAGACTATGGAGGAGATCTCCGATTGGGTCTCCAACACGGAGATGCTACTAGAGGCTTCACAACTGAACCCAGACCTTTGGATGACCGCGGTGAGGGCCCAACTGAAAGGCAACGCCCATCACTGGTGGAATTCTATTGAGCGCAGTGTAGGCAAGAACCAGACTTGGGAACAGTTCTTAGAATACTTCAATATAAAGTATTTGCCGGCTAGAGTCAGAAATGCCCTGTGCTCCCAGTTCCTACATCTAGAATAAGGGAATATGACTGTTGACGCATATGACGCAGAGTTTAGCTGTCTTAGCAGATTTGGTGCCATCCTGATACCCAATGATCTTGAGAAGGCCCAGAGATTCCATCACGGCCTCACTTTCGAGCTGCAGAGGTATACCACCACACATACGAGGATTTCTTATGAGGAGGTTCTTGCAGAGGCGAGGATCCAGGAGGCAATCGAAAGAGGAGCAAGATGTTCCAGCACAACCACACCAGCCAGAGCCCAGCCCGGAGTAGGAGGACCGATCAGTCATCCTGGAGCACAGATACAACAAAGGACAGCACCGTACCAGAAAAGGGAGCTTTCGAATTGCCACTACTGTGGTAAGGTAGGACATTTCCAGAATGACTACCGAAAGAGACTGGGAACATCCATGATTTATGGAGTAAGCCAGCACCACGCCCAAGACTGCCCACAGCGCAGAGACGTAGCACCAAAGACCGGACAGAGGCCAGCAGCACCAGTTTCGAGGATACTACCCCCGCCAGGAGGATAGCGTCCACCAGCACCCGGAGGATTCTAGAGGGGACCACCCTTGGCCGCACAGCAGGCACAGTTTGATCGACCCGACAGCAGATCGGAGGGTAGAGGCACGAACAGGCCTTTGCATTAGAAGCTACGGAGGAGGAAACAGAAGGGGAACCTATCACAGGTACTATTTTAGTTGCATCATTACCTGCAACTGTATTGTTTGATTTTGGAGCTACACTATCGTTCATATCTAGTAGATTTGTATCAATGCATAGAGTAGCTACTTCTTCCTTACCTAAGAGTTGGAAGATTCTTACCGGAGGAGGTATCATGCTGGTTACCAGTACCATTAGAACATGTTCAGTAGTCGTATATGGTAGAGAGATGAGAGCACAATTCTTGGTATTACCCATGCCATACTTTGATGTTGTGTTAGGCATGGACTGGTTAAGCCAGTATAATGTCGTACTGGACTGCCGGAAGGGTAGCATCACTTTTAGACCGCCAGATCAACTAGAGTTCGAGTACATGCGAGGGACCGTCGAGCAAGGAGTAGGACAAATAGCTGGAGCCTACATGGCTATGGAGATGGTACCCCCACCAATAGTTACAGAATTCGAGGATGTTTTCCCTGAGGAATTATCGGGCGTACCGCCAGATAGAGATGAGTTAACTATTGAGCTAGTACCCGGAGCAGTACCGGTATCTTCTAATATATACCGATGGGCGAAGAAGGAACTAGATGAGCTGAAGCTATAATTAGCGGAGTTGCAGAGCAAGGGATTTATCTATCCTAGTACATCACCCTGGGGAGCACCAGTGTTATTTGTACCCAAGAAGGATGGAACAGTACGTATGTGCATTGATTACGGAGCCCTTAATGCTTTGACTATCAAGAACAAGTACCCCCTGCCACGGATTGATGATTTATTCGACCATTTGACAGGAGCAGTAGTGTTCACAAAGATCGACTTGAGATCGGGTTATCATCAAGTGAAGGTGCAAAAAGAAGACATTCAAAAGATAGCATCCAGGACTCATTATGGTCACTACGAGTTCTTAGTGATGCCTTTTGGACTGACGAATGCACCTGCTATATTTATGAACTTGATGAACAGAGTCTTCCACCAATACTTAGACCAATTCGTGGTAGTCTTCACCGAAAATATTTTGGTGTATTCAAAGAACCACGAGGAGCACGAAGAGCACTTGAGACTAGTGTTAGAGACGCTGAGGAGAGAGAGGCTTTATGCCAAGCTGAGCAAGTGTGAGTTTCTCCTAGATTGTGTCTCTTTTCTTGGACACGTCATCTTAGGAGATGGTATTTCAGTAGATCCGACAAAGATTTCATCAGTAGAGACATGGCCAACCTCTACCAATGTCTCAGAGGTGAGGAGATTCCTAGGACTTGTCGAATATTACCGGAGGTTCGTAGAGAACTTCGTGAAGATTGCAGAGTCGATGACCCGCTTGACCCGTAAGGAGCATGAGTTCAACTGGACAGAGGAGTGTCAGACAGCGTTCGATGAGTTGAAGAAGCATTTGACTACAACACCTATCTTGACCATACCTTTTGGACCCGGAGAATTCGTGATCTATAGCGATGCATCCGGAAAAGGATTAGGATGTGTCTTGATGCATCATGGAAAGGTTGTGGCCTATGCCTCTAGGCAGTTGAGGACCCATGAGAAGAACTATCCCACTCACGACTAGGAGCTTGCAGTAGTGATCTTTGCTTTGAAGCTTTGGAGACACTACCTATATGGAGAAAGAGTAGAGATATTCACTGATCACAAAAGCCTAAAGTACGTCTACACTCAGAAGGATCTGAACCAGAGACAGAGATGTTGGATCGAGATGATGACAGACTTTGAGATTGAGCTGCAGTACCATCCGGGAAAGGCCAACGTAGTAGCTGACGCATTGAGCAGAAGACCCATGGCATTCTTCTTGACTACCCAACAACATCTATTGAGAGATCTAGAGCAGATGGGTATAGAAGTCGTTATGCCCGGAGTAGACGGACAATTATCGAGTTTTCAGTTACAATCAACACTAGTGGAGAGGATCAAGGCTGCCTTGCCGATAGACGCCCGATTCCAGAGGCTTAGACAGAGGGCAGGGGCTGGAATACAGACAGGACTGCGTATACATAAAGACAAAATATTGAGATATGGAGATCGTCCTTATGTTCCAAATGGAGAACTTCGACAGGAGTTGATGACAGAAGCATACAGTTCAGCATACTCTATTCATCTAGGAGGTACGAAGATGTACAGAAACTTGAGGCAGTACTACTAGTGGCATGGAATGAAGAGAGAGATAGCCCGCTTTGTGGCAAAGTGCCTGGTGTGTCGGCAGGTCAAGGCCGAGCATCAGAGATATGCAGGATTACTTCAACCACTTCTGATACCGGAGTGGAAATGGGAGCATATCACTATTGTTACGGTCTTTCCGAGGAGTCCTAGTGGTCGAAATACAGTATGGGTAATCGTAGATAGACTCACCAAGTCCGCACACTTTTTAACCTTCAGAGTTGGGCAATCTACAGAGGTCTTAGCGGATATGTACATGAGAAAGATTGTGCGACTGCATCGAGTGCCAGTTAGCATAGTGTCTGACAGGGATACGAGATTTATATCCTACTTTTGGTGGAGTATACAGGAAATCCTCGGTACCCGCCTAAAGTTTAGCACATCATATCACCCACAGACAGATGGCTAGTCCGAGGGCACCATTCATACATTGAAAGACATGTTAAGAGCAAGCATGCTTGATTTCGGAGGATCATGGAAGGACTATTTGCATTTGGTCAAATTTTTCTACAATAACAGCTATCAAGCGAGCATTCAGATGGCTCCTTATAAAGCGTTGTAAGGAAGGAAGTGTCGATCCCCGTATGTTAGAGCGATATAGGCAAGAGACAGATTCTGGGGCCAGAGTTGGTTGTTCGTACAGTAGAGAAGGTGAAGAAGGTCCAAGAGCACCTGCGAGCAGCACAGGACAGGCAGAAGCATTGGGCAAACGTGCATCGACGACCCCTAGAGTTCCAGGTTAGAGATTACGTATTTCTAAAGATCTCATCTACTCGAGGGACTATCAGATTTGGAGGCAGAGGAAAGCTGAGTCTGAGGTACATTGGACCATTCAAAGTGTTGGAACGCATCGGAGAGGTTGCTTACAGACTAGCCTTACCACAGACTTAGGAAGGAGTCCATGACGTCTTCTATGTATCTCAGCTAAGGAGGTACATGCCAGATCTGAGTCATGTGCTTAACCATTAAGAGATCACAGTCGACCCAAATTTATCATACCAAGAAGAGCCTATTAAGATTCTGGACAGAAGTGAGAAGGTATTGCGAGGTCAGACTATCCCCCTAGTCCGTGTCGCATGGAGGCATCATGCACCAGGCGACTCGACCTGGGAACGCGAGAAGGATATTCGACAGCGTTATCCCCATCTTTTCGAAGGCATAGGTATGTAGTAGCATTTTAAATTCAGTCAATAGTTCTTACCATACGTATGTTTTAATTTTGAGGACAAAATGCTCTAAGGAGGGTAGATTGTAAATCCCCTCGACCAATTTAGGATTATTTTAAATTAAATTGAGAGACTAGGATTAATTTGGGTACAATTAAAATTAATGTGCAGCAATTATGTGACTTAATACACCTTACCGTTGCTTCGATGTTTTGAGCGCTACACTTGTAGGTACCCCCAAACTAATTAAATACTCATCTCCTACACATGCCAGACTACCCATCTGACCCTTGTGTAATTTTTAGATACTCAATATTGTGCTTCATTTTAGCTGTGCAATACTCGTTGCAAATGTTCAGGTATAATCCTAATAAATCCAATTTCTCTGAACTATCCATTCCTACTCGAATTTAAGGCACAAACACATCCCAATTCCCTATAACCCAAATTAGGGTATTAGCCTACGCTGAGCCAGCTATGCCCATGACTCTTGTGTTCCACTCGAATTTAGTTTTGTGTGTCTTCAATTTATTAAGGAGCGCCGCGCGCATGGTTCTTAATTAAATTAAGTTGGAGGCAATTTTACCGTAAACAGGATTTGACCAAGCCACGTACACCCTTACATGTAGACCAGCCCCCACCCCAATGAGCCCTGGCCGGCCCAAGCCTCAAGGACAGTCCATAAATTCCATCACCCATATAAATAAATAATTCTTTTCACATGGAAACCCTAGAACATAAACACCATCACCACCTCTATAACCTAGCCGACTCCTTCATCTCAACCGAGCACCCCATTCCCCCACCCCGACCGGACGACTCTACCGCCACCTCAGGCCACCACCTCCACAGCACCTCAGTCCACCACCCCCTCGTCGCCAGACCACCACCCAGCCGCCTGCAATCGCCTTCACCCACACAATCATCAACTTACCATCACCATTCCCATCACCAGCATCAACTCCACCTAACTCGAACCCGACTGCTCCTGGTATGACAACTGCCTCCAGCACCACCAACCACTACTATCAGGGGAGAACAACCCTCCCCACGACCGGCCGCCATCTCAATACCATCCTAGCCCAGCAACCGCCGCTGCTGCTGCTGCTGCAGATTACTGTCGTTGCCGCTGCTGCCTTGTTTGTCGCCGGCCGACGCCGGAGTGCCACCCCTCGCCGAGGAAGAAGATTATGAGCACAGACCCCTACGTTCAGTCTCGATTAGGTAAACCTCGTTTTGCCTCTTTCTCTATTGTATCGTGTATAGTTGTTGTCACGACCCGCACCCGGTATAGGGGCACGAGAGCGTGGGTACGTCCAGCCTAGGCCGCAGCATCGGCGGTAGAATGTTGTCTAGGTCACAGTAATACTATATTGCTAAACACCTGTCAATGATATCCATCTCCATAAGGAGGTTAATATACATCTCCCAATATTCTCATAGTGTAACTCAATCACAACAACTATAAGGCACGATAAAAGACAAAAGGAAATGACCTAGTTAAACACCATGTTCAAACATAAAGATAATCACAATCTAGCTGTCCAACACAAGTCTCCAATTAAACTTAAAATGAGTCTAAACATAAACTGAAATAACCTCCATAGGTCTCGAAGTATAATAAATAATATCTAGATAGCTGTGGTTAATGTCTCATCTAGAGGCATAGTCTCCTCTAGGATCTCTGGTGCGTAGTCAGCCTCTATACCTGGTATGTAGTGCGTAGTGCAGAAATCCTCAAGATTCTCTGAAAAAAATATCCAGTCAGGATTGGAACGAAATACACCTCTAACAGCAGTTCCACATATATTGACAAAAACTATAACACAGTATAAAGAAATACAAGACAAATATGAACAACTGGCAATAAGATACTGGAATAAAAGAAATACTGGAATAAGAAATACTGGAACATCATCATCAATATGCATCTAACAATGAATAGAACTACAAGTACACGCAAGAATAATGAACTGGGATGTAAGTGTGTACAGGAATAATAACTAGAACATATGGAGATGCAAGATCAATATACCAGATACATGTCAGGAATTATCTAACTAAGTGTGTTAAACATCAGCATATCATGTGATCGGCTTGGGCTATATGACTCATTACATTGATTAGCGATCATCCCCAACAAGTTCGGCTAACCATATATAACAGCGATGAGGCATGTAAGGGTAAGGTTGCACCAACGTGAGGTGTGGGTGATCTAATGATGCATGTAAAGTTGGGTATGATCACACAAGCTACTAATATTTCCCCATTTCCCCAGCTACCACGATGGATTCCAATCATGACTCCTCGTGACAGGTCTCAATGATGCCAACTCGTATAAAGAACAGTGTCAGGGTCATGTACGCTATACAACAAGAATTATAGAGATAATCAACATAATGGAAACTGTCAGAGAATGTACTCGCCTGTGGTCCTTAGCTGGCAATACCAATGTCTGGGTTCCAAAGTATCATCTGAGTGATCCAACAGTCATATAGATATATCATAAACACAATACTGCATCAGATATTATACCATTACACAATCAACACCATGGTCTTAGGGATTACGCTAAGGGGTCACGTCTGTCGTTGCTATGCATAACAGACAGTCCATAGTACGGTCTTGCTAGTACGTCAATGTACATGTGGCAGTCTTTTAATATACTATATGGTCATAGGTCAAGATAGCTATGGTATCCGTAATTTGTTAGGGTCACCTCGTACACGGGTATATAATGCCTATTGTTATCTATCATAAACATCAATACTTAATTAATTATCATTATAACAGAAGTATGCATCTAATACTTAACAGGGTTTATATTATATATATAAATATACGTATGCTTTATATTAATTGAGCACAATACGGTATATATATATATACAGGGCATTTACATCTGTATATATGCGATAGATATATACCATACATATATATGTGTACCGAGTACGTTTATCATATAATAATACATACACAATATGTACATACCGTTTGTATACTGGATACTCTACGGCTAATACGTATGGATTACTACGAGGAATACGTGTATACGTGTACGTGTTCATGCATACGAGGGTTCGAACCTGTGCACGTGGAAGCGAAGGATTCGATGTCATGGTCGTCGTCAACAGCGGTATTCGCAGCTTGTCGATCGGTCCAGCCTGGCCCATGGGGGGACGAGTCGAGATCGAGTACAGCATCTCCAGCGAGCTCTCGGTTCAGTCGATCTGATGGCAGCGACTCCGGTTGAACTTTCGGTTCAGTCGATCTGATGGCAGCGGCTCTGGTTGAACGGAGGAGGGCTCGGCGGCTTGAGAACAGCGGGGTGCTCGAGTCATGTAGGCCGGTAGAACTGCTCCGGCGTCGAGGGTCGACAGGTCCGGTCAGGGTTGTTTGGGGAGGAGATGAACAGGAGGAGGACGGCTTGGCGAGGTCACGGCGGCTGTTCCAACTCTGGCGAGGGAAGGGTGGACGTGAACAGGAAGATGGGAAGAAGAATTCGACTGGGGTTATTTAGGTTTGAAGGAATAAAAGGGAAAGAATATATATATATGTATATATGTGTGATGTTAAGTTTGACCTAGAATATGTTGACTTTGGTCAACACTAGGGAAAGGCCTTGGCTTGTTATGGAGATATTCTAATGGGCTAGGTTCGGATGAAATTGCGAGAATTGCATTAGTCTAAGGGTTTGTAGACCAGGGTTTCAAGGGGTTGATGTTAAATTATTCACTCCCAAAAATCAGGGAAAAAATGTAATAAAGGAGAAATGGGTTTTGTTCACGTGTCGTGTTCGACGGGTGGGCACCTTACTATACTTCGGCATAAGAGTGCATACAATTGGAAAATTTGCACATAATAGATTTATGGTTTTTAATTAATTAATATCATAATTATTTAGATATAAGTTATTATCATGCAATCCATTTACTCATTAATTTCGAAAAGACGAGAATACCCCTAATCCGAAAAGTGTGGGTGACAAGTTATGCGATATCGTGGTAGTGCGACAACTTAGTTGTACTACTACGAGCCTGTGATAGGATATAGGAAACATGATTTAGGATGAGAGTATGCTCAATCACACTAGAAATTCTGAGTTCATATTGCTATTCTAATGGATTGTTCCTTTAGCACTTTACCGTCCTTCCTTGATAGTATCACATCTATCACCTTAATTGATTCTTTTGATCTGTATTCAGGATACCGCCGAATACTAGATCCATGGGAATGGGAGCAGCCAATTCAGAGAGGACTGCCACATCTCAACCTGACGAACAAATACCGGGAGATCCTCCTACATCTCCTGTTCATGTGGGAGTGTCTGCAGCTAACGGGATTCCTCCTCCACCTATACAGAGGATTTCCCCAGCTATGACAGACAACCTTCCAACACCACCGATACCGATTTTTGGAGGAGTGCCCGCTGAAGGGGCACAAATATTCGTACTGATGCAGGGCATGTTAGAGGCCCAAAGAGTAACAGTAGAAGCTCAACGTGTTCAAGCTGAGGCTCAGAGGGTGCAAGCAGAAGCACACCAGGCACAGACCAAACTGATGAGAGAGAGTATGGAGAATGCTCATCAGGTGGCTCTCCAGGCTGTGGAGAGAGTAGCACGACAACCGCAACATCAAGGTCAGCAACAATAGAGTCCCGGTACCATAGTGGACTTTAAGAGGATGATGCCTCGAGAGTTCAAAGACACAAGAGGAATACTATATGCTGACGAATGGTTAGAGGACATAGAAAGGAACTTGCGCTTATCACAGATTCCGAAGATTCTTTAGATAAAGGCCGCTGGCAGTCAGATGTTTGATATCACACTGACGTGGTATCGTACAGAGCCGAGACTCGCCACTGAAGGACTTACTTGGGAGGACTTTAAGGAGCTCTTCAAAGAGAAATTCTTTTCTGACGTAGCCTTGGGAACCTTAGAAAGTCAGTTCTATGACTTAGTCCAAGGAGGCATGTCAGTCGACGAATATACTGCAAAGTTTTATCGATTGAGTCGATTTGCGCCATCGATGATTCGAGATCCAGGAGACAGAGCACGGAAATTTAGAAAGGGATTAAATAGGGAGATCAAGTCTCGTACTTTGGGACGACATACTGCTACATTTGAGGGTATTCTGATGGATGCCCAGATTGCCGAAGACGACTTGGACCTCAGGCCCAAGAGAGGACGCAACACATCTGGAGCAACAGGAGGTAACACAGGACCAGCCAAGCGCCCATACTTCCAACAACAACAACATAGGCCGTACCAGCAGCAACACCAGCAACAAGCACCAGCTCGAGGACATGCTCAACAACAGCAACCACAGAGGCATAATCAACTCGCTACACCATGTTCGTATTACGGAAAGATGGGACATACAAGAGACATATGCAAAAAAAGGTTGGGCACTTGTTTATCGTGTGGATCAGCAACACATCAGCTGAGGGAATGTCCAGCTATTCAGACTCGCCAGGGAGGAGCAGCAGATCAGAGAGGACTTTTGTGGTGGAAAATGAAAGAATGAAAATGTATTCAAGATGGGGTTTACAAGAAACCTGCCTTCTTTGGTTTACAAACAAACTTGTATAATTTGATCCTATACAAGGATGTGGGAGTATAATTTATTTAATCTGGGTAAATATTGCTATAGGTGTCTGATCTGCAGTCGATCACTTTAGCCCTTGGACCACACGATGTTGAAGAAGTGCCGTGGAAGACAGGTAGCAGCTTCGAAGGTTGCAAAAGAGGGTGGATGCACGATGCCAAAGTCGTCGATCCCTACTCTTTTGCCTGAGCTTCGGATTCTCTCTCTCTCTCTCTCTCTCTCTCTCTTGACCTCTGGTTCGATCTTTCTTGGAAATTCGACCTTGGATCTGATATTGATTTTCTTGACCAATTTTTGACCTAATTTCCTTGACCCTGTTCTCTGTTGATAGAGGTCTCTATTTATAGAGTTTTGGTGACAGTGACCACTCGGTCGGTGTAGAAACTGAGTAGTGGAAATTACAGCACCCTTTTACACAACGGTTAAAATAACCAATGCTTGCGTATAGATGATCCTTTGAATGAGCGTGTGATGCAGGTCCAACTAAGGGACAAAACGCGTATAATCGCTACGAAGATCCCGGCGTAGAAGCCACGTAGGTAGGTATCCCTTGTGTAGAAGAGGTGGGCATAGAAGCCAATGTCTGTCACCATGGCGTAGAAGCCAAGTAGGCATAGAAGCCAAAATAGGCGTAGAAGCCGAGTGGTCCTAGAGGCCGAGTGGGCGTAGAAGTCGAGTGGTCGTAGAGGCCGAGTGGGCGTAGAAGCCGAGTGGTCGTAGAGGCCGAGTGGGCGTAGAAGCCGAGTGAGCGTAGAAGCTGAGTGAGCACAGGAGCTGAATGGGCGTAGAAGCTGTTGCGTACCGTGCCAAGGTGCTGATGTGGACGTCTTAGCCAGAATTACGGCTTTTGAAGATATAATCAAATCTCTTGCAATAAATGCCTAGATTTGCCACCATCCTGTACATTAAATGCGGAGACGTATTTTTGAAGGTCTGCAGCCCTTCTGTACATCAGTCGCAGGGACGTGCCTCGAGAAACTGTTACCGCTCTGTGCATTAGACGTAGAGACGTGCCTTGAGCAACTGTCATCGCTCTGTGCATTGGACGTAGAGACATGCCTCGAGCCCCGTACGAAGTGCAGCTTTTGATGTGGCAGGCGGTTTGTCTACTGCGGAGCGTAAACAGCTCATGTCTGCCTGTGTAAAACAAGGCAGCGTATCCCTTTGTGCACGTAAAAACAGTTTACGCAAAGGAAATGGCGGTAAATGATAGCCTGGGTTGCAGTGTTGTGCATCATTATAGCCGTCGTCTGGGTAGCCGTCAGGTTCATTGCAGAATCTGACAGGTTCATTACAGGATCTGATAGGTTCTTGCGTCTCTCGTACACTTCAATGTTGCATTGAAAGAGGATGGGTTTTACGCCCAAGAGGCGACGAAGAACCCTGTTTACGCTGAAGCGGCTTGGACGTACTGCCTTTACGCGGATGGTCCTTTGAGCTTTTAATATTTCATGCTGTGTTTAGCGAAAAAAGCTCTGTTTGTATATTTTGATGGCTCTGAAGGCCTCTGTTTACGCTGCTCTGCATCAACATGCTGCGCATAGCCATCCAACGTATTTTTTATGCTTCTACAAGACCCCCTTCAAAGCTTTCAAATTCTTCGGAATTTGGAACGCTTTGAATGAAGCATGAACCGCTCCTCGTAACTCGAAACGTTTCTGAATGGAGCATTGAAACGGTCGATGCTGACTTTATGGCGGATTTATTGGGGACCGGTGTGATCTCTTTCGCCTATAAAAAGGCTGGGGATTTAACCCGTTCTCCCCACATTCCATCACCACGCAGAGATGGTCGCCGGAGTTCGTCTGGTCGACCTGAGGAAGAAGGAGATCATGTTCTTCCAGCATGTAAGGAGTCGAAGAAGACGGCATCTTCGAGCAAGTGTCCACTGCAACGATGGATCATGGAAGGATATCTTAGCCTCCCTTGCTCGGGATAACCAGCAAATTTATATGGTGGTTTCTTCAGGAGAGACGAATAATGGTATTTCACCACTCTGCTTGCAAGTGGCGCCTTCTCCCGTTTCCTTCGGGGATGAGAGCAGCAACTAGCTCTGACCTTGGGTATTGAGTTGGGTGAAATACCTCAACTCAATCTGCCATGGTGTTGGGCGTAGGAAAGCAGTACCCTGCTTTTCTGTTGGAGGATGGGTCTATGCCCAGTTTTGTATCCTCCCGCCACTGATCATCTTCTTGGAAGAAGAGGAAGACCGTCACCAATGTGAGAACCTGTCAAAACAGCTTCTTGGTGCGATCTTCAGACGATGATGAGGAAGCCCTTTTGTCGACGGAGTTTCCCTCAGATGTAATCACAAAAATAAAGAAAAACCCTTGTAGATTGGATTTCCCTCATATGTAATCATGACTTTAATCTTTTAATAAAATTGTCTTGCTTCTTCATATGATTATATTGCCTATACGTTGCTGTGAAGTCTGAATATGTGTAGTTTCGACACGTCTGATTCTTTACGCCGACTCTGTATAGAAAGAGTGCTGGGTCCAGTCTTTTATGCATAGCGAATAGTCCATAGAACGCTGTTGAGCATTTTGAACATTTAGAACTATCCTGCTGCTAGGACTGAGGAACCGCGTAGAGCTCTGAACTGTTATTTTTACTTCTGATGAACAGAATTTTTGTTCAGACTTTATCTTCAAGAATGATTTCTCGAAAATCCCTTGGAATAGGGTCGAGAAATGGCTGTCAAACTGAGTTGCCATCTTGATAGACGAGATATACAGACTGGAGTCTGGATGAACTTCGAATCGACCCATGAAGAAGATAAATTTTTTAATGTAGAACTCTGTATGCTTCGGGTACTTGGGATATCTTGAGGTCAAGAACGAGTATCTTCTGTGTGAACTCTTTGCAATTGACCGTTTTGAGGACCGTTCAAATGTACGCGCAATCTGGCCGGCGTATCTTTCAGATGTGCGGGAAGTCGTGGAGCGTGAAATTATTAGTCTCTAGCCTCTGAGCGTAAACTAAACACCATTGAGCGTAAAATCATAGACTTGTGGTTCCTGAGCGTGAAGTTGTTGGTTTGTAGCCTCTCGAGCATAAAAGCTACTGAGCACAAAGGCATCTGGGCGTAAAAAACCTGACTTGTAGCCGTCGAACGTAAAGTCGTAGATTCGTAGCTGTCGAGCGTAGAAAGCTCCTTAGCGTAGAACTATAGATTTGTAGCTTCTGAAAAAAAAATTCTTCGAGCGTGAAGTTGCGGATCTGTTGCTTCTGAGCGTAAACTAAGCACCACCGAGCGTGAGATCATCAATTTGGTATCTGCTTAGCGTAAAGTCATAGATTTGTGGCCTCTCGAGCATAAAAGCTACCGAGCACAAAGGCATCCGGGTGTAAAACCATAGACTTATAGCTTACGAGCGTAAAAACCGTAGATCTGTTGCTGTAGAGCGTAGAAAGCTCCTTAGCGTAGGAACCGCTGACCTGCTTTGCGCGAAAAAACTTTTCGAATTCGCTGACTGTCCGCCTTCTCTGAATAATAGGCTGACGTAGGACCCAATCATAACCGAATATTAATTAGGATATTTTGGTTCGGGTTTCGAGGAGTCCGTTCGAGGATTCGAGGAGTCGACCCAAACTCTATATATATCCCAAGCTTTTGAGGGAAAAAATTTCATCCATCTTTTGCGAAAGAGAGCCTTCGACTGTTTGAGTTTTTCCTCTCGTTCTATCTCCGAGCATTTCGAGTTTTCAGAAATGGCGCCGAAACAAATCCCCTCCGCTAAGAAAAAGAGTATAGGTTCTTCTTCTCATTCTTCTGCCCTAGCGAGAGAGTCTTTGGTCGGGCAAGGTGAACGTTCTTCTGAGCGAAGTATCCCGCCGACGAGTAGCGCACCCGGCCTTAGAGGTAGAGCCTTTGGGATGACAAAGAATGACGAAAAATCCTTCGCACACGTTGAACGTGACCGCGCTAGGTCGTCTTCTGTGCTGATAGCCTCTTTGAGGAAGATGACGTACGGAAACGTTTTCATCTTTTATGCCCATATTTCTAATGTACTAGCGTAAAAACTCCATGTTTTCGCAGTTTTGAGCGTAAAAGCTCTGACTGCCAAAAACTTGATGTATACCATAAAATTTTAATTTTACGCTTGTGGATGGGACCTCCAGCGTAATTACTAGAATTTTGGCAGTCTGGCGTAAAGCACGGACTGTATATCGTCAATTACGCTTCTGGATGTGACTTCCGGCGTAAAATGACCAAATTTTGTACAGTCTTGGCGTAAAGCACAAACTATCGTTTCTTGGTCTTTATGTTGCAAGATTTGTAATGACGTATTTTCCTTGCACTTTTGCAGTTAACTTGTATGAGTCTCCACTGGCCGAGGTGATGGGTTCCGCTGCCGGGATGCTGCACTCAAACTATCTGGAGGATTTGTCCTACGTGACATTTTCTATCTCCGAACCCCAGTATCCTGAAGGAAGGAAGATCTTGATATCGCCTCAGGGCGAGCGGACGTTGCTGAACATGATTAACGGAGAGCCCCTGACGTACATAGACGGGGACCAGTACATCAAGCCAGCTTTTCTCTTTGGGGACATGATTGACAAACCGTCCCAGACGAAGCCCAAGAGAGAACCCTGGGTTTTTGCCACTGAGAGTGTGGTCTTGTATCTGCCAATGATGCCGAGAGATTATCCTATCTCGGCTTTCTCCCATGCTACACATCCCAGGAGGATATCGTGGACGTTGACTCCCGATCTTTACGGCAAGCCGGGAAGATCTTTTATTGAAAGGAGCTGACCAGGGGTCATTTTTCAGCCGCCCTTCCGACGTTGTAATGGTGTTTAGGGGACTGTGCCCGGGCAGCGTCCCGAGTGAAGACAGTTCTGTGATCCAGCCAGTCCAATTGTCGACTTTCTGCAACGACTTCATGGGGCGAGGGGGTGTATACCCCAAGAAGAATCCTCGGTGCAATGGGTGGATCACCCCAACAAACCTCCGATGGGCTTGCCTAGTTGACTGGGCCTTGAAGCATTTTCGGAGAGAGATGGAGGGCATTGGACTGTATGCTGCTGTGAGTGCGACGAGTGTCGGGTTGCCTCCCAACCCTAACCTATTTCTGGCACTGATGGAGCGATACATTTCGCTCACCAGGACCTTCGCCACTCCACTGGGGGAGTTGGGGTTGGCCCTCCATGAGATGGCAGTGATCTCGAGACTGCCGATGGGGGATACCCCATATGAAGAGTATGTTCCCACCAACCGGGAGTTGGAGGACTCGGACCCTCGAGTTTTGGAGGTGTATCAGGAGCTGATGTGCAACTACTTCACGTGCACCACTTTTTATGATGAGCCTTCTGATTTGGCTCATACCACTAAGTGGATGTCCTACCTCTTCTTCCACCGGGCCAGGGCCGCCAAGTCGGAGAAAGTTTCGGGGGGCAAAAATGAGCCCGTGAACTGTTTGGGCGTGCATAGTGCCCAGGTCGTCGAGGATCTTATGGAGGACGCTAAAGCTCCAGATCAGATTCTCAATGACGGGGTAGGAAAGTATCCTGAAGGCACTAAAGCCTACAGTTACTTGAGGCGCTGCCGCAGGCCTCTGTCTAAGGAAGCCCGACTGGCTGGCTTTCTCTCCATATGGCTGCGTCGAGTAGTGGTGCCCGGTATCGCATCCGCGGACCGCATTCACCGGAACATCCTATGGCCTGCCGTGCGTCTGGTGTTCGGGGCAAGACTAGGCTTGCTCCCTGCCATGGTGTGCCGTATACAGGTTGGCCTGAGAGCCATGACTGATGGACTGCTCGTCGATGAAGCTCGGCATGATAGCTTTTCCAGGGTAGAATTACCATACCTGTACTTGATGGGATGGTTAATTCTTCACAACCCCTGGGTGATGTCTTCCGGCCCTGGTAGTAGCTCGGGGGGTAGTTTCTTACTGAACTATAAGGACTCTCCCTGGAACGTGAACACAGTTTTAGACTGTCGGCTGGTGCTGAGCCTCAGTCATGGCTGGAAGCTCCTCTGTACTGTCCCCTCTGTACATAGCAATCAGTCGAGGATTAGGCTTGAGGATTTAGGTGGAGAGAAGACCAATCTTTCTCCGGAGGCTTTTAATTGGTTGGTCTACATCAGACCCTCCTATTTGCTGTACAGAAGCGAAGATCATTGCTTCTTCGAGCCCTACTTGCCAAGTCGGTTCACTAGGCAGTTTGGGTACGATCAGCTGCACGTGGGCAATATCGTCACCAGCTTCAGGTCCAGGGGCAGACTCATTGATGGAGCCAGAGGATGGCGGTATTTTATCATGGGTTGCACGGGAGCAATCTTTATCGTGCCGGTCGTCACACTCTCCACGGAGCTGCGCATCCTCCATTCGTATGCCCAGTTCTACGTGGCGATCAACACCTTCTATCGCGATTTTGACATGCGTGGAAGCTTTAGGGTGCCTTCTCCCAAGCCTGCGGGAAGAGTCCAAGTCCCCTCGGTTTTATCTGACGAGGGTGCGGGGTTCGTCACTCTGGATGAGCCTCTGGTGTCGGTGCCGAGGTGTGAAGTGCCACCGCCTGCGGGGGCTTTGGCAGTCTCTGGGAAGCAAAGGGCCCCTACTTCGAAGCAGACTTCCCCTCGCAAGAGAAAGAAGAAGACGGTTAATCGTTCTCTCCGGATTCCTGGTATTGAGGCTCCTGGAGAGGAACCTGCTGTCTCTCCTGCCGGGGATGTCTCTTTGATTGGAGGTTCCTCGCCTTTCGGAGAAGGACCCTCAGTTTTGGCTGGCGGTGCCGGAGAACTCCTGCTTGAGGCTGCCGTTTCTGCCACTGTCTCCGATAGTGGAATGAAATCGCCTGCATGGTCGAGGCAAATGAGAGAATCTTTTCCTAAACCAGCAACGGATGAAACTCCTACCGTATCCGTGAGCATGCCTAGCGAGATTCCAGCTGACGAACCTCGACCGCGTCTTGGTGAAGGCTCTGTAGAGCACTTGGCGATGTCGGTAGGCCCACCCCCTTCTCCAGGTATAACAGTTCGCATTGTGTCATTAAGGCGTAATTTAGCTACATCGGCTGCAGATGCGACATATATACCGTTGGCTACGGGTAAATGTCATCTTTATGTCTCCTCTTAGAAAGATTACCATCATATTGATATCAACTTTCTTGTCCTCTTCTCAGGGGACGGCATCCACGGGGAGTAGCGTTGAAGCACTTTCTGGCTCTGCTCGGGCTCCTAGCGATGATATGGAGGCACCCGACTTCGAGGAGGAAATATCTTCGGGGGCCAGCTCGCCCGGAGTGGTTTTGTCATCTCAAGAGGAGGACGAACCCGTTATCGTGACCTCGCCTCTCGCGAGTATGCCGATGACTTCGACCGTCGTTGTCGTACCTCCTTCGGTCGCCACACCCGTCGAGGCGGCAGCTGTGACCACCTCGTCTGCAATTATTCCTAGAGGGGGACTCGCCAATATCGCGGCCACTCCTGACGTCCAATCGGATCTAGTTGCGCTGACCGAGCAATATACCAGCCTCTTTTACACCAGTTTGAAAACGCTGATAACAATGGTGTTGGCAAAGAATCTAGACTTCGAGCATCTGAAAAAGGCTTCTCAGTTTTCGATCGGGGCGGTCAGAAAGTTCGGGGATTCTGGGGTAGCTGACGCCCTGGAGGCGATGGTTAATGGTTTGGAGCAACCTATTAACGAATACTTGCAGCTGACTCGGGGTAGCCTTGAAGCTGCGGTCCAGGCCAGATACGACCTCATGACTGTGCGGCTTACTAAACAGCTAGAAAGGCTAGATAACTCCATCAAAGCACATAAGCTGGAGATGGATGAAAGAAAAGCTATCGTGGAGGAGGCTCTTGCTCTTCAGATGAAGTACCAATCCGAGCATGAAGGGAACGTAGCGGGGGCCCGCAAGTTGAAGAAAAACTCGCTCTGGCAGAGGAGTGGACTTCTCAGTCGTTGGCAGGTCTAGATGTAGCGACTGGTCGACTGAGCACAACACGACAGGATCTGGAGCATGCAGAAGCTGCCCGTGCTGGCTCTCTTCGGGCAAGGGCCGAACTGTCCTTTATGAACAATCCAGAGGCACGGCTGGAGCGGGCCCGTGCTGATGCCTTGGTTTCCAGGAATGAGAGGAGTGGTCGTAGAGGCCGAGTGGGCGTAGAAGCCGAGTGGTCGTAGAGGCCGAGTAGGTGTAGAAGCCGAGTGGGCGTAGAAGTCGAGTGAGCAAAGGAGCTGAATGGGCGTAGAAGCCGCTGCGTACCTTGCCAGAGTGTTGATGTGGACGTCTTAACCGGAATTACGGCTTTTGAAGATATAATCAAATCTCTTGCATTAAATACCGAGATTTGCCACCATCTTGTGCATTAAATACGGAGACGTATTTTTGAAGGTCTGCAGCCCTTCTGTGCATCAGTCGCAGGGACGTGCCTCGAGAAACTGTCACCGCTCTGTGCATTAGACGTAGAGACGTGCCTTGAGCAACTGTCATCGCTCTGTGCATTGGACGTAGAGACGTGCCTCGAGCCCCGTACGAAGTGCAGCTTTTGATATGGCAGGCGGTTTGTCCACTGCGGAGCGTAAACAGCTCATGTCTGCCTGTGTAAAATAAGGCAGCCTATCCCTTTGTGCACGTAAAAGCAGTTTACGCAAAAGAGATGGCGGTAAATGATAGCCTGGGTTGTAGTGCTGTGCCATCATTATAGCCGTCGTCTGGGTAGCCGTGCAGTATCCCTTTGTCAGAAGTCCAGACGTTAGGTTCATTGCAGGATCTGACAGGTTTATTGCAGGATCTGACAGGTTTACTTCGGAGAATACGAAGCGTCTCTTGTACACTTTAATGCTGCATTGAAAGAGGATGGGTTTTACGCCCAGGAGGCGACGAAGAACCCTGTTTACGCTGAAGCGGCTTGGACGTACTGCCTTTACATGGATGGTCCTTTGAGCTTTTAATATTTCACGCTGTGTTTAGTGGAAAAAGCTCTGTTTGCATATTTTGATGGCTCTGAAGGCCTCTGTTTACGCTGCTCTGCATCAACATGCTGTGCATAGCCATCCGGCGTATTTTTTATGCTTCTATAAGGACCAGCCAGAGCACCCATTGTACCAGGAGGCCAGCAGCAGCAGAGAGGAGCACCACAAGGACGAGCTTACGCCATGACCAATGAGGAGGCCGAGCCAGCTGCAGACGTAATTTCAGGTTCAATTTTACTCGATTCTATTCTAGCACTTGCATTATTTGATTCTGGCACTTCCCATAGTTTCGTATCTGTATCTTATCCCTTAAGCATCACTTAAAAATGGAACCATTAGATAGGACTTTCAAGATCATGACAGGAGGAGGCATTATCCTAGTCCGTGATTGTTGCAAGGTTCGGAGAGTGTCTTTGGAAGGCCGAGAGTTGAGCATGAGTTTACTCATCATGCCACTTCCGGAATATGACATTGTACTCGGAATGGACTGGTTAAGTAAACACCATGCTTCCATAGATTGTCACAGAGGTAGAGTAGTATTTCGACCACCAAGAGAGCCAGAGTTTGAGATTGCCAAAAGAGCAGAGGAGTGGAACGGAGGCACTTTTTGCGGAGCCAGGGTAGAAGAAGAGGAGTTACCGCATCCACTTATAGCAGAGTTCTTAGATGTATTTCCAGAGGAGTTATCAGGTTTGCCACCAGACAGAGATGTTGAGTTCTCTATAGACTTGATACCAGGAGCGGAGCCTATTTCGCAACATGTCTAGAGAGTTAACAACAACGAGTTGGTAGAACTGAAGAAACAAGTAGAGGAGCAGCAGGACAAAGGATTTATTAGGTCCAACTCATCGCCATGGGGAGCACCGATGTTATTCGTACCAAAGTAGGATGGCACGGTACGCATGTGTATCGATTATAGAGCCTTGAATAACCTCACTATCAAAAACAAATACCCGCTGCCGAGGATAGATGATCTTTTCGATCAATTGAGCGGAGCGAAGGTGTTTTCAAAAATAGACTTGAGGTCAGGCTATCACCAGGTGAAGGTGGAGGAAGAAGACATACCGAAGACTGCCTTTCGGACCAGATATGGTCAGTTTGAATTTACAGTAATATCGTTTGGTTTAACCAATGTGCCAGCAGTATTTATGAACTTAATAAAAAAGGTGTTCCACCAGTACCTTGACAAGTTCGTAGTGGTGTTTATTGACGATATTCTAGTATATTCAAAAACTCCAGAAGAGCATGAAGAGCACCTGAGGATAGTCTTAGAAACTCTCAGGAGAGAGAAATTGTATGGGAAGCTTTCAAAGTGTGAGTTCTTTCTTGACAAGGTTGAATTTCTTGGACACATGGTAAAGGGTGACAGAATTTCAGTTAACCCAAGAAAGATAGAGGCAGTAGAGTCATGGGCTACCCCCAGTACGGTAGCTGAAATCAGGAGCTTCCTCGGACTAGCAGGATACTACAGAAGATTTGTACAAGACTTCTCCAAGATTGCAGAGCCAATGACTAGGCTGACCAAGAAACATGTGGAATTTGTCTAGACAGAAGAATGTCAAGCTGCATTCGATGAGTTGAAGAGATGATTGACTATAGCACCAGTTTTGACGTTGCCATCCGGGACAGGTGGATTCACTTTCTACAGTGATGCTTCAGGAAAAGGGTTGGGATGCGTTCTTCAACAACACGGGAAAGTAATTGCCTATGCTTCAAGACAATTACGCCCTCATGAAAGGAACTACCCCACTCACGATCTGGAGTTAGCGGCAGTTATCTTTGCCCTAAAGCTGTGGAAGCACTATCTGTACGGAGAGCGTGTGGAGATCTTCACAGACCACAAGAGCTTAAAGTACATGTTTACACAGAAGGAGCTGAATATTAGACAGAGAAGGTGGTTAGAATTGATAAAAGACTTTGATATCTCATTACAGTATCATCCGGGAAAAGCCAACGTAGTCGCGGATGCCTTGAGCAGGTACCCAATGGCTATGTGCTTGACTTCGGATAGACACTTATTAGCTGATCTTGAGAGTTTGGGAATTGAGGTATTAGTTCCAGGAGCTGAGATTCAGATATGGGGATTGCAGATACAATCAGAGCTGATGGACAAAATTAGAGCCGCGTAGTATGATGATGAGACTCTAAGGAATATTAGAGCAGGTAGTTCAGACAGGATTGATAGATGATTTCACTATTGCGGATGATGGATCCTTACGACATGGCACGAGGATGTGTGTGCCAAGTGGAGAGCTGCGCGAAGAAGTTTTACAGGAGGCACACCGCTCTCAGTACTCGATGCATTCCGGAGCCAACAAGATGTATCGAGATTTGAGGAGGCATGTATGGTGGTATGGTATGAAGCGCGAAGTAGCACGCTTCGTATCCCGATGTTTAGTGTGCCAACAGGTAAAAGCAGATCGACAGAGGCCAGAAGGATTGCTTCAACCTTTACCCATTCCAGAATAGAATTAGGAGCACATGACTATGGACTTTGTTTCGGGACTTCCTCGTTCTCCAGGAGGAAAGGACGCGATTTGGGTCATCGTGGATAGGTTGACCAAATCAGCCCATTTCTTACCTTTCAAAGTAGGTACATCGACGGAGAAGCTAGCGGAAATGTATGTACAGCAGATTGTCAGATTGCATGGAGTTCCTGTGAGCATTGTCTCAGATAGGGATAGTCGTTTCACTTCCTATTTCTGGAGGAGTCTACAGTCTAGCTTGGGCACTCAGCTCAAGTTCAGTACCGCATATCACCCTCAGACAGATGGACAGTCTGAAAGAACTATTCATACTCTTGATGACATGCTACGCACTTGCGTTTTGGATCTCGAAGGTTCTTGGGAGGATCATCTACACTTGGTAGAGTTTGCTTACAACAACAGCTACCAGACCAGCATTGAGATGTCACCATTCGAGGCCTTATATGGACAGAGGTTTCTTACCCCTTTATCTTGGGATGATGTTGGAGAAAGAGCCTTGTTAGGACCAAAAATGGTCGTGGATGCAGCAGAAATGGTGAAACTTATCAGAGACAGACTGCGAGTGGCGTAGGACAGACAGCGGCATTGGGCCGATAGCCATCGGAGACCCTAGAGTTTCAGGTATTGTTTTGATTTGTTTTGTTTGGCTTATGATAGTTTTGTTTAGATTGCGTGTTAAGATCATTGTTCGAGGTTGGCGATTTGGTGTTCTTACGGATTTCTCTAACACGGGACACGATTCGTTTTGGCAGAGGCGGGAAGCTTAGTCCACGATACATCGGGCCCTTCAGTGTTCCTGCAAGGGTCGGTGCAGTTGCCTATAGACTAGACTTGCTGCCTGCTCTAGATGGAGTGCATAACGTGTTCCACGTGTCGTAGCTAAGACGGTATGTGGCAGATCCTAGTCACGAATTAGATCACTCAGAGATCAAAGTTGGACCAACACTCAGCTATCCTAAACAACCGGTGGAGATCTTGGATCGTAGAGAGAAGATATTGCGGAATCAGACTATTCCCTTATTTCGTGTTGCATGGAGAAATCACTCTCCAGGAGAATCAACTTGGGAGAGAGAGGACGAAATACGCGAGCGGTATCCATATCTCTTCGAGACTTGAGGTATAATCCACAAATTGATTGCTTGTTCTTGTGCTAGTTTAATTTAAATTTTGAGGACGAAATTCTTTAAGGAGGGTAGACTTGTCACCCCCACTTTTTGGATTAGGGGTATTCTCGTCTTTTCGAAATTAATGTGTAAATGGATTGCATGATAATAACTTATATCTAAATAATTGTGATATTAATTAATTAAAAACCATAAATCTATTATGTTCAAATTTTCCAATTGTATGCACTCTTATGCCAAAGTATAGTAAGGTGCCCACCCGTCGAACACGACACGTGAACAAAACCCATTTCTCCTTCATTATATTTTTTCTATGATTTTTGGGAGTGAGTAATTTAACATCAACCCCTTGAAACCCTGGTCTCCAAACCCTTAGACCAATACAATTCTCGCAATTTTATCCGATCCTAGCCCATTAGAATATCTCCATAACAAGCCAAGGCCTTTCCCTAGTGTTGACCAAAGTCAACATATTCTAGGTCAAACTTAATATCACACATATATACATATATATTCTTTCTTTCCCTTTTATTCCTTCAAACCTAAATAACCCCAGCCGAATTCTTCTTCCCATCTCCCTGTTCACGTCCACCCTTCCCTCGCCGTAGTTGGAACAGCCGCCGTGACCTCGCCAAGCCGTCCTCCTCATGTTCATCTCCTCCCCAAATAACCCTGACCGGACATGTCGACCCTCGACGCCGGAGCAGTTCAACCGGCCTGCACGACTCGAGCACCTCGCTGCTGTTTTGGTGATAATATAAACGAGAAAAGATTTGATGAATGCGGAAAATGAGGTCTTGTACGAAGACCCGCCCTTCTTTTATGTTTACAAACAAGATCGTACAAATTTGATCCTACACGAGGATGTCTAAGTATAATTTATTTAATCTAGGTGAATATTGCTATAGGTGTCTGATCTGCAGTCGATCACTTTAGCCCTTGGACCACACGATGTTGAAGAAGTACCGTGGAAGACAGGTAGCAGCTTCGAGGGTTGCTAAAGAGGATGGATGCCCGATGCCAAAGTCGTCAATCCCTTCTCTTTGCCTGAGCTCCTGATTCTCCTCTCTCTCTCTCTCTCTCTCTCGACCTTCTGACCTTTGATATTTGCGACCGTTGGATCTGATACTGGATTTCTTGATCAGTTTTCAGATATAATTTCTTCGACCTTGTCCTCTGTTGAAAGAGGTCTCTATTTATAGAGTTTTAGTGACAGTGACCACTCAATCGGTGTAAAAACCGAGTAGTGGAAAGTACAGCACCCTTTTACACAACGGTTAAAATAACCAATGCCTGCGTATAGATGATCCTTTGAATGAGCATGTGATGCGGGTCCAACTAAGGGACAAAACGCGTATAATCGCTACGAAGATCACGACGTAAAAGCCACGTAGGTAGGTATCCATCGTGTAGAAGAGGTTGGCATAGAAGCCAATGTTTGTCACCATGGCATAGAAGCCAAATAGTTATCAAACCGGCATAGAAGCCAATGTCTGTCACCATGGCATAGAAGCCAAATAGTTATCAAACCGGCATAGAAGTCGAATAGGCGTAGAAGCCGACTGGTCATAGAGGCCGAGTAGGCCTAGAAGCCGAGTGGTCATAGAGGCCGAGTAGGCGTAGAAGTTGAGTGGTCATAGAGGTCGATTGGCGTAGAAGCCGAATGGTCATAGAGGCCGAGTGGGGGTAGAAGCCGAGCAAGCACCAAAGCTGAATAGGCGTAGAAGCCGCTGCGTAACGTGCCCGAGTAATGATGTGGACGTTTAGCCAGAATTATGTCTCTTGGAGATAATCAGATCTCTCACATTAAATGCAGAGATCTGCCCCCATCCTGTGAATTAAATGCAGATGGTTGTCTTTAAGATTTGCCATCATTCCGCGCATTAAATGCAGATATGCACCTTGAACCCTGTACGAAGAGTAACTGCTGTTGTGGCAGTCTGTTCGTCTTCTACGGAGCGTAAGGAGCTCACGTTTGCCTGTATAAAACTAGGCAGCATATTCCCTTGTATGCGTAGGAGCAGCTCTCACAAAGGGGATGTCACTAAACGACGATTCAGTGACATTTAATCAAATCTCCTGTATTAAATGTAGAGATCCGCCATCATCCTGCGCATTAAATATAGAGGCATGTTTTGAAGGTCTGCCACCCTTCTGTGCATCAAACGCAGAGACGTGCCTTGGGCATCTGTCAGTATTCGACGCATTAATTGCAGAGACGTGCCTTGAGGGCCTGTCACCACCCTGTGCATTAAATGCAGAGACGTGCCTCAAGTCCCATACAGAGCTTTTGACATGGCAGGCGGTTTGTCTTCCGCAGAGCGTAAGGAGCTCTCATCTACCTGTGTAAAACTAGGCAGCATATTCCTCCGTGTACGTAAAAGCGGTTTACGCAAGGAAAATGGCAGTAAATGACAACCTAGGTTGCAGTGCCGCGCCATTATTATAGCCGTCGCCTGGGTAGTCGAGCAGTATCCCTTTGTCAGAAGTCGAGATGTAAGGTTCATTGCAGGATCTGACAGGTTCATTGTAGGGAATATGAAGCGTCCCTCGTACACTTCAATGCTGCATTAAAAGAGGATGAGTTTTACGCCATAAAGGCGATAAAGCACCCTGTTTACGCTGAAGCAGCCTGGACATACTGCCCTACGCGGATGGTCCTCGAGCCTATATTTCACGCTGTGCTTGGCGGAGAAGCTCTGTTTGCACGTTGAAGGCTCTGAAGTCCTCTTTTTATGCTGCTTTGCATCAATATGCTTCGTAGAGCTATCCAACGTATTTTTTATGCTTCTACAAGACCCCCTTCAAAGCTTTTAAATTTCACGTAATTTGAAATGCTTTGAATGAAGCATGACCCACTCCTCGTAACTCGAAACGTTTCTGAATGGAGTTTTGAAATGGTCGAGGCTGACCTTATGGCAGATTTATTGGGGATCGATGCTCTCTCTTGCCTTTAAAAAGGCTAAGGAGTTCTCCTGTTCTTCCCACACTTCCTTCATCATACAGAGATGATGGCCGGAGTTCGTCGGGTCGACTTGAGGAAGAAGGAGATCATGCTCTTCCAGCATGTAAGGAGCCGAAAAAGACGGCGTCTTCGAGCAAATATCCTCTGCAACGATGGATCATGGCAGAATATCATAGCCTCCTTTGCTCGGAATAATCAGCAACTTTGTATGGTGGTTCTTCGGAAGAGAAGAATAATCGTATTTCACCACGCTGCTTGCAAGTGGCACCTTCTCCCGTTACCTCCGTGGCGCGGGATATAAGAAAGCAGATTTACTCTGCTTTTCTTCTGTTGGAGGATGGGTCTATGCCCAGTTTTGTATCCTCCCGCCACTGATCATCTTCTTGTTCATCGACTGTGGATGTCGACGAACCATCTTGGAAGAAGAGGAAGACCATCACCAATGTGAGAACCTGTCAGAACAGCTTCTCGGTGCGATCTTCAGACGATGATGAAGAAGCCCTTTGTAGACGGGATTTCCCTCATATGTAATCATGAGAAATAAAGAAAAACCCTTGTAGATTGGATTTCCCTCATATGTAATCATGACTTTAATCTTAATAAAATCGTCTTTCTTCTTCATATGATCATGTTGCCATACTTTGCTGTAAAGTCTGAATATGTGTAGCTTCGACACGTTTGATTCTTTACGCCGACTCTGTTTAGAAAGAGTGTTAGGTCCTGTCCTATCTTTTACGCATAACTAGGGATGCGTAGAAAGTCGCTTTAGCATTTGAGTGTTCAAACTGTCCTGCTGTTTTAGGAGTGAGGAACCGCGTAGAATTCTGAACTGTTACTTCTGATAACAAAATTTCTTTGTTCAGATATCATCTTCAAGAATGATTTCTCGGAAATCCTTTGGAACAGGGCGAGAAATGGCTTTCAAACTGATTTGCCATCTTGGTAGATAAAATGTTCAGACTAGAGTCTAGATGAACTTCGAATCGACCCGTGAAGAAGAGTAATTTTTCAATGTTGAACTCTGTATGCTTCGGGTACTTGGGATATCTTGACGTCAAGAAGGAGTATCTTCTGTGTGAACTCCTATAATTGACCGCCTTGAGGATCGTTTAGATGTACGCGTACTCTGGCCTGCATATCTTTCAGATGTGCGGGAAGTCATGGAGCACGAAATCATAAGTTGGCAGCCTCTGAGCATAAACTAAAAACCATCGAGCATGAAATCATAGACTTGTAGTTCCTGAGCGTGAAGTCGTAGATTTGTGGCCTCTCGAGCATAAAAGCTACCGAGCACAAAGGCATCCGGGCGTAAAACTCAATTTTTAGCTGTCGAACGTAAAGTAGTAGATTCGTAGCTGTCGAGCATAGAAAGCTCCTTAGCGTAGAACTGTAGATTTGTTGCTTCTGAAAAGAAAATTTTCCGAGCGTGAAGTCGTGGATCCGTCGCCTCCGAGCGTAAACTAAGCGCCACCGAGCGTGAGATTATCGATTTGATATCTGCTGAGCATGAAGTCATAGGTCTGTAGCCTCTCGAGCATAAAAGCTACCGAGCACAAAGGCATCCGGGCGTAAAACCATAGACTTATAGCTTACGAGCGTAAAACCGTAGATCTGTAGCTGTCGAGCGTAAAAACATCCTTAGTGTAGAAACCACGAACCTGTTTTGCGCGAAAAACTTTTCGAATTCGCCGACTGTCCGTCTTATCTGAATAAATAGGCTGACGTGGGACCCAATCATAACCGAATATTAATTAGGAGATTTGGTTCGAGGTCCGAGGAGTCCATCCGAACTCTATATATATCCCAAGTTTTTGAGGGAAAAAACATTCCATCCGTCTTCTACGAGAGAAAGCTTTCGACTGTTGGAGTTCTTCTTTGTTTCTTCTTCGAGTCTTCAAAGTTTCCAGTAAATGGCTTTGAAATAAACTTCCTCCACTAAGGGAAAGAAGGTTGATTCCTCTTCTCGTTCTTCGGCCCAAGCGAGATCGTCTCTAGTTGGACAAGGCAAAATTTATTCTGAGTGGAGTATCCCGCCGACGAGTAGTGCACCCGGCTTGGAAGGTAGAGCTCTTGGAAAGAAGAGAATGACTGAAAATCCTTCGCACATGTTGAACGTGACCACGCTAGGTCATCTTCTGTGCTGATAGCCTCTTTGAGGAAGATGATGCACGGAGACGTTTCATCTTTTTATGCCCCCATTCCTAATGTGTCAGCGTAAAAACTCCATTTTTTTCACAGTCGAGCGTAAAAGCCTTGACCGTCGAAAACTTGGTGTATACTATTAAAATTTGAGTTTTTTGCTTGTGGATGAAAATCCGGGCGTAATAACTCAATTTAATCAATCTGGCGTAAAGCACAGACCGTATACTGCCAATCTTTACGTTTTAAGGAAATGGATTCCAGCGTAAAGGCTCAAGTTTCACAGTCTCGACGTAGAGCACGGACTGTTGATCTCCCTTTTTGCGGATGCTGCAAGTCCCGAAATGTCTATTTAGAAACTGACATGTTTCTTCCGTGCTTTTGCAGTTAACTTGCATGAGTCTCCGCTGGCTGAAGTGATGGGCTCTGCCGCCGGGATGCTGCACTCCAACTATTTGGAGGATCTGTCACACGTGACATTTCCTATCTCCGGGCCCCAGTATCCCGAAGGAAGGGCAATTCTGATATCGTCTCAGGGCGAGCGAATGCTGCTGAGCATGATCAATAGGGAGCCCCTAACATACGTAGACGGAAAGCAATACCTGAAGCCGGCTTTCCTCTTCGGGGATATGATTGACAAGCAGTCCCAGACAAAGCCCAAGAGAGAACTCTGGGTTTTCCCTGCCGAGGGTTTGGTCTTGTATCTGCCCAATATGCCGAGAGACTACCCCATCTCGGCCTTCTCTTATGCTACGCATCCCAGGAAGATGTCGTGGACGCTGACCCCCGATGTTCACGGCAAGCCAGGGAAGATCTTTCATCTGAGAGGAGCTGACCAGGGGTTATTTGTCAGCCGCCCTTCTGGCTCTGTGACGCTGTTCAGGGGACTGTACTCGGGCAGTGTCCCGAGTGAAGACAGTTTGGTGATCCAGCCGGTCCAGTTACCGACTTTCTGTAATGATTTTATGGGGCATGGGGGAGTATACCCTAAGGTGAACCCTCGGTGTGGCGGGTTGATCACCCCTTCAATCCTTCGTTGGGCTCGCTTAGTTGATTGGGCCCTGAAGCATTTTCAGACCGAATTGGAGAACATCGGTCTATTTGTAGCTGTGAGTGCTACCAGTGTTGGGTTACATCCTAACCCTAACCTGTTTCTGGCACTGATGAAGCAATATATTTCGCTTACCGGGACCTTTGCCACTCCACTGGGGGAGTTAGGATTGGCCCTACATGAGATGGCAGAGATCTCAAGACTGCCGATGGGGGATACTCCATACGAAGAGTATGTTCCCACGAACCGGGAGCTGGGGGGTTCAGACCCTCGAGTAGTGGAGGTCTATCAGGAGATGATGTACCACTACCTTGCTTGCACCACTTTTTATGACGAGCCCTCAGATTTGGCTCACATCAGCAAATGGACGTCCTACCTCTTCTTTCATCGGTCCAGGACTGCTAAGCCGGAGAAGGTATTGGAGGGCAACGATCTGCCTGTGAATCCCCTGAGTGCACTTAATGCTCAGGTAGTTGACGATCTCATTGTGGATGCTGGTGCCCCGGATCGGTTCCTCGACGAAAGGACGGGAAAGTATCCTGAAGGCACTAAGGCCTATAGTTATTTGAGGCGCTGTCGCAAGCCTCTATCCAGGGAGGCTCAACTGGCTGGTTTCCTCTCAATATGGCTGCGCCAAGTAGTAGTGCCTGGCGTCGCATCTACGGACCGCATTTACCGCAACACGCTATGGCCTGTAGTGCGTCTGGTGTTCGGGACAAGACTGGGTTTGCTCCCTGCCATGGTTTGCCGTATACAAGCTGGCATGAGGGCTATGACTGACGGGCTGCTTGTCGATAAAATTTGGCGTGATAGCTTTCCTAGGATAGAATTACCATACTTGTATTTGATGGGGTGGTTAATTCTCCATCATCCCCGGGTGATGTCTCCCGGTTCCGGCAGTAGCTCGGGGGGTAGTTTCTTGTTGAATTACCGGAAGTCTTCCTGGAACGTGAACACGGTTATAGACTGTCGGCGGGCGCTAGGCTTCAGTCATAGTTGGAAGCTTTTCTGCACCGTCCCTCTTATACATCGCAATCAGTCAGGGATTAGGCTCGAGGATTTGGGTAGAGAGAAGACCATTCTTTCTCCTGAAGCTTTTAACTGGTTGGTCTGCATTAGGCCGTCCCATCTGTTGTACATAAGCGAAGATCATTGCTTCCTGGAGCCCTACTTGCCCAGTCGGTTCGCCCGGCAGTTTGGGTATGACCAGTTGCACGTGGGCAACGCCGTCACCAGCTTCAGGTCCAGAGGTGGACTCATTGATGGAGCGCGGGGTTGGCGATATTTTATCATGGGCTGTACTAGGGCAATTTTTATTGTGCCGGACATCAAACTCTCCACGGAGCTGCGCATCCTGCATTCGTATGCCCAGTTCTATGTGGCAACGAACACCTTCCATCATAATTTTGATATACATGGAAGCTTTAGGGTGCCCTCTTCCAAGCCTGGGGGAAGAGTTGAAGTCCCCTCGATTTCTTTCGACGAGGGTGAGGAGTCCGTTACCCCGGATGAGCCTCTGGTGTCGGTCCCTAGGGATGAAGTACCTCCGCCTGCAGGGGCTTTGGTAGTTTCTGGGAAGCGAAGGGCTCCTGCTCCCAAGGAAGCTTTCCCTCGCAAGAGGAAGAAGAAGACGGTAAATTGCTCTCTCCGGATTCCTGGCATTGATGCTCCTGGTGGTGAGCTTGCATCTCCCCGTGTTGGGGACGATTCTTTTATTGGAGGTTCCTCGTCTTTTAGAGAGGGACCTTCCACAGTTCCGGCTGGTGGTGCCGGAGAATCTCAGCTGGATGACGCCGTCGCTGCTACTGCTTCAGGTAGTGGAACCAGTTCACCTTCGGGGCTGAGTATAATAAAGTTCCGTATACCTCTAGTCGGATTAGCCTCGGGAGGGACTTCTACCGCGCCTGCGAGCGCACCTAGCGCGATTCCAGCTGATAAGCCTCGGTTGGATTTTGAGAAGGACCTGGAAGACTACTTGCCAGTGTCAGTTCGTAAACCCCTTTCTCCAGGTATGACAGCTCGCTTAGCATTATTATGAAATAATTTAGCTGTACAGGCTGTAGATGCGACGTATATGCTGTCGGCCAGGGGTAAATATCGTCTTTTATGCCTCTTCTTTGGGAAAATTAATATTACGTTGATATTAACTTTCTTTTGTCTTATTTTCAGGGGAAGACCTCTTCGAAAAGGGTGATGTAGACTCGTCCATTGGCTCTGTGTCAGGTCCTAGTGGTGACACGGAGGTACCTGATTTTGACGAGGAGACCTCTTCGGGTGTTGGCTTGCCTGTCGAGGAGACTCTTGAGATATCTCAAGAGGAGGACGAGCCTGTCATTGCGACAGTGCCTCTTTTGAGCACGCCGATCACTTCGTCCGGTATTGGCGATTCTTCCTTCGTCACACCTCCTATTACGGCAACGGCCATGGCGACGTCGTCCGTGGTGATTCCTGGGGGGGAAGTCGCCATCATCGCGGACACTCCCCGCGTTCATACGGATCTAGTTGGGCTGACCGAGCAGTACACTGGTATCTTCTACACCACTTTGAGAACGCTAATGTCAATGGTGTTGGCGAAGAAGCTGGACTTTGCATCGCTGAAGAGGTCCTCTCGGTTCTCGATAGAGGCAGTCAGGGAATTCGGTGATGCCGGGGTAGCTGACGCGCTGGAGGCGATGGTTAATGGCTTAGAGCAACCCATTAACGAATACCTGCAGCTTGCTCGAGGCAACATTGAAGCTCTGGTCCAGGCCAGATACGACTCCTTGACTGCGCATCTTGTTGAAAAGAAGGAAGGTCTGAAAAAATTCATCGAGACCAATCAACAGGAGATGGATAAAAGGAAAGTCGTTTTGGAGGAGACTATCGCCCTTCAAACGAAGTGCCAGGCCGAGCATGACGGCAATGTAGCGAGGGTCCGCAAACTGGAGACAAAGCTTGCTCAGGCAAAGGAGTGGGCTTCTCAGTCATCGGAAGGTCTAGATGTGGTAAATGGCCGATTGGTCGCAGCACAACCAAACTTGGCGAGTGCAGGAGTCGCCCGTGCCGGTCTCCTTCGGGCTAAAGCTGAACTGTCCCTCTTGATAGATGACGAGGCACGGTTGGAGCAGGTCCGCGCTGATGTCTTGGATTCCGGGGCTGAGAGGATGGCCATACTGGCGCAGCAGCTTCGCGACCTGACCGCTCCCCCTTCATGATGTACTTTTGCTTTTGCTTTTTAATGTACTCTTGCTCTTTTTTGGGAATAATAAAGAGGCTTTTTATCTGACTTTGTGGACCCATCATTTCGGAATGTAAATAACAGGTTTGGGTGAAAGTGATATCAGAGGTAGTATGGACATGATATACTTTGGTAAGTTTTAGCAGAGCAAATCTATTCAGAGGTCATATGGACATGACAGAATATGATCCAACTAGTTTCGTTTTGGAAGTAGTTTTGTCAGAATGAGATCACCTTATTCCACTTAAGCAGAGGAGGTTTAAGCATAGTACCTTTTCAGGAATTTGCCATTGATAGGAGCCATTAGCAGCTCTCTATTAGGCTGGGCTAACCTGTAAGCGCCGTTTGAGAACGTTGTCTCGATCACGTAAGGGCCTTTCCATTTGGGCTGGAATTTGTCTTTACTCCTGTGAGAAGGTACTATGCTTAAAAGTTCTGGAAAGTTTGCCGGTTTTGAACACTCTTTCCATTACTTTTTGATTAAAAGTTTTGGAAATGCGTGCTTGGTAGGGCGCGATGCGCTACTGAGCTTGGAGGTATTTCTCGTCTAATCCTTCTAGCTCTTGAAGCCTTAACAGGTCATTCTTTTCTTGAGTTAACTCGTTGGCCATGGCTATACTGAGTGACAAAATTTGAATTTCGATGGGGAGAACTGCTTCACTCTCGTAGACCAATGAGAATGGCGTACAACCTGTCGGTGCTCGTACCGTGGTGCGATATGCCCAGAGACATTATTCCAGCTTCTCATTCCAATATTTTTTGTTCGAAGAGACGAATTTCTTCAAGAGCTTGATAATGGTTTTGTTGAAGGCTTCCGCCAAACTATTAGCAGCCGGATAATATGCTGTAGAGGAAACATTTTGTATCCAATTTTTATCGCAAAACCGGTGGAACGCATGGCTGATAAACTGAGGCCCATTGTCATGGATAATCCTTCGGGGAACCCCAAACCAGTAAATGACGTGATGCTTGATGAAGCTGGTCACATTAGATGTCTTTACCTCAGCAAGAGGGATCGCCTCTGCCCATTTGGAGAAGTAATCCGTGATGGCCAGTATGAACCAGTTACCTCTGTAAGAAGACGGGTGAATAGGACCAATGATATCCATACCCCATGCTTCGAAAGGCCAGGATGCAACCGTAGGATGTAGATATTCGGACGGTTGATGTATGAAGTCTGCGTGAACCTGACAGGCTCTGCATCGTCTGGCATACTGGATTGCGTCTGCGATCATAGTAGGCCAGTAATAGCCCATTCTCCTGATACGATCCTGTAGCTTAGGACCGGGTTGATGTGCCCCACACACGCCATCGTGAGCTTCACGGATAATCTGTTGTACTTTATCACCAGAGAGACATCGCAATAATAGCCCGTCATAAGACCGGCGATATAGGCATTGTGACGATGCGTCGAAGTAGAAGCGTAAGGATCGTCTTTTGACAGATATTGCTTCTTTAGGATCTTCTGGCAAGATTTCGTATTCTATAAAATCTATAAAAGGACTTCTCCAGTCTCTCTTGGGAGGATCTGTGTCCACCGTGTAGTTGCATTCGATGTGAAAGTTGTTTTTCACACAGAATAAGTCTCTATTAAGAAGGATTACCAAATTCTGCCTTCTTATAGGGGTAGCTAAATCTGCAGCTAGACTGGCTAGGGTATCAGCTTCCAGATTCTGAGATTGAGGTACATGCTCGAGGAAGAATCCCTTGAATGTCATGGCTATCTCGACCGTTGCTTGGTGATAGGCGATGAGGTCGGGATTCCGGACTTCATATATTCCTCTGACTTGATTGACGATCAGTAGAGAATCACCGAAGGCTTCCAGAGATTCGATCCCCAGCTCTCTAGCGACTTAGAGCACGATTAGTAGAGCGTTATATTCTGCCACATTGTTAGAACAGGGCTCGCTAAGAGAATATGCTCGATAGATAACGAGTTTATCAGGAGTGACTAGGACGATCCCTACTCCTGAAACCACGTTTCCCCTGGGACCAGTCTTGGAGGCGCCATCGAAGAACAGTTGCCATGCATCGCCTTCCGTTTCGGAATTACACTCTACAACTTCGTCGGAAATGTCCTCGTATAGTTTGGAGGCCTCCGGGATGGGATGAGCAGCTAGAAAGTCGGCCAATGCATGGCCTTTGACGGACTTCTGAGGGACGTACACCATGTCATATGGCATAAATAACATTGCCCAAGTCGCGAGTCGGGAATTAAGGACACTTGGCTTGCTCATCAGTACCCGAAGAGGATTGATCCTAGAGATGATATGAATGGTTTGGCCCGTGACATAGTGTCGCATTTTTTGAATAGCGAACATCAGAACCAAGCATTCTTTCTCCACAGGGTTGTACCGGTGTTCGGCTCCGACTATCATCCTGCTGAGGTAGTAAATAGCCTGCTCGTGGCCCATATCGTTCTTTTGTACGAGAAGAGCTCCCAGAGAATGATCCATTGCTCGAACATATAGCACAAATTTTTTTCCTATGACGGGCGGTACCAGAACTGGCGGGCTAGTGAGGTAGCACTTGATATCTCCGAACGCTTGTTGACAGGCTTCGTCCCATACGAAGGATACACCTTTCTTCATGAGATGAGAAAAGGGCTAGCATCTCCCGGAGAGGTTGGATATGAATCTTCGGATATAAGCCAGATGACCTTGAAATCCTCTGAGTTTCCTCAGATTATGGAGCGGTCGCATCTCTAAGATGGCCTTGACTTTATCAGGGTCCACTTGAATGCCTTTGGCGGTAATGACAAATCCCAGAAATTTGCCGCTAGATATCCCCAGAAAGGACTTTGTAGGGTTCATTTTGAGTTGATGTTGGCGCATCAATTCAAATACTGTCTTCAAGTCTCCGATGTGATTATCCCTGAGGCAGCTTTTGACAGCTACATCATCCATGTAACACTCCACTGTCTTGTGTAAATGCTTATGGAATATGTTACTCATAGCTCGTTGGTACGTAGCCCCGGCGTTCTTTAATCCGAAGGGCATGACCGTATAGTAATATACCCCCAGTGGTATCCGGAAGGCGATATTCTTCTTGTGTTCAGGATGCATCTTGATCTGATTGTATCCTGAGAATCCGTCCATGAAAGACATACATTCAAAATCGCATGTATTGTCGATCATGACGTCTGTGATGGGAAGAGGGAACTCATCCTTGGGGCAGGCTGTGTTCAGATCTTGATAATCGATGCAGATCCGTACTTTCCTATTCTTCTTCATGACCGGGACAACATTGGCGACCCAGTCGGGATGTTGTTCCTTATGGATGAAGCCGCAGGCTATTAACTTCTTGACTTCAGCTTCAATGGCGTCCATCATGTCCGAGCGGAACCGGCGTTGGTGCTGCTTCACAGGCTTTGAATCGGGCAATATGTTGAGTTTATGAGTAGCCACCTTTGGATCAAGACCTGGCATAAACTCATAATTCCACGCAAAGACGTTGATATATTCTTTTATCAGCTGGGTAATTTCTTCCCTTTCTTCTTCGGAAAGGTCGTTACTGATAAATATCGGCTTTGGTAAAAGTTTATCCCCTACGTCAATCTGGATAACTTCATCTTTAGTGGGAGGTTCTCTCTGCTCGAAGCGGAACTCCCATTGTGTATCCATCTGCTGAGCCCAAGCGTCATTCTCGAATGGTTCGGATTCTTGTTCGTCTAATTCGAAGGAATCCGTCGCTACCATATTTGCTGATAATGTTTGATCGAGAGCACGAGATGAGCCGGAGGGCAACGAGCCATTTTGAAAGGAGGGAAAGATATCCTCGTTCGACTTGGAAGTCGTAAGGGAGGTGGCATACCCTAACCCGAAACGGGTTTGTTGATAGTGGGGATTGCCGAGTAGCGGTGTTCGTCTGCCTTTCCCGTAGTTGAGATCGGGTTCCATCCTCAAGTTGTAACCCATATTTTATATGATCTTCAAGGCTTGCAGGCTGTACCTATGAACTTGCATTTCACCAGAGTCGTCATCAAAGGAATCCTCTTGTATAGTCTGTTCGTTACGCATACGGCCGAAGACTATTGAACGCTGACCATTGCGGGCAGGTGGAACAATGAAGATAGAATCCTCATGTGGTCCATACGTCGTGGTGACATTGGGTGATGACGCCACTTCCCATATGTGCGGATGATAGGAATCTATAGCGGTCTATGCAGACTATGAGGAATGATGCTGATTGAGGATCCCGGATCTATGTGAATTCGATCGACCTCCATGGAACCGACGTACCCGGTGTGGTAGAGGGGTCTGTCATGCCTGTTATGTTTTAACAACATGTCGTCTTGAGTGAAAGTGATGTTTGGGACCACCTCCATCACACTGTGGCATCGGGGACACGCTATAGGTTCTTCGTTGGGGGACTTGAGTTGGGTCAAGTATGTATCCGTATGCATCAATGCTTCACTCAGGGCTAGACGAGTGTCTTGGGAGAGCCTGAGTAGCTCGAAGATGGACAACCTGGCTGGTGTATTAGCCAGTTGGGCCAGGATATCGAAGTTGTACGGCTTCTCTAAACCTTTGTTTTAAATGTTTTTCTGAGTTTTATCGAAGCGCACTTCTTTTTGCTTCCCCTTGTCCGCCGAAGTTGTTCTCGAAGGACCGGCCTCTGATACGGCGGGCTCTGGCTCTGAAGCCTTGGCAGCTGAAGCGTCTGCAGGTGCATCTTCCTGACTGGCTCCGTAGTCCTTGAGGTAAGCCTTCCCTGAACGGGTTGCTGTGGCCAAAACCTCGTCTTTGTCTGATGTCGAAGAAGTTGTAACCATATGGCATGGCTTGCATTTAGAGTTCTTTCTGGACTTAGCTTTAGTAGCATTAGTCTCTTTTTCGAGCTCCGATACCAAGTCTGGGTGAACCCATATAATCTCGCCTCTCTGGGTGGTTAGGTGTAACATGTCGTGATTTTGACCCCTAGCCGGAGGGAGATTAACGATGTTCATCGTTGTCCGAGAAATAGGTGTAACACCGTCCGGTACTTCTTGGGGAGGCAGATTGCCAAATTGCAGAGAGATCATGTTGGCCGTGACCGTCTTCTCGCTATTGTGTAGGGTTATGGCTTTAGCATCGATCAGCTCTTGGATCTTCCTTTTCAGTATGTAATACACTTTTGTTGGGTGGTATACGTATCTGTGGAAGATGCAGTACTTGGGGTTGTTGGCACTGCCGGCTTCACTGGGCCGCCTCTCCTCCGGAAGGTTGATCTTGCCACTCTTGACGAGATACTCGAATATACTCGGAATATCATCGTCGTCGAAAGAGTATGCCTCGACGGGCCTGGAAGTACCAGGTTTTGTCTGCGTGGTTGTCGCAGTCTTCTGTCTGGACGTTTTGATCGCCAGAGCTTCTTTTCCTTTGGGACTGCGAGGATGGTCGTCGTTGGGGGATGACCTCTTGCCTCTGTCAGAGGTAGAGATCATGATGCCATTGTCCATGCCTTGCGACTGTTGTCCTCGGTGGCTACCGTTGAGATGATGAACGAGGGCCAATCATGGAACTGATATGGTCCTGTGAACACCGAGATCACGGAAAGGAGGTTCTTCCTGCAAATGTCCACCAATGCTGAGTCTGGAACTCCTGGAGGCATCTGTAAGGTGGCTTGACGAAAATGTTCGACGAAGGTGCGAACGTCCTCCTTTTTCCTCTATTTGACTTCGATAAGAGAGGACATAGACATGTCCATTCCTCCCTCGTAGAATCGTGTGAAAAATAGAGCCTTGAAGTCTTCGAAGGAAGTAATGCAGTTGTCTGCCAGGCTGCGGTACCACTGGTAAGCTACTCCTGAGAGACAGCCTTTGAATACCCGGGTGAGGAGGGCGTCATTCCCTTGTAGCAACACCGTCATAATACTAAAATAGTTCATGTACTGACTTGGTGATGTTTTTCCCTCGAACAGGGCCATAGTCTGAGGTTTGTACCTCGGAGGAAAAGGGACCTTTTCCCAGATAGCTGGGTATGGCTGGTTGATTCCCAATTTCTTGAGCTGATTTTTGTGCTTCAAGGCGTCTAATTAGGCTTTCAACTCCCGCACTGCTTGTATCAGATTTTCAGCTGGTAGCGAGACCACGGAATGGTGCGGAGTTGGTTGTATCGTGACTCCCGTAGGAGGTAGTACATTCTTCCGGTGAGGAAGTGAAGGACCAGCTGACTCTTGATCTAGAGCAGGCTCTTGGATCGTGTTGGATGGTGGTAGGTCCACCCCCACACGTATCTGAGTAGGCGGGGCCGACGTTTGAGCCATAGCAGCCTCCTGTTGAGTTAGCATCATTTAGTGCATGTTCTCCATCATGGATTGCATTTGCTTCAGAGATATCTCTAGTGTAGTAATACCTTGCTCAGCGTTCCGTGATGGCGAGGCTTCCTCGTGTTCATCTCCAATGGCATAAACTCCCATCTCCCTGGGCGTCATTGAAGGATGAGTATAGGTCGCTGCAGAAGTTGACTCTATACTCTCAGTATCGGATTTGGGAGACTGGCGACCCCCAACATCGGAATCAGAAGAGCACGAAGTCAGTTGTCGTGACCTTGAACGAGTGTTCTGGAACACCCCAGCTTCAGTGTCCCTAAGGAGCATGTTGAATTTTCTTCGGCTCGGAGTTCTAGAGGACGGACGTCTTGAGTCTGAGCTTCCTCCAGGTATATGTGAAGCCATGTTCACAGATGCATGCGCGGGCTCTTCTTCTGGAAAAGATGGAGAGTAGCTCAGCCGGTCAAAAACCGGCCATTTTGCTTTAGAACAGCAATAATTAATTACAATCCTGTGACTATTACAGCAGCGCTCGCTAGGAGGCGTAATAGCTACGCTGGAAGATCCCCTCTCCTTGCGTTTCCGGATTAGATATTTGCGCAGGTCAGGAGGAGTTGCAGGAGAAGAAGATGATGGCTTGTTGCTTCTGTTCCCATTGGTGGGCATACGGATGATGGGGACCATAGTCTTCCTTGTGCCACCCGTATACAACAGGTTGGCCATCTGGGTGGCGGATAATCCCCGAGGAGGGTATCTTTCTGCAACTGGAGCCTTCTTTACGCTTAGGGACTTCGCCTGACGTAATTTTGAGCTTTTCTCTAGCAGGCGTAAAGTTGAGGATGTCCTCAGTCGGCCATCAGCGTCTCGCGTGATTCGGAGGGCGTGCAGATTGTTCCCTTGCTGGCGTAAATGCTGAGAAATTGAGTAGTCTGTCGCTCGCTTTCCTTTGCGGAGATCACAGGGATCATCTGGTTCTCCGTAGAGGTCAGATGTTGTTTTATGCGCGGAGCGTGTCTTGTACTTCTGATTTGGCGCTAAGGCTTTATCAGAAGTTTTGTCTATTCTGCCAGGGACGGGAGACTGAATTTTATGCGCAGAGCATGGAGTATACTTCTGGGTTAGCGCTGAGGCATTGCCAGAAGTTTTGTCAGTTCTGTCAGAGACAGGCGACTGAATTTTACGCGCAGGGCACGGAGGGAGCAATGCTACAACCTTATTGGTCGGAGAGATCGGAGAGATCGGAGAGTCCACAGGAATGGTAGAGGATGTCTTGGGCATCCAGACCTTACGCAACTTCATATTGCTTTGGACAGAGAGAGAGTGAGAGCTGCCCTTTGTTCGGAGCATATCTTCGTAGGCAGACTGGTCGAACTGGACGACCAGTGTCTTCTTCATGGATCCCACGGATACCGTATCGTGTTGAGCAATAGCTTCCTCATCAGAAGAGAAAGATGTCTCCAACAGAGTCGCCATCTTATTTTGGTGATAATATAAACGAGAAAAGATTTGATGAATGCGGAAAACGAGGTCTTGTATGAAGACCCGCCCTTCTTTTATGTTTATAAATAAGATCATACAAATTTGATCCTACACGAGGATGTCTAAGTACAATTTATTTAATCTAGTTGAATATTGCTATAGGTGTCTGATCTGCAGTCGATCACTTTAGCCATTGGACCACACGATGTTGAAGAAGTACCGTGGAAGACAGGTAGCAGCTTCGAGGGTTGCTAAAAAGGGTGGATGCCCGATGCCAAAGTCTTCGATCCCTTCTCTTTGCCTGAGCTCCTGATTCTCCTCTCTCTCTCTCTCTCTCTCTCTCTCTCTCTCCCTCGACCTTCTGACCTTCGATATTTGCGACCGTTGGATCTGATACTGGATTTCTTGATCAGTTTTCAGATCTAATTTCTTCGACCTTGTCATCTGTTGATAGAGGTCTCTATTTATAGAGTTTTAGTGACAGTGACCACTCAATCGGTGTAAAAACCGAGTAGTGGAAAGTTTAGCACCCTTTTACACAACGGTTAAAATAACCAATGCCTGCGTATAGATGATTCTTTGAATGAGCGTGTGACGCAGGTCCAACTTAGGGACAAAATACGTATAATCGCTACGAAGATCATGGCATAGAAGCTACGTAGGTAGGTATCCATTGTATAGAAGAGGTTGGCATAGAAGCCAATGTCTGTCACCCTGGCATAGAAGCCAAATAGTTATCAAACCGACATAGAAGCCGAATAGGCGTAGAAGCCGAGTGGTCATAGAGGCCGAGTAGGCGTAGAATTCGAGTGGTCATAGAGGCCGAGTAGGCGTAGAAGCCGAGTGGTCATAGAGGTCGAGTGGACGTAGAAGCCGAGTGGTTATAGAGGCCGAGTGGGCGTAGAAGCCGAGCAGGCACCGAAGCTGAATAGGCGTAGAAGCCGCTGCGTAATGTGCCAGAGTGATAATGTGGACGTCTTAGCTGGAATTATGGCTCTTGGAGATAATCAGATCTCTCGCATTAAATGCAGAGATCTGCCCCCATCCTGTGCATTAAATACAGATGCTTGTCTTTAAGATTTGCCATCATTCTGCGCATTAAATGCAGATACGCACCTTGAACCCTGTGCGAAGAGTAACCGCTGTCGTGGTAGTCTGTTCGTCTTCTGTGGAGTGTAAGGAGCTCACGTTTGCCTGTGTAAAACTAGGCAGCGTATTCCCTTGTATGCGTAGGAGCAGGTCTCGCAAAGGGGATGTCACTAAACGACGGTTCGGTGATATTTAATCAAATCTCCTGCCTTATATGTGGAGATCCGCCATCATCCTGCGCATTAAATGCAGAGGCATGTTTTGAAGGTCTGCCACCTTTCTGTGCATCAAACGCAGAAACGTGCCTCGGGCATCTGTCAGTATTCGGCGCATTAATTGCAGAGACTTGCCTTGAGGGCCTGTCACCACCCTGTGCATTAAATGCAGAGACATGACTCGTGTCCCGTAAGGAGTGCAGCTTTTGACATGGCAGGCAGTTTGTCTTTCGTGGAGCGTAAGGAGCTCTCATCTGCCTGTGTAAAACTAGGCAGCGTATTCTTCCGTGTACGTAAAAGCGGTTTACGCAAGGGAAATGGCAGTAAATGACAGCCTGGGTTGCAGTGCCGCGCCATCATTATAGCCGTCGCCTGGGTAGTCGAGAAGTATCCCTTTGTCAGAAGTTGAGATGTCAGGTTCATTGCAGGGAATACGAAGCGTCCCTCGTACACTTCAACGCTGCATTGAAAGAGGATGAGTTTTATGCCATAAAGGCGATGAAGCACCCTGTTTACGCTGAAGCGGCCTTGATATACTGCCCTATGCGGATGGTCCTCGAGCCTATATTTCACGCTGTGCTTGGCAGAGAAGCTCTGTTTGCACGTTGAAGGCTCTGAAGTCCTCTTTTTACGTTGCTTTGCATCAATATGCTGCGTAGAGCTATCCAGCGTATTTTTTATGCTTCTACAGCTACGCTCAAGCCGTCGAGCCCTCCTCTGTTCAACCGGAGCCACTGCCATCAGATCAACTGAACCGAGAGTTCAACCGGAGCTGCTACCATCAGATAGACGGAACCGAGAGTTCAACCGAAGCCGCTGCCATCAGATCGACTAAACCGAGAGTTCAACCGGAGCCGCTGCCATCAGATCGATTGAACCGAGAGCTCGCTGGAGAAGCTGTACTCGATCTGGACACGTCCCCCCTCCGTGGGCCAGGCTAGACCGATCGACAAGCCGCGAACACCGCTGCTGACGACGACCACGACATCGAATCATTCGCTTCCATATACACAGGTTCGAACCCTCGCATGCATGAACACGTACACGTATACACGTATTCCTCATAGTAATCCACACGTATTAGCTGTAGAGTATCCAGTATACGAACGGTATATACATATTGTATATGTATTGTTATATGATAAACGTACTCGGTACACATATATATTTATGGTGTATATCCATCGCATATATACAGATGTAAATGCCATGTGTATATATATATATATATATATATATATATATATATATATCATATTGTGCTCAATTAACATAAAGCATACGTATATTTATATATACAATATAAACCCTATTAAGTAATAGATGCATACTTCTGTTATAATGATAATTAATTAAGTATTGATGTTTATGATAGATAACAATAGGCATTATATACCCGTATACGAGGTGACCCTAACAAATTATGGATACCATAGCTATCTTGACCTGTGACCATGTAGTGTATTAGAAGACTGCCACATGTACATTGATGTACTGGCAAGACCGTACTATTGACTGTCTGTTATGCATAGCAACGACAGACGTGACCCCTTAGCGTAATCCCTAAGATCATGGTGTTGATTGTGTAATGGTATAATATCTGATGCAGTATTGTGTTTATGATATATCTATAGGACTGTTGGATCACTTAGACGATACTTTGGAACCCGGACATTGGTATTGCCAGCTAAGGACCACAAGCGAGTACATTCTCTGACAGTTTTCATTATGTTGATTATCTCTATAATTCTTGTTGTATAGTGTACATGACCCTGACACTGTTCTTTACACGAGTTAGCATCATTGAGACCTGTCACGAGGAGTCGTGATTGGAATCCATCGTGCTAGCTGGAGAAATTGTGAAATATTAGTAGCTTGTGTGATCATACCCAACTTTACATGCATTATTAGCTCACCCACACCTCACGTCGGTGCAGCCTTACCCTTACATGCCTCATCGCTGTTACATATGGTTAGCCAAACTTATTGGAGATGATCGCTAATCAATATAATGAGTCATATAGCCCAAGCCGATCACATGATATGCTGATGTTTCACACACTTAGTCAGATAATTCCTGACATGTATCTGGTATATTGATCTTGCATCTCCATATGTTCTAGTTATTATTCCTGTACACACTTACATCCTAGTTCATTATTCTTGCGTGTACTTGTAGTTCTATTCATTGTTAGATGCATATTGATGATGATGTTCCAGTATTTCTTATTCCAGCATTTCCTTTATTCCAGTATCTTATTGCCAGTTGTTCATATCTGTCTTGTATTTCTTTACACTATGTTATAGTTTTTGTCAATATATGTGGAACTGCTGTTAGAGGTGTATTTCGTTCCAATCCTGACTGGATATTTTTGCTAGAGAATCTTGAGGATTTCTGTACTACGCACTATGGACCAGGTATAGAGGCTGACTACGCACCAGAGATCCTAGAGGAGACTATGCCTCTAGATGAGACATTAACCACAGCTATCTAGATATTATTTATTATATATGGAGGTTATTTCAGTTTATGTTACTCATGTTAAGTTTAATTGGAGACTTGTGTTGGACAGCTAGACTGTGATTATCTTTATGTTTGAACATGGTGTTTAACTAGGTCATTTCCTTTTGTCTTTTATCGTGCCTTATAGTTGTTGTGATTGAGTTATACTGTGAGATTATTGTGAGATGTATATTAACCTCCTTATGGAGATGGATATCATTGACAGGTGTTTAGCTATATAGTATTACTGTGACCTAGATAGCGTTCTACCGCCGATGCTGCAGCGTAGGCTGGACGTACCTACGCTCTCGTGCCCCTATACCGGGTGCGGGTCATGACAGATTCCCAATACAAGTCTCTAAATGGATGCAAAGAGCCCTCAACTTCTGTACTATTCACCTCCTTGTAGATCATTGCCCCATCATTGCTCCTAGAGTCTCCAATGGTGAAGTAGATATAAATTAGGAAGGGAATTAGTAGGGATTTGGTGGAGAGAAGAGGGAATTTGGGAAAAATAATTTTAGATCTAATTTGGAATAGTAAGAGAAGGGAGGAAAGAGAGTGCTCCTCTCTTATGGTCGGCCCCTTTGGCTTGGTGTCCAAGCAATAGTAAATGTCCAATATACCCCTTAGGGCTTGTCATGATGAAATATAATTAAGGAGAGAATTCTACTCCAAATAGTTAGTTAATTAAATCAATAACTTAATGAAAATAAATAATTATTGACTCAAGTGTCTCTAACCTAAAGTTGGTCTATGACAAGCGTAGATAGGTCCAATTAGGTTCACTAACAACTAGTCTAACTAATGGCTAACAACTAACCATTAATTATATACAACATATAAACATATATAGTAATATTAATTATTGAAAATAAAAAATACCATTCAATATTATAATTATGAAATACTATTATTCATAATATTACTAATAATAGAAAAAGACAAAAATAACCCTCTCTAAGAAAGTGGCAGTGACAAGTCTACCCTATCACGCCCTGATTCTGCAGAATCGATAACCGGCCCCCGGAGGTGATGCCGTGCGAGCGTAAGGCACGCTAGCATAAGGCCTAGCATAATGATATATATATATATATATATATATATATATATATATATATATATATATATATTTATAAACATAACAGCATAGTACGGAAGCTAAATATTTCATATTAACATGAAGAAAAGTTTTCTTTATTAATAATGTACATCTTTGTTACAAACTCTTGACTAAAAAGTAAGGGGTTCCGTATGGGCTTACAAGACTGACGCAAAATGAGATAGTCATTCCATATATTACATCCTTTACTAGAACTTCAAAATATAATGGACACCTTCGGACGAAGCTATCGCCTTTCCTCTGAGCTGCGTAAGGTGTGTGCACAAGCTCCAGATATTTTGTACAAGTTCCAAAAGGCACGAACAGAGTGCGCCGAGTAATGGACTTACTGGGGGAGGAAGCTTCATCTTCTCGTCGCATCTCCTTGGCTCAGGGAACCTGCTGCAACAAGGGTCAGTACTTTGAAAAGTACCGGTGAGGGCGAGCTAACACAACTAACCAAATTGACAAAATATTCAGGTAAGGTAAACAAATTATTATTGTGGACTTTCTATCTTACCTTAGTTCAAGTTACAGCTTGCAACATATATATATATATAATGACTGAACAAATGTGCCACCGTTCGATACTTTTTACCTGCGACATCGCATCCACCTGTACAAGACTTACCATATTCTTTCCTGTCAAGAAGACATCATTAGCTTGAATAGATAATGCAGTAATATGCTGAATCATGGGACACATTTTTACCGTGGACAATATCTACAGTAAGATGGTGATCCTTGCGTCGCTGGTAGCACGCCCCACTACAAGATCTCGAGTTACACGTGCTAGTCTTGCTAGCGTAGCTATCCGAGTTCCGCCCGGAATAAATTAGCCACATTGCCCCGGAGACCGTTTGCAGGAACTAAACCTTGTGCACAAGTTGTCCGACCAAACGATGTCTCAATACTAAGTTAACAAATAAAGCATTTCAAGCCATCAGAATGAACATAACTACTTTTGCACAGTCTGATTGGCATAGTCTACTTGGTCAAGTGATCACATTTAAAATATTTTACACTACTCATTTGCACAGTTATAAATAATATGTTCCGGCTATAACTGAAGCATAAATAGATAAATGCATAGCGGACAAGCACGCATACAATGTGATCCTACTAAAATTTTGTATGACAAGCATTAGTGTTCCAAGTTTACTTCTTATTATCTTAACTCACTTATTATTATTCTTATGGTGTAGTTGATCGGAATGCACAAATGAGTCATAGTATTAAGAAAAAAGACTTGGAAGAAGGGAGCTAATCAAAATTAAAGCCACTCAATAGTTTGAGAATCGGGAAAGACAAAGGGAAGATCTTCATGACTCGCTCATGCGTCGCCTACACGATCACATGCACGCACCAACAGATGACCAATATTACCTGCCTCGGTCTTCTAAATTTGATTACAAAATATGAAGTTCAAGGAAGGAAGACAATGAAATTCTTCAAAACTGTTCTAGAAAATGCAAGTCACAAAACCAACAAGAAAGGAACTAAGCGGCATTAAAATTGGCAAAGAAACCAACGCAACTGAAAGGCCCCTCGCGACTCTGCCGTCGAGTCCTTCCTCGAGGTATGATCTACTGAATATGGGACTTAATTCCGAAGAAACTAATCCATAACGAGGAAAGGATCTTGATTCAATATGTCCCGATCGAACGATGCCAAGTATTTCATAGCCACGCTCCCCGAATAGGGGAAACGGGGCAATATATCTTAACCAACTAATAAAAAGTTTTGTTCTCGAAACATAGGAATAGAACTTACCCCTAAGAAAATAATAAGAAAAAAATTTCTTTTATGTCTGATTCGAGTTCCCAGGTCGATACCTCAACTGCGTGGTTCCGCTAGAGTACAGGCGTGAGTGGGACTGAACAATTTTGTAGCTGCTTATCCTTTCAATCGATGATCTGTACAGGTTTTACTTTATAGGATAAGTCTGCTTGCAAATCCAACTGACCAAAATCTACCATATGACTCGGATCATGCACGTAATTCTGCAGCTGTGATACGTGACAGACATTATATCTGTCTGTTAGGATCGGTAGTAGGGCAATTTGAAATACAATTGGGGAGACTCACCTGAGAATTTCAAACGGACCAACAAATCGAGCACTTAGCTTCCCCTTTACTCCAAATCTCATAACTTCTCGTATCGGCGTGACCTTAAAAATACGTTATCACCAGCAGTAAATTCAAGGCTCGCCTATGGATATCCGCATAACTCTTCTGTCAACTTTATTCCACCTTTAATCGCTCTCGGATCAGTCGAACCTTCTTAATGGTCCACTCTACTAGCTCCGGGCCGAGGATCTGTCGTTTGCTAACTTCATCCCAACAGATAGATGATCTGCACTTTTGTCCATACAAAGCCTCGTACGGAGCCATCTGAATACTGGAGTGGTAACTATTGTTGTATGCAAATTTTGCCAACAGTAAATGGACATCCCAACTTGACTTCGAGTCGATTGAACAGAGGCATAACATATCATCAAGGACCTAGTTCACCCGCTCTGTTTGGCTGTCTATATGAGGATGGTACGCTGAACTGAACTTCAACTTGGTCCCCATAGATGATTGAAGGCTTTCCCAGAAACATGATAAGAACCATCCGTCCTGATCTAAAATAATAGACACTGGCATGCCGTGCAGTCGAACTATCTCATCAAGGTATATCAGAGCCACGCGATCGATATTCCAAGTAACTTTGATGGAAATGAAGTATGCTGACTTGGTTAATCGGTCAATGATGACCCAGATGGTGTTATTTCTTCGTTGTGTCTTTGGCAAGACAACAATAAAGTCTACCGTAATATGGTCCCATTTCCACTCCTGGATATCAAGGTTCTGCATTTCTCCACCCGACCTCTGAGTCAAGTATTTATAGGATCTCTATCTGTCAACTACAAGCTAAAGAAGGAATTGAGAGTATAGGCATCGAGCTGTGAATTCGATATCGAGGCAAACCGATTGGTGGCAAGCTATAACTGAAGCATAAATAGAATTGGAGAGTATCTTTTCACCCAGTCGGACCTATACTTCAGGCTCTGGTGATCATTAAAAAATTGGCAAGACACGCCATCAAGGTAGTGTCACCATAATTTCAGTGCGAACACAATCGCTGCTAGTTATAGATCATGTGTCGGATAGTTGCGCTTATGCGGCTTCAATTATCTTGAAGCAAAAGTTATCACCATATTTTGTTGCATGAGCATATCTCCCAAGCCTTGGCCTGAGGTGTCACTAAAGATTTGGAATCCCATATTCTTGTTCAGTAGTGCAAGTATAGGAGCAGAGATGAGACACTGCTTTAATTCCTAAAATAAAGCTTCATAATTGGAAGACCACTCGAATGCGACTCCTTTCTGAGTGAGATGAGTCAAGGGCAAAGCAATTTTTGAAAAGTCTTTCAGAAACCAACTGTTGTAGCCCACTAACCCGAGAAAGTTTCAAATTTTATTGGTTGATGTAGGTTGCTTTCACTCGACGATTGCTTCAAGTTTCTTTGGATCGACTGTGATTTCTCCCGCAGAAATGATATGCCCAAGGAAGACACACTGCTTAGCCAAAATTTCCCTTGCTCATATTTGCGTATAGCTTGTTGTCCCGAAGAATCTAAAGCACGGTACGTAAGTACTCCTCATATTCCTTCTTGTTCTTTGAATACACCAAGATATCATCAATGAACACTACTATAAACTTGTCGAGGCACTGCCAGAATACTCAATTCATCAAATCCACGAAGGCGGCAAGGGCATTGGTCAATCCAAACGACATTACCAAAAATTTATAGTGGCCATAGAGAGTATTAAAGGCTGACTTTGATATGTCATTTGGCTTGATCTTTAATTGGTGGTAGCCCGAACGAAGATTAATTTTTTAGAATACCGAGGCTTCCTTGCAGTTGATCGAAGAGGTCATCGATTTTGGAAAGGGGGTACTTATTTTGGATGGTGGATTTATTCAACTCTCGGTAGTCAATACAGAGCCTCATCGAACCATCATTTTTCTTCACAAATAGCAATGGTGTGCCCCATGGAGATACAATTGGACGGATGTACCCATGATTGAGCAGTTCTTGTAATTGGACCTTCAGCTCCTTCAGTTCGCCAAGGGCCATTTGATACAGAGCTTTGGAAATCGACCGAGCATCTAAAAATATATCTATAGTGAACTCTATTTCTTGGTCAGGCGGCATGTAGGGCAATTCTTCTGGAAAACATCAGGAAAATCTGCTACAATGGAAGTAGACTCTATGTTTGCGCAATCTTGCTGAGTGTCTTGAACGGATGCCAAGTACCCTTCATAGCCGAAATGTATCATCCTCCAAGCAGATATTTCAGAAATTACCATACAGGCATTTGACGCTCTCGACGATGGACTGTACGTATAGCAAAATTTGGTCTCGCCTGGTAGATCAAACACGACTTTCTTTTTTGCACAATCAATGGTCGCCAAGCAAGCTCTGAGCCAATCCATCCACAGAATAAGATCGTAGTCCCGGATGTCTAGAACTATCGCATCAAGTGACAATTTTCTTTCTCTGATATAAATGCAGCCTTCGCGACAAACTGAGTTAGCAGGCAAGTCCATGCCCGATGGAGTACTAACGCTAAGCCTTAGGCCTATCGGTGTTTGGAAAAATTTTTGCTCCCTAGCAAAGTTTGCTGATACAAAACTATGTATGGCATCAGAATCAAATAGTACTCATACAGAAATATTATTGAATAGCAATATACCTATCACTACGGTGTCTGAGGCGAATGCCTCTTCCCGCGATAATGTATAAACCTGGGCCACGGTGTTCAGACGACGCTCATGTTGTTGTGCAAGTTGATTTGCTTGGGGTACTTGAGCAGGATTTTATTGCTCTAGACAGTGCAGAGGGATCCAGTTTTGGCGATCAGGATAGTCACGAGCATTATGGCCCAGCCGACCATAATTAAAGCATCAGTAATTTTGATATTCGCTAGCCTAGTATCATGTACGGTTTCATTTGGCATAACGCAATCCATGATTTCCCTGATGATCACCATTGTTTGGACACATATTAGCGTTGTTTTCTCCCATATTACTAGGGCGCTTGTGATGAGAATGTTGCACAACGTCGGCAGTAGTAGAAGGTTATTATAGTTCTAGGACAAAGGCATGGTTAAGGACTTCCCTCATCGTCTCATACTTTGGAGCGACTACGTGCGTGTAAATGGAAGGTCGCAGGCCGCCTTCAAATTGTCTTGCTTGATTCATTGCGTTGAGCAGATAAGATCTAGCAAACTTGGCCAGCCAGTTAAATTCTGTGGCATACTGCTTTACCGATATACTCTCTTATTACAGATGCATGAACTAGTTCTCCTTTTAACGACGAATAGGTAGGAGAATAAACTCATCCTCGAATGTGCTATAGAAGGTATCCCACAAGATCGTCTTACCAATTATGTGCGTTCATACGAAGCTGGAGTTGGGCATAATCGACTTGCTTGTCATCAGGTACTTCTAGGAGTTTAAAGTGATCTACAAGTTTGGCCAGCCAATCTAGAGCCATGACGGGGTCCTCGGTCTCACAGAAGGATGTGTTGCAAACTTTTTTAAATTCGACAAAGTCAAAGGTAGTCACATCCTTCTTGTTTGGGGTTTAGGATGTCTTGACTTCATTTATTGGTTGCTCCACCGGTGCTGCTAGTGTCGTTGCGGAATGGTTGGAGGCTAAGGTCTGAACAATCTGTTGTAGGATATCTACCTGCTTCTGTTGGACCATAAATCAGACTTCTAGATTCTTCACAAACTTTTTCTGTTGAGCCTCGTCCCTTCGTTATTGCGCCTCTAGCATTTGCATCATCCGCTCAACCGAATCGACGGGGGGGCCAGGTCGTTGGCTCTCAGAGCTTGCCGAAATGCCTGAAGTACTTGTTTGCACTTGCATTGTTCCCTACGTTTGAGCCATTCCTTCAAAAACAAAGAACTTACATCAGTCTCATAGAGTATTACGGACTCACTGTATGGTACGTATCTTATTTTGTCCAAATAATTTCATGAGTTCAACTGGGAAGGACCAGGTCGACTTATGAAAGCTTTTTTAACATAAGGCCAAAGGATCTGAAGACGTGCTCTGATACCAATATGTCACGCCCCAATTTCGTAGAATCGCTAACCGTCCCCAGGATGTGATGCCGTGCGAGCGTAAAGTGCGCCCCCACAAGGCCTGCATAATGATATATATATATATATATATATATATAACAATAGCCGCAGAGTTTGGAAGCTAAATATTTTATATTGACATGAAGAAAGGTTCTCTTTATTGATAATATACATCTTTGTTACAAACTCTTGACTCAAAAGTAAGGGGTATCACGCAGGCTTACAAGATGAACGCAAAATAAGATAGTCATTCCATACATTACATCCGTTACTAGAACTTTAAAATATAATAAACACATTCGGGAGAAGCTATTGCCTTTCCTCTGAGCTGCATAAGGTGCGTGCACAAGTTCCGAATATTTTGTACAAGTTCCAAAAGATACGAACGGAGTGTGTCGTGTAATAGATTGGTTGGGGGAGGAAGCTTCAGCTCCTTACCACGTCGTCTTGGCTCAAAAAATTTGCTACAATGAGGGTCAGTACTTTGAAAAGTACCGGTGAGGGTGAGCTAACCCAACTAACCAAATCGACACAATATTCAGGTGAGACAAACAAGTTATTATTGTGGACTTTCGATCTTGCCTTAGTTCAAGTTACAACATGCAACATATATATATATATATATATATATATATATATATATATATATATATATATATATATATATAATAACTAAATAAATGTGCCACTTTCGGGACTGTTTACCTGCAGCGTCGCATCCACCTGCACAAGACTTACCATGTTCTTCCCTATCAAGAAGACATTATTAGCTTGAACAGATATTACAGTTATATGTTGGATCATGGCACACATTGCCACCATAGACAATAGCTACAGTAAGACGTTGATCCTTGCAGCGCGGGTAGCAAGCCCCTCTAAAAGACCCCGCATTACCCGTGTTAGTCTTGCTAGCGTAGCTATCCGAGTTTTGCCCAAAATGAATTGGCCCAGTGCCCGGGAGACCATTCGTATAAACTAAACCTTGTGCACAAGTTGTCCGATAAAACAACGTCTCAATACTAAGTTAACAAATTAAGCATTTTAAGCCATCAGAATGAACAATGCGATTGGCATAGTCTACCGGCTCAAGTGATCATATTTTAAATATTTTACACAACTCATTTGCACAGTTATAAATAATAAGTTCTAGCTATAACTGAAGCATAAATAGATAGATGCATAGCGGACAAGCGGGCATACAATATGATCGTACAAAAATTTTGTATGACAAGCATCAGTGTTCCAAGTTTACTTCTTATTATCTTGACTCACTTATTATTATTCTTAGGGTATTGTTGATCGGAACGCACAAACGAGTCACATTGTTAAGAATGAAGACTTAGAAGAAGGAAGCTAATTGAAAGTAAAGCCACTCACTAGTTTGAGAATCGAGGAAGAGAAAGAGGAGATCTTCAAGACTCCGCTCGCGCGTCTCCTACACGATCACATGCACGCACCAGCAGATGATCAATATCTCCTACCTCGGTCTTCCAGATTTTGATACATAATACAAAGTTCAAGGAATGAATACAATAAAATTTATTAAAACTATTCAAGAAAACGCAAGTCACAAAACCAACAAGAAATCAACCAAGCGACATCAAAAAAGGCAAAGAAACCAACACAACGGAAAGGCCCCTCGTGACTATGCCGACGAGTCCTTCCTCGAGGTATGATCCACTGAATATGAGGCTTAATTCCAAAGAAACCAATCCATGATGAGGAAAAGATCTTGATTCAAGTTGTCCCGATCGAACGATACCAAGTATTTCTTAGCCGCGCTCCCCGAATATGAGGAACGGGGCACTACATAACCCCCTTGAAAAAAAATCAAAATTTAAGGGTGATCGTACTCCTTCTACATAAATCCCCCAGCAATCATGTTCCAAGAAAATTCTATCTAAAATCATACAATATACAGTCTTATAAAAAGAAAATAGCATTCATTATTATGGTCTTACTTGTCATGATTTACAGTCTCAAACGGGGTATACTGACTACACTAACTATAATATAGAACAAGAGCAATCTAGAAGGTACTAATAAAGCACACAAAATAATCGATAGAATTAAAGGAAAGGAACAGGGCAGAACAAAATAAAATCTGCTAACCCATCACTTGTAGCATCGGCCTCCTCGTCCGTTATCGTAAATGTCCTGCCCCGCTGGGGTGTCTCCCTCTACTTGGCGGGACATGATGCTGTGCCACAAGTGGCCTAGCTCCATCACTCTGACCTCGTGCTCCACCAAATGGAGGTGCTGTGGGGCAATCTCTCATTTGGTATACAGCGCATCCATAAAACAAGTACACATTCAGCCTCTTCATACACACATCCCAAGTGTGTCCTGATTTCCTGCAGTAGATACAAATGGGCATCGGTTGATTCTACCCTCGAGGCTGCTGCTGCACTCGCTGAACGGAAGATCTATCTAGTGTATGTAACTGTTGGGGCTGTGCCTGAAATGCTCTCTGCTAAAATTGGGGACACTTTGCAGGTCCCTCGCTGCTACTAGCTCCACCAAAGATGCCATGATCCCTCTTTAGCCTCAAACTCAGATCTCTCTCAACCTTGCGGGCCTCCTTCAGAATAGCTGCGTATATCTCATGACTCGAGGAAATAAGAGCCTTCATCTCCCAATTTAGGCCTTCTATGAAGCGACTCGCCCTATTCTTCGGATCCCACACTATGTACTCTACATATCTGCTTAGTTTGCCGAACTCTATGGCATACTCCTCGACCGACATTTTTCTTTGTTGGAGGTTCTGGAACTTTCGCTCCAATTCAAGTCTCTCTGTAGGTGGAAAGAACTTCTTCTTGAACAGATCCTTGAAGTCTTCCTATTTTAATCCTGGATCGGTTATCTATCTGCAGCTCATTTCAGAATCACGTGTTGGCAATGTCTAATATCTGCAACCCTGCTACCTCCACCTTCAGATCCTCTGCTAGGCGGGATAAGCACATAACACGCTCGATGCTCTCAAGCCAGTCATCAGCATATATGATCCCCTCTGTCCCTTTGAAGTCACGGGGACCCAACTTCTTGAAGTCCTATATGTAGCCCGATTTGTGTTGAGCATCATGTGCCTGTGGAGAAGCCACTCTCTCAACTGCAGTAATAGCCACCTGGTGGGCATTCTCAATCTCCTGTCTCATCAAGTCCAATTGTCGGTGCTGTGCCTCAGCCTTGTCCCTCTGGGCCTCCACCATCTCTCTGAAAAGTGTGAATAATTGTGTAGCATCGAATGGCACCGGAGGTGGTTGGGGAAGTTCCTCAGAAGTAGCCGGAATTGGATCAACTTGACGGACAGGCGAAGGAGGAGGACTCCCGAAAGTGGCTGAAGCTCCTACCTGAACTGGTGAGGTAATCCTCTAAGTCAGTGGAGGTGGGGCAGTATATGCTGCTGCTACTTCTTTATTCTTTCTCAAGTCTAAGACAGGCCCCAATTTCACCCCCCTTCATCCGGGCACAACATATCCACCTTAACAAAATAGCAACTAATGTTGCTGAAACTGCTAATTTAGTTGCACATAAGTGCAACATGCCCCCTATTCCTAACCTACTGCTGATAGTGAGTTCTTGCCTTAGTTGTTGTTGCAACTAAGGTTGCTGCAACTGCTACTTGTTTCTTATTATTCTCAAGTTACACTGACATGATATCTTCCTCTCTACCCAACTAACTACACACAGCAGTATACCCACTATTGTCTGAATACTCCCCTAACCCAAGCCCCACACAGCAACTCACCCCTCATTGATCTCAGGCACAGTCACTCCTCACTGTCTCATACACATACACGAGCCAACCTACATCTATATACATAACTAGCAAACTATATATATATATATATATATATATATATATACTATGAGCATTCACATAAATACTTGATATGAAATGATACATTACTCTATGATATGCACTCAATGAATTACCAAAACTCTCAATTCTCCACAAATACCTATTATACATATAAATTACACACACACACACACACACACACACACACACACATATATATATATAATGTAATTTGCTTTAAAGAAAATTGAAGAGTAATTACACAAATTACCCCAAATGAAACTCGTATCACACCGTATCTCGAAATACCATGATAAGCTATATTCGTGTCCAATTATGGACATGTATCTAGTCTCATATCATCAATCTAAGTTTAATTAGATCTAATTGGTCTCGTGACACACACTTGATGCATCAATCTCGGAATACTCCCAAAATTGGCTCAAATCTTCATGTAGAAATCACAATAGAGATCCTATAAAACTAGTTCTTGTTCCTATGGGTTGCCCATAGCCAAGGAAGGTTTCCTAATGTAAAATGCATGAATTAGACACAAGATTATAGGAGAAATCATAATTTACCTATTGGGAGATGGATTAAAATGCTCAATATGACACAATTAGGACACAAGCTCCTTGTCAATTGCTTCTCCTTCAAGTGTTTCTTGCAATCCAAGCTCCAATGCTTCTTAGATGATGTAATTGGAAGGAATGAGGGTGAATTGAGATAAATTTTATGGAGGAAAGAGTCAATTTAGGGAAGAACATAATTGGGGATCTCTAATAAAATGAATTAATGAGAGAAGAGAGAGAGAGTCCCTCTAAGTGGCCGTCTCCCTTTCCCCCTTCTCCAAACAATGTGTAAAATCTAAGTTACCCTACTAGTTAGTCATGAGGTTTAATTAGGGTGGGCTATATTAGGAAACTTATAATTCTTCATGAAACTAATCTAATGTCCTTAATTAATTAAATAAAATGGATCTAATGGGCCTAACCCAATGTTGGGCTCAATGGATCTAATGGGCCTAACCCAATGTCCTTAATTAATTAAATAAAATGGATCTAATAGGCCTAACCCAATGTTGGGCTCAATGTGTCATGACAATCTAATTTGGTTCCACTAATAACAAGTCCAATAATAGGCTAGAACACTAACTAATAATAAATAGCACAACATAATATAAATAATTAATAGCACAATATATAATTATTTAATCACTAAATAATAAATAATAAATATACTAAATGACAAAATTATCCTCATCTAAAAATGTAGTAGTGACAAGTCTACCTTCCTTAGAAAAAATTTGTTCTCAAAATTTAAGAAAAAAACTAGCTCTATAACAAGCAATCGGAGCAAGCAAGAAAGAACTATATCTCACGGCTCAAAAAGATATGGGTATCGCTCGCGCATCTCGGCTTTTATCTCCCAAATAATCTTTTTCGGAGAGTGATGCCTCCAGGCGACGCGTACCAAGGGAATTGTATGGTTCCGCAGCACCTTCTCCCTGTAATCCAGGATCTCTACTGGTTGCTCTGGGTAGCTGAGAGTCAGACCCACCTCGATCTCCGATTGATCCAATACGTGACTAGGATCTTTCACGTACCATCTCAGCTATGATATATGGAACATATTATACACTCCATCTAGTGCAGGCGGCAAGTCTAGTCTGTAGTCCACTGTACCGACCCACGCAAGAATACCGAAGGGTCCGATGTACCGTGGACTAAGCTTTCTACCTCCACCAAAGTGCATCATGTCCTATGTCGGAGAAATCCGTAAGAACACCAGATCGCTAACCTAGAACAAAATATAATCTTAACACTTAATCTAATACAAAGCAATCACAAGTAACACAACCAAAATCTATACCTCAAACTCTAAAGGTCTCCGATGGCTATCGTCCTAATGTCGTTGTCTGTCCTGTTCCACCCGAAGTCTATCTCTAATGAGCTTCACCTTCTCAGATGCATCAACAATCATCTTCGGTCCCAACAAGGCTCTTTCACCAACATCATCCCAAGATAAAGGAGTACGATATCTCCGTCCATATAAAGCTTTGAATGGTGACATCTCGATACTGGCCCGGTAACTATTGTTGTAAGCAAACTCTACCAGGTGAAGATGATCCTCCCAAGAGCCTCTGAAATCCAAAACACAAGTGTGAAGCATATCCTTGAGAGTTTGAATAGTCCTCTTCGACTGCCTATCTGTCTAGGGTGATATGCGGTACTGAACTTGAACTGAGTGTCCAAGCTAGCTTTCAAACTCCTCCAGAAGTGGAATGTGAAGCGACTATCCTGATCCGAGATGATGCTAACAGGAACTCCATGCAATCTGATAATCTGTCGCACATACATCTCTCCTAGCTTCTCCGTAGACGTACCCACATTAAATGGCAAGAAGTGGGCCGATTTGGTCAACCTGTCTATGATAACCCAAATTGCGTCTTTTCCTCGTGGAGAACGTGGACGCCCCAAAACAAAATCTATGGTAACATGCTCCTATTTCTACTCCAGAATAGGTAAAGGCTGAAGTAAACCACATGGCCTTTGCCTCTCTGTCTTTACCTGCTAGCACACTAAACATATGGATACGAAGCACGCAACCTCCCACATCATACCATACCACTATAAATGCTTCCTCTGATCTCTATACATTTTGTTGGCACCTGGATGTATAGAGTACTGCGATCGATGTGCCTCCTGAAGAACCTGCTCGCACAATATCCCATTTGGCACACACAATCAGATATTGTGCCGCAATGATTCATCCTCAGCAACAGTGAAGTCCTCAGATAATCTCATCTGAACCTGTGCTCTGATGCTCCTCAGAGACCTATCGTCATACTACATAGCTCGAATCCTTTCCATAAACTCAGACTGTATTTATAATCCCTACATCTGCATCTCGACATTAGGTACCAGTACCTCAATACCCAAGCTCTCATGATTGGCCAATAAATGTATGTTTGTAGTCAAGTACATAGCCACTGGATATTTGCTCAAGGCATCAGCGACTACATTGGCCTTCCTTGGATGGTACTGTAATATTATATTAAATTCTTGCATCAACTCCAACCACCGATGTTGTCTCAAGTTTAGCTCTTTCTGTGTAAATACATACTTTAAGCTCTTATGGTCTGTAAAGATCTCCACACGCTCTCCGTACAAATAGTGCTTCCATAACTTTAGACCAAAAATGATCGCTGCCAACTCCAAATCGTGGGTAGGGTAATCTTCTTATAAGGACGTAATTACCTCAAAGCGTAGGAAATTACCTTCCCATTCTGTTGTAAGACACAGCCCAAACCCTTCCCTAAAGCATCACTATAAATAGTGAATCCACCTGATCTTGATGGCAACGTCAATACTGAAGCTGTCGTTAACCTCTTCTTTAGTCTAGTTATTGACTCTATAATCCTGGAGAAGTCATGTACAATCCTTTCTGGTCATCCTATTCATCGGCTCTACAATCCTGGAAAAGTCCTGTACAATCCTTTGGTAATAATCTTTTAGCCCCAGAAAACTCTTGATCTCTGCCACTGAACTTGGAGTATCCCACGACTCCACTACTGAAATCTTATTCGGATCTACTGAGATCCTGTCATCTATAATTATATGCCCAAGGAATTCAACCTTGTCAAGGAAGAACTAACACTTTGAAAGCTTACCATAAAACTTCTCCTTCCTGAGAGTATCCAAAACTATCCTCAAGTGCTCCTCATGATCCTCTAGGGTCTTCGAATAGACTAGAATATTATTAATAAATACTACCACAAACTTATCAAGATACTGGTAGAATACCTTGTTCATCAGATTCATGAATATTATTGGGGCATTGGTCAACCCAAACGGCATCACCAAGAACTCAAACTGGTCATACCGAGTTTAAAAAGCTATCTTCGAAATGTCCTCCTTCTTCACTTTCACCTGGTGGTAATCCGACCTCAAGTCTATCTTCGAAAATACCTTCGCTCTACACAACTGATCGAAGCAATCATCAATCCTCAGCAGTAGGTATTAATTCTTGATAGTGAGGTTGTTTAGAGCCCTGTAGTCGATACACATGTGAACCGACCCATCCTTCTTCATACAAATAATACTGGAGCACCCCACAGTGATAAACTGGATCTAATGAAGCCTTTGTCCTGCAACTCATCTACCTGCTTCTTTAATACTGCCAGTTCACTATTGTTGACTCTATAGACGTACGGAGATATTGGCTCTGCACTAGGCACCAAGTATATAGATAACTCCATATCTCGGTCTGGCGGCAAACCCAACCGCTCATCCAAAAAAATATCCATGAACTCTGCTATCAATGAATGTGGCAACTCCTTCTATTTTACCATGGCTCCACAGATGGCATCCTCACTCTGCTCCGTTGCTCATGTGGTAATCTCAAACTCTGGCTCTCCTGGCGGTCGAAACAAAACTCTGCCTCCACGATAATCTATACTAGCATGGTGCCTACTAAACCAATCCATCCCGAGTATAATATCGTAGCTTGAAAGTGGCATTACGAGTAAGCAAGCACTCAACTCTCGGCCTCCCAGTATAACTCACCGATCCTTGTAAATATCACTAACCAGGATAATGCCAACCCCAGTCATGATCTTACAAGTCCTAGCCAAAGGTTCATCCTCTAATCGATGCTTAAGAGCAAAAGATACAAATATAAAACTATAGAAAGCACCAAAATCAAATAAAGCTTAAGCTCGAATAGAATCAAGAAGAACTGAACATGATATCACATCTCCGATTGGCTCCTCCTCCTCGACTATTATAGAGAAAACTCGCCCTCGCGGTGTACCTCTTTATTGTTGCTGCTGGACAAAATGATGCTGCTGAGTCGGTAAAGGAGATCCCCTCTATGTCCCGCAGGTAGCCTCGCTGGTGCTCTTTGTGCCGGTGCTTCTCCCTGGCATTGGTCGTACTTGAGCCACTAGACACTCCCTTAACTAGTGGCCTGGATCTCCATAATAGAGACATACTCCAAGTCTCTTCCTATAAACCTCCCACATATGTCTAATATTCCCATAGTAAGTGCACTGTAGGGCCTATTGTGCCACTTTGGGCCTGTTATGACTACTATAATGGTGCTCAAAATGGTGCATAAAACTGTTGTCACTACTGCTGGAAGATCCTCTACTCCTAGAAGTGGTGTTGTTTGGCTAGACCAGTACTACTCCTCTTGATGTATCTCTCATCCTCTTGGATTTGAGCTCCAAGTTATCCTCAGCCCTATGTGCATCCATCAAGATCTCCTCGAATGTCGCTGTACGGTATCCTCTAGTGAGGGAATTGACCTCCCTATTCAAACATTTTTGGAAATTCCTAGCCTTCTCTAGGGGATTATGCCCCTCTATAAATTTGTCCAATCTGCAAAAATTTACGGCATACTCATATACCGTCATGCTACCCTGGACGAGGTCTAGGAACTGGCTCCCTAGGGCACTCTGAGACACATCCGAAAATAACTTCTCCTTGAAAATCTCTTTAAAAGCTTCCCAAGTTAGTCCTAGCGTCGCGATCCTCGGGTCCGTACAGAACCATGTCAGAGCAATGTCAAACATCTGGTTGTCCGATGCCTCCATCTGAAGATTCTCTGGAATCTATGCTAGCCGCAGGGTCCTCTGTACGTTCTCGATCCAATCGTCGGCATACAAGATTCCTTCTATGCCCTTAAAGTCCTTGGGCCCCATCCTCTTAAAATCTATGATGGTACCCGGCCTCGGCTGGTGTGGGGCGGGATGAGGAGATACAATCTGCGGCTGGACAAGCGCTACCTTCTCCACAGCTGCTAGTGCTAAATGGTGAGCACTCTCGATGCCCTGACGTAGAACATTTGTCTGCCTCTGCTGCGCTTTCATCATCTCCCGGAATATGGCAAATATTTGTATCCCGTCTGCTCGCATGGGTGGTGGGGGTGGAAGGTCCTTCGTGGCTTCTAGGACATCCCTCAAAACTGGTGGTAGAACACCCCCAAAAGCTGTTGCTGAAATCCTCACCTGGACTGGTGAGGCGACCCTCTGAGTAGAAGAAGGCAAAAAAGTAGGTGATGTCTCTCTCGGAGGTGACGAAGTAACTGTCCTCGCCAAAACTGCTCCAGAGTGCTGCGATCCGATCTTCGATGGCATCCCGAAGATAGATTCAAGAAAAGTAATCAATATTATGCAAGATACGAGAGCATCAAGGAAGGACACTAATATTTCAAAGAAAGCTATTATTTTGAATGATAAAGGTAATAAATTTAATAGATTATAAATGTTCCTAGTCATGATTGAGTATTCTCTCAACCTATATTCCTAGTCTATATCCTATAGCAGGCTTGTAGTAATACTCTAAGTCTGAGTACTACTAATAGACCTGCATGGGCCACCACAAAAATGTGTCATGACCCGCACCCGGTGTAAGGGCACGAGTACGCGGGTACGTCCATCCTACGCCGCAGCATCGGCAGTAGAATGCTGTCTAGGTCAACAATATTATCTAAATATCTCACACAATATATATAATGTACCTGTCAAGATATCTTAACTGCCAAATGGAGGGCAATATGATAATATAATAATGGTAAGAAATACTCAATCACAATAATAAACTAGAGAAAGATATGGCACGATATGGAATAAAAGGAAAGAAATACAGAGTCACAATACATCACAAGTCCAATAGTCTAATCACAACTCAATGATCTCAAATATAATACATGCCAAAAGTATCTAACTGACATATACAATATCATAAATGAGCTGGCTAAGTCTCATCGATTACTGGTAATATCTCAATGGGCTCTACGGGTGTTATCTTAACTGGCTCGCCATCATGTGGCCTGTAGTGCGTAGGACACTAGTCCTCTAATAAATTATCTGACAAATATATCTAGTCAGGATTAGAGCAAAGTATGACCCAATAGCAATTCCAATAATTGACAGAAACTATGAAACATCAAGAGCAAATAAAAATAAATGATAGAAATAACCGAACTAACAAATATCACGAGAAGAGCATCATGGTAAGTAATGGTAATAAATTAAGAACGATATGGTGAGGAACATCAATATAATAAACTGGAATAAATGAACCAATATATTAATGTGCCTTAAAATATTAGTAAGATAATGGGATCGGCTTGGGCCTAGCATGGGCTATAAATAAAAGGGAAGCTAGTATTATCACATACAAGTTGCATGTTCTGCTAGCTTTCACAGGCTACACTTAATCACGGACTATAAGGTATGATCACATATCTACTAATACTTTTCCAATCCCCGACTAGTACACGGATCTAAATCACGACATGTTATAACACGTATATCATACTGCATGGTCTATAATATCATTCACTATGATCACGATCTATATAATCACTAAGATATCATGGTAATCACTGAGTAATCATGAAGCACGATACGACGATCACTGAGTAATCATAATAATAATATCTTATGACCAAGATCCACGTATACCAATTCGTGTAACCATCATATCAGGAATCAAATATCTCAATACTAAATACATTAAACATAGAGACTATTAAATAAGGAAACTATCAGAGAATGTACTCGCATGTGATCCTAAGAAACAAGTATGAATCAGTATCCGAGCTGGGGTCACACAAACTTATATATGGAATACACTTTGGTGTAATGAATAAAAAAATAAGTAAAAATGCACTAATATATGCTTTCTAGGTCAATACTAGTTCACACTAGTCCAACTAGGTTAAACTAGGCCAAATGTTGACTTTTAAGGTTAAACTAGCCAATACTAGTCAAAACTAGGTCATACCTATATTTCTAGGTCAATAACTTGAGGGTGTTGCCTATACTAACTAATAAGGTAATATCTATATGTATATACCTATATCAACTTGCATAACCATTATACATGTACACTAATTAGTATGGTATTACTAATATATATGTAAGTTATACCATCTATGTAAAATATAGCTATACTAGATACAACTAGTATATATATAACTCATATATATACCAAGATAATACCTTAACCAACCCCACCTTACTATATACCTAAACCAATACTAATACCCAGGCAATATCCCAAACTTACCTAGCATTCTCATACTTGCATTCAACTTTGCACAATTAGCAACTCCATACACTTGTTGCTCCTAATACAACCTCAGTTATCAGATTTGAAATCCCCATATATTCCCTGCACAGTGCTCAACTATAACAACCCATTCCGTTCAAGCGGATAGCCGATTCAAACGGTATAAGTGCAACGATCCGACCCACTTTTCTTAGCGAGAAGACTCATTTGAGATAAAGAATTTCCAGACTTGGCCCTTTAGGAGTTCGGATATAGACTTTCAAAGGCTTGCTCGGAGTATTGCTCGACCAAGGCGAATCATCGCTAAGGTGGGTGGCTATGATGAACTTATCTTTGCTTAGCCAGCACACTTAAAATACGGACGATACATGCTAGTCGCTAGGTGAATCATCCCCTGCATGCTAATAAAGAATACAACGCACCTAGCTAAGGAAATAATCCCAACTTGTATTGCTTGTGCTAGAACATGAAAATAAAACTTTGCTTATAAATGGACCCTCGCATGCTACCATTGCCTTGTGCAAGTAGACCCCGTTTTACCTCGAGTAAATCATTGTATACTCTCCGTAGTGCACTGTTTTACTTGTTTACACTATACATCCATAGATTATGTCACTTGATATGTCCCTTTACGGTTTTACTCCTCGCTTTACCCTTAGACCCATGCCAAATGTAAATGCTTATGTTTACACAAATAAAATGCTTGTCTGCTTATATGTTAACTTGTACTTGTTGCCTTAATTTAATGCTTGTCACTTATATGCATGCCATAATTCATCGCACTTCATTATCTGTGATTCACTTAGTTGAGGCAGGAAGGCTATCAAAATAGTTGTTCCGAGCCAAGTATAGAACATTAAAAGTATTCGGTATCATTAGGTCGCCAAGGCATTTCTCAAACAAGAGGACTTCATCAATGGAAAGTTAAGCAAGATAACATCACAATATTTCAGAAAATCAATACTCGTTCTGTACTGAATTTGACGGCTCGGAGAGTCGATACTGTACTGACTTAATCTGAATCTGAATCTGTAACTGTATCTATACCTACGATAATCTGGAAAACTTGAAGATACATATGGTTATGGACATCTTATGCACAAGGTGGGTTTTCAAATCAAGTTTCGCGGACGGTCGTCGGGGCACTGGGGCCGATCCGATCTAGACAGAACCATCTGGTAGTCGTCTTTTATCGACGAGATGGGTGCAATGCCACCCGTATTATATTTTTCTTACACTCCATCTTTGACCTTGAGACTACACCATCCACTATGGAAGTCATGCTAGTGACCTTCTGTCATATAGATTAAGTTGACTCGATTGCGACAACCCGCATGCGAGTCATTACATTATAGGCAACTTCTCTAAGTAACACACTTGTACCTATAACTACATCTGAAACACCTGAACGATCATGAGTATAACACACTTATGCATAATTGAACACATTGAACATCCAATGCAAAGCACATTATAATCCGTGTAATCGTGCACCCGAAATAAAATCTCGCTCACGACACTTGTGTTTGTTTATGTCATTGCCCCTGGATTTCATTATAAATGCTTGTGGTTGATTTAACTTGGACAGGGAAAGACGAATGATAAGTTGGTAAGTCTCGCCGTGTTCCTTTATATCGCACGGTGTACTGTCACACGAGTTAGGCTTTTCACTATGCCATAAAACTCCTAAGGTAAGACTAGAAAGATAACTTAATAGATGGTGCATAAAACCTATATAACATATTTGGATTTGTTGAGCGGGCGAGAAGACTCCCTTTCAGTGCATTCATGTAATGATAACCAACCAGATTGCTTGCAGGGTACGGGAAAACCTCGTTCAGTGCAGATGCCTTCTTCGTGCGTGCTAAGACGTGGAGTTCACTCTGAAGCCTTGGAGCTTTGCGTCAAGAACTGAAGCACATATACAAGACATAATATTGGAACTTTGCCTATGTAACATTCCACAAATATAGCCACTTGGCACACTTTTTACTGTTTTAGAGAGAGAGGCTTGAGCGTCTTGTAATCTCGGCCTAGCGTCGCCTGTAACACTTTATCAATATCAATAAAGAGCTTATTTTATTTTTATACTTGTGTTATTCAATGCTTCTGCTATTGACAACTCTGTGAACTTGTTACCAATCGCCTATACGTTTCTCATTCCGCTGCACTCAGACTATCAATGCGACTATGTGGCTTAGACCTCTTACCGCCTGTTCGTATCATGGCCTTGCACAAGCGCGGCTTACGCTCGTGCGGCATCACGCCCAGATGGAAAAGATTGTCACGCGTGATCATGGCACTGTAATTCGCTCCCAGCAGGGATAGCCAATTACCTGCGAGAGATCGGGACGTGACATATTGGTATCAGGGCATGCATTTACGCCTTTGGATTTTGTTTCAATTTTCCCAGTTTTGAAAGCTCGTTTGTGGGTTATGTGCATACACTCTCTCTCGTTGACCTAATGGAATATTCTATACAATGAGTCTAAATACTTTCAAAAAGTGTATGTGAATGATATGATTGCTTGTACAAAATTATGATACGAAGGCCTTTGTGCTAACCTGTGTTAGAGTTGGTTGGAATAGACTCGTGCTAGAATTTACAAGTTATATGTGAAAACTGAATACCTATACATGATTACCCAACTGGTTAGTATACGAAATAGAATATCGTCCGAATGGTTAGCTATCCACACAGCCTTTCGGCTAAATTGTGTTGAGTATCACGCGCCAAGACCCTTTTGGTGCAATCTAGTTGCAAACGAGATTGGGGTATCTTTCAAAAAAAGATAAGTCAGACTTAGATTGGCAACAGTAGAAACCTTATCAGATTATCGCTAAGGATAATATTGAGAATCGTGCTTGGATTTTGAGAAATAGCTCGAACAATATTTTGTATCGGAAGATACAAATCAAATATGGTTTACTTGATTTATCAGGCGATGCTAGATATCGTATAGGAATTCTAAAGAACGACTTGGTGAATCTGCTAGCGATTGATGTGAACACCGATAGAGGATTTAATTGGTTGACTCGATTCCTGAGTGGTGTATGGTTTATTTTGGAAATATTCAAATAGATTCATAGGTCTCATGCGATAGTTGGGTTGAATGATTGAGAAAGTTTTGGACAAGTGATAAGGCTTATATCAAATAGAGATTCATAGAAATGAAATCAATATCTTGGTTAGAAAAACTTGGTGGAAACTTGGAGGATCGTACGAGCAATTTTGGATTGAATCAAACGAATTAAATTTGAATAAAATATCGCTCGAATAGAATTTTGCTCAAGAATGACTATTGTGATTGATAAAAGAGGTAAGCGATAAAGAATTCGACCTGGAGTTTGGAAGAACGATCTTGATTCTAGTTCGAAGGATAACTCTCGATAATCAGTCCCAACGAGAACGATTATCCTACGGGAGCGCCAGCATGGTGATTTTACAAACGGCGGGGATAATCGAACTCATGGGAATATATTCGGTGATTATTACAAGCGAACTTGATGAATAGAACATATCAAAGTGGATAGACTTTGGCTTGAATATTTGAAACTTAGTTGTTTGAGGATTGCTAGAAGTAGACTATGGATTTACCGAACGGTAACATTGAAGTTGGATGATTTTGCTAGATGAATTATAATTATGGCATGAACGGACAAGACTTCATGGATTTTATATATAACTTTGATTAAGTAAAGTAAAATGGATAAGGTGTCTCGATCGTTTCAAAGATAACCCTAACATTCGACGTTCTTGTCTTGTGCGAGCGTAACTTTATGCTTGTACATGCGTCATGCCCAGATTAGGATAATTATCCAGCAGGAGCATTGGCGTGGTGATCTCACATCCAACGAGGATGATCGAACTTGTAGGAGACCAGAGCGTGACAACTAATAGATCATCTTAACCTTTGGTTTGATACGATAAGATAAATTTGGGAATGCAACTGAATCGAAAGTGTTTCGGGATAAGTTAGTCTAGAACCTGGAGTAAATCACGCTTGATGATTTCATGAATGGATACATGAATCTTGTTGGACGACTTAGAGTTATAATCAAAAGGTTTAGAACTAAATCTTGGCTTGGTGGTTTAGACTTGGAATGGATATATGGGTTCTATTGAAATATGTTAAGGAGATAGATTGTGCGAATTGCTAAGCTTGTCATACAACTTGGATATATCATGGATTTGACTGAACGAACTCGAACCATGTACAAACGAATGTGTTATTGTATATAGGATAATCTATGCTCGATGTTTAGAAATATGAGTGAAACGAGCTTGGGTAGAATACCCCGTGCAAACAAACAATGGTTTGACCTTAGGAATTGGGGCAAGCATCGTGCGACGTATTTGGACAATGAATCATGTGCTTGAACTTGTACCTATGACCTTGTGAGCTGACCTAGTAATTAGAAAGATGACCCTGTGCTGAGTGAAAGAACTTGTGTAACCGACTTTAGAGTATTGCTTGAGCAAGCCATAGAACTAAAGCAGCAAGACTTAGACTTAGACTTAGAACAGTAAGTGTGTGCTATATTTGACACAAAAGGAATGTACGATTAGACATGGACGCTAGTCGATTGATCGGATAGATTGTGCTTAAGGGTAGAACAAATACTTGGTTTGAGTTGGAATAGAAATTACTTAAAATGTTATTGACCCTGTTGGAAGTATCATCGTGATTTGTAAGATGAGAACCCTTGAGATTTTTGCATGTAGCTTGTCCGAATTCACTATTACTAAGTTTGGTTGAATACATATGTTTGAGGGATGCCTGAAACGTGTGCACGATCCAAGAATCAGTGATATGTTGAACTCGAGTGCAAAGACTTCGCTATAGATAAGTTGGTTGACATGCATATGTTTGAAGGACGCTTTAAATATATGCATAATCCAAACTCGCGATATACTGATCTCGAATGCTATTGCAAGTGAAAATGTTAGGCTCACATGGACAAGTATAACGACTTGGATAAGTTTGCCTCAGCCTTAGAAATATTATTCAAGATGGATCATGACGTACCCCGCGTTAAGCGATATATGTTCCGTGCTAAGGCATTGTTGAGACCGAGTCATATCTTGGATTGAATGATAGAGTCATTCAATAAGACCGACCCAGCATACACGAAACACGATATAAGGAACGAGTAAAAAATTATGTTCAAACAGATCTAGTGGAACCAATTGTTATGCTTGAGATAGATTCAATATTGCAATAGAACGGTTTGTGCTTAGAAAGTCTCGAGGACGAGACTTTTTCTGAGTGGTGTATAATGTAACGACCCATTCCGTTCAAGCGGACAGCCGATTCAAATGGCACAACTGCAATAACGTGCTCCTAATACAACCTCAGTTATCAGATTTGAAATCCCCATATATTCTCTGCACAGTGCTCAACTATAACAACCCATTCCGTTCAAGCGGATAGCCGATTCAAATGGTGCAAGTGCAACGATCTGACCCGCTTTTCTCAGCGAGAAGACTCGTTTGAGACAAAAAAAATTTAGACTTGGCCCTTCAGGAGTTCGGACTTAGACTTTCAAAGGATCGCTCGAAGTATCGCTCAACCGAGGAGAATCATCGCTAAGGTGGGTGGCGACGATCAACTTGTCTTTGCTTAGCCAGTACACTTAAAATACGGATGATACATGCTAGTCGCTAGGTGAATCACCCCATGCTTGCTAATTGTCACTACCACTTTTCCAGATAAGGGCATTTGGGTAATTTCACTATTTTGAATAATTATGTGTTTAATTAATCTGTTGAGTTTTATAAACTAATTATATATTATAAATGATATTAGGTTTTAGGTCAAACCCTAGAACGCATCATGACTAAACCCTAATTTGAAGACCAATTCTAGAGAAACCCTAGAATTCAAATTTTAGGTTGGACCTCAAACCCTAGACTGACTAAACCCTAGTTAAGTAGGTTCTACATGACCTAACATAGGGGGTTTAACCTAAACTATGCATTAGAAACCCTAGTTTGGTTTTAATATAAAAGGGAACCCTCTCTTCCTTCATGTAGAAAGGAGGAACCCTAGCCTCCATCCAGGAAACCAATTCCCCTCCAGATTTCGGAATCAAACCCTAGGATTCCATCCTCCTCCTCCAAAGCACAGGAAAGCAAGGAGCTTGGGTCAAGGAACCTTGGGGAAGAAGAACTCTCACCGGGAAACCATCTCCCTATAGGTAAATCCCAACTTCTATCCTATTAATTTCTGTTTTTTTGTTGTAAATTGCCATTAGGAAACCCCCCTACAGTGTAGTTTTCTATTTAGGGTTTTGATTTGGGTTTTGGTGACCTACGGTTGATTTTTCCTAATTTCGTGAACCCTAACCCTAGGGGTTTGCTAGTATACATGATTACCTTCCCTACGTGTGGTTTAGTTCTCATTTCTTAGGGTTTTGATTGGGAATTCATGGGTTCTCATGTGAAACCCGATCCCAGCACTACCTGTGTTTGAAGAAATGTTTCTTAGGGTTTTTGCCTATCCCTGTGTTTTAATTCCTGTATTTAGATATACTAATCTATATACATATACATAATGGCACTGTGAACAGGTTCTGTGCTGTGTGCAGTGGGGGTTTCATTGTGCACAGTCGAGTTTAATGTGTCTGTATGTATCGACAGTGGGGACAAGGTTTGGGTTGTTCTGTGCAGTTGAACTGTGGGCACTGTGCAGTCGGGTTCTTCATAGTTTAGTATATCAGAGATTGCTGTGTGCACTAGGGAGGTTCAGTATCTATGTTGGAATATCAGCAGGGTGTAGGAGCCTGTATGTGATGTGGTGTTAGTATTTAGCAGTATAACAGTTACTGGGGTTTAGTATCAGTAGGATTGTAGGTTAGAGTATCAGTATCTGAGGGATTTCAGTTTAGTTGGGGGCATGCCTGTGTGTATCAGTTTAGTAATCTACCTGTGTGTGTGTCCCTGAGTAGGAATTGTGTTGTGTTGTATTTCAGCAGTTAGCTATTCAGTCCAGTGCCTGTGTGTGAGGCATGTGTAACTTATTTGTGTGTTTACTGAGGAATTCTCAGTAATCTACCTGTGTGTTTATCTGCAACTGTCTGTGAGTGTGTATATGTATCTGTGTGTATCCTAGAACCCAGTACCCTTGTGTGCATCTGTGTGTGACTATGTAAGCGTCTCAGAAATTGTAGGTTCATGTGTGTGTGTGTATAGATAGGTTGTAAGCATTGGGGATTTCTGTATAGTGTATCAGTATTCCCTTAGCCTACTGTGAACCAGTGTCTCAGTGAGGTGAGTGCTTGAATAGGGAATTTTGGCTATGTGAGTATCCCAAAACCTGTGTGAGTGCAGTGAGTGCCTATTAGTGTGTGTCTCAGTTTAAGACCAGTTTCACTAGGTGTAGTATCAGTGAACATAGTGTGTGCCTGTGTGTATTCAACCCATGTGTTAGTGTTCTAGTGTTAGAAATATGTAGTGTGTCAGCATCTAAGCAGTATTGGAAAAAAGGGGGGATTATGTATCAGTAAACTTTCACAGAGGGTGTATCAGTTATATGCTTGTGAGTTGAGGTGAGTAGGAATTTGTGATTTGCTGTGTGTGTGCCCTAGGTTTAGTTCAGATTTTAGGGTATGTGCAGGATTAATAAACCTGTGTGTGTATCTATGTAGGTGCCAGTGTAGGTGGAGGTATGTGAGTTCCTATCAGTGAGCAATTTCAGAATTCCTATTAATCCTGTCAGTAGTTAGGGTGGTCTCAAAGATTAAGCCATGTATGAGAGTCTGAACAATTTTAGACTGTGAGTCTGTGAATAGTTCATTAAATCAGTAATTCTTTCTGTGAGTGAGTGAGAGGATATTGAGTATGTAGTGTGAGAGGAGGAGTGTTCCTTGACTGAGCTACCTGTGCATTGGGAATTATTGCTTGCATTCAAGGTAAACTGCAACAGCAGTATAAGGTAAGGGTGATAGGTCAGTTCTTGTAGGCAGAACTGAGGTACTAGTAACAGCTTGGTAGGATCCTAGGTGAGGTATGGTTGAGGGCATGGGTTCCAGTGTGCATCAGGGCAAGTAGTACCCTTGGGTATCACTCTTTGAAATGTATCACATAAAGTATTATTGGTATCCTGGAAATACTTAGTGTATATGAGTTGAGGTTAGGATTTGAGTACTAGTTAATTAAGAGTTATATTTACACTATTTGCCTAGTAAGTAAATATGGTTTAGTAACAACACAAAAGCCTGGGGTAACAAGGTTTAGACCTAGTATGGTCCTTGTTAACCTAGTATGGACTTAGACATGCCATAGAGGCCTCATATTTAATTAGTTAAACATGTTTATTTCCTTAATTCAGTATCAGACATTAATATTCCATAAATAGGTCATTGTGATCCCACTTTGGACATCGATCCTCACTCATTGCTCAGGACCACAGGCGAGTACATTCTCTGACAGTTTTTATTATTGATTATTACTATAATTCAGTTGTATTACATACTTGATTTCGACACTATGGATACACGGGTTAGCGCCCTAGATCCCCATCATGAGGAGTCATGATTGGAATCCATCGTGCTAGTTGGGGGATGGGGAACTAGTAGTAGATTATGTGATCATATCCAACCCTCTACATGCATCATAGCTCACCCCACTTCTCACGTCGGGTGCGGCCTGACCATTTACTTACATCATAGCTGTTATATATGATTAGCCTGACCACTATATGCATCATAGCTAACCATATGGTTAGCCTGACCTACAAGAATCATAGTTAATCATATATAACCAGACTGATCTAGTCCCAAGCCGATCACATAATAAACTGATAATTCAAACACTTAGTTAGATGTCTATTCTTATTCAGATTCACTTGTTCCAGCATTCACTACTTATTGTTCTTGCATTCACTATTTATTGTTTATTGCTAGATTCTCTATTGCCTATTTCCATTTCTCCCGTACTTTACATTCCAGCATTTATTTTTATCTTGTATTTCTTACACTGTTTATAGTCTTTGTCAATTTAATGAAACTGCTATTAGTGCTTGTGCTTCGCTCCAATCCTGACTGGATAACCTTTTTCAGAGGACCTGGAGGATCTTTGCCCCACTCATTACGGCCCAGGATTAGAGGGAGATTTCACTCCAGAAACCCCAGAGGAGTTGCCTATCCTAGAGGAGACCTTACCTGCAAATTCTTAGATTATTTTTTTGCATTTATTGTTCTAAACTGAGACTGAGTTGTATTTATTATTCTGTGATTTTGTGAGGTCATCTAGACCCAAGTTTTGAGTTGGACTTATTGTGGTTGGCTTTTAATAGAACTCTTTTCTATTCTCATCGTGCCATTATTTTCTATTAGCTTGTGATTGAGTATATCATAGAACTGTGGATTATTTATCATTGTCCTCCGTACGGAGTTGAGACTATTGACAGGATATATATTATGTGGAGACCTAGACAGCGTTCTACCGCCGATGCTGCGGCGTAGGCTGGACGTACCCACGATTCATGCCCAAATTCCGGGTGCGGGTCGTGACACATTTTTAGTGGTGGCCCATGCAGGTCGAGTCCTAGAATCGCATTAGAGCAATATCGTAGTGGTGCTCGCTTAGAGTATTACTACGAGCCTGTTTTAGGAAATAGAAATTTGGCCGAGGATATGCTCAATCACAATTAGGAATTTTTGATTCTTATAATACTACTCTTAATGATTTTTCCTTTAGAAATTACTGTCCTTCTTTGATGATATCGTGTCTATTGCCTTGATTAAATTCTTCGATATGTCTTCAGGATGCCGTCGAGAACCATATCCCGGAGAACCGGAGCAACAGAGTCAGAGAGGTCTGCCACCTCTCGCCTTGCCAGACAGACATCCGTAGCACCTCCTACATCTCCATTACATGTGGGAGTGTCTACAGCATTCGGGGGTCCTCCACCACCTGTTCAGAGGGTCCACATAGCTACGACGGCGCCTCCACCACCACCACCTCCACCACCACCACCAGTTCAGCATCCAGGAGGTGTGCCCGTCGATGGAGCACAGATGTTCGCTTTAATTCAGGGCATGGTCGATGCCCAGAGGACGTCGACAGAGGCCCAGAGGGTGCAGGCTGAGGCACACCAGGCCCAGACAGAGATGATGAGGGTGAACATGGAGAATGCTTATCAAGTGGCTCTCTAGGCTGTGGAGAGAGTCACTCAGCAGCAGCAGCGTCCTGATCAGCACCACCAGAGGCCGGGCACCATTGTGGATTTCAAGAGGATGATGCCTCGGGAGTTCAAGGGGACAGAAGGGATACTCTACGCCGATGATTGTCTAGAGGACATCGAGAGAAACTTGCGCTTGGCGTTGCTTCCGGAGGCTCTTCAGATCGAGGCCGCCGGCAGCCAGATGTTCGACATCGCCTTGACGTGGTTTCGCACAGAGCCGAGACTCCTTGACAGGGGACTCACTTGGGAAGCTTTCAAGGAGCTCTTCAAGGAGAAGTTCTTTCCTGATGTCGCCCAGGGAGCTTTGGAGAGTCAGTTCCATGACTTAGCCCAGGGGAGCTCGACCGTCAATGAGTATGCCGTAGAGTTTTCCCGCCTGAGCCGCTTCGTACCATCGATGATTAGAGATCCGGGGGACAGGGCCCAAAAATTCAGAAAGGGGCTGGCAAGGGAGATCCAGTCTCGCACGTCGGGACGTCGTACAGCTACCTACGAGGGCATATTGATGGATGCCCAGATAGCCGAGGATGACTTGGGCCTCAGGCCCAAGAGGGGACGTGATGGTTCCGGAGGAGCAAACAGTAGTGCGGGATCGGGCAAGAGTCCACACTTTTAGCAACAGCAGAGGCCCTTTCAGCAGCAGTATCAGGCACCAGCCCGAGGGCAGGTCCAGCAGCAGCAACAGAGACAGACTCAGCCCGCCATCCAGTATGCGTATTGCGGGAAGACAGGACATACTAGAGATATCTGCAGGAAGAGATTGGGCTCATGTCTGTCCTGCGGATCGACGATACACCAGCTGAGGGATTACCCTACCATTCGTCCAGGTCAGGGTGGGGCAGCCGCCCAGAGAGGACCAGACAGGGTACCTACCGTACCAGGAGGCCAACAACAGAGGGCACCACTTCTACCACAACATCAGAAGTTTGCCCAGCACCAGCAGCAAAGAGGTGTACCCCAGGGGCGAGTGTACGCCATGGCAGTCGAGGAGATCGAGCCAGCAGGAGACTTGATCACAGGTTCGGTTCTTCTCGATTGTATTCCCGCATTTACCTTATTCGACTCTGGCGCTTCCCAAAGTTTTGTGTCTGTATCTTATGCACTTCGACATCATTTAGACACAGAACCATTAGCTAGAACTTGCAAGATCATGACTGGTGGAGGTATTATCCTAGTCCGTGATCACTGCAAGGACCGGAGGGTGTCAGTAGGAGGCCGAGAGTTGAGTGTGAGCTTACTCGTCATGCCACTTTCGGGGTACGATATTGTACTCGAAATAGACTGGTTGAGTAGGCATCATGCTACTATAGATTGTTATAGAGGCAGAGTATTATTTAGACCACCAGGAGAGCCAGAGTTTGAGGTCGTCAGAGGAGCAGCGGAACAGAACAGGAGCACATTTTGCGGAGCCAGGGCGGAAGAAGAGGAGTTGTCACATCCTCTGATAGCGGAGTTCCTGGATGTATTTCCAGAGGAGTTGCCAGGCTTGCCGCCAGACAGAGATGTTGAATTCTCTATAGACTTAGTTTCAGGAGCGGAGCCCATTTCACAACATGTCTATAGAGTCAACAACAGCGAGCTGGCAGAACTGAAGAAGCAAGTCAAGGAGCTGTAGGACAAAGGCTTCATCAAATCCAGTTCATCACCATGGGGAGCTCCGGTATTGTTCGTACCGAAGAAGGACGGCACGGTGCGCAAGTGCATTGATTATAGAGCTTTGAACAATATCACTATCAAGAATAAGTACCCGCTGCCGAGGATAGATGATCTTTTCGATCATTTGAGCGGGGCGAGGGTGTTTTCAAAGATAGATTTGAGGTCAGGCTATCACCAGGTGAAGGTGAAGAGGGAGAACACGCCGAAGACAGCTTTTCGGACCAGATACGGCCAGTTTGAATTCATGGTGATGCCATTTTGTTTAACCAATGCACCGGCAGTATTCATGAACTTGATGAACAAGGTGTTCCACCAGTACCTTGACAAGTTCGTAGTGGTGTTCATCGACGATATTCTTGTGTATTACAAGACCCCGGAGGAGCACGAAGGGCACCTGAGGTTGGTCTTAGAGACTCTCAGGAGGGAGAAGCTGTACGGGAAACTCTCTAAGTGTGAATTCTTCCTTGACAAGGTTGAATTTCTTGGGCATGTGGTATCGGGTGACGGAATCTCGGTTAACCCACAGAAGATCGAGGCAGTAAAGTCGTGGGCTACCCCCAGTTCGGTAGCTGAGATCAGGAGTTTTCTCGTGCTAGCAGGATACTATAAGAGGTTTGTATAAGACTTCTCCAGGATTGCAGTGCCAATGACCAGATTGACTAGGAAGGATATAGATTTTGTCTGGACAGAGGAGTGCCAGGCTGCATTCGATGAGCTGAAGAAGAGGTTGACGACAGCTCCAGTTTTGACGTTGCCCGCAGGGACAGGTGGTTTCACCATCTACAGTGATGCTTCAGGTAAGGGTCTGGGATGTGTTCTTCAGCAGCACGGAAAGGTAATTGCCTATGCTTCCAGGCAGTTACGCCCTCATGAAGAGAACTACCCCACCCACGATTTAGAGTTGGCAGCAGTTATCTTCGCTCTAAAGCTGTAGAAATATTACCTGTACGGAGAGCGTGTGGAGATCTTCACAGACCACAAGAGCTTGAAGTACGTATTCACACAGAAGGAGCTAAACATGAAGTAAAGAAGGTGGTTAGAGTTGATAAAGGACTTCGACATCTTATTGCAGTACCACCCAGGGAAGGCCAATATAGTCGCCGATGCCTTGAGCAGGTATCCGATGGCTATGTACTTGACGACAGATAGACATTTTTTGGCTGATCTGGAAAGATTGGAGATTGAGGTGTTAGTTCCCGGTACTGAAATTCAGTTGTGGGGATTGCAGATACAGTCCGAGCTGATGGACAGGATCAGAGCAGCGCAGTATGATGATGAGGCTCTGAGGAGTATCAGAGCACAGGTTCAGACAGGATTGTCGGACGACTTTATTATTGCAGAGGATGGTTCCTTACGACACGGCACGAGGATATGTGTGCCGAGCGGGGAGCTGCGCGAGGAGGTTTTGCAGGAGGCACACCGCTCTCAGTACTCGATACATCCCGTTGCCAACAAGATGTATCGAGACTTGAGGGAGCACGTATGGTGGTATGGAATAAAGCGCGAGGTAGCACGCTTCGTATCCCGGTGTTTAGTGTGCCAACAGGTAAAGGCAGACCGGCAGAGGCCAGGTGGTTTGCTTCAACCTTTACCGATTCCAGAGTGGAAGTGGAAGCACGTGACCATGGATTTCGTTTCAGGGCTTCCAAGTTCTCCAGGAGGGAAGGACGTGATTTGGGTCATCGTGGACAGGTTGACCAAATCAGCCCATTTCTTACCTTTCAAGGTGGGTACGTCGACAGAGAGGCTAGCAGAGATGTACGTGCGACAGATTATTAGACTTCATGGAGTTCCTGTGAGCATCATCTCGGATCGGGATAGCCGTTTCACTTCCCACTTCTGGAGGAGTCTGCAGGCTAGCTTGGGCACTCAGCTCAAGTTCAGTACCGCATATCACCCCCAGACAGACGGACAGTCTGAAAGGACTATTCAGACTCTCGAGGATATGGTACGCACTTGTGTTCTAGATCTCGGAGGTTCTTGGGAGGATCATCTGCACCTGGTAGAGTTCGCTTACAACAACAGCTACCAGGCCAGCATCGAGATATCACCATTTGAGGCTCTTTATGGACGAAGGTGTCGTACACCGTTATCTTGGGACAACGTTGGAGAGAGAGGCTTGCTAGGACCAGAAATGGTCGTGGATACAGCAGAAAAGGTGAAACTCATCAGAGACAGACTGCGAGTGGTGCAGGACAGACAGCGACATTGGGCCGACAGCCACCGTAGACCCCTTGAGTTTCAGGTATAGATTGTTATTTTTCTGGCTTGTGTTTATTTGTTTAGACTGCGTGTTAAGACTGTTTTGTTTTAGGTTGGCGATCTAGTATTCCTACGAATTTCTTCGACGCGTGGCACGATTCGTTTTGGTCGAGGCAGAAAGCTTAGCCCACGCTACATCGGACCCTTTGGCATTCTTGTGAGGGTAGGTGCAGTGGCGTATAGACTGGACTTGCCGCCTGCATTGGAGGGAGTGCACGATGTGTTCCACGTGTCGCAGCTGAGATGGTACGTAGCAGACCCTAGTCACGTACTTGACTACTCGGAGATTGAGGTTGGTCCGACGCTCAGCTACCCCGAGCAGCCCGTAGAGATCTTGGACCGCAGAGAGAAGGTGTTGCGGAACCAAACTATTCCTTTGGTTCGTGTTGCATGGAGACATCACTCTCCAGGGGAGTCAACCTGGGAGAGAGAGGACAAAATGCGCGAGCAATACCCGTACCTCTTCTAGACTTGAGGTATATCCTTTCTAATTTATTCTTGTTCTGTTCAGTCCAAATTTCGAGGATAAAATTTCTTTTAGGAGGGTAGACTTGTCACTACCACTTTTCCAGATAAGGGCATTTGGGTAATTTTACTATTTTGAATAATTATGTGTTTAATTAATCTGTTGAGTTTTATAAACTAATTATATATTATAAATGATATTAGGTTTTAGGTCAAACCCTAGAACGCATCATGACTAAATCCTAATTTGAAGACCAATTCTAGAGAAACCCTAGAATTCAAATTTTAGGTTGGACCTCAAACCCTAGACTGACTAAACCTTAGTTAAGTAGGTTCTACATGGCCTAACATAGGGGGTTTAACCTAAACTATGCATTAGAAACCCTAGTTTGGTTTTAATATAAAAGGGAACCCTCTCTTCCTTCATGTAGAAAGGAGAAACCCTAGCCTCCATCCAGGAAACCAATTCCCCTCCAGATTTTGAAATCAAACCCTAGGATTCTATCCTCCTCCTCCAAAGCACAGGAAAGCAAGGAGCTTGGGTCAAGGAACCTTGGGGAAGAAGAACTCTCACCGGGAAACCATCTCCCTATAGGTAAATCCCAACTTCTATCCTATTAATTTCTGTTTTTCTGTTGTAAATTGCCATTAGGAAACTCCCCTACAGTGTAGTTTTCGATTTAGGGTTTTGATTTGGGTTTTGGTGACCTACGGTTGATTTTTCCCAATTTTGTGAACCCTAACCCTAGGGGTTTGCTAGTATACATGATTACCTTCCCTACATGTGGTTTAGTTCTCATTTCTTAGGGTTTTGATTGGAATTCATGGGTTCTCATGTGAAACCCGATCCCAGCACTACCTGTGTTTGAAGAAATATTTCTTAGGGTTTTTGCCTATCCCTGTGTTTTAATTCCTGTATTTAGATATACTAATCTATATACATATACATAATGGCACTGTGAACAGGTTCTGTGCTGTGTGCAGTGGGGGTTTCATTGTGCACAGTCGAGTTTAATGTGTCTGTGTGTATCGACAATGGGGACAGGGTTTGGGTTATTCTGTGCAGTTGAACTGTGGGCACTGTGCAGTCGACTTCTTCACAGTTTAGTATATCAGAGATTGCTGTGTGCACTAGGGAGGTTCAGTATCTATGTTGGAATATCAGCAGGGTGTAGGAGCCTGTATGTGATGTGGTGTCAGTATTTAGTAGTATAACAGTTACTGGGGGGTAGTATCAGTAGGATTGTAGGTTAGAGTATCAGTATCTGGGGGATTTCAGTTTAGTTGGGGGCATGCCTGTGTGTATCAGTTTAGTAATCTACCTGTGTGTGTGTCCCTGAGTAGGAATTGTGTTGTGTTGTATTTCAGTAGTTAGCTATTCAGTCCAGTGCCTGTGTGTGAGGCATGTGTAACTTATTTGTGTGTTTACTGAGGAATTCTCAGTAATCTACCTGTGTGTGTATCTGCAACTGTCTGTGAGTGTGTACATGTATCTGTGTGTATCCTAGAACCCAGTACCCTTGTGTGCATCTGTGTGTGACTGTGTAAGCGTCTCAGAAATTGCAGGTTCATGTGTGTGTGTGTATAGATAGGTTGTGAGCATTGGGATTTCTGTGTAGTGTCTCAGTATTCCCTTAGCCTACTGTGAACCAGTGTCTCAGTGAGGTGAGTGCTTGAATAGGGAATTTTGGCTATGTGAGTATCCCAAAACCTGTTGAGTGCAGTGAGTGCCTATTAGTGTGTGTCTCAGTTTAAGACCAGTTTCACTAGGTGTAGTATCAGTGAATACAGTGTGTGCCTGTGTGTATTCAACCCATGTGTTAGTATTCTAGTGTGAGAAATATCTAGTGTGTCAGCATCTAAGCAGTATTGGAAAAAAGGGGGGGATTATGTATCAGTAAACTTTCATAGAGGGTGTATCAGTTATATGCATGTGAGTTGAGGTGAGTAGGAATTTGTGATTTGCTGTGTGTGTGCTCTAGGTTTAGTTCAGATTTCAGGGTGTGTGCAGGATTAAGAAACTTGTGTGTGTATCTATGTAGGTGCCACTGTAGGTGGAGGTGTGTGAGTTCCTATCAGTGAGCAATTTCAGAATTCCTATTGATCCTGCAAGTAGTTAGGGTGGTCTCAAAGATTAAGCCATGTATGAGAGTCTGAACAATTTCAGACTGTGAGTCTGTGAATAGTTCATTAAATCAGTAATTCTTTCTGTGAGTGAGTGAGAGGATATTGAGTATGTAGTGTGAGAGGAGGAGTGTTCCTTGACTGAGCTACCTATGCATTGGGAATTATTGCTTGCACTCAAGGTAAACTGCAGCAGCAGTATAAGGTAAGGGTGATAGGTCAGTTCTTGTAGGCAGAACTGAGGTACTAGTAACAGCTTGGTAGGATCCTAGGTGAGGTATGGTTTTGGGCATGGGTTCCAGTGTGCATCAGGGCAAGTAGTACCCTTGGGTATCACTCTTTGAAATATATCACATAAAGTATTGTTGGTATCCTGGAAATACCTAGTGTATATGAGTTGAGGTTAGGATTTGAGTACTAGTTAATTAAGAGTTATATTTACACTATTTGCCTAGTAAGTAAATATGGTTTAGTAACAACACAAAAGCCTGGGGTAACAAGGTTTAGACCTAGTATGGTCCTAGTTAACCTAGTATGGACTTAGACATGCCATAGAGGCCTCATATTTAATTAGTTAAACATGTTTATTTTCTTAATTCAGTATCTGACATTAATATTCCATAAATAGGTCATTGTGATCCCACTTTGGACATCGATCCTCACTCATTGCTCAGGACCACAGGCGAGTACATTCTCTGACAGTTTTTATTGTTGATTATTACTATAATTCAGTTGTATTACATACTTGATTCCGACACTATGGATACACGGGTTAGCGCCCTAGATCCCCATCATGAGGAGTCGTGATTGGAATCTATCGTGCTAGCTGGGGGATGGGGAACTATTAGTAGATTATGTGATCATATCCAACCCTCTACATGCATCATAGCTCACCCCACTTCTCACGTCGGGTGCGGCCTGACCATTTACATGCATCATAGCTGTTATATATGATTAGCCTGACCACTACATGCATCATAGCTAACCATATGGTTAGCCTGACCTACAAGAATCATAGCTAATCATATATAACCAGCCTGATCAAGTCCCAAGCCGATCACATAATAAACTGATAATTCAAACACTTAGTTAGATGTCTATTCTTATTCAGATTTACTTGTTCCAGCATTTACTACTTATTGTTCTAGCATTCACTATTTATTGTTCATTGCTAGATGCTCTATTGCCTATTTCTATTTCTCCAGTACTTTACATTCCAGCATTTATTTCCATCTTGTATTTCTTACACTGTTTATAGTCTTTGTTAATTTAATGAAACTGCTGTTAGTGCTTGTCTTTCGCTCCAATCCTGACTGGATAACATTTTTCAGAGGACCTGGAGGATCTTTGCCCCACTCATTACGGCCGAGGATTAGAGGGAGATTTTACTCCAGAAACCCCAGAGGAGTTGCCTATCCTAGAGGAGACCTTACCTGCAAATTCTTAGATTATTTTTCTGCATTTATTATTCTAAACTGAGACTGAGTTGTATTTATTATTCTGTGATTTTGTGAGGTCATCTAGACCCAAGTTTTGAGTTGGACTTATTGTGGTTGGCTTTTATTAGAACTCTTTTCTATTCTCATCGTGCCATTATTTTCTATTAGCTTGTGATTGAGTATATCATAGAACTGTGGATTATTTATCATTGTCCTCCGTACGGAGTTGAGACTATTGACAGGATATATATTATGTGGAGACCTAGACAGCATTCTACCGCCGATGCTGCGGCGTAGGCTGGACGTACCCACGATTCATGCCCAAATTCCGGGTGCGGTTCGTGACACTAATAAAGAATACAACGCACCTAACTAAGGGAATAATCTCAACTTGTATTTCTTGTGCTAGAACATGAAAATAAAAATTTGCTTATAAATGGACTCTCGCATGCTACTATTGCCTTGTGCAAGTAGACCCTGCTATGCCTCGAGTAGATTATTATATACTCTCCTTAGTGCACTACTTTACTTGTTTATACTGCACATCCCTAGATTATGTCCCTCGATATATCCTTTTACGGTTTTACTCCTCGTTTTACCCTTAGCCATGCCAAACGTAAATGCTTGTGTTACACAAATAAAATGCTTGCCTGCTTATATGTTAACTTGTACTTGTTGCCTCAATTTAATGCTTGTCACTTATATGTATGCTATAATTCATTGTACTTCATTATCTGTGATTCACTCGGTTGAGGTAGGAAGGCTATCAAAATAGTCGTTCCGAGCCAAGTATAGAACATTGAAAGTATTCAGGACCGTTAGGTCGCCAAGGCATTTTTCGAACGAGGGCATTATATCAATCGATAGTTAAGCAATCAATACTCGTTCTGTACTGATGTCACACCCCAGTCCCAAAATACACAAGACCAGGCCACATGGCAATAGCCAGCTGACACGAAGAGTGCCACGCTGTCCTAAAATACTAACATGTCCAACATCAGTCAATAACAGGTAATCTAATCTCATCCACAATATAAAGAGCAAGAAGTACTAAATAAACTGCTGGAAGATAAATACCAGTCTCAAGATATCATAGCACAACCAATAATGTCAGGTGGGAACAAACCCACTACTATGACGAAATAAAGTACTGACATGATAGATAAAAGATAAGACTAAGGCATCGGCTGACTGGATAATGATGCACCCAATCAAGGCGGAAGGCCTACCAAGTGATCATGGAAACTCTGACGGTAGAACCTCTAGCTCCTCTGTGGTAGCAAATCTTGTCTCCTGTCCGGGGCCGTACACTGTGGGTTAGAAAGTCTCGTCCAAATCTGGAAGGGAACCAGGTCCTCAGAGGGATGTAACAAGATACATAGAGACATGCCATATATAAATACTGAATAAAATAAATACAATAAAGGGAGTGCTAACCATCTAAGTGAATGCAATGTAAGGACAACTGTGAGTATATGGGAAGGTGTAGGCTAAACATATGCTGACATAATTCACCAGTCATGGCAACCGGCTAGTATATGCCATACATGCCCCCTATAACACGGGCACAGGAATACAATAACGTCCGACGTTCTATAGAGTGTGGTATCTGCAATATCACCAAGTACGTCCAATACTCTACAGAATATGGTATTTATAATTTATATATATACGTTCATATCACTACGTCGAGTACGATGACTGTATAAAGGAGTGGGGTGTCCCATATGCCTACTAGTCGTCATTCCCGCCCAATGTAGATATATAAGTCAAATAATCGACGCGCATACCCCCTTATCTAAATGCCAAGTCTCTATACTAAAATAGTCTTGAATTTCTTGCTAACCGTGATGCATGTCACAGGCGATGATAGCTAGTCGATCACGCGAACTCGCATCCCAACATGAGATTTGTCACTATGAATACGTGTAACAGTGTCAGGTCTTGGAAGATAACTGGGTATCATCCCATGAGGTGAGTCTGCTAATGACTAAGTCAATGTATACTAATAATCGACATATCCGTCGAATGCACCCGAGATAATCTCGGATGCGCACAGTTGTATAAAGCAAACAATAAGCATACAATACCATATTTGCATAATTTAAATTAGACAGTAAATATGGCAAGTTATCTTGCCTGAGTCCTCAAGATGTGAATGCCAATAGCCTGCTTCTGTAATATCTTCTGGCTAATCCAATGACCCTAAACATACAACATAATATGGAAATTCTATATCAGACACTAACGCAAATATATACATAATTTACGACGTTGCTCTTAGGTATTGTCGCAAGATCACGGCTGATCGAATACAGCATCACGTGTGCACGTAGCTAGGGTGTACACGCGTTGTCCTCGGTTAGCGTGCGTCTTGAGACAATAATTCTACGTTCTCGGTTTACGAACTCCGATATGCCTTGTTGAATTACACACCATTTATTCTATGTTAATTGTAATAGGTAGATGCCTACGTTTCCGGTGTATTATAAGTGCTTATAACAAGTTCGGCTATTAGGGTAATTATTATTTTATTAATTACTGTTTTAAATCAAGTTAGCATACAACTCATATCTAGGGTTCCATATATTTGATTCGTGTCCACGTACGACACGCGACATAACTTGACGATACGACGACACGTTCAAATGGTGACATGATACAAGAAAAGGAAGGCTGGTGGTTGAGTACCTGGTCGACGGGTCGAAGGAGGTCTATCCGCTGGTTGGCAGTCCTCCGGCGGGGGAAGCTCCGACGTCGACGGCGGTGGACAGTCCTGGCGGCGACGGTCGTCGGTCGAGGCTGTAGAAGCATGAAAAATATGCTGTAGAGTTATACGCAGTATTTGAGTGCTGGGTGTCGTAAGACGTGACTTCAGAGCCATCGGCGTACAAACAGAGCTTTATCGCTAGTACAGCATAAAATATGCCGTGATCTTCGCAGCAGTAATACGCATTATCTTTTAATGGGACACGCGTCACATGCTTATTCAGAATATCACCTATACGTGGGTGGCAGTTATTATAACCGTCGCATAAAAAGTGCCACACTCTTCGCAGCAGTTATTCACAGCAGTTATACGCATCCACTGTCCGGCTTCTACACCGACTGGACGGTTACTATCACTAAAACCCTATAAATAGAGACCTCTATTGACAAAGGTCGGAGGTCGGAAAAAGGTCGCAAATTCCAGAGTTAAAGAATTAAGGTCAAAAATTTGGAGAATAGAAGAACAGAGAGAGAAGAGCTCAGACAGAGAGTAGTGATCGACGATTTTTACATCAAGCATCCACTCCCTCTTACAATCTTTGAAGCATCTCCTTCTTCTACAGCACTTCTTCATCATCGTGTGGTCCAAGGGACAAAGTGATCGACTGCAGATCAGACTCCTATAGCAATATTTACCCAGATTAAACTTTGTACTTAACATCCTCGCATAGGATTAATAGTACTTCTTGTTTGTAAACCTAAGAAAGGGTTTCGTATAAACCTAGTTTTATTTCTTTCGTTTATTATCAAACATAAGATGGCGACTCTGCTGGGGACCTCTTTCTCATCTGACGAGAAAGCAATTGCTCAATACGATGAAGTATCAGTAGGATCAATGAAGAAGATATTGGTCGTCCAGTTCGACCAATTCGCCTATGAAGATATGCTTCGAGCAGGGGGTAGCTCTCACTCTCTCTCCGTCTAAGACAACAGGAAACTACGTAAGGTCTGGATGCCCCGGACATCCCCTACCATTCCTACCGACTCTCTGGTTTCTCCGACCAACAAGGTTGTAGCTTCGCAACCTCCGTGCCCCGCGCGTAAAAATCTGTCTCCCGTCTATGACGTGGCAGACAAAACTTCTGGTGATGCCTCAGTGCTAATCCAGAAGTCTACTCCGCACTCTGTGCGTAAAATTCAATCTCCCGTCTGTGACGTGGCAGACAAAATTTTTGATAATGTCTCAGCGCCAAATCAGAAATTCTAAACGCGCTCTGTGCGTAAAAATACATCTGCCCTCTACGGAAAAGCTGATGTCCCTGCAATATACGCAAGGGAAAATAAGTGGCAGACTTCTCAACTTCTCGGCCTTTACGCCAGCAAGAGAAAAATCTACCCGCTCTCCAGATTACGCGGAACGCTCACAGCCGATTGGGGACTTCCTCAGTTTTACGCCAACCTGAGCAGAGTTCCAAATTACGCCAGGAAAAGCCCCTCGGCGTAAAGAAGACCCAATCTGAGGATAGATACGCTCCTCGAGGATCATGTGCTGCGCATATGGCTGAACTACTGTATTCCTACGGCAGGAAAAGGGTTGGGGCTCCCAATATCCGCATTCCAAATGATGTAAAAAGGAGGAACAAGCCTTCTTCCTCTTCTTCTTCCGGTAATACTCCTGACTTGCGTGAATTTCTGATCCAGAAACGCAAAGACAGGAGTCATAAATAAGCTTCAGTTCCCCTAACTGTCAAACGTGGAAAGATCATGTGGGAAGATGCATCAACATCTAATGTCGTTATGACATATGGGCCACATAAAGATTCTGTCTTTATTGTTCTCCCAACTCGCGACGACCAGAATCCAATAGTCTTCGGGCGCATGCGGAATAGTCCGATTATACAAGAAGAATCTCGTGAATCTGATGCTGGAAAAATGCAAACCCACAGATATAGCCCACAAGCTTTAGAGATTATACAAAGCATGGGTTATGATTTGAAGTTGAAACAAGGCCTCAACTATGGAAAAGGCAGACGAACACCGTTGCATAGTAATCCTTTCTGTCAACAAACTCATTTTGGGTTGGGGTATACTGTATCTTCTGCAAACTCAAAACCTCGAGAGTCTGATCCTACACAACCAGAGGCAGCTCTTTCTAAATCAACTTCAGGGGTCAAATGCCACGACATGTCTGGGAGTAGTCTATCTCGACAAAATAGGGCAGCATCCAAAACTGGGGGTAGAATTCCCTCTGAGCCCGAAGATGATGCAACGACAACGATCTTCCCGGAAGACCGTAAAACTCAAGCATCGGGAGCCTGAAGGCCGAAAGGGACTTTCTCCTTCAATGAAGATGACATCATTGAAATCTTTAATATATTAATGAAGGAACACAAACTTCGGCTACCCAACATTAGATACCTTGAGAGAGCTAGCAAAGTTGATGACCCTGATTATTGCCTCTTTCATCGGTACATTCATCACCCTACAAGGGCCTGCTATATACTAAAAAGGAGAATTCAGGAGTTGATCGATGCCAAGGTTATCACTCTACATCTGTAAACGAGGGGACGATCACTGCAAATTGATTTCACTTTAACGTGATAATTTGCTCCCTCAAGAAAATACCGGATGATGAATCCCTAAAGTTTTCCCAGTGGATTCTTCAGGTCTATCCCCACTCAAGAAAATTACTCTACAGTAAATTTTTCGGACATGAGTTCATATTCATATTACCTCTGAACTATTGTCCAAACATTTTATTATTTCTCCAGATGAGTTTGTCATGTTCATATTACCTCTGAACAAACCATCCTGGTCTGACTATCGATTATCATGTCTATATTACCTCTGATATCGATTGTCTTCTCAACTTAACACTCGTACTTAACTCTAAGTATGCCAGTGGTGTTAGGTCCACAAAAACTGCCATGTCCATCTTACCTCTGAGCAGATATGTACCTCCACCCCCAGTGGAGTCACAATCCAAAAGCTTGTCATGTTCATATTACCTCTGAACAGACTTTTTGATTTTTCGGCTATCGATTATCACGTCCATATTACCTCTGATATCGATTGTTATCTCAACTTAACACCCGTACTTAACTCTAAGTACGCCAGTGGTGTTAGGTCCACAAAAACTGCCATGTCCATATTACCTCTGGCAGGGCTTGTCCTAAAACTTATTACTTGCACTTTCGTGCGCAAAAAGTAATAAGTCCACAAAAATTCCCCTATGGAATGCCCGCAATGGAAAATGAGATGTTCATGTACATATTACCTCTGAACTATCCTTATTTTTCCAGCAAAGAAAGAGTCAGTCACTATTCATCCCTACAGAGTCGTATTTTATCATGTCTATATTACCTCTGTCAGGATTTGTCTCAAACCTATTACTTGTACTCTCGTGCGCAAAAAGTAAATGGGTCCACTAAAAATCCCCCAGTGGGATGTCCTCAACAAATACGGTATCGTACTACGTCCATATTACCTCTAGTACAATATCTGAAATTCGTGCAAACAATCATAAAAGAAATGGGAGGGACCTTATATGATTGCAAATGGCACTTACAGATTAGCCAAGCCTAAATTTGGCAATGGCTACTATCAACTGCAAATTCTCGAAGAAGTAATATACTTTGATCTCCTTCATTTAACGGAGTATGACGAAGATCTTATTCTGACGATACCATGCACAAAGGTTAGCTGAATCATATTCTATCAGGTTCATGTGACCTCCGAATAGATATCCTTAACTAATTTGTAAACCTATCATGTTAATGATACCTCTGATGGTGTTTAGTATACAAATTTAGTTGGATTATATTCTTTCAGGTTCATGTTAACCCTGAATAGATTTATATTCAACAAAACCTTAATTAAAGAATGTTATGTTAATGATACCTCTGATATCACTTTCACCCTAGCCTATCACATTTTAAGATGATGGGCCCATAAAGTCAGAAAATGTGTCTTTATTATCTCCGAGAAATTATAGAAGAAATAAGGAAGGTACATCATTTGGGAGGAGCAGTTAAGTTCACGGATCTGTTGCGCCAGAGTAACCATTCTCTCGTCCCTGGAGTTCAAAACGTCGGCACAAGCCCGCTCCAACCTTGCCGCCTCATTGTTCAAAGCAGATAGCTTGGACCGAGCATATACAAAACCTGCGTGGATGACACCCACATGCGTCAGTTTCTGCTGAGCCGTCTTCATTCGATCCTTCAACACGTCGTGAGCTGTTGATAAAGAGAGAGCCTTCTTCTTGGCCTTAGTGAGGTCATCCTCCAATTTGCGGACCCTCGCTGTCTCTTCCTCATATTCGGTCTTGCACTGAGTCAGTTGGGGAATGATATATTCCAATTCGGCACGCTCTTGATCCATATGCTGCTGCTATTCCTGGACAGATTTGTTCAGAGATTCCATTTGCCCAGCAAGCTCTGCAGTTAAGGAGTCATACCTAGCTTGAACGAGACTGTCAATGCTGCCTCAAGATAGCTGTAAATAATCGTTAATTGGTTGTTCCAAACCATTAACTATTTGCTCTAGCGCATCAGCTCTGTCATTATCGTTGAAATATCTAATCTGCGCTATACTAAAGTTGGAGGACGTCTTCAGAGCCACAAAGCCTAGATTCTTCTCCAGTACCATCGATATCAGCATTTTCAAAGTGGCATAGAAAATGCTTAAAAACTGTTAAACTAACACGGCGAGATTCGAATGGACGCTGGAAGTGGCTGCAATATCAGAGAATCCCCCTCCAGGAATGACTGCAGACGACGTTGCCACAGTCGTCGCCTCAACAGATGATGCGACAAAAGAAGAAGCACCAACAACGACTGAAGTCGTCGGCGTACTCAAAGGAGGCATTGTCGTAATGACAAGCTCATCCTCCTCTCGAGATATCGAAACCATTTCGGGCGAACCGGCACACGAAAACATTTCCTCTTCAAAGTCAGGCACCTCCGTGTCATAGACAGGAGCGGAAACAAAGCCAAAAGTTGCATCGACGCTACCCTCCCCGTAGATGTCTTCCCCTGAAATGAAGACAAGAGAAAGTTAATATCAACATGATATTTATTTTTCTAAAAAGTGGCATAAAGACAACATTTATCCATGGCCGATGGTATATATGTTGCGTCTACAGCCAGTACAGCTAAATTATTTCTTAATGATGCTAAGCAAGCTGTCATACCTGGAGAAGGGAGTGTGCCAACTGACACTGGCAGGTATTCTTCCAGGTCTTTACCGAGATCCACTCGAGGCTCATTGGGTGGAATCTCGCTGGGGATACTTACAGATGAAGAAGTGGCTGAACCTATTATTGGGCTGGATAAAGATATCCTTATTTGGCTCGGCCTCAAAGGCGATCTCGTACCACTACCTGAAGCGGTAGCAGCAGCATCAGCCTCGAGCAAAGGTTCTTCGGCACTTCCAGCCGAAACTGTGGAGATTCCCTCTCTAAAAGGCGAGGAACCTCTAATCAAAGGATCGTCCCCAACAGGGGAAACAACAGGCTCACTTCTAGGAGCCTCATGACTGGAAGTCCTATCAGGACCACTAACAGTCTTCTTTTTCTTGCGAAGGGAAGTTGCCTTCAGAACAGGAGCCCTTCGCTTACCAGAGATAACCAGAGGCTCTGTAGGCGAAGGTATTTTGCCTCTCGGTACTGCCAACAAAGGCTCATCTGGATTGACAGAATCTTCACCCTCGTCAGAGGAAACTGATGGGATTTTGTCTCTTCCCGCGGACTTAGAAGAGGGCATCCTAAAACTTCTACGCATATCAAAATCGCGATGGAAGGTATTGATGGCCACGTAAAACTGGGCGTACGAGTGGAGGATGTGTAACATCATGGAGAGTAAAGTCGCGGGCACAGTAAGGGCCGCTCCAGTGTAACCCATTATGAAGTATCACCATCCTCTCGCTCCATCAATAAGTCCACCCCTAGACTTGAAGCTGGTGACAGCATTGCCCACGTGCAATTGATCATACCCAAACTTCCTGGGGAACCGACAAGGCAGGTAGGGCTCCAAGAAGCATTGGTCTTCACTTCTATAAAATAAATGGGAAGGTCTAATGCAGACCAACCAATTAAAAGCTTCAGGAGAAAGAATGGTCTTCCCTTCACCTGTGTCCTGAAGCCTTCTCCCTTGTTGATTGAGATGTACAGTGGGGACGGTGCAGAAGAGCTTCCAGCTGTGAGCAAAATTCAGTGCCCGCCGACAGTCTAAAACTATGGTCACGTTCTAGGTGGAATTCTTGTAATTCAACAAGAAATTACTCCCGGACTACTGCCAGAGCCCGGAGACATCACCCTGGGGTTATGGAGAATTAACCATCCCATCAAATATAGGAAAGGTAATTCTACCCTGGGAAAGCTGTCACGCCGTATTTCATTGGCAAGCAGTCCATCAGTAATGGCCCTCAGGCCAGCTTGTATGTGCATTAGAAATATGGGCGTAAAAGATAAAACATCTATGTGCATCATCTTCCTCGAAGAGGCTATCAGCACAGAAGTTGACCTAGCACGTTCATGTACAACATGTGCAAAGGGTTTTCTTCGCTCTTATCATCCCAAAAGCTTTACCTATAACACCCGGTGCACAGCTCATCGGTGGGACACTTCGTTCAGAGCAGGGTTCGCCCTGCCCGATGGAAGTCGCTCTTGCTTGGGCAGAGGAGCGAGAAGATGAGGCAACCTTCTTTTCCTTAGAGGAGGATATTGGTTTTGGTGCCATTGCCAAAGACTCAGAATGCTCAGAGAAGAAACGAAGGAGAGTACTCAAAGAGAAGAAGGTTTTCTTTTGCAAAAGACAGGTGAAGAGTATTCTCTCTGAAGGCCTTGGAATATATATAGAGTTCAGATGGACTCCTCGAATCCCTAACCAAATTCGATATTTAATATTCGGTTATGATTGGGGACTACGTCAGCTTATTATTCAGGAAAGATGGACAGTCAGCGAATTCAAAAAAGTTTTCGTGCAGAGCAGATTCGTGGTTTTACGCCAAGGAGCTTTTTACGCTCGGGAAGCTACAAATCTACGATTTTATGCTTAGAGGATATAAGTCTATGGTTTTACGCCCGGATGCTTTTACGCTCGGTAGCTTTTACGCTCGAGAGGCTATAAACCTACGAGTTCACGCTCAGAGGCTACAAATCTATGATTTTACGCTCAAAGACGACAAATCTACGACTTCACGCTCGGAAGTTTTCTTTTCGAAGGCTATAAATCTACAGTTTTATGCCCGGATGCTCTTATGCTCAGCAGTTTTTACGCTCGAGAGGCTACAAACTTACGATTTTATGCTCATCTATACTACGGATCTATGACTTTCTGCACATCTTAAAATACGCTGGCCAGAGTATACGTATATCTGAACAAATCTCAAGACGACCAATTGCAAGGGTTCACGCAGGAGATACTCCTCCTTGGCCTCAAAATATCCTAAGTACCCAAAGTATACAGAATTCAGCATTGAAAATAACTCTTCTTCTTGGGTCGATTGGAAGTTCATCCAAAATCCAGTCTGAATATTTCCTCTACAGTTCAAGATGGCGATTCAGTTTTGACAGCCATTTCTCGCCCTATTTCAAGGGATTTTCGGGAAATCATTCTTGAAGATGAGGGTCTGAACAAGAATTTTTCTTATCAGAGAAGTGACAAGTTCAGAATTCTACGCAATTCCTCGTTCAAAATAGCATGATAGTTCGGATATTCGACTTAAATGCTAAGCAGTTTTCTACGCGTCCTCAGTTACGCGTAAAAGACCGGACGAGATCAGATACTCTTTTTATCAGAGTCGGTGTAAAGTTATTCAGACGTGGCAAAGCTACACATATTCAGACTTCATCACAGCAAAGAATATAGCAAATAATCAGATGCGTAAAAGGAGACAATTTTATTAATCATAATTATATATGAGGAAAATCCAGTCTACAAAGGGTTTTTCATCTTCATGATTACATATGAGGGAAATCTCGTCTACAAAGGATTTCTCATTTTTATTTAGGATCACGCCAAGAGTCTATTCTGTCGGGTTCTCGTATTGGTGGAGATCTTTATCCGTCTTCTACAATAGTTCATCGACTTCCAAAATCGATGAACAAGAAAATGATTAATGGAGGGAGGATACAAAACTGGGCCTGTATAAATTATTCAAGAGCCCATCCTCCATACGCAATGACAGATTGAGTTAAGGTTTTAGACCCAACTCAATACTAGAAGACAGGGCTAGTTTGTCTGCCCTCGTCCACAAACAATGGGAGAAAATACAGCTTGCAAGCTGTGTGGTCTAATGTGACCTTTCTTCTCTCCTGGACGAATCGCCATATGAAGTTTCTGATTATCCCGAGCAAAGGAAGCTATGATATCCTTCCATGATCCATCGTTACAGAGGACATTTGCTCGAAGATGCCTTCTTTTTTGGCTCCTTATATGCTGGAAGAACATGATCTTCTTCTTCCTCAAGTCGACCTAACAAACTCCGGCAATCATCTCGGTGTGTTGAAGGAAATCTTGGAAGAACAGGTTAACTCCTCATCCTTTATATAGGCAAAAGAGAACACACTGAATCCCAACAAATTCCCAAAAATCTACCAAGAAATCAGCCTCAAGGAACGAGTCAGACTTGACTGTTTCATGCTTCATTCAAAGTGTTTCAAATTACGAAAAATTTGAAAACTTTGAAGGGGGTCTTGTAGAAGCATGAAAAATACGCTGAAGAGTTATACGCAGTATTTCAGTATTGGGTGGCGTAAGACGTGACTTCAGAGCCATCAGCGTACAAACAGAGCTTTATCGCTAGTAAGCTGTGTGGTTCCCTTCCTCTCTCCTGGACAAATCGTCATATGAAGTTTCTGATTATCCTGAGCAAAGGAAGCTATGATATCCTTCCATGATCCATCGTTGCAGAGGATATTTGCTCAAAGATGCCTTCTTTTTTGGCTCCTTACATGCTGGAAGAACATGATCTTCTTCTTCCTCAAGTCGACCTGACGAACTCCGGCAATCATCTTTGTGTGGTGAAGGAAATGTAGAAAGAACAGGTTAACTCCTCATCCTTTATATAGGCAAAAGAGAACACACCGAATCCCAACAAATCCCCAAAAAACTACAAAGAAATCAGCCTCGAGGAATGAGTCAGACTTGACCATTTCATGCTTCATTCAAAGTGTTTCAAATTACGAGGAATTTGAAAACTTTGAAGGGGTTCTTGTAGAAGCATGAAAAATACGCTGAAGAGTTATACGCAGTATTTCAGTATTGGGTGGCGTAAGACGTGACTTCAGAGCCATCAGCGTACAAACAGAGCTTTATCGCTAGTATAGCATAAAATATAAGCCCCAAGACAATCCGCGTAATATAGTATTTCCAGGCTGCTTCAGCGTAAATGGGTTGTTACATCGCCACTTTGGTGTAAAACTCATCCGCTTTTAATGCAGCATAGAAGTGTACGAGGAACGCTTCGTATTCCTCGAATGAACCTGTCAGATCATGCAGTGAACCTGACTCCTGACAACGAGTACTGCACAACTATCCAGACGACGGCTGTAATGATGGTGCTGCATAGAGACCCAAACCGTCGTTTAGTGATATTTTCCTGATACAAAGTACTTTTACGCTTACAAGGGAATACGCTGTCTAGTTTTACACAGGCAGATGTGAGCTTTTACGCTCAGCAGAAGACAAAACGAACTGTCACGTCAAAAGCTGCTCTTCGTACAGAGCTTGAGGCACGTCTCTGTATTTAATGCTCAGAATGGGGGCAGATCTCTGCATTTAATGCACGAGATTTGGTTCTATTTTCAAAGACTGGGCGAGCCATAATTACAGCTAATACGTCCACATCATCACCTCTGTATACTACGCCATCATACTATTTTCAGCTATAGGAGCATGATGTACGCTATCTCCTTGAAATATACCTCCGGGCTATTTTTAGCTATAAGGAGCACGTTGTACGCTATCTCCTTGAAATACGCCAACTCAGGCTATATTTGCATTTGTGCGTGATAAGGCTATTTGGTCCAGAATACGCTCAAGACCTCAGTTAAGGAAGGAGGATCAGCTATCTTTTATACTAGCGACCTATCCATGCAACATCAGTCTTCTACGCCTACAAGGCTTCTACGCCTATTTGGCTTCTATGCCAACCTGACAACTATTTGGCTTCTATGCCATGGTGACATTTATTGGCTTCTACGCCAACCTTTTCTATGCAAGGTGCAGTTGCCTACGTGGCTTGTATGTCGTGATCTTCACAGCAGTTATACGCATTATCTCTTAATGGGACATGCGTCACACGCTTATTCAGAAGATCACATATACGTGGATGGCAGTTATTATAACTGCCGCATAAAAAGTGCCACACTCTCCACTGTCCAGCTTCTACGCCGACTGGACGGTTACTGTCACTAAAACCCTATTAATAGAGACCTCTATTGACAGAGGTTGGAGGTTGGAAAAAGGTTGCAAATTCCAGAGTTGAAGAATTAAGGTCAAATATTTGGAGAATAGAATAACAGAGAGAGAAGAGCTCAGACAGAGAGTAGTGATTGACGATTTTTACATCGAGCATCCACTCCCTCTTGCAATCTTTGAAGCATCTCCTTCTTCTACAGTACTTCTTCATCATCGTATGGTCCAAGGGACAAAGTGATCGACTGCAGATCAGACTCCTATAGCAATATTTACCTAGATTAAACTTTATACTTAACATCCTCGCATAGGATTAATAGTACTTTTGTTTGTAAACCTAATAAAGAGTTTCGTATAAACCTAGTTTTATTTCTTTCATTTATTCTCAAACAGAGGCGGCGCGGGCTAAGGGCTGTGGACGATCGGGAGCGGTCGGGGCAGTCGGGTGAGGGGATGTGGGCGGTCGGGAGCAGTTGGGTGAGGGCTGTGGGCGGTCGGGAGCAGTCGGGTGAGGGGCTGTGGGCGGTCGGGACTGAGGTGGTGGGTGTCCGACCGGTTGGGGGGCTCGGTTTGGATGGGGAAGGTCGGCTAGGGTTTGAAGGTTATGGTGAATGTTGGGTTTTTAGGGTTTTGCATGAAAAGGTTTGTATTTATATGTAGTGATGGAGGTTATGGGCTGGCCTCGAGTGTGGGCCTGTCCTGCCTTGTTGGGGGGCTGGTACACGTGGTAGAGTGCAATGTGGGCTTGATCGGGCTTGTTTGAGGTGAACTTGACCTCGAATTTAATTAAATTAATAAATGCAAGGCATTCTCTTAAGAATTGTTTGTAGCTAGGGCGAGACGCAATAACGAGTATCTAAGGTTGCACAATGGTTAGAGGGGTACCTATAATTGTCGCACATAAATTCTAATTAAATTCTAAATAAATCCTAGTCTCATATTTAATTCCAATTAATCCTGAATTGGTCGAGGGGGTTTACAATCTACCCTTCTTAGAGCATTTCGTCCTCAAAATTAAAACATACTCGTGGTAAGAAGTTCTGACTGAATTTAAAATGCTAATACGTACCTAGTCCTTCCAAAAGGTGGGGATAGCGCTGTCTAATATCCTCGTCGCGTTCCCCAAGTCGACTCGCCTGGTGCATTATGTCTCCACGCGACGCGAACTAAGGGAATAGTCTGACCTCGCAGTACTTTCTCACTCCTGTCCAGAATCTCAACAGGCTCCTCTTGGTATGATAAGCACGGGCCAACTGTGATCTCTGAGTGGTCAAGTACGTGGCTTGGATCCGGTATGTACCTCCTCAGCTGAGATACATGGAAGACTTCATGAACTCCTTCCAAGTTCTACGGCAAGGCTAGTCTGTAAGCAACCTCTCCGACGCGTTCTAATACGTCGAATGGTCCAATGTATCTCAGGCTCAGCTTCCCTCTGCCTCCGAATCTGATAGTCCCTCGAGTAGGCGAGATCTTGAGAAATACGTGGTCTCCAACCTGAAACTCTAAGGGTCGATGATACGCATTTTCCCAATGCTTCTGTCTGTCTTGTGCTGCTCGAAGGTGCCGTTGGATCTTCTTTACCTTTTCTACTGTACGAACCACCAACTCTGGTCCGAGAATCTGTCGCTCGCCTATATCACTCCAGCATACTGGGGAACGACATTTCCTTCCGTACGACGCTTCATAAGGAGCCATTTTGATGCTCCCTTGACAGCTGTTGTTGTAGGAAAACTCGACCAAATGTAAGTGGTCCTCCCATGATCCTCCGAAGTCAAGCATGTACGCTCTCAATATGTCTTCTAACGTCTAAATAGAGCGCTCCGACTGGCCATCTGTTTGTGGGTGATACGCTGTGCTAAACTTTAGCCGAGTACCGAGACTCTCTTGTATACTCTGCCAAAAGTAAGACGTGAACCTCGTATTCCTGTCAGACATGATGCTAACTGGCACTCTATGTAGGCGCATAATCTCCCTCATGTACATATCTGCTAAGGCCTCCGTGGATTGCCCAACTCTGAAGGGTAAAAAGTGTGTAGACTTGGTGAGTCTATCCACGATTACCCATACTGCATTGCGACCACTAGGACTCCTCGGAAAGCCCGTAACAAAGTCCATATTGATGTGCTCCCATTTCCACTCTGGTATAGGTAGTGGTTGAAGCAATCCTGTAGATCTCTGATGCTCAGCCTTGACTTGCTGACACACCAGGCACTTGGCTACAAAGTGTGCTATCTCTCTCTTCATTCCATGCCACCAGTAGTACTATCTCAAGTCCCTGTACATCTTCGTACCTCCTGGATGAATAGAGTAGGTTGAACTGTGTCCCTCTATCATCAACTCCTGACGAAGTTCTCCATTTAGAACATAGAGACGATCTCCGCATCTTAAAGTTCCGTCTTCATATATACGCAGTCCTGTCTGTAATCCAGCCTCTGTCCTCTGTCTAAGCCTCTGAAATCTGGCGTATGTTGGCAAAGCAGCCTTGATTCTCTCCACTAATGTTGATTGTAACTGAAAACTCGACAACTGTCCATCTACTACGGGCATAACGACCTCTATACCCATCTTCTCTAGCTCTCTCAACAAATGTTGTTGGGTAGTCAAGAAGAATGCCATGGGTCTTCTGCTCAATGCGTCAGCTACTATGTTGGCCTTTCCCGGATGGTACTGCAGCTCAATCTCGAAGTCTGTCATCACCTCGAGCCAACGTCTCTGCCTCTGATTAAGATCCTTCTGGGTGTAGACGTACTTTAAGCTCTTATGATCAGTGAATATCCCCACTCTCTCTCCATATAGATAGTGCCTCCAAAGTTTTAAAGCAAAAATCAACGCTGCAAGCTCCAAGTCGTGGGTGGAATAGTTCTTCTCATGGGTCCTCAATTGTCTAGAAGCATAGGCTACAACCTTTCCATGCTGCATCAGGACACATCCTAATCCTTTTCTGGACGTATCGCTATAGATCACGAAACCTCCGGGTCCAGAAGGTATGGTCAAGATAGGTGTTGTAGTCAAGCGCTTCTTCAGCTCATCGAATGCCTTCTGACACTCCTCTGTCCATGTGAACTCCTGCTCCTTACGGGTCAAGCGGGTCATCGGCTCTGCAATCTTCGCAAAGTTCTCTACAAACCTCCGGTAGTATCCGGCAAGTCCTAGGAAACTCCTCACCTCTGTGACATTGGTAGGGGTTGGCCATGTCTCTACTGATGAAATCTTTGCCGGATCTACGAAAATACCATCTCCTGAGATGACGTATCCAAGGAAAGCGACACGATCTAGGAGAAACTCGTACTTTCTCAGCTTGGCATAAAGCCTCTCTCTCCTTAGTGTCTCTAACACTAGTCTCAGATGCTCTTCGTGCTCCTCGTGGCTCTTCAAATACACCAAAATGTCATCGATGAAGACTACCATGAACTGGTCTAAGTATTGGTGGAATACTCTGTTCATCAAGTTCATAAATACAGCTGGCGCATTTGTCAGTCCAAAAGGCATCACTAAGAACTCGTAGTGACCATAACGAGTCCTGAATGCTGTCTTTTGAATGTCTTCTCTTCGCACCTTCACTTGATGATAGCCCAATCTTAAGTCAATCTTTGTGAACACCATTGCTCCTGTCAGCTGGTAGAATAAATAGTCAATCTGCGACAGGGGGTACTTGTTCTTGATAGTCAGAGCATTAAGGTCTCTGTAATTAATGCACATACGTACTGTTCCATCCTTATTCGGTACAAGCAACACTGGTGCTCCCCATGGTGATGTACTAGGGCGGATAAATCCCTTGCTCTGCAACTCTTCTAATTGTAACTTTAGCACGTCTAACTCCTTCTTCGCCAATCGGTATACATTAGAAGATACCGGTGCTGCTCCGGATACTAGCTCGATGGTGAACTCTACGTCTCTATCTGGCGGTAAGCTTGGCAGTTCTTCGAGGAATACATCCTTAAATTTGGCAACTATTGGCGGGGGTACAATCTCCATAGCCATGCAAGTTCCCGCTATTTGTCCTACTCCTTGTTCTACGGTCCCTCGCATGTACTCGAACTCCGGTTGATTTGGCGGTCTAAAGGTGACACTACCCTTCCGACAGTTCAGTACAGCATTATACTGGCTTAACCAGTCCATGCCTAACACAATATCAAAGTACGGCATAGGCAATACTAGGAATCGTGCTCTCATCTCTCTACCACATATAACTATCGAGCATATTCTGATAGTGCTGGTAACCGGCACAATACCTCCTCTGGTAAAAATCTTCCAACTCTTAGGTAAGGTGGAAGTCGCTACTATATGCGTTGCTATGAATCTACTAGATATAAATGACAATGTAGCTCCAGAATCAAACAATGCAGTTTCAGGTAACGAGGCAACTAAAATGGTACCTGTGATTGCTTCTCCTTCGGTTTCCTCCTCAGTAGCTGCTAATGCAAAGGTCTGTCCCTGTCTCTGTCCTCCGGTCTGCTGTCGGGCTCGCTCGAACTGTGCCTACTGTGGGGCCAAGGGTGGTCCTCTCTGAAATCCTCCGGTGTCTGGTGGACGCTGTCCTTCTGCCGGGGGTAGTATCCTCGGGACAGGTGCTGCTGGCCTCTGTCCTGTCTGCAGGGCTGCCTCTCTGCGTTACGGGCAATCTCTGGCAAGGTGCTGGCCTGATCAACATATCATGCACAAACCCAACTTCTTCCGATAATCTTTAATGACGGGGCCCTTCTTGCCACAATGGTGACAGGTCGAGAGTTTCTTCGTCTGGTATGGTGCTTCCCTCTGCTGTGTCTGTACTCCAGGACATCGGATCGGTCCTCCTGCTCTGGGCTGGGCTTTGGCTGGTATAGTCGTGCTGGAACGTCTAGCTCCTCTGATGATGGCCTCCTGGATTCTCGCCTCTGCAAGAACCTCTTCATAAGAAATCCTCTCATGTGTAGTGGTATACCTCTGTAGCTCGAAATTGAGGCCATGATGAAATCTCTGGGCTTTTTCGAGATCATTGGGTATCAGGAAGGCACCAAATCTGCTAAGGCGGCTGAACTCAGCGTCATATGCGTCAACAGTCATATTTTCCTGCTCTAGGTGTAGGAATTGGGAGTACAGGGCATTTCTGACTGTAGCTGGGAAATACTTCGTGTTGAAGTACTCTAAGAACTGTTCCGAAGTCTGATTCTTGCCTACACTGCGCTTAATGGAATCCCACCAGTGATGGGCGTTGCCTTTCAGTTGGGCCCTCACTACGATCATCCAAAGGTCGGGGTGCAGTTGTGAAGCCTCTGGTAACATCTCCGTGTTGGCGACCCAATCGGAGATCTGCTCGGCAGTCTCATTACCCGAGAAAGTATCTGGTTCCATCTGTCGGAACCATTTAACAGTACCACCTATCTGGGCTGGTGGGGGTGCTGGTACTGGTGTTGTGACAGGTGTCCTCTCTAGTACTGTCATCAGACTCTATCTCAATATCTCTGTCTGATGCCACTGTGCTTGCATCATAGTCTGGAAGAACTGAAGCATCTGTGGCTGTCCATCTAGCTGTGGCATCTGGGGTGTGTAGGGTGGAGGTGGTGGTAATGGAATCTCTGGTTGTGCAGTAGGCGTCTCCTCAGATGTCGGCCTCTCAGTCTGCGGCATCGGTATAGCTCCTGAAGTCTGGCCCTCACAATATTGCGTGGGAATTGTCTGGAAAGTCTGTCCCTCAGGCTGCGGTGTAGGATCGCCCTGCGATGTCTCGTGCCAATGTATCAGCGGGGTCTGTAGCGGGGGTTGTCCTTGGGGTACCTCCTCTCCTTGAGTGGTGTTATCTGGCACTACGGCACGGGGTGCTCCTCGTCCACTGTGCAAATTCATCTTGCTGCAAGAGATAGGTCTTCATTAAAAGAGTACGAGAACAAACAAACAGGATGCAGATATTTAGAAGCAGTATGAAGGGAGTTCAAGGACGAATCGAAAGTGGATGAGACCTAGTAATTTCTATCCTATTGCAAGCTCGCTGGGCATGTTACCATACCATAAGCGAAAAAGTTGACCTGCATAGGTCACCACTAAAACCATGTCATGCCCTAGTCCCAAAATATACGGGATCAGGCCACGTGGCAATAGCCAGCTGACACGTCTCTGAGGATATCCCAATTTAATGGATCCACGAAGAGTGCTACGCTGTCCTAAAATACTAACATGTCCAACATCGGTCAATAACAGGTAATCTAATCCCATCCATAATATAAAGAGCAAGAAGTACTAAATAAACTGCTGGAAGATAAATATCAGTCTCAAGATATCATAGCACAACCAATAATGTCAGGTGGGAACAAACCCACTACTAAGATGAAATAAAGCACTGACATGATAGATAAAAGATAAGACTAAGGCGTCGGCTTACTGGATAATGATGCACCCAATCTCGGAAGGCCTACCAAGTGATCACGGAAACTCTGACGGTAAAACCTCTAGCTCCTCTGCGGTAGCGAATCTCGTCTCCTGTCCGGGGCAGTACACTGTAGGGTAGAAAGCCTCATCCAAATCTGGAAGAAAACCAGGTCCTCAGAGGGATGTAACAAGATACATAGAGACATGCCATATATAAATACTGAATAAAATAAATACAATAAAGGGTGTGCTAACCATCTAAGTGAATGCAATGTGAGGACAACTATGAGTATATGGGAAGGTGTAGGCTAGACATATGTTGACGTAATTCACCAGTCGTGGCAATCGACTAGTATATGCCACACATGCCCCCTATAACACGGGCGCAGGAATACAATAACGTCCGACGTTCTATAGAGTGTGGTATATGCAATATCACCAAGTACGTCCAACACTCTACAGAACGTGGTATCTATATTTTATATATATACGTTCGTATCACTCCGTCGAGTGCGGTGTCTGTATAAAGGAGTGGGGTGTCCCATATGCCTACTAGTCGTCATCCCCGCCCAATGTAGATATACAAGTCAAATAATCGACGCGCATACCCCCTTATCTAAATGCCAAGTCTCTATACTGAAATAGTCCTGAATTTCTTGCTAACCGTGATGCATGTCACACGTGGCGATAGCTAGTCGATCACACGAACTCGCATCCCAACATAAGATTTGTCACTATGAATACGTGTAACAGTGTCAGGTCTTGGAAGATAACTGGGTATCATCCCATGAGGTGAGTTTGCTAATGACTAAGTCAATGTATACTAATCATCGACGTATCCGTCGAATGCACCCGAGATAATCTCGGACGCACACAATTGTATAAAGCAAACAACAAGCATACAATACCACATTTAAATAATTTAAATTAGATAGTAAATATGGCAAGTTATCTTTCCTGAGTCCTCAAGATGTGAATGCCAATAGCCTGCTCCTGTAATGTCTCCTCGCTGATCCAATGACTCTAAACATACAACATAATATGGAAATTCTATATCAGACACTAACGCAAATACATACATAATTTATGATGCTGCTCTTAGGTACTGTCGCAAGATCATGGCTGATCGAATATAGCGTCACGTGTGCACGTAGCTAGGGTGTACACGTATTCTATCCTCGGTTAGCGTGCGTCTTGAGACAATAATTCTACGTTCTCGGTTTACGAACTCCGATACGCCTTGTTGAATTACACACCATTTATTCCATGTTAATTGCACTAGGTAGATACCTACGTTTCCGGTACATTATAAGTGCTTATAACAAGTTCGACTATTAGGGTAATTATCATTTTATTAATTACTATTTTAAATCAAGTTAGCATACAACTCATATCTAGGGTTCCATATATTTGATTCGTGTCCACGTATGACACGATACGACGATACGTTCATTTGATGGCATGATACAAGAAAAGGAAGGCTGGTGGTCGAGTACCTGGTAGACGGGTTGAAGGGGGTCTATCTGCTGGTTGGCAGTCCTCCGGAGGGGGGAGCTCCGGTGTCGGCAGCGGTGGGCAGCAGCGGCAGCGGCAGTAACAGCAATAGCCGCAGTAGCAGCGATCGCAGTCCTGGCGGCGACGATCGTCGGTCGAGGCGGCGCTGGCTAAGGGCTGTGGACGGTCGAGAGCAGTCAGGGCAGTCGAGTGAGGGGCTGTGGGCGGTCGGGAGCAGTCGGGTAAGGGATGTGGGCGGTCCGGAGCAGTCGGGTGAGGGCTGTGGGCGGTCAGGACTTAGGTGGCGGTCGGGAGCAGTCGGGTGAGGGGCTGTGGGCTGTCGAGACTGAGGTGGCGGGTGTTCGGCCGGTTGGGGGGCTCGGTTTGGATGGGGGAGGTCGGCTAGGGTTTGAAGGGGATGGTGAATGATGGGTTTTTAGGGTTTTGCATGAGAAGGTTTGTATTTATATGTGGTGATGGAGGTTATGGGCTGGCCTCGAGTGTGGACCTGTCCTGCCTTGTTGGGGGGCTTTTCCACGTGGTAGAGTGCAATGTGGGCTTGATCGGGCTTGTTTGAGGTGAACTTGACCTCGAATTTAATTAAATTAATAAATGCAAGGCGTTCTCTTAAGAATTGTTCGTAGCCAGGGCGAGACGCAATAACGAGTATCTAAGGTTGCACAATGGTCAGAGGGGTACCTATAATTGTCGCACATAAATTCTAATTAAATTCTAAATAAATCCTAGTCTCTTGATTTAATTCCAATTAATCCTGAATTGGTCGAGGGGGTTTACAACTGAATTCGACGGCTCAGAGAGTCGATACTGTACTGACTAAATCTGAATTTATAAATGTATTTATACCTGAGATATCTGGAAAACTTGAGGATACGCATGGTCACGGAGAAATTGTGCACAAGGTGGGTTTTTTAATCCAGTTTTGTGGACAGTCGTCGGGGCACTGGGGCGGATCCGATCTAGACGGAACCATCTGGAAGTCGTCTGTTATCGGTGAGATGGGTGCAATGTCGCCCGTATTATATTTTGCTTGCACTCCATCTTCGACCTTGAGACTACACCGTCCACTATGGAATTCATGCCAGTGACCTTTTTTTATATAGATTAAGTTGACTTGATTGCGGTAACCCATGTGCGAGTCATTGCATTATCAGAAACTTCTTTGAGTAACACACCTATACCTATAACTACATCTGAAACACCTGAACGATCATGAGTATAATACACTTAGGCATAATTGAACACATTGAACATCCAATGCAAAATGCCTTATAATCCGTATAATTGTGCACCCGAAACAGAACCTCGCTCACGACACATGTGTTTGCTTATGCCATTACCCCTGGATTTCATTATATATGATCGTGCTAGATTTAACTTGGATTGCCTTAGATAGGAAAGGACAAATGGTAAGTTGGTAAGTCTCGCCGTGTCACTACCACATTCCGAAAATAGGGATATTTTTGACTTTTTACAATATTTAATATTATGGTATTTACAATTAATTAATTGCATGATAGTATATTTGATTTAAATAATTATGTGTGATGTGTAAATAAATATAGTATTATATACAGTGTTTATTTATTTTTAAGCTAGTAGACTTGACCTAGAAGCCTAGTAGATGACCACCTGTCTGAATTATAGAATTTTGTATTTAATTATTTATTTAGAATTTTAAATTCTTGGAGTTTGTATTTAATTACCGTATTTTTATTTAATTATTGCGCATTGCCTTTGCTTCAATATTTGGAGCGCTATCCTGACTTTTGTCTTCCAACAAATTTCACAATCTTGCCCTAGACATGCCCGCCTTCCATTCTGCTATTTTTGCAACTCATAATTATGCTCTCTGTGCATTGTTTCTAGCCGCACAAAAATCGTCACGGACGTTATTTAATAAATTCCTATTTTGTATCGTTGTGCGTTCCCATCAAAATTTGGGGACAATCTTGACATATTTTTCGTACGGCCCAAATTAGAGAAATATTATATTCTGAGTTTTCTTCATTATTGGTATTGATGACCTGACCTGATTTTGGCCCCATGTACTCCTAATTAATTTTAGAACACAACTTGAATTTATTTCTAATTAAATTGAGGATACTATTTTAACCAATTCTAAAATTCCCAATTTAATTTCAGTGCCCTGCAAATTGAGCCCATACCAAATTTACAGTGCCCCCTGACCCTACAAAACACCGGATACCGTATCGCCCGCCAAATTTTTGTCATTTTATGCGTCTGTGCAAATACCCAAATTTAAGGGGGCTAATTTGCAAATTTGCATTTTGTGTCAACACCCATTTGATTAAACCAATGAGGGAGCCCTATTAATTTTAATTAGCCTCTCACCCTCATCCCCACATGAATTATTTTCTCCATGTCAAATCTGGACCCCTCATTTAAAGGGGGTCAATCACCACCCTTGATTTCACAACACCCTCTTCCTATTTAATGTCCCATCAAACCCTAATCCCTAGAAAACCTAGGTAGCCTCCTCACAAACCCCCACATTCCTCTCTCCAACGTAGCCTCCTTCCTTCCAAATTTCTTTCCTCCTCTTCTTCTCTTTTCTTTCCTTCTTCTCTTCCTTCTCCTTCTTCCTTTCTCCTTCTTTATTTTCATTGTATTCAAATTAAAAATAAAGGGGGGAACACTGTGCATTTCCCCCCTTATACTGTCAACCCGGCGGCTGCCCCTTGTGCACCCGGCGCTCCATTCTCTCCGGCCGGCCAAGCTTCACCCATCACCACCTGCATCCTCCACTTACACCACCATCTCCATCATCATCATCATCAGCGACTCCACCACCATTAATCCCATCGACGAGAACCCACCACCACCACTCTCGTCATCAACCCGGCGGCCAACCACCCAGGCCCGACCCGTTGTGACTGCACCCCGACTTCCCTGTGCTCCGGCGACCGAGTCCCCCACTCCGGCTACTCCTCTCCCATCTCCTCCCTGCTGTGTTTTCCACCACCATCAGTCAACTCCGGCGGCCCCTGCCCACTCCGGCGGCCCGGCCTAGCCCCGCACCTCTGTTCCCCCGACCCTCTCTGCTCCGGCGGCCGCTGGCAGCAACTCCCCGTTGCTCAGCCTCCACCCGCTCATATCCCGGCGGCCTGCTCACCGCACTCCGGCGAGCACAGCCGAGCAGCAACTCCCCACTGCTCAGCCGCTCCTCCAACGCATCAACTCCGGCGGCTCTCCCTCCTTCTCCTCCGACTATATCCACTACTCCCATCCCCCTGCATCCCCGACCTCACAGTTTCCGGCTAGGCTGTACTCCGACTCCCCACCGTACTCCACCACTACTTCTCGGCCATCTTCCCCAGCTGATATCCCCAACTCCGGCGACATCAACCCAGCACCACCACTATCAATCCAGCACCACGAACACCACCACGCACTCGTGCCCCTAAACCGGGTGCGGGTCATGACATGTTTTTAGTGGTGGCCCATGCAGGTCAGACTTCGCGAGTTATGTGATGTCGTAGTAGTGTGGCATCTTTGTTACACTATTGCGTGCCTGCGATAGGATCTAGGACATAGGATACTAGGACGAGAGCGAATACTCAATCACAATTTCTTGAGAGATTCCTGGGATGACCCCTGAGAATCTTGTTAAAACTTTTAATTTAAAATCATTCCCTTGTTCCGTCCTTCTCACTTGTTGATTGTTGATTAGTTATTAAGTTAGGATTTTGGTTTCATTGTAGGGTTTGATTTTATGTCAAGATAAATTTACAGACTGATTTATGGTATTATCTGATGACGCATGTCGATGAGGACAGCGAGGAAGATTAACACTAGGACTATTGGATTACTAGATATGGATTTAAATTATAATTTGAAGCTTGAAAATGAATTGCATTTTTGAAGTCAAGATATTATGTTATAAAAATTTTATTTTGAGGAATTCAGATTCAATTTGATGAACCTAGACAGGCTGTAAGGATTTTTGAAATTTATAAAAAATTTCACTTCAGTATTTAGATAATTAACCTTGAGGAAGGTATATGCATTATACTTTAAATTATTCGAGGAGTTAGTTTCGAGGACTTTATTTGGAGGATAAAATCTTATAGTGAGAGATATATTAGTATATCAGTAGGTGAGATACATGTGTAAGGATCTGTTGGCTTGAGCATGATTGAGATTTCACTGCCAACTGGCTTAGGTGTTCATCTAGGATTGTATTGGAGAGAGCAGTACTTAGTATGGTGTGTTGCATTTGATATGCACTTGAGTGATAAGGATAACTAGTATCAGCGATTGCAGTAGGTAAGGAAGCTAGCAGTGAGTATGTTTCTAGTAGAACTATGGTACTTAGAGGGATGGAAGTATCAGACCATGGATGTATCTTTGACCTATGCAATCACAACTAGGGTTTATTTCCAATCTATTTATCTTGAATGTTGCTTCCTTAGAACTGTACTGTCCTTCCTTGATGATATCGCATTTTTGCCTAAATTGATTCTTTGGGATCTGTCTTCAGGATGTCGCCGCAGACACGGTCTATGAGAGCGGGAACATCAGCTTTAGAGGGGCCTGCCACCTCTCCACCTGAGAGACAGACAACCGTAGTTCCTCCTACATCTCCGATGCACGTAGGTGCATCTGCACTTTTCGGGGATCCTCCTCCCCCACCTGTTCAGAAGATTGTCGCAGCTGTGATGGACAACCTTCCTCCTCCACCGACTCCGATTCCCGGAGGTTTGCCAATTGACGGGACGCAGATGTTTACCTTGATCCAAGGCATGGTAGATGCCCAGAGAGTGATGGCAGACGCTCAGCGAGTTCAAGCTGAGGCTCAGAGGGTGCAAGCAGCAGCGCACCAGGCACAAACCGAGCTGATGAGAGAAAATATGGAGAATGCTCATCAAGTGACTCTCCAAGCTTTGGAGAGAGTAGCACAGTACTAGCAGTTTCCTGGCCAACAGCAGAGATCAGGCACTATAGTGGATTTCAAGAGGATGATGCCTCGAGAGTTCAAAGGCACCGAAGGGATACTCTACGCTGATGACTGGCTAGAAGATATAGAGAGGAGCCTGCGTTTGACCCAGATTCCGGAGAACTTGCAGATAGAAGCCGCTGGCAGTCAGATGTTCGATATCGCACTCACGTGGTATCGCACGGAGCCGAGAATTACAGCACAAGGACTTACTTGGGAGACCTTCAAGGAGCTCTTCAAGGAGAAGTTCTTTCCCGACGTGGCATTGGGAACCTTGGAAAGTCAGTTTCATGACTTGGTTCAAGGAAATATGTCGGTCGACGAGTACGCTGCAGAATTCTGTAGATTGAGTCGTTTTATATCATCTATGATTCGAGACCCAGGAGATCGAGCCCAGAAATTTAGAAAGGGACTGACAAGAGAGATTAGGTCGCGCACTTCTGGTCGGCGTACCGCTACCTTTGAGGCTATCTTGATGGATGCTCAGATTGCAGAAGAGGATCTGGATCTCAGGCCTAAGATGAGTCATAATACTTTTGGAGATACGAGTGGTAGCGCAGGACCAGCCAAGCATCCCCGTATTCAGCACCAACAGCAGTACCAAGTACTATTTCATAGTCAGCAACAACCATGGACATTGCAGCATCCACCGCAGTACCTAGTACCAGTTCCTATCCAGCAACACCCATGGGCGTATCAGTATCAACAACAGTACCAGACACCAGTCCGTGTTCAGCAGAATCAGCAACAGCCTCCGAGAGAGACACAGCAGACTTGTCATTTCTGTAAGAAGCCAGGTCATCTTTGGGAGAGCTGTAGAACGAGGCTAGGACTTTGTTTGCACTGCGGCGCTGCGGGACATCGAGTAAGGGATTGTCTTCTAGCCCCTTATCTTCCCGGCCAGCGCGCAGCTTCAGATTATAGAGATCCAGTTAGGCTACCTGTGGAACCGTATATTGCTCAGCACCCGCGAAGGGAACTACCCCAGCAAGGCGGGGCATTTGCGATGACGGTCGAGGAGACCGATACTACAGGTAATGTGTTAGCAGGTTCTGTTCTTTCCTTCCTTATGTCCCTCTCCATTTTAATTGATTGATTGATTCCTTAGTACAAGTTGAATGCATGATTTTCTTGTTATAATGTAGTTAGTAGCACCCTGATACAGAGACTGCAATACCATGACAAAAGACACCATGACCGTACATATCCCCTTAGGTTGCATGTTGTATGATTATAGGAAGATTTCTTTGACCAGGATTATTGGGGTTTGACCATGACAAAGAATTCATGAAGGAGTCATGACTTGACAGGAGAGACAAGATGATTAACAAGATGATTAAAAATTTGAGGATAAGCATCGATTTAAATAAAGGGCCAAGAATTTAACATGGCAGAATTTATGATCTATGAATTCCAGGAAGATTATGACATGATTAAACCGGGTGCGGGTCGTGACACATTTTTAGTGGTGGCCTATGCAGGTCACCACTATAAAATTTGGAAATTTTGGGGAAATTTTGATAAAAATGGACTTTGATTTTATTTCGAGGATTTTCAGGAATGCAATAAATTCAGAACTTTTGAAAATTTTGGAAAGACATTGTGGATTATTACCTGATTTCATGGATGATGAATTTAAATTGGAGGGAAATAATAATATGTATGATTAAGCGCTACTATGAGAATTTTAAATTTCGAGGACGAAATTCTTTTAAGGAGGGTAGACTTGTCACTACCACATTCCGAAAACAGGGATATTTTCGACTTTTTACAATATTTAATATTATGGTATTTACAATTAATTAATTGCATGATAGTATATTTGATTTAAATAATTATGTGTGATGTGTAAATAAATATAGTATTATATGCAGTGTTTATTTATTTTTAAGCTAGTAGACTTGACCTAGAAGCCTAGTAGATGACCACCTGTCTGAATTATAGAATTTTCTATTTAATTATTTATTTAGAATTTTAAATTCTTGGAGTTTGTATTTAATTACCGTATTTTTATTTAATTATTGTGCATTGCCTTTGCTTCAATATTTGGAGCGCTATCCTGACTTTTGTCTTCCAACAAATTTCACAATCTTGCCCTAGACATGCCCGCCTTCCATTCTGCTATTTTTGCAACTCATAATTATGCTCTCTGTGCATTGTTTCTAGCCGCACAAAAATCGTCGCGGACGTTATTTAATAAATTCCTATTTTGTATCGTTGTGCGTTCCCATCGAAATTTGGGGACAATCTTGACCTATTTTTCGTGCGGCCCAAATTAGGGAAATATTCTGTTCTGAGTCTTCTTCATTATTGTATTGATGACCTGACCTGATTTTGGCCCCATGTACTCCTAATTAATTTTAGAACACAACTTGCATTTATTTCTAATTAAATTGAGGATACTATTTTAACCAATTCTGAAATTTCCAATTTAATTCCAGTGCCCTGCAAATTGAGCCCATACCAAATTTACAGTGCCCCCTGACCCTACAAAATACGGACACCGTATCGCCAGCCAAATTTTTGTCATTTTATGCGTCTATGCAAATACCCAAATTTAAGGGGGCTAATTTGCAAATTTGCATTTTGTGTCAACACCCATTTGATTAAACCAATGAGGGAGCCCTATTAATTTTAATTAGCCTCTCACCCTCATCCCCACATGAATTATTTTCTCCATGTCAAATCTGGACCCCTCATTTAAGGGGGTCAATCACCACCCTTGATTTCACAACACCCTCTTCCTATTTAATGTCCCATCAAACCCTAATCCCTAGAAAACCTAGGTAGCCTCCTCACAAACCCCCACATTCCTCTCTCCAACGTAGCCTCCTTCCTTCCAAATTTCTTTCCTCCTCTTCTTCTCTTTTCTTTCCTTCTTCTCTTCCTTCTCCTTCTTCCTTTCTCCTTCTTCTTTATTTTTATTGTATTCAAATTAAAAATAAAGGGGGGAACACTGTGCATTTCCCCCCTTATACTGTCAACCCGACGGCTGCCCCTTGTGCACCCGGCGCTCCATTCTCTCCGGCCGGCCAAGCTTCACCCATCACCACCTGCATCCTCCACTTACACCACCATCTCCATCATCATCATCATCAGCGACTCCACCACCATTAATCCCGTCGACGAGAACCCACCACCACCACTCTCGTCATCAACCCGGCTGCCAACCACCCAGGCCCGACCCGCTGTGACTGCACCCCGACTTCCCTGTGCTCCGACGACCGAGTCCCCCACTCCGGCTACTCCTCTCCCATCTCCTCCTTGCTGTGTTTTCCACCACCATCAGTCAACTCCGGCGGCTCCTGCCCACTCCGGCGGCCCGGCCTAGTCCCGTACCTCTGTTCCCCTGATCCTCTCTGCTCCGGCGGCCGCTGGCAGCAACTCCCCGTTGCTCAGCCTCCACCCGCTCATATCCCGGCGGCCTGCTCACCGCACTCCGGCGAGCATAGCCGAGCAGCAACTCCCCACTGCTCAGCCGCTCCTCCAACGCATCAACTCCGGCGGCTCTCCCTCCTTCTCCTCCGACTACATACACTACTCCCATCCCCCTGCATCCCCGACCTCACAATTTCCGACCAGGCTGTACTCCGACTCCCCACCGTACTCCACCACCACTTCTCGGCCATCTTCCCCAGCTGATGTCCCCAACTCCGGCGACATCAACCCAGCACCACCACTATCAATCCAGCACCACGAACACCACCACGCACTCGTGCCCCTAAACCGGGTGCGGGTCATGACACGTCGTATTCCTTTATATCGCCCGGCGTACTGCACACTAGTTAGGCTTCTCACTATGCCATAAAACTGATCCTAAGGCAAGACTAGAAATATAACTTAATAGATGGTGCACGAAACCTATATAACATATTTGGATTTGTCGAGCGGGCGAGAAACCTTCCCACCAGTGCATTCATGTACTGATAACCCACCTGATTGCTTGCAGGGTGCGGAGAAACCTCGTTCGGTAGATGCCTCATTCGTGCGTGCTAAGGCATGGAGTTCACTCTGAAGCCTTGGATTATTACGTCTGGAACTGAAGCACATATACAAGACATAATGTTAGAACATCTCCTATGTATCATTCCACAAATGTAGCCACTTTGTACGCTTTTTAATGTTTCAGAGAGAGAGGCTTGAGCGACTTATAATCTCGGGCTAGCGTTGCCTGTAACACTTTTTTAATATCAATAAAGAGCTTGTTTTATTTTTATACTTGTGTTATTTAATGCTTCCGCTATTGACGACTCTATGAACTTGTTAACAATCGCTTGTGTATTTCTTATTCTGCTGCACTCGGACTATCTGTGCCACTATATGGCTTAGACCTCTTACCGCATGTTTGGATCATAGCCTTGCACTAATACGGCTTACGCTCGTTTGGCAACACATCCAGATGGGAAAGATAATCCCGCAGGAGCGCTGACGCGGTGATTCGTCCCTAGCGGGGACGGCCGATTACTTGCGGAAGATCGGTGCAAGACATCTACTAACATGTATACAGCAACCGTAACCTGTGCATCAGTGTCTCCCTTCAACCTCTGATACAGCCTAACCTGATACTTCAAACACACCAAGTTACACATGGCTAAGCAACACACTCAGTTGGGCCCAACATTTGCATACTCAGGTATACCGATGTCATTTCTCCCAACTGCTAACTCAAGCACACCTACACTGCACTATTGATTCTGCTACAACCTGTTGATCTCTGAGCACAAAGATCCATATGCAGTGGTTCAAGCTTGCTGCTATTATACCTTGGTTCTCTACCTCCCCAATAATCAGTTACCCGACTAATTAACCTAGTGTGCAAATGACTCAATGATACACAATGGGTAAACATTCACACAGTGTATCACAATACCTTATCTAATACTTTACACTAAAGACACATATTCTAATACCTACTGATACCCTGATACTAAACTCCACACTCCTACTCTTAATGAGAACACAAGCACTTTAAATTGAATAATGTAACCAAAATCGCATCCCCCTTGAGCTCCTTTGCCTACACTGCCATATGCACAACCCTACTGCACTTGTGCAGTGGTTTGCACCACATATTGCTGCAGCTACTTCTTTATTCCTTCTCAGGTCTAAGACATGCCCCAATTGCACCCCCTTCATCCGGGCACAACATCTCCACCTCAACATAATAGCAACTAATGTTGCTGCAATTGCTATTTTAGTTGCACAAAAGTGCAACATGCCTCCCCCCTATTCCTAACCTATTACTACTGTTGAGTTTTTGCCTTCGTTACTGTTGCAACTAAGGTTGCTGCAACTGCTACTTGTTTCTTATTGTTCGCAGGTTACACTAACATGATATCTCCCTCTCTGCCAACTGACTACATATAGCAGTATATCCACTATTGTCTGAATACTCCCCTAACTCGAACCCCACACAACAACTCACCCCTCATTAATCTCAGGCACAGTCACTCCTCACTGGCTCACACACATACACGAGCCAACCTACATCCTATATATATAACTAGCAACCTATATATATATATATATATATATATATATATATATATATATATATATATATATATACAACACACACAAACACTATGAGCATTCACACAAACACTTGATATGCAATGATGCGATACTCTATGATACGCACCCAATGAGATACCAAAACTCCCAATTCTCCACAAATACCTATTATACATATCAATTATATATATATATATATATATATATATATATATATATATATATATATATATATATATATATATATATAAAACTAATGCAACTTGCTTCAAAGTAAATTGAAGAGTAATTACACAAATCACCCAAAATGAACCTCGTATCACACCGTATCTCGAAATACCATGATACGCTCTACTTGTGTCCAATTGTGGATACTTATCTAGTCTTGTATAATTAATCTAAGTTTAATTAGATCTAATTGTTCTCATGACACATACTTGATGCATCAATCTCAAAATTCCCCTAAAATGGGCATAAATCTTCATGTAGAAATCAAAATAGAGGTCTTGTGAACCTAGTTCTTGTTCCTATGGGTAGCCCTAAGGCAAGGAAGGTTTTTTAATGGTCAAATGCATGAATTAGGGTCTAGATTATAGGGTAAATCAGAATTTACCTATTGGAAGATGGATTTCCAATAAAATGCTCAATAGTACACAATTAGGACACAAGCTTCTTGTCAATTCCTCCTCCTTCAAGTGCTCCTTGCAATCCTATCTACATTGCTTCTTAAATGATATAATTGAAAGAGAATGAGTGTGAATTGAGGTAAATTTGGTGGAGGGATGAGTCAATTTAGGGAATAACACAATTGGGGATCTCTAATGAAATAAATTAATGAGAGAAGAGAGAGAGAGAGAGAGAGAGAGAGAGTCTCTAAGTGGCCGGACCCTTTCCCCTTTCTCCAAGCAATGTGTAAAGTCTAAGTTATCCCTACTAGTTAGTCATGAAGTTTAATTAGGGAGGGCTATATTAGGAAACTTCTAATTTTTTACGAAACTAATATAATCTCATTAATTAAGTAAGAAAAAATGGGTCTAATGGGCCTAATCTAATGTTGGGTTCAATGTGTCATGACAATCTAATTTGGGTCCACTAATGACAAGTTCAATAATAGGCTAGCCTACTAACTAATAATAAATAGCACAACACAATATAAATAATTAGTAGCACAATATATAAATATTTAATCACTAAATAATATATATATATTAAATTTAAAAACTATTCTCATCTAAAAATGTGATAGTGACAAGTCTACTTTCCTTACAAAAATTTAGTCCTCGAAATTTAAGAAAAAACTAGCTCTATAACAAGTAATCACAGTAAGCAAAAAAGAATGATACCTCACGGCTCAAAAAGATAAGTGTATCGCTCGCGCATCTCGGCTTCACTCTCCCAGGTAGACTATCCCAGAGAGTGATGCCTCCACACGACGCGTACCAATGAAATCGTCTGGTTCTACAACACCTTCTCCCTGCGATCCAGAATCTCCACTAGCTGCTCTAGACAGATGAGAGTCGGACCCACCTCGATCTCCGAGTGATCCAATACGTGACTAGGATATGCCATATATCGTCTCAGATGTGACACATGAAACACATCATGCACTCCCTCCAGTACAGGCGGAAGTCTAGTCTGTAAGCCACTGCACTGACCCTCGCAAGAATATCGAAGAGTACAATGTACCGTGGACTAGGCTTCCCGTCTCCATAAAAGGGAATCGTGCTCCGTGTTGGAGAAATCCATAAGAATACCATATCGCCAACCTAGAATAAAATACAGCCTTAACACTCAATGTAAAATAAAACAATCACAAGTAATGCAAACAAAATCTATACCTCAAACTCTATAGGTCTCTTGTGGCTATTAGACCAATGCCGATGTCTATCTTGAGCTACCCGAAGTCTTATCTCTATTGAACTTCTCATTCTCAGCTACATCCACAATTATCTCTGGTTCCAACAAGGCTCTCTCACCAACATCATCCCAAGATAAAGGAGTGCGACATCTCCGTCCATATAAAGCCTCGAATTGTGATATCTCGATACTGGCCTGGTAACTGTTGTTGTAAGCGAACTCTACCAGGTGAAGATGATCCTCCCAAGAGCCTCTAAAATCCAAAACACAAGTGCGAAGCATATCCTCGAGAGTCTGAATAGTCCTCTCCGACTGTCCGTCTATCTATTGGTGATATGTGGTACTGAACTTGAGCTAGGTGTCCAAGCTAGCAGCAAACTCCTTCAGAAGTAGGATGTGAAGCGACTATTCTGATCTGAGATGATACTTATGGGAACTCCATGGAATATGATAATCTATCGCACATACATCTCCGCTAGCTTCTCCGTAGACGTACCCACTTTAAATGGCAAGAAGTTGACCGATTTGGTCAACCTGTCTACGATGACCCAAATCGCGTCTTTTCCTCCTGGAGAACGCGGAAGCCCTGAAACAAAATCTATGGTAACATGCTCCCATTTTCACTCAAGAATGGATAAAGGCTAAAGTAAACCACCTGGCCTTTGACTCTCTTCCTTTACCTGCTGGCATACTAAACATCTGGATACGAAGCGCGCCGCCTCCCGCTTCATCCCATACCACCATACATGCTTCCTCAGATCTCTATAAATCTTGTTGGCACATGGATGTATAAAGTACTACGATCGATGCACCTCCTGAAGAACCTTCTCGTGCAACGTCCCATTTGGCACACACAACCTGGTACCGTGCTGCAATGATCCATCCTCAGCAATAGTAAAGTCCTCGGATAATCATATCCGAACATGTGCTCTGATGCTCCTCAGAGACCCATAGTTATAATGCGTAGCTCGGATCCTGTCCATCTGCTCAAACTGTATCTTCAATCCCCACATCTGTATCTCGACACCAGGTACCAGCACCTCAATACCCAAGATCTCAAGATCGACCAATAAATGTATGTCCGTAGTCAAGTATATATCCACTGGATACCTGCTCAAGACATCTGTGACTACGTTGGCCTTCCCTGGATGGTACTGCAATGATATGTCGAAGTCCTTCATCAACTCCAACAACCGCCACTATCTTATATTTAGCTCTTTCTGTGTAAACACATACTTAAAGCTCTTATGGTCTGTAAAGATCTTCACACGCTCTCCGTATAGATAGTGCTTCCACAGCTTTAGACCAAAACTGACCGCTGCCAAATCCAAATCGTGGGTAGGATAATTCTTCTCATGAGGACGTAATTGCTTGAAAGTATAGGCAATCACCTTCTCATTCTGCTGAAATACACAACCCAAACTCTTTCCTGAAGCATCACTATAAATAGTGAATCCACCTGATCCTAATGGCAACGTCAACACTGGAGTTGTCATCAACCTCTTCTTCAGCTCCTCAAAAGCGGCCTAACTCTCCTATGTCCAAACAAACTCAACATCCTTCCTGGTCAGCCTAGTCATCGGCTCTATAATCCTGGAGAAGTCATGTACAAACCTCCGGTATAACTTGCTAGCCCAAAAAAATACTATATTGCTAATATTGTGCACAGATCGGTGCAGATGACCCACCGTAGAAGAACTGCAGACAGTGTTGACGTAGCCCCAGTCCTCGAAATTGTCGGGATCCATTGAGCGACCTTGATGGAGCTTGACCTTGACGGAGCTAGCTCGAATGGACTCGGCACAACGATAAATTTTACCGAACACAGCTACTCTCTATCGTCAACTACTCACAGATGAGGAACTGCAGCAGAGCAGTCACTAGTGACGTCGACTAGAGCTGTTCCGTGGAGGAAGGGCAAACACACAGCGAGTAGTGGAACTCTGGCAAAGTCATGGGGGAGCTTGGTTGTCGGCAAGGCAGTGCCCGCAATGCTGGTCAGAGCTCAAACCTCGAAAAAAGGGAAGGATGTGGGAGGAATTTAACAGGGTTTCGCCAAGGTGTTGGCAATGGAAAGCTAGGGGGTCTGTCCACCCATTTATAGGCGATGGAGGAAACATCCTGACTCCAGTAGCTGGTAGAGATGGTGGAGGCTAAGCGGTTAGGCGGTTAGAGTCTGGTTAGGTCCAGGGTTCTCTAAACGTTTTTAGCAGCTTCTGGAAGGGAAGAGGATGGAGGGAAGAAGAGGGGTCGGCTCCATTATTCCGGTCAGTCGATTAAAGAGTTGGTTTAGGGAGGAAAGGAAAAAGGTTGGCTGATCATTCGTTAGGCTGAAGGAATGAATGAGTTGGTCTTCATTATTACTAATATTTTATTTGCAAAACCTACTTGTTTTATTTGCAAATATAATTGATTTTATTTGCAAATTAATTCCAACTCATTTACTCTAATTTAATTAGTCTATAATGATATTTATTGTCATTATTAAAATGGAAATTTATCCAAAATTATTTATTGAATATTTCTAGGATAAAGGAGTTACAAATTTAACCACCTTAGAAAAATTATATCCTCGAAATTTAAAATGGACATAGGGGCGAAGAAGAAGAATGATAAAGAAAATATTTAGTTTAATATTGCGAAGTATGGACTAGAACATGGTAAGAATTATTAACAATATGATGTATTTCAATACATGGCACGATTATGAAAATAATTGAAATAAATTGACGGAAGAAGTCAAAACAGACTGTAGGTCTCAAAAAAGAAACAGGTTTTAAGCAGTGCATAAGGTAATTTGATCAGGGAAGAGTAAAACTACTAGTACGAAAATGAAAATTATTTCGAAAGAATTAAACGATGACTTAAAAGATTGTAACTCAATAATATGGTAAGCAAGAAAGATATAGTTAGGAAATAGTCTTACTTCAACTAGTGGCATGACTAGGACAAACGAATCAAAAATAGACCAAAGGGATATAATTTTATTAAGAGGATGTTAAATAATGGAATTAGCTGATAAGAAGTATCACGCCCCAGTCCCAAAATACGTAGGACCAGGAATACGTGACACGCCAGCTATGCATTAGACCAGACTCTGGTCTGACTCGAATACGTATAAGTTGTAATATAAAAGGGCACTATCTAGATATCCCATAAATATAAACCTCTATGTCTCAATCCACAATGTACAACAGTATACAAGAAAGAGCTATATGTGCTAGAGTCGGCCGCCCCATAACACACTAACTCGAATAAACTCGAGAAGAAGTATGAGTCTATAAAAACTAGGCTACAACAGCAGATGAAATAAACAATGTAAAATAACCATAATGCCGGTAGATATAATGTGAGTACCTGATACCATGCACGCAAGACAGGCAACTCCAACAGCAACTCCAAATGCTCCGTAATCATCTATGCTGCAAAACTGGCAGGGAACTAGGTCCTCAGAGGGACGTAACAAGGTACAGAAATACAACATGCCAAGTAAACAGAAAGTACAAGTGCAACAACAGGGTAATCTAACATAACCAACTAGTGTGACATAGTTTAAAGACAATGTTCGACGCGTGGGCTGTCCAAAATAAAACCGTAGCTCCGAACACAGAGACACACGGGGCGTACCGTAGCTCCGAGCACAGAGACACACGGGTGATACACTACTCTAGAATACAGGATCACTACATATACATATATAAGCGCGTGCAGAGTAGCCCAAACGTCTAGTAACTGTTTTCCCTTCCCCAAGCGGTCAACGATTGTGCGTTAAACCTGACCCTCTAACTACAGTCTCGACTCACAGATATAACTCAACAGATGCGACCCTGAGGTCGTCCCAGTCTCTGATCATGATATCGGTATCAGGATACAGGAATCTGGCACGATCACAGTGTATGAGTGTGTCTTGGGGTATCGATAAACTCAGGTACGCATATCGAGAAACTATGAATCATCCAACTATCTTCCTAAGACGTTACGATGTACGTCTTCACCCGGTTGTGAACCGGACGTGAAGTATCGAACGTCAACATAAGTACGTGCACAAAGTACATAATGAAATAATGAATATCTGTAGATTAAAAATACAGGGTGGCAAGGTACACTTGTCTGCGTGCGGCTGCTGATGACGGGGTCCCAACACCACGTCCAGGTCCTCAGATCCCGCAGTACCTAGGGATAGATACAAACCAAAAATCAATAATCTATTCCAAGTCAGACAGGGATGCGACACACATCTACACCTAAACTTAGTCTCAAACTCAATAGTTAACCACTAATTTTACAGTCCTCAATCTCTGATTCTTGATCCGAATAATACCTATCTGAAAATCAATCACCTGTGTAATATCATCAGACCCAATCCTCCATCTTACTATATTCGTCATGATATCTCGTGGTCCAACACATGATCCACCCCTCAGTTTTACCTCAGTGTTCACAGATGTTAACTTGCACATTGACGTCTCAAGCTCGAATAAATAATTATTATTCTCAATCCTCAATCACGGTGTCAGGATTTAATATTATGTCTATTTCATGATCAAGCACCTCCTCCCAAGGTCTATCAATATTTTAATGTCATATTAATTTTTAGCAATAGATTGCAACAGCTAAAACAACAATGACCCATCTGCGTATATATAATTCATGTCCTCAAACAACTTTATCACATCTTCCAATATCTACCCAAGCATCGATGCCCCTCTACAATTTTAATTTATGTGCTTCTTGGTATTAATCACTGTGTTCATGTCACCATCATTTCTTAATCGTTTAAATGCATGCACAACAACTTTATTCAAACGCATATGTTAAATGAAAAATCCTAACATTTCAAACCTAGCATTTGAACCTTATTTACTAACCATAGAATTTCCTCAAAATTCCCAATACGATTATAACCCCAAACAAGGATCCAATATTTCTCTAACCCTATCTTGATGTATCTCCATTAATTTATTTCAAATACTTATGTAGGTAAACTCTAACCACTACAATAAATCCTAATCGCATATTACCACAAGATTAATACACTATACTACACTACTAAACAATATATAAATATATAGAGAGGGGGAGAGCTCGTTCACCTCGGCGACGAGGTTGCAATGGTGGTGGAACGGGGATAGCACATTTAGGCGAGGAAGATCAGAAGGAGCTCCGGTCAGAAGCTGCTGGGCTCGAGCTCATCGACCACGCGGAGGAGCCGCTGCTGTCGACCTCGTCGACTACGCGGAGAAGCCGCTGCTGGCGGGGAGTCGAAGCTGCTGGCGGGGAGTCGAAGTTGCTGTCGTTCTCGTCGACTACGCGGAGGAGCCACTACTGGAGGGGAGTCGATCGGCGGATGCACAGCCGGTCGGAGGAAGTGCTGCACTGCGGCGCCGGAGGGAGTACAGCTCGGGGATACAGAGGTGCCATGGGGGTGTCGAAGTTGGTTAGCCGGGTGGTCGAGGCCGGTCGTGGGGAGGAGGTTGGCCGAGAGGGGAAGTACAGTGGTGGTGGAGAAGTGGTTCGTGCAGTCAGGATTAGAGGCCGGTGGTGGCAGTGGCTGTACGGGATGGATGGTGATGAGGAGAGGAGGTTGAGGCGGTGGTAGTACGGTGGCCGACTCGCCGGAGATGAGAAGGGTGGCTGGGAACTCTTCTGGGTCGGGTTGCAAAAGAGGTGGAGAATGGTGAGGAGGAAGAAGAAGGAAAGAAGAAGAAGAAAAGAATGGACGAAGAAGAAATGGATGTTGGCTGTGGGTTTTTTTTGTGAGTAGGAAGGAGAGAGAGTGGGGGGGGGGGTTCCACACCTAGGGATTAGGGCCGGCCTTGGGGGTTGTGTGAGGGTGATGTGATGGCTTTATAGGGAGGGGTGTATTGGATGTGTGGTGGGGATTAGCCTATTCATAATAGAGGGCTAGGATTTCACATGAGTATGATCATTTCTTCATGAGAAATGGAGGGAGGAGATGTTGTATTCGGTCCAAAATAATTAAACTCTTCATTTGGTCTTGGCCAATGGGGTGAGGGCACCTAACATTTATAAATTGCAACTTAGCCCCTTAAATTCGGTAAATTACACGAACACATAAAATGATGCCAAAATTATGGAGAAAATTATGGGTGATGGTTTGCATGGCGAGGGGGTGTTGGGGGTTTGGCACGGGTTTAATTTTATGGCCATCGGGATTAATTAGGGATTAAAATAGGATTAGGCAAAATCGGTATCCTCGATTAAAATAGATTTAAAGTGTCCCATGCTTTAAATTAAATGGGGGCACTTGGGGTCAAAATTCGGAAATGACACAAAGGCCAAAAATGGTAGAGGCTTGGAGTCAGTCTTGGACCCTTTAGTCGGTCCGGCTCAACGGGTTAAGGTGGTACCTCAAAATTGAGGGTAACGACACAGGTGTCCGATACGGAATTAAATATGAATATCGGGTACGAAAAATTTTGCAATTAAATTTGAGCACAACAAAAATATGATTTTTAGTGACGAAAAAGTCCAGTGCCTGAATTGGTAAGTCAAGTCAGAAGTACAAAAGTCTGGTGGAATTTATGGGCTGATATTGGGCTCCGAATAATTAAACTATGATAGGGCGAGCCAAGGGTTTTAATTAAATAAAAATAAAATCTTAGACAAACTCAATCTACTCTAAACCTCATCATCTTCTGAAAAAATCCAAAATTTCCCAAATCCAAACCTTACTATCTATAGAATAAATCGAGGGGGTTTACATTCTTCCCAACTTAGAAAACTTTCGTCCCCGAAATTAAAAATAAAGCACGATAATATCTAAAAGAATTTTAAAACAACTAGTAAACAATTGCCGTATGTAAATTCGTACATTGCTCCTCGAATAAGTGCGGAAATCGTTGCCGAATAGAATCCTCGCGCTCCCAAATGGATTTGCCTGGTGAATGGTGCTTCCATGCCACTCTGACCAGTCGAATCGTCTGCCCTCTCAAAGTCTTCTCGCTGCGGTCGAGGATCTCAACTGGCTGCGATACGTAAGACAGGCTGGGCCCGACTGTAATCTCCGAATGATCAAGCACGTGGCTAGGGTCTGCAACATATCTCCTCAGCTGCGATACGTGAAATACGTCATGTACTCCCTCTAATGATGGAGGTAATGCAAGACAGTAAGCCACTTCGCCACCTCGTTTGTAAAATGTCAAAAGGTCCGATGTACCTCGGACTCAGCTTGCCTCTGCCTCCGAATCTGATGGTACCGCGGGTAGGCGATATCCTCAAAAATATATGGTCACCCTCCTTGAATTCCAATGGTCTGCAGCGCACATCTGTCCAGTATTTCTGTCTGTCCTGTGCTGCACGCAGGTGGCTCTGAATCTGCTTGACCTTCTCTACTGTTTGTGTCACCAACTCTGGACCAAGTATCTGTCGCTCTCCCACGTCACTCCAATGAATTGGCGACCTACATTTCCTGCCGTATAGTGCCACATAAGGTGCCATCTGTATGCTGGCCTGGTAACTGTTATTGTAGGCAAATTCTACCAAGTGTAGGTGGTCCTCCCAAGATCCTCCAAAATCAATCATGCACGCTCTCAACATATCCTTTAATATATGTATCGTGTGCTCTGACTGACCATCAGTCTGTGGATGATATACAGTGCTGAACTTGAGACGAGTTCCTAGGCTTTCCTGCATACTCTGCCAAAAATGTGACCTGAATCTGGAATCACGATCTGATACGATGCTGACAGGCACTCAATGTAATCGTACTATCTGCCTCATATACATGCCAGCTAGTGTCTCTGTGGATTGCCAACTCTGAAGGGCAAGAAATGAGCAAACTTGGTGAGTCTGTCTGCGACCACCCAAACTGCATCCTTTCCGCTAGGGCTTCGCGGGAATCCAGCGATGAAGTCCATGGTGATATGTTCCCACTTTCACTCGGGAATGGGATGCGACTGCAATAGTCCTGCAGTCCTCTGATGTTCAGCCTTGACTTGTTGACTAACTAAATATTTTATTACGAATTTTATAATTTCTCTCTTCATCCCATACTACCAGTAATGTTGCCTCGAATCTCGGTACATCTTCGTACCCCCGGGATGAATAGAATAATCGAGCCATGAGCCTCGGTCATCAACTCTTGGCGTAGCTTGCCACTTGGAATGTATAGGCGATCTCCACACTTCAATGTTCCGTCTTCATGAATCTTGAATCTCGTTTGCATGTCGGCCTCTGTCCTTTCTCGCAGTCGTCTAAATCTAGTAGACTAAACCTCAAGACTGGCCATCTGTCCATCCATGCCTCGCAATACAATCTCAATCCTGAGTTTCTGAAAATCCACTAACATCTGGCGACGAGTCGTAAGCTACATTCGCCTTGCCAGGATGGTACTGCAACTTGATATCATAATCTGTCATCAATTCCAGGTTGTGTCTCTGTCCCATGTTGAGCTCCTTCTTTGTGTAGGCATACTTTAGACCTTTGTGTTCTGTATAAATCTCAACATCTGCTCTACATAAAGGTAGTGTCACCATCGCTTTAGTGCAAATATCACTGCAGCTAGCCATAGATCGTGTGTCTGATAGTTCTTCTCAAGAACTCTCAGCTGTCCTGATGTGTAGAATATCTATTCTATCTGAACATAACTCATATTTTCTAAGCTTGGCTTACAGTCTCTCATTTCTCAGCATCTCCAACATAATCTTGAGATGTCTCTCGTGCTTCTCCTGGTTCTCGGAATATATCAAGACGTCGATGAACACCACCACGAACTTATCCAAGTACTGGTGGAAAACCTTGTTCCTCAAGCTCATAAATACTGCTGGCGCGTTGGTCAAACGAAACGGTTATGACTAGAAACTCATAGAGCACATACTTTGTCTGAAGTGCCATCTTCGGAATATCTTCTCTCCGTACCTTGATCTGATGATAGCCTTATCTGAGATCGATCTCCGAGAATACATATGCGCAACTTAGCTTATTCAACTGTACTGTACTGTCTTTCTTCGGCACAATTAAGATGGGTTTTCCCCCATGGAGAAACACTAGCCCGACTAAAACTCTTGTCCAAGTGATCCTCTACTATGGACCTTCACTCAACCAACTCTTTCGGTGCTAGTCTGAAGACGGGAAAATAATTGGCTCCGCTCTTGGAGTCAACTCTATAACAAATTTTATCTCTCTGTCAGGTGGCAGGCCGAAAATATTATCTATAATCACATCCTCAAACTCTGATATAACATGGTGGTATACTGGTTCACCTCCTGCATCGTATACCCCTAAGGTAGATGGGCACCATACTCCTGGGCTTTCTGAACTCAACTCAGGGTAACCCGGTGGTCTAAAAATATAATGCACTACGTCGACAATCTAGTGTCCCGTGGTATTGGCTTAATAAACTTATGTTAAGACGGTGTCATCGTCCAGACTTAACCTCAAAATAAATTCTTCTGTTCTGTTTACCACACTAATCCTCCAAAAGAAAAATTCCTTCCTGCCTAATGTAAAATTTTCTCTTCTCCACAAGGTTTTCCCTAAAATTTTATTCCTCGAATTTCTTCTTTTCGTTATTCCTCTCTCCAAGTCACAAGTACAATAATGGTATCCCTCAAGCACATACTAGAATTCCTGGAATCCGATTATTATCTTCCAAGTGAGATCCTAAAATTTTCATCTCCTCTAGCTCATAATCATCGTTCCTAGCATTGCTATTATATACAACTACTAGTTTCCATCATCAGGCTATGCATTCCAATAAATCATTTTAGGTCATGATCAACAGTCCTTCCAGCTCTCAGTACTTCCAGGATCACTGCTACCTCAAGTACGGGTAGGGTACTACTAGGTCCAACTCTCTTGCCAACCTTCCATACTAGATCTAGAATCCAAAGAACTCATCAATCTATCCTGATAAGGTAACAATCTTCTCCGAGAAAGGTATACGAATTCTGTCTTCTGTCGTCTGGTCTTCGATCTTCTTCTAGAGGGAAGACATCAGTCACAAGCATTCGTCTCCCCGAACAATAGGAGACGAGAAACAAGGATAGCGATATTGACGAAGATTGAACGAATGAAAAGTGAAAGTCCAAGGGAGATAATCACATACAAAGAGTTTTAAAATCGATTATGGATTGAGATCCTATTCAACACTCATAACATCTATTCCTAATTTGCAGGCTCGCTTGGCACAGTCAGGTGACCAAGACGATTTAAATCGGACCTGCATGGGCCACCACAAAAACATGTCATGCCCCAGTCCCAAAATACGTAGGACCAGGAATACGTGACATGCCAGCTATGCATTTGACTAGACTCTGGTCTGACTCGAATACGTATAAACTGTAATATAAAAGGGCACTATCTAGATATCCCATAAATGTAAACCTCTATGTCTCAATCCACAATGTACAACAATATACAAGAAAGAGCTATATGTGCTAGAGTCGGTCGTCCCATAACACACTAACTTGAATAGACTCGAGAAGAAGTATGAGTCTATAAAAACTAGGCTACAACAGCAGATAAAATAAACCATATAAAATAACTATAATGCCGGTAGATATGATGTGAGTACCTGATACCATGCACGCAAGACAGGCAACTCCAACAGCAACTCCAAATGCTCTGTAATCATCTATGCTGCAAAACTGGCAGGGAACCAGGTCCTCAGAGGGACGTAACAAGGTACAGAAATACAATATGCCAAGTAAACAGAAAGTACAAGTGCAACAACAGGGTAATCTAACATAACCATCTAGTGTAACAAAGTTTAAAGACAATGTTCGACGTGTGGGCTGTCCAAAATAAAACCGTAGCTCCGACCACAGAGACACATGGGGCGTACCGTAGCTCCGAGCTCAGAGACACACGGGTGATACACTACTCTATAATACAGTATCACTACATATACATATATAAGCGCATGTAGAGTAGCCCAAACGTCTAGTAACTGTCTTCCCCTTCCCCAAGCGGTCAACGATTGTGCGTTGAACCTGACCCTCTAACTACAGTCTCGACTCACAGATATAACTCAACAGACGTGACCCTAAGGTTGTCCCAGTCTCTGGTCATGATGTCGGTATCAGGATACATGAATCTGGCACGATCACAGTGTATGAGTGTGTCCTGGGGTATCGATAAACTCAGGTACGCATATCGAGAAACTACGAATCATCCAACTATCTTCCTAAGACGTTACGACGTACGTCTTCACCCGGTTGTGAACCGGACGCGAAGTATCGAACGTCAACATAAGTACGTGCATAAAGTATATAATAAAACAATGAATATCTGTAGACTGAAAATACAGGGTGGCAAGGTACACTTGCCTGCGTGCGGCTGCTGATGACGGGGTCCCAACACCACGTCCAGGTCCTCAGATTCCGCAGTACCTAGGGATAGATACAAACCAAAAATTAATAATCTATTCCACGTCAGACAGGGATGCGACACACATCTACACCTAAACTTAGTCTCAAACTCAAATAGTTAACCACTAATTTTACAGTCCTCAATCTCTGATTCTTGATCCGAATAATACCTATCTCAAAATCAATCACCTATGTAATATCATCAGACCCAATCCTCAATCTTATTATGTTCGTCATGATATCCCATGGTCCAACCCATGATCCACCCCTCAGTTTCACCTCAGTGTTCACAGATGTTAACTTGCACATTGACGTCTCAAGCTCGAATAAATAATTATTATTCTCAATCCTCAATCACGGTCTCAGGATTTAATATTATGTCTATTTCACGATCAAGCACCTCCTCCCAAGGTCCATCAACATTTTAATGTCATATTAATTTTCAGCAATAGATTTGCAACAGCTAAAACAACAATGACCCATCTGCGTATATATAATTCTTGTCCTCAAACAACTTTATCACATCTTCCAATATCTACCCAAGGATCGATGCCCCTCTACCATTTTAATTTATGTGCTTCTTGGTATTAATCACTGTGTTCATGTCACCATCATTTCTTAATCGTTTAAATGCATACACAACAACTTTATTCAAACGCATATGTTAAATAAAAAATCCTAACATTTCAAACCTAGCATTTGAACCTTATTTACTAACCATGTAATTTCCTCAAAATTCCCAATACGATTATAACCCCAAACAAGGATCCAATATTTCTCTAACCCTATCTTAATGTATCTCCATTAATTTATTTCAAATACTTATGTAGGTAAACTCTAACCACTACAATAAATCCTAATCGCATATTATCACAAGATCAATACACTATACTACACTACTAAACAATATATAAATATGTAGAGAGGGGGAGAACTCGTTCACCTCGGTGACGAGGTTGCAATGGTGGTGGAACGGGGATAGCACATTTAGGCGAGGCAGATCAGAAGGAGCTCCGGTCAGGAGCTGCTGGGCTCGAGCTCATCGACCACACGGAGGAGCCGCTGTTGTCGACCTCGTCGACTACGCGGAGAAGCCGCTGCTGGCGGGGAGTCGAAGCTGCTGGCGGGGATTCGAAGTTGCTGTCGTTCTCGTCAACTACGCGGAGGAGCCGCTGCTGGAGGGGAGTCGATCGGCGGATGCACAACCGGTCGGGGGAAGTGCTGCACTGTGGCATCGGAGGGAGTACAGCTCGGGGATACAGAGGTGCGGTGGTGGTGTCGAAGTTGGTTGGCCGGGTGGTTGAGGCCGGTCGTGGGGAGGAGGTTGGCCGAGAGGGGAAGTACAGTGGTGGTGGAGAGGTGGTTCGTGCAGTCGGGATTGGAGGCCGGTGGTGGCAGTGGCTGTACGGGATGGATGGTGATGAGGAGAGGAGGTTGAGGCGGTGGTAGCACGGTGGCCTGCTCGCTGGAGATGAGAAGGGTGGCTGGGAACTCTTCTGGGTCGGGTTGCACTAGAGGTGGAGAAGTGGTGAGGAGGAAAAGAAGAAGAAGGAAAGAAGAAGAAGAAAAGAATGGAGGAAGAAGAAATGGATGTTGGATGTGGATTTTTTTTTGTGAGGAGGAAGAAGAGAGAGAGAGTGGGGGGGTTTCCACACCTAGGGATTAGGGCCGGCCTTGGGGGTTGTGTGAGGGTGATGTGATGGCTTTATAGGGAGGGGTGTATTGGATGTGTGGTGGGGATTAACCTATTCAAAATAGAGAGCTAGAATTTCACATATCATTTCTTCATGAGAAATGGAGGGAGGAGATGTTGCATTTGGTCCAAAATAATTAACCTCTTCATTTGGTCTTGGCCAATGGGGTGAGGGCACCTAAGATTTATAAATTGTAACTTAGCCCCTTAAATTCGGGAAATTGCACGAACACATAAAATGATGCCAAAATTGTGGTGAAAATTACGGGTGATGGTTTGCATGGCGAGGGGGTATTGGGGGTTTGGCACGGGTTTAATTTTATGGCCATCAGGATTAATTAGGAATTAAAATAGGATTAGACAAAATCGGTATCCTTGATTAAAATAGATTTAAAGTGTCCCGCGCTTTAAATTGGGGGCACTTGGGGTCAAAATTCGAAAATGACACAAAGACCAAAAATGGTAGAGGCTTGGAGTCAGTCTTGGACCCTTTAGTCGGTCAGGCTCAACGGGTTAAGTTGGTACCTCAAAATTGAGGGTAACGACACAGGTGTCCGACACGGAATTAAATATGAATATCGGTTACGGAAAATTTTGCAATTAAATTTGAGCACAACAAAAATATGATTTTGAGTGACGAAAAAGTCCAGTGCCTAAATTGGCAAGTCAAGTCAGAAGTACAAAAGTCCGGTGGAATTTATGGGCTGATATTGGGCTCCGAATAATTAAACTATGATAGGGCACCCCAAGGGTTTTAATTAAATAAAAATAAAATCATAGACAAACTCAATCTACTCTAAACCTCATCATCTTCTGAAAAAATCCAAAATTTCCCAAATCCAAACCTTACTATCTATAGAATAAATCGAGGGGGTTTACAAGAAGTGAGGGATTGGTAAGAATAATATACAAGATATTAAATTAAAGGAAAAGTGCAAGGATATGCAGTTTAAGAAAAATCGATAATCGTACAATAATAAGACAAAGTGACTAAGGTATCGAAAATTATGTATATATCTGAAGTCACTTTACTTAGAGTCCACGTCACGCCATTGTACACCTAGCTGTAGTAATCTTTGGTTCCATGACTCAGAAAAATAATGAGTTACCAAATACTCTATCAACTTTATGCATTTTCAAATGTTATCGAATGAACAATAAATACTTCTACTAGAGATCAAAACATGAGACATTTTAGGACACAGTATCAATAATACCCGAAAATCTATACATACCTAAAATTGATTCAACTTAGAGTACGTGTCGCGCTAGTACGTATCTGGCTGCAATAACTCACAGTTTCCATGACTCGGATAAATGGCTGCAATACGCATCTGTCACGCCATAGTAGGTCATCGAATATTCTCTCAACTTTATCCAAAAAAAATTCAAAAGAATATTTGGACAATTCATGCAAGTTCCAAATTGCCAAAGGAGATCAATGTAAGTATCTATTCTCGAAAACAAGGAGCATGACAAGAAGAGATCAGTAAAACGTCTGTTCTGAAGTATAAGTATATGTTCTTGAAGTGTGAGCATCTGTTCAAGGAGATTTATCACAATAAGAAAAGATCAGTTTAAGTATCCGATCTTTTAAGTTTGAGTATCAGTTATGTATAAATATTTGTTCTGTGTAAATATTAGTTCTGAGAGACAACACAATTACGAGAAGAGATTTGTGTTAATGTATGTTCTTTAAGTGTAATATCAGTTCTTCAAGTGTGAGTATCAATTCCTGTGTAATATCTTTTCTGAGAGACATGTCTTTCAGAATCAAGTGGATAATTCTATGAGAAAAGAAATATAAGGTTGATTATGGAATTAAGCCAAGATGAGTATTTGTTCTTTTGACTTTTCCTCTTATACTTCTAGGGAGTAATAAAGGGTTGGGGATAGGAGCTTAGATAGATTTTGGATTGATCCAAAGATGACTAGATGCTCTCGGGATAAATATTTGGGCTGGATTGAATAAAGATGGTTTGGATGAAAATAATATCTTTGAGCTTAAAATGAGTGGTTAGGGAAGAATCAATTCCGAACTTAAGCCATGGCAAGTACTCTTTCTCTAGTTATTTAGGAAACAGAAGCATATAAATTTTAACTCGATTAGAAAACTGACTTAACCGGAAGCTCCCTAGGTATTTTGGGACTGGGTAGTTTAATATCGAGTTGGGCTAAAGAACTCAAAAATAATATTCTTGACCTTGAGTTAATATATATTGGGCCTCAACTAAAATTATTCTGGAAAATAAGTATTTGCGATCTAGGAAATTTTTATTAAGCATTTAATAAAAGAACTGGGCTTAACACTTGAGTAAGTAGAATAACTAGGCTTTATGGATAGAATAAATACCTTAAGCTTAATATTTAGGAGAAAATCAAACTGGTTTTTCCAAAGAAGTTTAGTGATATTTGGCTAAAACTAATATAGAAGTTTGGAATGTTTTAATGGACAGGTAATAAGACTTGTCATATTAGTTATTGGTAATGCTTGTGTTAGACCTTAAGCTTTTATTGGGTCAAACAAATATAGAGATTTCATTCACAAGACTTATTAAAGGAAGGATTTGAAACTTTATCCCTAATAGTAAATAGTAATTGAGCTAAAACCCAAAATAATGTAGAAGCTAGATAGGAGGAGATGATCCCTTGGGAGCCATAAAAAAACAGCCTCCATCTCTTAATTATTCATAGAACTTTAGGAGATGCGGCAAACAAATAATATGTACAATAATACAATCGGACTATGCGGTGATTAGTTTCCTATTCTAGCACTTTTCCCCAATAGCACTCTAAATTCTCAGTACCATTAGGTTGGACCTGCATGGACCACCCCTAAAAATGTGTCACGTCCAGCGCCCGCGATATCGGGTACGAGTTGTGAGCGCGCCCAGCCTACACTGTTGTTAACAGCGGTAGTCAGCTGTTCTTAGCCTGAATAGTCTCCACATAAATCGCAATTATTAATTTTCTCATCACAGCACTATAATACGTAAAAATACCCAAGCACAGCCACGCATCACCATAGTCCACTATATCTTTTTAGTACATTATACATCACAACTCTCCGGAGACAAATCCAATAAATAGTAAGGTAACATCTCAAGCCATTATCATAGGTACAGTCATCCACACTCAAATATCAATACTACTAAATGAAACTCTACAACTAAAATCATCAAGTCTCGGAGATGAACTCCTGGTCCTGTGTAGCCTTCAAGGTAGGGTAGGAGTTACCTACAACATATCCTGTCAAGAAAAAAACATAGTACAATCCTACGAAAATGACACTATACAATGTAAAACTCAAATGCAATGAGAATCATAACGCACTAACATGAAACTGTACAATGGCATAATAACTGTAACAAGAAAGTACAAGCATGCAATAGTTATTTGAAATATTGTTCTAATATGTGACCGGCTGGTAAGTAGAATAGCATAATAGAATACGGTACGGCCTAACCACACGTAAACGATGTGTGATTAAGCTCGACATAATACTACCTATCGGAGTTTGGTCACATATAGAACAAATATTTTTCCATCCCAATAGTACAATAAACACAATCAATGCACAATAACTTGTATCAAGTACATGTCTAATATGAGATCAATGCAATGCAGAAATACAAAGTAAAGGTCAAATCGTAGTGTAATTGCCTTAGCTTGAATTGGATAGCAGAATTTGCCCTCCTATGAAGACAATAGAAAATTTGTTAGTTTCTAGTCTTCCTAAAACCTTCTAAATTAATTCCTACTAACTCAAGTAACTCACTCTAAACTAATACTTAATTAACTAATTCTCTCGATTAATAATTAACTACAAATTTTCTAACTATTAATAACCAATATTTATATAGCTATTTACTTAACAATCAATTTCTTGATTTTTAATGAATAGCGAAATAACTAATTTTCTAACTAACACTTCTTGATTAGGCTAACAAAATAACTAACTTCTCTAACTTATTATCAATCTAATTATTCGTAACTAACTAATATTTCTATTGACCAATTAACTGATAGATTAACAACTAACTAAAATGATTTTAGTGGTTATTGGGTTCTGCTTGTTTAGAGAATAGTTGTATTCCTTATTGACGTGCCTGCTTATGTGCTGGGCTCTGGCCCAACCAGTATTCTCTAGCAACAAAGAATACAATCACAAAGTCTAAATAACCTGATCCCGCCCATATTTCTAAGTAAAATAGAGAACAGTCTTCTTTGTATCCCAACCGACGTTGTGTCAATATAGACATGGACTCGTGTCAACTTAGTGCCGGTGTCAAACTGGACACGGATTCCATGTTACTCCTCCAACACCCTGAATTAGGCACCGACACGAGAACACTGTCTACACAACTAATCAATTTCCTTGAGACACTCGGCTTGGTTGAAAGAACAAATAATAACTAAGAAAGAGATCTTAGATCATATCACACACCTGTGCCCGATCGATCCTACAGACAAGGAGTTGCCATTGTTGGTGAGAATGACGATGATAAAAGCTCATCTCGATTCAAACTCCCATGCCGAAAGTCACAGTCGCCAAAACAAACGATTGAACCTCTCTTGACTGCGAACTTGTAGTGACTTCGTTGGAAGGATAGCTAATGCTGTATTCATCAAACACCTAGTGGTCATCTACAAAATAAAACTTAAAAAGAGGAATTCGAATTCTCTGTGACCGAAGTAGAAATAGAAGAATCAAAACTTCAATTAAAAGAGAGGGATATTTACTGTTCGATGCTCGATGAAAATGAAATCACCGAAGAAATGAAATTGCATTGAGGAATCACAATCACAATCAAAACGAAGTCGAAATAAAAAATGATTGGAGAATTCATCGCTGATGGTGATCGATCGAACCGTGACTCGGCGGATCTCGATCGATCGGCTAGTCGACTTGCCATTGATCGTCCAAATCGGTGCAGCCGACCCACCAGAGAAGAACTGCGGGCGGTGTTGACGTAGCCCGAGTCGTCGAACTCGCCGGGATCCATTGATCGACCTTGGAGCTTGCTCGAATGGACTCGGCTCAATGGCGAATTTTACCGATCACTACTACTCACCGTCGTCAACTGCTCACGGACGAGGAACTGCAGCAGAGCAGTCACTAGTGACGTCGACCGGAGCTGCTTCGCGGAGGAAGGGCGAACACACGGCGGAGGAATGGAACTCTCGGCGAAGTTATGGCAGAGCTTGGTTGTCGGCGAGGTAGTGCACGCCATGGCTGGTCAGAGCTCAAACCTCGAAAGAAGGAAAGGATGAGGGAGGAATTCAGCAGGGCTTTGCAAAGGTGGTGGCGATGGGAAACTAGGGGGTATGGCCACCCATTTATAGGCGGTGGAGGAAACATCCAGACCCCGGTGGTTGGTAGAGGCGGTGGAGGCTGAGCAGTTAGGCGGTTAGAGTCTGGTTAGGTCTAGGGTTCTCTAGACATTTCTAGCAACTTCTAGAAAGGAAGAGGGTGGAGGGAAGAAGAGGGCTTGGCTCCGTTGTCCCGGTCAGTCGACTGAAGAGTTGGTTTAGGGAGGAAAGGAAAAGGTTGACTGATCATTAGTTAGGCTGAAGGAATGAATGACTTGGTCTTCATTATTACTGATCTTTTATTTAAAAAACCTACTTGTTTTATTTGCAAAAATAATTGATTTTATTTGCAAAACAATTCCTACCCATTTACTCTAATTTAATTAGGGTATAATGATATTTATTATCATTATTAAAATGGAAACTTATCTAAATTTATTTATTGAATATTTCTAGGATAGAGGAGTTACAGGATCCCCTCGGTGACCTTGAACTCCCGATGAAGCATCCTCTTGAATTCCACAATAGTGCCCAACTTCTGTTGTTGAGCGGAGCTCCTGAGCGACTCTCTCTACATCCTGCAACGCCACCTGATGGGCATTCTCCATGCCTTCCCTCATTAAAGTAGTTTGAGCTCGGTGTGCCCCTGTCTGCACCATCTGAGCCTCAGCTTGAATACGCTGAGCCTCCGCCTGCATCCTCTGGGCATCCACCATGCCCTAGATCAGTGCAAACAACTAAGCTCTGTTAGTGGGCATGATTGTAGTGCTCCGCTCCTTGTGGTGCACTATATAAGACTTGTGGCTTGATTGACTCAGTCGGAATTGAGTATGAAAAAACTTTACGGCGAAATCGATCACGGACAATGCAATGAACCTTTCCAACTGATGGATCGGCTTCTGTTGGAATGAGTCCAATAGTTTTCGTTGGATTTTTTGTTAGCTTTTTTGGATTTTCGCTGCTTGGTTTTGATGAATGTGTTTTCGTGATTGATTTTCGATGATTAATTGTTTAGCCCATTTTCATCGATTGTATGCATTCGTTCTAGAGAACTCTAAGAGAAATGATAATGGTATTCTAACCAAATGTTGGTGTCAATGCAAATAGAAGCATGACCAGAGCGTGAGCGAGCAAGCGTCATTTTTCTCTCGGCATTCTCTATTTGGTGAGTGGTTCTGTCCCTTCTTTTCTACTCCGTCATGCCAATAATCAATAATGTTCTCTTGTAAACTTGCTAAGTCCAATGATCGATAAAGCCACTAATGTCATAAGTTTAATACCACTAATATAAATCAATGAGTTGCATTGATAAGAGGGAAGTTCAATTTTATAACACATGTAAGGATATGATCATTATGTCGTGGTTTGGTGCCATGCCTTAGCAGTAAATTGGAGTCTACGGACTACCAATCGATAAAATGAATAAGTATACTAAAATAAGAATGGTTAAATGTGCATTGCTGCTCTAAATGCTTCAACATCTTACACTGCTATTTATGCTTATCATATAGTCGTAGATGCATTGTATGGTCATGGACAACTTGTGCACAAGGTAGTAAAATTTTTCTAACGGAACCTGGGACACTGGGGACCGTTCGGCCTGGGTGAAATATTAGCGCTTTGGTAGCGCCGGGTATAAGCGAGACATTCATTGAGGCTTGCTACCTGCTTTAAATGGATCATCACACGCCCATCAAAATCCTATACAGTATGTCCATCATGGTGCTACACTACAAATGATCCAGTAGAAATGAGTTGAATACTAATGATGTCTTATGCAGGGGCGGTAAGAAAAATCTTATAGATTATACAGGAACGACTATTGGCTGGGGTAAGAATTACATATGTGCAAAGATTATATATTTTACTGCATGAGCTGTTGCCTATATGAATTATTGCCTATATAAACTGCTGCTTTAATTAAGAAGTTTTGGTTTGGGTGAATGGGCTAGTTCTTCTCACCAGTACAAGTTGAGTATTGACCTACGTATCTGTGGGCAAACCAGGTGAGACCGAGACACCATGGGAGCTCAAGGGAGATAAAGCTTTCATTGTAGTCTTTTCAAGCTATTTCCTATTTCAAAGTATTTTAAAGATTTTTAGTTGCTGCTTTCAAGTTTCCAAGAATGTAATAAAGGGGCATAATGTATGGGATAAGAACATTATTTTATGTGAGCCTATTAGTATTTTGTTTTATGCTGTCACGCCCCAGTCCCAAAATACGTAGGACCAGGAATACGTGACACGCTAGCTACGCATTCGACCAGACTCTGGTCTGACTCGAATACGTATAAGCTGTATAATATAAAGGGCAATATCTAGATATCCCATAAATGTAAACCTCTATGTCTCAATCCACAATGTACAGCAGTATACAAAAAAGAGCTATATGTGCTAAAGTCGGCTGCCCAATAACACACAAACTCGAATAGACTCGAGAAGAGATGATTCTACAAAAACTAGGCTACAACAGCAGATGAATAATCAATAAGAATAATGTAACCATAATGCCGGTGGAAATGATATGAGTACCTGGTATAATGCCCGCAAGACGTGCAACTCCATCAGCAACTCCAATGCTCCGTAATCGTCTATGCTGCAAAACTGGCAGGGGACCAGGTCCTCAGAGGGACGTAACAAGGTACAAAAATACAGCATGCCAAGTATAACAGAAAGTACAAGTGCAACGACGGGGTATTTAGCATAACCAACTAAGTGAGACACAGTTTGAAGACAATGTTCGACGCATGGGCTATCCAAAATAAAACCGTAGCTCCGAACACAGAGACACACGGGGCGTACTGTCACCCCCACTTTTTGGGATTAGGGGTAATTTCTTTTTTCGTAATTAATGAGTAAATGATTGTATGATAATCAATTTTCTTTAATTTATAATGACTTTAATTGATTGTGTACTTTATCATTATTCAATAACTAGGACGCTAGCCTTGCCTTCCATTAGATTCGAACCCCTACCCTGGATACGCCGGACCATTAATTAATGCTCGTGTCCTACGTAAATCCAGTCCTTGTACTCCTATGGAATTGTAGAATACCTCCTTGCATCTAATTTTGATTTAAGCAAACAATAAACCTATTTCATGCAAATTTTCGTAAATTCATTAAACCCATTTCCCTTTTCATTATATTTCTTGATTCTTGGGAATATATAATTTAACAGCAACTCCTTTGAAACCATAGCTTCAAACCCTTGAACCAATACATTCTAGAAATTCATTTTAATTTATTTGAAACTCTAACCATCGAAATTATCCATGGCAAGACCAATCGCAATAGGGCCTTGACCAAACTTAATTCTAGGTCAACCCAAGTCTACTACCTATATATATATATATATACATAGTATTACTTTTCCTTTTCCTTTAACCTAAAATCCTAAAACCTCAGCCGACCACTTCCCTTACCCATCTCCACGCCGAGCAAACATCCGAGCGCCGAACACCGGAAGTCTCACCCCACGACCGCGGGCTCTCGCCTTAACCGCTGAGCCATTTCGACCGAGCACCGAGCGCTGAGCCCCGAGCGCTGAACGCCGAGCCCGACCCCGAGCGCTGAGCGCTGCCGACCGGAGTTCCCGCGGAGACCGACGCTGCCGACCGAGGAGTTCCCCCGGAGACCGACGCTGCCGACCGAGGAGTTCCCGCTGAGACCGACGCTGCCGACCGGGAGTTCCCGCGTGGACTGACTGCTCGACGACCGGAGTCGACGATCGACCCTGTACATCGACCAGCCTTCCCTGTTTGTGACCATCGCCTCGTAATCGTCGTCATGCCGAGCGCAGGTTAGCTCCTGTCTACGTTCCCATCATTTCCTGCGATGGTATACAAGTAACTAGGGACGCATGTATATACGTACTTGCATACGTATTGGTATATTGGTGTATATATATAATATTTCCAATTAATATCTATATACTTGCGTATAAGTAATGTGTAGGTATTCCCTAGTATATCAATACGTGTATTATAATCATAATTAATGTAGGTTAATATATATATGCCTACGAACCGTATAATGCTCAATTAGGTTAATACACTTATACATATCTATTATAAATGTAATTAATTAGTATGATGAGAGATTAGTTCGTATTAAGTCCCATGTATCACATATCCAAGATGTCTTGATTGTGACCACGGATACCCCGTAGCTACATATACCGGTGACCATGTAGCATGATAGTAGACTGCCATATGGACACTGACGTACTGGCAAGACCGTACCATTGACTGTCTGTTATGCACAGTAATTATCGACGCGACTCCTAGTATGATCCTTGATCATTCTGTTGATCGTGTATTAGTGTGATGTCTGATGCAATATTGTGTTTATGATATATCTATAGGACTGTTGGATCACTCAGACGGTACCTTGGAACCTGGACTTTGGTATTGCCAGCTAAGGACCACAGGCGAGTACATTCTCTGACAGTTTCCATTATGTTGATTATCTCTATAATTCTTGTTGTATAGCGTACATGACTCTGACACTGTTCTTTACACGAGTTGGCATCATTGAGACCTGTCACGAGGAGTCGTGATTGGAATCCATCGTGATAGCTGGGGAGAAACGGGAAAGTATCAGTAGTTTATGTGATCATACCCAACTTACATGCAGTATTAGCTCACCCATATTTCACGTCGGTGCAGCCTTACCCTTACATGCCTCATCGCTGTTACATTCCGGTTAGCCTGACTTGTTGGGGATGATCGCTAATCCATGTAATGAGTCATATAACCCAAGCCGATCATATGATATACTGATATTTCACAAACTTAGATAGATGATTCTTGACATATATCTTGATAGACTGATCTTGTATTTTCACATGTTCTAGTTGTTGTTCTTATACACACTTACATACCAGTTCTTCATACTTGCGTACACTTGTAGTTCTATTTCTTGTCAGATGCATATTGAGGATGATGTTCCAGTATTTATTCCAGTATTTCTTATTTCAGTATCTTATTTCCAGTTATTCATATATGTCTTGTATTTCTTTACACTGTGTTATAGGTTTTGTCAATATATGTGGAACTGCTGTTAGAGGTGTATTTTCGTTCCAATCCTGACTGGATATTTTTTCAGAGAATCTTGAGGATTTCTGTACTACGCACTACGGACCAGGTATAGAAGCAGACTATGCACCAGAGATCCTAGAAGAGACTATGCTTCTAGATGAGACTTTGCCTACAGCTATTTATATAGTATTTATTTATGCTTGAGACTTATGAAGGATATTGCAGTTTATGTTTAGACTTATGTTAAGTTTATTTAGAGACTTGTGTTGGACAGTTAGACTATGAGTATCTTTATGTTTGAGACATGGTGTTTAACTATGTCATTCCCTTTTATCTTTTATCGTGCCTTATAGTTGTGGTGATTGAGTTATATTGTGAGATTATGGAGATGTATATTATTGATAGGTGTTTAGTTATCTAGTATTACTGTGTCCTTGACAGCGTTCTACCGCCGATACAGCGGCGTAGGCTGGACGTACCCACGCTCTCGTGACCCTATACCGGGTGCGGGTCGTGACATATTTTTAGTGGTGGCCCATGCAGGTCTAGTCTCGCAAGTTATGCGATACCGTAGTAGTGCGACAACCTAGTTGTACTGCTGTGAGCCTGTGCTAGGATATATGAAATAGGATCTAGGACGAGAATATGCTCAATCACACTAGAAAATTCTGAACTTCATATTGCTATTCTAATGGATTGCTTCCTTTAGCGCTTTAGTGTCATTTCTTGATAATATCATATATATCACCTTAATTAATTCTTTGATCTGTATTCAGGATGTCATCGAATACTAGATCCATGAGAATGGGAGCAGCCAATTCAGAGAGGACTGCCACCTCTCAACCTGACGAACAGATACCTGGAGATTCTCCTAAATCTCCTGTTCGTGTGGGAGTGTCTGCAACTAATGAGATTCCTCCTCCACCTATACAGAAGATTGCCCCAACTATGACAGACAACCTTCCACCACCACCAATTCCCGGAGGAGTGCCCACTGATGGGGCACAGATGTTCGCACTGATGCAGGGCATGCTAGAGGCCCAGAGAGTAACAGCAGAGGCTCAGCGTGTTCAAGATGAGGCTCAGAGAATACAAGGAGAAGCACACCAGGCGCAGACCGAACTGATGAGAGAGAGCATGGAGAATGCCCATCAGATGACTCTCCAGGCTGTGGAGAGAGTAGCACGACAACCGAAATATCAAGGTCAGCAACAACAGAGGCCCGGTACCATAGTGGACTTTAAGAGGATGATGCCTCGAGAGTTCAAAGGCACAGAAGGAATACTATATGCTGACGAATGGTTAGAAGACATAGAAAGGAATTTGCGCTTATCACAGATTCCAGGGATTCTTCAGATAGAGGCCGCTGGCAGTCAGATGTTCGATATCGCACTGACGTGGTATCGTACAGAGCCGAGACTCGCCGCTGAAGGACTTACTTGGGAGGACTTTAAGGAACTCTTCAAAGAGAAATTATTTCCTGACGTAGCCTTGGGAGCTTTCGAAAGTCAGTTTCATGACTTAGTCCAAGGAGGCATATCAGTCGACGAGTATGCTGCAGAGTTTTGCCGATTGAGTCAATTTGCGCCATCAATGATTCGAGACCCAGGAGACAGAGCTCGGAAATTCAGAAAAGGATTGAATAGGGAGATCAAGTCTCGTACTTCGGGATGACGTACTGCTACATTTGAGGGTATTCTGATGGATGCCCAGATTGCCGAAGACGACTTGGACCTCAGGCCCAAGAGAGGACGCGATACATCTGGAGCAACAGGAGGTAACACAGGATCAGCCAAGCGCCCACACTTTCAACAACAACATAGGCCGTACCAGCAACAACACCAGCAGCAACACCAGCAACAGGCACCAGTTCGAGGACATGCTCAACAACAGCAACCACAAAGACATAATCAACTCGTTACCCCATGTTCGTATTGCGAAAAGATGGGACATACAAGAGACATCTGCAAAAAAAGGTTGGGCACTTGCTTATCGTGTGGATCAGCAGCACATCAGCTGAAGGACTGCCCAACTATTTAGAATCGCCAAGGAGGAGGAGCTGCTCAGAGAGGACCAGCCAGAGCACCTATTGTACCAGGAGGCCAATAGAGAGGACCTCCACTTCCATCACAGCAGGAGAGGTTTGCTCAGCAGCAGCAGCAACAGAGAGGAGCACCACAAGGACGAGCTTATGCCATGACCACCGAGGAGACCGAGCCAGCTGGAGACGTGATTTCAGGTTCAGTTTTACTCGATTCTATTACAGCACTTGCATTATTTGATTCTGGCACTTCCTATAGTTTCGTATCTGTATCCTATGCCGTTAAATATTATTTAGAAATAGGACCATTAGATAGGACTTGCAAGATCACGATAGGAGGAGGCATTATCCTAGTCCGTGATTGTTGTAAGGATCGGAGAGTGTCATTGGAAGGCCGGGAGTTGAGCGTGAGTTTACTCGTTATGCCACTTCCGGATTATGATATTGTACTCGGAATGGACTGGCTGAGTAAACACCATGCTTCTATAGATTGTCACGGAGGTAGAGTAGTATTTCGACCACCAGGAGAGCCAGAGTTTGAGATTGTCAGAGGAACAGAGGAGCGGAGCAGAGGCACTTTTTGCGGAGCCAGGGTGAAAGAAGAAGAGTTACCGCATCCACTTATAGTAGAATTTCTGGATATATTTCTAGAGGAGTTGTCAGGTTTGCCACCAGACAGAGACGTTGAGTTCTTTATAGACTTGATACCAGGAGCAGAGCCTATTTCACAACATGTCTATAGAGTTAACAACAACGAATTAGTAGAACTAAAGAAACAAGTTGAGGAGCTGCAAGACAAAGGTTTTATTAGATCCAATTCATCGCCATGGGGAGCACCGATATTATTTATACCGAAGAAGGATGGCACGGTACATATGTGTATCGATTATAGAGCTTTGAATAGCCTCACTATCAAAAAAATAAATACCCGCTGCCGAGGATAGATGAGCTTTTCGATCAATTGAGCGGAGCGAAGGTATTTTCAAAAATAGACTTGAGGTCAGGCTATCACCAGGTGAAAGTGAAGAAAGAAGACATACCGAAGACTGCCTTTCGAACCAGATATGGCCAGTTTGAATTTACAGTAATGTCGTTTGGTTTAACCAATGCACCAGCAGTATTTATGAACTTGATGAACAAGGTGTTCCACCAGTACCTTGACAAGTTCGTAGTGGTGTTTATTGACGACATTCTAGTATATTCAAAAACCCCAGAAGAGCATGAAGAGCACTTAAGAATAGTCTTAGAAACACTCAGGAAAGAGAAATTATACGAAAAGCTTTCAAAGTGTGAGTTCTTTCTTGAAGAGGTTGAATTTCTTGGACACATGGTGACAGGTGACAGAATTTCAGTTAACCCAAAGAAGATAGAGGTAGTGAAGTCATGGACTAGCCCCAGCACGGTAGCTGAAATCAGGAGCTTTCTCGGACTAACAGGATACTACAGAAGATTTGTACAAGACTTCTCCAAGATTGCAGAGCCAATGACTAGGCTGACCAAGAAAGATGTGGAATTTGTCTGGACAGAAGAATGTCAAGCAGCATTCGATGAGCTGAAAAGGAGATTGACGACAGCGCCAGTTTTGACGTTGCCATCAGGGACAGGTGGATTCACTATCTACAGTGATGCTTCAGGAAAAGGGTTGGGATGCGTTCTTCAACAACACGGGAAAGTAATTGCCTATGCTTCAAGACAATTATGCCCTCATGAAAAGAACTACCCCACTCACGATCTGGAGTTAGCAGCAGTTATCTTTGCCCTAAAGCTGTGGAAGCACTATCTGTACGGAGAGCGTGTGGAAATCTTCACAGACCACAAGAGCTTAAAGTACGTGTTTACACAGAAGAAGCTGAATATGAGACAAAGAAGGAGGTTGGAATTGATGAAAGACTTTGATATCTCATTACAGTATCATCCAGGGAAAGCCAACGTAGTCGCGGATGCCTTGAGCAGGTACCCAATGGCTATGTGCTTGACTTCGGATAGACACTTATTAGCTGATCTTGAGAGCTTAAAAATTGAAGTATTAGTTCCAGGAGCTGAGATTCAGATGTGGGGACTGCAGATTCAATCAGAGCTGCTAGACAGAATTAGAGCTGCGCAGTATGATGATGAGACTCTAAGAAATATTAGGGCACAAGTTCAGGCAGGATTGATAGATGATTTCACTATTGCGGATGATGGATCCTTACGATATGGCACGAGGATGTGTGTGCCAAGTGGAGAGCTGCACGAAGAAGTTTTATAAGAGGCACACCGCTCTCAGTACTCGATGCATCCCGGAGCCAACAAAATGTATCGAGATTTGAGGAGGCATGTATGGTGGTATGGTATGAAGCGCGAAGTAGCACGCTTCGTATCCCGATGTTTAGTATGCCAACAGGTAAAAGCAGATTGACAGAGGCCAGGAGGATTGCTTCAACCTTTACCCATTCCAGAATGGAAGTGAGAGCACGTGACTATGGGCTTCGTTTCAGGACTTCCTCGTTCTCCAGGAGGAAAGGACACAATTTGGGTCATCATAGATAGGTTGACCAAATTAGCACACTTTTTGACTTTTAAAGTGGGTACTTCGACGGAGAAGCTAGCTGAGATGTACGTACAGCAGATTATCAGATTACATGGAGTTCCTGTGAGTATTGTCTCATATCGGGATAGTCATTTCACTTCCCATTTCTGGAGGAGCCTGCAGTCTAGCTTGGGCACTCAGCTCAAGTTCAGTACCGCTTATCACCCTCAGACAGACGGGAAGTCTGAAAGGACGATTCAGACCCTTGAAGACATGCTACGCACTTGCGTATTGGATCTCGGAGGTTCTTGGGAGGATCATCTACACTTGGTAGAGTTTGCTTACAACAACAGCTACCAGGCCAGCATTGAGATGTCACAATTCGAGGCTTTATATGGACGGAGGTGTCGTACCCCTTTATCTTGGGATGATATTTGAGAAAGAGCCTTGTTAGGACCAGAAATGGTCGTGGATGCAGCAGAAAAGGTAAAACTTATCAGAGACAGGCTGCGAGTGGCGCAGGACAGACAACGGCATTGGACCAATAGCCACCATAGACCCCTAGAGTTTCAGGTATTGTTTTGATCATTTTGTTTGGTTTGTGATTGTCTCGTTTAGATTGCGTGATAAGATCGTTGTTCTAGGTTGGTGATTTGGTGTTCTTACGGATTTCTCCGACACGAGGCACGATTTATTTCGGCGGAGGAGGAAAGCTTAGCCCACGATACATCGGGCCCTTCAGTATTCTTGCAAGGGTCGGTGCAGTGGCCTATAGACTAGACTTGCCGCCTGCTCTAGATGGAGTACATAACGTATTCCACGTGTCGCAGTTGAGACGGTACGTGGCAGATCCTAGTCACGTATTAGATCACTCGAAAATTGAAGTTGGACCGACACTCCGCTATCCCGAATAACCGGTAGAGATCTTGGATCGTAGAGAGAAGATATTGCGGAACCAGACTATTTCCTTGGTTCGTGTTGCATGGAGAAATCACTCTCCAGGAGAATCAACTTGGGAGAGAGAGGACGAAATGCGCGAGCGGTATCCATATCTCTTCGAGAATTGAGGTATAATTCATTAATTGATTGCTTGCTCTTGTGCTAGTTTATTTTAATTTCGAGGACAAAATTCTTTAAGGAGGGTAGACTTGTCACCCCCACTTTTTGGGATTAGGGGTAATTTTGCCTTTTCGTAATTAATGAGTAAATGATTGTATGATAATCAATTTTCTTTAATTTATAATGACCTTAATTGATTGTGTACTTTATCATTATTCAATAACTAGGACGCTAGCCTTGTCTTCCATTAGATTCGAACCCCTGCCCTGGATACGCCGGACCATTAATTAATGCTCGTGTCCTACGTAAATCCAGTCCTTGTACTCCTATGGAATTGTAGAATACCTCCTTGCATCTAATTTTGATTTAAGCAATCAATAAACCTATTTCATGCAAATTTCCGTAAATTCATTAAACCCATTTCCCCTTTCATTATATTTCTTGATTCTTGGGAGTATGTAATTTAACAGCAACTCCTTTGAAACCATAGCTTCAAACCCTTGAACCAATACATTCTAGAAATTCATTTTAATTTATTTGAAACCCTAACCATCGAAATTATTCATGGCAAGCCCAATCCCAATAGGGCCTTGACCAAACTTAATTCTAGGTCAACCCAAGTCTACTACCTATATATATATACATAGTATTACTCTTCCTTTTCCTTTAACCTAAAATCTTAAAACCTTAATCGACCCCTTCCCTTACCCATCTCTACGCCGAGCAAACACCCGAGCGCCGAACGCCGGAAGTCTCACCCCACAACCGCGGGCTCTCGCCTTAACCGCTGAGCCATTCCGACCGAGCCCCGAGCGCTGAGCCCCGAGCGCTGAACGCCGAGCGCTGAACGCCGAGCCCGAGCCCCGAGCCCCGAGCACTGAGTGCTGCCGACCAGAGTTCCCGCGGAGACCGACGCTGCCGACCGAGGAGTTCCCGCGGAGACCGACGCTGCCGACCGAGGAGTTCCTGCGGAGACCGACGCTGCCGACCGAGGAGTTCCCGCGGAGACCGACGCTGCCGACCGGGAGTTCCCGCGCGGACTGACTGCTCGACGACAGGAGTCGACGACCGACCCTGCACATCGACCAGCCTTCCCTGTTCGTGACCATCGCCTCGTAATCGTTGTCGTGCCGGGCGCAGGTTAGCTCCTGTCCACGTTCCCATCATTTCCTGCGATGGTATACAAGTAACTAGGGACGCATGTATATACGTACTTGCATACATATTGGTATATTGGTGTATATATATAATGTTTCCAACTAATATCTATATACTTGCGTATAAGTAATGTGTAGGTATTCCCTAGTATATCAATACGTGTATTATAATCATAATTAATGTAGGTTAATATATATATGCCTACGAACCGTATAATGCTCAATTAGGTTAATACACTTATACATATCTATTATAAATGTAATTAATTAGTACGATGAGAGATTAGTTTATATTAAGTCCCATGTATCACATATCCAAGATGTCTTGATTGTGACCACGGATACCCCGTAGCTACATCTACCGGTGACCATGTAGCATTATAGTAGACTGCCATATGTACACTGATGTACTGGTAAGACCGTACCATTGACTGTCTGTTATGCACAGCAATTACAGACACGACCCCTAGTATGATCCTTGATCATTCTGTTGATCGTGTATTAGTATGATGTCTGATGCAGTATTGTGTTTATGATATATCTATAGGACTGTTGGATCACTCAGACGATACCTTGGAACCCGAACTTTGGTATTGCCAGCTAAGGACCACAGGCCAGTACATTCTCTGACAGTTTCCATTATGTTGATTATCTCTATAATTCTTGTTGTATAGCGTACATGACTCTGACACTATTCTTTACACGAGTTGGCATCATTGAGACCTGTCACGAGAAGTCGTGATTGGAATCCATCGTGCTAGCTGGGAAGAAACGAGGAAGTATCAGTAGTTTATGTGATCATACCCAACTTACATGCAACATTAGCTCACCCATATTTCACGTCGGTGCAGCCTTACCCTTACATGCCTCATCGTTGTTACATTCCGGTTAGCCTGACTTGTTGGGGATGATCGCTAATCTATGTAATGAGTCGTATAACCCAAGCTGATCACATGATATACTGATGTTTCACACACTTAGATAGATGATTCTTGACATGTATCTTGATAGACTGATCTTGTATTTCCACATATTCTAGTTGTTGTTCTTATACACACTTACATACCAGTTCTTCATACTTGCGTACACTTGTAGTTCTATTTCTTGTCAGATGCATATTGAGGATGATGTTCCAGTATTTATTCCAGCATTTCTTATTTCAGTATCTTATTTCCAGTTATTCATATCTGTCTTGTATTTCTTTACACTGTGTTATAGTTTTTGTCAATATATGTGGAACTACTGTTAGAGGTGTATTTTCGTTCCAATCCTGACTGGATATTTTTTCCAGAGAATCTTGAGGATTTCTGTACTACGCACTACGGACCAGGTATAGAAGCAGACTATGCACCAGAGATCCTAGAAGAGACTATGCTTCTAGATGAGACTTTGCCTACAGCTATTTAGATAGTATTTATTTATGCTTGAGACTTATGGAGGATATTGCAGTTTATGTTTAGACTTATGTTAAGTTTAATTGGAGACTTGTGTTGGACAGTTAGACTGTGAGTATCTTTATGTTTGAGACATGGTGTTTAACTATGTCATTCCCTTTTATCTTTTATCGTGCCTTATAGTTGTGGTGATTGAGTTATATTGTGAGATCATGGAGATGTATATTATTGACAGGTGTTTAGTTATCTAGTATTACTGTGACCTTGACAGTGTTCTACCGCCGATACTGTGGCGTAGGCTGGACGTACCCACGCTCTCGTGCCCCTATACCGGGTGTGGGTCGTGACACGTACCGTAGCTCCGAGCACAGAGTCACACGGGTGATACAATTACTCTAGAATACAGGATCACTACATATACATATATAAGCGCGTACAGAGGAGCCCAAACGTCTAGTAACTGTCTTCCCCTTCCCAAGCGGTCAACGATGGTGCGCTGAACCTGAACCTCTATCTAACAGTCTCAACACACAAAAATAACTCAATAGACGTGATCCTAAGGTCGTCCTAGTCTCTGGTCATGATATCAATATCAGGATACAAGAATCTGGCACGATCACAGTGTATAATTGCGTCCTGGGGTATCGATATACTTAGGTACGTATATCGAGGTATTATAAACATCTAACATTCATTATAAGACGTTACGACAAACGTCTGCACCCGATTGTGATCCGGATGCGAAGTATCGATCGTAAACAAAATACGCGCACAATGTACATAAAGAAATAATAAATATCTGTAATCTGAAATACAGGGTGGCAAGGTACAGTTGCCTGCGTCCGGCTGTTGATGACGGGGGTCCGGTACCACGTCCAAGTCCTCAGGTCCCGTAGTACCTAGAGATGAGATACAAACCCAATCAATAATCTATCACACGGCAAACAGGGGTGTGACACACATCTATACATATGCTCAGTCTCAGCTACAACTCACAGGGATAAGACGCTAGGGGGTTGACCACAGTTGACTATTGGTATGATACATTAAATCAACTAGTCATCTGTACCATATCATCAAACCATCCTCAAAAACACAGTTGACCATAGTTGACTATTGATCGAGTATCTCCCCTGGCTGCTCTACGTAAGATAAACTAGGTGCAACTGTAATCTCCGAATGATCAAGCACGTAGCTAGGGTCTGCCACATATCTCCTCAACTACGATACGTGAAATACGTCATGTACTCCCTCTAATGATGGAGGCAATGCAAGACGATAAGCCACTTCGCCAACTCGTTCCAAGATGTTAAAAGGTTCGATGTACCTCAGACTCAGCTTGCCTCTGCCTCCGAATCTGATGGTACCACGAGTAGGCGCTATCCTCAAAAATACATGGTCACCTTCCTTGAACTCCAAAGGTCTGTGATGCGCATCTGCCCAATGTTTCTGTCTGTCCTGTGCTGCACGCAGGTGGCTCTGAATCTGCTTGACTTTCTCCACTGTCTGTGTCACCAACTCTGGACCAAGTATCTGACGCTCTCCCATGTCACTCCAACATACTGGTGACCTATACTTTCTTTCATACATTGCCTCATAAGGTGCCATCTGTATGCTAGCCTGGTAGTTGTTATTGTAGGAGAATTCCACCAAGTATATATGGTCCTCCCAAGATCCTCCAAAGTCGATCATGCACGCTCTCAATATATCCTCTAGTATCTGTATCGTGCGCTCTGACTGGCCATCAGTCTGTGGATGATATGCAGTGCTGAACTTGAGACGAGTTCCTAGACTCTCCTGCATACTCTGCCAAAAATGTGACGTGAATCTGTAATCATGATCCGATACAATGCTGACAGGCACTCCATGTAGTCGTACTATCTGCCTCATATACATGTCAGCTAATATCTCCGTGGACTGCCCAACTCTGAAGGTCAAGAATTGTGCAGACTTGGTGAGTTTGTCTACGACAACCCAAACTGCATCCTTCCCGCTAGGGCTCCGCGGGAATCCTGTGACAAAGTCCATGGTAATGTGTTCACACTTCCACTCGGGAATAGGAAGTGGCTGCAATAGTCCAGCAGTCCTCTGATGTTCAGCCTTGACTTGCTGACAAACTAAATATCTCACCATGAATCTTGCAATCTCTCTCTTCATCCCATGCCACCAAAAATGTTGCCTCAAATCTCGGTACATCTTTGTACCCCCGGGATGAATAGAATAAATCAAGCTATGAGCCTCGGTCATCAACTCTTGGCGTAGCTCGCCACTCGGAACGTATAGGCGATCTCCATACCTTAACGTTCCATCTTCATGAATCCTGAGTCCCGTCTGCATGTCGGCCTCTGTCCTTTCTCGTAGACGTCAAAATCTTGTATCTGTAGGCAAGGCTGCCTTGATCCTCTGAATCAACATAGACTAAACCTCGAGACTGGCTATCTGTCCATCCATGCCTGGCAATACAATCTCTATCCCAAGCTCCTGGAGATCCTCTAGTAATTGCCGCTGAGTCATCAAAAATATGCCACGGGCTTCCTGCTTAAGGCATCTGCTACTACATTCGCCTTGCCAGGGTGATACTGCAACTCGATATTATAATCTGTCATAAATTCTAGCCAGTGCCTCTGTCCCATGTTGAGCTCCTTCTGCGTGTAGACATACTTCATACTTTTGTGATCTGTATAAATCTCAACACGTTCTCCATAAAGGTAGTATCAAAATCAATGCTGATGTCAGGCGCTTCGCCAGCTCATCGAAAGTCGTCTGACACTCTTAGGTCCAGATAAACTCCTCGCCTTTACGCGTCAGTCGCGTCATAGGCGCAACAATCCTCGGAAATTTTCTACAAACCTCCGATAATATCCGGCAAGTCCGAGGAAGTTCCTAATCTCTGTAACAGGTGCAGGGGTTGGCCATGCCTCAACTACAACTATCTTCTCTGGGTCAACTGTTAGTCCATCTCCGGTGATTTTGTTTCCCAGGAAGGGTACTCTATCCAGACATAACTCATATTTGTGGAGCTTGGCGTACAGCCTCTCCTGCCTCAACGTCTCCAACACGATCCTGAGATGTCTCTCGTGCTCCTCCTGGCTCTTAGAATATACCACGATATCATCGATAACTACCACCACAAACTTATCCAAGTACTGGTGGAAAACATTGTTCCTCAAGCTCATAAATACTGCTGGCATGTTGGTCAAACCAAATGGTCATGACTAGAAACTCATAGAGCCCATACTTCATCCGAAAAGCCATCTTCGGAACGTCCTCTCTCCGTACCTTGATCTGATGATAGCGCGATCTGAGATCGATCTTCGAGAATATACTTAGCGAATCCAAATAAATCATCAATATGCGGCAATGGGTACTTGTTCTTTATCATTACTGCATTAAACCTTGTAATCGATACACAAACATACCGTCCCTGAAATCAATACGCAAACGTACCGTCCCGTCCTTCTTCGGCACCATACGATGGGTACTCCCCATGGAGAAACACTAGCCCGACTGAAACCCTTGTCTAAGAGATCCTCTACTATGGACCTTCAACTCAGCCAACTCTATCGGTGCTAGTCTGAAAATGAGTAAATAACTGGCTCGGCTCTTGGAGTCAACTCTATAGCAAATTCTATCTCTCTGTCAGGTGGCAGGCCTGGAAGATTCTCTAAAACCACATCCTCAAACACTTATATAATGAGGGGGTACACTGGTTCACCTTGCATTGTGTGCCCCTAAGGTAGATGGGCACCATACTCCTGGGCTCCCTGAAGAAACTCAACTCAGGGTAACCTGGTGGCCTAAAAATATAATGCAACTACGTCGACAATCAAGTGTCGCATGGTATTGGGTCAATCAACTCATGCTAGGACGGTGTCATCGTCCCGACTTAACCTCAAAATAAAATTTCCTGTTCTGTTTACCACACTAATCCTCCAAAAGAAAAATTCTTTCCTGCCTAAACTATAATTTCTCTCCTCCTCAAAATTTTCCCAAAAAATTTTATTCCTCAAATTTCTTCTTTCCGTTATTTATTGTTCTGGGTCGCATAGTGCTATTATAATAATGATGTCACTTAAGCACATACTAAAATTTCTGGTATTAGATCATCATCTTCCAAGTGAGATCCTAAAATTTTATCTCCTCTAGCTCATAATCATCGTTCCTAGTATTGCTATCATATACAACCACTAGTTTCCATCATCAGGCTATGCATTTCCATAAATTATTCTAGGTCATGATCAACAACCCTTCTAGCTCCCAGTACTTCCAAGATCACTGCTATCTCAAGTACGAATAGGGTACTACTGGTTCCAATTCTCTTGCTACCCTTCCATACTAGTTCTAGAATCCAAAAGAACCTATAAATCGATCCTACTCAGGGTAACAATCTTATTAGAGAATGTTATACGAATTCTGTCTTCTGTCGTCTGGGCTACGATCTTCTTCTGGAGGGAACCATCAGGCACAAGCGTCCGTCTTCCGAATAATAGGGGATGAGAAAGAATGATAACGATATTGACGGAAATTGAACGAATGCAAATTGGAAGTCCAAGGGCGATAATCACATACAAAGAGTTTTTAAAATCGATTATGGATTGAGATCCTATTCAATAATCATAATATCTATTCCTAATTTACAGGCTCGGTTGGCACAGTCAGGTGACCAAGACGATTTAAATCTGACCTGCATGGGCCACCACAAAAATATGTCATGCCCCAGTCCCAAAATATATAGGACCAGGAATACGTGACACGCCAGCTACGCATTCGACCAGAATCTTGTCTGACTCGAATACGTATAAGCTGCATAATATAAAGGGTACTATCTAGATATCCCATAAATGTAAACCTCTATGTCTCAATCCACAATGTACAACAGTGTACAAGAAAGAGCTATATATGCTAAAGTCGGCCGCCCAATAACACACAAACTCGAATAGACTCGAGAAGAGATGAGTCTACAAAAACTAGGCTACAACAACAGATGAATAATCAATAAGAATAATGTAACCATAATGCCGGTGGAAATGATATGAGTACCTGGTACAATGCCCGCAAGGCGTGCAACTCCATCAGCAACTCCAATGCTCCCTTATCGTCTATGCTGCAAAACTGGCAGGGGACCAGGTCCTCAGAGGGACGTAACAAGGTACAAAAATACAGCATGCCAAGTATAATAGAAAGTACAAGTGCAACGACGGGGTAATCTAGCATAACCAACTAAGTGAGACACTGTTTGAAGACAATGTTCGACGCGTGGGCTAGCCAAAATAAAATTGTAGCTCCGAACACAGAGACACACGAGGCATACCGTAGCTCCGAGCACAGAGTCACACGGGTGATACAACTACTCTAGAATACAGGATTACTTCATATACATATATAAGCACGTGCAGAGGAGCCCAAACGTCTAGTAACTGTCTTTCCCTTCCCAAGCGGTCAACGATGGTGCGCTGAACCTGAACCTCTATCTAACAGTCTCAACACACAGAAATAACTCAACAGACGTGACCCTAAGGTCATCCCAGTCTCTGGTCATGATGTCAGTATCAGGATACAGGAATCTGGCACGATCACAGTGTATGATTGTGTCCTAAGGTATCGATATACTCAGGTACGTACATTGAGGTATTACGAACATCTAACATTCATTCTAAGACGTTACGACGAACGTCTGCACCCGGTTGTGATCCGGACGCGAAGTATCAATCATAAACAAAATACACGCACAATGTACATAAAGAAACAATAAATATCTATAATCTGAAATACAGGGTGGCAAGGTACATTTTCCTGCGTCCGGCTGCTGATGACGGGGGTCCGGTACCACGTCCAAGTCCTCAGGTCCCGTAGTACCTAGAGATGAGATACAAACCTAATCAATAATCTATCACACGGTAAACAGGGGTGTGACACACATCTATACATATGCACAGTCTCAGCTACAACTTACAGGGACAAGACGCTAGGGGATTGACCACAGTTGACTATTGGTACGATACATCAAATCAACTAGTCATCTGTACCATATCATCAAACCATCCTCAAAAACACAATATTAACCTTTCTTTTCATAAAATTGTTACCAAATCACAAAAGTACTACTCTAATTTAACCCATCTTTAATTTCCAGTCCCCAACTTACTGATTAGTGGTTTTACACTACACACTAGTTCACAATCAAACACGTGCTCCTCAGTGTTCATCAATGTTCAAAATATCAGAACCTTATTTCTCCATAATTTAATCTTCATTAATTGATTTAGCATTTTCCAACCATATATAATATCCAGGACATTTAGTTAAAATCAAATCCTAAACTTCCATGCAAATCATTTAAATTTATTTTAATTTATGTAAACTTAAACCCTAACCTACATTAACCCTAAATCAAACATACATACATATACATATATACTCAAAAACACTACACTACACTTATACCAATATAAACCCTAACAACACATTAATCCCTATTATCATGTCATTATCCCATGCTCATCAATAACACTACAATCTATACAAACATTTATACTTAAACCCTAGCTAATGCAAGTCCATATAAAATTAAACATAGAGAGGGGGAGGGAGTCGAGACCTCGTCGAGGCTCGCTAACCGGAGGGGTGATGGCCGGAGAACAAACTGGAGGTGGTGGTGGTAGTAGGTCAATAGGGTGGTGGTCGTGGTGGTAGCTACGACATGTGGTTCGTGGAGATGCTCGCCGGAGCTAGCGGTGGCCGAGACGGAGAAGATGATCAACAGGGTGGTGGCCTCGTCGGAGAAGATGATCAGCAGGGTGGAAGGGCTCGGCGGCCGGAGGGGTGTCGATTGGGGTACAGTGGAAGCGGGGGATGAACTGCTGGCCGGAGAATGGCCGGATGTGGGCTCGTGGTAGTGGTAGTATGGACTAGAGGCAGTGGGAACGGACAGTCGTGGAGTGGCGGTTGCACAGCAAGCCGCCGGAGCTCGCAGTCGGTGGCCGGAGGGTCTCGGTACGGGAACAGCAGGCCGGAGCCGCTGGGTGCAGCGGTCCGTAGCCGCGTTCGACTGCCGGAGCTCGGGTGGGGTGGAGAAGCTCGTGGGGCTGTGAGGGCTGCCGGAGCTAGGCTTGGCCGGAGCTAGGCTTGGTCGGAGGGTGGTTCTCCATGGAAGGAGAAGAAGAAAGGAAGAAGAAGAAGAAAGAAATATGTAGGGGGCTCGGGTTTCAATATGGAGGAGGGAGGAGAGAGAGAGGGGGATGAGGTTTCCTAGGTTTTTGGGGATTAGGGCCGGTATGGGGTTGTGTGTAGGGATGGGGACATTTTATAGGAAGGGGTGTGATGAATGGAGGGTGGAGATGGGCTTATTTCAAATGTGTGGTGTAGATGTTACATGAAGCGAATTAGTTTCTTCATAAAAAAATAAGGGGAGGAGGGCTGTTGACTACAGTCAAAGAAGAGGGTGGCCTCTCCATTTGGCCTTGACCAATGAGGGTGTGCCACATGTCACAACATTTATAATTTAGCCCCTTAAGTTTGGGTAATTGCACAAACACATAAAATAATGGAAAAATTGTAGGGAAAATGGTGTTTGGTGTTTTGTAGGGTGAGGGGGTGTTGTGTGTTTGGCATGGACTTAATTAAATGGGTATTGGAATTAAATGGGGATTAAAATAGGATTAGTTAAAGTTGGTATCCCCAATTTAATTAGAATAAAAATGTCCCGCGCTTTTAAATTAAATGGGGGCACTTGCGGTCTCAATTTGGGAGTGACAAAGGTCAAAAATGGTGTAGGCTTGGTGTCAGTCTTGGACCCTTTAATTGGTCCGGCTCAACGGGTTAAGTTGCTGTCTCAAAATTGATGGTAACGATACAGGTTTCCGATACAGAATTTAATAAGGATTTTGGTTACAGAAATTTGTGCAATTAATTTAGAGCACAAGGAAAAAGGATTTTGAGTGACGGAAAAGTCTAGCGCCTAAATTGGCGGGTCAAGTCAAAAGGGCAACAATCTGTTGGAATTTATGGGCTGATGTTGGGCTCCGAATAATTCAATAATGGTAGGGTGCGCCAAGGGTTTTAAATAAATATCAGACATCTGCAACCCTACTCTAAACCTCAAACATCTACTGCTAACCTAAAATTTTCTAACCCATACCAGACTATCTATAGAATTAAATAAGGGGGTTTACATATGCAAAGCTATGTAAGCCGTTCAGGCATTTCGATTTTGATGCAGAAAAATTATACTTTGTTGTATTGAATTAATAAAAGAATTATTTTCTTCCTATACAAATGTGTTCTTTATAATCTGCTACTGTGTCGTGGAACTATTTACAAATTTTTTTTGACATATGTGTACTTTCTTGCCTTGTACAAGTGCAACCCTAGACTTGTACGGCATCACACAAACGAGGACGAACGGTTCTACGAAACCGAATGCGGGGACGAATCGGTTCTTCGGAACAAGGGCGTGACAAGTTGGTATCAAAGCACGGTTTAAAGTTTCTTGGATTTCAAAAATTGGTTTTCAAGTGGAAGTTTTCAAACAATAACGATTTTCTCAGATGATTTATTTTTCGATAGTGCTGCATAAAATAATATTCCATACAATAAGCCCATAAATATTTTATGAGTGGTAATGAAAATTATTTCTTTTGCAGATGACTAAGGGTGATAGCTCCAAGGCGACATCGTCGTCTGATCCAATGGACAAAGTAATAAAATGTTAGAGGCGCAAAGGAAGCAGAGCGATGCATATCACAAGATGATTGAGGCACAGCATCGTGAGCTTCAAGAGTAGCTAACAAACCAGTTTCAAGTACGATTTGACGCACAACAGCAACAAGTTGATAACTTGTCCCAACTGGTTGCTATATTAACTGAGAATAATAACGTTATCGCAGTGACTGCAAAAGAGAAAGTGGTAGTAGAAGTAGAGAAGACTGAACAGCCTCCAAAAAAGGCGACCGACATTTAAGTTTTCTTAATTCAAAAGCTGCAATACACCCGAGTTTAATGGCAGGGCAAAACCAGAGGAAGTAATAGGCTTCCTAAGGACTTTGGAGGGCATCTTCAGTATGTTGGATGTACAAGGCACAAAAAAGAGTGGGTTGTGCGGCTGTGCAGCTGTGTCTCAAAGCAGAAGACTGGTAGGAATTAAAGAGACAAGCACTATACGGTGCCAACCAAGAAGCCAAAGTCTTTTGGGAGACATTTAAGCAGGCGTTCATCGCACAATTCATCCCACCAGCTGTCCGATACAGGAAGAAAAAAGTGTTTATAGTGCTCGAGCAGGGCAATATGTCCATCAGCGACTATGAATCAAAGTTCTTAAAGAGATCAAAGTTTGATAGCTATATGATACCGAACGTTGAGGCAAAATGACTACAATTCATTGAGGGTCGAAATGAAGGCTTACAGCGTGTTGTTCTCAACCAAAAATGTACGACGTACCAAAAATCCTATAAAGAGGCTCTCGAGATGGAGAAATTTTATCCTCGATGGGTGATACAGAACAACCGTGGGAACAACTACAAATGACCCATGGCAACAAGCGGGTCTGATGCTTCAAAGCGTCATAACACAAATGATAACAGAGGATCCTATTAGCGACCGTACTGTAACAGGTGCAGCGGGTTGGACACCGTCAAGATGAGTGTCGGACTGGATGTTTTAAGTGTGGCAGTGTCACGCCCCAGTCCCAAAATACGTAGGACTAGAAATACGTAAGCATGCTAGCCGTATGTATATGGCAACTCTAATATATGGAAACCATAACACACGTACACTGTAATATGAATAACAATTCACAAGTGGTATAAATTTATTACAAGTCATAGGGCATAACTAAATCTCATCCATAGAATAAATAAATGAATAAACAATCAATCAACTATATAACTGAATCTCAATATGAAGTATCAGAGAAAGATAGTCGGGTGAAAATAAATCCACTGCTAAACTAGAATATAAAATAAACAGAATAAGTACATCTAATAAACAATAAGGCTCGAAGAGAACACCTCCTCAAAGATAAGTAGCAAGTCCGGATCTGCGCTCCTGCTAAGTCATGAACATCTACACCTGGAAAGAGACCAGGTCCTCAAAGGGATATAACAAGATACATAGAAGCATGCCAATAACGTACTGAAAATAAATATCCAATGGGTCGCCTAACCATCTATGTGAATGTAGTTTGAGAACAACTTTCCAACAAGTTAGCTATCTGGCCATAAATGTGTTTGGCATGATTCTTTCGGAGAATCAGGGGCCTACAAAGCATGTCGTCTTTTGAACGCCAGAGGCCGCCAGTAATATAGGGGTCATCACCGCCACGTATCTCCGACGGAGTGTACGGGTTACAAAAAGGAAAGTGCAAAGGAGCCCAAATGCATTACTTGTTGTTCTTTCCACCCCATGCTCTAAGCATGTCATATCCATGACATGATAATATCTCTAATAACTGCCAAGTCTCTTAGCATACAAATTCTAACAACAGTTATTCCCTATCGTACGTCCCATACGTACAGAAGGCCAAACCCGACACGCAAGTCCGTGATCTATATAAGACTCACACTCGTGTAACAGCTGTGTCACGGCGAATGAAACCTAATGATGCCTTATGATAATGGGTGTAGTCTCATAAAACTAGGTCAACATGTATATATATAAATAAAAACAAAATACGACGACACCGTCGTTGCACCCATGTTTCCTTGGACGCACAGTTTATATAGCAGTTTAAAATATATAAACTAAATAAAAAAAAAATGCATGCATCATATGGAATATAAATTTTAGTACAATGGCAAGCTATACTTATGTAAACCCCCCAATTTTTAAGAATTTTTAATTTGGAATTTTTCACAATTTTCTAGGATTTTTATTAATTAAAAATTAAGGTATTTTGAATTTAAAAGATTTTTAAATGATGTTTAATTATATTAAAATATTATGAAAATAATATTTTATGGTGTAAAATGAAAAACTAGACATAAGATAATTTTTCGGGAATTTATTGGACCCCGGAAGTTTTTTTAAAGCCCTAAAAACTATTTTATAATTAAACCAATTTAAACCCTAATTAAACCCGGTTTATTTAAAATAAACCAAACCGAACCAACCCAAACCGAACTCGGTTTAGTAAACCCAAACTTAATCCTTAGCGGGTCGGATCCGGGTCTAACCCGCGACCCGAAACACGCTAGAACCAAACCCGCTTAAATGCTTAGCGGATCGGGCCGGATCCGCCTGACCCGACCAGACACGACTCCGCCCGACCCGACCCGGACAACCCTCTCTCTTCCTTGTAAACGACCCCGCACCCGCCGCTCTGCCTTCGGCCGTTATGCCGCCGGCTGCTCCTCTTCCCCAGCTCTCCGCCTCCCGTAACCGACGCCGGACCGCCTTTCCCTCTCCCTCTTTCCCACTATAAAAACCCTAGCCGCCCGGAGCTCTGCCCCCTAGACCTCGTCGGAGTCCCCTGCCTCCTTTCTCCTCTTCCCGCAGCGCTGCCCATCGGCCCGCGACCGCCTTCGCCGCCTCACTTCCAGCCAGCAGCAGCTCCGCCCGCCTCCTCCGGCGGCCTCCTCCAACAGCAGCAGCAGTAGCGGGCATCGCCTCCGGCCGCCGTGCCTCCTCCCCGCTACCGCCCCGACTCCTCCAAAACCCTCGACCCGTCCCACAGCCCCCGCCAGCCTCCAGCGAGCCACCGCCACCCTCCTCTCGAATCGCCATCGCCCCATCCGCGACGCCTCGCCGCGATGCCGCCCCGACCTCCCTCTCCTCCTCCTTCCTCCTTCCCCGCAGCACCAAACCCCCAGCAGCAGCAGCAGCCCGAGCACCACCAGCTCCGCTCCACCCGGCCGCCCGAGCCTTGCGCCGCCTCCCCGCGCACCGCCGCTTCTGGACCTCGACCGCCTCCGCTGCCCCCGGCCTCCCTCCGGCCTTCCTACGACCGCCACAGCTCCAGCAGAGCCCTAACCCTAACCCTAACCCTAACCTAGGCGGACACAGAACTCGGATACGTCGTGTCGACACGGACACAGAATTCTCAGTTTTTTGAGCCCTGTTCAGGTACTAATTTCTCTATCCTTGCTGCCCTGTTTTCTTATCCGTCAGTTGTGACGCGAACCCTACGTGACCCTCTCGATGCCCGTACAACCCGCTCGGTGCATCGCGTCCTATGGTGATCGCGAACCGCGATCCAAAAATAGGAAAATTAACGCCCTATTTTACCCCCGAACTGAGTACGCCCTGCCAAACGGGACGACTTGGTCGCACACGGTCTTCACCGATACGTGCGCGTCATTGATACGGACGTGCAGGATTTCGCAGAAGTTGATTTGGATGTGCGTGCACACCGAAATCAACGCGTATCCGCCGACAACGCCCGTATTCGTCCTTTCTGGATCTTGCTGTAACTTAGTGTACACAGATCGGATCGAAACAAAACTTGAGCCATCGGACTCGTAGCAATACGCTGGTCCTATGACCCAAGTTTGGTTCGATTCTGAGAACGTTGACAAAATCGTATGTCGTGGGCCCCACAGGTTCTACTTGACGGGCGATTTTGTGATCGGCTCATCGAAATCCAATTCTGGAAGTTCCGTTGGGTTCGTATCATCGTTCCTGACTTGTTGACACTAAGTTTGATAGATTTGGAGACCTTTGTTCCTGACACATTTTTTGGTGCAAAGCGGCCCACATGTGGACCCCGCTTTGACCAGAAACTGTCATTTTTGCCCCTGTGTCCAAATTGGACTCAAGAACAGGTGTTTCTAGCTATTTGATATTTTTTGGATCTGATGGTGATATTTATTTCAGCAACCGGAGTACTCCCTACAGAACCCACGGAAGTCAGAGCTACAGTTGGAGCTAGAACCCCAGGCAAGTGTACCTTGCCAAATCCTGCAGTTTTTGCTATTTATTTCCTTGACATATATATTTGTTGTACATGCTTAAACCTAGGACCGTGTGACTTACTTAGCGTCCGATTAATAGTCGGGTGCCAACCCCGTACGCGGAGTTGTGTACGTCACCTAAAGATGGACATCGTGACCCTTTACATTCTCGTACTTGTGTTATCAAGTACGTTATACCCAGGACACTTGACACCATATATATGACAGAATCTTCCTGAGATATTCATGATAATTCTGTGTAGGATACAGGATTGACATAGACATTATATTCTTAGAGATTATATGACTTGTTGCATTAGCTATGATCTCGCGTGACATGGACTTGAGACGTTATAAATATGAGACGTGTGGTTATATTGGGTGGGGAGAGACACACAGGCTACAGGCTGATTATATATATATAAAACCCCTATTATTGCAGTGCTCAAGACTCTAAACCCGAGCTTGGCCCACTACGTGTTATTACTGCTACCGGCTCCCCGACACAGAGCTTGTAGTGGTTTCAGCCTGAGTTTTAGTGATGCTCTCAACTTGCATATCACTTAGCTGGCTATCTAGTTTACTCTATTATTTTATTTATTGCTGCACTGCATTTATTTTGGCTTGTATTATCTGTACCTTGCTATGTCCCCTGAGGACCTGGATCCGGATTATGTCCCCAGGTTTAGCAGAGGAGATCCACTCTGAGGTTTACAGGACAAGTGCATTAGCAGGAGTAAAAGCAGGTTCAGGAGCAGGCACTGGAGTAGAACCAGGAACCGAGGACTAGGTGATTGCCATAGATTTTCCTTAGTATATGTTCTTCCATACTCAGTTTGTGTTTTTATTTACTTTCTTATTTAATGAACAATTATATCAGACTTGATTATCGGGTTGTTCCCCGATTTAATTACTTGTGACTTGTTGTTTATGTTTATGTCTCCTTTTGTTGATATTTGATATATTCATTCTGTGGATGAGATTAGTAGACCCTGATAGTTGTAATACAGCTTAAGTATGCCCCGTTGGATCTATTAAATTGGATTTGTCCATCGGTGCGTGCTGCTGGCCATTGCCACGTGGCTAGTCCCTCAATATTTTGGGACTGGGGCGTGACATGGTTTTTGTGGTGGCCCATGCAGGTCGACGACTAAATTGTTCGGTTTCAACTTAGGGACCGAACAGGCATGCAATAAGAATAGGATAAGTCTTTAGGATCTCATCCACTTGCTTGAAACGTTCTTGATATCTATATCGGACTTAAATTTAATTCTTGACTTGCATCCTGCCTTGATTCCTGTGCGCTTCTTATAGTTTATTTTGGTTGCAGAATTATGGATCCACAATCCAGCGATGAGACTCATTCAACAGCACCACAAGGTGTTATGGTTACCCACGAAGATGAAGTGATACTAGTGGATGAAGGTCAATCATCACAACAAGCAAGTCAGCATGCCTCGAGAATCCAGGAAGATGACATTCCACCATTGACACAGTTTACTCTACCGATGCCTACCGTTCCACAAGGGCAAGCTATGGACGAACAACAAATGTTTCAAAGTTCTATGCGATGATGCAAGCCCATCAGAAGGTTCATCAAGAAGATCAACAAAACCAAGTGAAGAAGTTCATCGACAGATTTAGCTCAGAGTTACGGAAGTTAATCAGCTCAAATACAACTACCTTAGATGAGGACGTTTTTGCTGCAACACGACCTATGGAGTGCAACACAAGTATAGAATCTAGCCATAAGCGGCTGTATGCATCAGCACCAGACCAAGCAGAATAAGAAAGAGTTACAAAGCGACCACAGATGAATCCACCACTTGCACTAGTCCTTCCTACTTGTCACTACTGTGGCAAGGTAGGCCATCTCGCTAAAGAATGCCGACGCAGACTGGGACGATGTCTATCTTGCGGATCCAAAAAGCATTCGGTAAGGCATTGCCCTGAATGTCAAGAGAAAGCAGTGATGATTCAATAACCAGCCATATCAGCACCAGCCGGAGCACCACAGGAAGAAATTGCAAAGAAGTCTCACCTGCACCAACCACCAGAAGCATCTCCGCAAGTACTGCCTATCTGTCAAAATTGTCGCAAGAGAGGCTACATTGAGAACGAGTGCAGACATAAATTGGGATTTTGCTTAATTTGCGCGTCAAACCAACACTTAGCCAAAGATTGTCCTCAGCATAAATAGAGAGCACTAATGTTAAAACGACAAGCACTACCAGCACCAAGGCCAGCCTCTCCAGCATTGGAAATACTGCAAATGGAAGTTGAAGGAGTTCTACCACATGCTCCAGGAGAATATCTGCCGAGGCCACCCTTGGCATCTCAAGCAGCACTCTTCCAGCAAGCCCAACAGCAGTAGAGAGCATCACCTCAAGGATGCGGACAAACTCCAGTGATGACTTTGGAAGACGCACAGATTCATGGAGTAGCTAATGCGAGTAAGTTTTTATAGTTTGTTGCTTCTAGATTTGCTGTAATTCGTGCCTGCTAGTTTGTGACCTTAGACTTGACCTGACAGTTTTAACTTGCTAATAATAGATAACCTAGTGTTAACCTAGTAATTTTGAACTTGCTAAATAACCTAGATTGTTTTATAATTGTTAGTCTAATATGTTTTTATAAAGGATAACCTGGTTTTCTAAAACTATAATTTTCTAGATTTCCTTCATCCGGGAAATTTTATAACTTCCATCGCTTAGGGAAATGATTTTCCCTATGTGTTATTCTTACACCCTCAACTTTGATTCTTTTTTATAGTAATGTGCTTCGAAAATATTTGCAACCGTGTCATCTCTATTGACCGGTTATTCTTTGATTGCGAGGATGCAATCCTCTTAAGGGGGGTAGATTATAAACCCTCTGATTTTCAAGAATTTTTAATTTGGAATTTTTTACAATTTTCTGGGATTTTTATTAATTAAAAACTAAGGTATTTTGAATTTAAAAGATTTTTAAATGATGTTTAATTATATTAAAATATTATAAAAATAATATTTTATGGTGTAAAATAAAAAACTAGACATAGGGTAATTTTCCGAGAATTTATTGGACCCCGAAAGTTTTTTTTATAGCCCTAAAAACTATTTTATAATTAAACCAATTTAAACCCTAATTAAACCCGGTTTATTTAAAATAAACCAAACCGAACCAACCCAAACCGAACTCGGTTTAGTAAACCCAAACTTAATCCTTAGCGGGTCGGATCCGAGTCTAACCCGCGACCCAAAATCCGCTAGACCCAAACCCGCTTAAATGCTTAGTGGATTGGGCCGGATCCGTCCGACCCGACCCGACTCCGCCCGACCCGACCCGGCCAACCCTCTCTCTTCCCTGTAATCGACCCCGCACCCGCCGCTCCGCCTCCGGCCGTTACGCCACCGACTGCTCCTCTTCCCCAGCCCTCCGCCTCCGGTAACCGACGTCGGACCGCCTTCCCTCTCCCTCTTCCCCACTATAAAAACCCTAGCCGCCCGGAGCTCCGCCCCCTATACCTCACCGGAATCCCCTACCTCCTTTCTCCTCTTTCCGCAGCGATGCCCCTCGGCCCACGACCGCCTCCGCCGCCTCATTTCTAGCCAGCAACAGCAGCAGCTCCGCCCGCCTTCTCCACCAGCAGCAGCAGCAGCGGGCATCGCCTCAGGCCGCCGTGCCACCTCCCTGCTGCCGCCTCGACTCCTCCAGAACCCTCGACCCGTCCCACAGCCCCCGCCAGCCTTTAGTGAGCCGCCGCCACCCTCCTCTCGAATCGCCACCGTCCCGCCCGCGATGCCTCGCCGCCTCGCCGCGATGCCGCCCCGACCTCCCTCTCCTCCTCCTTCCTCCTTCCCCCCAGCAGCAAACCCCCAGCAGCAGCAGCAGCCCGAGTGCCGCCCGCTCCGCTCTGCCCGAGCCCTGCGCCGCCTCCCCGCGTGCCGCCGCCTCCGGACCTCGACCGCCTCCTCTGCCCCCGTCCTCCCTCCGGCCGCCACAGCTCCGGCAGAGCCCTAACCCTAACCCTAACCTAGGCGGACACAGAACTCGGACACGTCGTGTCGACACAGACACATAATTCTCAGTTTTTGGAGCCCTGTTCAGGTACTAATTTCTCTCTCCTCGCTGCCCTATTTTCTGTTCTGTTAGTTGTGACGCGAACCCTGCGTGACCCTCTCGATGCCAGTACAACCCGCTCGGTGCATCGCGTCCTGTGGTGATCGCGAACCGTGATCCAAAAACAGGAAAATCAATGCCCTATTTCACCCCAGAACTGAGTATGCCCCGCCAAACGGGATGACTTGGTCACACGCGGTCTTCACCGATACGTGCGCATCGTTGATACGGACGTACGGAATTTTGCAGAAGTTGATTTGGATGTACGTGCACACCGGAATCAACGCGTATCCGCCGACAACACCCCGTATCCGTCCTTTCTGGATCTCGCTGTAACTTAGTGTACACACGTCGGATCGAAACAAAACTTGCACTATCGGACTCGTAGCAATACGCTGGTCCTATGACCCAAGTTTGGTTCGATTATGAGAAAGTTGACAAAATCGCATGTCGTGGGCCCCACAAGTTCCACTTGACGGCCGATTTTGTGATCGGTTCATCGGAATCCAATTCTGGAAGTTTTGTTGGGTTCGTATCATTGTTTCTGACTTGTTGACACTAAGTTTGACAGATTTGGAGACCTTTGTTCCTGACACATTTTTTGGTGCAAAGCGGCCTACATGTGGACCCCGCTTTGACCAAAAACTATCATTTTCGCCCCTGTGTCCAAATTGGACTCAAGGATAGGCGTTTATAGCTATTTGATATTTTCTGGATCTGATGGTGATATTTATTTCAGCAACCGGAGTACTCCCTACAGAACCCATGGAAGTCAGAGCTACAGTTGGAGCTAGAACCCCAGGCAAGTGTACCTTGCCAAATCCTGCAGTTTTTGCTATTTGTTTTCTTGACATATATATTTGTTGTACATGCTTAAACCTAGGACTGTGTGACTTACTTAGCGTCCGATTAATAGTCGGGTGCCAACCCCGTACGCGGAGTTGTGTACGTCACCTAGAGATGGACATCGTGACCCTTTACATTCTCGTACTTGCGTTATCAAGTACGTTATACCCAGGACACTTGACACCATATATATGACAGAATCTTCCTGAGATATTCATGGTGATTCTGTGTAGGATATAGGATTGACATAGACATTATATTCTTTGAGATTATATGACTTGTTGCATTAGCTATGATCTCGCGTGACATGGATATGAGACGTTATGAACATGAGACGTGTGGTTACATTGGGTGGGAAGAGACACACAGGCTACAGGCTGATCATATATATATAAAACTCCTATTATTGCGGTGCTCAAGACTCTAAACTCGAGCTTGGCCCACTACGTGTTATTATTGCTACCGGCTCCCCGACACAGAGATTGTAGTGGTTTCAGCCTGAGTTTTAGTGATGCTCTCGCATTTCATATTACTTAGCTGGTTATCTAGTTCACCCTATTATTTTATTTATTGCTGCACTGCATTTATTTTAGCTTGTATTATCTGTACCTTGCTATGTCCCCTGAGGACCTGGATCCAGATTATGTCCCCAGGTTTAGCAGAGGAGATCCACTCTGAGGTTTACAGGACAGGTGCATTAGCAGGAGCAAAAGCAGGTTCAGGAGCAGGCACTGGAGCAGAACCAGGAACCGAGGACTAGGTGATTGCCATGGATTTTCCTGAGTATATGTTCTTCCATACTCAGTTTGTGTTGTTATTTACTTTCTTGTTTAATGAACAATTATATCAGATTTGATTATCGGGTTGTTCCCCGATTTAATTACTTGTGACTTATTGTTTATGTTTATGTCTCCTTTTGTTGATATTTGATATATTCATTCTGTGGATAAGATTAGTAGACCCTGATAGTTGTAATACAGCTTAAGTATGCCCCGTTGGATCCATTAAATTGGATTTGTCTATCGGTGCGTGCTGCTGGCCATTGCCACGTGGCTAGTCCCTCGATATTTTGGGACTGGGGCGTGACAACTTGCCTGGCAAGAAAGCTACATAGTGCCAATAACCTGCTCATAAAGTCTCGCAGAATAATCCAATGGGTCCTATATACATATAATATAATACAATACAACATCAGCCATTACACTAGCACATACACAACCATAATTATGCTGGACTCAGAGGGTACGCTAGGGGTGATACTGGTCAATTAGCAGGATAAATTATGCGTCTAACTACGCGGGTGTCACGTCTTCAAGTGCTGTATCAAATCAGACAGTCAAACACTAACATGTTTCTAGCCAGTACGTAAGTGTACACAAGCCAGTCAACTCACAAGTTCTCAGGGTCAACATGGTCAAATGTAAATATGGGATATCCATAATTATCCTAGGGTCGTACAACAAATAAACACATTAGTCATAATTAGGTTTAGCATTATCATTTAATTACTTACTTATATATATATATATATATTAAACTAATATTATGTGCATACGCACACATACGTACGAGCATACTAGGTTAACTGACAGGGTCTGCAATCAACCAACTAAATGAACCAATATGCTAAAACCCTATACTATTCACACAAGCACACATACGCAATATGAAAAGAGAGGGATAGGTTCAAACCTCGGGGTTAGCATACACGAGCACGAGGATCGAGGGTGACTGCTGCAGGTCATCTTCGGCGAGGGTGACGGGTCCATGATGACAACGATGATATCAATATTTATGACGAGGGTGATGATTGGTGATGATAATTATGATGATGAGGGTGATGATGATGATGATTAAGGTGATGATGATGATTAAGGTGATGGTGATGATGATGATTAAGGTGGTGATGATGGTGATTAAAGTGATGGTGATGATTGGTGAAGATGATGATGATGACGAGGGTGATGATGATGGGGATGATGATTGTGATGATGAGGGTAATGATGATGGTGATGATACTGGTGATGATGATTGTGATAATGAGGATGATGATGATGATTAGGTTAATGATGATGATGATGATGAAGGGGATGATGATAGTGATGATGAGGATGGTAATGGTGATGATGATGAGGATGGTGATGATTATGATGATGGGGATGATGATGATGATGATGGGAGGTTGCTGCTCCGGCCAGGGCTCAGGCGGATCGAGGAGGAGGTGAGGGAAGTGGTCAGGTCCGGTAAGGGAAGAGGAGTCGAGGGTGGTGGACTCGGGTCTGTATCGAGGGAGGAGAACGGGGTTGTGGTGGTTGTGCAGTCGATGAGGGGGCTGCTGCACTGCTGGTATTCTTAGGCAGAGGAAGGTGGTCGACGGAAAGAGGAAAGAACGGGGAAGAAGAGAAGAGGGGGATAAAGAGGGTGGTGGTGGTGATGGTGGAAGAAGAAGAACAGGAGGTTGAAGAAGTCAGAAAGGAGAAAAGGTGGTACGACGAAGGACGAACAGTGGGTCATGGAGATTCTCGAGGGTGTTCTCAGGCGAGGGGGCGAGGGAGATGGCCGCGGCGGAGCTCCGACGGGAGGAAGGGGATAATGAACATGGAGATGGGGTGAAGGTCGGCTAATGTTTAGGTTGAAATAGAAAAGTAAAATAAAATAAAATAAAAATTATATTTATATATGTAAAGATGTAGGGTTGGGTTGACCTAGAGGATTGGGCTTGGTCAACATCCTACTTGGGATGGGCTTAGCTTCACATGGAGATGTTTGGAGGGCTAGGATTGTATGGTTTAAAATGCATGGCTAGGATTAGATGAGGGGGGGTGATGTTGAGTGCTAAACACTCCAAAATTCATGGAGAAAATTCATATGACCAAATAATGAAGGAAAAATAGGTTTCTTCAAGTGTTGTGTCCAATGGTGTGGACACCTCAATGCACTTTTGCATAAAAGTGCCCAATAATTAAAAAATTGCACAAAAATGGAAATTTGATTAATTTAATTAAAATTAATGTAAATGGTGTTCTTTAATTAATTATAAGTACATGGGGGCTAAAATTAGGTGGACACAAGTGTCATGGACGTAGAGGACTCAGAATAGAATATTATCATAATTTGGGTTGTACAAAATGGGTCAAGATTGTGTCTCCAATTTCGATTGGAACACACAAAGATACAAAGTTAAATTTATTTAGAATTAGGAATAAACGTCTACGACGAATATTGTGTGACTAAAATATAGCACAAGAGAGCATAATTATAAGTTACACAAAGGTCAGGATGGAAGACGGGCACGTTTAGGACAAGGGGGTAAAATTTATTGGAAGAAAATGGCTAGTGTAGTGCTCCAATTATCGAAGCAATGGTAAGGTACACTAAGTGATATGAATATTAAAAAATCATCTAAAACATAATGTTCTATTTCTAATTGGATTCAAACTAGCCCTAGTCTCTCTATCTAAGCCAAGTAGGCCTAATTTTGGTCGAGGGGGTTTACAGGTAGTTTGGATCACAAAGCTGCATGGTGCAATAGTAGGGGAAGAAATCAGAGTCACGATCAACATCCAATCAAAATCGTGATCAACAGTACAATCAGAATCGTGGACAAGCGCCACAAGCTCCGCAGGTAGCAGTTGTGAATACTCAGAACCCATGACCAGGAGGACAGGGTAGGGTGTTCGCACTGACTCAAGAAAAAGTGCTTGCCACAAACACTATCATAACAGGTGTATTGCTTTACAGAGAATAACCTGCTCGTATACTATTTGATTCTGGTGCTATACATAACTTTATATCATCTGTATTTGCTAATAAACACAAATTTTGTAAGATACCGTTAGATATGAATCTTAGTGTCAACACTCTGTCCGGAATAGCTTTACCAGCTAGTTCGATTTGCAGGAATGGTTATATTTGCATTGGGGAAAAGTACGTGTCCTTAGATACAATAGTCTTAGACATCGCCAATTATGACATCATCTTGGCCATGGATTGGCTCGGGGCATGCAATACAAAAATTGACTGTGTAGAGAAGAGAGTTGTGTTTCGCATTCCTGGCGAGGCAGAGTTCTCTTATTCATGTAGTCCGACAGCTAAAACAATAATCGTGGTATCGACAATGACGGTAAGGCATATGCTATATTCGGGGTATGAAGGGTACCTTGCTTTTGTGCGGAACACTCGGATGAAGGACCAAGACTCAGGTGAAACTAAAGTCGTAGCAGAATTCTCTGACGTGTTTCCAAAGGAGATACCTGGAATGCCTCTAGACCGAGAAATTGAGTTCAGTATTGGCACCTTTCCAGATACTCGTCCAATATCAAAAGCTCTGTATCGGATGGCTCCTACCGAATTGAAAGAACTAAAGTCACAACTACAAGAGTTACTAGATCGTGGCTACATTCGCCCAAGTATTTTACCCTAGGGAGCTCCAGTGTTGTTTGTGAAGAAGAAAGATGGCACAATGCGTCTTTGCATAGATTATCGTGAATTGAACAAAGTGATAGTCCAGAACAAATATCCATTGCCAAGAATTGATGATCTGTTTAACCAACTTCAGGACGCGATAGTATTTTCAAAGATTGATTATCACGCCCCGTTTTCCATGATGCAATGAGCTGGGTACATAACTATATCTCCAGGCTATGCTCCCATACAAATACAACCATACCCGTATCAGCGATTGTCGCCTATAATATTCTAGGAGTATATGCAAGTCACACTAAAATACTTTTATTACTACAAACTATAACTATACAATATGATTAAAGTACAACTGTACGAGTCTTTACATCAAAACCATTAATATACATAGTTCCAGCTACAAAATATTATTTGTTGTATTCCTTGTAAACCACTTGAAGATTACTTCACAACTTCGTCCACATCATATAGAGGTAGCATCTCACCCGAAACTTCATCTTCTCTTAGTGAATAATACTAGGTCGTCAGAACGACAGTAATTCCTCGATCCAGAACGGTAAGAAAATAAAATATGATATAATACTGTAAGAAATAAAAATGGAATAACTTTTGCATAGAAAGTAGGAAGGTAGATTTTATAATCATACCTACGACTCTAATTTAATTCCTAAGCTAGTGTCCTTATAGTGTCTAACAAAGCAACCAATACAATAATATTTTACTACCACAAACAAAGACAGGTTTTCTAAATGATGATGCAATTTGGAGAACAACTCTTTAAAGATCCACTTTAACTAGTTTTTTGACAATAATCCCGTAACCAGGGATCAGGCTATGGCAGGCAATATGGTACGGTGCTTAGAATCCGGCCCTCTCACATCTAGTGAGTAAAATATGATATAATATTAATTCACCTAATCGATATTTTTAATCGAAAAAGGTATATATAAAAATCAAAAATAGGTACAGGAAAGTACAGGTAAATTAGGTACAGAAAAATCAGGACAGCTAAGTGAGCTAAGCCTCATACACTCAATTCGCAAGGCCTTACGAAAGAGCTTAATTACTGATCAGTTTTTTGTTGTTATTATATTATGGGATTTCGTAAGTGGTATTCAAGTTGTTCTCCCCCGTCCAATGCTCTATAACCTAAAGCTATAAACAATTTCTATTTCTATTATCTTATCAAATTCTGCTCTGTATCTCATGTCAGTACTTAATGCACAAGTAGGCATTTCCAAGTATGTCAGAACATAAGATCTCATCTCATTTATAATTTTAGGAAGAAGTTATCAAAGTTTTAATCCCATCTCAATTTTGGGATAATCATAAATACTATGACATAATTTTGTAAGAGATATTATTTCTTTCAATTTATACAGAACAGACAATACCGGAAAACCAACTTTTGGTTTTAGTTACGTTAATTGTTTCAGTGTCCTACATATCCTGGACCCTTGCTAATCGTCCCCTAATTAAATCAATTTTAAGGTTGTCGTAAGTCCGTAGCTAGAATAAAGCATCCTAAATTTTAGGTTTAGGAATATCGATTATATTTTCGGATATCAAAATTTGGTTAACTCTCAAAATTCTTAAAATTTTGCAGAGTCTTCTTTGTATTTCGAGCTCCATAAATTTGATAATTTAATTATATGAGACCCGGAGAAACGCTCCCTATTATTTATCCCCGGATACGTCGACCCCTTCGGTGGAGCAACTCTCAACGCCGGTAACCACGCAGTTTATATATAAAAATCATAACGTAAAAACTTTATTCATACCTTAGCAAGCAAGCATTTTATTTATTTATTTATTTAACAATTGTCCCCTTTTATATTATGTAAGTCCAAGAATCACAATTTGAAATTGTTTCCTTTAAATGCTACACAAGCTCAGGAAACATACAAATATTAGTAAAGCATGATATCAAAACAATTATCCAAGTACTAAGTTTATATACTTTGTCATAGTTACTTTTTAGCAATACTTGTTAAGTAATAATTTACAATTCCTAAAGTTTAAAAGTTTATGGCAATCTGAGTAAAGAAGCAATTTCCTAGATATAAAAGTTTGAGTAATAACAAATCAACGTATGACTTCCAAAAATTCTAACACCAACTTTACTTTTCAATATATTAAGTACATAAATTTTCTTTCTTAATTCTTGATAAGAAGAAGGTAGTTATAAAAATAACAAGTCAAAATGGATACATATTATAACTAAGCTTAGAAGATTGTTAACTTACTATATCGAAGTCGAAAGTCAATACTAGGTTTATCTAGCAATTCATATACTTATAAGCTTTCTTCAAGCCCAACTATCAACTAATTAAGTATATTTGTTAGTTTACAGACATATATATATATATATATATATATATATATATATATATATATATATATATATATATATATGCATCTATACTTGCCATATAAGGAGCTTACAAATCTAAGTACACTCATTAGGATATCATATTCAAATTTCTATGGGTATGCATATATACATAAGGATTATACAACAACAAGAAATCCACATATATTTATATAAAACATTATTTGAACAAACTTACGTATTTATATAAGTCTACAATCATACAATGATAGTTTGCCATAGTTCTACCAACAACTATTGTCCATCATTCTCACGTATATGTGTCCTAACCATTTATTCGAAATTATATGCCCTAGTTACTTTTTTACCACACATGTATAATCAGAATTAAAATTAAAAAAATTAGACTATAACATATAAATCAATGATCTATGGAAAACTTATAATAGAAATTGGAAGATTAAGTTGAGAACTTGCCTTGTCTTGAGCAAAATCTAGGTTTCTTTCCCCAAATCCTCCAATTAATCCTTGTATCCTTTTATATTCCAAAATCTAGGAATTAAATCTGACATAGATTTGGATTTGGAAGAAAATATGGAGAAGAAGGGATTATACCTAGAATGGAAGGAGGAGGAGGTGGTGTTGGAGGTTATCGTCGGAAGAGGGAGTCGGACCGGAGTTGGATGGCCGACGATGGTAGACGCACGGCTGCGACAGCGCCGGAGGCGACGACCGGCTGCAACAGCAGCAGCAGTAGCATTTGCGATAGCAGCAGTAGTAATAGTAGTAGTAGTAGTAGTAGTAGTAGTAGTATTAGTAGTAAGGAGGAGGGAGAGGAAAAATAAGAAGAATGGAGAAGAAAAAGGAAGATATAAAGAGAGAGGGAGGAAGTGTTGGTATTTGGAAGTGAAGGGAGGAATACATGTGTATTATTGGAACTTGAAAGAAAGAAGATGAAGACAACTAGGTTGTCACTACCACAATTTAGAAAAAAGGGTATTTTAGTAATTTCCTATTTAAATAAATATTGTGCATGGTAAATAATTTTTGTTGTATTATTTAATTAATGTTGGATGTTATTTAATTATTTTGGACTTATTTTAGTGGACCCAACTAGTATAGTTTGGACCCATGGACCAACATGAATTAAATAGTTAGATTTGGCCCATTTAGAAAGCCCATAGTTAAGGAGATGGATTAAATTAATTAAGTGATTAGACTAGAAGCTTTCTTCCTTAATTATTTCTTCATGAGAGGCCCCAAGGGGTACATTGGATATTTTACAATTGCTTGGGAGAGGGGCAAGGCCGGCCTATTAAAAGAGGGGGGAAATTTCTCTCTCCTCTCATTCTCATTCCAAATCTAGATCTAGAATTTCCCACTCCCAAATTTCCTCCATTCACATTCCAATTCCCTACCAAATTCATTTCAAATTCTTCCCAATTCACCATTAGAGAAGGAGGAAGCAAGGATCTAGAAGAAGGAAGCAAGGATCTACAAAGAGGAGCAAGGATCTACAATTTGGAAGCAAGTTCTTCTCAATTGGAGATTTCATTGGGAATCCATCTCCCAATAGGTATAATTCAGATTTTTCCATTTAAATAGCTTCTAAATCTGAGATTTAATCATGTAAAATTAACCTATATGTATGTACTACCCATAGGACTTTGTTTTGTGTTCATAGGAGACCCATGGAGAAAGTTATGGTGCTTTTTGTGTTAATTTTGTTGGAATTCCGAATTTATATTTTGTTGTGTGTATCAATTGATCCTATAGATCAATTGGACATGAGCTTATGTGTTTGGGGCTAGTGTCGTGTCCATAATTTGGTACATGTGGTTCGTATCCCAACTATTTGGTGATACGTATCATTTTGGGGGTTTTCCCTCCGACACGGGGCTTTGAACATGTCGTATTTTGACACGGACACATAGATCTACTTTTGACACTTTGATTTATTCATAAATATTATTTGTGATTTGTTTGTATCATTCGGGGTGTAATTGGTTGTGTGTTGGACTCGTGTCACATGCGTATCCTAGATCTAGTGGGATACGGTGTGATACTCTCCAATTGTGTGGATTTTTAAATAGATCTAATTATGTATGGTTTAAATTCTTCAATTATAATTAGTAAATATATATAGATATTATATATTTATTTTGTGTATTTATTATAGTAATTATTGTAGCATAGATCTATATATTTTTGTGTGTGCTAATATGATGTACAAATATAATATGTAGCTTTCTTGCATATAATTATATATGTACTTATGTTAATAGTATAAATTATACATAAATGTTTTATAAAATATATTTATAGTAGGCCCCATGCAACTTCTGCAAGAAGCCCGGCCATATCTGGGAAGTTTACAGGAGGAGGCTAGGAGTTTGTTTGTATTGTGGTACTGAAGGGCATCAATCGAGGGAGTGTCCTCGTCGTGCAGTTCAAGGAGCAGCTCCAGCTCCGAGGACACAGACGAGACCATCTGCAGCACAGCCGAGGGGACCGCTTTCGACACAGCAGCAGCATTTTTTCCAGCATCAACAGCAGGGAGGTGCTCGGCAGGGACGAGCGTTTGCTATGACCGTCGAAGAGGAGGAACCCATAGGAGATGTCATCGCAGGTTCTATTCTTCTTGATTCTATTCCAGCTTTAGCTTTGTTTGATAGTGGTGCTTCCCATAGTTTTGTATCTGTTTCTTTTTCTCTGAAGCATGGTTTGGTAGCTGAGTCTTTGCGTAGGACTTGCAAGATCATGACCGGGGGAGGCATTATCCTGGTTAATGATATTTGCAAGGATCGGAGAGTTACTCTGGGAGGCCGGGAGTTGAGTGCCTGTCTACTTGTAATGCCACTTCCGAGCTACGACATTGTACTCGGGATGGATTGGTTGAGTAGGCACCGTGCTAGCATAGATTGTAGAGGAGGTAGAGTTTTGTTTGGTCCGCCAGGAGAGCCAGAGTTCGAGTTTGCTAGAGGAGCTGCAGAGCAGGGAGAAGGCATTATTTGTGGAGCTATGGTGGAAGACAAGGAGTTGCCACATCCGTTGATAGCAGAATTCTTGGATGTGTTTCCTGAGGAATTGCCAAGATTGCCACCAGATCGAGATGTTGAATTTTCTATAGACTTGGTGCCAGGTGCAGAACCAATTTCGCAACATGTCTATAGAGTAAACAACAGCGAGTTGGTCGAGTTGAAGAAGCAGGTGGACGAATTGCAGGATAAGGGGTTTATCAGATTGAGTTCTTCACCATGGGGAGCCCCGGTATTATTTGTACCGAAGAAGGATGGATCGGTACGTATGTGCATTAATTACAGGGCTTTGAATAATCTCACTATCAAGAATAAGTATCCTTTGCCACGGATTGATGATCTGTTTGATCAGTTGAGTGGTGCGAAGGTGTTTTCTAAGATAGATTTGAGATCAGGCTACCATCAAGTGAAGGTGAAGCAGGAGGACATACCGAAGACTGCTTTTAGAACTCGGTATGGTCAGTACGAGTTTATGGTGATGCCGTTTGGTTTGACTAATGCACCGGCGGTATTTATGAACTTGATGAACAAGGCATTCCAGTACCTTGACAAGTTCGTGGTGGTGTTCATCGATGACATACTCATATACTCGAGGACACCGGAGGAGCATGAGAAGCATTTGAGGATTGTGTTGGATGTGCTAAGGAAGGAGAAGTTGTATGGGAAGTTGTCCAAGTGTGAGTTTTTCTTGGACAAGGTGGAGTTCTTCGGGCATGTTGTGACTGGTGATGGTATTTCAGTGGATCCGAAGAAGATTTCAGCAGTGAAATCTTGGAAGACTCTGAGTTCAGTAGCAGAGATCAGGAGTTTCTTGGGATTGGCAGGCTATTACAAGAAGTTTGTGCAAGATTTTTCGAGGATTGCCGAGCCGATGACCAGACTCACAAGGAAGGATATGGAGTTTGTTTGGACAGAGGATTGCCAGGTTTCTTTTGAGGAGTTGAAGAAGAGGTTGACGTCTGCTCCTATTTTGACGTTGCTATCAGGGTCCGGAGGTTTCACTATTTATAGTGATGCATCGGGGAAGGGTTTAGGTTGTGTTCTTCAGCAGCATGGGAAAGTGATTGCCTATGCATCCAGGCAATTGCGTCCTCATAAAAAGAACTATCCTACCCATGATTTGGAGTTGGCAGCCGTCATATTCGCCCTAAAGTTGTAGAAACATTATTTGTACGGAGAGCGTGTGGAGATCTTCACAGACCACAAAAGCTTGAAGTACGTTTTCACGCAGAAGGAGTTGAACATGAGACAGCGTTGGTGGTTGGAACTGATGAAGGATTTTGATATCTCTTTGCAATATCATCCTGGGAAAGCAAATGTAGTTGCCGATGCTTTGAGCAGGTATCCGGTAGCTATGTTCTTGACGCAGGATCGATATTTGTTGGAGGACTTGGAGAGCTTGGGCATTGAGGTGATTATTCCTGGGTGTGCTATGCAGATATGGGGATTACAGATACACTCAGATTTGATGGACAGGATCAAGGCAGCACAGTATGATGATGTATCTCTAAGGAGTATCAGAGCTCAGGTGAGAGCAGGATTGGAGGATGATTTTATTATTGCAGAGGATGGATCTTTGAGGCATGGAGTTAGATTGTGTATGCCTAGTAGGGAGTTGTAAGAGGAGGTATTGCAGGAAGCGCATCGCTCTCAGTATTCCATACATCCAGGTGCTAACAAGATGTATCGGGATATGCGAGAGAGTGTGTGGTGGTATGGCATGAAGAGGGAAGTGGCACCGTTTGTATCCAGATGCTTAGTGTGCCAACAGGTGAAAGCCGAGAGGTAGAGGCCAGGAGGGTTACTTCAGCCATTACCCATTCCAGAGTGGAAGTGGGAACACATTACTATGGATTTTGTGTCCGGACTTCCACGATCTCCAGGAGGGAAAGACGCGATTTGGGTCATTGTTGATAGATTGACCAAGTCGGCCCACTTTTTGCCTTTCAAAGTGGGTTTGTCTACGAAGAAGCTGGCAGAGATGGTTGTGGATGCAGCGGAGAAGGTTTATTTGATCAGAGACAGACTTCGAGTGGCGCAGGACAGACAGCGGCATTGGGCCGATAGCCATCGGAGACCTTTGGAGTTTGAGGTATAGTTTAGATTTTGTTTGTGCTTGTTCTTGTTTGTTATAGATTAAGTTCTTAAGATGGTATTTTGTTCTAGGTGGGTGGTTTGGTATTTCTGAGGATTTCCCCGACACGAGGCACGATTCGCTTCGGTGGAGGCGGAAAGCTTAGTCCGCGATTCATCGGACCTTTCACTATTCTAGAGAGGGTCAGTGCAGTTGCTTATAGACTAGACTTGCCACCTGCATTGGAGGGAGTGCACAACGTGTTTTCATGTGTCGCAGTTGAGACGATACGTGGCAGATCCTAGTCATGTATTGGATCACTCGGAGATAGATGTGGGCCCTACTCTTAGCTATCCAGAGCAGCCAGTTGAGATTCTGGATCGGAGAGAGAAGGTGCTGAGGAACCAGACTATTCCTTTGGTGCGCGTCGCATGGAGGCATCACTCTCCGGGGGAGTCTACCTGGGAGAGAGAGGATGACATGCGAGAGCGTTATCCATATTTGTTTGTACCTTGAGGTATGTTATTCTAGTTATGTTCTGTTCATTATTATGTTCTGTTCATTAGTTAGTTGTGATTCTTTAGTTCTGTTCTGTGTTTTTCTGGGGGTAGTTTTCGTCTTTGAATTTCGAGGACGAAATTATTTTAAGGAGGGTAGACTTGTCACTACCACATTTTAGGAAAAAGGGTATTTTAGTAATTTCCTATTTAAATAAATATTGTGCATGGTAAATAATTTTTGTTGTATTATTTAATTTTTGTTGGATGTTATTTAATTATTTTGGACTTATTTTAGTGGACCCAACTAGTGTAGTTTGGACCCATGGACCAACATGAATTAAATAGTTAGATTTGGCCCATTTAGAAAGCCCATAGTTAAGGAGATGGATTAAATTAATTAAGTGAATAGACTAGAAGCTTCCTTCCTTAATTATTTCTTCATGAGAGGCCCCAAGGGGTACATTGGACATTTTACAATTGCTTGGGAGAGGGGCAAGGCCGGCCTATTAAAAGAGGGGGGAAATTTCTCTCTCCTCTCATTCTCATTCCAAATCTAGATCTAGAATTTCCCACTCCCAAATTCCCTCCATTCCCATTCCAATTCCCTACCAAATTCATTCCAAATTATTCCCAATTCACCATTAGAGAAGGAGGAAGCAAGGATCTAGAAGAAGGAAGCAAGAATCTACAAAGAGGAGCAAGGATCTACAATTTGGAAGCAAGTTCTTCTCAATTGGAGGTTTCATTGGAAATCCATCTCCCAATAGGTATAATTCAGATTTTTCTATTTAAATAGCTTCTAAATCTGAGATTTAATCATGTAAAATCAACCTATATGTATGTACTACCCATAGGACTTTATTTTGTGTTCATAGGAGACCCATGGAGAAAGTTATGGTGCTTTTTGTGTTAATTTTGTTGGAATTCCGAATTTACATTTTGTTGTGTGTATCAATTGATCCTATAGATCAATTGGACATGAGCTTATGTGTTTGGGGCTAGTGTCGTATCCATAATTTGGTACATGTGGTTCGTATCCCAACTATTTGGTGATACGTGTCATTTTGGGGGTTTTCCCTCCGACACGGAGCTTTGAACATGTCGTATTTTGACACGGACACATAGATCTACTTTTGACACTTTGATTTATTCATAAATATTATTTGTGATTTATTTGTATCATTCGGGGTGCAATTGGTTGTGTGTTGGACTCGTGTCACATGCGTATCCTAAATCTAGTGGGATACGGTGTGATACTCTCCAATTGTGTAGATTTTTGAATAGATCTAATTATGTATGGTTTAAATTCTTCAATTATAATTAGTAAATATATATAGATATTATATATTTATTTTGTGTATTTATTATAGTAATTATTGTAGCATAGATCTATATATTTTTGTGTGTGCTAATATGATGTACAAATATAATATGTAGCTTTCTTGCATGTAATTATATATGTACTTATGTTAATAGTATAAATTATACATAAATGTTTTATAAAATATATTTATGTGTTTAATTGTGTAATTATATTATTTATAATTATTATGTAATTATTTGTATATTAATGTATATATTTTAGGTGTGCTTCTAGCCATGTAAAATATGAACATTAATATGTGCATGTGTTGTAACTATTAGTATTTAATTATAAGTTTATATATGCATATATATATATAAGTATATAATTATTTATTTATATATATGTATTGTGATTATTATTGCATATATATATATATATATTTATATTTTTATTTGTTTTGGTGACAGTGGTTTCTATGACAGTGAAACTGTCATTATTTGGTCTGAACAGCAGCCGCTGTACAGTAGTCAGCATTAATGACAGATCTGTCATTAATGCTGTGGCAGTTTTGAGCGGCAACCTTTCAGCGACATTTTTTTGTGACAGTTTGAAACTGTCAGCAAACTGTGACAGCAGCGGTTTTGTATATGGAGTTTCTGCGACAAATTTTCAGTGACAGTCAAGACTGTCACTATTAAACCTATTTTTATTTTATCTTGTTTTGTTCACTGTTTTCAGTGACGCTTTGATAGTTTTAAATTATATTTTATATATTATTATTGTATATATATATGTGTATATATATGTGTTTTGTATAATATTTGTAATAATATATTATGTTATTTGTATACATATTGGTTTGTATATATATTATTTTAGGGTATATATTATTTGTATTAGTAGTATACTTTGTGTGAGTATGATTTGGGATCTAATTTTTATTCCTAAATTATTGTATTTTATTTCTATATTATTTATATAGATTTCTTGTGATGTTGACCTTGGTTTGACTTTAGTTGACTTTAGAGTTGACCATAGTTGACTTTTGACTTAGAATTTATTTATTGACCTAGGAGTTGACTAGTTTGACTTGTTCTCTTTCCGGGACCTTGTTTTAATGTGGTATTCCATATCTAGGTCTTCGAGGCACCGAGTCAGACATCTATGAGACTGTTCTTTGGATTTCAGGCGAGTACATTCTCTGATAGTTTCTCATTTATGATATCCTCTATGTTCGTTGTATCTAGTGTAGATTTACATATTTCTCTCGACACTATGGTTACACGGATTGGTATATCCGGATCTCGTCATGAGATGTTATTCCTTGGTATATGGTGTATATGGTGCAAGTATTGTTTCATTGGTTATCTTGTACATGTACAGACACCGATTCTCGGGGAGACTAGCTATCTTCTTGGGGAATCTAGTGTCATAGCATACCGTGGTTGGATCTATTATACCAGTTGGGGGTGGGAAGTATTAGTATAGATATGTGATCAAATCCCTATTGAATAAAGTATTGGTAAGCGAATAGTGTTAATCATGCACCGCACGTATGATTAGCCAGGCCGCATTGTATCTTGCCCAAGCCGATCACATGTTAAGCTAGTACTCACACACTTAGTCATTAGTATTATTGTTTCATTGGCATATTGTTCATTATTGTATTTCTTTCCAGTATTTCCTTATTGTCTATATATCTCTTGTATCTATTTTGTGCATCTTGTTTATCCACAGCTATTTACTATTACATAGTTTTTATTATGGATTAGAACTGCTGTTAGAGATGTACTCTGCTCCTTTCCTGACTGGATATATTTTTCCAGATGACACTGAGGAGTACCCTACCTATTATGGACCCCAGGATATTGTGGGTTTAGATTCGGAGACCCTGGCTCAAGAGGGACTTATCCCAACTGAGACAGTTGACCCTGGAGTGTAGCTTGTAGTATGATAGTATTCTTTTGTACTGGATTTGTCTCCAGCTTATTTTTGTTACTCTTCAGACTCATTGATGTATTATTTTAAACTCATGAGTTGATGACTATTCTATTCTTATCTGATTCGTATTCATTCTATCTTAGTTCTGTGATTGAGTACACTATCTTTTGGTGGTTCATTATATTAGATAGACTTTCTAGACAGCATTCTACCGCCGATTCTGCGGCGTAGGCTGGGCGTTGTTTCCGACTAGTACCCTTACCCCGGGTGCGGGTCGTGACATAGGTGGCTGACTCATGGGAAGAAAAAGGAGTTCGGTGGAGAGTCTTCTCATCTCCTTTTTTTTAAAATAACCCTTGGTAAATTGGTATTTGCATAAGAATTCCTCTTCTCAATTAGGAATTTGCAACAAGACCAATTTGTAAACCAAAATTTGCACACACACACACACACACACACACACACACACTTATATATATATATATATATATATATATATATATATATATATATATATATTCCAATTTGTGAACAAAAATTTGCTCATACATATATATATATATATATATATATATATATATATATACTCATAAATATACGTAAATATGTATATATTTATGAATCAAAATAAAAAATAAAAAAATAAAATGCAGTTATGACACTCTACCCTCCTTAGAAAATTTTTGTTCTCGGAATTTGAATTACACTCTTCCAAGGTTGAGATACCTGAAATAAATCTACGTACCCCTTCTAGTATCGGTGGTAAACCAATCAATAAGATACAATATCAACTCCCTTCAATACATCAAGTGGTTCAATTATCTCGGACTTAGTTTCCCTCGAGCCCCAATTCTAATTGTCTTTCGAGTTGGTAAAATCTCCAAGAATACATTATCACCATGTTGGGAATTCTAAAATTCTTCAAAATTTATCATCCTACATATTATATTTATCATGTGTTGTTTGATTATGATTCTTTATAACCTTAACCTTGTCTACTATTTATCACCATTTCTAAACAAAATAGTTGTTGTTTTCCTATATCACTTTATCTCATATTCCAAAATTTTGCTTCAAATTCATATATATCTTGGTACTTCCTAGATGAGTAAAGTATTGCAAATTATATGCTCTTGACATCTCATATATTCTTATTTCTTCACTTGGTATACATAATCGATTTCCAAATATGCAAGAATCATCCAAGTTTCTTTTTAACCTGATTTGAAGTCCTACTTTTGGCTCCTTCAAAAGTTTCTGGAATTTGGTATCCGCTTATTGAGTTATCTTGATTCTTTCTACCAAAGATGATTACACTTGCAGATTATCTCAAAGACCTGTCACTGGTTATATCACCTAAATTCTCATATTTCTAAGATCATCCAAAATTCCTTTTGGGGCATTCATAAAGAATTTCCCTTGGTTTAAAACATCAGTTACCTTATTTGTCTTACCGGGACGATACTCCATTTCTATATCAAAATCTTTATGGAATTCCAACATTTTATTTTTCTTATCTTTATCTTCTTCCTTTTTTTGAGTAAATACATACCTTCAAACTTTTATGGTTAGGACAGATTTTGATATCTTCATAATTTGAGTGAAATTCTCACTACTGGAAGTTCTAGATCATGAGTTGAATTTTTTTTCTCATGTTGTATCAATCTGGCGGGAAACATAAGCTATAATTTTTTTCCATGTTGCATTAGCACGCAATCAAATTATTTATCTGATGTATCAATATATATTTTATATACTTCTGACCCTGATGGTGATGTTGATGATCAATCTTTATTTTTGTTCCTCAAAGACAGTTCGACACTTGTTCGTTTAATTAACCTTTGCTCCTTTCATGCCAAATGAGTTAGAGGTTCTGCAATCCTCGAGAAACTTTTCTATACTTCATTTATAGTATATAACTAAACACAAGAGACTTTGTATTTCTACTACCAATTTTGGTATTTTTTAAAATTTAACTATTCCTGCCTTCTTTGAATCTGCTGATGTTCCTTCCTTTCGGATGATATGACCTAAGAATAGTATACAGTCTAAACAAAACTTATATTTACTAAGTTTTGCGTTTCTTATTTCAAAGTCAATTGTAATCATCAGATGCTTCTCCTATTCTTTCTCACCTTTTTAAAATATATCAGAATATCAATGAATAATCACAAATAAGTTTGATAGAATATTCAGTTCATCAAATCCATGAATGTTGCACGAGCATTTGTCAATCCAATGGCATAATTAAAACTCGTAGTATCCGTATGAAGTATTGAAAATCGTTTTTGGAATATCTTCTTTCCTCGCCTTAATTTGATGAAAGCCATACATTAGACCAATTCTTGAGAATGGTTTAACTTCTCTTTAAAATATCAAATATCTGATTGATCCTTGGTAATGGATATATGTCCTTAATCGTCACTTTATTCAGTATTTTGTAGCCAATCACCAATCTTAAAGTTTTATTTTTTTATAGATAACATCGGTGCATCCCACGATAAGACACTTGATTAAATAAACCCTTTTAACACAAATTCCTTTAATTGCTTATTTATCTCTGTAAATTCTTCTTCTTCTTTTTTTTATCGGATAAGTTTTCTTTGTTATAAGTGCTACTCCAAGTGACAATTTAATAGTGAACTCCATTATTCTATCGGTGATAATCTTGGTAATTTATCTGAAAATATATCTATAAAGTCTTCCACTATTTTTGGAAATTTTTCTTTCTTTCTCCTGAAACCTTCCTTTTGATCCTGAATAGATGCTGGTATCTACTTGCTTAGAAGTTGGGATGTGACCTTCCCTTGTACACAACTAGTATTGGAGTCAGCTAATTCATTTCAAGAACCACATCATAATTATTCATTGGAAATCAAAAGTCTTACTCGAAACTTTGTCTCCTGAACATCTAAATTTTTTATACCTGACTAGCTTTTTTTTACTATATCATCACCTGTCAAAATTCCCAGTCTCTTTGGTAGAGGTCGAGATCCTATTGGTCCTTCCAACATCCGCACTTATATTTCTTCAATAATGTTCTACCATCTTATCACCAATTTTCAGCAATAACTCGCTTACTTTGAATATGCTTGTTATTTCTTCTTCTTACTATCCATCTCAACACTCAGAGTCACTTTCATATGATATGTTCTCTTGATTCCGATAGTACAACACAGGTCTTGTAATTCTTTTATATCATTTTTTTTTTAGATTTCAAGAATTTTTTGAAATGATACTCTCGAAGCATCTTTTTCTACTTGGTCCACGCAACTTATATGAAGAGGACCTTCCTCAACCTCGTATTCACAGATATCAACATCAATAAAATCTTTATTTAGATATCTCCTGGTTATTAATATGAGGTACTCCCTTATTTCTCTTTGTAGTTGCCTTAAAGTTATAAATACGACAAGGTTCTTCATCCAATGGTAAATTATATAGATCTTAATACTCCACTTTATAATCCCTACCACATTATGAAGCTAGTATTATTAGCAATAAAACCATGAAACCTTATTCAGGATACATATGATAATTTCATAACAGCCAATACAGGACTTAAAAGCAATTATTGAAGTAAGGCTATGTTAATATAAGAATAGATTTCTATATCTTAAAATCTATCATAATGCTTACAACTGCAACAATTGATTATTCGTCTCAACACCTAAAACTTTGAAGAGACTGCCAAAGTGTCACGACCCGCACCCGGAATAGGGATACGAGTACGTGAACAACGCCCAGTCTACGTCGCAATATCGACGGTAGAACGTTGTTTGGGACAATAATACTATCTAACAACTCATACAATATATATAAGGTACCTGTCATGCTATCTCAACTCCAAATAGAGGAACAATATAGTGTATGATAATAAAACCAATACTCAATCATAATATCAAACTAAGGGAATCAATAGCATGGTATGGAATAGAGAAAAAAAGTACAAGAGTCACAAATACATCCACAAGTCCACAATATAAGTCTAGGCACAAAGCAACTCCCAAAATAATAATACATGCCAAGAGTCTAAAATAAGACTAATACAATGTCTAATAATATAAGTCTAAGCCTCCTTAGTAAATGGCATTAGGTTCTCCTGCTCTAGGGGAGTATCCTCTAATGGTTCGCCATCCTGCAGCCCATAGTAAGTGGGACACTACTCCTCAAGCCAATCATCTGAAAAATATATCCAATCAGGATTAGAGTGAAGTACAAAACTCTGGAAGCAGTTCCAAATATATGGTAGAACATATATGAAAAGTAATAGAAAAAATACAAGATGAACTAGCAACAAGCAATGAAATGAACTATAGTAAACAAAGAACAGAAAATATGGAATATCTGCAAGTAATAGAAATATATAAAATTAGCTAATGTGTCTTACAGTACAAGTTTGTTATGTGATCAGTTTGGGTTGAACACGAATATAATATGTAACTCGATTACACGTGTGATATATAATTGACATGTACACGAATATACTGGGCTTGATCAAATATCCAACTCCTATTCCCCATCCCTAATAAATATCATGGATCCAATCATGACACGTTACGAATACGAATATAATCACACTGAACACGAGCAGTGTGTGAACACGAGCAGTGTGTGAACACGAAGTATACGGTAAACAATACCTGGTACACATGATGAATACATATGAAGGAGTACCCACTGAACACGGTATGGGATATGTAAAACCCTATATTTTTAAAAATTATATTTGTTTAATTAATTAGTTATTGAATTTATTTATATTATTTCGTAGTTATTTAGATAGTATATACATAATAATTTAAGTACCTAGATAATTAATTATTTAGAATTATCGCACAAAAACTATTATTTTATTTTAGGAATATTTGTGGAAGAGTGATAAATTTTTCTGAGAATTTAATTTGGGTACAAATGCATTTTTATATACCATAAATATATGTATAAATAATAAATAGTATTAAATACGATAATAGTAATAAATAATAGTTATAATAATATACTAATAATAATAAGTGTTATTTGTAATAATAATAATAATAATAATAATAATAATAATAATAATAATAATAATAATAATAATAATAATAATAATAATAATAATAATAATAATAATAATAATTATAGTATTAATAGTAATAGTAATAATGGTAATAAGAAAAAGGAAAAGAAAAAGAAAAAGAAAAGAAATTAAAACTCTAATCCTAATAAAAACAAAACCTTAAACCCTAAATACTAACCCAAACCCGCAACCCTACCCGCCTAACCTCTACCCAAACCCGCTAAGCAAGACCCAACAGCAGCTACAGAGAGCCCCCCTCTCCCGCGCAGAATTCATACCCGACCCCTCTCTCATCTTCTCTTATATATATATAATTCTTATATTAAACCCTAACCCTAAACCCTTACCAAACTCGACCACCAGAGCCCGCCGTCGACCGCCTGGACCCGCCGCCGTTTGCCGGAGCCGCCCGTCGCTCGCCCGCGTTTGCACAAGCGCGTGCACCCGCGCAGGAAAGTCACAGCAACTTACCCTTGTTCACGCGTTGATCCCCGTTCCATCGCTCGACCAAACTTGACCCCGTCTTTACCGGTATATTCATGACCTATCCTGCTTCCAACTCTGTGTATTAGTTTACTTCGAACAACACGTAACCCTAGGCAAACACTGAGGCAAAGTTAGAGAAAAAATGACAACTTTAATTCCAGAAAAACTATTGTAAGCATCAATGTTTAAGGACTCGTATCTCCCACCACAGAGATCTGAACTTAGTTTTTCTTTTTGTTATATGAAGACCACCTAACCTAAATTATTTCCTATCAAATACATTATTTTATTAGATGCTGTATGCAGAATTAAATTGGGTTAAAATCACGAAAAACCTATTTTCCAACCTTCAAAATTTGTGATACGGAGCGCGCCCCGCCAAACGGGACCGCCCTGTCGCGTACCAATTACACCGAAAGGCGCGCATGGAATATCCTGACGTATGGGCATTCACAAAAACTGATTCGAACGTGTGTGCGCGTCAAAATTAACCCGTATCCGCGAAAAGTTCTCGTATCGCGACTTTTGTAAAATCCCGCGTCATTTAGTATACGCTTGTCAGAATGCGACAAAACTTATGACATTGGATTCGTGGTATCACGCTGGTCCTGTGACCCAATTTTTATGTAATTCTGAGATAGTTGACCAAGTCGTCTATTTGGGGGCCCCAATTGTTGACTTTTTGGGCGAATTTGTGTTTGGCTCACAGGAATCCAAAATTGGATATACCATTGAGTTTGTACTGACGTTTAGAATTTGTTTGAACTATAATTTGTCCTATTTAGAGACCTTTACCCCTGGCATGCTTTCCGGTGCAAAGTGGGCTACATGTGGACCCCGCTTTGACCCAAAATTACCGTTTTGTCCCTGTGTCCAAATTGGACGAAAGGGTAGTATTTTCTAGCTATCTCACTTATTCTGGGAACATTGTTGATATTTATTTCAGCATTCGGAGATGTTCATTATGAGACCGTAGTTTTTGATCCTGTGTGCTTGACTCCTGGACGTTACACTTTGCAGCTCTCTTGCCAGGCAAGATACCTTGCCAAATTATTTATAGTACTTTGCATACATTTTATATTTTTATATATTCATTGCATGTGTATTTTTTTAGTCATATTTATATACTATATATATGTTGATACACACTTAACACATAGTATCATGGGAGGGGAGGACAATCAGTAGGCGTATGGGCTATAACCACTCTGGTAAATCATAGTATCTAGCACGCACTACGGTAGTGTGTCGCGCTGGCCGCTACCCCCGCGGTATATCAATTTCTGGATTCGGGCTGATCGCTACCCTCGTGGTATGTCAATTTCTGATGTCCCTGCCGTGTGTTTGAGTTGTGAGGTTTAGATCGAGTAGCCTACCCATCCCCATACGTCAAAAAGTGGTCCTCATTATGCATTTCATATAGATTGTATTGTACAGCGTACTTATATATTTTCTATCTATTATGCATGTTTACTGTATTCAAATTGGCATGCTTATATGTATCTTGTTACGTCCCTCTGAGGACCTGGTCCCTCGCCAGGTATAGACATTCAGGAGTATCCGCAGGAGTACGGGCCAGGACCCGGCGCATTATTTTTTGCCAAGGAGGTCTTACCTTCTGAGCATGATTTATTATCTCTAGTAATGGATCTTCTTACCTGATACACTTCTATCATCACCTTATTTTATATTGGAGATTTTACTCTTCTCTCTCATTTTAGTTTTGGATATAGTCTTTAGTAGTGGATTTGTCTCCACCCGACTATTATTTTGGATATTTCAGACTCGTTATTTTAGTTTAGTTATTTCTTTTCTATGACTTGTTGTATGGATGAGATTAGTATATCTGTGACTTGTGACACTATATATATACCACATGTGAGTTTATATTCATATTACAATGTACGTGTGTATTATGGTATCCATATATTGGAGTTGCCATATATATACGGCTGACATGCTTACGTGTTCCTAGTCCTATGTATTTTAGGACTGGAGCGTGACATATTTTGGTGGTGGCCCATGCAGGTCAAGAGCATATTGTCTCGGTTACGTTACTATACCGAGCAAGCCTACGCATAGGATTAGAATATAGGATCTCATCTACTTAATTATCACCTCCCTTGATTTTGTTTCGTATTCTTAATTGTTTGCTTGCATTGCATCTTGCTTGATCCCTTCTCAACGTCAATCTTCTCTTTTCTTTCGTGCTTGATAGGGGTTAGGAAGGTGTCTTGTACCAGGTATATACACTCTATTATTCAATAACACTATTAGTTAAATTTTTGTAAGTTTGATAGTATGTCTCATAACCTAGTATCACATAGTCCTTCTGACCAATTAATGAAGTATAAATGAATGACCCCAACTATAGACTTGCATAAAAAGATAGTGTTTACCCAGACTATATAACTTAGAGGCCCATACACCCATTTGGTTGACTTTAGACTTAGACAAGAAATTAGTATGGCAACTGTAGAGACACAACACCGATCTTCTTGGTGAACTTAAATTATTCTGTACCTTCCTCCATCATAATCAAGCGTACTTATAATTTTTTTTATTACCTCAACTTATACTGCTATTATAGCCTAGTTTTGCAAGCTTATTCTTTTATTGAGCTTGTTCGTGACATATGTATTATTGGGGGCCCATACTAATACATTGTCTAAATCAGAATCAGTGCATTATGGTCTGATCAACCTTAGTGCGCATGGTTCGATCTTTGTATCACTACTTTATGTGGATTAAGATATAGTTAACTCAACTTGTTAGACAAATATACTTGCCCTCTAGACTGGTCAGAGCATATTATGTCAGGTACATGACTATTCTGATGTGAATATGCGAATAAAAATTTACCCAAAATAAGATTTTAATCCACAACTGCCTTGGCAACTCTCTTTCGAATTCTCTGATCCCTTTGAATCTCGTACTCGTATTCTATCACCTCCTCCTTGAACTCTTTATTGTTGTTTTTAGTCTTCCTCTATTTCAGAAAGACGAACGTTCGTGCTTAGTATAAATTTGATGCACGGATAGTACTAGATGTACTCCATAGGCCAAGCACTCATAATGACAAATAAGGAAGCGCAGGCACAAGAAGTCATAGATATAGGTACAACCTTTAGTTATATTTGTCATTGTATACTCATGACCCCCTTTATGACACGAGATCTTAGATGCATAGTAGACGTAGAATTATATATATGGTGGTTTGGCAGTTATGAGGATATATTGATATTCTACCCATATGTCATACACGCGATGTTAATAAATGACGCGAGTAACAGTAGTAGTATTCTTTCCCTATCACCATCTCACCCTTGGGAATGCTCATCTTCTCTTCTATATCCATTCCTTATCTCGTTCTTAACTCTTTCTATCATAGTCGTATCCTTTTGTGCCATTATGAATTGTTTGAATTACTTCAACCTCACCCTTATTTTGTCAGTTAAAACATAAATGTGTTAGTAATGATTGATAACTAAAGGATGAATTCTTAATAATAACCCTTATGTATATGCACTATAGCAGTATTTGTTTTCTTTATTAATTTAACCCTTAAGTAGCATCATTTAGCCTAATAGAATTTGTTAGATTGTTTGAAATAGTTTATTCTCCTAATAGTTTTTAGTCAAGACCTAAAGTGTTGCCTTAAAACTTACACTATGCTTAGGAAAGAATTGAAGGCACTTGTTACGAACTGACGACTATGACAAATAACTGGCAAAGTAGCGACAGCTGTAGCTAGACCATTATAGTAGAGTAGTCGAAGTATTTGCAGACATACTGGTCAGGTGGCATGGTAGTATTAGACTACGATACTTGACGGTTACAAAGAAAAATCATAGTTATGAGATTCCAGACAGGTATCCCAAGATTCTTGACCCAATGAATAAATTCGTCCTACAACCTAGACAATAGCCTCAAGAGACTTGACTACTAGTAGAATTCTTGTAAGTTAGGTAGTATAGACGAGTTAGAGGATAAATATAATTGGATATGGACAATAAATAAGAAGTGTTAAGGTAACTGACCATGACTTTTAGGAAGCAATGCTAGATAGCAATGAAGTGTAATAGCTATAGTGATTCATTATGAATATGGGTAGTGCCAATTTCGAGGACAAAATTTTGTAAGTTGGGTAGAATGTAAAACCCCATATTTTTAAAAATTGTATTTATTTGATTAATTAGTTATTGAATTTATTTATATTATTTCGTAGTTATTTAGATAATATATACGTAGTGATTTAAGTACCTAGATAATTAATCATTTAGAATTATCGCACAAAAACCATTATTTTATTTTAGAAATATTTGTGGAAGAGTGATAGATTTTTCTGAGAATTTAATTTGGGTACAAATAGTTTTTTATATACCTTAAATATATGCGTAAATAATAAATAGTTATTAAATACGATAATAGTAATAAATAATATTTATAATAATATAATATTAATAATAATAAGTGTTATTTGTAATAATAATAATAATAATAATAATAATAATAATAATAATAATAGTGTAATAATAATAATTATAGTATTAATAGTAATAGTAATAATGGTAATAAGAAAAACAAAAACAAAAACAAAAAAAAACAAAAAAAGAAAGAGAAAAGAAAAGAAAAGAAAAGAAATTAAAACTCTAATCCTAATATAAAAAAAACCATAAACCCTAAATATTAACCCAAACCAACAACCCTACCCGCCTAACCTCTACCCAAACCCGCTAAGCAAGACCCAGCAGCAGCTACAGAGAGCCCCCCCTCCCGCACGGAATTCACACCCGACCCCTCTCTCATCTTCTCTTATATATATATATATATATATATATATATATATATATATATATATATATATATATATATATATATATAATTCTTATGTTAAACCCTAACCCTAAACCCTTACCAAACTCGACCAACAGAGCCCGCCGTCGACCGCCTGGACCCACCACTGTTCGCCGGAGCCTCCCGCCGCTCGCCCACATCCACACAAGCGCGCGCATCCGCGCAGGAAAGTCACATCAACTTACCCTGTTCACGCGTTGATCCCCGTTTCATCGCTTGACAAAACTTGACCCCGTCTTCACCGGTATGTTCACGACCTATCCCTCTTCCAACTCTGTGTATTAGTTTACTTCGAACAACACGTAATCCTAGGCAAAAACCGAGACAAAGTTGGAGAAAAATGACAACTTAAATTCCAGAAAAACTGTGGTATCCATCAATGTTTAAGGACTCGTATCTCCCACCACAGAGATCCAAACTTAGTTTTTCTTTTTGCTATGTAAAGACTACCTAACCTAGATTATTTTTTATTAATTACATCATTTTATTAAATATTGTATGCAGAATTAAATTGGGTTAAAAATTACGAAAAACCTGTTTTCCAACCTTCAAAATTTGTGATACGGAGCACGCCCTGCCAAACGGGACCGTCCCATTGCGTACCAATTACACCGAAAGGCGCGCATGGTATATCCTGACATATGGGCATTCGCAGAAACTGATTCGGACGTGTGTGCGCGTCGAAATCTACCCGTATCTGCGAAAAGTCCCTATATCATGACTTTTGCAAAACCCTGTCCCATTTAGTGTACACTCGTCAGAATGTGATGAAACTTGTGCCATTGGATTCTTGGTATTACATTGGTCCTATGACCCAATTTTTACGCAATTCTGAGATAGTTGACCAAGCTGCCTATTTGTGGGCCCTTGGTTGACTTTTTGGGCGAATTTGTGTTCGGCTCACCGGAATCCAAAATTGGATATACCGTTGAGTTCGTACTGACATTTAGAATTTGTTTGACCTATAATTTATCCCATTTAGAGACCTTTACCCCTGGCATACTTTTTGGTGCAAAGTGGGCCACATGTTGACCCCGCTTTGATCCAAAATTATCGTTTTGCCCCTGTGTCCAAATTGGACGAAAGGGTAGTGTTTTCTAGCTATCTTGCTTATTCTGGAAACGTTGGTGATATTTATTTCAGAATAAGCGAGATGTTCATTCTGAGGCCGTAGTTTCTGATCCTTTGTGCTTGACTCCTGGACGTTACACTTTGCAGCTCTCTTGCCAGGCAAGATACCTTGCCAAATTACTTACAGTACTTTGCATGCTTATTATATTTTTATATATTCATTGCATGTTTATTTTCTCTTAGTCATATTTACATACTATATATATGTTCACACATACTTGACACATAGTTGTAGAAGCATAAAAAATACGCTGGGAGGATCTACGCAGCCTCTTGATGCAGAGCAGCATAAACAGAGGCCTTCAGAGCCATCAAGCGTACAACAGAGCTTTTTTCGCTAAAACACAGCGTGAAGAATAAGCTCAAAGGACCATCCGCGTAAGTGCAGTACGTCCAGGCCACTCCAGCATAAACAGGGTTCTTCATCGCCTCCATGGCGTAAAACTCATCCGCTTTCAAAGCAGCATTAAAGCGTACGAGGAACGCTTCGTCTTCCCCGAAATGAACCTGTCAAGTCACGCAGTGAATCTGACCTCTGACTCCTAACAAAAAGTGTTGCACGGCTACCCAGACGACGGCTAGAAACGATGGCAGACCCCTCGGGACGCGCCCCACAGTATGATGGCGGATCTTTGCATTTAATGCAGAGAATTTGGTTAAAACATCACCGAACCATCGTTTACTGAAGTCCCCTCAGCGTAAACCGCTCTTTCACGTACAAGAGAATACGCTGCCTTGTTTTACACAGGCAAACATGAGCTATTTTACGCTCCGCAGTAGACAAACCGCCTGCCAACTCAAAAGCTGCACTTCGTACGGGACTCGAGGCACGTCTCCACGTCTAATTGCACAGAGCGGTGACAGTTTCTCTCAAGGCATATCTCTGCGACGGATGCACAGAAGGGCTGCAGACCTTCAAAATACGCCTCCGCATTTAATGCATAAGATGGTGGCAAATCTCTGCAAGAGATTTGATTATATATTCAAAAGCCGTAATTCCGGCTAAGACGTCCACATCAGCACTCTGGCACGGTACGTAGTGGCTTGTACGCCCATTCAGGATCTGTGCTCACGCGGCTTCTACGCCCACTTAGTCTCTACGACCACTCGGCTTCTATGCCTGTTCGGCTTCTATGCCTGTTCGGCTTCTATGCCAGGGTAACAGTCATTTGGATTCTACGCCAACCTCTTCTACACAAGGGATACCTACCTACGTGGCTTCTACGCCGTGATCTTCGCAGCAGATATACGCATTTTGTCCCCTTAGTTGGACACGCGTCACATGCTCACTCAAAAGGTCATATATACGCAGGCATTAGTTATTTTAACCGTTGTGTAAAATGGTGCTGTACTTTCCACTCCTCGATTTTTATACCGACGGAGTGGTCACTGTCATCAAAACTCTATAAATAGAGACCCCTATCAATGGGGAACAAGGTCGACAAATTGGAGGGTCAGAAAATTGGTCAAGAAAACCAATACCAGATCAAAAGGTCAAGAGAGAGAGAGAGAGAGAGACCGGAGCTTATGCAAAGAGTAGGGATTGACGACTTTGGCATCGTGCATCCTCCCTCTCCTGCAACCTTCGAAGCTGCTACCTGTCTTCCACGGCATTTCTTCAACATCGTATGGTCCAAGGGCTAAAGTGATCGACTGCAGATCAGACACCTATAATAATTTATACCTAGATTAAATAAATTGTACTCCCACATCCTCGTATAGGATTATATTGTACAAGTTTGTTTGTAAACCAAAGGGCGCAGGTTTCGCATAAACCCTGTCATTGAAATACACTTGCATTCTTTCATTTAATACCACAAACAATATGGCGACTCTGCTGTGGACATCTTTCTCTTCTGATGAGGAAGCAATTGCTCAACATGATGCGATATCCGTGGGATCCGTGAAGAAGACACTGGTCGTCCAATTCGACCAGTCTTCCTATGAAGACATGCTTCGAACCGGGGGTAGCTCTCACTCTCTCTCTCCTTCCAAGACAACAGGAAGCTGCGCAAAGTGTGGATGCCCAAGACATCCTCTACCATTCCTGTGGACTCTCCGATCTTTTCGATCTCTCCGACCAATGAGGTGGTAGCATTGCTCCCTCCGTGCCCTGCACGTAAAACTCAGTCTCCTGCTACGCGCGGTACAGACAAAACTTTGGGCAAAGTCTCAGCGCTGACCCAGAAGTATCCACTACGCTCTACGCGTAGGAATCAGTCTTCCGCTACGCGCGGTACAGACAAAACTTTGGGCAAAGCCTCAGCGCTAACCCAGGAGTATCCACTATGCTTTACGCGCAGAAATCAGTCTCCCGCTACGCACGGTACAGACAAAACTTCCGATGGTGCCTCAACGCCAAATCGGAGGTACAGATCATGCTCCACGCGCAAGACAACATCTGACCTCTACGGTAAACCAGATGAGCGTTGTGATCTCCGCGAGGGGAAGCAAGCAGGCGAATACTCAGCTACTCGGCCTTTACGCCAGCAAGGGAACAATCTGCCTACCCTCCGGATTACGCGAGAAGTCGATGGCCGACTGAGGGCCTCTCCAGCTTTACGCCAGACTGAGCGAATCTCCAATTTACGCCAGGCACAGTCCCTCGGCGTAAAACAAGCTCAGATTGTGGAAAGGCATCCCTCCAGGGGATTATCCACCACCCAGATGGCCAATTTATTGTACACAGGTGGCGTAGGAAAAACCATGGTGCCCAATCTCCACATGCCCACTGATGGGAACAGAAGAAACAAGCCTTTGTCTTCTTTCTCTACTCCTCCTGACTTGTGCGCATATCTAATCCAGAAGCGTAAGGAAAGGGGACCTTCCAATATGTCTATTATGCCCCCTAGCGAGCAATGTTGTAATAGTCATAAAATTGTGATTGACTGCTGCTGTTCTAAAGCAAAACGGTCAGTTTTTGACCGATTGAGCTACTCTCAGTCTTTCCAGAAAAAGAAACCCGCGCATGCATCCGTGAACATGGCTTCACACATATGTAGAGGAGGGTCGAGCTCAAGACGTCATCCCTTCCGGCCCCCGAGCCGAAGGAGGTTCAGTGAGCTCCTCAGGAACGCTGAAGCCGGAGTGTTCCAAAACACTCGCGCAAGGTCACGACAACCAGCTTCGTCCTCTTCTGATTCCGACGCTGGGGATCGCCAAGCCCCCGAATCAGAGGCAGAAAGTGTAGAGTCGACTTCTACAGCGACCTATACTAATCCCTCAATGACACCCAGGGAGATGGGAGTTTACGCCGTTGAAGATGAATGCGAGGAAGCTTCGCCGTCAGGGAACGTGGAACAACGCATCACTATACTGGAGACATCTCTGAAACAAATACAATCCATGATAGAGAACATGCACTAGATGATGCTAACTCAGCACGCAACTGCCATGGCTCAAGCATCAGTCCCGCCAACTCAGATACGTGTGGGGGTGGACTTACCACCATCCAACCCGAGCCAAGAGCCTGCGCTAGATCAAGAGTCAGCAGTTCCTCCGCTTCCTCACTCAGAGAATGCCTTACCTCCCACTAGAGTTACGATACAACCAACTGCGCACCACTCCGTAGCCCCGCTTTCGACTGAAAATCCGATGCAGGCAGTACGGGAGTTGAAAGCCCAATTCGACGCCTTGAAGCACAAAGATCAGCTCAAGAAACTGGGAATCAACCAGCCCTACCCAGCTATCTGGGAGGAGGTCCCTTTCCCGCCGAGGTACAAACCTCAGACTATGGCCCTGTTCGAGGGAAAAACATCACCAAGCCAGTACATGAACTATTTCAGTATGATGACGGTGTTGCTACAAGAGAACGACGCCCTCCTCACTCTGGTGTTCAAAGGCTGTCTCTCGGGAGTAGCCTATCAGTGGTATCGTAGTTTGGCGGACAACTGCATTACTTCCTTCGAAGACTTCAGAGCTTTGTTCTTCACGCGATTCTATGAGGGAGGAATGGACATGTCTATGTCCTCTCTCATCGAAGTCAAGCAGAAGGAAAAAGAGGACGTTCGCATCTTCATCGAACGTTTTCGTCAGGCCACCTTACAGATGCCTCCAGGAGTTCCCGACTATGCATTGGTAGACATTTGCAGGAAGAACCTCCTTCCCGTGGTCTCGGTGTTCACATGACCGTATCAGTTCCATGATTGGCCCTCGTTCATCATCTCGGTAGTAGCTGCCGAAGACAATGGTCGTAAGGCGCACGACAATGGCATCATGATCTCCGTCTCTGACAGAGGCAAGAGGTCATCTCCTAGCATCGACCATCCTCGTGGTCCCAAAGGGAAAGAAGCCCTGGCAATCAATACGGCTAGACCAAAGATTGCGGCAACCACGCAAACGAAACCCGGGACTTCCAGGCTCGTCGAAGTCTACTCTTTTGACGACGACGATATCCCTAGTATATTCGAGTATCTCGTCAAAAACGGCAAGATCACCCTTCCAGCGCTAAGGCGGCCCCAGGAAGTCGGCAATACTAACGACCCCAAATACTACGTCTTCCACAGATACGTACACCACCCAACAAAGGTGTGTTACATACTGAAAAGGAAGATCCAGGGGTTAATCGATGCTAAGGCCATCACTCTGCACAACACCGAGAAGACGGTCATGGACAACATGATCTCTCTGCAGTTTGGCAATCTGCCTCCCCAAGAGATCCCGGACGGCGTTGCACCTATCTCCCGAACAACGATGAACATCGTCAATCTCCCTCCAACTAGGGATCAAAATTATGACCTGGTACCCCTGACTACCCGGTAAGACGAGATTATGTGGGTTCATCCAGACTTGGTGTCAGAGCTCGAGGAAGAAACTAAGGCTACTAAGCCTACATCCAAAAAGAGCTCAAAATACAGGCCCTGCCATATGATCGCGATTTCTTTGGCATCGGACGAAGACGAGGTATTTGCTGCAACCCGTTCAGGGAAAGCCTACCTCAACGACTACGGAGCAAGTCAGGAAGGTGCACCTGCGGACGCTCCAGCAACCAAACCTTCAGAGCAAGGTCCCGTCGTACCAGATATCAGTCCTTCAAAACCAACCCCGGCGGAGAAGGGGAAGCAAAAAGAAGTACGCTTTGATAAACCTGTGAAAAATATTCCAAGCAAAGGCTTAGAGAAGCCATACAACTTCGACATCCTGGCCCAACTAGCTAATACGCCAGCCAGGTTGTCCATCTTCGAGCTACTCAGGCTCTCCCAAGACACTCGTCTAGCCCTGAATGAAGTGCTGATGCAGGCGGAGGCATACTTGACCCAGCTCAAGCCCCCCGACGAAGAACCAGTGGCGTGTCCTCAATGCCACAGTGTGATGGAGGTGGTCCCAAATATCACTTTCACCCAAGATAACATGCTGTTAAAACATAACAAGCATGACAGGCCCCTCTATTACACCGGGTACGTCGGTTCCATGGAGGTCGATCGGATTCACATAGATCCGGGATCGTCGATCAGCATTATCCCTCATAGTCTGCTCAGACCGCTGAAAATTCCTACCAGCGAATTGGCTTACACCACCACTACAATCGTGGGTTTCAACGCCGGAAGAAGTAAGCCATTGGGGAAAATTTGCTTGAGGATCCAGATCGGCAACCTTAGATCGGTGGCCACATGTTACGTCATCGATTCAGAGGTATCCTACAACATTTTGCTGGGAAGACCGTGGATCCACGACCACAACATCGTTCCTTCAGCCCTACATCAATGCCTTAAATATGTAGACGCACAAGGAACGGTACAAACGGAGATGGCTGACCTAAGCCCGTTCAAAGGAATAGAATCCTACTATTCTAATGCCGTGTTGTACTCCCAAGACCATACGGAAGAAGTGTCAGGCGACGTAGAGAAGGGATCCCACCGGGAGCCAAGAGAACCCTCTGCCGCACTACCGTTGTCAATCAGAGTGAAAGGACGAACCACTCGTCCAAAAGCCATAGATCCCGTGGCTATCCACCTGAACAAGACCAGGTCAGGAGAAGGGAGTGATCCTCTCGTAATCACTTTGAACCGAAAGCCCCCACCCTTGGTCATCAACCTTCGGCGCGACAGGCAGCCGACTGATGTAAATGCAACCAGGAACGGAGTTTCAGATGATAATAAACATCCTCTTTTCCAGTATATTGACGCTCAAATGCCGAAACTGGAATCCACTCCCCGTGACGAGGTAGAACCCATAGCACAAAAATTCTTGGAAGCTATAAACTCCTACCGTCCGTATGTCTGGGAAGTAGCGTCATCATCCAACGTCATCACAACGTATAGACCCCATGAGGATTCTATCTTCATTGTCCCGCCTACCTGCAGGATTCAGCATCCAATATTCTTCGGCCGCATGCGCAATCAACCGGCTAACCAGGAAGATCCTTTCGATGACGATACTGGGAAAATACAAGTTCACCGATACAGCCCGCAAGCGCTGAAGATCATGCAAAACATGGGCTACGACTTGAAGCGGAAGCCAGGCCTCAACTACGGAAGAGGCAGACGAACGCCACCGTGTGGTGACCCCTGCTATCGACAAACACTTTTTGGGTTAGGGTATGCCACCTCCCTTACGACTTCCAAGTCAGACGAGGACATCTTTCCCTCCTCCCAGAACGGCTCGTCGCCCCCCGACTCACCTGATGCTCTCGAACAAACACTATCAGTAAATATGGTGGTGACAGATCCCTCAAGAGCAGATGAACAGGATTCTGAGCCGTTTGAGAATGACTCTTGGGCTCAACTAATGGATACGCAGTGGGAATTCTGCTTCGAGCAAAGAGAACCTCCCACCAAAGACAAAGTTATCCAAATCGATGTTGGGGGTGAACTTTTGCCAAAGCCGATATTTATCAGTGACAATCTTCCCCCAGCTGAAAGGGAAGAAATCATATAGCTGATAAAGGAATACGTCGACGTCTTTGCATGGGATTATGGGGATATGTCGGGCCTAGACCCGAAGGTGGCTACTCACAAACTCAACATATTGACCGACTCAAAGCCTGTGAAGCAGCACCAACGCCGGTTCCGCCCGGACATGATGGACGCCATTGAAGCTGAAGTCAAGAAGCTGATAGCCTGTGGTTTCATCCCGGAAGAACAACATCCCGACTGGGTCGCCATCGTTGTCCCAGTCTTGAAGAAAAATAGGAAGGTACGTATCTGCATCGACTACCGAGATCTGAATACGGCCTGCCCCAAGGATGAATTCCCTCTTCCTATCACGGACATCATGATCGACAATACCTACGGCTTTGAACGCATGTCTTTCATGGACGGATTCTCAGGATACAATCAGATCAAGATGTATCCTGAAGACGAGAAGCACACTGCCTTACGGACACCATTGGGGGTATATTGCTATACGGTCATGCCCTTCGGATTGAAGAATGCCGGGGCTACATACCAACGGGCTATGAGTAACATATTCTATGAGCATTTACGCAAAACAGTAGAATGTTACGTAGACGACATAGCCGTCAAGAGTCACCTCAAGGGTGATCACATTCAAGACTTGAGGACGGTATTCGAGTTAATGTGCCAACATCAACTCAAGATGAACCCTACGAAGTCCTTTCTGGGTGTATCCAGTGGCAAGTTCCTGGGATTTGTCATCACCGCCAAAGGCATCCAGGTGGACCCCGACAAAGTCCAGGCAATCGTGGAAATGCGACCGCCCCACAATCTGAGGGAACTCTGGGGATTTCAAGGCCGTCTGGCTTACATCCGACGATTCATATCCAACCTCTCGGGGAGATGTCAGCCCTTTCCTCATCTCATGAAGAAAGGTGTATCCTTCGTATAGGACGAAGCCTGTCAGCAAGCGTTCAGAGATATCAAGCGCTACCTCACCAGTCCGCCAGTTCTGGTGCCTCCCGTCATGGGAAGACCATTCTTGCTGTACGTTTGAGCGATGAATCATTCACTAGGAGCTCTTCTCGCACAGAAAAATGACATGGGTCATGAACAGGCTATCTACTACCTTAGCAGGATGATGGTCGGAGCCGAACACCGGTACAACCCAGTGGAGAAGGAATGCTTGGCTCTGATGTTCGCTATCCAGAAGACGCGGCACTATATCGCCGGCCAGACTATTCATATCATCTCCAGGATCAACCCTCTTCGAGTACCAATGAGCAAGCCTAGTGCTCTTAATTTCCGACTCACGACTTGGGCGATGCTATTAACACCATATGACATGGTGTACGTACCGCAGAAGTCCATCAAGGGCCAAGCGCTGGCTGACTTCCTAGCTGCTCATCCGATCCCGGAGGCCTACAAATTATATGAGGACATTTCCGACGAAGTTTTATAATGTAATTCCGAGATGGAAAGTGACGCGTGGCAACTCTTCTTCGATGGTGCCTCCAGAACCGGTCCTAGGGGAAACGTCGTTTCAGGAGTAGGAGTCGTCCTGATCACTCCTGATCAGCTCGTCATCTACCGAGCATATTCTCTTAGCGAGCCCTGCTCCAACAATGTGACAGAGTACAATGCTCTGCTAATCGGGCTCCAACTCGCCAAAGAGCTGGAGGTCGAGTCCCTGGAAGCATTTGGTGATTCTCTGCTTATCGTCAATCAAGTCAGAGGAATATATGAAGTCCGGAATCCAGACCTCATCCCCTATCACCGAGCGACGGTCGAGATAGCCATGACATTCAAAGGGTTCTTCCTAGATCATGTACCTCGATCTCAGAATCTAGAAGCTGAAGCACTAGCCAGTCTAGCTACAGATTTAGCCATCCCTATAAGAAGGCAGGATTCGGTAATCCTTCTTAACAGAGATTTATTCTGTGTGAAGAACAACTATCACATAGAATGCAGCCACGCTGTGAACGCAGATCCCTCCAGAAGAGACTGGAGAAGTCCCTTCATGGATTTCGTCGCATACGGAATCTTGCCGTAGGACCCCAAAGAAGCAGTATCCGTCAAAAGGCGATCATTACGCTTCTACTACGATGCATCTTCACAATGCCTATATCGTCGGACCTACGACGGACTGCTATTAAGATGTCTATCTGAAGACGAAGCACAGCAGATTATCCGGGAAGCTCACGACGGCGTATACGGAGCGCATCAACCCGGTCCTAAGCTACAGGATCGTATCAGAAGAATGGGCCATTACTGGCCTACTATGATCGCAGATGCAATATGGTATACAAGATAATGCAGAGCCTGTCAGGTTCATGCAGACTTTATACATCAACCGTCTGAATATCTACATCCTACGGTTCCATCCTGGCCTTTCGAAGCATGGGGTATGGATATCATTGGTCCTATTCACCCGTCTTCTTCCAGCGGTCACCAGTTCATACTGGTCATCACGGATTACTTCTCCAAATAGGCAGAGGCGATCCCCCTCGCTGAGGTGAAGGCGTCTAATATGATCAACTTCATCAAGCATCACGTCATTTATCGCTTCGGGGTACCCCGGAGGATAATTTACGACAATGGACCTCAGTTCATCAGCCAAGCGTTTCATCGATTTTGTGATAAAAATTGGATACACAATATTGCCTCTACGACATATTATCCAGCTGCTAATGGTTTGGCGGAAGCTTTCAACAAAACCATTATCAAACTCTTGAAGAAATTTGTCTCTTCAAACAAGAGAGATTGGAATGAGAAGCTGGGCGAATGTCTCTGGGCATACCGCACAACGGTACGAACACCGACAGGTTACACCCCATTCTCGCTGGTCTACGGGAGCGAAGAAGTTTTCCCCATTGAAATCCAGATCCCGTCACTCAGGATAGCCGTGACTAGTGAGCTGACTCGAGAAAAGAATGACCTGTTAAGGCTCCAAGAGCTAGAAGGATTAGACGAGGAACGCCTACAAGCTCAGCAGCGCATCGCGCTCTACCAAGCACGTATTTCCAAAACCTTCAATCGCAAAGTGAAGGAAAGAGTGTTCAAAGTCGGCGAGCTAGTTCTAGCCGTAAGAAGGCCAATGATTCTTACTCACAGAAGTAAAGGCAAATTTCAGCCAAAGTGGGAAGGCCCTTATGTGATCGAGACAACGTCTCGAATGGCGCCTACAAGATAGCCCAGCCTAATGGAGACCTGTTAGTGGCTCCTATCAACGGCAAATTCCTGAAAAGGTACTATGCTTAAATCTCCCTGCTCAAATGGAATATAGCGAGGATCGCAATTCTGACAAAACTACTTCCAGAACGCAATTAGTTGGGTTACATTCTATCATGTCCGTATGACCTCTGAACAGATATATCCCGCTAAAAGTTTATCGAGAGTTTATCATCAGATATTACTCTCGCCTAAAAAACTGTCATTTACATTCAAAAATGATGGGTCCACAAAAGTCAGAAAAGAGTCACTTTTATTTATTCCCAAAAGAGAGCAGAATTACATCTGGGAAAGCAGAAAGAGAAAGGATACATCATGATGGCGGAGTAGTCAGATTATGAATCAGCCGCTCCAGAGCAGCTATCCTCTCATTTCTAAGAACCAAGGCATCGGCGCGAGCCCGGTCCAGCCGTGCCTCGGGGGTATTCATACAGGACAGCTCAGCCCTTGCCCGAAGGCAGCCCGCGCGGGCAGCTTCCGTACGGTCCAAATCCCGTCGCGCTGTGCTCAATCGCCCAATCTCTACGTCTAGACCCGCCAACGATTGATAAGCCCACTCCTCTGCCCGAGTGAGTTTTTCCCTCAGCTTAGAGGCCCTCGCTGCATTCCCTTCATGCTCGGATTGGCACTTCGTCTCAAGAGCGAGAGCCTCTGCCACGACAGCTTTTCTTCTATCCATCTCCAGCTCATGTGTCTTGATGGAGTTGTCTAGGCTTTCCAGCTTTGTAGTGAGCCGTGCAGTCATGTGGTCGTACCTGGTCTAGACCTCAGCATCAAAGCTGCCCCGAGTCAGCTGCAAGTATTCGTTAATGGGTTGCTCTAAACCATTAACCACCACCTCCAGGGCGTCAGCTACCCCAGGATCGCCGAGTTCCCTGATAGCCCCGATCAAAAACTGAGAAGTCTTCTTTAGGCGCTCGAAATCTAGACTCTTCGCCAACACCATTGACATCATCGTTTTCAAACCGGTGTAAAAGAGGCTGGTATGTTGCTTGGTCAACGCAACTAGATCCGACTGAACACCAAGAGTGGCCGCGATATCAGCAAGTCCCTCTCCAGGGATAATTGTAGACGAGGTGGCCACAGCCGTCGCCTCGATGCGTGGCGCGACCAAAGAAGGTACGATGACAACAATCAAAGTCATCGGCATACTCACGAGGGGCGAGGTCACGATGACGGGTTCGTCCTCCTCTTGAGACGACGAAACCACTGTGGACGAGCTAGCCCCCGAGGACATTTCCTCCTCGAAGTCGGGCGCCTCCACATCATCGCCAGGAGCCGGAGCAGAGCCAGAAGGCGCTTCAATGCTATGCTCTCCGTGGACGCCATCCCCTGAGAAAAGGACAAGAAAGTTGATATTAGTATGATGGTAATCTTTCTAAAGGGAGACATAAAGACGATATTTACCCGGAGCCAACGGCATATACGATGCACCTGCAGCCGATGTAGCTAAACCACGCCTTAATGACGCAATACGAACTGTCATACTTGGAAAAGGAGGTGGGCCGACCGACATCGCCAAGAGTTCTGTCAAGCCTTCACCAAGACGCGGTCGAGGTTCATCAGCTTGAATCTCGCCAGACTTGCTCGCTGACACGGCGGGAGTTTTACCCGCTGCTGACCTCGGGAAAGATTCTCCCATCTGCCTCGGCCATACAGGCAATCTCGCTCCGCTACCTAGAGCAGTAGCCACGACAGCAACCTCTAGCGAGGATTCTCCGGCGCCGCCGGCCGAAACTGTAGAAGGTCCCTCTCTAAAAGGCGAGGAACCTCCAGCCAAAGAATTATCCCTGATATGGGGAGATGCAGGCTCACTCCCGGAAGCCTTAACACCAAGAGAGGACGAGCAACCGTCTCCTTCCTCCTCTTACGAAGAGAAGCTTCCTTCAGAGCAGGAGCCCGTCGCTTCCCAGAAGAGACTACCAAAGCCCCCGCAGGCGGAGGCACTTTACACCTCGGCACCGACACCAGTGGCTCATCCGGAGTACCAGACTCCTCACCCTCGTCCGAAGAAACCGAGGGGACTTCGACTCTTCCCCCAGGCTTGGGAGAAGGCACCCTGAAGCTTCCACGCATATCAAAATCGCGATGGAAGGTGTTAATCGCCACATAGAATTGGGCGTAAGAATGGAGAATGCGCAGCTCTGTGGAGGTTGTAACGACCGGCACGATAAAGGTTTCTCCCGTACAACCCATGATAAAATATCGCCACCCTCTAGCTCCATCAATGAGTCTGCCCCTGGACCTGAAGCTGGTGACGGCATTGCCCACGTGCAACTGATCATACCCAAACTGCCTGGCAAATCGACTAGGCAGGTAGGGCTCGAAGAAGCAATGGTCTTCGCTCTTGTACAGCAGATGGTAGGGTCTAATGCAGACCAACCAATTGAAAGCTTCCGGAGAAAGATTGGTCTTCTCTCCACCTGAATCCTCAAGCCTCGTCCCTGATTGATTGCGATGTACAGGAGGGGGAGTACAGAGGAGCTTCCAGCCATGGCTGAGGTTCAACACCAGCCGACAGTCTAAAACTGTGCTCACATTCCAGGGAGAGTCCTTGTAATTCAGCAAGAATATACCCCCCGAGCTGCAACCGGAGCCAGGAGACATCACCCGGGGATTGTGGAGAATTAACCATCCCATCAAATACAGGTATGGTAATTCCACCCGGGAAAAACTCTCACGTCGAGCTTCATCGACGAGCAACCCATCAGTCATGGCTCTCAGGCCAGCCTGTATACGGCACACCATGGCAGGAAGCAAGCCCAGTCTTGCCCCGAACACCAGGCGCACTGCCGGCCACAGAATATTCTGGTAAATGTGGCCCGCGGACGCAGTACCAGGCACTACTACTCGACGCAGCTATATGGAGAGGAAACCAGCAAGCTGGGCTTCCTTAGACAGAGGCCTGCGACAGCGCCTCAAGTAACTACAGGCCTTAATGCCTTCAGGGTACTTTCCTACCCCCTCGACGAGAATCTGATCCGGAGCTTTAGCCTCCTCCATAAGATCCTCTACGACCTGGCACTAAGCACACCCAAACAGTTCACGGGCTCATTCTTGCCCCCCGAGGCTTTCTCCGACTTGGCAGCCCTGGCTTGGTGGAAGAAGAGGTAGGACATCCACTTGGTGGTGTGAGCCAAATCAGAAGGCTAATTATAAAAAGCGGTGCACGCGAAGTATTGACACATCAGCTCCTGATACACTTCCGTCACCCAAGGGTCCAAGTCCACCAACTCCCGGTTGGTGGGAACATACTCTTCATATGGGGTATCCCCCATCAGCAGTCTCGAGACAACTGCCATCTCATGAAGGGCCAATCCCAGCTCCCCCAGTGGAGTAGCAAAGGTGCTAGTGAGCGAAATGTATCGCTCCATCAGTGCCAAGAACAAATTAGGATTGGGAGGCAACCCGACGCTCGTCGCACTCACAGCGGCATACAGTCCAATGCCCTCCAGCTCTCTCTGGAAGTGCTTCAAGGCCCAGTCAACTAGGCATGTCCATCGGGAGTTTGTTGGGGTGATCCATCCACTACACCGAGGATTCTCCTTGGGATATACCCCGCCTCATCCCATGAAGTCGTTGCAGAAGGTCGGCAATTAGACCGGCTGGATCACTGAGCTGTCTTCGCTCAGGACACTGCCCGGGCACAGTCCCCTGAACAACATCACAACGCCAGAAGGGCGACTGACAAACGACCCCTGGTCAACTCCTTTTAGATGAAAGATCTTCCCCGGCTTGCTGTGAAGATCAGGAGTCAGCGTCCACGACATCTTCCTGGGATGCGTCGCGTGGAAGAAAGCCGAGATGGGATAATCCCTCGGCATCGTTGGCAGGTACAAAACCAAATTCCCGACAGGAAAAACCCAGGGCTCCCTGTTGGGCTTCGTCTGGGACTGTTTGTCAATTATGTCCCCAAAAAGAAAAGTCGACTTTATGTACTGCTCCCCGTCTACTTATGTCAAGGGCTCGCCATTGATCATGCTCAGCAGCGTCCGCTCGCCCTGAGCCGATATCAAAAACTCCCTTCCCTCAGGATATTGGGGTCCGGAGATAGGAAATGCCATGTGGGACAGATCCTCCAGGTAGTTCGAGTGGAGCCTCCCGGCAGCGGAGCCCATCACCTCGGCCAGTGGAGACTCACCCAAATCAATTGCAAAAGTGCAAGGAAAATATGTTATTGTAAATCTTGCACAAACATACAGACCAAAGAAACGATAGTCTGTGCTCTACGCAGGATTGTACAAATTTGATTATTTTACGCCGGAAGTCCCCTCCAGAAGCGTAAAACTCAAATTTTACAATATACGCCAATTTTCGGTAGCCAGAGCTTTTACGCTCAGAACTACAAAAATATGGAGTCTTTATGCTGGCACATTAGAAATATGGGCATAAAAGATGAAAATGTCTCCATGCATCATCTTCCTCAAAAGAGGCTATCAGCACAGAAGACGACCTAGCGCGGTCACGTTCAAAGTGTGCGAAGGATTTTTCGTCGTTTTTGTCACCCCAAAGGCTCTACCTCTAAGACCGGGTGCGCTGCTCGTCGGCGGGATACTTCGCTCAGAAGGAAGTTTGCCTTGCCCGACCGAAGACTCCCTCGCTGGGGCAGAAGAATAAGAAGAAGAACCTATACTATTTCCCTTAGCGGAGGGGGTTTGTTTCGGCACCATTTCTGAAGACTCGAGGTGCTCAGAGAAGGAACGAAGAAAAACTCGAACAGTCGAAAGCTCTCTTTCGCAGAAGACAGATAAAAAGTTTTTCTCTCAAAAGCTTGGGATATATATAGAGTTCGGGTCGACTCCTCGAATCCTCGGACGGACTCCTCGAGACTCTAACCAATTCTCGCAATTAATAGTGGGTTATGATTGGATGCTACGTCAGCCCACTACCCTTGAAAGACGGACAGTTAGCAAATTCGAAAAGTTTTTCGTGCAAGACGGTTCAGCAGGTTCTACGCTAAAGGAGCTTTCTACGCTCGACAGCAACAGATCTACGATTTTACGCTCGCAAGCTATAAGTCTTTGGTTTTACGCCCGGATGCCTTTGTGCTCGGTAGCTTTTATACTCGAGAGGCCATAAACCTACGACTTTACGCTCAGCAGATACCAAATCGATGATCTCACGCTCGGTGGCGCTCAGTTTATGCTCAGAAGTAACAGATCCGCAAACTTCATGCTCAAAAAAATTTTCTTTTCAGGAGCTACAGATATACAGTTCTACGCTAAAGGAGCTTTCTACGCTCGACAGCTACGAATCTACAGCTTTACGTTCGACAGCTATAAGTCTATGGTTTTACGCCCGGATGCCTTTGTGCTCGGTAGCTTTTATGCTTGAGAGGCTACAAACCTACGACTTCACGCTCAAGAACCAGAAGTCTACGACTTCACGCTCAGGAACCACAAGTCTACGATTTCACGCTCGATGGTGTTCTACGCTCACAGGCTACAGACTGATAATTTCATGCTCCACGACTTTCCGCATATTCGAACAGTCCCCAAAGCGGTCAATTGCCAAGAGTTCACACAGAAGATACTCATTTTTGACCCAGAGTATCCCAAGTATCCGAAGCATACAAAGTTCAAACATTGAGAAATTACTCTTCTCGGGTCCAAAATTGGAGGTTCATCCAGACTCCAGTCTGAAAATCTCGTCTATCAAGATGGCAACATCAGTTTGACAGCTAAAACCTCGACCCTATTCCAAGGGAGTTTCGAGAGATCATTCTTGAAGACGAAGTCTGAACAAAATTTTTGCTCATCAGAAGCAGTAGTTCAGAGCTCTACGCGGTCCCTCAGTCCTAGCAACAGGACAGTTCTAAATGTTCAAAATGCTTAAACAACGTTCTATGGACTATTCGTTATGCGTAAAGGACAGGGCCTAATACTCTTTCTATCAGAGTCGGCGTAAAGATTCAGACGTGTTGAAGCTACATATATTCAGACTTCACAGCAACGTATGGCAAGATGATCATATGAAGAAGCAAGACGATTTTATTAAATATTGAAGTCATGATTACATATGAGGGAAATCCAATCTACAAGGGTTTTCTTTTCATTTTCATGATTACAACTGAGGGAAACTCCATCGACAGGAGGGTTTCTCCATCATCGTCTGAAGATTGCCCAGAAGCTGTTCTGACAGGTTCTCGCTGGGCTTCAATTATTTATCCATCTTCTCCAGCATTCAGTCAGTTCCAGCAAACTGACTGACATGGCAATGATCAACGACAGAGTTGGGGCTTTCATATCCCACGCTCCATGCGCCATGGCAGATTGGGTTGAGGTATTAAACCCAATTCAGTCCTGGGAGACGGCTGTTACAGCTTGTCTTCTCTCTCATCCCCGAAGAGGTGAAAGGAGAAGACGCCGCTTGCAAGCAGTGTGGTCTAATACGACCCTTCCCTTCTCCTGGAAGAACAGCCATACAAAGTTGCTGATTATCCTGAGCAAGGGAGGCTAAGATATCCTTCCATGATCCATCGTTGCAGTGGACACTTGCTCGAAGACGCCATCTTTTTCGGCTCCCTACATGCTGGAAGAACATGATCTCCTTCTTCCTCAGGTCGACCCGACGAACTCCGGCGATCATCTTTGCATGGTGATAGGAATGTGGGGAGCACAGGTTAACCCCCCCCAGCCTTTTTATAGGCGAAAGAGATCACAGCGGTCCCCAATAAATCTGCCATAAAATCATTATCGACCATTCAATGCTCCATTTAGAAACGTTTCGAGTTACGAGGGGCCGTTCATGCTTCATTCAAAGCGTTTCAAATTTCAAAAAATTTAAAAGCTTTGAAGGGGGTCTTGTAGAAGCATAAAAAATACGCTGGGAGGATCTACGCAGCCTCTTTATGCAGAGCAGCGTAAACAGAGGCCTTCAGAGCCATCAAGCGTACAACAAAGCTTTTTCGCTAAAACACAGTGTGAAGAATAAGCTCAAAGGACCATCCGCGTAAGTGCAGTACGTCCAGGCCGCTCCAGTGTAAATAGGGTTCTTTATCGCCTCTATGGCGTAAAACTCATCCGCTCTCAAAGCAGCGTTAAAGCGTACGAGGAAGGCTTCGCCTTCCCCGAAATGAACCTGTCAAGTCACGCAGTGAATCTAACCTCTAACTCCTGATAAAAAGTGATGTACGGCTACCCAGACGACGGCTGGAAACGATGGCAGCCCCTCGGGACGTGCCCCACAGTATGATGGCAGATCTTTGCATTTAATGCAGAGGATTTGGTTAAAACATCACCGAACCGTCGTTTACTGAAGTCCCCTCAGCGTAAACCGCTCTTTCGCGTACAAGGGAATACGCTATCTTGTTTTACACAGGCAAACATAAGCTGTTTTACGCACTGCAGTAGACAAACCGCCTGCCACGTCAAAAGATGCACTTCGTACGGGACTCGAGGCACGTCTCCACGTCTAATTGCACAGAGCGGTGACAGTTTCTCTCAAGGCACGTCTCTGCGACGGATGCACAGAAGGGCTGCAGACCTTCAAAACACGCCTCCATATTTAATGCATAAGATGGTGGCAAATCTCTGCAAGAGATTTGATTATATCTTCAAAAGCCATAATTCTAGCTAAGATGTCCACATCAGCACTCTGGCATGATACGCAGCGGCTTCTACGTCCATTCAGGATCTGTGCTCACGCGGCTTCTACGCCCACTCGGTCTCTACGACCACTCGGCTTCTATGCCTATTCGGCTTCTATGCCTATTCGGCTTCTACGCCTGTTCGACTTCTATGCCTGTTTGGCTTCTATGCCTATTCGGCTTCTACGCCAGGGTGACAGTCATTTGGCTTCTACGCCAACCTCTTCTACACAAGGGATACCTACTTACGTGGCTTCTACGCCGTGATCTTCGCAGCAGATATACGCGTTTTGTCCCCTTAGTTGGACATGCGTCACATGCTCACTCAAAAGGTCATATACGCAGACATTGGTTATTTTAACCGTTGTGTAAAAGGGTACTGTACTTCCTACTCCTCGGTTTTTACACCGATGGAGTGGTCACTGTCATCAAAACTCTATAAATAGAGACTCCTATCAATGGGGAACAAGGTCGACAAATTGGAGGGTCAAAAAATTGGTCAAGAAAACCAATACCAGATCAAAAGGTCAAGAGAGAGAGAGAGAGAAAGAGACCGGAGCTGAGGCAAAGAGCAGGGATCGACGACTTTGGCATCGTGCATCCACCCTCTCCTGCAACCTTCGAAGCTGCTACCTGTCTTCCACGGCACTTCTTCAACATCGTGTGGTCCAAGGGCTAAAGTGATCGACTGCAGATCAGACACCTATAGCAATTTATACCCAGATTAAATAAATTATACTCCCACATCCTCGTATAGGATTACATTGTACAAGTTTGTTTGTAAACCAATGGGCGCGGGTTTCGCATAAACCCTGTCATTGAAATACACTTTCATTCTTTTATTTAATACCACAAACAATAGTATCATGGAAGGAGAGGACAATCAGTAGGCGTATGGTCTATAACCACTCTGGTAAACCATAGTATCTAGCACGCACTACGGTAGTGTGTCGCGCTGGTCGCTACTCCCGCGGTATATCGATTTCTGGAGTCGCGCTGGTCGCTACCCTCGCGGTATATCAATTTTTGATGTTCCTGCCGTGTGTGTGAGTTGTGAGGTTTAGATCGAGTAGCCTATCCATGCCCATACGTCGAAAAGTTGTCCTCATTATGCATTTCGTATAGATTATCTTGTACATTATACTTATATGTTTTCTATCTATTATGCATGTTTACTGTATTCAAATTGGCATGCTTTTATGTATCTTGTTACATCCCTTTGAAGACCTGGTCCCTTGATTATCTCTAGTGATGGATCTTCATAGATGATACACTTCTATCATCACCTTATTTTATATTAGAGATTTTACTCTTCTCTCTCATTTTAGTTTTGGATATAGTCTTTAGTAGTGGATTTGTCTCCACCCGACTATTATTTTGGATATTTCAGACTCATTATTCTAGTTTAGTTATTTATTTTCTATGACTTGTTGTGTTGATGAGATTAGTATATCTGTGATTTCTGACAATATATATATATACCACGTGTGAGTTTATATTCATATTACAGAGTACATATGTATTATGGTATCCATATATTGGAGTTACCATATACATACGGCTGGCATGCTTACGTGTTCCTAGCCCTATGTATTTTCAGACTGGGGCGTGACAGGATAATATTCTATGACAGGATCCATTTAGTACCAGTCCGTGTAGACACTGTATCGGAATCAAGTAAACAGTTTTAGAACATATGATATACACACTATTATTACTGAAAACTAACAAAGAGATGTACTTGCCTGAGGTTCGGAGCAAAATAGGTAACTCGGTGTCCGAGCTGGTGTCATACACACCTATATATGAATGGCATATCAATATTGGTAAAATGAGTAAAAAATGCTAAAATGAACTAACACGCTTTTCTAGGTCAATACGAGGTCACTCTAGCTAAACTAGGTCAAACTTGGTAAACTTTAGTCAAACTACCTACTTCTAGGTCTAATACTAATTTATTAGTCTATAATGGTTACTAACTGACTAGTACTAGCTAATAATGCTAATATCTATATATATTAAGATACTCCTTGTATCTATATATACTAACTAGTGTGTGTGTGTGTGTATATATATATATATATATATATATATATATATATATATATATATAACTTACTTAACTCTAACTGAATACCTTATCCTAATATCATAACCCTCTCTATATAGATATACTACATATACAATTGAGTATCACTATACTTAGTATCTTGGTATTTAAGATATCTTAATACACTATCTTATCTAACTGACAACTAATACTCAACTTGGAACCTACCAGAGAAAATTATCACTAACTGACATCTAACTAATATATTAGTTAACTAATGATTTCAAGTGGACATCCAGGTACTGGTTAAACTGCTCGAGTTTCCCCTTCATAAACTCTGATACAAGACTAATACTCTCATATAACTCAATCAATCACAATAATTCCTGCACAGAAAGTTGCAACAGTCAACACTACCTCAACAGTAACTTGATGTTAAACTAATACTAGCAAATCTTTATTAACTAACGTCTCACTGATACACATTATCTATAAATACTTACCATATAACTCTAACTTTCTAACATATGTTAACTGATACTCTATACATGATCCTAACCACAAACATTGTCTAACAATTGTTGCACTAACTTCATACTCAAAATTTGCCTTTGCATAAGTGAAACTAATCCTTAACTAACTAACTAACTAACTAACTAACTAACTAACTAAATAACATCTAATATATAAATAATGACTGAAACAAGGCACAACCATAACTGGCCTTACCAGAACCTCATACCTCCACACTAAGTCTTCCATTAACTCATCAAAAGCAGTTAATCACCTTACTAATGCTGTTGTAGCCTTGACCTCCCCCTCTCTTTTCCAATATTGATATTACTGTCACGCCCCAGTCCCAAAAATACGTAGGACTATGATACGTAAGCATGACAGCCTCATGGATATGGCAACTCCAATATATGGAAACCAAATCCACACGTACGCTGTAATATGAATATCAAATCCACATGTGGTATAAATCTATCACAAGTCAGGTATAATCTAAATCTCATCCACGAAAATCAAATATAAATAAATAACAAGTATCTATGAAACTAGATCTCAATATAAGTATCTATGGATGATAGTTGGATGGAAATAAATCCACTACCAACTCGAATATAAGGACAAATACAATATAAGTACACCACAACAAACACGATATAAGAATACCAGCTATCAATCACGACTCGAAGAGAAGACATCCACGAAGCATATAGAACCATCCTATCTGCGCTCCTGTAAATACTCAAGAACAGATACACCTGGAAGGGGCCAGGTCCTCAGAGGGACCTAACAAGATACACAAAACAAATGCCAATAAAGTACTAAAATAAATATCCAATGGGTCGCCTAACCATCTATGTGAATGCAGTTAAGAACAACTTTTCCCACATGTGAGCTATCTTGCTGAAAACTGGGATTGGCATGACTCTCTCGGAGAACCAGGGGCCTCAAAGGCACGTCGTCTTTTGAACGGTGGAGACCCGCCAAGTAGTATAGGGGTCATCACCGCCCGTATCTCCAGCGGAGCTTCCGGGTTACAGAAGGAAAAGTGTAAATGATCTCAAATGTGGTACTTGTTGTTATCCCCACCCAATGCTCTAAGCATGTCACATCCATGACACAATTTGGTTCATAGCCTATTCTTAGTACCCTAGCCCAATCCTGCAACCAAACAAGGACAAGGATGGGACCACCGTACTACAATAGGCTATGTCCCTCGACCTCTAATAACTGCTAAGTCTACTAGCATACAAAGTTTCTAACAGCAGTTATTCCTAACGCACGGCCCACACGTACAGGAGGCCAAACCCTGCACGCCAGTCCGTGATCTATATGAGACTCACAACTCGTGTAACAACTGTGTCACGGCCAATGAACCTAAATATGCTACATGATAATGGGGTAGTCTCATAAACAAGGTCAATGCAATACATAAATAAAAATATATCACGACGACACCGTCGCGCACATTTTATATAACAGTTAAAATATATGAACTAAAGACAGAAAATAAAGATGCATGCAATATATATAATATAAATAATAGTATAATGGTAAGGTATACTTGCCAGCTCTGAAAAAGAATGAAGTCCCAACTCAAGGCATCGTCCGATCTACCCGTCACATAAATTGAACAAGTTAGGTTACAAAAGTGGGTGAATAGGTTCCTCCATTTTAATTAATTTTTAATTATAAATAAATAATCTAAAATAGTATTTTAATCTTATTATAATCTGATTTTATTATTAAACCCTAATTTTGTTCCAAAGAAAGTTAATTTTATGGATTTGTGATCCATGGTACGCAAATCGAGGCAATCTGTTGACCAAAAAGTCAACCAACTCAAATCCTAGATTTTTGTGTGGAATCCTATAGATTTTAATGCTACATGAATGTTGAAATCAATAGTTTCATAAAATCATAAGCCGGTAAAGAGTTATGGCCACAAGGGCGCACAGATGACAGTTTTCGGTGGTTTCCTATTTACGTCTACGTTGCACAAATTTTACAGTAGAATAAAATTATATTTTAAATTCTGTAAAAATACTTTTCTGGAATTTTATCATGTCAGCTTTCCAAAACTTCAAACGGTTCGTAATTTCGAGTTCGGGATCTCCTAAAATCTCGAAAATTCAAAAACGTGTCTGATTTCGGACAGCTGGCACTTTCTGAATAATCAGGAAAAATAAGTTCTGGAATTACTGAAATAATTTATATATTCAGAAAACTAACCTTGATATGATTCTAACAAAAAAAATGGAGCACGTTTGGAGAACGGAGCTAGGAGATATCGTCTTTTTAAGTCGTCATAACTATTAGAAAATGAGGCTGAATTTATGACAAATTTTGACTATTTTTGGACGAAAAAGAGAGTAGTTTGGGGATAAAAAATATGAAAGATGAGTTTATTTCATAAGTCTAATAGGTATTTATAATGGTAATGATTGTTTAATTGAATAAGATTAGGATTGGCTAATTTGGATATGATTAGGATCAGTTTAAATAAGGATAGGATATGCATGAAGTTGTTTTCCTAGTAGGCTCAGCATTTGAATTAATTTAAAATAGAGTTTGAGTTCATCTCAATAATTTATAATCTTAAATAGAATTAAAGATAATACAAATAATTTATATATAATCTTATTAATATCTATTAACACTAAATTAGCATCTATCTAATATTAAGACTTTATATATCCAAATAAATCCTCAATAATTCCAAAAATCCAATAATTACTTAAAATTCTAAATAAATTACAGAAAAATATATTTAAATATTTTAACTCTAAAATAAATGTTATGTAGTAACAACATACAAGTACGGTCTCATAGTAAATTATGAAATTCCTAAAAATTTATGTTTCCTAGGTTTTAATTACCAAAAATTCTAGAAAAATCTCCAAAAATCTAAAATAGCCTAAAAATAATTCTAAATAAATATTTATATAAGTAAATATATCAAGTTATTTATTTTCTATTTAACTAAGAGAATACTCTAAAGAAATTCAACATCAATAATAATATAAAATACACACAAAATACCTATTTTGGATGAGGGGGTTTACAATTACTGCTCCCTTAGCATCAAGTTGTTGATATTACTTAACAGTGCATTGCATCGCAGCTGCTGTTGTCTTCAAACTCGATCCCCAACTAACAGACACAGTAGCAAGTAGCAACAACTACTTGCCACACACAAACATTATCACCTACATATAGACACATATCTATATTATTCCTGGTTAGAGATATCCATATATAGTACCATCTAACAAAACTACCTATAGTATATAATCCAACACATTCAAATATACCCAATACAAGTGTCAAAATATCAAACACTTGGTAAACAACTAATGATACACCACCAACTAAGGTGTCAAAACTCATAATACACAATTATAACTAAATACACATGTAAAATATAATTATATATAGCTATTAGAACTTGCTACAAAAGAAATTAGGGTAAAATACATTAATATGTACAAATTCCCTAATTTAGAGCCCCGTATCACACCGTATCATGATACGGCCTACTAGTATCCAATTGTGGATACGTAGCTAGTTCCACAATCCCGATCTAAGTCTAATTAAATTTAATTGGTCTCATGACACATAATTGATGTATCAATCTCGTAATTTCCGCTATTTGGACACAAATTATTATGTAGAAATTATAATACACATTCAATTAGCCTAGAACTTGTTCTTATATGTAGTCATATACCATGGAAAGGTTCCTAATGATCAAATACATGATTTGGAATATATAATAAAGGTGAATTCAGAATTTTATCTATTGTGAGATGGATTTTCAATAAATTATTTCTACGGACACGACCCGGACACAAGTTCCTTGTCAATAGCTACTTCTCCATGTGCTTCTTGCAAATTCTAGCTCCAATGCTCTTTAATTGATGGAAATGGAAGAGAATGAGAGAAATTAGGTTAAATTTGATGGAGGGATGGAATGAATTGGGGGTGAACCAAATTGGGGATCTAGAATTAATGAATAAATGAAGAGAAGAGGGAGAAACCCCCCTATAAGAGGCTGGCCCCCTCTACCCCCTTCCCAAGCAATAAACATTGTCCAAATTAACCCCACTAGTTAATTATGAGAAGTAATTAGGAAGGTATGTATTAAAAAAGCTTATAACTAATGAGAATTAAGCTAATCTCCTTAATTAACTAAACGAATGGTCTAATTGGGCCTAGCCCAAGTTGGGCTCATTAATTGTCATGACAATTCTTATTGGGTTCACTAGTGTCAAGTCTAAATAATAGGCTAGCCCACTAACTATGATAATTAATACTAAAAATAAATAAATATATATAGCACTCTAATTAAATATAACATCTAAAAATAAAATAACTATGCCAAATTACTAAATTACCCCTATTTGGAAAATTGTGGGTGACAATCCTACCCACCTTAGAAAAATTTTGTCCTCAAAATTAAGGAAGAAACTAGCTAAAAAAAATCACATCAAGCAAGAAGAATTATACCTCATGGCTCAAACAGATAAGGATATCGCTCGCGCATCTCGGTCTCTCGCTCCCAGGTAGACTCCATTGGAGAGTGATGCCTCCACGCGATGCGTACCAAAGGAATTATCTAGTTTTACAGTACCATATCCCTACGATCCAGAATCTCCACAGGCGGCTCTAGATAACTAAGAGTTGGACCCACCTCGATCTCTGAGTGATCCAATACATGGCTAGGATCTGCCATATATCGTCTCAGCTGTAACACATGGAACACATTGTGCACTCCCTCTAGTGTAGGCAGCAAGTCTAGTGTGTAGGCCACCGTACCAACCCTCTCAAGAATAACGAAGGGTCTGATATCCCATGAACTAAGCTTTCTGCCTCCACCAAAGCAATTTGTGTCTCGTGTTGGAGAAATCCTCAAGAACACCAGATCATCGACCTAGAACAAAATACAGCCTTAGCACTCTAACTAAAATAAGCAATCACAAATAATACAAACAACATATACCTCAAACTCCAAAGATCTCTGATAGCTATCGGCCCAATGCCGTTGTCTGTCCTGCGCCACCCGAAGTCTACCCCTAATAAGCTTCACCTTCTCAGCTGCATCCACGACCATCTCCGGTCCCAATAATGCTCTTTCACTAAAATTATCCCAAGATAATGGAGTACGACATATTCGTCCATACAACGCCTCAAATGGTGACATCTCGATACTGGCTTGGTAGCTGCTGTTATAAGCAAACTCTACCAGGTGAAGGTGATCCTCCCAAGAGCCTCTCAAATCCAAAACATAAGTGCGTAGCATATCCTCGACAGTCTAGATAGTCCTTTCCGACTGTCCGTCTGTCTGAGGGTGATATGCATTACTAAACTTGAGCTGTGTGTCATGCCCCAATACCAAAATACATAAGACTAGGAATACGTAAGCATGCCAGCCGAATGGATATAGAGACTCCAATATATGGAAACCATAACACATACGTACGCTGTATTATGAACAATAATTCACAAGTGGTATATATTTGTCATAAGTCACAGGGCATAACTAAATCTCATCCACAGAAATAATTATAAAGAAATGAATAACCAATCAATTATATACTGAATCAAGTATAAGATGCTTGATAAGAACAAGTAGCTGGGTGGAGACGAATCCACTACCAAACTAGAATATAAGAGAAACAAAATAATACATCAACTAAGGATCAGAGAGGCTCGAAGAGAAGACCCCCTCAAAAGAGAATGGAGTAGCAAGTCCTGACTCATGCTCCTGCAAATACTCATGATCGTATATACTTGGAAAGGGACCAGGTCCTCAGAGAGACATAACAAGATACATAGAAGCATGCCAATAAAGTACTGAAAATAAACATCCAAAGGTCGCCTAACCCTCTTTGTGAATGTATTTTGAGAACAACTTTCTAACAAGTGGGCTATCTGGCTAAAATAGGATTGGCATGATTCTCTCGGAGATTCAGGGGCCTAAAAAGCATGAAGTTATTTGAACCTCAGAGGCCGCCTGGTAATAATAATATATATAGTGGTCATCATGACCACGCATCTCCGGCGGAACGTACATGTTACACAAGGAAAGTACAAAGGAGCCCAAATGCCTTACTTGTTGTTCTCCCCACCCTATGCTCTAAGCATGTCATATCCATGACACGATAATACCTCTAATAACAATCAAGTCTCCTAGCATGCAAATTCTAACAGTAGTTATTCCCTATCGCACGTCGCATACGTACAGGTGGCCAAATCCGTCACGCAAGTCCGTGTCCTACATGAGAATCATACTCGTATAACAGATGTGTCACAGCCAATAAATATAAGAATGCCTTATAATCATGTGGTGGTCTCGTAAAACTAGGTCGACATGCATAATATATAATAAAGAAAAATACGACGCCACCGTCGTTGCACCCAAGTTATTCATGGACGTACAGTTTATATAGCAGTTAAAATATATGAACTAAATGACAGAAATAAAATGCATGTATCATATAGAATGTATCACAGTACAATGGCAAGGTATACTTGCCTGGCAAGAAAGTTGTATAGTATAAGCGTCTAGGTGTCAAGTACAAGGGATCATGAACTATGGCATCCGAATGAACGTCTTCGGATTCTGAAATAAACATCACCAATGTTCCAAAATAAGCGAGATAGCTAGAAAATACTACCCTTTCGTCCAATTTGGACACTGGAGCAAAACGGTAATTTTAGGTCAAAGCGGGTCCAAATGTGGGCCACTTTGCACCGAAAAATGTGCCAGAGGTAAATGTCTCTAAATGGGACAAATTATAGGTAAAACAAATTCTAAACGTCAATACGAACTCAACGGTATATCCAATTTTGGATTTCGGTGAGCCGAACACAATTTCGTCCTTAAAGTTAAACCGTGGGGCCCGCAAATAGGCGGCTTAGTCAACTGTCTCGGAATCTCGTGAAACTTAGGTCACAGGACCAGCGTGATACCACGAATCCAATGGCGCAAGTTTCGTCACATTCTGACGAGCGTAAACAAAATAGTGCGGTGTTTTGCAAAATTTATGATATGGGGACTTTTTACGGATACGAGTTGATTCTAACGCACACACACGTCCGAATCAGTCCCGTTTGGCAGGGCGCGCTCCGTATCACAAAATTTTAATTTTAAAATAACAAGTTTTTAGTTGTTTTGGAGGTCAAATAATTTAACACATAGAACAAATTAAAAAAAACTAAAAAAACAGAAAAAATCTTAGTTATATGGAGAATAAAAACTCTTTAATTAGTTTTCGAAAATATTAACCAGGTTGGTGGCAAATTGGGTGTGAACATGGGGGTTCGAATTGAAGTTTTTGGACTATTTTTGGTCAGTTTTTCGGTCATTTTCCGATCAATTTTTTGACCAATCCGGGATACAAAAACTCGTCCCGCTTGAATGAAAATCCTAGAGGGTTAGGTTATGAATGTACACGGATAAACTGCCCGAAAAAAGGACGAGAGATGTGAGAGATATGTCACCTTGAAGATGGGCTCGGATTGCACTACTGTGCCCGTGCGCGGGGACTGACGGCGGCGGTCGGGCGGCTGCGACGGCGGTCGGTGCGGGGGTGTCGGCGGTGGTGTTAGGGTTTAGGTTAGGGCTAGGGTTAGGGTTAGGGTTTGTTGTATGTTTATGTGTATATATATATATATATATAGGGAGAAGGGAAGAGAGGGAATCGGGTAGAAGTAGTCTGGGGGTGGGAAGTCTGCTGGGAAGGCTTTTTTGGAATATGTTAGATTAGATTGTTAGTTAGTTTTTATAGTTTAAGTTGCTTTAGGTTAGTTTTAGTTAAGATTTTCTTTTATTATCTTTTTTCCTTTCTTTTATTTCCTTTTCTTTTTCTTTTTCTTTTCTTTTTTTTTATTTTTAATTTTTTTATTATTATTATTATAACTATATATTTATTTATATATATTCACATATATAAATGAGGTAAAAATCTAACAATAATATTGCACACAAAATAAATTCTAGAAAAATTACTTTTGTAAAGTTTTAATAAATACTACACTGACAATATTTTATGAAATATTTTATAATTAATAATTAGATATTTATTTAGTTGTCTAAATTAAATAACTGTATTATCTAATTAACTAAGTAATTAACTAAATAGTTATCCACAAAATAGAAATAGTAAATAATATGCACATCTTACAAAAAGAAAATTTATCTAATTTGGCACGGAGAATTATGTGCTACTAATTATAGGGAGTTGGGATTGAAAAATAACCACAATTAAATTATATATGTAAATTATCTAAATATTTAATAATTAATCTTTGGTCGTTACACTAATGTCATACTAACACCAAGGGATCGAATTTTTGTGCCACGAAAAGATCCTACAGGTAGTGTCTCCTATGTAGGCTACTTCCTACGAAGGGCGATACAGATTTTTGGGGCCATCATATATTATTAATGTTCAAACGACGGTGAATTATCCTAATAAAATTATTGGATTTTAATTATTTTGAAAAATAATCTAAAACAAATTTACGAAATACAAAATACATATATTACCTATTTTTGGATGATGGGATTTATAATCTACCCAACTTAAAAGAATTTTGTCCTCAAAATTAAACATAAGGCATGATTCTCTAAATCATTCACATTCGTATATAAGTCAAGTCAATCAAATTCTCTTCCAAAAATTTAAATAACAAAATCTATTCAAAATCATCGCAATCACTTCAAAATTCGATTAACCACTGTTTAATTCAAAATTTAATCAATCGTAATCTCTTCTCGGTTTTTAAATAATCAACATCCAAATTTAAGTCAAATCCATACAACATCTTCAAGATTTAAATAACCCATATCAAATTTTACATCACGATTTTCAACTATCATAATCTCCTCTAGATTTTAAAAATAAACAATTCTAATCCAATCTTATTCCTATTTCTAACTTAAGAATTCCATACTCTTCAAAATTTTAAATTCAATTTCTATCATCAATATTTCAAATAGGTGATCCAACAATCAATCATTCAACTTTTAATTCAAATTATCAAATTATTAAATTTTGAACTAATCCACCAATGTTCCTATTTAGAGTTCTATTTATTTTCCTCAAGATTTAAATCGTTGATTCAATCTTCAATATTCAAAATTTAAATCATGTGTTCAATTTATAAATATTTGGTCTACAATATCAAGATTTCAAAATTTATTAAATCCTCATCGTCTTAATCATTCTTCTAAAAATTTCCAAAATTAAAATGAATTAAATCTCTTAATCTAATCTTACTTGATCACAATCTAAAAAAAATTACCACAAGTTGACAATGCAACTTCTATCCAACTTAGAATTTAACCATCTATCACATAAGGCTATACATTTAAAAAAAACTTTCTCAAATTATTTAATCGTGTTATTCAATCCTCAAAAATTTTAACACTAAATATATCACATGGGATATGCCCTTAATTACAAAAGATAGTCACAAAGTAATATGATTGGCCTATGGGGTATATTTAGTACTCTTTGTGTATCAACTTATACCTAGCACGAACGTTCGTCTTTACGAAATATGGAAAGACGAAAAACAAGAATAAAGAATTCAAGGAGGAGGTGATAGAATACAAGTACGAGGTTCAAAGCGATTAAAGAATTCAAAAGGGAGTTGCCAAGACAGTTGCGATTGAAATCCTATTTTGGTAAATTTCTATTCGTATGTACATATTGGAGCAGTTATGTAACCGATAAGTTATGCTCGAACATAACTAAAGGGCAAGTATATTCGTCTACCAGTCAACTATATATCTCAATCAACGTAAAGTAGTCATGCGAAGAGCGAACCAAGCGCACTAGGTTAGCTAGAACATAATACACAAATTCTAATTAGACAATATACTAGTGTGGTTGATCTTACCCAAATAACACATATGACATGAACAAGCTCGATAAAAGAATAAGTTTGCAAAACTAGGCTATAATAGCAGCATAGGTCGAGGTAGTTCAGAAAATATAAGTACGCTGGATTATGATGAAAGAAAGTACAAAATAATTCAAGTTCACAAAAGAAGATAAGACTCGTCCGGTGTTGTGCCTCTACAGTTGCCATACTAACTCCTTGTCTAAGTCTCTAGTCGACCAAATGGGGTATGATCCTCTAAGTTCTATAGTCTGGATAAACACTATCATCTTATGCTAGCATATAGCTAATGTCATTCATTTATACTTCATTAATAGGTCAAAAGGACTTTGTCATACTAGGTTTGGGAGGCATACTATCCAACTTACTAGATTCAGCTAATACTGTAACTGCCTTAAGGGGATTCTATAAAATAACCTTATCCTTGTAATAACGTAGAACTCTTATTGGGGTATAGGAGAAAAGATCTTGGTACTTATTAGGGTATCCTATTGCATTATAAAATTCCATAGGTAATAGTCATCTTAGGTCTTAATCATAGTGCTTATAGAACAAAGTATTAACTTTAAGAATGAAAAAGTTACTGGCCCTTAAGTAAAATAGGATATAACCTGTATTAAGATATGGGTACAAATTACTTGATTTAAAACTAAAGGATAATCATCAAATCATAATCTAAATGAGCAACTCAAACTTATCAAGTTCTAACTACTAAGCACATAATTTTAAAATTTAAGATTAACAACTATAATCCTAGCAACTATAAATATCCTTAATATAAAAGAAAGTCACTTGGCCTACAATCAGAAGGGTTAGGTGGCACGAATTGAAAGATAAAGAAAAAATTTAGTCGTCGCACAAATAGCGAGCGTTAAGGTTTCGGAGGAACAAGATATGAAATTAAATAGGGAGACTCTTGATAATATCATGGTTCCTAAGGAAATGTGGTATGCTAATCTCTGTGTTCAAGGTATAATAAAAAAAAATATTATATTCATTCATCTTGGCTTCCTAATGTACTGTTCTGCTAATATCAAGACAAAAATCTAAATTTATAGTTCTCTAATACTATCTCACTATGAATGTTAGGTTTAGTCCTAATATTCAACCTTGGATTTCTATTGGTTCCTCAATACTAGGGTCAAACAATATGGTCAAATTTTTAACTAACTCTAGGAGTGTTTATACGACGCTCAAGTCCTTCATAAATATATCAAGGGATAATGGTCAATTAATCCATAGGTAAGGGATGCTAGGGTTTATTAGGTATTCTAAACTTAGTGATGTGTCAGTATTCTAGTTGTATTCTTAGTAGGAATATTATCCTAATTATCATCCTAAAAACAAGAATTCCTATTTTTAGCAGAAGGCTATACTCAAGAAACTATCAGGGAAGTACATGAATCAAGCAGGATATAATTATTTAGATAGAATGGATTGGAAAAAAGTGAGTCATAGTCAAATGTGGATGAGATCCTATACTCTAATCCTATATTCAGGCTTGCTCATTTAGATTGTGATTTGATGATTATCCTTTAGTGGTCTCGAGGGTGCTCTCTGTACTTGGACCCCTTCCTGAGATGTACGAGCTGGAGCCCTAGGACAAGCCCTCAACTGGTGGTCTCCTGATCCATAGAACAAATACTGGTCCAATCTTAACCTGCACACATCTCATCTACGTCCCGGCTTCTTGTAGAATAGAAAAGGAATAGACGACTGAGCTGGCCTCTGAATCTGGTGCACCTGCTGTACTGGCTCTCTAGCTGGTGTGGAAAACTGCTGCCTCGGCTGCTGGAAGTGTCTCTAATGTTGCTACTGAAGGTGAGGACACTTTACTGGGCCCGCACTACTGCTAGCTCCTAATGGATCCATCATCCTCTTGGAGCCAAGCTCCAAATCATCCTCCACCTGTTGTGCTGTGCCAAGATCTCCTCAAAGGTAGTGGCACGATGTCCACTAGTATGGGATTTAATCTCCCAGTTCAGACCCTTTCTAAACTTCTGGACTTTTCTCCGAGGATTCTATCCCTTCATAAAGTGACCTAATCTTTAGTACTCCACTGCGTTCTCATCCACCGTCATGCTACCCTAGACGAGGTACTGAAACTGGCTCTCTCAAGAAGTCAGAGCCATGTCTGGAAATAATTTTCTTGAAAAGCTCCTTAAAAGCTTCCCAAGTAAGTCCAGGTGCTGAGATCCTCAGATCGGTCCTGAACCATGTCAATGCAATGTCATACATCATGCTCCCTGTTGCCTCCACCTGTAGTCTCTCTGAAATCTGTAACAGCCGCAGGTTCCTCTCTATGTCTTTGATCTAGTCGTCAGTATAAATATTTTCTTCGATGCCTTTAAAGTCCTTAGGCCCTATCCTCTTGAAGTCAATCATAGTCCCCAGCCTCGGCTGTTGCAGGGCAGGCTGGGTTGGAGCTACCGGTGGCTGGACTAAGGCAACTCGCTCGACTGCGACAAGTGCAAGCTGGTGGGCATTCTCAATGCCCTACCTCATTACCTCAGAATGGCGCTGCTGGGCCTCCGCCTGGGTCCTCTGTCCCTCCATCATCGACTGAAAGAGTACAAACACCTTCGTCGAATGAACTATTGGTGGTGGTGGTGGTAGCTTCTCTGAAGCTGTAGGCAACATCCTATGGAATAGAGGTGGAGCACCCCCGAAAGCTACTACAGTAACGCCTGCCTGGACCGGTGAAGCGACCCTCTGAGCTGGAGCTGATGGAGTAGTGTATGCTGATGCCCTCCTCTGAGGCGAAGAAGTGACCGACCTTGCTGATACTGCGCTTGAGCGCTGGGATCGTATCTTCGGTGGCATTCTGAAGATAGATTGAGACAAAGGAATCAATATTTAGTAAGATACGATATCATCAAAGAAGGACAAGATTATTCAAGTATAACAAGCATTCAAATTGATAAGGATAGCAAAATAGATATTTTTGGAAATATTTCCTAGTTGTCATTGAGTATACTATCAGCCTATATCCTATATCTTAAAGCAGGCTCGTAGCAGTACTCTAAGTCTGATCACCACTACAAAATTATACTACTTACGATCTCTAGACCTGCATGGACAACCACTAAAAATGTGTCACGACCCACACCTGGAATGGGGATACGAGTACATGAACAACGTCCAGCCTACGCCGCAGCATCGACGGTAGAATGTTGTTTGGGTCAACAATACTATCTAACAACTCATACAATATATATAAGGTACCTGTCATGCTATCTCAACTCCAAATTAAGGAACAATATGGTATATGATAATAAAACCAATACTGAAACACAATATCAAACTAAGGGAAGAAATAGCACGATATGGAATAGAGGAAAGAAGTATAAGAGTTACAAATACATCCACAAGTCCACAATATAAGTCTAGGCACAAAACAACTCCCAAAATAATAATACATGCTAAGAGTCTAAAATATGACTAATACAATGTCTAATATACAAATATTAGTAAAGCTACACAAGCTTAGGAATTATAATTTGAAATTGTTTCCGTTAAATGCTACACAAGCTCAGAAAATATACAAATATTAGTAAAGCACGATATCAAAACAATCTTCCAAGTACTAAGTTTATATGCTTTGTCATAGTTACTTTTTAGCAATACTTGTTAAGTAATAATTTACAATTCATAAAGTTTAAAAGTTTATGGCAATCTGAGTAAGGAAGCAATTTCCTAGATATAAAAGTTTGAGTAATAACAAATCAACGTATGACTTCGAAAAATTCTAACACCAACTTTACCTTACAATATATTAAGTACATAAATTTTCTTTCTTAGTTCTCGATAAGAAGAGGGTAATTATAAAAATTACAAGTCAAAATGGATACATATCAGAAATAAGCTTAGAAGATTGTTACCTTACTGTATTGAAGTCGAAAGTCAATACTAGGTATATCTAGCAATTCATATACTTATAAGCTTTCTTCAAACCCAAGTATCAACTAATTAACTATATTTGTTAGTTTACGAACAGAAATAAATGTGTATATATATATATATATATATATTATAGGTAAAAATTTATTGGAACGCTTAATACTTATATAAATATATAAATATGCATCTCTACTTGACATATAAGGAGCTTAAAAATCTATGTACACTCATTAGGATATCATATTCATATTTCTATGGGTATGCATATATATATATAAAGATTATACAATAACAAGAAATCCATATATATTTATATAAAGTATTATGTGAACAAACTTATGTATTTATATAAGTCAACAATCATACAATGATAGTTTACCATAGTTCTACAAACAACTATTGTCCATCATTCTCACGTATATGTGTGTCCTAACCATTTATTCAAAATTCTATGTCCTAGTTATTTTTTTTTTACCACACATGTATAATAAGAATTAAAATTAAAAAAATTGGACTATAACATATAAATCAATGATCTATGGAAAACTTTGTAAACTTCCTCACCCAAAATTAGGTCTACATGGCATAGATAGAGAAACTATGGCTAGTTTGTATCTAATTGGAAATATGACACGATATTTTATTTAATTATACAATATTTATATCACCTAGTGCACCTTACCGTTGCTTTGATAATTGGAGCACTACACTAGCCATTGCCTTCCTACGAATTTCACACCCTTGTCCTAGACATGCCCGCCTATCATTCTGACATTTGTGTAACTCATAATTATGCTCTCTTGTGCTTCATTTTAGCTGCATAATATTCATCGCTGACGTTTATTTTTTATTTCGAATAAATTCAACTTTGTATCTTTGTGCGTTCCAATCAAAATTGGAGACACAATCTTGATCCATTTTTAGCAACCCAAATTCGGGTAATATTCTATTCTGAGTCTTCTTCATTTATGACACTTGTGTCCCACTTAATTTTAGTCCCTTGTACTTCTAATTAATTTTAGAACACCATTTACATTTATTTTAATAAAATTAAATCATAAACCTCACTTTGTGCAAATTTCTAATTGTTTTGCACTTCTGTACAAAAGTGTATTAAGGTATCCACCCTGTTGGACACGACACGTAAATAAACTCATTTCTCCTTTATGTATATTTTCTATAATTTTTGGAAGTGTGCAATGCAACATCAACCTCCTTGAACTATGGCCTTCAAAACCTTAAACCAATAAAATCCTAGCAATTTCAATTGAACCCATTTAAATCCTAGCCATTGATAATATCTGTGGAAAGCCCTTTTCCCAAGGGTTTTGACCAAGCCTAATTCTAGGTCAACCCAAATTCTACTACCTATATATAGTATTACTTTACCTTACTTTCTTTTCCTTTTTCAACCTAACTTATATACTAAACCACAGCCGATTTCCTATTTCGCAACTATTGTTCCCATCTCCCTGCCGATCAATCCCCATCCGACTTCATCACCTCCACGACGCCGGAGTTTGACCAACCCACTGCCCAGCACCCACCGCATACTTCACCGCCTCCACTCGCCCATCCCCGCCTGCACGACGCAGCACCAAAAGCCCGCGCGACCCGCTGAACCTCGCCGAGCCGACCGCTGCACTCGTCGTCGAACTCGCCTACACGACACCGGAGCCACCTTCAACCCAACCGGAACGAACGCCTCATCCCGCTGAAATGAACCCCTTACCCGCCCTCATCTCTACTCGACACGCCGGAACTCTGAAACCAGCAATCCGACTACCATTCCCGCCTCTCCTCGTCGACCGAACCTCGTCATGATTGCCTCCACGTTGAGCAGCAACCCGTCGGACCCCGACCCGCTGCACTGAACGACGTTGCACCAAGCCGTTGAACCTCGTCGAGGCGTCGACAACCCGCCAGAAGCTGCTGAACGCCTGCACGACCCATCCGGCCACCCTCGTCGACCGGATCACGACCAGGGAACCACCCGCCACTCACTGTTTGATAATAAATGAAAGAAATAGAAACTAGATTTATACAAAACCCTTTCTTTGGTTTACAAACAAGAAAAAGAAGTACAATTAATCCTATACGAGGATGTTGAGTACAAAAATTTGATTCTGGGGAAATATTGCTATAGGAGTCTGATCTGCGGTTGATCACTTTGTCCCTTGGACCACACAATGACGAAGAAGTGTTGTAGAAGACAAAAAAGAAGCTTCAAAGACTGCAGGAGGAATTTAACTCTCGTTGCAAAATCTCTCTACATGTTCTCTCTTGACCTTGACCTCTGTTGTTCTCCTCTCTTTCGCCGGTTGTCTCTTTACTGCCCTCAATTCGACCTTTCGACCTCTTCCCCCCGACCTCCGTGACCGAAAGTCTTTATTTATAGAGTTCAGCTACAGTCGACGTAGAAATCGAACAGCGGAGAGAACTATACCTTTTACGCGGCGGTTATAATAACTGTAATCCACGCATGAATGATCTCTTGAATTGGCGTGTGACGCCTGTCCCATTATGAGGTAATACATATAATCTCTCAGCAAAGATCACGGCATGTAAGCCATGTAGATAACTGCTCCTCGCGTAGAGATGGTTGGCATAAAAGCCATATAACTATCTCGTTGGCGTAAAAGCCAAATAGCTGTTCTGATGGCGTAAAAGCCAAGTAGCGGTCATATTTGCGTAGAAGCCAAATAGGTGTCATATTGGCGTAGAAACCAAATAGCTGTCAAGTTGGCGTAGAAGCCAAGTAAGCGTAGAAGCCGGATAGTTGTCAAGTTGGCGTAGAAGCCAAGTAGCTGTCAAGTTGGCGTAGAAGCCAATTAGCGTAAAGCTTGATGCTTTGCGAATATAGCTCGAGTCGGCGTATTTTAAGGAGATAGCGTACGATGTGCTCCTATAGTTGAAAATAGCCTGGTTGGCGTAATGTGCGGGGATGGTGATGTGGACGTATTAGCCTTAATTATAGCTCACCCAGTCTTTGAAAGTAGAACCAAATCTCGTGCATTAAATGCATAGATCTGCCCCCATCTCGTGCATTAACTGCAGAGACATGCCTTGAGTTCTGTACGAAGAACAGCTTTTGACGTGGCAGTTGGTTTCGTCTCTTTCTGAGCGTAAAAGCTCATCTCTGCCTATGTAAAACAGGCAGCGTATCCTTTGGATGCGTAAATGACGTCTTATACCAAGGATTGTGTCACTAAACAACAGTCTGGGGCTTTGTGTACAATCATCATTACGGCCATCCTCTCGATTGTCGTGCAATACTCTCTGTCAGGAGTCAGGTTCACTGCTTCAACTGACAGGTTCATTCGAGGAATACAAAGAGATCATCGTATAAATTCCAGCTGCATTAAAAGCAGATAGGTTATATGCTGAAATGGCGATGTAGCAACCTTTTTACGCCGAAGCAGTCTGGAAATACTGCATTATGCGGGTTGTTCCTGAGCTATATTTTACGCTGAACTAGCGTTGAAGTTCTGCTGTACGTCGATGGCTCTGAAGTTCTATTTCATGCCACCCAGTGCTGGAGATCTGTTTTACGCAGGCTTCCTGCATATCGAGGGTTTTACGCGTATGATTCCCAGCGTATTTTTCATGCTTCTACAAGACCCCCTTCAAAGTTTTCAAATTCCTCATAATTTGAAACACTTTGAATGAAGCATGAAACGGTCAAGTTTGACTCGTTCCGCGAGCCTGATTTCTCGACGGATTTTTAGGAGTTTGTTGGGATTCGGTACGTTCTCCTCTGCCTATATAAAGGCGGATGGGTTAACCAGTTTTTTCCACACTTCCTTCACCTCAAAGAGATAGATGGTTGCTAAGCTTCGTCGGGTTGACTTACAAAAGAAGAAGATCATGTTCTTCCAGAATGTAAGAAGCCATAAAAAGAGGCATCTTTGAGCAAATCTCCTCTGCAATGATGGATCATGAAAGGATATCATAGCTTTATTTGCTCAGGATAATCAGCAATTTTATATGGTGATTTGTCCAGGAGGGAGGAAGGATCATATTAGACCAAACAGCTTGCAAGCTGTATTTTCTTCCGTTATGGCGCTGGACGAGGATAGGCAGTTTGGCCCTGTCTTTCAGTATTGAGTTGGGTCTGAACACCCAACACAATTTCTAGGGCATGCCTGTCATGGCGTATGGAGAATGGGTTCTGAATAATTTAGACAGGCCCAGTTCTGTATCCTCCTGTCATTAATCATTTTCTTGTTAATAGGCTGTGGAAGCCGATTAACTGCTGTAGAAGATGGGACAAAGATTTACACCAATATGAGAACCTGGCACAGCAGATTCTTGGTGTGATCTTAAATAAAAATAAGAAACCCTTTGTAGAAAAAGGATTTCCATCATATATAATCATGAAGATAAAAAACCCTTTGTAGACTGGATTTCCATCATATGTAATCATGATTAATAAAATTGTCTTCTTTTACGCATCTGATGATTTGCCATATTTGCTGTGAGAAAGTCTGAATAGTGTGCAGCTTCGATATGTCTGAATAATTTTACGCTGACTCTGATAAAATAATATCTGATCTCGTCTCGTCTCATCTTTTACGAATAATAAACGAGAAAAGATTTAATGAATACGGAAAACGAGGTCTTGTACGAAGACCCGCCCTTCTTTTATGTTTACAAACAAGATTGTACAAATTTGATCCTCCACGAGGATATCTAAGTACAATTTATTTAATCTGGGTGAATATTGCTATAGGTGTCTGATCTGCAGTCGATCACTTTAGCCCTTGGACCGCACGATATTGAAAAAGTGTCGTAGAAGACAGGTAGCAGCTTCGAATGTTGCTAAAGAGGATGGATGCCCGATGCCAAAGTCGTCGATCCCTTCTCTTTGCTTGAGCTCTGGATTCTCCTCTCTCTCCCTCTCTCTCTCGGCCGTTGGATCTGGTACTGGATCTCTTGATCAGTTTTCAGACCTAACTTCTTCGACCCTCCAATTTGTCGACCTACTTCTGATCGTTCGACCAATTTTTCTCCTTTTTGATCCTTCGACCAATTTTCTGACCTTTTTCCTCTGTTGATAGAGGTCTCTATTTATAGAGTTTTAGTGACAGTGACCACTCAATCGGTGTAAAAACTGAGTAGTGGAAAGTACATCACCCTTTTACGCAACGGTTAAAATAACCAATGCCTACGTATAGATGATCCTTTGAATGAGCGTGTGATGCGGGTCCAAATAAGGGACAAAATGCGTATAACTGCTATGAAGATCACGGCGTAAAAGCCACGTAGGTAGGTATCCCTCGTGTAGAAGAGGTTGGCATAGAAGCCAATGTCTGTCACCATGGTATAGAAGCCAAATAGTTATCAAACCAGCATAGAAGCCTAATAGGCGTAGAAGCCGAGTGGTCATAGAGGCCGAGTGGGCGTAGAAGCCGAGTGGTCATAGAGGCCGAGTAGGCGTAGAAGCCGAGTGGTCATAGAGACTGAGTAGGCGTAGAAGCCGAGTAGGCACATGTTTGTGGTATTAAACGAAAGAATAAAAGTGTATTTCAATGACAGGGTTTATACGAGACCCGTGCCCTTTGGTTTACAAACAAACTTGTACAATTCGATCCTATACGAGGATGCGGGAGTACAATTTATTTAATCTGGGTATAAATTGCTATAGGTGTCTGATCTGCGGTCGATCACTTTAGCCCTTGGACTACACGATGTTGAAGAAGTGCCGTGGAAGACAGGATGCAGCTTCGGAGGTTGCGAAGGAGGGTGGATGCGCGATGCTGAAGGTCGTCGCTCCCTATTCCTTTCCTGAGCTCTGTATTCTTCTCTCTCTCTCTCTGTCTCCTGATCTCCGGTTCGGTGACCTTGTTCGATCTTCTAAATTGTCGACCTGGGATCTGATATCGGTTTCTTGACCAATTTTTCCGACCTTGTTCCCCATTGATAGGGGCCTCTATTTATAGAGTCTTTGGTGACCGTGACCACTCCGTTGGTGTAGCAACCGAGGAGTGGAAAGTACAGCACCCTATTACATAACGGTTAAAGCAACCAATGCCTACGTATAGATGATCTTTTGAATGAGCGGGTGACGCGGGTCCAACTAAGGGGACACAACACGTACAATTGCTACTAAGATCACGGTGTAAAAGCCACATAGGTAGGTATCCATTGTGTAGAAGGGGTTGGCGTAGAAGCCAAATGTCCGTCACCATGGCATAGAAACCGAGCAGGCATGGAAGCCGAGCAGGCATAGAAGCCGAACAGGCATAGAAGCCGAACAGGCATAGAAGCCGAGTAGGCGTGGAAGCCGAGCAGGCATAGAAGCCGAACAGGCATAGAAGCCGTGTAGGCGTGGAAGTCGAGCAATCATAGAGACTGAGGGGGCACAAAAGCCGTAGGAGCACAGATCCTGAATGGGCGTGGAAGCCGCTGCGTACCGTGCCAGGGTGCTGATGTGGACGTCTTTAGCTAAAATTACGGCTTTTGGAGATCAAATCTTTGGCAGAGATTTGCCATCATCCTGTGCATTAAATACGGAAACGTGCCTTGAGGGGAAACTGTCACCACTCTGTGCGTTTTGACGGAGGGACGTGCCTTGAGGGGACACTGTCACCCCTCTGTGCGTTTTGACGGAGGGACGTGCCTTGAGGGGACACTGTTACCGCTTTGTGTGCTTTTGGCGGAGAGACGTGCCTCGAGCCCTGTACGAAGCGCAGCTTTTGACGTGGCAGGCGGTTTGTCTTCTGCGGAGCGTAAAACAGCCCATGTTTGCCTGTGTAAAACAAGGCAGCGTGTTCTCTTTGCACACGAAAGAGCGGTTTATGCCGGGGGATTTTAGTAAGCCCCAGTTTGGTGATATTTTAACCAAATCCTCTGCATTAAATGCTGAGATCTGCCATCATACTATGGAGCGCGTCCCGAGGGGTCTGCCCCCGTTCCCAGCCGTCGTTTGGGTAGCTGTGCAGCACTTTTTGTCAGGAGTCAGAGGTCAGGTTTACTGCGTGACTGGACAGTTTCTTTTCGGGAATACGAAGCGTTCCTCGTACGCTTTAATGCTGCTTTGATAGCGGCTGGGTTTTACGCCATGGAGGCGATGAAGAACCCTGTTTTACGCTGGATGGCTCTTGAAGGCCTCTGCTTATGCTGCTCTGTATCAAGATGCTGCGTAGATCTTCCAAGCATTTTTTTCATGCTTCTACAAGACCCCCTTCAAAGCTTTTAAATTCCTCGAAATTTGAAACGCTTTGAATGAAGCATGAACGGCCCCTTGTAACTCGAAACGTTTCTGAATGGAGCGTTGAAACGGTCGATGCTGACTTTATAGCGGATTTATTGGGGACCGCTGTGATCTCTTTTGCCTATAAAAGGCTGGGGGGGTAAACCTGTCTTCACCATATTCCCATTGTCATGCAGAGATGATCGCCGGAGTTCGTCGGATCGATCTGAGGAAGAAGGAGATCATGTTCTTTCAGCATATTGGGAGCCGTAAAAGGCGGCATCTTCGAGCAAGTGTCCACTGCAACGATGGATCATGGAAGGATATCTTAGCCTCTCTTGCTCGGGATAATCAGCAACTTTGTATGGCGTTGCCCCAGGAGAGAGGAAGGGTCGTATTTGACCACAGCGGCTGGCATGCTGTGTATCTTCCTCTGAGATCCCCGCGAACGAGATTAGACAAACTGTAATCTATCGTCTCCAATCAAGTTGGGCTTAAAGAAGCCTCAACTGGATCGGCCATGGCGAATGGAGGATCTTTTTGTTCATGACTGTGGTAGTCGATGAACAGCCCTCGAAGAAGAGGAAGACCTTCACCCATGTGAGAACCTGTCAGTACAGGTTCTGGGCGATCTTCGGACGATGATGGGGGGAACTCCTTTGTAGACGGAGTTTCCCTCAGATGTAATTATGAAAAATAGAGAAAAAACCCTTGTAGATTGGATTTCCCTCATATGTAATCATGATTTTAATCTTTAATAAAATCGTCTTCTTCTCCATATGATCGTCTTGCCATACGTTGCTTGTGAAGTCTGAATATGTGCAGCTTTGACACGTCTGAATTTTTATGCTAACTCTGATAGAAAGAGTATTAGGCCCTGTCCTTTATGCATAGCCGATAGTCCGTAGAACGCTGCTAAGCACTTTGAATATTTAGAACTGTCCTGTTGCTAGGACTGCGTAGAATTTCTGAACTGTTGCCTCTCTGATGAGCGGAATTTCGTTTTGTTCAGAATTCGTCTTCAAGAATGATCTCTCGAAACTCCCTTGGAACAGGGTCAAGGTTTTTGGCTGTCAAACTGAGTTGCCACTTTGATAGACGAGATGTTCAGACTGGAATCTGGATGAACCTCCAGTTTTCTGGACCCGAGAGGAGTAATTTCTCAATGTTTGAACTCTGTATACTTTGGGTACTTGGGGATGCTTTGGGGGTTAAGAACGAGTATCTTCTGTGTGAACTCTTTGCACTTGACCGCCTTGGGGACTGTCTAGATATACGGAAAGTCGTGGAGCGAGAAATCATGTTTGTAGCCTCTTGAGCGTAAAACACCATCGAGCGTGAAATCGTAGATCTGTGGTTCCTGAGCATGGAGTCGTAGATTTGTTGCCTCTCGAGCATAGAATGCTACCGAGCACAAAGGCATCTGGGCAAGAAAAAACCATAGACTTGTAGCCGTCGAACATAAAGCCGTTAGATTCTAGCTGTCGAGCGTAGAAAAGCTCCATTTAGCGTAGGACTGTAGATCTGTAGCCTATGAGCGTAGAACACCATCGAGCGTGAAATCGTAGACCTGTAGTTCCTGAGCGTGAAGTCGTAGGTTTGTTGCCTCTCGAGCATAGAATGCTACCGAGCACAAAGGCATCCGGGCAAGAAAAAACTATAGACTTGTAGCTGTCGAACGTAAAGCCGTTAGATTCGTAGCTGTCGAGCGTAGAAAAGCTCCTTTAGCATAGAACTGTTTGATTTGTAGCTCCTGAAAAGAAAATTTCTTCGAGCGTGAGGTTTATGGATCTGTTACTGCTGAGCGTAAACTGAGCGCCACCGAGCGTGAGATCGTCGATTTGGTATCTGCTGAGCGTAAAGTCGTGGGTTTGTGGCCTCTCGAGCATAAAAGCTACCGAGCACAAAGGCATCCGGGCGTAAAACCATAGACTTGTAGCTTACGAGCGTAAAACCGTAGATCCGTTGCTGTCAAGCGTAGAAAGCTCATTTAGCGTAGAGCCCGCTGAACCGTCTTGCACGAAAAAAACCTTTCGAATTTGCTGACTGTCCGTCTTCCAAGGGTAGTGGGCTGACGTAGCATCCAATCATAACCAACTATTAATTGCAAGATTTGGTCAGGGTCTCGAGGGGTTCGTCCGAGGGTTCGAGGAGTCCACCCGGACTGTATATATATCCCCAGTTTCTGGAAAGAAAAACTCTTTATCTGTCTTTTGCGAAAGAGAGCTTTCGACTGTTCGAGTTTTTCTTCGTTCTTTCTTCGAGCACTTTGAGTCTTTCAGAAATGGCGCCGAAACAAACCGCCTCCGCTAAGGAAAAGAGCATAGGTTCTTCTTCTCATTCTCCTGTCCCGGCGAGGGAATCTCCGGTCGGGCAAGGTTAACTTCCCTCTGAGGGGAGCATCCCGCCGACGACTAGCGCTCCCGGCTTTAGAGGTAGAACTTTTTAGGATGACACAAACGACGAAAAATCCTTCGCACACGTTGAACGTGACTGCGCTAGGTCGTCTTCTGTGCTGATAGCCTCTTTTGAGGAAGGTGACGCACGGAGGCATTTTCATCTTTTACGCCCACATTTCTAATGTGTCAGCGTAAAGACTCCATATTTTCGTAGCTCTGGGCGTGACTAGCTCGGGCTACCGAAAATTGGCGTATTTCTTAAAATTTGAATTTTACGTTCGTGGAGGAGACTTCCGGCGTAAGGTGACCAAATTTGTACAATCTTGGCGTAGAGCACAGACTGTCGTTTCCTTGGTCCGTGTATTTATGCCAGACTTGTAATGACATATCTTTTTTTTGCATTATCTTGCAGTTGATCTGGGTGAGTCCTCATTGGCTGAGGTGATGGGCTCCGCTGTGGGGATGCTGCACTCGAACTATCTGGAGGATCTGTCCCATGTGGCATTTCCCATCTCTCGACCCCAGTATCCTGAGGGAAGGGAGCTCCTGTTATCGGCCCAGGGTGAGCAAATGCTGTCTTGTATGATCAACGGCGAACCCTTGGCACGTGTAGATGGGGAGCGGTACATAAAGCCGGCTTTCCTTTTTGGGGACATGATTGATAAACAGTCCCAGACGAAGCCCAAGAGGGAGCCTTGGATTTTTCCTGCCGGGGATTTGGTCTTGTACCTGCCGACGATGCCGAGGGATTATCCCATCTCGGCCTTCTCCCATGCGACGCATCCCAGGAAGATGTCTTGGAAGCTGACTCCTGATCTTCACGGAAAGCCGGGGAAGATCTTTCATCTGAAAGGCGCTGACCAGGGGTCATTTGTTAGTCGCCCTTCTGGAGTTGTGACGTTGTTCCGAGGATTGTGCCCGGGCAGTGTTCCAAGTGAGATAGCTCGGTGATCCAGTCGGTCCAATTGCCGACCTTCTGCAACGACTTCATGGGTCGAGGTGGGGTATATCCCAAGAAGAATCCTCGGTGCAATGGGTGGATCACCCCAACGAACTCCCGATGGAGATACCTAGTTGACTGGGCCTTAAAGCACTTCCAGAGAGAGTTGGAGGGCATCGGACTATATGCCGCCGTGAGTGCGACGAGCGTCGGGCTGCCTCCGAACCCTAATTTATTTCTGACGCTGATGGAGCGGTACATTCCGCTCACCGAGACCTTCACCACTCCACTAGGGGAGTTGGGGTTGGCCCTTCATGAGATGGCAGTTGTCTCTAGACTGTTGATGGGGGATACCCCATATGAAGAGTATGTTCCCACCAACCGGGAGTTGGGAGATATGGACCCTCGGGTGACGGAAGTATATCAGGAGCTGATGTGTCAGTACTTCGCGTGCACCGCCTTTTATAACGAGCCTTCTGATTTGGCTCACACCACCAAGTGGATGTCCTACCTCTTCTTCCATCGGGCTAGGGCCACCAAGTCAGAGAAAGCTTCGGGGGGCAAGAATGAGCCCGTGAACTGCTTGGGCGTCCTCAGTGCCCAGGTCATTGTGGCTCTTATGGAAGACGCCAAGGCTCCCGATCAGATTCTCGTTGATGGGGTAGGAAAGTACCCCGAAGGTACAAAGGCCTACAGTTATTTGAGGTGCTGTCGCAGGCCTCTGTCTTAGGAAGCCCAGCTGGCAGGTTTCCTCTCCATATGGCTGCGTCAAGTAGTGGTGCCAGGCATTGCTTCCGCGGATCGCATTCACCGGAACATCCTATGGCCCACAGTGCGTCTGGTGTTTGGGGCAAGACTAGGCTTGCTTCCTGCCATGGTGTGCCGTATACAGGCTGGCCTGAGGGCCATGACAGATGGGTTGCTCGTTGACGAAGCTCGGCGGGAGAGCTTCCCTAGGGTGGAATTACCATACTTGTACTTGATGGGATGGTTAATTCTCTACAGTTCCCGGGTTATGTCACCCGGTTCCGGTAGCAGCTCAGGGGATATATTCCTATTGAATTACAGGGATTCCTCCTGGAATGTGAATACAGTTTTAGATTGTCGGGTGGTTTTGAACCTCAGCCATGGTTGGAAGATCCTTTGTACTCCTCCTACTGTGCACCGCAACCAGTCAGGGCTGTGGCTCGAGGATTCAGGTCGAGGGAAGACCGTTCTTTCTCCGGAGGCGTTTAATTGGTTGGTCTGTATTAGACCTTCCCATCTGCTGTATAGGAGCAAAGACCATTGCTTCTTTGAGCCCTACCTGCCTAGTCGGTTCACCAGGCAGTTCGGGTACGACCAGTTGTATGTGGGCAACGCCGTCACCAGCTTCAGGTCCAGGGGTGGACTCATTGATGGAGCTAGAGGGTGGCGATATTTTATCATGGGTTGTATGGGGGCAATTTTTATCGTGCCGGTCGTTACAATCTCCACGGAGCTGCGCATCCTTCACTCCTACGCCCAGTTCTATGTGGCAATTAACACCTTCCATCGCAATTTTGACATGCGTGGAAGCTTCAGAGCGCCTTCTGCCAAGCCTGGGGGAAGGGTCGAAGTCCCCTCGGTCTCTTCTGACGAGGGTGAGGAGTCTGGTACCCCGGATGAGCCTCTGGTGCCGTTGCCGAGGTGTGCAGTGCCTCCGCCGGCGGGGGCTCTGGTAGTCTCTTCTGGGAAGCGACGGGCTTCTGCTCCGAAGGAAGCCTCCCTTCGTAAGAGGAGGAAGGAGACGGTTGCTTGTCCTCTCCGCATTCCTGGTATTGGGGCTCCTGTGAGTGAGCCGGCATCTCCCTGTATCAGGGATGATTCTTTGGCCGGAGGTTCCTCGCCTTTTAGAGAGGGACCTTCCACAGTTCTGGCTGGTGGCACCAGAGAGTCCTTGCTAGAGGCTGCTGTTGCTGCGGCTGTTCCAAGCAGCGGAGCGGGATTGCTTGCGTGGCCCCAACAGATGGGAGAATCTTTCCTGAGGTCAGTAGTGGGCGGAGTTACTCCTGCGTCAGCGAGCGCGCCTAGCGAGACTCCGGCTGATGAACCCCGACCGCATCTCGGGGAAGGCTTGACCGAACTCTTGGCGATGTCGGTCGGCCCACCTCCTTCTCCAGGTATGACAGTTCGTATTGCGTCATTAAGGCATGGCTTAGCTACATCTGCTGTAGATGCGTCGTATATGCCGTTGGTTCCGGGTAAATATCGTTTCGATGTCTCCTCCTAGGAGGATTACCACCGTGTTTGACATTTTGCTTTCTTGTCCTTTTTTCAGGGGATAACGTCCACGGGGAGCATGGCGTTGAAGCGCCTTCCGGCTTTGTTTTGGCTCCTGGCGGTGACGTGGAGGCGCCGGATCTTGAGACAGGAGTGTCTTCGGGGGCTAGCTCGCCCGGGGAGGTTTTGTCGTCTCAAGGGGAGGACGAACCCGTCATCGTGACCTCGCCTGTTGCGAGTATGCCGATGACTTCGATTATCGCCATCGTACCTTCTTCGGGCGTGCCACCTGTTGAGGCGGCGGTGGCTACCTCGTCTACAGTTATGGCCGCTCCGGGCGCTCAGTCGGGTTTAGTCGCGTTGATCAAACAGCATTCCAGCCTCGTCTACACTGGCTTGCAAATGATGATACCGATGGTGTTGGCGAAGAACCTTGACTTCGAGCTCTTGAAGAAGACTTCTCAGCTTTCGATCGAGGTTGTCAGGGGGCTTGGCAATCCTGGAGTGGCTGACGCTCTGGAGGCGGTGGTTAATGGTTTAGAGCAACCCATTAATGAATACTTACAGCGGACTGAGGGCAGCCTTGATGCTGATGTCCAGGCTCGGTATGACCTCATGTCTGAGCGGTTTGCCGCAAAGCTTGAAAGCCTAAACAACTCTATCCAGATGCATAAGCTGGAGATGGATAGGAGAAGGGCTGTTGTGGAAGAAGCCCTTGCCGTTGAGATGCAGTGTCGATCCGAGCATGAAGGGAATGCGGCGAGGGTCTCCAAGCTGCGAGAAAAACTTGCTCGGGCAGAGGAGTGGGCTTCCCAGTCGTTGGCAGGTATGGAGGTAGCGACTGGTCGACTGAGCGAAGCGCGACGTGATCTGGACCGTGCGGAAGCTGCCCGTACGGGCTGCCTTCTGGCAAGGGCTAATCTGACCCTTGCGCATACTCCAGAGGCACGGCTGGAGCAGGCTCGTGCCGATGCTTTGGCCCTTAGGAATGAGAGGGTAGCTGCACTGGAGCGGCAGATTCATGGCCTAATTACTCCGCCATCTTGATGTACCCCTTCCTATGTAATTCTGCCTTCTTCGGGAATAAATAACAGCGACTCTTTTCTGACTGTTGTGGACCCATCATTTCGGAATGTAAATGACAAGTTGGGTGAGAGTGATATCAGAGGTAGTATGGACGTGATAAACTCTCGATAAACTTCTTAGCGGGACATATCTATTCAGAGGTCATGCGGACATGATAGAGTGTAACCCAACTAATTATGTTTTTGGAAGTAGTTTTGTCAGAATCGAGGTCCTTGCTATTTTTCTCTCTGAGCAGGAGAGATTAGGCATAGTATCTTTTCAGGAATTTGCCGTTGATAGGAGCCATTAATAGATCTCCGTTGGGCTGGGCTATCCTGTAGGCGCCGTTTGAGAACGTTGTCTCGATCACATAAGGGCCCTCCCATTTGGGCTGGAATTTGCCTTTACTTCTGTGAGTTAGGATCATCGGCCTTCTCACGGCTAGAACTAGCTCGCCGACTTTGAACACTCTTTCCTTTACTTTATGATTAAAAGCTTTGGAAATGCGTGCTTGGTAGAGCGCAATGTGCTGCTGAGCTTGGAGGCATTTCTCGTCTAATCCTTCGAGCTCTTGGAGCCTCAATAGGTCATTCTTTTCTCGAGTCAGCTCACTAGTCACGGCTATTCGGAGCGACGGGATCTGGATTTCGATAGGAAGGACCGTCTCGCTTCCGTAGACTAGTGAAAAGGGGGTACAACTTGTTGGTGTCCGTACCGTTGTGCGGTATGCCCAGAGACATTCGCCCAGCTTCTCGTTCCAGTCTTTTTTGTTTGAAGAAACGAACTTCTTTAGGAGCTTGATAATGGTTTTGTTGAAGGCTTCCGCCAAACCATTAGCAGCTGGATAATATGCCATAGAGGCAATATTGTGTATCCGGTTATTATCGTAAAATCGATGAAACGCTTGGCTGATGAACTGAGGTCCATTGTCGTGGATTATCCTTCGGGGAATCCCAAAGCGATAAATGACATGGTGCTTGATGAAGCTGATTACGTCAGACGCCTTTACTTCCGCCAGAGGGATTGCTTCGGACCACTTGGAAAATTAATCTGTGATGGCCAGTATGAACCGGTGGCCTCTGGAGGAAGACGGGAGAATGGGCCCAACGATATCCATACCCCAGGCTTCGAAGGGCCAGGAAGCAATCGTAGGATGTAGATATTCAGACGGTTGATGTATGAAGTCTGTATGGACCTGGCAGGCCCTGCATCGTTTTGCATAACTGATCGCGTCTGTGATCATAGTGGGCCAATAATAGCCCATTCTCCTGATGCGGTCTTGCAGCTTAGGACCGGGCTGATGTGCTCCGCACACGCCGTCGTGAGCTTCACGGATAATCTGTTGTGCCTCTGTGCCAGCGAGACATCTTAACAGCAGTCCGGCGATACAGGTATTGTGAAGATGCATCGATGTAGAAGCGTAACGATCATCTCTTGACGGATACTGCTTCTTTGGGGTCCTCTGGCAAGATTCTATATGCCACAAAATCTATGAAGGGACTCGTCCAATCTCTTATAGGAGGATCGGCGTTTACAGCGTAGCTGCGTTCTAGGTGACAGCTGTTCTTCACACAGAATAAATCTCTGTTAAGAAGGATTACCGAATCCTGCCTTCTTATAGGGGTGGCTAAGTCCGCAGCTAGGCTGGCCAGGGCATCAGCTTCCAGATTCTGAGATCGAGGTACATGCTCTAGGAAGAACCTTTTGAACGTCATGGCTATCTCGACCGTTGCTTGGTGATAGGGGATGAGGTCTGGATTCCAGACTTCGTATATCCCTCTGACTTGGTTGACGATGAGCAGAGAGTCGCCGAAAGCTTCCAGGGATTCCACCCCCAGCTCTTTAGCGACTTAGAGCCCTATTAGCAGGGCGTTGTATTCTGCCACATTATTGGAGCAGGGCTCGCTAAGAGAATATGCTCGGTAGATGACGAGCTGATCTGGAGTAACTAGGACGACTCCTACTCCTGAAATGACGCTTCCCTTAGGACCGACTCTGGAGGCGCCATCGAAGAATAGTTGCCATACGTCACTTTCCCTTGCAAAATTACATTCCGCAACTTCATTGGGGATGTCTTCGTATAGCTTGGAGGTCTCCAGGATTGGATGAGCTGCTAGGAAGTCGGCCAGTGCTTGGCCTTTGATGGACTTCTGTGGGACGTAGACCATGTCATATGGTGTCAGAAGCAATACCCAAGTTGCGAGTCGGGAGTTAAGGGCACTTGGCTTGCTCATTAGCACCCGGAGGGGGTTGATCCTGGAGATGATATGAATAGTCTGGCCGGCGATGTAGTGTCGCGTCTTCTGGACAGCGAACATCAGAGCCAAGCATTCCTTCTCTACTGGGTTGTACCGGTGTTCGGCCCCGACCATCATCCTGCTGAGGTAGTAGATGGCCTGTTCATGACCCGCATCATTCTTCTGTGCAAGAAAAGCTCCTAGCGAATGATCCATTGCCCGAACGTACAGCAAGAAGGGTTTTCCCATGACGGGAGGCACCAGAACTGGTGGACTGGTTAGGTAGCGCTTGATATCCCCAAACGCTTACTGGCAGGTTTTGTCCCATATGAAGGACACACCTTTCTTCATGAGGTGAGAGAAGGGCTGACATCTCCCCGAGAGGTTGGATATGAATCGCCGGATGTAAGCCAGACGTCCTTGGAACCCCCTGAGTTCCCTCAGATTATGGGGTGGTCGCATTGCTATGATCGCCTGGACTTTGTCAGGGTCTACTTCGATGCATCTGGCGGTAATGACAAATCTCAGGAATTTGCCACTGGATACCCCCAGAAAGGACTTTGTAGGGTTCATCTTGAGTTGATGCTGGCGCATTAACTCGAATACCGCCCTCAGGTCTCGAACGTGATCACCTTTGAGACGACTTTTGACAGCTATGTCGTCCACGTAACATTCCACTGTCTTGCATAACTGCTCGCGGAATATGTTACTCATGGCTCGTTGGTATATAGCCCCGGCGTTCTTTAATCCGAAGGGCATGACCGTATAGCAATATACCCCCAGTGGTGTCCGGAAGGCAGTGTGCTTTTCGTCTTCCGAATGCATCTTGATCTGATTGTATCCCGAGAACCCGTCCATAAAAGACATACGCTCGAAGCCGCAGGTGTTATCGATCATGATGTCCGTGATGGGAAGGGGGAATTCATCTTTGGGGCAGGCCGCATTCAGATCTCGGTAGTCGATGCAGATACGTACCTTCCCATTTTTCTTCATGACTGGGACAACGTTGGCAACCCAGTCGGGATGTTGTTCTTCCCGGATGAAACCGCAGGTTATCAACTTCTTGACTTCGTCCTCGATGAAGTCCATCATATCCGGGCGAAACCGACGTTGGTGTTGTTTCACTGGCTTCAAATCGGTCGAAATATTGAGCTTATGAGTAGCTACCCTCGGGTCTAGGCCTGGCATGTCTTCATAACCCCATACAAAGACGTCGATATATTCCTTTATCAGCTGTACGATCTCTTTCTTTTCGACCGGGGGAAGATTGTTACTGACAAATATTGGCTTTGGTGAGAGCTCACCCCCAACATTGACTTGGATAACTTCATCCTTGGTGGGAGGTTCTCTCTGCTCGAAGCGGAATTCCTACTGTGTATCCATTTGTTGAGCCCAGGGGTCGTTCTCGAACGGCTCCGTATCCTGTTCTTCGATTTCTGAGGGGCTTGTCATCACCATATTCACTGATAGTGTTAGTTTGAGAACATCAGGTGAGTAGGAGGACGACGAGCTGCTCTGGGAAGATGGAAAGGGGTCCTCATCTGGCTTAAAAGTTGCGAGGGAGGTGGCATACCCCAATCCGAGACGAGTCTGTCGATAGCGGAGGTCGCCGTGCGGCAACGTTCGTCTGCCTCTTTCGTAGTTGAGGCCTGGCTTCCGCTTCAAGTCGTAGCCCATGTTTTGCATGATCCTTTGCGCTTGCGGGCTGTATTGGCGAACCTGCACTTTCCCGGTATCGTCATCGAGAGGATCTTCCTGGACAATCGGTTGATTCTGCATGCGACCAAAGACTATTGGATGCTGGCTGCTGCAGGTAGGCGGGACAAGGAAGATAGAATCCTCATGTGGCCCATATGCTGTGACGACGTTGGATGGCGACGTTACTTCCCAGACATACGGTCGGTAGGAGTTTATAGCTTCTAAGAACTTTTGAGCCATTGGTTCTACCTCGTCATGTGGAGTGGGTTCATGTTTCGGAATCTGAGTACCGATGTACTGGAAAAGAGGATTCGCTCAGTCTGGCGTAAAGCTGGACAAGCCCTCAGTTGGCCACTAGCTTCTCGTATAATCCGGAGAATAGGCGGATCATTCTTTTGCTGGCGTAAAGGCCGAGGAGTTGAGTATTCGCCCGCTTGCTTCCCCTTGCGAAGATCGCAGCGCTCATCTGGTTCACCATAGAGGTCAGATGTCGTCCTGCGCCTGGAGCGTGATCTGTACTTCTGATTTGGCGTTGAGGCACCATCAGAGGTTTTGTCTATACCGCGCGTAGCGGAAGACTGGTTTCTGCACGTATAGCACAGTGGATACTCCTGGGTTAGCGCTGAGGCTTTACCAGAAGTTTTGTCTGTACCGTGCGTAGCGGGAGACTGATTTCTACGCGTATAGCGCAGTGGATACTCCTGGGTTAGCGCTGAGGCTTTACCAGAAGTTGTCTGTACCGCGCGTTGCGGGAGACTAAATTTTACGTACGGGGCACGGAGGGAGCGATGCTACCACCTCATTGGTTGAAGAGATCGGAGAGATCGGAGAGTCCACAGGAATGGCGGAGGATGTCTTGGGCATCCACACTTTGCGTAGCTTCCTGTTGTCTTGGACGGAGAGAGAGTGAGAGCTACCCCCAGTCCGAAGCATGTCTTCGTAGGCAGACTGGTCGAAATGAATGACCAGTGTCTTCTTCACGGTTCCTACAGGTACCATATCGTATTGAGCAATTACTTCCTCGTCAGAAGAGAAGGATGTCCCCAGCAGAGTCGCCATCTTGTTTGTGGTATTAAACGAAAGAATGAAAGTGTATTTCAATGACAGGGTTTATACGAGACCCGTGCCCTTTGGTTTACAAACAAACTTGTACAATTCGATCCTATACGAGGATGCAGGAGTACAATTTATTTAATCTGGGTATAAATTGCTATAGGTGTCTGATCTGTGGTCGATCACTTTAGCCCTTGGACTACACGATGTTGAAGAAGTGCCGTAGAAGACAGGATGCAGCTTCGGAGGTTGCGAAGGAGGGTGGATGCGCGATGCTGAAGGTCGTCGCTCCCTATTCCTTGCCTGAGCTCTGTATTCTTCTCTCTCTCTCTCTCTGTCTCCTGATCTTCGGTTCGGTGACCTTGTTCGATCTTCCAAATTGTCGACCTGGGATCAGATATCGGTTTCTTGACCAATTTTTCCGACCTTGTTCCCCATTGATAGGGGCCTCTATTTATAGAGAATTTGGTGACAGTGACCACTCCGTTGGTCTAGCAACCGAGGAGTGGAAAGTACAGCACCCTATTACACAACGGTTAAAGCAACCAATGCCTACGTATAGATGATCTTTTGAATGAGCGGGTGACGCAGGTCCAACTAAGGGGACACAATGCGTACAATTGCTACTAAGATCACGGCGTAAAAGCCACGTAGGTAGGTATCCATTGTGTAGAAGGGGTTGGCGTAGAAGCCAAATGTCCGTCACCATGGCATAGAAGCCGAGCAGGCATGGAAGCCGAGCAGGCATAGAAGCCGAACAGGCATAGAAGCCGAGTAGGCGTGGAAGCCGAGCAGGCATAGAAGCCGAACAGGCATAGAAGCCGAGTAGGCGTGGAAGCCGAGCAGTCGTAGAGACTGAGGGGGCGCGGAAGCCGTAAGAGCACAGATCCTGAATGGGCGTAGAAGCCGCTGCGTACCGTGCCAGGGTGCTGATGTGGACATCTTTAGCCGGAATTACGGCTTTTGGAGATCAAATCTTTGGCAGAGGGACGTGCCTCGAGGGGAAACTGTCACCACTCTGTGCGTTTTGACGGAGGGACGTGCCTTGAGGGGACACTGTCACCGCTCTGTGCGTTTTGACCGAGGGACGTGCCTTGAGGGGACACTGTTACCGCTTTGTGTGCTTTTGGCGGAGAGACGTGCCTCGAGCCCTGTACGAAGCGCAGCTTTTGACATGGCAGGCGGTTTGTCTTCTACAGAGCGTAAAACAGCCCATGTTTGCCTGTGTAAAACAAGGCAGCGTGTTCTCTTTGCACGCGAAAGAGCGGTTTATGTCGGGGGATTTTAGTAACCGCCGGTTTGGTGATATTTTAACCAAATCCTCTGCATTAAATGCTGAGATCCGCCATCATACTATGGAGCGCGTCCCGAGGGGTCTGCCCCCATTCCCAACCGTCGTTTGGGTAGCTGTGCAGCACTTTTTGTCAGGAGTCAGAGGTCAGGTTTACTGCGTGACTGGACAGTTTCTTTTCGGGAATACGAAGCATTCCTCGTACGCTTTAACGCTGCTTTGAGAGCGGCTGGGTTTTACGCCATGGAGGCGATAAAGAACCCTGTTTTACGCTGGATGGCTCTTGAAGGCCTCTGCTTATGCTGCTCTGTATCAAGATGTTGCGTAGATCTTCTAAGCATTTTTTTCATGCTTCTACAGCACAGAAGGCCGAATGGGCGTAGAAGCCGAGCAGGCACCGAAGATGAATAGGCGTAGAAGCCGCTGCGTAACATGCCGGAATAATGATGTGGACGTCTTAGCTGGAATTACGGCTCTTGGAGATAATTAGATCTCTTGCATTAAATGCAGATATCTGCCCCCATCCTATGCATTAAATGCAGATGCTTGTCTTTAAAATTTGACATCATTCTTCGCATTAAATGCAGATATGCACCTTGAACCCTGTGCGAAGAGTAACCGCTGTCGTGGCAGTCTGTTCATCTTTTGCGGAGTATAAGGAGCTCACGTTTGCCTGTGTAAAACTAGGCATGGTATTCCCTTGTATGCGTAGGAGCAGCTCTCGCAAAGGGGATGTCACTAAACGACGGTTCGGTGATATTTAATCAAATCTTCTGCATTAAATGTGGAGATCCGCCATCATCTTGCGCATTAAATACAGAGGCGTGTTTTGAAGGTCAGCCACCCTTCTGTGCATCAAACGCAGAGACGTACCTCAGGCATCTGTCAGTATTCAATGCATTAATTGTAGAGATGTGCCTTGAGGGCCTGTCACCACCCTGTGCATTTAAATGCAGAGACGTGCCTCGAGTCCCGTACGTAGTACAACTTTTGACGTGGCAGGCGGTTTGTCTTCCACGGAGCGTAAGGAGCTCTCATCTGCCTGTGTAAAACTAGGCAGCATATTCCTCTATGTACGTAAAAGCGGTTTACGCAAGGGAAATGGCAGCAAATGACAGCCTGGGTTACAGTGCCGCGCCATCATTTATAGCCGTCGCCTGGGTAGTCGAGCAGTATCCCTTTGTCAGAAGTCGAGACGTCAGGTTCATTGCAGGTTCTGACAGGTTCATTACAGAGAATACAAAGCGTCCCTCGTACACTTCAATACTGTATTGAAAGCGGATGAGTTTTACGCCATAAAGGTGATGAAGCACCCTGTTTACGCTGAAGCAGCCTGGACATACTGCCCTACGCGGATGGTCCTCGAGCCTATATTTCACGCTGTGCTTGGCGGAGAAGCTCTGTTTGTACGTCGAAGGCTCTGAAGTCCTCTGTTTACGCTGCTTTGCATCAATATGCTACGTAGATCTATCCAGCATATTTTTCATGCTTCTATAAGACCCCCTTCAAAGCTTTTAAATTCCTCGTAATTTGAAACGCTTTGAATGAAGCATGACCCGCTTCTCGTAACTCGAAACATTTCTGAATGGAGTTTTGAAACGGTCGAGGCTGACTTTATGGCAGATTTATCGGGGATCGGTGCTCTCTCTCGCCTATAAAAAGGCTAAGGAGTTCTCCTGTTCTTTCCACACTTCCTTCATCATACAGGGATGATGGCCGGAGTTCGTCGGGTCGACTTGAGGAAAAAGGAGATCATGCTCTTCTAGCATGTAAGGAGCCAAAAAAGTTGGCGTCTTCGAGCAAATGTCCTCTGCAACGATGGATCATGGAAGGATATCATAACCTCCTTTGCTCGAGATAATCAGCAACTTTGTATGGTAGCTCTTCGGGAGAGAAGAAGGGTCGCTTTTTGCCATGCCGCTTGCAAGTGGCACCTTCTCTCGTTACCTTCGTGGCACGGGATGTAAGAAAGCAGATTTACTCTGCTTTTCTTCTGTTGGAGGATGGGTCTATGCCCATTTTTGTATCCTCCCGCCACTGATCATCTTCTTGTTCATCGACTGTGGATGTCGACGAACCATCTTGGAAGAAGAGGAAGACCTTCACAAATATGAGAACCTGGCAGAACAGCTTCTCGGTACGATCTTCAGACGATGATGAGGAAGCCCTTTGTAGACGAGGTTTCCCTCATATATAATCATGAAAATGAAGAAAAATCCTTGTAGATTGGATTTCTCTCATATGTAATCATGACTTTAATTTTTTAATACAATCGTCTTTCTTCTTCATATGATCATCTTGCCATACTTTGCTGTAAAGTCTGAATATGTGTAGCTTTGACACGTCTGATTCTTTACGTCGACTCTATTTTAGAAAGAGTATTGGGTCCTATCCTGTCTTTTACGCATAACTTAGGGATGCGTAGAAAGCCGCTTTAGCATTCGAGTGTTCGAACCATCCTGCTGTTTAGGAGTAAGGAACCGCGTAGAATTCTGAACTGTTACTTCTGATAAACAGAATTTCTTTGTTCAGACATCATCTTCAAGAATGATTTCTCGAAAATCCCTTTGGAACAGGGCGAGAAATGGCTGTCAAACTGATTTGCCATCTTGGCAGATAAAATATTCAGACTGGAGTCTGGATGAACTTCGAATCGACCCATGAAGAAGAGTAATTTTTTCAATGTTTAACTCTGTATGCTTCTGGTACTTCGGATATCTTGAGGTCAAGAAGGAGTATCTTCTCTGTAAACTCCTGTAATTGACCGCCTTGAGGATCGTTCAGATGTATGCGTACTCTGGCCTGCATGTCTTTCAGATGTACGGGAAGTCATGGAGCACGAAATCATAAGTTGGCAGCCTCTGAGCATAAACTAAACACCATCGAGCGTGAAATCATAGACTTGTAGTTCCTGAGCGTGAAGTCGTAGGATTGTAGCCTCTCGAGCATAAAAGCTACCGAGCACAAAGGCATCCGGGCGTAAAACCTAACTTGTAGCTGTCGAACGTAAAGTCGTAGATTCGTATCTGTCGAGCGTAGAAAGCTCCTTAGCGTAGAACTATAGATTTATTGCTTCTGAAAAGAAAAATTTTCGAGCGTAAAGTCGTGGATCCGTCGCCTCTGAACGTAAACTATGCACCACCGAGCGTGAGATCATCGATTTGGTATCTGTTGAGCGTGAACTCGTAGGTTTGTAGCCTCTCGAGCATAAAATCTACCGAGCACAAAGGCATCTGGGCGTAAAACCATAGACTTATAGCTTGCGAGCGTAAAATCGTAGATCTGTAGCTGTCGAGCGTAGAAAGCTCCTTAGCGTAGAAACCACGAACCTGCTTTGCGCGAAAAACTTTTCGATTTCGCTGACTGTCCGCCTTCTCTGAATAAATAGGCTGACGTAGGACCCAATCATAACCGAATATTAATTAGGAGATTTGGTTCGGGGTCCGAGGAGTCCATCCGAACTCTATATATATCCCAAGTTTATGAGAGAAAAACTTTCCATCCGTCTTTTGCGAGAGAAAGCTTTCGACTGTTCAAGTTCTTCTCCGTTTCTTCTTCGAGTCTTCAATGTTTCCAGTAATGGCTTCGAAACAAACTTCCTCCGCTAAGGGAAAGAAGGTTGATTCTTCTTCTCGTTCCTCCGCTCAAGCGAGAGCGTCTCTGGTTGGACAAGGCGAACTTCATTCCGAGCGGAGCATCCCGCCGACGAGTAGTGCACCCGGCCTAGAAGGTAGAGCTCTTGGGAAAAAGAGAATGACTGAAAATCCTTCGCATACGTTGAACGTGACCGTCCTAGGTCGTCTTCTGTGCTGATAGCCTCTTTGAGGAAGATGATGCACTGAGACGTTTTATCTTTTTACGCCCACATTCCTAATGTGTCAGCGTAAAAACTCCAATTTTTTCGCAGTCGAGCGTAAAAGCTTTGACCGCCGAAAACTTGGTGTATACTATTAAAATTTGAGTTTTATGCTTGTGGATGAAAATCCTGGTATAATAACTCAGTTTTAATCAGTCTGGCGTAAAGAACAGACCGTATACTGCCGATCTTAAATTTTACGTCTATGAAATGGATTCTAGCGTAAAATACTCAAGTTTCACAGTCTCGACGTAGAGCACGGACTGTTAATTTTTTGCGGATGTCGCAAGTCCCAAAATATCTAGTTAGGAACTGACGTATTTCTTTTGTACTTTTGCAGTTAACTTGGATGAGTCTCTGCTAGCTGAAGTGATGGGCTCTCCCGACGGGATGCTGCACTCCAACTATTTAGAGGATATGTCGCACGTGACATTTCCTATCTCCCGGCCCCAGTATCCCGAAGGAAGGACAATTCTGATATCGGCTCAGGGCGAGCGAATGCTGCTGAGCATGATCAACAGGGATCCCCTAACGTACATAGACGGGGAGCAATACCTGAAGCCGGCTTTCCTGTTCGGGGACATGATTGACAAGCAGTCCCAGACAAAGCCCAAGAGAGAACTCTGGGTTTTCCCTGCCGAGGGCTTGGTCTTGTATCTGCCCAATATACCGAGAGACTACCCCATCTCGGCCTTCTTCTATGCTACGCATCCCAGGAAGATGTCGTGGACGCTGACCCCCGATCTTCATGGCAAGCCAGGAAAGATCTTTCATCTGAGAGGAGCTGACCAGGGGTCATTTGTCAGCCGCCCTTCTGGCTTTGTGACGCTGTTCAGGGGGCTGTAACCGGGCAGTGTCCCGAGTAAAGATAGTTTGGTGATCCAGCCGATCCAGTTACCGACTTTCTATAATAATTTTATGGGGCATGGGGGAGTATACCCTAAGGTGAACCCTCGGTGCGGTGGGTGGATCACCCCTTCAAACCTTCGATGGGCTCGCTTAGTTGATTGGGCCTTAAAGCATTTCCAGACCGAGTTGGAGAACATCGGTCTATTTGCAGCTGTGATTGCTACCAGTGTTGGGTTACCTCCTAACCCTAACCTATTTCTGGCACTGATGGAGCGATATATTTCGCTTACCGGGACATTTGCCACTCCACTGGGGGAGTTGGGATTGGCCCTGCATGAGATGGCAGAGATCTCAAGACTGCCGATGGGGAATACTCTATATGAAGAGTATGTTCACATGAACCGAGAGCTGGGGGGTTCAGACCCTCGGGTAGTGGAAGTGTACCAGGAGTTGATGTACCACTACCTCGCTTGCACCACTTTTTATGATGAGCCCTCAGATTTGGCTCACATAAGCAAATGGACGTCCTACCTCTTCTTTCACCGGTCCAGGACTGCTAAGCCGGAGAAGGTATTGGAGGGCAAGGATCTGCCTATGAATCCCCTGAGTGCGCTTAATGCTCAGGTAGTTGACGATCTCATTGTGGATGCTGGTGCCCCGGACCGGTTCCTCGACGAAGGGACAGGAAAGTATCCTGAAGGCACTAAGGCCTATAGTTATTTGAGGCGCTGTCGCAGGCCTCTGTCCAGAAAGGCTCAACTGGCTGGCTTCCTCTCTATATGGCTGCGCCGAGTAGTAGTGCCTGGAGTCGCATCTGCGGACCGCATTCACCGCAACACGCTATGGCCTACAATGCGTCTGGTGTTCGGGGCAAGACTGGGCTTGCTCCCTGCCATGGTGTGCCGTATACAAGCTGGCCTGAGGGCCATGATTGACGGGCTGCTCGTCGATAAAATTCGACGTGATAGCTTTCCCAGGATAGAATTACCATACCTGTATTTGATGGGGTGGTTAATTCTCCATAACCCCCGGGTGATGTCTCCCGGTTCTGGTAGTAGTTCGGGGGGTAGTTTCTTGTGGAACTACCGAAAGTCTTCCTGGAATATGAACACAGTTGTAGACTGTCACCGGGCGCTAGACTTCAGTCATAGTTGGAAGCTTTTCTGCACCGTCCCTCCTGTTCATCGCAATCAGTCGGGGATTAGGCTCAAGGATTCGGGTAGAGAGAAGGCCATTCTTTCTCCCGAAGCTTTTAATTGGTTGGTCTGTATTATACCATCCCATCTACTGTACAGAAGTGAAGATCATTGCTACTTGGAGCCCTACTTGCCCAGTCGGTTTACCCGACATTTTGGGTATGATCAGTTGCACGTGGGCAATGCCGTCACCAGCTTCAGGTCCTGAGGTGGACTCATTGATGGAGCGAGGGGATGGCGATATTTTATCATGGGCTATACTGGGGCAATTTTTATTGTGTCCGTCATTACACTCTCCACGGAGCTGCACATCCTGTATTCGTATGCCTAGTTCTATGTGGCAACGAACACCTTCTATCGCGATTTTGATATGCAATGAAGCTTTAGGGTGCCCTCTTCCAAGCATGGGGGAAGAGTTAAAGTCCCCTCGGTTTCTTCCGACGAGGGTGAGGAGTCTGTTACCCCGGATGAGCCTCTGGTGTCGGTCCCTAGGGGTGAAGTACCTCCGCCTGCAGGGGCTTTGGTAGTTTCTGGGAAGCGAAGGGCTCCTGCTCCCAAGGAAGCTTCCCCTCGTAAGAGAAAGAAGAAGACGGTAAATCATTCTCTCCGGATTCCTGGCATTGATGCTCCTGGAGGTGAGCTTGCATCTTCCCGTATTGGGGACAATTCTTTGATTGGAGGTTCCTCGCCTTTTAGAGAGGGACCTTCTACAGTTCCTGCTGGTGGTGCCAAAGAATCTCAGCTGGACGCCGCCGTCGCTGCTACTGCTTCAGGTAGTGGAACGAGGTCGCCTTCGGGGCTGAGTATAATAAAGTTTCGTATACCTCTAGTCGGATCAGCATCGGGAGGGACTTCTGTCGCGCCTGCGAGCGCACCTAGCGCGATTCCAGCCGATGAGCCTCGGTTGGATTTTGAGGAGGACCTGGAAGACTACTTGCCAGTGTTAGTTCGCAGACCCCTTTCTCCAGGTATGACAGCTCGCCTAGCATTATTAAGAAATGATTTAGCTGTACAGGCTGCAGATGCGACGTATATGCCGTCGGCCATGGGTAAATGTCATCTTTTATGCCTCTTCTTTGGGAAAATTAATATTACGTTGATATTAACTTCTTTTTATCTTCTTTTCAGGGGAAGACCTCTTCGGAGAGGGTGATGTAGACGCGCCCGTTGGCTCTGTGTCAGGTCCTAGTGGTGACACGGAGGTACCTAATTTTAAAGAGGAGACATCTTCGGGTGTTGGCTTGCCTGTCGAGGAGACTCTTGAGATATCTCAAGAGGAGGACGAGCCTGTCATTGCGACAGTGCCCCTTTTGAGCACGCCGGTCACTTCATCTGGTATTGGCAATTCTTCCTTCGTCATACCTCCTGTTGAGGCGACGGCCGTGGCAACATCGTCTGTGGTGATTCCTGGGGAAAAAGTTGCCACCATCGCGGACACTCCCCGCGTTCATGCGGACCTAGTTGCGCTGACCAAGCAGTACACCGGTATCTTCTATACCACTTTGAGAACGCTAATGTCAATGGTGTTGGCGAAGAAGCTGGACTTTGCGTCGCTGAAGAGGTCCTCTCGGTTCTCGATAGAGGCGATCAGGGAATTCGGTGATGCCGGGGTAGCTGACGCGCAGGAGGCGATGGTTAATGGCTTGGAGCAACCCATTAATGAATACCTGTAGCTAGCTCGAGGCAATATTGAAGCTCTGGTTCAGGCCAGATACGACTCCTTGACTGCGCATCTTGTTGAAAAAAAGGAAGGTCTGAATAAATTCATCGAGACCAATCAGCAGGAGATAGATAAAGGGAAAGTCGTCTTGGAGGAGACTATCGCCCTTCAAACGAAGTGCCAGGCCGATCATGACGGCAATATAGCGAGGGTCCGCAAACTGGAGACAAAGCTTGCTCAGGCAAAGGAGTGGGCTTCTCAGTCGTCGGAAGGTCTAGATGTGGTGAATTGCCGACTGGTCGTAGCACAACAGAACTTGGCGAGTACAGGAGTCGTCCGTGCTGGTCTCCTTCGGGATAGAGTCGAACTGTCCCTCCTGATAGATGACGAGGCACGGTTGGAGCGGGTCCGCACTGATGTCTTGGATTCTGGGGCTGAGAGGATGGCCGTACTGGTGCAGCAGCTTCGCGACCTGACCGCTCTCCCTTCATGATGTACTTTTGCTTTTGCTTTTCGAATGTACTTTTGCTCTTTTTCTCTTAGGAATAATAAAGAGGCTTTTCATCTGACTTTGTGGACCCATCATTTCAGAATGTAAATGACAGGTTTAGGTGAAAATGATATCAGAGGCAGTATGGACGTGATATATTTTCGGTACGCTTTAGCAGAGCATATCTATTCAGAGGTCATATGGACATGATAGAATATGATCCAACTAATTTTGTTCTGGAAGTAGTTTTGTCAGAATAAGATCACCTTATTCCACTTGAGCAGAGGAGGTTTAAGCATAGTACCTTTTTAGGAATTTGCCATTGATAGGAGCCACTAGCAGGTCTCCATTAGGCTGGGCTAACCTGTAAGCGCCGTTTGAGAATGTTGTCTCGATCACGTAAGGGCCTTCCTATTTGGGCTAGAATTTGACTTTACTCCTGTGAGTAAGAATCATCGGCCTTCTTACAGCCAAAACTAGCTCGCTGGCTTTGAACACTCTTTCCTTTACTTTTTGATTAAAAGTTCTAAAAATACGTGCTTGGTAGAGCGCGATGTGCTGTTGAGCTTGGAGGCATTTCTCGTCTAATCCTTCTAGCTCTTGAAGCCTTAATAGGTCATTCTTTTCTTGAGTTAACTCGTTGGCCACGGCTATCCTGAGTGACAGAATTTGAATCTCGATGGGAAGAATGGCTTCACTCCCGTAGACCAATGAGAATGGTGTGCTACTTGTCGGTGCTCGTACCGTGGTGCGGTATGCCCAGAGATATTCTCCCAGCTTCTCATTCCAATCTCTTTTGTTCGAAGAGACAAACTTTATTAAGAGCTTTATAATGGTTTTGTTAAAGGCTTCCGCCAAACCATTAGCAGCCGGATAATATGCCGTAGAGGCCACATTTTGTATCCGATTTTTATCTCAAAATTGGTGGAACGCATGGCTAATGAACTGAGGCCCATTGTCATGGATTATCCTTCGGGGAACCCCAAAGCGGTAAATAACGTGATGCTTGATGAAGCTGGTCACATTAGATGTCTTTACCTCTGTAAGAGGGATCGCCTCTGCCCATTTGGAGAAGTAATCCGTGATGGCCAGTATGAACCGGTAACCTCTGGAAGAAGACGGGTGAATAGGACCGATGATATCCATACCCCATGCTTCGAAAGGCCAGGATGCAACCGTAGGATGTAGATGTTCGGACGGTTGATGTATGAAGTCTGCATGAACTTGACAGGCTCTGCATCGTCTGGCATACTGGATTGCGTCTGCGATCATAGTGGGCCAGTAATAGCCCATTCTCCTTATACGATCCTGTAGCTTAGGACCAGGTTGATGCGCCCCGCACACGTCGTCATGAGCTTTACGGATAATCCGATGTACTTCACCACCAGAGATACATCGTAATAATAGCCCGTCATAAGACCGGCGATATAGGCATTGTGACGATGCATCGAAGTAGAAGCGTAATGATCATCTTTTGACAGATATTGCTTCTTTAGGATCTTTTGGCAAGATTTTGTATGCTACAAAATCTATAAAGGGACTTCTCCAGTCTCTCTTGGGAGGATCTGTGTCCACCGTGTAGCTGCATTCGATGTGAAAGTTGTTTTTCACACAGAATAAGTCTCTGTTAAGAAGGATTACCCAATTCTGCCTTCTTATAGGGGTAGCTAAATCTGCAGCTAGACTGGCTAGGGCATCAGCTTCCAGATTCCGCGACCGAGGTACATGCTCAAAGAAGAATCCCTTGAATGTTATGGCTATCTCGACCGTTGCTCGGTGATAGGGGATGAGGTTGGGATTCCGAACTTCATATATTCCTCTGACTTAATTGACGATCAGCAGAGAATCATCGAAGGCTTCCAGAGATTCGACCCCCAGCTCTTTAGCGACTTGGAGCCCGATTAGTAGAGCGTTGTATTCCACCACATTGTTAAAACAAGGCTCGCTAAGAGAATATGCTCGGTAGATAACGAGTTTATCAGGAGTGACTAGGACGATCCCTACTCCTGAAACCATGTTTCCCCTGGGACCATTCCTGGAGGCGCCATCGAAGAACAGTTGCCACGCATCACCTTCCGTTGCGGAATTATACTATGCAACTTCGTCGGGAATGTCCTCGTACAGTTTGGAGGCCTCCGGGATAGGATGAGCAGCTAGAAAGTCAGCTAATGCTTGGCCTTTGACAGACTTCTGAGGGACGTATACCATGTCATATGGCGTTAATAACATCGCCCAAGTCGCGAGTCAGGAATTAAGAACACTTGGCTTGCTCATCAGTACCTGAAGAGGATTGATCCTGGATATGATATGAATTGTTTGGCCCGTGACATAGTCTCGCATTTTCTGAATAGCAAACATCAGAGCCAAGCATTCTTTCTTCACAGGGTTGTACCGGTGTTCGGCTCCGACCATCATCCTGCTGAGGTAGTAGATAGCCTGCTCGTGGCCCATATCGTTCTATTGTGCGAGAAGAGCTCCCAAAGAATGATCTATTGCTCGAACATATAGCACGAATGGTCTTCCTATGACGGGAGGTACCAGAACTGGCGGGCTAGGGAGGTAGCGCTTGATATCTTCGAACGCTTGCTGACAGGCTTCGTCCCACACGAAGGATACACCTTTCTTCATGAGACGAGAAAAGGGCTGGCATCTCCCGGAGAGGTTGGATATGAACCTTCGGATATAAGCCAGACAACCTTAAAATCCCCTGAGTTACCTCAGATTGCGGGACGGTCGTATTTCTAAGATGGCCTTGACTTTATCAGGGTCCACTTGAATGCCTTTGGCGGTGATGACAAATCCCAGAAATTTGCCGCTAGATACCCCCAGAAAGGACTTTGTAGGGTTCATTTTGAGTTGATATTGGCGCATCAATTCAAATACTGTCTTCAAGTCTCGGATGTGATTATCCCTGAGGCGGCTTTTGATAGCTACATCATCCACATAACACTCCAGTGTCTTGCGTAGATGCTCATGGAATATGTTACTCATAGTCCGTTGGTACGTAGCCCCGGTATTCTTTAATCTGAAGGGCATGACCGTATAGCAGTATACCCCCAGTGGTGACCGGAAGGCAGTATGCTTCTCGTCTTCAGGATGCATCTTGATCTGATTGTATCCCGAGAATCCATCCATGAAAGACATACGTTCAAAATCGCATGTATTGTCGATCATGACGTCTATGATGGGAAGAGGGAACTCATCCTTGGGGCAGGCTGCGTTCAGATCTCGATAATCGATGCAGATACGTACTTTCCCATTCTTCTTCATGACCGGGACAACATTGGTGACCCAGTCGGGATGTTGTTCCTCACGGATGAAGCCGCAGACTATCAACTTCTTGACTTCAGCTTCAATGGCATCCATCATGTCCGGGCGGAACCGGCATTGGTGTTACTTCACAGGCTTTGAATCGGGCAGTACGTTGAGTTTATGAGTAGCCACCTTTGGATCAAGACCTGGCATATCCTCATAATTCCACGCAAAGACGTCAATATACTCTTTTATTAGCTGGGTAATTTCTTCCCCTACGTCAATCTGGATAACTTCATCTTTAGTGGGAGGTTCTCTTTGCTCGAAGCGGAACTCCCATTGTGTATCCATCTGCTGAGCCCAAGCGTCATTCTCGAATGGTTCGGATTCTTGTTCGTCTGATTTAAAGGAATCCCTCGCTACCATATTTGCTGATAATGTTTGCTCAAGAGCATGAGATGAGCCAGAGGGCGACGAGCCATTTTGAAAAGAGAAAAAGATATCCTCGTTCGACTTGGAAGTCGTAAGGGAGGTGGCATACCCTAACCCGAAACGGGTTTGTTGATAGTGGGAATTGCCGAGCAGCGATGTTCGTCTGCCTTTCCCGTAGTTGAGACCTGGTTCCATCATTATGTTGTAACCCATATTTTACATGATCTTTAAGGCTTGCGGGCTGTACCTGTGAACTTGCATTTCACCAAAGTCGTCATCAAAGGAATCCTCTTGTATAGTCTGTTCGTTGCGCATGCGGCCGAAGACTATGGAACACTGGCCGTTGCGGGCAGGTGGAACAATGAAGATAGAATCCTCATGTGGTCCATATGTCATGGTGACATTGGATGACGATGCCACTTCCTATATGTGCGGATGATAGGAATCTATAGCTACCAAGAATTTTTGTGCTATAGGCTCTATATCGTCATGGGGAGAGGATTCCTGATTTGGAATCCGGGCGTCGATATACTGGAAAAGGGGTCCTTTATTATTATCAGAAACTGCACTCCTGGTTGCATTTACATCACTCGGTTGTTTGTTGTGCCGAAGGTTGATGGTTAAGGGCGGAGGCTTCTGGTTCAGAGTGATCACTAGAGGATCACCCCTTTTCTCTGACCTGGTCTTGTTCAGGTGGATAGTCATAGGCTCTGTGGCTTTCGGACGGGTAGTCCATCCTTTCACCTTGATTGACAGAGGTTGCTTGGCAGAAGGCTTTTTAGGCTCCCGGTAGGATTCCTTCTATGCTTGTGCTGACACCTCTTCCGTGTAATCTTGAGAGTATAACATGACGTCGGAGTAGTAGAATTCTACTCCTTTAAACGGGTTTAGGTCGGCAACCTCCGTTTGTACTGTCCCTTGGGCGTCTACATATTTGAAGCATTGATGTAGAGTCGAAGGAACGATATTGTGATCGTGGATCCATGGTCTTCCCAGCAGGATGTTGTAGGACACCTCTGAATCAATGACGTAGCAAGTAGCCACCGATCTGAGGTTGCCAATCTGGATCCTCAGGCAAATTTTTCCCAACGGCTTACTTCTTCCGGCGTTGAAACCCACGATAGTAGTGGTGGTGTAAGCTAGTTCGCTGGTAGAAATCCTCAGTGGTCTGAGCAGACTATGAGAAATGATGCTGATTGAGGATCCCGGATATATGTGAATCCGGTCGACCTCCATGGAACATACCCGGTGTGGTAGAGAGGTCTGTCATGCCTGTTATGTTTTAACTGCATGTCTTCTTGAGTGAAAGTGATATTTGGGACCACCTCCATCACACTGTGGCATCGGGGATACGCCGCGGGTTCTTCATCGGACCCATTATTCGTTGCGTACGAGAGTACAAATAATAGGTTTGGCACAAGCCCTGTTCAGAGGTAATATGGACATGGCAGTCTTTGTGGACTTAACACCACTGGCGTACTTAGAGTTAAGTACGGGCGCTAAGTTGAGATGACAACCGATGTGATAATCGATAGCCAAAAACTCAGAGAGTTTGTTCATAGGTAATATGAATATGACACACTTTTGATTGTGACTCCATTGGGGGTGGAGGTACACGTCTGCTCAGAGGTAATATGGACATGGCAGTTTTTGTGGTCTTAACACTCTGGTGTACTTATGGCTAAGCACGGATGTTAAGTGTAGATGACAACCGATATCAGAGGTAATATGATAGTCGATAGCCGAAAGTTTATTCAGAGGTGATATGAACATGACAAACTTTTGATTGTGACTCCATTGGGGATGGAGGTACACGTCTGCTCAGAGGTAATATGGACATGGCAGTTTTTGTGGACTTAACACTCTAGTGTACTTATGGCTAAGCACGGATGTGAAGTGTAGATGACAATCGATATCAGAGGTAATATGATAGTCGATAGCCGAAAGTTTATTCAGAGGTGATATGAACATGACAAACTTTTGATTGTGACTCCATTGGGGATGGAGGTACACGTCTGCACAGAGGTAATATGGACATGGCAGTTTTTGTGGACTTAATACTCTGGTGTACTTATGGCTTAGCACAGATGTTAAGTGTAGATGACATCCGATATCAGAGGTAATATGATAGTCGATAGCCGAAAGTTTATTCAGAGGTGATATGAACATGAACTTTTGATTGTGACTCCATTGGGGATGGAGGTACACGTCTGCTAAGAGGTAATATGGACATGGCAGTTTTTGTGGACTTAACACTCTGGTGTACTTATGGCTAAGCACAGATGTTAAGTGTAGATGACAACCGATATCAGAGGTAATATGATAGTCGATAGCCAAAAGTTTATTCAGAGGTGATATGAACATGACAAACTTTTTGTCCGAAAAAATTTTTTACTATAGAGTGATTTTTCTTCTGAAGGATCCACTGGGAAAACTTTTGCGGGACTCATCATTCGGTATTTTCTGTAGTGATTGTCCCTTTGTTTTATAGATGCAAGATGATGACCTTGGCATCGATCAACTCCTGAATTCTTCTTTTTAGCACATAGCAGGCCCTTGTAGGGTCATGAGTGTACTGATGGAAGAGACAATAATCTGGGTCATCGACTTTGCCGGCCCTCTCAGGATATCTGATATTGGGTAGTTGGAGCTTACGTTCCTCTCTCAACATATTGAAGATTTCAATGATGTCATCTTCTTTGAAGGAGAAAGTCCCTTTTGGTCGTAGGGCTCCTGATGCCTGAGTTTTACAGTTTTCCGGGAAGATTGTCGTCGTTGCATCATCTTCGGATCTTGAGGAAATTCTACCCCCGGCCTTTGAAGCCGCCTTATTCTGTCGAGGTAAGTTACCTCTAGACATGTCGTGGCCTTTGGCCACAGATACTGATTTAGCAGGAGCTACCTCTGGTTGTACAGTATTAGATTTTGAAGTTTTGGGTATCGTAAGAGATGCAGTATATCCCAACCCGAAATGAGCTTGTTGATGGTGAGAATTACCATGCACCGGCGTTCGTCTACCTTTTCCATAATATTTAATGCTTGCGGGCTATATCTGTGGGTTTGTATCTTGCCAGTTTCAGACTCGCGAAATTCTTCCTGTATGATCGGGGTGTTCCGCCTATGATCGAAGATTATTGGATGCTGATCGTCGCGAGTTGGTAGAATAATAAAGATAGAATCTTCGTGTGGTCCACCTATCATGACGACATTAGACGTTGATGTATCTTCCCATAAGATCTCCCCGCGTTTGACCGTTAGGGGAACTAAAGTCTGTTTATGACTCTTGTCTTTGCGTTTCTGGATCAGATAATCCCGCAGGTCAGGAGGAGTTGCAGAAGAAGAAGATGATGGCTTGTTCCTTCTGTTCCCATTGTGGGCATGCGGATGATGGGAACCATAGTCTTCTCTGTGTCACCCGTATTCAACAGGTTGGCCATCTGGGTGGCGGATAATCCCCGAGGAGGGTGTCTTTCCGCAATATGAGCCTTCTTTACGCTTAGGGACTTCGCCTGGCATAATTTGGAGCTTCGCTCTGGTTGGCGTAAAGCTGAGGATGTCCTTAGTCGGCCATCAGCGTCTCGCGTAATTTGGAGGGCGTACAGATTGTTCCCTTGCTGGCGTAAAGGCCAAGAAGTTGAGTAGTCCGCCGCTTGCTTTCTCTTGCGGAGATCACAGGGATCATCTGGTTCCCCGTAGAGGTCAGATGTTGTTTTACGCGCAGAGCGTGTCTTGTACTCCTGATTTGGCGCTGAGGCTTTATCAGAAGTTTTGTCTATTCCGCCAGGGACGGGAGACTGAATTTCACGCGCAGAGCGCGGAGTATACTTCTGGGTTAGCGCTGAGGCATTGCCAGAAGTTTAGTCTGTTCTGCCAGGGACGGGAGACTAAACTTCACGCGCAGAGCGCGGAGTATACTTCTGGGTTAGCTCTGAGGCATTGCCAGAAGTTTTGTCGGCCCTGCCAGAGACAGGCGACTGAATTTTACGCGCAAGGCACGGATGGAGCAATGCTACAACCTCATTGGTCGGAGAGATCGAAGAGTCCACAGGAATGGTAGAGGATGTCTTGGGCATCCAGACCTTACACAGCTTCCTGTTGTTTTGGACAGAGAGAGAGTGAGAGCTGCCCCTTGTTCGGAGCATATCTTCGTAGACAGACTGGTCGAACTGGACGACCAGTGTCTTCTTTACGGATCCCACGGATACCGTATCGTGTTGAGCAATAGCTTCCTCATCAGAAGAGAAAGATGTCCCCAGCAGAGTCGCCATCTTGTTTCGGATAATAAACGAGAAAAGATTTGATGAATACGGAAAACAAGGTCTTGTACGAAGACCCGCCCTTCTTTTATGTTTACGAACAAGATTGTACAAATTTGATCCTCCACGAGGATGTCTAAGTACAATTTATTTAATCTGAGTGAATATTGCTATAGGTGTCTGATCTACAGTCGATCACTTTAGCCCTTGGACCACACGATGTTGAAGAAGTGCTGTGGAAGACAGGTAGCAGCTTCGAAGGTTGCTAAAGAGGGTGGATGTCCGATACCAAAGTCGTCGATCCCTTCTCTTTGCCTGAGCTCTGGATTCTCCTCTCTCTCCCTCTCTCTCTCGGCCGTTGGATCTAGTACTGGATCTCTTGATCAGTTTTCAGACCTAACTTCTTCGACCCTCCAATTTATCGACCTATTTCTGATCGTTCGACCAATTTTTCTCCTTTTTAATCCTTCGACCAATTTTTTAACCTTTTTCCTCTGTTGATAGAGGTCTCTATTTATAGAGTTTTAGTGACAGTGACCACTCAATCGGTGTAAAAATCGAGTAGTGGAAAGTACAGCACCCTTTTACACAACGGTTAAAATAACCAATGCCTGCGTATAGATGATCCTTTGAATGAGCTTGTGACGCGGGTCTAACTAAGGGATAGAATGCGTATAACTGCTACAAAGATCATGGCATAAAAACCACGTAGGTAGGTATCCCTCGTGTAGAAGAGGTTAGCATAGAAGCCAATGTTTGTCACCATGGTATAGAAGCCAAATAGTTATCAAACCGGTATAGAAGCCGAATAGGCGTAGAAGCCGAGTGGTCATAGAGGCCGACTGGGCGTAGAAGCCGAGTGGTCATAGAGGCCGAGTACGCATAGAAGTTGAGTGGTCATAGAGGCCGAGTAGGCGTAGAAGCCGAGTAGGCACAGAAGGACGAATGGGCGTAGAAGCCGAGCAGGCACCGAAGCTGAATAGGCATAGAAGTCGCTGCATAACGTGCCAGAATGATGATGTGGACGTCTTAGCCGGAATTACGGCTCTTGGAGATAATCAGATCTCTTGCATTAAATGCAGAGATCTGCCCCCATCCTGTGCATTAAATGCAGATGCTTGTCTTTAAGATTTGCCATCATTCTGCGCATTAAATGCAGATACGTACCTTAAACCCTGTGCGAAGAGTAACCGCTGTCGTGCAAGTCTGTTCGTCTTCTGTGGAGCGTAAGGAGCTCACGTTTGTCTGTGTAAAACTAGGCAGCGTATTCCCTTGTATGTGTAGGAGCAGCTCTCGCAAAAGGGATGTCACTAAACGACGGTTCGGTGACATTTAATCAAATCTCCTGCATTAAATGTGGAGATCTGCCATCATCCTGCGCATTAAATACAGAGGCGTGTTTTGAAGGTCTGCCACCCTTCTGTGCATCAAACGCAGAGACGTGCCTCAGGCATCTGTCAGTATTCGGCACATTAATTGCAGAGACGTGCCTTGAGGGCCTGTCACCACCCTGTGCTTTTAAATGCAGAGACGCGCCTCGAGTTCCGTACGGAGTGCTGCTTTTGATGTGGCAGGCGGTTTGTCTTTCGCGGAGCGTAAGGAGCTCTCATCTGCCTGTGTAAAACTAGGAAGCGTATTCCTCTGTGTACGTAAAAGCGATTTACGCAAGGAAAATTACAGTAAATAATAGCCTGGGTTGCAGTGCCGCGCCATCATTTATAGCCGTCGCCTGTGTAGTCGAGCAGTATCCTTTTGTCAAAAGTTGAGACGTCAGGTTCATTGCAGGTTCTAACAGGTTTATTACAGAGAATACGAAGCGTCCCTCGTACACTTCAATGCTGCATTGAAAGCGGATGAGTTTTACACCATAAAGGCGATGAAGCACCATGTTTAAGCTGAAGCAGCCTGGACATACTGCCCTACGCGGATGGTCCTCGAGCCTATATTTTACGCTGTGCTTGGCGGAGAAGCTCTGTTTGCACGTCGAAGGCTCTGAAGTCCTCTGTTTATGCTGCTTTGCATCAATATGCTGCGTAGATCTATCCACGTATTTTTCAAGCTTCTACAACGCATAACAGAAGATGCGTAAAAAACTCCTTAGCATTTAAGTTGAAGATCCAAACTGTCATATTGTCTTAGACGAGGAGTCGCGTAGAATTTCTGAACTATCACTTCTTTGATACGAAGAATTCTTGTTCAGATTATCATCTTTACGAATGGTTTTCCCGAAAATCCCTTGAATAAGGCGAGAAATTTCTGTCGACCAAGCCATACTTGAACTTTTGTAAAGTATTCTGACTGGAATTTGGATGAACTTCCAAATGACCCAAGAAGAAGAGTCATCTTCAATGCTGAACTCTATATATTTTAGGTACTTGGAATGTTTTACAGCCAAAAGGGAGCGTCTTCTGTGTAAACCCTCGTAACTGGCCATCTGTAGCTTTTGAGCGTAGAATCGTAGATTTGTAGCCTCTGAGTGCAAAAAAGCTTCTGAGCAAGAAATCATAGATTTGTAGCCTCTGAGCATAAAGTCGTAGGTTTGTAGCCTCTCAATCGTAAAAGCTACTGAGTGTAAAAGCATCTGGGCGTAAAACCATAGACGTATAGCCTCTGAGCATAAAACCGTAGATTTGTAGCCTTTGAGCGTAAAAATCTCCTTAGCATAAAATCATAGATATGCTCTATGCGTAAATTCTGTATCCACTGACTGTCCGTCTTCCCTAAATGATAGGCTGACGTGGTCCCAAATCATAACAGAATATTAAATATCGTATTTGGTTAGGGATTCGAAGAGTTATCCAAACTCTATAAATAGTCTGATGTCCTGAGAGAGAAAACGTTTATCTGTCTTCACAAAACCCTTGCTTTCCAAGAACCCTTCTTCTTTACCTCTTTCGTGAGAACTCAGAATCGCCATGGCACCTAAACAGACTTCCACTGCTAAAGGAAAGAAGGTCTCTTCCTCTTCCCGCTTCGCTGCTCAAGAGCGAGAAACTCCCATTAGGCTGAACGAACCACGATCGGAACGCAGCGCTCCGCCGTCGAGACGTGCTCCAAACATTACAGGTAGAGACTTCGGGAGAAAACAAAATCATTCGCACACGTTGTACGTGCACGCGCAAGATTCTCTTTCCTACTGAGAGCCTCTTTGAGGAAGGTGATGTACGGAGAGGTTTTATTATTACGCGCACATTCCTAATGTGTCGGCGTAAAAACTCCAAACTTTTGCAGTCTGGCATAAAAACTCAGACTGTCGAGATTTGGTGTTTACTATAAACTTTGAGTTTTACGCGCTGGATATGAGTACCAGCGTAAAAATTCAAATTTTGTCAATCTAGCGTAAAAGTACAGATTGTTAGATACTGCCAACCTTGAGTTTTACGCAATAGAAAATAGTTTCCTGCGTAAGACTCAATTTTTTGCAGTCTTGGCGTAAAAGCTCAGACAGATAATCTTTGGCGTAAAAAGCAAGAGTCTAGCGTCTAGTGTAGAAACTGACTTGTTCTCTTGTATTTTGTAGTGGACTTACAGATTTGTCCTTTGGCTGAAGTTATGGGCTCTACTGCCGGGATGTTGAGCTCAAACTATTTGGAGGACTTGTCCCATGTGACATTCCCTATTTCTGGAGCCAATTATCTTGAAGAAAGGGGAACCCTTATCTCGTCCTAGGGAGAACGCATGCTGCTGAGTATGATCAGCGGGGAGCCCCCGACATACATAGACGGGACGGAGTATAAGAAACTTGGTTTCTTATTCGGGGATGTTATCGACAAACAATCCCAGACCAAGCCCAAGAAGGAGGATTGGATGTTTACTGTTGAGGGCACGGTGATGTATCTGTCCAGGATGCCCAGGGATTATCCCATCTCTGCGTTCTTCCATGCCACACATCCTAGGAAGATGTCATGGGTTCTGACTCCCGATCTTCACGGCCGTCCGGGGAAGATCCTATATAACAAAGGGTTGAACCAAGGAGCTTTTATGAGCAGACCTTCTAGCCCAGTTGTGCCCTTTAGGGGATTACTGTCGGGTAGTATCCCGAGTGAGGATACGTCGCTGATCCAACCGGTTCAGATGTCAACCTTCTGCAACGACTTTATGGGTCAGAGAGGAATGTACCCCAGGGTTAACCCTCGAACCAGCGAATGGCTTAGCTAGGGGAATCTTCGATGGGCCAGTTTAACTGTCTGGGCCTTGAAGCACTTCCAGACGGAGCTGGAAAGTATTAGCTTGTTCGCGGCTGTGAGCGCCACAAGTGTTGGGCTGCTTGTCAACCCTAACTTGTTTTTAGCCTTGATGGAGCGATACAACTCACTCACTGGGACTTTTCCTACTCCACTAGGTGAGTTGGGCTTAGCCCTTCATGAGATGGCCGAGATTTCAAGGCTGCCAATGGGGGACACTCCTTATAAGGAGTACGTCCCTACAAACAGGGAGTTGAGGGATACAAACCCTCGTGCAGTGGTAGTGTATCAGGAGTTGATGTGCCATTATCTTGCCTGTACCACTTTCTACAAGGAGCCCTCTGATTTGGCCTACATCAACAAGTGGGCAACCTATCTCTTCTTCCACCAGGCCAGAAATATTAAGCCAGACAAGGTGGTAGATAGCCGAGATAGGCCTTTGAACCTCCTGAGTATGCAGAATGCTGATACGGTCGATGACCTTATTGAAGACGCAGGGGCTTCAGATCATTTTTTTAAGAGGAGATAGGGGGTTATACTGCAGGCACAAAAGCCTTCAGTTATATGAGGCATTGTCACAAGCCACTGTCAAGAGAAGCTCAATTGGATGGCTTCCTCTCTGTCTGGCTTCGTCGCTGGGTAGTGCCTGGCATAGCGTCTGCAGATCGCATCCATCACAACACCTTATGGCCTGCAGTACGTTTAGTGTTCAGAGCAAGACTGGACTTGCTTTCCACTACGGTATGTAGAATACAAGCAGGCCTGAGGGCCCTTACTGATGGGCTGCTCGCTGATGAGACGTAGCGTGAAAGCTTTTCCCGGGTGGAATTACCCTTCCTATACATGATGGGATGGTAGATTCTTCACAACCCTAGGGTGATGTCTCCTGGTCCTGCCAGCGGTTCAAAAAATAACTTCTTGTTGAATTACAAGAATTCCTCTTGGAACGTGGCGACCGTCACAGATTGCCAGCGGGCGTTAAACGTTGCCCACAGCTAGAAGTTCTTCTGTATCGTCCCCCCGTACATATCAATCAACAGGGGAAGAAACTTAAGGATGAGGGCCATGGGAGGACCATTCTTTCTCCTGAAGCCTTCTACTGATTGGTCTGTATTAGACCTTCCCATTTGCGGTACAGAAGTGATGACCACTGCTACCTGGAGCCTTATTTTTCCAGTCGGTTCGCTAAGCAGTTTGGGTATGATCAGCTACATGTGGGGAATGCCATTACCAGCTTCAAGTCCAAAGGTGGACTTATTGATGGAGCCAAGGGATGGTGGTACTTCATCACGGGTTGTACTGGTGCAACTTTTGCTGTACCCGCGACTTCTCTTTCTATGGAGTTGCGTATCCTTCACTCCTATACGCAATTCTATACGTCCATAAATATCTTCCATCGTGATTTTGATGTGCATAAAAGTTTTAGGATGCCCTCCCATAGGTCTACTGCCAGGGAGGAGGTTCCGTCTGTTTCCTCGGATGAGAATGAGGATACCGTCGGGGCAGACGAGTTCTTGATAACAATACCGAGAGGCATAATAACTCCGCCAGCTGAGCCTCTCGTTATCCCCCAGAAACGGAAGGCTTCAACTCTGAAAGAGCCTTCCCCTCGCAAGAAGAAGACTGCCGGAGGTCTGAGAAGGGATTCCACCAGGGGGCTCCTAGGAGCGAGCCTGTCGTTTCTCCTGTTGGGGATGATTCTTTGATTAGAGGTCATTCCCCTTTTAAAGAAGTCACCTCCACAGTTCCGGCTGACAGTGCCGGAGATTCTTTGCTCGAGATCGCTACTACTACTGCTTCTGGTAGTGCTACGAGATCACCTTCAAGGCTGAGCATAATAAGATTCTATATACCTTTATCCAGACCAATAACGGGAGTAACCCCTGCCTCGTTTGTAAGTATTTCCAGCGAGATTCCACCCGATGAGTCTCGAGTGGATCTTGGTGAAGACTGGGAAGACTATCCGCAAGTGTCAGTTGGTGCACCCTCTTCTCCAGGTATGACAACTCGCTTAGCATCATTAAGAAATAATTTAGCTGTACTGGCTGCGGACGCGACATATATACCATCGACCATGGGTAAATATTGTTTTTATGCCTCTTTTTAGAAAAATTAACATCAGTTTGATATTAACTTTCTCTTGTCTTCTTTGCAGGTGCAGACATCTACAGGGAGGGTGGAATTGACGCAATCTTTGATTTTGTTACGGACCCATCATATGAAGTGGCGGAGTCCAACGTTGAGGGAGCAAGATTTGATACTGCCGATCTTTTATCCGCAATATTTTCGGATGTTGTTCCGCCAGTACCAGTCCAAATAATATCGGAGGAGGATGAGCCGGTTGTCTCGATTGTGCCTCCTTTGTCGAGCATGCCAGAACTTCGACCATTGTTGGTGCCTCTTCTTTTGTTGCACAATCTGTTGAAGTGACGACTGTGGCAACATCCTCTGCAGTCATTCATGGGGGAAGATTCACCAATATCGCAGCCACTCCCAGCGTCCATTCGAATCTCGGCATGCTAGTTGAGCAGTTTACTAGCATTTTCTACATCACTTTAAAAATGCTGATATCGATGGTGCTGGAGAAGAATCTAGGCTTCGAGGCTCTGAAGATGTCCTCCAATCTCACTATAACACAGATTAGAAATTTCAGTGACGCTGAAAGGGCTAATGCGCTAGAGCAAATAGTTAATGGTTTAGAACAACCTATTAACGAATATTTGCAATTATCTCGAGGCAGCATCGACGACCTAATTCAGGCAGAATATGAATCCCTGACTGCGTAGTTTGTTGAACAGATAGAATACTTAAATAAATCCATCCAGACACAGAAGTAGGAGATGGATGAAGGGAAGGCCGTCTTGGAGGAGGTTATTCCTCTTCAAATAAAGTGCAAGGCCGAACATGGGGGAAATGAAGCGAGGGTCCGTAAACTGGAAGCCAAACTCGCTCAGGCAAAGGAGTGGGCTTTCCAGTCATCGGCAGCTCTAGATGTGGTGAATGGCCGACTGGATACAGCTTAGCAGAACATGGCACGTGCAGGAGTCACCTGCGCCGGTTTTGTTAAGGCTCAGTCCGAACTGTCCCTCCTGAGCAATGACGAGGTACGACTGGATCGGGCTCGTGCTAACGTCTTGAACTCCAAGACCGAGAGGATGGCTACTTTGGTGCGACAGATTTGCGATTTAACTGTTCCTTCCCAATGATGTAGTCCTTTGCTTTTTTATGTAATTTGCTCTTCCCGGAGATAATAAAGAGACTTTATCTGACTTTGGTGGACCCATTATTTTTTAATATAAATAATAGGCTAGGGTAAAAGTAATATCAGAGGTAATATGGACGTGATATACTTTCGGTAAGCTTCAGCTGGATATATCTATTCAAAGGTTATATGGACATGATAGAATATGATCCAACTAAATTTGTGTACAAAATACTATCAGAGGTAATATGGACGTGATAGTTTTTGATGTTTCAACTTAGTTAAACATATCTATTCAGAGGTTATATGGACATGATAGAATATGATCCAACTAAATTTGTGTACAAAATACTATCAAAGGTAATATGGATGTGATAGGTTTTGACGTTTCAACTTAGTTAAACATATCTATTCAGTGGTTATATTGACATGATAGAATATGATCCAACTAGTTCTTTTGGACATATTATTGTCAGAATGAGATCTTCACCATACTCCGTTGAGCAAAGGAGATTAAGCATAGTACCTCTTCAGGAATTTGCCGTTGATAGGAGCCATTATCAGATCTCCGTTAGGCTTGGCTAATCTGTAGGCGCCATTTGAAAACGTCGTTTCAATCACATAAGGGCCCTCCTATTTGGGCTAGAATTTACCCTTACTGTTGTGTGTAATGATCATTGGCCTTTTCACAGCTAGAACTAGCTCGCCAACTTTGAACACTCTCTCCTTCACTTTTTGATTAAAAGCTCTGGAGATACGTGCCGGGTAGAATGCAATGCGCTGTTGAGCTTAAAGGCTTTTCTCGTCTAATCCTTCTAGCTCTTGACGCCATAGACGATCATTATTTTCCTGAGTCAACTCATTAGCGACTGCTATTCTGAGTGATAGAATTTGGATTTCAATGGGGAGAACTACTTCACACCCGTAGACTAATGAGAATAGGGTACAACCCGTCGGTGCTCGTACCGTTGTACGATATGCCCAGAGGCACTCTCCCAGCTTCTTATTCCAATCTCTTTTGTTCGAAGAGACGAACTTTTTCAAGAGTTTGATAATGGTTTTGTTGAAAGCTTCCGCCAAACCATTAGCAGCAGGATTGTATGCCGTAGAGGCCATATTTTATATCCGATTTTTATCGCAAAATCGGTGAAACACTTGACTGATGAATTGAGGCCCATTGTCATGAATTATCCTTCGGGGTACCCCAAAGCGATAAATGACATGATGCTTGATATAGCTGATTACGTTGGATGTCTTCTCCTTGGCAAGAGGGATTGCCTCTGTCCATTTGGAGAAATAATCCGTAATAGCCAATATGAATCGATGTCCTCTAGAAGAAGACGGTGAATAGGACCAATGATATCCATACCCCATGCTTCAAAAGGCCATGATGCAATCGTATGATATAAATGTTCAGAAGGCTGATGTATAAAATCTGTATAAACTTGGCAGGCCTTGCATTGTCTTGCATATTTTACTGTATTTGCGATCATAGTAGGCCAGTAGTAGACCATCCTCCTGATACGATCCTGTAACTTAGGACCGGGTTGATGTGCTCCACATACACCATCGTGAGCTTCTCGGATAACCCGCCTTGCATCATCATCAGAGAGACATCGTAATAGCAGTCCATTATATGTTCGGCTATATAGATATTGTGAAGATGCATCAAAATAGAAGCGTAATGATCGTATTTTGATGGATACTGCTTCTTTAGGATCCTCTGGTAAGATTCTGTATGCCACGAAGTCTATAAAGGGACTTCTCCAGTCTCTCTTGGGAGGAACCATGTTTACAGCGTAGCTGCGTTCTATGTGAAAGTTATTTTTCACACAGAACAGATCTCTGTTGAGAAGAATCACCGAATTCTGCCTCCTTATAAGAATAGCTAGATCTGCAGCTAGACTGGCTAGGGTATCAGCTTCTAAATTTTGAGATCGAGGCACATGCTCTAGGAAGAACCCTTTGAAAGACATGGCTATCTCGATCGTTGATTGGTGATAAGGAATGAGGTCTGGATTGCGGACTTCATATATTTCTCTGATCTAATTGACGATCAGCAGAGAATCACCGAAAGCTTCCAGGTATTCGACATCCAATTCTTTAGCGACTTGGAGCCCGATTAGTAGAGCGTTATACTCTGCCACATTATTAGAGCAGGGTTTGCTAAGAGAATATGCTCGATAGATGACGAGTTTATCAGGAGTGACCAGGAAAATTCCTACTCCTGAAACCATATTTCCCCTGGGGCCATTTTTGGAGGCACTATCGAAGAATAGCTGCCATGTATCACCTTCCATTGCGGAGTTACATTCTGCAACTTCGTCGAAAATATCCTCGTATAGTTTGGAGGTTTCCAGAATCGGATGAGCAGCTAAGAAATCAGCCAATGCTTGTCCTTTGATGGACTTCTGAGGGACATACACCATATTATACGGTGTTAATAACATTGCCCAAGTTGCGAGTCGGGAATTCAGAACGCTCGGCTTGTTCATCAATACCCGAAGAGGATTGATTCTGGAGATGATAAGAATAGCCTGGCCCGTAACGTAATGTCGTATTTTTTGAATGGCGAACATTAGGGCCAAGCATTCTTTTTCCACTGGATTGTACCGGTGTTCAGCTCTGACCATCATCCTGCTTAAATAGTAGATAGCCTGTTCATGACCCTCATTGTTCTTCTGTGCGAGGAGAGCCCTTAGAGAATGATCCATTACTCGAACATACAGAAAAAATGGTCTTCCTGTGACGGGAGATACTAGAACTGGAGGATTGGTGAGGTAGCATTTGATATCATTAAATGCTTGCTGACAGGCTTCGTCCCTATATGAATGACACACCTTTCTTCATCAGGCAAGAAAAAGACTGACATCTTCCAGAGAGGTTGGATATGAATCTCCTGATATAAGCCAGACGACCTTGAAGTCCCCTGAGTTCCCTCAGATTATGGGGTGGTTGCATTTCTAAGATGGCATTTACTTTATCAGGGTCCACTTGAATGCCTTTAACGGTAATAACAAATCCCAAGAATTTGCCACTGGATACACTAAGAAAGGACTTTGTAGGATTCATTTTGAGTTGATATTGGCGCATCAACTTGAATACTGTCTTCAAGTCCTGGATGTGATTATCCTTGAGGCAGCTTTTGACAGCAATATCGTCTACGTAACATTCCACTATTTTGCGTAAATGCTCATAAAATATGTTACTCATAGCTCGTTGGTACGTAGCCCCAGCATTCTTCAGTCCAAAGGGCATGACCGTATAGCAATATACCCCCAATGGTGTCCGGAAGGCAGTATGCTTCTCGTCTTCAGGATGCATCTTGATTTGGTTGTATCCTAAAAATCTGTCCATGAAAGACATGCACTCAAAACCACACGTACTATCGATCATGACATCTGTAATGGGAAGAGGGAACTTATATTTAGGGCAGGCTGCATTCAGATCTCAAAAATTGATGCAAATACGCACTTTCGCACTTTTCTTCAAGACTGGGACAACATTGGCGACCCAGTCAGGATGTTGTTCTTCCCGGATGAACCCACAGGCTATCAGCTTCCTGATTTTAGTTTCGATGGCATCCATCATATCCGAACGAAACCGGCATTAATGTTGCTTCACAGGTTCGAATTGGGCAATATGTTGAGCTTATGGGTAGCTACTTTAGGATCAAGTCCTGGTATATCTTCATAATTTCACGCAAAGACATCGATATATTCTTTTATCAGCTGGATTATTTCTTCCCTTTCTTCTTCGAAAAGATTGTTACTGATAAATATCGATTTTGGTGAAAGTTCGTCCCCAATATCGATTTGGATAACTTTATCCTCAGTGGGCGGTTCTCTCTGCTCAAACCGGAGTTTCCATTGTGTATCCATTTGCTGAGCCCAAGAGTCATTCTTAAACGGTTCAGATTCTTGTTCGTCTGCTTCGAGAGAATCTGTCAATACCGTATTTACTAATGATGTTTGTTTGAGACCAGCATGAGCCGGAGGACGACGAGTCATCTTGAGAAGAGAAAAAGATATCCTCCCTTGACTCAGAAATCGTGAGGGAAATGGTATACCCTAACCCAAAACGAGTTCGTTGACAGTAGGGATCAACCTATAACGGCATTCGCCTGCCTTTCCCGTAGTTGAGGCCTGGTTCTGACTTCAGATCATAACCCATACTTTGCATAATCTTCAAAGCTAGTGGGCTATATCTGTGAACTTGTATTTTTCTAGCATCGGACTCGCGGGAATTTTCTTGTACAGTAGTCGGTTTGTTGTGCATGCGACAGAAGACTATTGGATGCTGATTGCTGCGAGTAGGTAGGATAATAAAGATAGAATCTTCATGTGGCCCGTATGTCATGATGACATTGGATTTTGATGCCACTTCCCATACATACGGATGATAGGAGTCTATAGCTTCCAAGATTTTTTGTGCTATAGGTTCTATATCGTTATGGAGGGAGGATTCCTGATTTGGAATTTGAGCGTCAATATAATGGATAGGAGAATCTTTATTATTGTCAGAAACCACGTTCCTGGTTATATTTACATCAGTTGGCTTCTTGTTGCACCGGAGGTTGATGACCAAAGGTGGAGGGTTCTGGTTCAAAGTGATCACTAGGGGATCATCTCCTCCTCCTGATTTGGTTTTGTTCAAGTGGATAGCCATGGGTTCCATGACTTTCGGACGGGTAGTCCGCCCTTTCACCTGGATCGACAGGGGTTGCTCGGAAAGGGTTCTTCTGGCTCTCAGTGGGATTCCTCTTCCATCTTACCTGACACCTTCTTTATGTAGTCTTGGGTGTACAACATGGCATAAAAATAGTAGGACTCTACTCCTTTGAATGGGTTAAGGTCAGCAAACTTCGTTTGTACTGTTCCTTGGGCATCGACATATTTGAAGCATTGATGTAGAGTCGAAGGAACAATATTGTGTTCGTGGATCCATGGTCTGCCCAGCAGAATGTTGTAGGATACCTCTAAATCAATGACATAACATGTAGCCACTAATCTAAGATCCCCGATCTGGATCCTCAGACGAATCTTCCCCAACGGCTTACTTTTTTTGGCGTTGAAGCCTACGATTGTAGTGGTGGTGTAAGCCAGTTCGCTGGTAGGAATCTCCAGCGGTCTGAACAGACTATGAGGGATGATACTGATCGATGATCCCGGATCTATATGAATCCGGTCTACCCCCATGGAACCGACGTATCCGGTGTAATAGAGGGGCCTGTCATGCTTGTTATGTTTCAACAACATGTCATCTTGAGTAAACGTGATGTTAGGGACCACTTCCATCACACTATGGCATTGAGGACATGCCACAGGTTCTTTATCGGGGGACTTGAGCTGAGTCAAGCATACATCCGCTTGCATTAACGCTTCACTCAAGGCTTGATGAGTGTCTTTGGAAAGCCTGAGTAGTTCAAAAATGGATAGTCTGGCCGGTGTATTAGCCAATTGGGCCAGGATGTCGAAGTTATATGGTTTCTCCAAACCTTTGTTTTGAATATTCTTTAAAGGTTTATCAAAACACACTTCTTTTTGCTTGCCCTTGTCTACCGAAGTTGGTCTAAAAGGACCCGCCTCTGGTATGACAGGTTCAGGCTTTGGAAGTCTGGCAGCTGAAGTATTTGCCGTTGTATCTTCCTGATTTCCTCCATAGTCCTTGAGGTAGGCTTTCCCTGAACGGGTTCCGGTAGCCAAAGCCTCTTCTTCTGATGTCGAGGATATTGCAACCATATGGCATGGTTTATGCCTCGAGTTCTTTTTAGACCTAGCCTTAGTAGCTGGAGTCTCTTCCTCGATCTCTGATACCAGATCAGGATGAACCCATATAATCTCACCACGCTGGGTAGTTAGGGGTACCAGGTCATGATTTTGACCCCTGGCCGGAGGGAGATTAACAATGTTCATCATCGTCCAGGAAATAGGTACAACCCAATCCGAAACTTCTTAAGGAGACAGATTATCGAATTGGAGAAAGATCATGTTGGCAGTGACCGTCTTCTCGCTATTATGTAGAGTGATGGCCTTAGTGTCGATCAACTCCTGGTGATGTATGTACCTAACAAGCCTTGGTGGGGTGATATATGTACCTATAGAAAATATAGTACTTAGGGTTATTGGTACTGCCGACTTCATTAGGCCGCTTTACCTCGGGGAGGGTGAGCTTGCCGCTTTTGATTAGACAATCGAATATGCTCGAAATATCGTCGTCGTCAAAAGAATATGCTTCAATGGGCTTAGAAGTCTCAGGTTTCGTCTGTGTGGTTGCTGAATTTTTTTGCCTGGACGTATTGATCGCCAGAGCTTCTTTTCCTTTGGGACCACGAGGATGGTCGCTATTGGAGGATGACCTCTTCCTTCTATCAGAGGTAGAGATCATGATTCCATTATCATGCGTCTTCCGACTATTGTCTTCAGCGGCTACCGCTGAGATGATAAACGAGGGCCAATCATGGAACTGATATGGTCCTGTGAACACCAAGATTAGTGGAAGAAGGTTCTTCCTGCAAATGTCCACCAATGTCGAATCTGAAACTCCGGAAGGCATTTGTAAAGTGGCCTGACAAAAACGTTCGATGAAAGTACGAACGTTCTCTTTTTCCTTCTGCTTCACTTCGATAAAAGAGGACATAAACATGTCCATCCCTCCTTCGTAGAATCATGCAAAGAATAGAGTCTTAAAATCTTCAAAGAAAGTAATGCAGTTGTCCGTAAGACTATGGTACCACTGATAAGCCACTCCAGAAAGACAGCCTTTAAACACTTGAGTGAGAAGGGCGTCATTCCCTTGCAACCTCACCGTCATCAAGCTGAAGTAGTTCATGTACTGGCTCGGTGACGTCTTTCCCTCAAACAAAACCATAGCCTGTGGTTTATATTTAGGTGGAAAAGGGATCTCATCCCAGATAGCTGGATATGGTTGGTTGATTCCCAATTTCTTGAGCTAATCCTTATGCTTCAAGGCATCAAATTGGGCTTTCAATTTCTGCACTGCCTACAGCGGATATTCAGCTGGTAAAGGGACCGCAGAGTGGTGAGAGATCGGTTGTATCGTAACTCCAACAGGAGGCAATACATTCTCCGAGTTAGGAAGTGGAGGAGCTGCTGATTCTTGATTTAGAACAGGCTCCTGGTTTGCATTGGATGGTGGTAGGTCCACCCCTACACGTATTTGAGTCGGAGGGACCGATGCTTGAGCTATAGCAGCTGTATGTTGAGTCAGCATCATCTGGTGTATATTCTCCATCATGGAATGCATCTTTTTCAATGATGTTTCCAATACAGCGATGCGTTGCTCAGTACTTACTGATGGGGAAGCCTCTTCGCGTTCATCTCTAATGGCATAGACTCCTATTTCTCTGGATGCTATGGAAGGATCAGTATAGATCTTCGTAGAGATTAAATCTATACTTTCAGCATCCGATTCGGGAAATTGGAGACCCCAGTGTCGGAATCAGAAGAATATAAAGTCGGTTGTCGTGACCTTGAACGAGTGTTATGAAACATACCAGCTTCAATATTCTCAAGGAGTCTGTTGAATCTCCTTTGGCTTGGAGTCCTAGAGGGATGACGTCTTGAATTTGACCTTCCTCTAGAAATGTGTGAAGCCATGTTCACTGATACGAATGTAGGCTCTTCTTCCTATAAAGACAAAGAGTAGTTCAACCGGTCAAAAACTGACCATTTTGCTTTAGAACAGCAATAGTTAACTACAATTTTAGAAGATTCCCTATCTTTGCACTTCTGGATCAAGAAATTATACAAGTTAGGAGGATTAACAGAAGAAGAAGAAGAAGGCTTATTCTTCCTTTTTATATCAGTTGGAATGCGGATATTGGGAACCATAACTCTCTCCCTGCCATACATATACAGTAGTTCAGCCATATGAGTAGCACATGATCCATGAGGAGCGTATCTATCCACAAACAGGGCCTTCTTCATGTTGAAAGGCTTATCCTGGTGTAGTCTAGAACTTTGCACAGGTTGGCATAAAACTGAGGAAGTCCTTAATCGGCCATCAGCATTCCGCGTAATCTGAAGAGCAGGCAGATTCTTCTCTTGATGGCATAAAAGCCGAGAGGTCGGGAAATTCGCTACTTATTTTCCCTTACGGTGATTGCAGGGACCATCTGCCTCATTGTAGAGGTGAGATGTATTTTTATGCATGGGGCACTTTTAGAATTTCTGAATTGGCGCTGAGGCCTTATCAGAAATTTTGTCTGCCATGTCACAGACGGGAGACTACATTTTACGCGCAGGGCGCGGAGTAGACTTCTGGATTGGCACTTAGGCATTGCCAGAAGCTTTGTCTGCCATGTCACAGACGGAAGACAGAGTTTTACGTGCGGGGCACGGAGTAGACTTCTGGATTAGCACTGAGACATTGCCAGAAGCTTTGTCTGCCATATCACAGACGGGAGACAAAGTTTTACGCGCGGGACGCGCAGGTTGAGATGCTACAACCTTGTTGGTCGGAGAGAAAGAGTCCGCAGGGATGGCAGAGGATGTCCGGGGCATCCATACTTTACGCAATTTCCTGTTGTCTTGGACAGAGAGGGAATGAAAGCTACCCCCTGCTCGAAGCATGTCTTCGTAAGCTGATTGGTCGAATTGGACGACCATAGTCTTCTTCGTTGATCCTATGGATACAACATCGTGTTGAGCAATGGTTTTTTAGTGATATGAGAAAGTAGTCCCCAGCAGAGTCACCATCTTATGTTTGATAATAAACAAAAGAAATTAAAACTAGGTTTATACGAAACCCTTTCTTTGGGTTACAAACAAGAAAAAGAAGTACAATTATCCTATACTAGGATGTTGAGTACAAAAATTTAATTCTGAAGAAATATTGCTATAGGAGTCTGATCTGCGGTCGATCACTTTGTCCCTTGGACCATACGATGACGAAGAAGTGCTGTAGAAGACGAAAAAGAAGCTTCAAAGACTGCAGGAGGGATTGAACTCTCGTTGCCAAAGCCCTCTATATGTGCTCTCTTGACCTTGACCTCTGTTGTTCTCCTCTCTTTCGTCGGCTGTCTCTCTACTGTCCTCGATTCGACCTTTCGACCTCTTCCCCCTGACCTCCGTGACCGAAAGTCTTTATTTATAGAGTTCAGCTACAATCGGCGTAGAAACCGAACAGCGGAGAGAACTGCACCTTTTACGCGGCGGTTATAATAACTGCTACCCACGTATGAATGATCTCTTGAATTGGCGTGTGACGCATATCCCATTATGAGGTAATGCGTATTATCGCTCATCAAAGATCACGACATGTAAGCCACGTAGATAACTGCTCCTCGCATAGAAATGGTTGGCATGAAAGCCAAATAACTGTCTCGTTGGCGTAAAAGCCAAATAGCTGTTCTGATGGCATAAAAGCCAAGTAGCTGTCATATTGGCGTAGAAGCCAAATAGGTGTCATGTTGGCGTAGAAACCAAATAGCTGTCAAGTTGGCGTAGAAGCCAAGTAGGCGTAGAAGCCGAATAGTTGTCAAGTTGGCGTAGAAGCCAAGTAGCTGTCAAGTTGGCGTAGAAGCCAAATAGCGTAAAGCTTGATGCTTTGCAAATATAGCCCGAGTCGGCGTATTTCAAGGAGATAGCGTACGGCGTGCTCCTATAGCTGAAAATAGCCTGGTTGGCATAATGTACGGGGATGGTGATGTGGACGTATTAGCCCTAATTATAGCTCACCCAGTCTTTGAAAGTAGAACCAAATCTTGTGCATTAAATGCAGATATCTGCCCCCATCTCGTGCATTAACTGCAGAGACGTGCCTCGAGTTCTGTACGAAGAACAGCTTTTGACGTGGCAGTTGGTTTCGTCTCTTCCTGAGCGTAAAAGCTCATCTCTGCCTATGTAAAACAGCCAGCGTATCCCTTGGATGCGTAAATGATGTCTTATATCAAGGATTGTGTCACTAAACGACAGTCTGGGGCTCTATATAGAATTATCATTACAGCCGTCCTCTCGATCATCGTGCAGCTCTCTATCAGGAGTCAGGTTCTCTGCTTCAACTAACAGGTTCATTCGAGGAATATGAAGAGATCCTCGTACAAATTCCCGCTGCATTAAAAGCAGATAGAATATACGCTGAAATGGCGATGTAGCAACATTTTTACGCCAAAGCAATCTGGAAATACTGCGTTACGCAGGTTGTTCCGGAGCTATATTTTACGTTGAACTATCGTTGAATCTCTGTTGTACGCCGATGGCTCTAATGTTATGTTTCATGCCACCCAGTGCTGGAGCTCTGTTTTACACAGGCTTCCTGCATATCGAGGGTTTTACGCGTATGATTCCCTAGCGTATTTTTCATGCTTCTACACTCGCCATCTCCCCCAGAACCCACTACACAACGCCTGAACGCCGGAGTTTGACCCACTCGACTGAACTGGGCACCCCCTTCGCGATGAGCTCGACACGCACGTCTCGTCCCACGTACACAGGTTCGAGTTCTCCCTCTTGCGTACATGTACACGTACGAGCAGACACATATTCTTCAATTGTATGCATACGTGTTTTAGTTATGATTAGTATACGCATATTGTATAGTATATGGGTGTATGTATGTATGTACGTATTAGTATATGTAATTAGTATATGAATAATATATAATTGGTATATATATATATATATATATATATATATATATATATATATATATATATATAATATTTCTCAATTAGTATATATATACATATGTATATGTATTGTATATGTATTCCCTAGTATATGTTTAATATTTATACATATAGTATAAATTCAATTAGTATATATACATATATCTATTATATATGTAATTAATGAGTATTAATGTATATATTAGTTAAAAATATGCAAAATATATCTATGTGCTAGATTACCCGAGTGTAACCACGGATACCCGTAGTTACATTGACCTGTGACCAAGTAGCATGATAGCAGACTGCCACATGTACACTGACGTACTGGCTTGACCCATATTATTTTTGACTGTCTGATCTTGCACAATAATTGCAGACGTGACACCTATGCAGCTAAACGCACACTTGACCCTGCTAGTTGACCAGTATCACCCCTAGCGTACCCTTTGCGTCCAGTGTAAATATGGTTGTGTCTGTGCTAGTATAATGGCTGATGTTGTGTTGTATTATATTATATGTATATAGGATATTGGATTATTCTGTGCGACTTTTGAAGCAGGTTATTGGTACTACGTAGCTTTCTTGCCAGGCAAGTATACCTTGCCATTGTACTGTTATTCATATTCCATATGTTGTATGCATCTTTATTTTATGTCATTTAGTTCATGTATTTTAACTGCTATATAAATAGCGCAACCAAGGAAACTTGGGTGCAACGACGGTGTCGTCGTGATTTGTTTTTATTAAGTATATACATTGACCTTGTTTATGAGACCCCCCAATTATCATGAATCATCATTAGGTCAGCTGTTATACGAGTGTGAGTCTCATATAGATCACGAACTTGCGTGACAGGTCTGGCCTCCTGTACGTATGGGCCGTGCGTTAGGGATAACTACTGATAGAAACTTTGTATGCTAGAAGAATTAGCAGTTATTAGTAGTCCATGGACATAGACTATTGTAGTACGGTGGTCCAATCCTTGTTCTTGTTTGGTTGCAGGGTTGGGCTATTACACTACAGATAGGCTATGAACCAAATCGTGTCATGGATGTGACATGCTTAGAGCATGGGGTGGGGAGAACAACAAGTAAGATATTTGGGCTCCTTTGCACTTTTCTTTTGTAACCCGGACGCTCCGCTGGAGATACGGGCGGTGATGACCACTATATATTATATATTATCAGGCGGCCTCTGTCGTTCAAAAGATGACATACTTTTTAGGCCCCTGGATCTCCAAGAGAACCATGCCAATCCCATTTTAGCCTGATAGCCCACTTGTTGGAAAGTTGTTCTCAAACTGCATTCACTTAGACGGTTAGGCAACCTATTGGATATTTATTTCAGTACTTTATTGGCATGCTCTATGTATCTTGTTATGTCCTCTGAGGACCTGGTCCCTTTTCAGGTGTAGATGTTCATGAGTATTCGCAGGAGCACAGATCCGGACTGGTTACTTATATTTTTGAGGAGGTCTCCTCTTCGGGTCTTAGTGGTTGTTAGTTGTTGTACTTATATTGTGTTGCTTTTATATTCTAGTTCGACAGTGGATTTGTTTCCATCCGACAGACATCTTTATATACTTCATATCGAGATCTAGTTATGTAGATATTGGTTATTTATTTATATTAATTTCTGTGGATGAGATTTAGATTATGCCTGTGACTTGTGAAAGTTTTTACTACTTAGGAATTATTGTTCCTAATACAGCGTACACATGTGTTATGGTTTCATATATTGGAGTTGCCATATACATGCGGCTGGCATGCTTACGTGTCCTAGTCCTACGTATTTTGGGGCTGGGGTATGACATGTTTTCAGTGGTGGCTCATATAGGTCGAGAGTATATTGTCTCGGTTACGTTACTGTACCGAGCAAGCCTGCAAATATGATTAGAGTATAGGATCTCATCCACAATTGATTATGATTCACTTTCCTTCCAATCCATTCTATCTGAATAATTGCATCCTGCTTGATTCATGTACTTCCCTAATAGTTTCTTGAGTATAGCCTCCTCCTAGAATATAGGAATCCTTGTTGTTAGAATGATAATTAGGATAACATTCCTATTAAGAATACAACTAGGACATTGACACATTACTAAGTTAGAATACCTAATGAACCCTAGCATCCCTTACATGTGGATGAATTAACCATTATCTCTCAATATATTTAGGGATAACTTGAGAGTAGTATAGACACTACTAGAATTAGTTAGAAGTTTGATCTTATTGTTTGACCCTGGTATTGAGGAACCAATAGAAATCCAAGCATTAACATTAGGACTAAACCAAAACTTTCATGAGTAAGATAGTATTAGAGGACCATAAATTTATATTCTTGTCTTGGTATTAGCAAAACCTTAGGAAGCCAAGAGGAATGAATATAACATTTTCCTCGATCATACATCGGACACAGAGATTAGCTCACCACCTTCCCCTTAGAAACCATGATCTTATCTAGAGTCTCTCTATTTTAATTATATATCTTGTTCCTCTGAAAGCCTTGATATTCGCTATTTGTGCGATGACTAATTAAGTTCTTCTCTTCTTTCGACTTGTGCCACCTAACCCTTCTGATTATAGGCCAAGTGATATTCTTTTATGTTAAGATATATAGTTTGCTAGGATTACAGTGGTAATGTTAAATTTTGAAATTATGTGCCTTGTAGTTAGAACCTGATAGTTGAGTTGTTCATTTAGATTGTGATGATTATCCTCTAGTTGTAGATCACGTAATTTATACCTCCACCTCGATACGAGTTATGTCCTCTTTCCCCTTGAAGGACAGTAAATTTTCTATTCTTATTATTGACCTTTGTTCTATAAGCACTATAATTAAGACTAAAGATGACCATTACCTATAGAGTTTCGTAATGCAATAAGATACCCTAATAAATACCAAGATCCTTCCTCGTATACCCAATAAGAGTTTTACTTTATTTACCAGGACAATATTATTTTGTAGGAACCCCTAAAAGCAGTTACAGTATTAGTTAATTATTTTAAGTTGGGTAGTATACCTCACAACCTAGTAACACATAGTTCTTTTGACCTATTATTGAAGTATAACTGAATGATATTACTTGTATGCAAGCATAAGATGATAGTGTTTATTCAGACTGTAGAACTTAGAGGCCATATCCCGATTTGGTCGATTAGCAACTTAGACAAGGAGTTAGCATGACAACTGTAGAGATTGTAGAGTCTTATCTTCTTAACTTGAATTATTTTGTACCTTCTTTCATCATAATTTAGCATATTTTTATTTTCTGTACTACCTCGACTTATGCTGCTATTTTATAGCCTAGTTTTGCAAGATTATTCTTTTATCGAGCTTGTTTATGACATATGTGTTATTGGGGATGCCTACTAATACATTATCTAAATCAGAATCAGTGTATTATGGTCTGGACAACCTTAGTGTGCTTGGTTCGCTCTTCGCATGACTACTTTACGTGGATTGAGATATATAGTTGACTAGTAGACGAATATACTTGCCTCTAGACATGTCTGAGCATATCGTATCGGTTATATAATTGTTCCAATACGAGCATGCGAATAGGAATTTACCAAAATAGGATTTTAATCCACAACTGCCCTGACAACTCTCTTCTTGAATTCTTTAATCTCCTTGAACCTCTTACTTGTATTCTATCACCTTCACCTTGAATTCTTTATTATTGCTCTCCGTCTTCCCCTATTTCGGAAAGACGAGTATAAGTTTGATATACATATAGTACTAGATATACCCGTAGGCCAACCGCATTATTTGGTGACTATCTTTTGTAATTAAGGGCATATCATATGTGATATATTTGGTTTTAAAGTTTTAAGGATTGAATAACATGATTAAATAATTTAAGAAATATCTTTCTTAAATGTATAGCTTGTGTGATAGATGGGTAAATTCTAAGTTGGCTAGAAGTTGCATTATCAACTTGAGAGGAGTTTCTTTTAGATTATGATCAAGCAAGATTAGATTGGGAGATTCAAGTCATTTTAATTTTGAGAAATTTTAAAAGAAGGATTAAGATGATGATGATTTAATAAATTTTAAAAAACTTTGATATGGCGAACCAAATCATTATACTTGAGCATATGATTTAAATTTTGAATATTGAAGGTTGAATCATCGATTTAAATCTTGAGGAAAATAAATGGAACTCTAAACATAAACATTGACGGATTGAATTCCAAAATTGATGATTTGAATTAAAAGTTAAATTTTGATTGTTGGATTACCTATTTGAAATATTGAGGATGTGAATTGAATTTAAAAATTTGAAGAATACAAAATTCATAAGTGAAAATAGAAATAATATTGGATTAGAATTGTTTTTTAAAGGAGATTATGATAGTTGGAGATCGTGATGTAAAAATTGATGTGGGTTAATTAAATATTGAAGATATTATATAGATTCAATTTAAATTTGAATATTGATAATTTGAAAAAGTGAGAAGAGATTACAATAGGTTGAATTTTGATTTGAATTGTGATTATCTTAATTTTGAAGTAATTACAATGGATTTGATTAGAATTTTAATTATTTCAAAGAGATTACGATTGACTTGCCTTATGTACGTAAAGGAAAAACAAACTATGCCTTATTTTAATTTCGAGGACGAAATTATTTTAAGTTGGGTAGATTGTAAACTCCTTCACCCAAAATTAGGTCTACTTGGCATTGATAGAGAAACTAGGGCTAGTTTGTATCCAATTGGAAATAGGACACGACATTTTATTTAATTATATAATATTTATGTCACCTAGTGCATCTTATCGTTGCTTCGATAATTGAAGCACTACACTAGCCATTGCCTTCCTACGAATTTCATACCCTTGTCCTAGACATGCCTGCCTATCATTCTGACCTTTGTGTAACTCATAATTATGCTCTCTTGTGCTTCATTTTAGTCGTACAATATTCGTCGCAGACATTTATTTTTAATTTCGAATAAATTCAACTTTGTATCTTTGTGCGTTCCAATCAAAATTGGAGACACAATATTGATCCATTTTGAGTAACCCAAATTAGGGTAATATTTTATTCTGAGTCTTTTTCATTCATGATACTTGTGTCACACTTAATTTCAGTCTCTTGTACCTCTAATTAATTTTAGAACACTATTTGCATTTATTTTAATAAAATTAAATCATAAACCTCACTTTGTCCAATTTTCTAATTGTTGGACACTTTTGTGCAAAAGTGTATTAAGGTATCCACCCCGTTGGACATGACACGTGAATAAACTCATTTCTCCTTTATGTATATTTTTTCATAATTTTCGGAAGTGTGCAATGCAACATCAACCTCCTTGAACCATGGCCTTCAAAACCTTGAACCAATAAAATCCTAGCAATTTCAATTGAATCCATTTAAATCCTAGCCATTGAAAATATCCATGGCAAGCCCTTTTTCCAAGGGTTTTGACCAAGCCTAATTCTAGGTCAACCCAAATTCTACTACATATATATAGTATTACTTTACCTTACTTTCTTTTCCTTTTTCAACCTAACTTATATACTAAACCACATCCGATTTCCTATTTCCCATCTATTGTTCCCATCTCCCTGCCGACCAAACCCCATCCGACTTCATCCCCTCCACGACGCCGGAGTTCGACCAACCCACTGCCCAGCACCCACCGCATACATCCCCGCCTCCACTCGCCCATCCCCGCCTGCACGACGCTGCACCAGAAGCCCGCGCGACCCGCTGAACCTCGTCGAGCCGACCGCTGCACTAGTCGTCGAACTCGCCTGCACGATGCTGGAGCCACCCTCAACCCAGCCGGAACGAACACCTCATCCCGCTGAAATGAACCCCTCACCCGCCTTTATCTCCCCTCGACACGCCTGAACGCTGAAACCAGCAACCCGACGACCATCCCCGCCTCTCCTCGTCGACAGGACCTCGTCACGACCGCCTCCACATTGAGCAGCAACCCGTCGGACCCCGACCCGCTGCACTGCACGATGATGCACCGAGCCGCTGAACCTCTCTGAGCCGTCGAAAACACGCCAGAAGCTGTTGAACGCCTGCACGACCCATCCGGCCACCCTCGTCGACCGGATCACGACCAGGGAACCACTCGCCACTCGCCATCTCCACCAGAACCCACTACACAGCGCCTGAATGTCGGAGTTCGACCCGCTCGATTGAACCGGGCACCCCTTCGCGACGACCTCGACACGCACGTCTCGTCCCACATACACAGGTTTGAGTTCTCCCTCTTGTGTACATGTACACGTACGCGTAGACGCGTATTCTTTAATTGTATATATACGTATTTTAGCTATGATTATTATATGCATATTGTATGGTATATGGGTATATGTATGTACGTATTAGTATATGTATAATATATAATTAGTATATTTATACATATATATATTGTATATTTCTCAATTAGTATATATATATATGTATATGTATTGTATATGTATTCCCTAGTATATGTTTAATATTTATACATATAGTATAAATTCAATTAGTATATATACATATATATATTATATAAGTAATTAATGAGTATTAATGTATATGTTAGTTAATAATATGCATAATATGTCTATGTGCTAGATGACCCGAGTGTAACCACGGATACCCGTAGTTACATTGACCTGTGACAACGTAGCATGATAGCAGACTGCCACATGTACACTAACGAACGGGCAAGACCCATATTATTTTTGACTGTCTGATCTTGCACAACAATTGCAGACGTTACACCCGTGCAGCTAAATGCACACTTGACCCTGCTAATTGACCAGTATCACCCCTAGCGTACCCTCTGTGTCCAGTATAAATATGGTTGTGTCTGTGCTAGTATAATGGCTGATGTTGTGTTGTATTATATTATATGTATATAGGATATTGGATTATTCTGCAATTTTTGGAGCAGGTTATTGGTACTACATAGCTTTTTTGCCAGGCAAGTATACCTTGCCATTGTACTGTTATTCATATTTCATATGTTGCATGCATCTTTATTTTCTGTCATTTAGTTCACGTATTTTAACTACTATATAAACTGCACATCTAAGGAAACTTAGTGCAGCAACGGTGTCGTCGTGATCTATTTTTAATATGTTTATGCATTGACCTTGTTTATGAGACCGCTCTATTATCATGAATCATTATTAGGTTTATTGGCCGTGACAGAGCTGTTACACGAGTGTGAGTCTCGAAAAGATGACGGGCTTGCGTGACAGGTCTGGCCTCCTGTACGTATGGGTCGTGCGTTAGGAATAACTGCTGATAGAAACTTTGTATGCTAGAAGACTTAGCAGTTATTAGTTGTCCATGGACATAGGCTATTATAGTACGATGGTCCAATCCTTGTCCTTGTTTGGTTGCAGGGTTGGGCTATTATACTAAAGATAGGCTATGAACCAAATCATGTCATGGATGTGACATGCTTAGAGCATGGGGTGGGGGAACAACAAGTAAGGCATTTGGGCTCCTTTGCACTTTTCTTTTGTAACCCGGACTATCCGCTGGAGATACGGGCGGTGATGACCACTATATATTATATATTATCAAGCGGCCTCTGCCGTTCAAAAGATGACATGCTTTTTAGGCCCCTGGATCTCCAAAAGAACCATGCCAATCCCATTTTAGCCAGATAGCCCACTTGTTGGAAAGTTATTCTCAAACTGCATTCATTTAGACGGTTAGAAAACATATTGGATGTTTATTTCAGTATTTTATTGGCATGCTTCTATGTATCTTGTTATGTCCCTCTCAGGACCTGGTCCCTTTCCAGGTGTAGATGTTCATGAGTATTTGTAGGAGCGCAGATCCGGACTGGTTACTTATCTTTTTGAGGAGGTCTTCTCTTCGGGTCTTAGTGATTATTAGTTGTTGTACTTATATTGTGTTGCTTTTATATTCTAGTTCGACAGTAGATTTGTTTCCATCCAATTGACATATTTAGATACTTCATATTGAGATCTAATTATGTAAATATTGGTTATTTATTTATATTGATTTTTGTGGATGAGATTTAGATTATGCCTGTGACTTGTGATAGTTTTTACCACTTATGAATTATTGTTCATAATACAGCGTACGCATGTGTTATGGTTTCCATATATTGGAGTTGCCATATACATGCGGCTGGCATGCTTACGTGTCCTAGTCCTACGTATTTTAGGACTGGGACGTGACATATTTTTAGTGGTGGCCCATGCAGGTCGAGAGTATATTGTCACGGTTATGTTACTGTACCGAGCAAGCCGACAAATATGATTAGAGTATAGGATCTCATCCACAATTGATTAAGATTCACTTTCCTTCCAATCCATTCTATCTGAATAATTGCATCCTGCTTGATTCATGTACTTCCCTAATAGTTTCTTGAGTATAGCCTTCTCCTAAAATATAGGAATCCTTGTTGTTAGAATGATAATTAGGATAATATTCCTATTAAGAATACAACTAGGGCATTGACATATTACTAAGTTAGAATACCTAATGAACCCTAGCATCCCTTATCTGTGGATTAATTAACCATTATCTCTCGATATATTTAGGTATAACTTGAGAGTAGTATAGACACTACTAGAATTAGTTAGAAGTTTGATCATATTTTTTGACCCTAGTATTGAGGAAACAATAAAAATCCAAGCTTTAACATTAGGACTAAACCTAACTTTCATGAGTAAGATAGTATTAGAGGACCATAAATTTAGATTCTTGTCTTGGCATTAGCAATACCTTAGGAAGCCAAGAGGAATGAATATAACATTGATGAAAGAAGGTTCAAAATTTCAGAATTAAATCTGACCTAGATATTGATTTGGAAGAAAATATGGACAAGAAGGGATTATACCTAGAATGGAAGGAGGAGGAGGTGGTGTTGGAGGTTATCGTCGGAGAAGAGAGGTCAGACCGGAGCTGGATGGACGGTGACGACGTACGCACGGCTGCGACGGCGCCAGAGGCGATGACCGACTGCAGCAGCAGTAGTAGCAGTTGCGACAACGTCAGTAGTAGTAGCAAGGAGGGAGAGGAAGAATGAGAAGAATGAAGAAGAAGAAAAAGGAAGATATAAAGAGAGAGGGAGGAAGTGTTGGTATTTGAAAATGAAGGGAGGAATACATGTGTATTATTGGAACTTAAAAGAAAGGAGATGAAGACAACAAGGTCTGACTCATAGGAAGAAAAAGGAGTTCATTGGAGAGTCATCTCATCCCTTTTTTTTAAATAACCCTTGGTAAATTGGTATTTGCATAAAAATCCCTCTTCTCAATTAGGAATTTGCAACATGACCAATTTGCAAGAAAAATTGCATATATATAAATATATATGTATATACATACTCATAAATATACGTAAATATGTATACATTTATGAATCCAAATAAATAATAATAATAATAATAATAAAATGCAGTTATGACATTGATCTTCGTTCAGGGTATCACCAGTTGAAGATCAAACCAGAGGATATTCTGAAGTCAGCTTTTCGTACAATATATGGACACTACGAGTTTTTAGTTATGCCTTTTTGTTTGACCAATGCTCTAGCGGATTTCATGGATATGATGAATCGAGTATTCTGACCCTTCTTTGACAAGTTCATCATCGTGCTCATCGATGATATCTTAATCTACTCGACAGATAGAGAAACTCACGTTGAACATTTAAGTACCGTATTGCAGACACTTCGTGAATATCAGTTATATGCGAAGTTAATCAAGTGCAAGTTCTAGATAAGTATTATATCTTTTCTTGGGTATATTATTTCAGCAGATGGTGTATCAGTTGACCCAAAGAAAATAGAGGCAGTAGTGGACTGGAAATAACCTACATCGGCTAGTGAGATCACAAGTTTCCTTGGCTTGGCTAGCTACTATCGAAGATTCGTAAAGAACTTCACGAAGATTGTGTTGCCTCTGACTCGTCTCACCCAAAATGGAGCAGTATTCAAATGGACAGACGACTGTGAGAGCAGTTTCCAGGAACTGAAGCAACAGCTCGTCTCATCTCCAATTCTTATACTTCCAGATGGACCTGAGGGATTTCAGATATATACGATGCATCTCAGCTCGGATTGGGATCTATTATTACATAGCGTGGAAAAGTAATTGTGTATGCCTAAAGACAGCTAAAATAACATGAAAAGAATTATCTGACGCATGATTTGGAACTTGCAACAATTGTGTTCGTATTAAAATTTTGGCGACACTATCTCTATGGAGTATCCTTTGAGATCTTCACGGATCACAAAAGCCTTAAGTACATATTCACACAAAAGGAATTAAAATTGAGGCAATGACAATGGCTGAAATTGATAAAGAATTATGACTTGACGATTGCTTATACGACCAGAAAAGCAAACGTTGTGGCAGATGCATTGAGTCAGAAATTTGTCGGATCGTTATATGTGTCAAGCATGCTACTCCGAGAGTTGGGAGAAATGGACATCGAATACAAAGTCCATACACAGGGAGCGCAGTTGGCTCAATTGCTGCTAGAGCCAAACTTGCTCGAAAAGATCAAATCCTAGCAAGAGAATGACCAATTACTGCAGAAGATACGCGAGTTGATTTTAGCAGGAAAGGCAACCAATTTTGCAGAACGCGAGAATGGAATATTGTAGCTTAAAGGCAGATTATATATACATAAGGATGATGATCTCAGGAAGGAGATACTGACTGAGGCTCATTATGCTAAGTACACCTTGCATCCATGAAGCACCAAAATGTACAAGGATCTGCGTATAATATTTTGGTGGCTTGGCATGAAGAAAGATGTGACATTGTTCATGTTACGATATCTGGATTGTCAACGTATGAAAGCATAACACCAGCGACCCAGCGGAGAGTTGCGGAACTTCATAATTCTAGATTGAAAGTAGGAGAACATCTTAATGGATTTCATAGTGGTCTTACCAAAGATGCCAAAGGGAAATGATACGATTTTGGTAGTCGTAGATAGACTGACCAAGTCGCCTCATTTTATAGCAATCAAGAATACATGGAGCGCTAACCATTTGGCTCAAATTTACTTAGATCAGTTTATCCGGTTACATGGAGTGCTAGTCTCAATTGTGTCAGATAGGGATAGATGGTTCTTGTCTCGATTCTGAAAAAGCCTTCAGGCGACAATGGGCACCAAGTTGTAATTCAACTCAGCATACCATCCGCAAACTGATAGACATATCGAGAGAGTAATCCAAATCCTAGAAGACATGTTATGACTGTACGTGCTAGATTTAAAGGCAAGTTGGGATACCTATCTATAGCTGACAGAGTTCGCTTATAACAACAGTTATCAAGCGAGTATTCAGATGGTCCCATATGAAGTGATGCAATTGTTGATCGCTGATATGTTGGAAGAAAGTCGGTGAACGATAAGTACTTGGACCGGAACTTATTGAACAAGCCATCGAGAAAGTTCGCATGGTTCAAAAAATTCTTAAAGTCACTTAAAGTCGTTAGAAAAGCTACGCGGATGTACATAGGCGACCTTTGGAATTTATGGAGGGTGACACCTATGTGAGGTGTTAGGAGGTTTGGCGTCAAGGGAAATATGAGTCCACGGTTTATCGGACCTTTCGAGATTCTAGATAGGGTGGCAATAGTGGCTTATCGACTTTCACTGCCTCCTGCTTTCGCAAAAGTGTATGATGTCTCCCATGTTTCCAAACTAAGGAGATACGTTCATGACCCGAGTTACGTAGTGAACTTCAATCATCTTGAGCTGAGTGATGACCTATCTTACTCAGAAGAACCTGTTCAGATCCAAGACAGGAAAGAGAAGACCCTACAAAATCTAACAGTGGCTTTGGTCCTTGTGTTGTAATGGAATCATACAGTCAAAGAATCGATATGGGAGCTTGAGAAATAGATACGGAAGCAGTACCCTTCCTTATTTGATAACCTAGAGTTAAAACCTTTGTTTTAAGTTTTGAGGATGAAACTTTTTCTTAATGTTATATTATGTAGTGACCCGCTCCTAGCGGTGCACTATATAAGGCTTGTGGATCTATTGACACAGTCAAAATTAAGTATGGGGAAATTTTATGGCGTAATTGATCCCGGATAATGCAATAAACCTTTCTAAATGATGGATCGACTTCTGTTGGAATGAGTCCAATAGTTTTCGTTGGATTTTTGGTTGGCTTTCTTGGATTTTTGCAACTTGGTTTTGATGAATACATTTTTGTGATTGGTTTTCGATGATTGATTATTTAGCTCATTTTTATCGATTATATACATTCATTCAGGAGAACTCTGAGAGAAATGAAGATGGTAGTCTAACAAAATATTGGTGCCAATGTAGATAAACGCGTGACCAGAGCATGAGCGAGCCAGAATTCTTTTTTCTCGGTATTCTCTATTTGGTGTATGGTTCTGTCCCTTCTTGTCTACTCCGTTATACCAATAATCAATAATATTCTCTTGTAACCTTGCTAAGTCCAATGATCGTTAAACCCACTAATGCCACAAGTTTAATACCACTAATATAAATCAATGAGTTGTATTGATAAGAGGGAAGTTTAATTTCATAACACAGGTAAGGATATGATCATAATGTCGTGGTTTGGTGCCATGCCTTAGCGATAAATTAGATTCTACGGACTACCAATCAAAACAATGAATAAGTATACTCAAACGAGAATGGTTAAATGTGCATTACTGCTATAAATGCTTCAACACCTTACACTGTTATTTAAGCTTATCATATAGTCGTAGATTCATTGTATGGTCATTGATAACTTGTTCTCAAGGTATTAAATTTTCTTGAACAGAATCTGGAGCACTATGGACCATCGGCCCAGGAGAAATAGTTGCACTTTTGTAGTACCGGGTATAAGCGGAATATTCATTGAGGCTTGCTACATGCTTTGAATGGCGCATCACATGCCTATCGAAGTCCTATACAATATGTCCATCGTGGTGCTACACCATAAATGACCCAGTGGAAATGAGTTGTATACTAATGATGTCTTATGCAGGGGCGATAAGAT